>CM035417.1:102484646-103804646 GCA_020310875.1 Ceratopteris richardii | reverse complement strand
TGGGTCCTTTGTAACACTTATCAAGCCACTTTCACAGATGTACGCATGCATCATAAACACTTTTTGAATCATTGTTTTTCCTAAAGTTATCTATCTTTTGCTCTAATGCTCTAGAAGCTTGTTCTATTCTACAAAGTGCCTTCTTCATTTTGTATTTTATCTTGAATGTGATGCCTCAAACTTTGGCAGTTATGACACATATACCTCCTCAAATCTAACTTTTGACTTTTGACAAGCCAACGAAAATGTATTAGGCATTTATTGCTGCAATCTTTTCAAAAAGAAAAGAAAGAAATATTATGCTCACCATGAAATTCATCATATTCATACATGGTGTCCTATAGGTTAGACTTTGGAACTAATGACTTTGATTCTAATGTGAAGTCCATAGTAGGAGTTCAATTGAAATTTCACCATGGCACAATAAAGTGAGTTAATTTTTGGTTGACAATAAAGTGAATGTTCTTCCTCCACTACATGTGGTTGCTCATCAAAGATCATGTGGAAGCTTGATATGATCTTCTTTGCTTTTAAATTGTACATTCTACAACCATTGGATTCTTTATCGATAATCTGTAAAGATACAACTCTTGCTCTGCGACTCAAGCTTGGTCCTCCTTGTATGTGAAACATGCGCATAACAAGTACTTCCAAACGTTTTAAGATATGAGATAAAACGTTTATGCTTGATTAGGCTTTGAGAGGCATTTTCCCTTGTTAAACCTCTGTATAGCTTTGACTAACTGCTTCAAATTACTATCAAGGTTTAAATTCCTTTGAGACAAATAGTCTACGATATGTGCAAAACCTCATCATCTTTTTTTCTATTTCATTTTCGAAATCGTTATATACCATTGTTCACTCTTCTCAAGAGCATTGTCCTTATCTCAAACAAAATACACCCATCCTCTTGCTACTAGTAATTGACAATGAGTATGAAGTAGAAAGATCCTTTAGCATTATATTTTTCCACTTACATGGGCATGAATTAACTTTAAAAGGTTTTCATGACAACTATCTCAAGTTGAAAGGGCTTCTTTTTGTTGCTTCCCCTCTTAACATGTTTCAAATGGTTCTTGCAAACTTGAGATTGTTCTTAGAAGATCTACATCCTTTTTGGTTTTTTGCATTTCTTTCAGCACAAGATAGCATAAATGAATAAGTCTCTCATGTCATAACTTATTATTGTTTTTGTTATCAATATTTGTGGAAATGTAAGTAAAAACCTCACCAAAATTTTCACCTTTTATTACCTTATCGAGCACCTTGCTAGTGTAGTGCCCAGAAACGCCGGAAACGGTTCGGCTGTTTCTGGGAAACGGACCAGCCCAGAAACGCCGTTTCTGGGCCCTTTTTTCCAGTTTTTTTTTAAACTTTTCTTTGCTAAAATTTCTCGCTGCCTGAGAGAGAGAGAGAGAGAGAGAGAGAGAGAGAGAGAGAGAGAGAGAGAGAGAGAGAGAGAGAGAGAGAGAGAGAGAGAGAGAGAGAGAGAGAGAGAGAGAGAGAGAGAGAGAGAGAGAGAGAGAGAGAGAGAGAGAGAGAGAGAGAGAGAGAGAGAGAGAGAGAGAGAGAGAGAGAGAGAGAGAGAGAGAGCCTCGGTTCTCAGCCTTTAGACTTCAACCCTCTGATTTTTTCTGATTTTGTCCATTTTTTTTTATTTCTTCCATTCAGTAAGTAGGACATATCATACATGTATTTAGTATTTACTTTTGTGTCTTGTGTAACAGTGTATGTACTATGAATGTATGACGTGTGTATGTATATACTATATATTATATATAATATAGTATACCAATAACTATAAATGTACGAGTGCATGTGTGTGCATTGTGTGCGTATGGAGCACGTGTGTTTGAGTGCATGTGTGTGCATGAGTGCATGTGTGCATATGAGTGCATGTGCATTGTGTGTGTATGTACTATGGAGCAAGTGTGTATGTGTGCATTGTCTGTGTATGGAGCAAATGTGTATGAGTGCATGTGTGTGTATGAGACTTGAGTGCATTGTGTGTGCATTAGCTATCATGATTCATCTATGTATGACATGCTGCATGTACTCAAGTCTGAATGTTCAATGCATGTATGTATGTGTATGAGCATTGAGTGTGTGCATTGTGTGTATCTATAAATTTTATATATATATATATATATATATATATATATATATATATATATATATATATATATATATATATATATATATATATATATATATATATCATGAATCATATTTTTACCGTTTCTCCTGTTTCCCGTTTCCTAGCGTTTCCAAATTTTTGGAAACTCCGAAACTCTGTTTCCGACCGGTCCGAACCGACCGTTTCCAACCGTGGTGGGCACTATGCTTGCTAGAACTATTGGTTATTTCAGTTGTAGTGTTCTTGAAGTGACCTCATGTCTTGGCCAATCAAGGTAGAGATTAGCAATGGATTGCATTTGATTTGTGACATTACCAAAGTTTTGCATACTCTTTTAATTTCACAATCTTCTATCACAAATGAAACATCTAAGCCTTTCCATAATGCATTTTGCATTGTTGCTCATTGTCATGGTAACAAGCTCTTCTAGAGGCTTTAAGCTTATACCAATCCTTCTTGCTTGTCGTGTTTAGGCTTGCTTCATTGTTGGAGAACAAAGCTTCTTTAGAAGCCTTAGTGGTAGAATATATTCCTCTTCAACAGCAATCACCTAAGACTCCAATTTCATTTTCGCTCTATTGATAGATTCCTGGGGCCTCGTTGTGCTGTTCTTCTCATCTTTCTCTTCCTTTTTTTTGTACTTTTGGCCATTTGGCCTCTTGCTACAATAATGGGACTTGCCTTTGAATTTTTCTTTTCCCTGTCTGTTTCTTCACCATTTTTAACTTTTGCATTGTTGGTTGAGAAAGTACAATATAGCAAAACATTTCCTTCAAAGTGAGAGTAGGAGGCTTGACTTGAATATGAGGGAAGTCACACACTCATCTCAAAAGTCTTTTAGATGCCCATTATTGATGTCTGACCTCACAAGCTTTCAATCCAAGTGATGAAGCTCTATTGACTCACCTTTATAAGGAACCATGGTTGGAAAATGTTTCTTTCACTTCTGACAAAGAGAGGGGGAACAGTGATTTGTTTATATAGATGAGAAATTACAGTGCAGTTAGGTTGACCTACCGTAGATGTTAGTTTGACACTCTCAACTTATAGGGTAGTACAGTTGAGAAGAGAATATTCCAAAATATTCTTTACCCTCAACTGAGGACTCGTACTGAAAACCTTCCTTGGGAGGTTGTTGGCCTCAAAACCCCATAGATTCACTAGATCTTGAGTTGAAACAATGCTTCAGATTGTAGCTACAGACTTGAGGGCCGGTTATAACTCATTATCCCATGTAAAGTAGATGTTTGATCTCTACCTAATATTGCACCATTCCCTAACCATGCTTATTCACATCTAGCATTTAGACCAGAGTCTTTTTAGGTGCCCACACAGCTCTCGTTATTTATGTGGGTTACAACTTGGGCACTCCATATAGATGGACATCTTAGAGTGGATATTCATTTCTAACAACTCTTGAACTTTGATGGATGTTTTTTATGTCTCTTTGTTTTTTGGAGGGGGAAGACTTTACAACCACTAGGGGAAGAAATTACAAATGAGGATAATGAACCTCCCATCTGCCAAAGGAGCCATTCTATCTTTGTCAAGATATCTTTCATAGCACAGGTTCACATTTACCTAAAGGATGGCATGTGCTTGGATTTCTTAATCATTTTGTAGGGCAACACCAGGGTGCTCTTAGAGAGGGTACTACCCTAAAGCTTTGTATTCTTTTAAGCCAGACCTTTCATAGTGCTTCTCTCCTGAATGCATCCCAGAGTTGTGCAAAGCTACCAACTGCTTCCCCTGGCACTACTTGTTACAAGGTTATTGTCTTGTTTACCATTAGGAACTTCTCTAGAGTTCTCCAGATTTTGAAAATCAAGGGGCATGCCTAGAAGACGTTCTCAACTCTTCTGTTTTTCTTTTGCATCTAGCACAAAAAGGAGGATTATTGGTTATGTCTTGTGCTCTTGCATTGTCCAGACTGCTGTTGCGGGTGATCTGTCATAAAAACATCAACTTCTTGTTTCCTATCAGCTGATTTCAGACTCTGAAACTTCGGTTCCTATCTTACTCTGGAACGTTGTATCTTCCACCTTTTGTTGATCTGTAATTGCACGTCCACTTCCTTGTGTAGAGCAGACTTATCTTCTATTTAGCTTATTTCCAGATCAGTGTGGTACTGTGCAATGGCAGGGAGCTTGACAAGGGGCTTTATATTTTCTAATTTCTATTATTTATTTATTTATTTTCTCATTCTGCTATTCTGGAAACTTTTAAATATCTAAAACATTATTATACATATCGCTTGGTGCAGATTTCCAAGGCTCCGAATAGATGGTCCATACGGGGCACCTGCTCAAGATTATAGGAAATATGATGTGCTTCTTCTCATTGGGCTTGGCATTGGAGCAACACCATTCATCAGTATTCTGAAAGATCTTCTCAATATGATTAAAATGGGTGAACAACAGCAATCACAGGTCCATTGTTGATGATTGGCTATGATAAACACCTTTATGCTTTTCCCCATAGACAGATGCCATCAGATTTTGCAGTAAAATATAATGAAAACTCATATAATCATTTCACTGATGCAGGATACGATTCTTGATTTCAGCTCAGTCTATGAAAGTCCGAGCTCTAGAAGGAAGAGGAAACACAAATGTCCGACAAATGCATATTTTTGTTGGGTGACTAAGGAGCAAGGCTCTTTTGATTGGTTCAAAGGGATCATGAATGAGGTGGCAGAGATCGATAGCAAGGTAAGTTGTGTGATTCATTCTCGATGGGTCAAAAAAAGTGTGATATAACGCACTTGCCTTATCCTTTATGGCGAGCGTATGAGGGCTCAGTTGCAAAAAAGATGGCCCATTTGTCAGTGTATGGTAGTTTACTCCATGCTAATCCGATTTATGCTCCATATTATCTGGTTAAGGAACAACTTGGATTAACAGAGTAGCGGAAGTATGTGTCATTGCTTTCAGGCTACCTCTGCTGCAGTTATATCGTGTTTCTATTGTTTTTATTTAGTTTTATATGTTTTCACTTGGGAAGTCACATTATATGCGATGAGGGTTGTTTATTTTTTTGTTCATTTTCCATGGACCTTAAGTTAATGCTTTCACTGTTGAGGATTGCTGTCCGTCGTCAAGCAAATGTGCTCCTGATTTCGATGACCAAAAAATCACTTCAGAGGATCCTTGGATAGTTCATGCTCCTCGATGTTCTGTTTGGATGACCTGGAAATAACTTCTGATCATCGAATCAATGTTGCATACCCAATATCTCGGCTTTTATAACCTTTTCTCTCTATTTATTCTTTTCGCTACAATTATCTTACAGAAGCATTGCCTTTGAGCCTACGTACACATGCATCATAGCACTCGTGAACTTGTTGTGCCTTCCCGAAGTCTAAACATGCACTTTATATCGAACATCGAATTTGTTTTGTCTTGTTTGTTTATGTATGTTGCCCGAATTGTCTTATCATCGAATTGCTATGTAATGCTGATAGAGCTCACACAGGCTCATATGCGAAGGGAGGCACGAAAGAACGAATACGGAGTAGCAGAGAAGGCAATGGATGGAGGCTCTGGCATGCTTTGTGTGTTACACCGTAGAGGCCATAGCTGAGCTGTTTGTGCATTTCCGATTTTTAAATAGAAGCATAGAGCGCATGAGATTGAGCTGGTGTTTCTTGTGATACTGAGCAAATGGTTCATAGTATATTTCCAGAGAAATAGTTCTCTACCATTGCATATCGTGCTTCATATATATTACTGTTTCTTTACAAACTGACTAGGGTTGTTGCTTATGGTAAAAGCCTTATTTGCTCATTCTGTTAGTTTAAGAGTTTACATTGGATGTATCTTCTCACATCCTTGTCGCGATGCTCTCACAAATAATTTTTCTTTTTACAAAAGCAAAAGGATGTGTTCGTAAGAGTATTCAACCTTGTAGCAATGAATGTGGTGAAAAGCTTTCAACTAGGACTGAGATCATGCTGCCTTGTGTGTGCATAGACGCATGCGCATATACATACATATATACTTATTTATTCATATCTATGAGAGAGAGAGAGAGAGAGAGAGAGAGAGAGAGAGAGAGAGAGAGAGAGAGAGAGAGAGAGAGAGAGAGAGAGAGAGAGAGAGAGAGAGAGAGAGAGAGAGAGAGAGAGAGAGAGAGAGAGAGAGAGAGAGAGAGAGATCTGTGCAGGCTGTGATTGAACTGCACAACTATCTCACAAGTGTTTACGAAGAAGGAGATGCTCGCTCTGCTCTCATTACCATGGTCCAGTCCCTTCATCATGCAAGGAATGGGGTCGATATTGTATCAGGGACACGAGTAAGATCATTATACTCCCTCTTGGTTTGGCATCATGGCTACTCATGTTATGAACGCTTTTCTTTCGCTTGCAACTTCCCAGGTCAGAACCCATTTTGCAAGGCCCAACTGGAAAAAAGTATTCTCAAGGGTAGCCAACGCTCATCCGGGCTCAAAAATAGGTAGTTCCTCGACGCGAAGCAAAGTATTACTCCGGCATCCTCTGTTCATTGTGTATATTCACATAATGTCAATAGCACAGATGAATGCTTCCTGTATGTATAAAAAGACACTGTGGACTCCTCATTTAGGTTTACGGCTTCCGCTCATTCGCATATTCTGTATTAGCCCATTGAAGGCGTGTACTGATGCTTTGAAGAGTCACGAAAGCCATTAAACATTCGCAAATGTATACCTTAAAGTACGGAAAATCAAAATGCTCAAGCTGAACTATGTTGGTATTAAGGATGAAGGAGCTTCCCATATCAGACCTATCGCCAATTAGTTGAGCGTCGGGCTGTTGTCTCTGACATGAGAATAGAAATGTCTACATTACGCAGGCTTACATATAAAACGAAACGGAGACGTCATGGTGCTGGCGGTCTGTGTTGAAAGAAGTGCCTCCGAATATTTTGGTATGCCCTTGAGGCCGAGGCTCTAGTTGATCCCCAGTCGAGTACTTATGACCCTAATCAATAGTGAGGGAGCAAGCTTTTGCGAAAATATACAAATATGTAATAAGCTTTTATGAAGATGTCTAGAAGAGCCCAAGTATTGATCACAGATAGTCTAGAGGGAGTTGAATGAAAAAGATTTTTGGGTGGTATGTGGTGCTGTAGCCTAGTGACAAGGATTTGAGTTAGCTTTTGTAGCCCCGAAACTGTGTATCTATGGATGTTCCATCTAGTGTACGTCAACATAATCAGTCAAGAGAGACATGTATGGTACCTTATTTTCTGCTCATCATATTCATAATGAAGCTGCTCATATATTCTTATGGCTTTTTCAACGTCTACACTTGAATGTCTTGTAACAGGAACTACTCTGTAGCTCCATGGCTCCTTGAGGTCTTAAGCGACGTCTAACAAATAAAAATTGTATATCCTTCTTCTCTTTCAATACAGGCGTCTTCTACTGTGGGCCCGTGATTCTGGCAAAAGAGCTGGAAGAGCTGGCGCGCGAGTACAACCATCACTCTCACACTCGGTTTGAATTTCACAAGGAGAACTTTTGACAGATGCATCTCTCTCCCCGTGGAAGAAAAAGGAACAAGAGAAGCGGAAATTTGTCGCATATTCTGTATCGTTGTCGATTCATGTTAAATATATATAGATTGTTTCCCATGCCGGCTTAATTTTCATCCAAATCCCCATGAAGATATAAAGCCTGGTTTTTCTGTACAACAAAGAACAAAAATGCGATGAAAAAGTATCATAGTTTGTCACGGACCAGTGGTTCATTTTGTAGCTGTGTAGTATATATAGGATCCCTGCTGGAATCCGACAGAACAAATTTTTTCATCATGGACAAATAGTGATCCATGACCTGGCTATCTGACAGGCGAAAGCTGTGATTGCCATTTTTCTGCTAAACACATTTTCAATTCCATAGCTGGACATTAAAGAATAAAGTTTACTTCTGCTGTGTACTGTGCAGTGCAATTCATATAACATTGTTTGCTTCCATAATCTATAGTTGCGTTTAAATTTGCAAATCTTGGCTCATAAGTATGTGTTCACACTAATTTATAAACTATTATCAGTCACCAGCATCTAACTTTTTTTTTTTTTTTTTTGAGAGTACAATGAATTGAAAACACACTCACACACCCAACCTCGTAAGGTAGAGGCACCCATATGTGAGAAACTCATAGATACATGTCCAGCCAAGACTTGAACTCAGGACTTCCTCCTTAAGACTCAAGGCGTCAAACATCCGATGAGATGGTTGGGTTGCATGTTTGTCAGCACGCAGATCTTGGATTTCTATGCTGTACTTACCATTTTTTTTTTCCGAAGATGCAAGTGAAAGATGTAAAAATGAGAAATTACAGGGCCCTCAAAGTTGGGAAAGCGGCTTCCCACTCAGAGATATAAAAAAAAGTCTTTTACATGAATACATTGGAGAGCTAATTGACTAGCTCTCCAGCTACTGAGTTTGCACAATTCCGTGGTCGGAAATATTTTTTCCTTTTTGATGAAACTATTAATATATTCCTCTAGTGATTGTGTGATCAGACATAGGACAGTCGGGGGATTTTTTCCGTCTGTAGGAGGTTTTTCCTCTGACTTGTATGTATGCCTATAACCCTCAGGGGTGATTTATCTTTGTACATTCACTTGGTAATACATTTTGTATTGTGATGTGCACCAAGCTTCTTCTTCCTTGTGCCTTTGATTTGAGCTCATTTTGGCCTTCGAACTCACTATTGTGGGGATTGTATAGGCAATTTTGTCCTTTTATGCCAAACATAAATACAAGTTTTGGTTTGCTAATACAAGCGGCTCGAAGTTTGCTACATGTTTAGCAAAGTTTGACATGGTGTTTCTATTCAACTTTTTAAGTTACAATCAATTTTTTGCATTAGGGTATTTAGTCATCGGCCATGGTTGAAAGCAATGATGTATTTTGTATGTTACTAATTACCCACTATGGGCATAAATGATGTTTCATGTATTGGTTGCAAAGGGATTGTGGAATATTGCGAAAGGTGTTGAAAAATGTATTACTACACTTGCAACTACAATTATTGAAGGTGATGTAAATGGCGTTACATGATCTTCAATCTCCGAGTCATGTTGTGGTTTATGTTGCATCTACTAGAGAGCAACTTCATAGGGATGACAAAGATGTTCAGGTACATGCATTAATAGCTTTGTTTGTCAAACATGCCATTATCTCTTACATTCATTCTTGCAAGATAGCAAAGGATGCTTGGGATATGCGTAGCACTTTACACCAAGCAAGAAATGAAGCCCGCGCTACTTACCTTCGAAAAGAGTTGGAAAGTGGGCGTATGAATGAAGGAGATTTTGTGGATCATTTTTTGACAAAGAACAAAGATTTGATGGAGCAATTACTTTTGTTAATGTAGTCTTCTCAGATAGTTCACTTGTGCAGATGTTCTTAATCATCTTCCAAATTCATATCAGAGTTTTGCTTCTACTCTTCGATTGATGATGAAAGATAATCCAAATACCTTAACATTTGAGGAATTAGTCTTTGTTTTGTTGCAAGATCATGCTTTCATATGCGTGTTGTAGATCAAGCTTTCTTAGTTAGTGAGAAGGGCAAAGATAAATGGAGCTAATCTATTAGTAAGCAAAAATCTACTAACATTGCGCAATCGATGAAGATAGGCAAAGATAAGAAGAAAACAGAAAATAAAAAATAGTTTGTAAATATTATAAGGGAAATGATCATATCATAGTGAGTTGTCTTAAACTGGTTGCAAATGAGACAAAGAAGAAAGAGGTTGGGATGGTTGTTTCAGAGGCTTCTATGCCTAAAATAGTGTGTTCTAGTATTGTTCAACATGAAGAATGCACATTTACTATTGTTTGCAACTATGACCCATCTTCTCATCCGCAACATATGTTTATAGTGGACTCGTATGTTTGGTACTTTGATAATGGGATAACCAAACAAATTACCCCGTAGCATAGTTTTTCATTTCACTTGAGCTTGCTTCTATAGGGAATATTGTCACATGCACTAACAACTCTTATTCGGTAATGGGATTTGGTAAGATCATTCTTAGTATTGTTGATGGTAGTTATTTCACATTCTTAGATGCTTTATATGTGCCAAGGATCAAGAATAATATGCTATTAGTTTTAATATTAGGCAAGATTAGCTTGGTCATCAAATTTATTGATAAAAAATGTACAATTCATGATCTCTCAAATGGTGATAATATTATTGCTTCGGGAATTTTATGTCATAGATGCAAAGCTTTGGCATGTATGGTTTGGTCACTTGAATTTTGCTCGTTAGCTTCTCCAACAAAAATATGAAATGATGTCCTCTTTGCCCAAACTTGAGGCACCTTGTAAACACGTCTGTGAAAACTATATTGGGCAAAATGCAACATTCCTTCTTCCCAAAAGATGGTTTAGTTCAAGTTGTGCATGAATTGCAGCTTGTTCACAGTGATATCTGTGGGCCTAAGCAGAGATCTCCATTTTGGAACTACTGGTAGTTTATTATTTCTATTGATGATTCCTCCAGGCATGTATGGCTATATCCATTGAAAGTAAAGTCCGAAGTGTTTATGTGCTTCCAACAGTTCTTGATTATGGCTAAAAATACGTCAGCATGTAAATTGAGCACCCACCTTTGATCTAGGGAGGGAATACATGTCTTTTAATTTTAATGCATTTTTGGCTTAGTGTGGGATAAAACATCAATCTACATTCCCATATACACCTCAAAAAGATGGAATTGTTGAAAGAACATCTCTTGTGGAGATGGCGAGATTTATGGCCAAAAGTGAGGCTTTACCACATAGCTTTTGACTTGAGGATGTTATGTGTGCAACACATGCACTTAATATGTGCCCCACCAAAGCTGTGCAATTGATCACTCCATATGAGGCTTGGCATGGTCGAAAGCCATCTATTCATGCTCATCTCCATGTGTTTGGTTATCTCGCATATGCATTAGTGCTTGAACAACATGAGAAATTGGATGACAAATCAACGAAATGTATTTTTGTTGGGTACATTTCTAAATGCAAAGGCTATCTTCTATATCATCCACATACTAAACACATTTTGGTTAGCCGTTATGTTATTTTTGTGGAGGATGCAATTTAGCCATTACTTTCATGTACTTAGGAGATATTAGTTAGCTCCAAAGATGTGTATGACACTCCTGCCTCTTTTCACAAGTGGACAGGCAAGTGCTTATCCAAATGATGCAATTTCTTAGCCTTTACATGTTACAAATAATCATGCAGATGATTCCATTTCTGATGCAAATTTACATGATGCACTTGTTGATGAGAGGACTGATATAAAGGAGGAAAAAACTATGCCTAAATGGTTGATGCAGACCTTGAGGGCAAGCAAATTAGATGCACTATTGAACATCATACTTGATCAGGCTCTCATAGTGCTTGCTTTGCATTCAATTGCTATGCAATGACTATCTCTAGTCTTTGTGATGAGAATGAGCATGTTTCTTTTGATGAAGCATAAAATCAAGAAAATTGGATGGTTGCTATGTAATCAAAATATTATGCTATTATGAAGAATGGTACTTGGTCTTTATGTGATTTGCCTCTAGGCAAAAATGCCATTGGCACCAAATGGGTATATAAGTTGAAATGTAAATACTTGACATGTATAAGGTGAGGCTTGTTGCCAAAGGTTACACTTAAGAGAGAGGCATCAATTTTGATGAGACCTTCACTCCCACATGTCGAATGACCAGTGTTCATAGCATTTTTGCACTTGCAACTCATCATGGAGTGTATGTATTTTTAGCTCCATGGTTTTGTGCAATAAGGACATGAAAAAAGGTGTGCAAGTTGAAAAAGGCATTATATGGTTTGAAGCAAGCACCACATGCTTGGTATGAAAAAATACATACCTACTTGATTGCACATGGTTTTGAGAATAGTCCAACTAAGAACATCTTATAGCTTAAGCGTGCAGATGATGTACTTATGATCATTGTTGCATATCTTGATAAAATGCTTCTTGTTGGTCCTAATGAGAAGCATATCAATGAATTTAAGGCTGATTTGCATGCCTCTTTTGAGATATCAAATTTGTGGCATTTGCATTAGTATTCGGGCATTTAGTTTATGCAAAATGATGGAGGAATAAATTTGTGTCAAAGAAAATATGTTGATACATTATTGCAATGTTTTGGCCTTGAAAATTGGAAACCTGTTGCCATTCCCATGGAAAAAAAGTTTATGGTTGAGTCTTCATGATGCTGATGATGCATTTGTTCTCTATCAACATGTTTTCAGATGTTTTATTTACTTGCACATGAGGTGGCCTGATATTCAATTTTTTGTCTCTCACATGAGCAGGTTTATGCATTGCCCAAGTGTCAATTATTGGGAGGCAATTAATTGCATCTTTTGCTACTTCAATGGTACCTAGGTATTTCAATTGCTTTGTCCTAATGGGGGAACATTATCGCAAGATTTACATGCTTTTTTTGACTCATATTAGGTTGATTGCTATGACACTCATGCATCTGCCAATGGTTTTTGCTTCATGCTTGGTAGCTCATGCATATTTTGGTTGAGCAAGAAGCAGCCTATTGTGGCCACTTTTAGCCTATTGTGGCCACTTCTAGTTGTGAGACTGAGTATAGGGAAGCGTTTGTAGCAATTGTTGAGTGTGTGTGTGTGTGTGTGTGTGTGTGGATAAGAGGCCTTTTGAGTGATTTGGGTGTTGGTCAACCTTCTGTGAAAACCATCTTCATGGACAATCAAAGCACATTGGTAGTTGCAATGAAACTTGTGTTCCATGCTTGCACAAAGCACATTGAGGTGCATTATCATTATGTCAGGGAGAGGTTCTCTATTAAAGAGATCATTTTGACATATGTGCCCACACAGGATAATGTTGCAAACCTTTTCACAGAGGCTTTTCCTAGGGAGAAGTTTGAAACTTTTTGCAAAACTTTGGGCTTACTTTCTTTTGGGGGTTGATCTTTTTCCACATAGCTTGGCAATTCCTTATACATGAATACCAACTCCTTGTTCACCGCATCACTTCTATGGAGGATTTGTTGATATATTTTGGTAGTAATGTGTTTGGACACACTTGGGAAAGGTGGGTCACTTTTTTCCCTGTTTAGGAGGTTTTTCCCTAGCTTGTATATATGCCTATAGCCCTAATGGGTGAATTATCTTTGTAAATTCACTTGATAATACATTCTGTATTGTGTTGTGATCCAAGCTTCTTTTTCTTCCTTGTGCTATTCATGTGCTTCTGCAACTCGATCTCCAACAAAAACCAAGCACTCACAAGTGCTTCATCCTTCAATATTCATGATTTCCCTATTGAAGCATTCATGAATGTCCCCTAGGCCTTCAATGAGTACCTCACTTGAGGCATTTGTGATTGCCTTACTAGGATTTTATTGATTGCATTCAAGTACTCATGAACAAGTGGTCACTTCATGTACAAAACATTTGCTTCATGCCAACCATTTGAGAGTTAATGTTAGCTATTTGATTCAGTGATGAGGCATTCACCTTTAAGGATACATTTTCCCAAATAATTAGACATTCATAATAAAACAAGCCATTCACACTTCAAGTATTCATGTGTACAAGACAATTGCTTTATGTTGAGACAATTGCTTAAAAGACATTCAAGTAAGGTGAGCATTCACCTAGCTATAGAGATTCATGTTTGATCTATTCACCTTTTTCACATTACGAGGATTTTTTTAACAAGGTAACATTCCATCTTTGACCTTGTCCATCAAAGCATATCATGAGTCAAAGATGAGGGAGAACTAGGATATGGAACCATTGAGCAATGCTAGTGGATGCATCTAAAATCAAGAAAAACTACCCATCGTAAGCCAAATTGTACATTGCCAAAAGAGTAAGGTTCCCTCTACTAGACTTGTTACTATGAAAAGTGTTTGGAAGTTCACATTCAGTCTAACACAAACATAAAAGGGATTAAAGCCTCTATGAATTTTAGATTACATGCAAGGAATAAAGTGATAATGATTATGCCACTTGCAATTGCAATATGAAAATAGATTGGGAGTGTTAGTATATAAAAATGGGTCAATGCTATTTGTGGGAGATTGAAGAATGACGTGATTGAAGCATACTTGATGTCCAATGTCAAATTTGATGTATAGACTGTTAAGAAAATATTCAAAGCTTGTTGTAGGATCATGTTCACATGTATGGGCATAGAGGTAGAATAGAAACAAGTTCGCACATAAGCTAATAGATTACAAGAAATGGTTTCTTTATTGATCAAATTACATTGAAATTTCATAAAAAGTAGGTATATCAATGATCTGAAGCCTCTTATGTATGTAGTCTATCCAATTAAGCTCGTTATTCCTTGGCTTGAACTCCAAGAGACTTGAAATGCATCCCAAGTCTAAAACTTTTGTTTGTCCCCACCTTTATTGGCTTGAATTTTCTACTTTCTACAAACAACTCCTTCCTCCCCTATGGTGCTTCTTTGCCAACAACATCATTAATTAATTCCACTTTAAAGCATGTGGGATGGTTGGGTTGAAAAGAAGGCTATTGCATGCATCGGGACCTCCGTGGCAATGAGATGACCTTGAAAGGAAGTGGAGACCTTACCAAAAAAATTTGAGTGGTGCTCCCAAAATTCAATGAAGAACACCTAATTTAATTCTTCTAAGTAATGATTGTTTAAATACAATAGGTATTTGAAATAGCTGATCATAATGATATTTTGGACATGTTTTGATGTGATATTTTTGGTAATGTCATCTTTCATATCAGTATTTTCTTCAATGTATTGGAGAGATTTTACCTTAATGTGCCCATATCATGAATGATATTGCAATAAGAGGTCCCTCCTGGTGATCTTCACCAATTTTTTGATACATGTGGGGCTAAGGACATCATCATCAAATGCATGGGATAGATCTTGGATGAACTCAAATTGCCACTCTAGCATGCTATCAACCATGGGGATTTCTAAGGCCCATGTTGGTTGTTATTCCTCTATGTTATTCACCAAGCCTTGATCTTCTTCTGCTTTAGCATGGGTAGCCTCACACATCACCTCAACCAAACTTGATTCAAAAAATTCATATGATGGTGGTTGCTCAAGCATTGGCAAGTGTGATTCCAGTGCAAGACTTGAAGCAGCTATTGGTGCTCTCAAGGCTTCAATAGCATTTCATGAATCTATATCCACATGGCCTCTTTACTCTTCTGGTCTTCCAATTATTGAATGCACATGACCTTTAGTGATTATTTACCATCATCATGCTATCAAATAGACCTTGGAATTTTGGCTCTAATTCGTATTCTTGCAACTCTCCTTGTGTGATGTCCTCAAAAGTTTGTCTCACATGCATGGTGATGACTTTGATGTTCTCTTCCTCTTGCTCATGAATGTATGCTTTTTTGACTTGAGACTTCATTATCTCAGGTTTGAGAGTCAAGTTTGTCATTCAAAGATTAATGAGATGGAACTAGTATCATTGATGCTTGTTGAGACTATGGTGGTGGAAGGATCCAAGATGATAAATGGAGGGAGTTAGAATTAAGGTTCAAATAGTTTGAGAAGTATCACTATTTCAGCCTACTAGCAGACTAGAATATCAGTAGATCATTATAGTGAGTACATGATGGTTTCATCCTCAAACATTGATCTTGGTGCTCCAGCTAATGTTAATGCTGCACCTCTTTGAATTCGTCCACTTGCAGTCACGAAAGGGAAGGTGGATGGAACCAACTATACACTTTGGAAGTTCAAAATTTCTGCAATTTTGGACTCCTATGGATTACTTGACACCATCATGGGACCAATGGGATTGGATCTAGAGCCTATACCAGTTGAAGATTTAGCAAATTCAAGATTGATGATTCAGCCAGATCTAGATCTTCTACGAGCTTGGAAGAGGCGGAATGCTGATGCATTATGTGCAATTGTCACTAGTGTAAGTGATTTTGTGCTTACTTTAGTTCAACATACTACTAAAGCACATGAGGCTTGGGGCATATCGGCTTGACAATATGAGAGCAAGAACCACACTAGGATACATAATCTAGAAAACCAATTGGCAAATGAAAAGCATTACGATTCTAAAAAAGCTAAAGATTATATCAAACGGATAAAACATCCTCAAGATCAATTGGCTGCAATTGGTGTTGTTATAACACCAGAAGAGCTGGCTCAAAGATGTGTGCATATTCTTCCAACAAAGTATGATGGATTGTAATAGCCCTTAACACTCAAGTAAGACCAACTTCCCTTACATTTGAAGAGTTTTGTGCTATGTTTTTAGAAGAGGAGATGCGATTCAAGAATCGACAAAGTAAAAGTGATGCTACATTCTCAACCAATGCAAAAGGAAAAGGCTCTTCTGATGGATCAAAGAAGAAGCCACAGAAGAAAAAGTTCACAAGAAGTTGCTCCTATTGTGAAAAGAAAGGTCATGCCATCAATGATTGCAGAAAGAAGCAAGCTCATGAATGAAACGTGACTGTAAAATCATCTTGGAAGAACAGAGTCTGCAAACAACATAGATTTGGAACTATGGGTAGCTATTGAAGAGGTATGCTCATCCGCTCAAGCTCATGTTGATGAACCATGGATTTTAGATAGTGGAGCTTCTCACCATATGAATAACAAAAGGGATTGGTATAATTCCCTTGTGCCTCTATGAGAATCCATCAATGTAGTGGTGGGAAATGACTCCAAGTGTCAAGCTAAAGGAACTGGAACCATCACTTAAAAGAAATTTGTCGTCAGTTTATTCCTTAACTGCTACAAAAGATAAAGATGTAAGCAAGTTATGGCACCAATGATTTGGGCATCTCAGATTTGCAGTTTTGAAGGAGATGCAAAGAAGAGGGATGGTTGCTCATTTTCTTGCATTTTCAAAGTTGCAGGAACCTTGTGAATCTTCCATGATGGGCAAGCAACAACGAAAGGCATTTCCACAAGAGACAAGCAATCAATCTCAAGCTCCTCTAGAGTTGGTACATGCTAATCTCTGCAGTAAAATGTCTACACCTGCTTTAGGAGGATCTTTCTACTTTTTGATGTTAGTTGACAATTATAGTAGAAAGATGTGTGTTCATTAGGGCAAAAAACGGTCGAAAAAGGGATGTTTCCTAATGACGGATTAAGGAAATTGACAAATAGAGTCTTTCCACGTGTACAAGAATATAAGATTGCTGTCTCCTTTAACCATATGAAGAAATTCTTTTTTTAAGACAATATGCTCTAAAAGCACCGCGAAAGTGATGAAGATTCTTGTATTCAGTGTACAATTTTTCGGTTTGATGCAAAAAAAGATATTTTTGCACACCACACAATGCATATTTTTAAAGTTCCAAGAAGGAAATGATTTTTGAAGATACAAAATATTTTTGGGTTCACGAAATTCCATGGTCATTCGGCGATAGGGTTTACATCAAATCAAAAGTTTCCACGTGTACAAAGCCTTTTTATCTATAAATACTGGCAAAGTTTGTGAATGTCGGTTTCTAGCTTTGAGCATTCTTCTTGTTCTCGATTCTAATGGCTTCTTCTTCTCGTCGTCCTTCCAATCGTGTAACCGCATGTGAGGTTTACAACAGAAGAGAGGATTCTTTGTGGAAACCTCTTTCAGTGAAGTTAAATGAATGAGGAACTAAGCTTCCTACTATAGAGGTGCCCATAAAGTCAAGCACGCTAAAAGTAATGACACAAGAAACCATTGGAGGGGACGTATACTTAGTTTCAAATTGAAGAGATGTTGTTGGTTTGCAAGATTACATGTGTACAACGCTAAGGATCTTGTTCTAGAAAATCATCTCCAATTGCCTTTGTACTGTGAGTGAAGTTTTACAATGCTTTTCTATCATTTCAATTGTTTTTGTATAACAACATAAAGTTTTTGTATTGCAGATATTTTTCCTTCCAATATTCTGGAGTGGCAACCTTTTGAATGTTTAATAGGAACATCTAGAGTGAATATGCAGAACTTATGTATGCAGACAAATCTGTTCAATTTTTCAATCGCATAGAGTTATTTGTCCATTTTGCAGATTATCAGGTGCCATCAAGGAGGAGCTCTTATGGAAATCTTGTACATATACGTGCTCCTTGCATCTCTTTATTACATTGGGATGCTCCTGATCATTCAACAGAAGGTGGAAAGGAAAGCTTGGACTCTGGATAGCCTTGGACTCAGAGGAGAGCTGTCAAGAATTTGAGTTAGAAGTATTAACTCATCCAGATTTTCAATCTAGGAAAATAATTGTCACAACAAATTGGAAACTCACAAATGTAAGGGAACTCCTAGAATACCTTGCTGAGGCATCATCACATTTGAGATTCTCAATTGATGATGCTATAGTTAACATTAGATCAGAGAAAACATTATCTTTCATAACTTGCTTGCCACCCAGGGTGATTAAGTTCCAACCCTTTAGATTGTAACAAGTCTCCTTCTTTAAGAAGCTTTTTTTCAAACTTCCATTGAGTCTATTATGATGGATAGTTGCTATGACTCAGAGGATCACTATCTAGAAAATGTAGGAGTATTTACCCAAAAACAAGAAGAACCTCTCACAAGCATTAAAACTATAAATTCAAGGGAGGACAGTGAAGGTATTCAAAAGAAAAAAAGAAAAGAAAAGTAGCGAAACAAGCAGAGGAGGAATCATTGTTCGAAGTATAGATAATTTCAAGAAATATGAAGTTGAAGATAAATTTTTTTTGGTATGAATGCCTAAGAGAGAGGCCATCATAGGAGAAGCATATGTTAATAAAGAAAAGACCAAAAACATTTTAGTAACCATTGAAGAGAATGAAGAGCAATGTACGTGCATAGGGGAAGACCTAAGTGAAGAAGAAGAAGTAGAGCTTGTAGCTTTATTAAGGGAATATAGGGATGTGTTTACATGGACCTATAGAGACCTAAAGGGGTAGATCCAAAAATATGCTCTCATATGATCCCCATGAAGGCTAATGTCAAGCCCACCAAATAGAAGCCCTACACATATAATGACACTTATGTAGCCAAAATAGTAGAAGAAATTGACAAATTGATTGAAGCTCGATTTATCTATGAGATTGAGCATACTGAATGGATGTCCCCCATTGTAGTGGTGCCCAAAAAGAATGGAAAATTGTGGGTGTGTATTAACCTTAAAAAAGTTAATGCCACTACGATCAGAGATAGGTATCCACTTCCAATCACTGAACATCTATTGTAGCATGTTGCAAGGAAGGAAGTCTATAACTTCCTTGATGGATTTTCAGGTTACAACCAAGTAGCCATTTCCCTAGAAGATCAACACAAAAACAGCCTTTGCCACAAAGTGGGGGATCTTTGCATTTGATGTGATGCCATTTGGGCTCACCAATGCATCTGCAACGTTCCAAAGGCTCATGCCTCATGTCTTTAAAGAGTTCTTGAGAAAGAGCTTAGAAGTATATGTGGACGATTTATGTGCTCATTCCCAAGAAAGAAGACACCACATCCTAGAGCTCAGATAGATCTTCAACAAGTGTAGAGAATATGGAGTTTGTTTGAACTTAGAAAAGTGTGTGTTCATGGTATGTCAAGGTAAGATCTTAGGTCATATTGTTTCTAAGAACAAAATATCAATAGATGAGGAAAAAGTAAGAGCCATAACGGAGTTGCCAAGGCCAAGGAATGTTAAAGAGGTACAAGCTTTTATGGGCCATTGTGGATATCATGATAGGCTTATCCACATGTATGCGATCATAACTAAACCTCTTTATGATCTATGAAAAATTTTGAGTGGAACAAAGAATGCAAAAATTCCTTCAATGATCTGAAGAGATGTTTGTGTAGAGCGCCAATACTGACCACTCTTGATTGGAATAAACCATTCCATGTCAATGTAGATGCACCCAATTATGCAATAGGATGTATGCTAGCACAACCCACAAGTGAAGGAAATCCAGATTTGCCTATAGCGTATGCTAGCACATAGCTAAACACAACTGAACAAAACTACACAACAACCAAAAGAGAAGACTTAGGCATGGTGTAAGCCATGAATAATTTTAGACACTATCTATTGACCAACAAGTTCAAGTTTTTCATTGATCATCAAGCTTTATTATATTTGTTCAATAAACCTTGCAATACATGATGCTTAGTAAAGTGCTTCCTTTTACTAATGGAATATGGCTTCAAAGTGGTTGTTAGGAAAGGTAGGACCCACCTCAGGGCGGATCACCTTTCTTGCATCACTTCAAGAGAGTCACCCCAAGGAGTGTCTAATGAACTACACAGTGCTTATTGTTCAATTTAGAAGTTGTTCCTAAATGGGAAAATAAGTTGGTATCTATCCTAACCTTTGGATCTACAAATAAGAATGTGAAAACGAACAAAGATGAAATTATAAGATCACAAAAATATCAAATATTGGTAGGAATTTTGTACAAGCAAGATACAGAGGGGTACTAGCTTGTTGTGTCGAGGAGGATGAACATAGTTGTTGGTTGCAACAAGCTCATGAAGGATTGCTAGGAAATCACTATTCTAAACAACAAACATTGCAAAATCTGAAATGTTTAGGAGTGTATTGACCTAGTATGGACAGAGAAATAGATGAGAGGATTAAGAATTGTCTAGGGTGTTAGAAGAGACCCCCAGTGGAGCATGCTACCCTTTATCACGTGTCGTTGGAGAATGGAGTTCTCCATTGATAGACTTTATGAGATCGAGAACACTACCCAACGAGGTTATTCTAGCAAGAAAATGAAGCATGTAGCAAGAGGCTTAGGGCTATGCCTTAGTAGGAGACAACCTATACCAAAGAGGCAAAGATGGTTACTTAAGATTGTGCATTCACGAATCACACTTTTTGAGCAGTGTTGTAGGTGGACACTTTGGGCCTCGCCGAGTAATTAAAACCATTATAATATTCATAGAACTTTGGTGGCCCACTCTTCATATGGATGCACATACCTATGTGAAAAGATGTGACACATGCCAATGTGCACAATATCTGATAAAAAAAGATGAAATGCCTTTGAGCCAATGATGGGAGGATGCACATTCTCGAAGTGGGGTATGGACTTTGTAGGTCCTATTAACCCCCTAGCTAGAAACTCCCATGCAAAGTACATTATTGTAGCCACATATTACATTACAAAGTGGATAGAAGTAAAAGCCAAAACAAAGAACTATGCTCAAACAATGGCTAAGTTCTTATTCAAGAATGCGTTCACTAGATATGGGTTACCAATAGATTTACTAAGTGATAGAGGTATGTACTTCTTGAACGAAGTCATTGAAAACCTTATCCAAGAATTCTTGGTGATACATAAGAAGTCTACCCCCTATCATCCACAAGCTAATGGACAAGTCGAGACCACAAATAAGAACCTATGTAATGTATTGATAAAACTAGTAAATAATAAATACGCTAATTGGGATAAACAACTTCATCATGCTGTTCGGGCTTACCGAGTTGCCTAAAAAGTAGTACTCAATGCCATCCCATTTTAGATGGTCTTTGAACAGAATGTTTTGTTACCATTAGACTTCCTAATCTTGAATTTAAAAGTAGAACAAGAGCACGAGTGGAATGGACACGAGTTGTCCTCTAGGATATTTGATCTAGAACACTTAGGTGAGACTAGGCTACGAGTGGCAACATGCATCTAGGCTGTAAAGAAAAGACAAAAGGCATACTTCAATGCACACATCAAGGAGAAAAAATTGAAAGAGGGAGACCTAGTGTTGGTTTATACACTAAAGCTGCATGCCCATAAATTGGAAAAACGAGGATATGGACCCATGGTCATTACTAGAATTTTCACTAGTAGTGCATTTCAATTGGCTACTCTAGAAGGTGACATCTTGCCAAGCTTTATTAGTGGGATGTTGAGTCAAGCTATATCAAGAACCTCTTACAGATGATATGCTAACAAGACTCAACACTGCTAAGAGCAAAAAGAAGAAGCATCAAGGGTTAGAGAAGAAACACAGGTAGATGCTAGAGAGCACACAATGTGAAATAAGTTAAGGCAGCAATGTCTAGATCTCAATTCCAATGCCCCAAGATATCACATGGCTATGTGAAAAAAAAACGAGTACACATCCTATCGACATAGATAGATGACCATTCAACACGGTTGAGCTAGGGCACAACATTACAAATAAGACGATCAAAGCTCTAATTGATTCTAGATATGCCACTAGTGCAATTAGGTACTCATGCTGTAAAGGATTCAGCATGGAAGCTAAACCATTACAAGCTTATTTAGTGGGCTTAGGAGGTGTGGAAGCCCCTTGTATCGATGAGGTGGACATTCCTATCCTCTTAAAGGATGTCCCTTTGAGCGCAAAGTTACTACTTTGCCATGATGATGCGATCATAGAACATATGATATTAGGACAGGGTTGGTTGTATGATCATGCAATTGACTTAAACCTACAGCAACAATCGCTTCAGGTCTAGGTTAACAAGAAATGCCTAATAGTTGAATTGGATGGTAGGAACCTTTTTGAGTTCTATACCCCACACTTTGCAAGGAATACAGAGTCTAATGTGCACCATTCCTCACATATTGATGGGCACGTCATGCAAGTGCTGGAACCCCCTTCTCTTTCAAAAGTATCAACATCACAATGGGAACAATAAATTTTGCAAGGAGAGGAGGACAACTGCAACCATATGGCAAGAAGGAGGCCACCTCGATGACAAAAGCTACTACACAACCTTGCTCCTCGTGCACAAGGACAACAACCACCAATATTGCCCCAACCATTCCCATCAAGGATAGCCAACCATGCCAAAGGAAGAACCAAGCAACTAGGACAAGCTCAACCACAAGGTATCTGATAAATTTGGGTGCCTAAGGAATTAGCTGTAGCTCAACAAGGGTGATTACACATGTGGGTACCCAAGGAACTCTTACATACAAAACCCTATGCTCTCCCCCATGAGAAAAGTCTCAACAAAGAAGCCAAGGAAAGGCAAGGGTCAGAACCAAGCACTGAGATCAAAAGAAGATCAACTCACCTCTTTGGCAATAGTAAGAAGACAATCAACAAGGGTATGTGTTCAAAGGCCAAAAGCATGTATAGCCCCCACAAAACCAACGAGCCAACCACGAGGGATGCAAAATTTAAGAAACCATCCAAACATGAAGAGGCCAACATTGATCTATATGCCACTAAACATTATTATCAACTGGATCCCTATAAGGGGGAATGATAAGCTATCATTCAACCATTGATTGATTGCATCATTTTGAGATCCAATGGAATATACCTCCAAAAGAAGATTGCATTGACTTCTGTAAGTAACATCGAAAGCCTCGACATGCAAAAACCATGTGCCCTTTGTCAAGAGGAAGGAGATAAGAAAGAGATCTCTCTCACACACACTCTCACAATCAAAGAGGATCACACACATAGATTGAGGCAAGGAAGAATGATCTTCTTCTTCTTCTTCTTCTATTACATAAAAGGAATGTACAAGAATGACCTAAAACCAAAAATACAACAAGTACAATATATAAAGAACAGTACATAAGGAAAATCCTAATGTTCATGAATGAGTGAGCTATCAAGAAACAAGTGTGCCATCACTCTCAATAGATAAATCTATTATAGCTCAATGAAGTATCCCTGACATATACCAATGTGAACACTATACACGTTAGAGAGATGAAAAAGTGATACGTGTCATCTTGGATCATCACATGTTGAGCTTGATATCTCAACACTCTCCCCTCAAGCTCAACATCATGTCCTCTAATCCAAGTATCTTCTAAAACTTCTTCAACTTCTCTGCTCCAAGTGCTTTAGTAAAAATATCAGCAACTTGCTCATTTATCATCACATAAACAAGATCAATATCACCTGCTAATACCGTCTCTCTAGTGAAGTGATAATGTACCTAGATATGCTTTGTTCTAGCATGTAGGGTTCCATGCTAATTGTATGTTGCTAAGATTATCACAATAGATGGTGATAGGTTTTTACACTTCCAAACCTAAATCTACAAGTAGCATCTCTAACCAGGGTGTTTCATATGCTTCAATTGAAGCACTTCTATACTCGGCCTCCGTACTCAAAAAAGCAATAGTGGGTTGTTTCTTGCTGCTCCATGTCATAGCTGCACTTCCAAGTGACAATAGAAAGCCACTGGTAGATCTTCTATCTAGAATACTACTTGCTCAATCTGCATCGGTGTATCCATGAACTTGCATATCTACACCAGCTTCATAAAATAATGCATAATCCAAAGTATCACTCACATAACGTAGAGTGTACCTCAGAGCATCTAGATGTGCCTTATTGAGAAGCTGCATAAATTGACTTTCAAGTCCAACAGTGTAGCTTAGATGATGCCTTGTAATTGTGAGATATTTCAAACTGCCCACAATTCTCCTACACATCATGTAGCATTCTCTAATGCTTCACTAGATGTAGTATCCAACTTCAAATTTTGTTCTAATGGCATAGAAATTGGCATACAATTAGCCATACCATACTTTTGTAGCAACTCAAGGCATGTTGCCTTTGTGACATCCATATACCTATTTCTCTATGTATAAAATCAATTCCCAAGAAGTAGTGTAACACACCAAGATCTTTCATGTCAAATTCTTGCATAAGGAGTTTCTTTACCTCTTTAATTCTTGCTTCATTGTCACCTCCTATAATCAAGTCATCAATAATAGCCACAAATGTGATGCCATCATCACCCTTCCTTGCATATAATGAATGCTCTACATCACACATAGAAAATCCAATGGTGGTCAAATAATTAGCAATCCTTGTATGCCAAGCACGAGGGGATTGTTTAAGTCCATACAAAGCCTTTTACAACCTGCAAAACATTCTTCACATCCATTTGATGCAAAGTCCATCCTTTTGCTGTAGCTACTACGACAAGTGTTATGATAGTAGACATTTTAGGTATAGGGATAAATGTTTCCTTATAATCTGTGCCATATGTCTGTGCATATCCTTTTGATATCATCGTGCTTTGTACCTGCCTATGCTACCATCAACATTGTGCTTTACCTTGTAAACCCACTTGCAACCTATGGGTTTCTTTCCTTATGGCAATGGAACTAGCTTCCATGTATCGTTTCCATAAAGTGCATCCATCTACTCATCCATAGATTTTTTCTAATCTTCATTTCCAATTGCATCTTCAAAACAAGAGGGTTTAACATCTTGTATTACCTTTGTCATGTAGGCACAATGATGAGCCATGTAACTATCGTTGCATTGGCTTCTGCATTCTCCCAAATCTTCTTGGTCCTGTGTCACATCTCCTTGTATTATCTGCATGTGCCTTTCTTACTCCTAGAGTTTTCACAAAGGGAAATCCAAGTTCCTCATCAAGACTCTTTTCTAAACTGCTTGAGTCTCCATGAATTTCTTCAAAACCTGTAGATGACTACACAACCATATCTCCAATCCCCACAACATCGCACAGGTAAGAGTCACCAAGTCTCATGGTACCAAGAGACTTTGCTACATAATTAGAGAACCATTCTATGTGTGGTGTCACATGGAAAGAAGCACCAGAATCTAGAAGCCACATGTGGGAAAGAGAATCAACCATAATATCTTCAGTTGGCACAGTGCTATCAACTGTCAACAGATCTCCATCATCAAAAATAACATTAATTTCTTTAATCTTCATAGTCAAAGTAGATGGTGTAGGTAGCTTTTTAACATGACCATCAACATTCTATCCTTTACATTTAGCATTCTTTAATGCATAACATTCTTTCTTCATGTTTCCTTTCTTATGACAATAATGGCATTCAATATCCCTGTTCCTTGATTTACTTCTACTCTTATTCCATTGACCATTCTTTTACTTGTTCTTGCTCCTGCCATGTTGATGATTCTTTCCTTGGTAAGAATCACGAACATTATATGCATTTGCACTTTGAGTGCCAACCATAGATTTTCTACGAATCTCCGCACTCAAGAGTGCTCCACATATGACATCATAGACCAATTTACCACTAGGTGCACCATTGCTAATAGCTATGCAAAACGTATCCCATGATGATGGAAAAGTGCATAACAAAAAGACTGCTTTCATTTCATTATCCATATCCATTTTTTGAGACTGTAACTGGGAAAATATAGCACCAAACTCATTTAGATGAGCAACAATACTATCTGTGTCCTTCGTGCGAAGGTCATATAACTTTCTCATCAGATACACTTTATTTGATGCGGTTTATTTATTGAATAACTTATTCCAAAGCTCCTCTACACTTTCACAGTATAATGCTATAAAGTTAACATTATTCGCCAGGTGCAATCGAATGGTGGACCTAGCCATTTCATCTAATGCATCCTAATCATCTTCATCCATGTCAGCAGGCTTCTTTGAGATTCCATTTAGTGGCATCCATTGCCTCCTCTGAATCAACATATCTTTAATCTGATTCTTCCATAGAGAAAATTTTGTGCCATCAAATTTTTGGATCTCAAAATGGTCTTTTCCCTGCAAGCTATAGCTCCTCCTCGAAACACTAGCACTAGACCCTGATCCACCAGTCATGCTTGAGACCTTTGATGCCATGATGGTAGAAATGAATAGAGTGATAATGGAGATAGAAGAGTCCAAACACCACTAAGGCTCAAAGAAGGATAACCAAGTGTCAAATTCTAGGAAAAAAATTCAGTACTCTTCCCAAAAAAAATGAATAAATGAACAATAATGACCAATGAAAAGGATTATGTGAGAATAAATGTGCTCACAACAATAAGTGTATCAAGGAGTAAATCGAACACTGTACAGTTGACAAATCCAAAAATCTATTGTATAGTAAAATGAGCATATGACCAGTGTCGAAATCTCATAAAACTACAAGTATTGACATGTTAACCTCCATAGTTAATCACTGACTCCACTGCATATATGAGTTACTCAAAAGAAGCCAACTAGGCTTATTGAGCACCTATGAACAACTATCATACATCTCCTATGGCGAGGCTAGGTAAGTCTTCCACCCACATCATCGAAGAGACCCCGGCATCTGGGTGTCTCCTAGTTACGAAAACCTCACTGCGACCTTCTTTATCAAACATAAAAGGCTTTATGCGAAAATGTAACTACTATATCAATGACCACATGGGCATACAAAAGAAGTATCAAGATAAGCGTACATAGTGTGTATATGATCAATATATGCAGTAAAATGGAATTGAAAGGTTGAATTCGCTGCCCAAACATTGGCCAACAACACCTTCAAGTGTCTGTTAACTCTATTCATTAGGTGCAAAAACTTGCATAGACTTGCGGTGGCTACTCCCACCACAACTAAAACCTTTCAAGAAACCTATACATTTACTAGTGTGGCTAAAGACACATTCCCAAAAGGTGAACATTCATTGTTGAAGAAGTACAAGGAGCACTCTTCTTGATGTTCTTGAACCTGTATAAAGAGAACATTGTACAAAAGTACTTCGAAATGGTTCTAAGAATCACCCCAAAAATGCTTTAAAATAGGCTTTGAAAGCAAAGAATGTAGCTTTGAGGGCCCAAAACATGCTCAAGGTAATGTTAATCTTATTCTTTCCCCTTCTTCAAACACCACAAGAGTGTAGCTTAGTGGCAAGAGAGTGCAAGTTAAGCAAGCTCCGGGGGGAACAATACAGGGATGGGTGACCTCTTGGGAAGTATCAGGAACCTCAGTCTTCCTTGATCGTTGAGGTCCTCCCTCGTGCATAGCCAATGGTGCCAATGGTGACTTCGATGAATCCGATGACAAGGTATGCCGAGGTCTTTGCCTTGGTCACTCCATAATTCGTAAACCTTGGAGAAAGCCTTGGGTGCTCGCTTCACTCACACAAAAGGAACAAAGCTTTTGCTAGTACATAGGGAGCACGAACATAGGCTTCTTAAGTGTTACAAATGCAGTCAAACTTGGAGTGTATGGCTGACCAGACCACTATATGTTTTATTAAAGAACATATACAAAAGTGTCCAGTGAACATTTGGCCTTTCACATGGAAACTAATGGTAACACTAGCCATTAGGTCTGAAACTGGCCAAAACTAGTCAAAAAACTATAAAAAGAGCGAGAGAGCTCATTTTTGGGGTTGACAAGTTAGAGAAATAGATTCTTGATGAGTGTAATTGAGTTATTGAGAATCAAAGCTTCCATTGTTCCTATCTTTGTTACCTTGGCTTGTGTGTGTGCGTGCATCTATGTGCTTGTCACTCACATTTGCTTGCCACAATTGCTCACGATCTTCATATCCTCCTCATGTCTCTACGGATTGACAAGTAAAGGAGGTGGTCCTCACACTTGGGTTACACTAGGGTGCGAGAAGAAGACATGGCCAATGCCCTCCCTACCATGAATGCAATGCTTACACCAGTGAGAGGCCCCACAAATTTTATTAGCTTTGTTGTTGGTCTAGATTCCGAGATGGAGGATTTGGTTGGGTGGAGAACTTTGATGGGTGTTATACTCTTTCTTTTAAAATAATTTTCTCAAGATCAATGAAGTTTATAAATGGGCTATCGATTGAGAAAGTCTGTGAAGATAAATGAAGATTGGAAATGGGCTACCAGTATTAGATAAAATGATTCGATGTGGTTCCCTATCAAGGGCATCAGAGATGTTGAACCTTGGAACCTCCAAAAAGCTAGGAAATTTGGGAACAAAGATTTTTGCTTTGTGGAAACACCTATGGAAACAAGAAACATGCCAATAGATTAGATTTGGGGACATTGAATCAGCTAGAAGAGTGGACTACAAAGAATGGTGTCTGTTGTAGAGCAGATCCGATGCTTGGGAGTGCTCGAGGACTCGCCTCTTGATTGGGCATGACTTCCCTCACCTTGAGGGTCTTAGATGGAACAACGACAACATTTTTGATAAAATTCTGACATTCATGATGGGATCTTAAGTTCCAATCCCTTTGGCATCTGCTCATCGAGGCTAAAAAGTGAGTTCTTATGTGGCAAGTCCTCCATCAGGGAATTTGCACCAATGTAGAAGCCAACAAAATTTACGAAGCCCCTGCATGGTGTAAACGATGCCTTCATGGTAATGAGGACTTGGGACACATCTTCTTTTTATGCCCCAAGTCAATGACAGTCTAGCGTGCCCTTGGCAAAATCATGTTAATGCATGGACAAATGAATTGGAACCAAGTGCTATTGGGCGAAGCGATCAGTGGCTCCTCAGCATCATGGAATGCTATAAGAAGCGTGGAAGATCTGGAAAGAGAGGTGTGCCTCCAACTTTGGTAGCCCTCCTAAAGAATGGTCATTCGAGAAATGTCTTTTCCTTTCAGGCAAAAGAATTTCCAATTGTAAGCCCTCACCTTTTAGACATCACATAGTGTTTTTCCTCAAGAGCAACAAGATTTAAAGCAAGCGGCCCCCCATGAAGGGAATGAAAGGGTTATCAACCTTCTTTGTAATGTTTTCTAGCAAGTTTTAAGTAGCCTCTGCTTTGTGAAATTTCGGGGTCCATGAGTGCTAGGTCTGTTCACCTGTTGAGTTGTTCTTTCTATTAATTAAAGTTTAAGAGAGTAAGCTATTGCCGAACTTAATTTTGGAAAAAAAATTTATACCTTTCGATCTACTTGTAGCTTTCCGTCCACTATGGAGTATAATCTATTGAACTTAATGGACAAGTGAATAGGAGGTTTGATATGGAGGGGACCCCACTCCAAAAATGCAGTATAATCTACTGAACTTTTTTTTTTTAAATAAAGGAAGTTCGGGCTTGGCCTATTCTCCCGGACTTTAATTAAAATAAAGAAGAAAAGTTAAAAGTGAATGGGACTAGTGCCCATGGGACCCCCCAAATCCCACAATGTAGGGGACAAGTTTGGTAAGCTAGAGGGCATTACAAATAAGGCGAACAAATCTATCATCTCCCTCGTGCGAGACCCATTTGGGTTTCAACTTGTTATCTTTGAGGAGGTAAATACAATGATGTCTAAACGGTGGAGATCTCTTATCGTGGGAGATTCTTTTACCTAGCAGAAACAAGGATTTCTCAATCGACCATTCCTTTGGGATTTTTTGAGAGTACATCGCTCCCTCCAAATCTTCCAAAGAGTCTCACCCCTGATGGCATTCCACAACTTTGATGAGTAGCCAACCGCCTCACCCAGCAGCGCCTGTTGCCAATTGATTTGGTTCGTGAGTCTTAATCTATTGAACTTAATGGATCTATTGAACTTAATGGAGAAGTAAGTGAATAAGAGGTTTGATATGCAGGGGACCCAGTCCAAAAAAGCAGGGATTGGAATTTGGTAAGCTTTAACAATGTCATGTTCCTTTGCATGAAAAAGCAAAAATGCAAAAAGGCAAAAGTTGACCTCGACAACATGCGCTGTACGACCCACGAGTGCTACGAGTACTGTCGCCTAATATTCTAAGCGGAAGTCTGGAGTGTGGGCATGCTGCCGGAATTAGCGTGGGATGCTATTCGTACGGCACTTGAGATTGCCATTCATAGATAGCTCGATACGTGTCTTAATCTTTACGGTGTGACGTACGACGCGACAGAATTAGAGATCGTGGGTGATGGTTGCGCATACCAATGTGTGCGGAGTCCGGATGCGCATGTGGATGCCTCCTGCCGCCGAGAGACTAGTCACGTCTAAACCCACATGCTTACAACGCTCCGCCGCAAAGATCCAAAGTCTGAGAGAGAGAGGGTGTGGAGACTGAGAGAGCACGACAAGACCGTCTTGGCCACCTCTGCTGCGCATGTTCGTTCTTTAAATGACTTGGGCGTCCACTTGCCTGCCGGTTCCTTCTCACATGGTGTGGACCAGTGCTCGCACATGACAAAACTTATATCGAAATCCCTATACGAAATCTTACTCGAGATTTCTAAATATCAACGGGTCTCAAAAGGCATAAGGCCAATGTGCGAAGGCATGGATTGTCGAAACCCTAGCATGAGTTAGGTCCTCATGCTCCTCCCGTGCAGAGGGCGTTTCCTTCTGCCCTTCGCGTAGAGAGTGTATCCCTCTGGCCTTCGCTCTGATTGTCCTCGTTCTCTTCGCACTATGTCTCTCCCTTTGGATGGCGCTACATGATGCCCTATAAGACGACTTCACAGCGATCGGATTTGTAGGCTTAGGACCGCTCGAGAAGCGTTAAGGCAATGTTGTCTCTTGGTGCGAGGGGCAGCCATATGGGTCCCTTGAGAGAGGATTACATACCCCAAGCAGCAGGATGCCATGGAAATGCATAATGTTCCTCCGGGGTCGCCTCCCAAATCGTTTGCTGAAGCTTTGAAAAGTCACAATGCTTATGGGCTAGCTCTGCAAATGGGTGCTTCACCTCCTTTATCGTGTGCTGAGGTCAGCAAACATGGTTGTTTCTTTGATTCAAATCATTCTCTAGGTAACATTTCTCCCCTTCAATCCTAAAGTTCCTAAACCAACAAAAATTCTTGTGTGGGTAGAATTTTTGGAGTTACCTATTGACTACTACCCATGGGTGGAAAGCTTAGGAAAAATGATTGGCAAAGTGATAGGGCAAAGAGCTAGGAACAACATCATTAACCCGAAATGGGACCCCTAGATCTTAATTGAAGTTGATGTCTCTAAAGAAATGAAAACTCACATTGTCATCAAAGATACAATTGGCAGAAGGTTACACACTCAGAAAGTTATGTATAGAAACTTACCTAATGCCTGCTTAAACTGCAAGGACGTCTTATCAAAGAATGCCCTTTGCTTCATATCTAGGTTCCCCAAGAAGACTCTATGAAACAGGATGGCCCCAAGGTTGAGATCAATAATCAGGCTCCCCAAATCAAAAAGCCGAGTAATAAAATGAAGAAAAAGTATTCAAGTCTGAAAATGTGTACAACATCTTGCTCGATGAAGTCTCCAATCCTTTTGAGGACAAGACTAACTCGATTTCTAATTTTGTTTCTTCTTATCAGAAACCTAATCATTTTTTTGAAAGTGCAAGAGCTAACAAGGAAAATGACCCCTCCAACTCAAGAAGGGACATGGAGAAAGAGTGGTATGTAGTGGGAAAAAGAAATAACGCGAATTATGTCCCAATGGTAAGTGTCCCTTCAGGTGATTATGCAAACCCAGAAGCTCTGATAGATGACATCCTGCTGTTCATGTAAATTCTTTCCAACAAGGGTTGGAAGAGTATATTGATATTTCTATGAGATTGTGCAAAGAGAGGTATCTTGAAGCTAGTTATTCTCTTGCCTCTTCTAAAGAATTTTGGAGTGAGAAGATGGATATAAACAACAAATACATGTACTCATTGTTGAAAAAAAATAAAGTAAGGGATTTTATCCCTCCTATTAAAAAAAGGGAAGAGGGGTATACTATCAACATAAAGGAGTCCTTACAGGAGGCTAAAAGCTTCTTTATGGATGTTTTCTATGGCTCTCCCAAGTGGGAAAAGAACATCCAGAGGGCCAAAGCTACCATTGCTTTGAAAATGAAAAAAATGATTCCTGAAAGCCTAGTTCCCATCTTGGACCTGCCCCTCACTGCTGGCGAGATCAAAGAAACCATCAACAAATTGAAACCCTGTAAATCTCCTAGTATTGATGGATTATCTAATGAGTTTTTTCATGATGCTTAATGAGTTTCTCATTCCTTACATTCTTTTGATTTGGCAAGAGGTTTTTGGTAAAGGGTATCTCCCTTCTCACATTAACACTTGAGTAATTATACTCATTCATAAGAAAGGGAATAAAGATGACCTTAACAACTCGAGACCTATCTAGTCTTGTTTGAATACCATATACAAAATCTTTGCTTCTTCTCTTGCGAGAAGGTTAAGTCCCCTAATGAATCACATCATCCTGCCTGAACAAAAAGGCTTTATCAAAGGGAGATATATCCTTGATGCTATCATTTATCTTTGGGAAGGTATGAACTATGCTAAGGAAATAAGTCAAGACTTTTATTTTTTTCAAAATTGATTTTGATAAGGCTTATGACAGGACAGATTGGGATTTTATTCTTCAATCCTTGCAAGATTTGGGTCTTGGTAGAAATTCTATCAAATGTGTGAGTACCTTATTTGGTAATGCTTTCTCTAGGGTTGCTATAAATGGTCATCTTTCTGACTCCTATAAGCTTGTTAGATCCATAAGACAAGGATGCCCTCTTGCTCACCTACTTTTTGCCATTGCTAGTGATGCTCTTGGTTGGTTGGTGAAAGATGCTATGAACAATGGTATGATTAAAGGTATTAATATCCTTGAGTCCTCCTCTCCTCTTGGTCTCCAAATGTTTGCAGATGATACCAATCTTGTGTTGAATGCTGCTGATGATTCTGTTAAAAACTTCTTGGAGTGTCCCTTATTTTGTTTGGTTGGTGGATCTAAAGTCAATCACAACAAGACTAGATTTAAAGCTTCCAAAAATGAGCCTCCTGCTTGTATTATTGATCTTGGCTGCAAAATCCTTAAAGATGGGGAAATCTTCAAATTGTTGTGTATTCTCATGGGCTTAAATGTTTCTTTTTCTCAAAGATGGGATTGCATTATGGAGAAGTTAAAAAAACACCTCTTTTATTGGTATGACACTAACATCTCCCTCCCTCAGAGAGCTTTCATTCTCAATCATTATGTTCTTCCTAAGCTAGTTTATTTTCTTGCCTACTGGTCCCCTTCTAAAAAACACATTGATAAGGCTATCTCCCTGGCTAGAAGGTTCCTTTGGTGGGGCAATTCTTACCAAAATAAAATTTCTAAGGTGGCTTGGGATACTTGCTGTCTTTCCAAATCTCAGGGTGGTTTGGGTATTCTGTGTCCCAAAAAATGGCAAATAACCTTGCTGCCAAATGGATTTTGAGAAGTCTCGAGAGTAAGGATTTATGGGCTGTCTTGATCCAAAGAAACATTTCCAAATTTTTTCTTTTTGGTAACATTAATCTGTGGGATGTTATTGTCTCTCCCTAGGATATTACTCCCGTGGGTAGCCCTTTGGTGTGTAGGTTCTAGAATGCTTGGTTTAAGGCTAAAAGTCTATTTTCCCCAGCTGATAATATGACCTGCATGTCTGACTTTTATTTGCAAGAATCCCCCTCACTGGGCTGGATCTCTAGATGGAATAACTGTAGTATTGCAATAGAGGAGCATAATTGTCACAAAACTGGGTTCAAATCATGGAGTGATCTTATGTCCAAAGGGCAGGTTATTCCTGACCTAGTCTTATTTAATCATACTGACATTTCTCCTGCTTGTTTAGAGGTTTGCGCTTCTCATAAATCCCTATTGGTAAACCAACTAGAGAGTTGTCTATTCAAGAGATTGAAACTCCCGAAAGTTGGAGCATACACCTACAATGGAGGGTGGGATAGGTCCAAATTTGGTCCATGTGCTTTTGAGGTTCGTGGAAGCGCTCATGCATGGAAAGTGGGTCCAAGAGTTAGAAGGGTCCACAAGTGAGCATTGAGGACAATGCTGAGTCTAAGGGGAGGAAATGTCACATAATCCTAGTAGGAGATGCTTGAACCATGCCTAAAGAGAGAGGATTAGGAAGTAATCCTCAACCATGGCTTTTGGGGCCAGTGGTTAGCCCATCGTACTCCTAACCGGGAGGTTGTGAGTTCGATTCCCAACAAAAACAATGTGCTTTTTTTGAGCAAAGACAAAGAAAATTATATTAACACAGTGCTTCTACATAATGTATAAAGGACAAGCCCCTAACAAAAAGTTACAATATACCTTGGAATAGGTTAAGGATCATTGTTATCCTCACATCAGAGTACAAAGCTAACATATTTTTTCTCCACACATTAGGCTGTTAAAGCCACACAAGTAATCATAGGTTCTTAAGTTGATCGGAGCAACATCTCTTAGAGAGTTAATACAGAGTCATGCTTTTCTTCTTTTTAATGTAGGAGTACATAAAATCTTTGTTGCCAATCTTGAATATCCTCTAGCTACGACTTTTCCAAATGCTCCACATTACTTGGGCTCTCCAAAGCTGCCACAAGGTGAGATCCATTTTGACACATGATCCCAAGAGAATTTCATTAACACCCAGATGAGAAACTCCAAAGATGTTACAAGCATCATTCAACAAGGACCAAAATATTTTAGCATGGCAACAATGAACAAAAAAATGTGCACTGCCCATACTAATGTTAATCTTCTTTGCCTTGCTAGCAGTCCAGATGCCATTATGAACAATAAACCAATGTGATGTTGAGTGTTATATTGATATGGGAAAATCCCAAATGCATTTGAATATGTACTTCCTCTGCATTGGAGACCATTGAACACTCCACCTATTATTGACCTTGTTCACAAGCTTGGTACTAGGAGAACCAAGCTTTTCAAAATGAAGGTTCACCTTCATAGCCACTCTATGTATATCAGAGTGCTTTTTTTGAGAGTATTTTGCAAGACACTCCTAGGGCATTAATTTCTTCTCAATCAACAAGTTTCTTGTAAGCAACAAAAACCATAGTAAGGTTCATTAAATAATCATCATGAATCAACTCCCTGTTATTTAGTAGATTGCTCAAGTGTCAAAACCATTTTTTTTTGCACTTTTTCTTTTTGATACTTAATCTCCTTTAGCCCAGTAGTTAATCCAACCTGTCCACATGGACTCCTGTAGGAAAAAAACTAGGGTTATTAGGTACCAGAGAATCCATAGAGTAGCATCCTTCCACCTTCATCCATGCTTTCAACATGTTGCACATTATTCTACTTCCTATAGGCACAAATTCATGAGGAGAAATCATGATGTTTGGGAGACAATTATTGTTCCAAGTCGTGTGATCTTTTATAAAAAACATATGACAATTATAATCAAACAAGCCCAAAAGTTAAGCTTTCATAATACATAAAGCACACATATTCACAACCATTCTAGTCGGACATATAATACCCAACCCAACATGCCTTTTTTTTAAGCAACAGGTTTCCCATACAACTTTAGCAGTTTTTATACTATTAAAACTACCTTCTCACAAGAACCTTTTGGCTAGGAAGATAACCTGCAACATGTGCTTCTTTTTAGGAAATGAACAAGGCAAGAAATAAGTGCCAGAAGGTAGAATATAATGGGTTAGAACAAAACTCTATGAGTCAAACCATCTTGCAAAATCATCCATTTAAAAATTTTGCTCCTAAATTTGTCCATCACCGAATCCCTCCTTTGGTCAAAGCATATATTAAATCTCATAGGAATCCCCAAAAGTCTAAAAGCAACCCCTTCCTCAATGATGCCACAACCAAGATGAGTAATGCAAGTAGGCACAATGCTGTTGGAGCACTTAAAAGAGTTTTTTTTATAATTCACTATAAACCCACTAGCAAGAAAAAAACGTATGAAGACAATTCAAGAAATTCTTAGCAAATCTTTCCTTAGCTAAAGTGATCATATTAGTGTCATCATCAAACATTTGCAAACCAAGTTGAGAAGGAGATTCAGGGATTTCGATCTCTTGAATAGTGCCATTAATAGTCTTTGACAAGCCATCACAAGGCATCACTAGTTATGACAAACTGCAAAGGGGCAAAGGGACAACCTTTTCCAATGGATCTATGCATTCTAAAAAGAGCATATATTTGACCATTATTGAGATATTAAGCTCAATATGTCAAGATGATCCAAGACACTTATCACTTTTTTCATTTCTTTGACATATAGTTGTCATGCGGTTTATGTGAGGGATACTTCATTTAGCTTTACTAGATTTATCTATTGAGAGTGATGGCAAATTTGTTTCTTGCTAGCTCACTCATTCTCGTACATTAGGATTTTCCTTATGTGTTGTTCTTTATATATCGGACCAGTAGAGAAGATCATTCTTTCTTGACTCAATTTGTGTGTGCTCATCTTTGAGTGTGAGAGTGTGTGAGTGAGATCTCTTCCTTATCTCCTTCCTTGTTGTGAAGAGAGATGGTGGATGCAATCCGAAGATGAATTGGTGCTGCTACAACCTGTTTTGCACCAGTCAACTGAGACTTCAGAGTTGATTAGTAGAACCTTTAAGATTTCTAAATCCACCAAAATATCAGCCATGTACTTTGGAACATGCATCTCAAAAGTTTAAGTCAAGGCATACTAGTTGCGAAATGACTAGCTCCCAAAACTTGCTATTTTGAACATACACCTGCTCGAAAAACTAAACAGTGCTCTCAACCTGGTAGGAATTAGAAATATTCCTTTTGGAGATAGAAAATAGACTTAGATAGCTTGCTATTCCAAGTTAAAACACTTCAAATGATAAACTGAGCACTAAGAACTAGATTCATCAACATCAGGAACATGCCCGCCATTCTCGGGGCTATGTAGAGATAGAATAGTGACTAGTAAAATGCAAATATCTCGCAAAATCGAAATTCAATGACCATGAATTTTTATATGCAAAAATTAGACTTCAATAGAAATCCAACGCATTTTAAAAAAATAAAAAGGGTTTCATAGAGCTCGTGATATGAGCTTTTGAAGTTACTACTCTGAGTGAGTATAACAGAGAACAAAACAGAGAAGTAGAGAATGATGAATGTATAAATTCACATACAATTACAATGACATTGGAAATGAATATTTGCAGAATGGGAGTAGAATGATAGAGCTATGGAGTACGCTCTTCAATCTCTACAAAATGACATGAATTGGTCATGTACAAGGCTTGCTAATCACCACTTCCTTGTTGCTCTTTTTTGGAGGGAGTTTTGAATTCGAATTCGAATGGTTCGACCTAAAAGTGATCCCCAAAGTTAGGAAATACTCCCTCAGCTCACTAATTCGAGGTTTTAGGTAGTTAGAGCCACAATTTTGCTTTTACATCATGGATGACATAAGCCATTCTTTTTCTTTTTTCTTTTTCACAATTACAAGAGATAAAATGTGCTCTTTTACAAGAGGTGTTCATATGTATACACATATGGCTACAAATGAACATCATATCAAGCATGTAGGCTTGGGAAAAATGCACCAACAGCTCCCCCTCAAGCCTAACATGCTTGGCCTCCAAATAAGTCTTCAATTGTCCTTGATTTCCTACAAGCCAATCACCAACTTGAACCTACTTAACTTTGTACCATCAAGAGCTTTAGTCAACATGTCTGCACATTGCATATCTATAGAGACATAGGATAGTTGAATATCCTTGCTCATTAGCTTCTCCCTTACATAATGGTAGTGGACTTCAATATGCTTGGTTATAGCATGGTATACCAGATTAGGTGCAAGATGTAGTGAGCTTGTGCTGTCACCGAAAATGTGAGGTGTTGAAGAATGAAGTCCAAGATCTGTGTACAAAGACTTTAACCACATGAGTTCGTGAGTTGCATTAGCCAAACCTCTATATTCGGCTTCAGTAGAAGATAATGCCACAGTTGGTCACTTCTTGGATGACCAAGAAATGATTTTTGAACCTGCAAATGATACATACCCAGATGTGCTTCTTCTATCATATCTAGATCTAGCCCAATCTGCATTTGAGTAGACCTTTAGCTCAATATCTAAAGTAAATGAATAAAACAAACCTTCATTCATGGTCCCCTTAGGTACTTGAGGACTCACTTGGCCGCTTCCATATGTGGTCTTCTCACGTTATGCATAAACTGACTCAATATGATAACACTATAGCATATATCCACCCTTGTGAGTGTTGCATAGTTCAAACTTCCAACCAAGCTTTGATAGCTTGTGATGTCTTCAATTGGCTCTCCTTCATAAGCACTAAGCTTATGATTTTGCTCCATAGGTGTACCTGCACACTTGGTGTTTTCCATCTTGAACTTCATGAGCATGTCATGCACATACTTCTTTTGTGTGATGTATATACTTGAACGTGTGTAGATTAACTCCAATCCAAGAAAATAAGTGAGTGGTCCGAGGTCACTTATTTCGAACTCCTCCTTCATTTGAGTCTTTACCTGTTTGATTCCTTCAAGATCATTGCCTGTGATAATAATATACACACATAAATAGATCACTTCAGATCCATTCCTCTTTATGAACAAAGAGGTATCTGCCTTGCTAGCTTTCAATCCTTGGTCCTGCAAATAAGTCACCAATCTGAAATTCCAAGCTCTTGGAGCTTGCTTCAATCCATACAAGACTTTCTTTAATTTGCATACATAGTTGGGATGATGTAAATCCTCATATCTAGGAGGTTGTGCCATATACACTTCCTATGAAATCCATCCATTCAAGAAAGCATTCTTTACATCAAGTTGATAGAGCTTCCAATTTCTAGATGTAGCAAGACTAATGATAACCCTAATTGTAGGCATTTTTGCAACAAGAGAGAAAGTCTCCTCATAATCAATACCATGGCTTTGAGCAAAATCTTTAGCAACTAACCTTGCTTTGTGTCTATTTATACTTCCATCTGGATTCCTCTTGATTTTGTATATCCATCGAGATCCAATTATCTTCATAGATGGCTTGTTAGGTACAAGCTCCCAAGTGTCATTCTCCTTCAGGGCTTCCATTTCTTCATCCATTGCATCTCTCCAAGCTTTCTTGCTTCATGCTTCTTCGAATGTGGTAGGTTCTTCATTGGTTGAATCCTTCGCAATGTAGATTGAGTGCTTGGTGACCAAAGAAGTATCATAACCAAACCTCTCTGGTTTCTTCTTCTCCCTTTAAGACCTTCTAAGGGGTTGATGTGAGCTCCCGGGTCCATATGTAGCATCTTGCATCTTTGCTTTACCTTTTCTCTTCCATAGCTTTAGTTTTTCCAAGTCTTCTAGGTCAATCTTCGAATCACTTTCTTCAATTTGCTTTGGCTCCTTTGGTTGAAGTGATGGAAAATCTTCATCCAAGTCATAAGGCAGCTTCACTTTCATATCATCATAAAACCATGATTTGTTCTCATAAAAAATTACATCTCTACTCACAGAAAATCCTTTATTAGTTGGATTGTACAATTTATATCCTGTTTGGTTTTGGTCATAACCAATGAATATGCACTTCTTTGCTTTGGGATCCAATTTCCCCCTTACTTGAGAAGGAATGTGAGCATAGGCTAAGCATCCAAAGATTTTAAAATGCTCTAGACTAGGTCTTCTTCCATTCCACACTTCATATGGAGTGGTTCCATCTGGTGACTTAGATGGAAGTCTATTTATGAGATATGTGGCTATAGACACAACCTCTGCCCATAGGTAGTTTGGCAATCCCTTTTCATTGAGCATGGACCTTGCAGCTTCAACAATAGCTCTGTTTCTTCTCTCTGCTACACCATTGAGTTCGGGTATATACCTTGTAGTGACTTCCCTTTTAATGCCTCTTTCATGCAAGAAGGCATCAAATTCAGAAGAGACGTATTCTCCTCCACCATCTAATTTGAATCTTTTCAAAGACCTACCTTTTTGGTTTTCAACAAGAGCAGTATACTTCTTAGAGCAATTAAACACTTCATCCTTGTGCTTCATGAAAAATAAAATAGTCCACCTGCTACAATCATCTATGAAAGACACATAATATCTTGAGCCTGATATAGATGGCTCCTTACTTGAACCCCACACATCCGTGTGCACTAGATCCAAAGAATTTTGATACACACATATCCCTTCTTATTGAAAGGTTGTCTATGAGCCTTGCTGAGTTGACAAGCTTCACACTTACAAATCATGTGTTGCCTTGTGAAATTAAGCAAACCAAGTACACTTTGGTCCCTGCAAATTTGTTTGAGTTTCCTCTCACCAATGTGAGCAAGCCTTTTGTGCCATACCTCCAACTCTGTGAGAGTTTGAGATCCATAGCTAAACAAAGCTATGTTTTTTATATCTTCCACTTCAAAAGTGAAAAGCCTTCCTATCTTTTGTCCTTTGATGATCCTTCTAAATCCTTGCCTTGGGTCTTCAACATATGCTCCAAATCTGTTGAATCTAACCTGCAATCCTTTTTCAACAATCTGTCCAGCACTTATTAAATTTTTGGTAATTGTAGGGACATACAAGACTTTGCTTAAGAGGTTCATATTCCCATCTGATGTCTTCACATTACCTATCTGCTCCACCGAGTGCTTTGTATCATCTCCTATTTGCACTTCCTGTTTGTTGTGAGGATCTTTGAAATCAAAAAGTAAAGCCACATTTCCTGCTACATGGTTTGAGCATCCCGAAGCAATGTAAAAGATGTGATCATCATCCTTACACTTCTTTACTGATAGATTCATGATCAATAATGAATCTTCTTGACTTTGGTCCTCTGCATAGTTATTGTAATCTCTTCTTCCTCTATGGCCTCTTTGGTAGTTGTTGTTGTTGTAATTGTTGTTGTAGTAGTTGTTGTTGTTGTAGCCTCCATTGTATCTGCCTCTATTTGATCCATAGCCACCTCTATTGAATCCTCTTCCACTTGAGTTCCTTGGGTTCCTGAAACATTCTTCAATAGTATGATTAGATAAGCCACATATAAGCAAGGTTGAGATGATTGCAATCTCCCCTTGCCTTGCTTTCCACCTCTGCCTCTTCCTCTCTTCCTCTACCTTTAAAGTTTGCTTGGAAAGAGCTACCTTCATCTTCTCCTATTCTTTGACTTGTCCTTGACCTTAGATTTATCAGAATATAAGGTAGAAGTTTGATTACCTCTTGAGGACTCACCACCTTTGCTAATCTTTGCTTCATGAGTGAAGAGTTGGCCCATGAGTGCGTTGAGGTTGGGTACATGCATATCCATGTACAAATCCATGGCTGTTGTGAATGACTCCCACTTGTCATCTGCTTTGATTCCATTTATGATTTGTCTAATGATTTGCTCCTCTTCAATTACCTCTCCAATGCTTCCAAGTTGGTTGGAAATCTCCTTCATCTTTGTGACATAATCAATCACACTTTGCTTTGGGCTTTTCTTCATTGTTGTGAACTCCATCCACAATTGGTTCTTCCTTGCTCGAGTGTTGGAGGAGAAGAAAGAAGCAAGTGCGTTCTAGGTCTCTCTTGATGTCTTGCATCCCTTGACATGAGGTGAAAGAAAATCAGATATTGAGTTTAGAATATAGGACCTTGCAAGTGCATCCTTCGAACAACAATTTGAAAGTCTTTCCACTTCCTCATGTGATGGTTGCCCTTTGTTCCTCATGGTTTGCATTGCTTCATCTCCGGATATGAATCCATAAAGATTCCTCCCTTGAAGATAATCCTCCCTCCATAGAGACCATGCTAGGCAATTGTTTCAATCCAATTCGTCAATTGTTGATGGAAATCCATCTCCCATGTTGATTGACTATGCTCTGATACCACTGTGAAGAGAGATGGTGGATGCAAACCGAAGATGAATTAGTGCTGCTACAACCAGCTTCACACCAGCCAACTGAGACTTAAAAGTTGATTAGTAGACCCTTTAAGCTTCCTAAATCCACCAAAATATTAGCCAAGTACTTTGGAACATGTATCTCAAAAGTTTAAGTCAAGAAAGACTAGTTGCGAAATGACTAGCTCCCAAAACTTGCTATTTTTGAACATACAACTGCTCGAAAAATTGAACAATGCTCTCAACCTGGTAGGAATAAGCTATTCCAAGTTAAAACGCTTCAAATGATAAACTAAGCACTGAGAACCAGATTCATCAACATCAGGAACATGCCCGCCATTCTCGGGGCTCTACAGAGATAGACCAATGAGCAGTAAAATGCCGATATCTCCCAAACTATAAATCCAATGATCTTGAAGTTGTATATGCAAAAACTAGAATTCAAGAGCAATCCAACACATTTTAACACATGAAAAAGGTTTGAGATATGAGCTTCTGAAGTTACTGCTTTGAGTGAGTAAAATAGAGAACAAAACAGAGAAGTACAGAATGATGAATGTATAAATTCACATTTGATTACAACCACATTGGCAATTAATATTCGCACAATGGGAGTAGAATGATAGAGCTATGGAGTAAGCTCTTCAATCTCTACAAAATGACATGAAGTGGTCACGTACAAGGCTTGCTAATAACCACTTCCTTCTTGCTCTTTTTATAGCTACTTTTGGAGGGAGTTTTGAATTTGAATAAGAATGGTTCCACCTAAAAGTGATCCCCAAAGTTAGGAAATATTCCCTTAGCTCACTAATTCGTGGTTTTAGGTAGTTAGAGCCACGACTTTGCTTTTACATCATGGATGACATAAGCCATTCTTTTTCTATTTTCTTTTTCATAATTACAAGAGATAAAATGTGCTCTTTTACAAGAGCTATTCATATGTCTACACATATGGCTACAAATGAACATCATATCAAGCATGTAGGCTTGGGCAAAATGCACCAACACTTGTATGGAGGGTGGACTCTTCTGTGTACTGGCTTCCTTTAATTTGTCCACTACTCCTTGAGGAAATTCTCTGGAAATATTTTGACTCTCTTCTAATAAGTTGAGAGCTTTTGTCTGGGGTTCCTTCTTGTCATCTACAAAACCCCCAGTAACAAGATGGGGTAGGTCCATGGGTGAAGGTTCGGGCTCCTCATTGACAAAAAAGATTGTTGTTGCTATGTAGGAAAGATATTTTCTTCCCATTTTCCTTTTCTTATTTAATTGTTTAATTAAGGGCACTGTGTCATCTAACAGGTGCCCTGAAGCCTCAGCAATCGCCATGAAACGCTTTAAGCGCTTCGCAAATGCCTCATCTCCTTTATGAATGTAAAAAAGCAGGTCACAGCGGACCCATTTACACTCATATGCTGGAATATCTATGGCATATCTTAAAATATAGAGTTCCATAAAATCTGTGATCTCATCGATCACATCAGAATTCATGGCTATTGTCCCTTCAAGATTAGGGACTCTACAGACTAGGTCATACAAATCCGTACGACCATTGTAGTCTGTAGTTTCCAAAAACTCCATGAATAAATCTCGAGGAGATTTCATGGGAGTGGAAGTGCTAGCAGCCATTGCTTGCGCGCGAGATTTCTAGAGGCTTGCAGTCTGTGCTTTCTAGCTCTTTGAGAGTGCAAATGTGAGAAATGAGCACATAGAGCCATTTTTATAGCAGTTTCAGGTTTTTAAATTGACTGGGCCCACTTTTAAAAGTATAGAGTAAAGAAGTGCAATTTCAAAAAATGAGTTTCGGATGACAAAATAATGCACAGAAATAAACATGAGCAACCACATTTCAAAGTAGTGAATATAATTTTTGACATTCCAAAAGTTTTGAAATTATCATTGCAGAGAATAAGGTATATACAATATCTAACATGAATCAATTGTCCTACTTTTTACAAGGTTCTTGAAAGTGCAAAAACCATGAGATACAATGACTAGGGCCCAAGAAGTGACATTATCAGGTTGCAAAAGAACTATGACAATGAGAGCTCTGTTCCATCTTTGCTCCAATCTACAGGGACTTTCATTTTGTATTCCATTCTTCTGCCCACCTATAATCAATTTGCAACAAATTGAAGTCATTAAAGTACAATAAACAATAACAAAAAGATTACTTTAACAAAAACATGAAACATTTCTCACCTTATGTCCTTGAATTTTGAAGATGGATTGAGTTGGTCCTTCAAACCCCATAATCATCAAGTGTTCTCTCAGATTAGCCAAGGTCCAATGATTATTCACTAAAATAGTTTCTGTTTCATTGTTGGGCAATCTAAGCTTTATTTCAAATGAATGCAAAGATCCCTCTGAACTTTGAAATGGTATCCATTTGCCAAGTTTGCACATCCAACGATCATAGTAGAATCTGATGTATAATGAAGTACGTTGTTTCAAATATCAAAATGCTATACCTGTTCCACCTATTTTACAGAGATATTTATCACCTTTTGCAATTCCTTCCATCAAACCCCAATTTTCACCAAGAAGACTTTCGACTTGCTCATATGTGATATCTTTACACATGAACATGGTGGAAGTCTCTTGGAATGAGAATCCTTGGAATAAATATACAAAACAATGAATGGGAAAAGACCAGTGCAAACCTACAGACCTAGACACTTTTGTGAATTTCAAAGAGTTATGTATATCCATTACCATCTTTTGCTTCAAAGATGATACGGACCATATATCAGGTTTTGGCCACTCCAAGCTAAGAAGAGAATGTACTTCAATTCTCTCTAACCTTCCAAAACCATTCATTGTAGAGGGTACAACATATCTATGTGTGTAAAAGAAAAATCTATCATGGTAAAGTTGAGCAGGAGATATATTTGGAAAGACTAGTGCACCAACATCTGCATGCAATGCCTGGAAAGTACCTGTAAGACTATGAAGTGGTTGCTCTTCCACCAAAGTAGAAGGAAATACATCTGAAACACACAAAAACATATCTAAATAGTTCAGAAATATATCCGACACAAGAAAACATAAAATATTGTAGAGTAATACTTACAGTTCACAGGATATCTCATACTACTAGAGTTTTCAAGTTTCATAGTTGCCATTGTAAAAACATGTTGTACAATAGCAACCATCCCATTGTCTCTATGCTTCTTGAAGCCAAGTAACTTTCCCTTCCAATGAAGATCTAAGTTTCCACGATCTCTAACTCGATGAGGCCCAACTCTAGAGGGTTGCATGTACACCCATGCACCTTTGGAGTACTCATGTGATAGCCACTGCCCATCTGTGGCTTTGATATTGTGACATCTTAATGTGAGGATTTCATCTTTTGGTCGCCTAGAAGCTTTAGATGTTGCCATTGAAGCTAAAGGTCTTCAAGCTACAACAGTAATTCGAGATAGGAGATGCAGGTAGGTTGGAGTGTAGAAACAGGAGCTTCAATGGTGTGCTACAGAGTGAAAGTAGTGGGAAAAGATGACTTTTTGGGACCTGGGTATGAAAATGTGAGGTTTAGGAGGGAAATAACTCTTTTTTGAGTATTTTTGAAAAAACTCATTTTTTTCAGCTCAAAACATGCACGGATTTTGAATTTGGGGTCAAAAAGAGTACTTTTGACCCTAAAAAGTAATGGGGGGTCCATTTTCAGGTGTTATGATGAGTTTTTTAACTTTTCAGAAATTTTGAATTTTTGGGTCCAACTGAGTTACGAGATTCATTCTCTCTTTAGAGGCAGCTCATTAAATAAGGGAGAAATATGTCCCCTCTCCACCCTTCAGCCTAGTATTTTATAGGGCATAGACTGTGGCCACCACCCTCTTGTGATTGGTCCATCACTAATCACTCCTTAATCTAAAAGGCCCATTCAGGGTTCATTTTTTCCCCTAATGGAGGAGATCACTATGGAGGTCACTACAGAAGCTAAAAGAATGCATGTACTTCCAAAAACAACATTGAGATAGCCACCACCTATTACTAAAACTGAATTACAGGAGGCATTATTACAAACTCACACATACAAAGAAGGACACGTGAACTCCTTGGTCCAAAGTTACCATTATCGGCATGCCAATGAGATACAACAACACTGACTAGGTAAAAGAGTGACCTAACTACATAGATGTAAAGAATTGAGATTAACAGATTCAAGCTCTTCATTAGACTCCCAAGAAGACAATGAACAATCCATAATGAATGTGGATATTCACACAGAAACAAATGATGATGGTGGATGGGATGAACTTAACCAAGTGGTCGACCAACAAGAGGTGGCTAGCAAAAACATAGTCATTGAAGAGGAACAAGAGAATATTCACCCAACAAAAAATGTATATACTATTCAAACGAATGAAGCCACCAGAAAAAAAAAAAAAAGAATCCAAAGGCTAAGCCGTAAGTGCAACTTCAAATTTGGCAGCCATTTAATGTAACATTACATGTTAATAAGGGAAAAGATGTACAAATCGATGAAGAGCCAATAATACCAAAAGCTTGGTTAAATGTGGATGTGGCCCGACTTAAACTAGTAGTGAAAAATATGATACAAACAACCATGACCACTAAAAAACACTTAGTAGAAGCGGATAAAGAATATGAATAGGTACATGTTGAAATGGATTGATTCAAAGTCTTGAGTGAACAACTATCTGCACAGGTAATTCAGTATCAACAAGCTCTGACAAAGAAGGAATAAGACCTTAAGGAAGTTTTGAAAGAAGTGAACTATCTCAAAGACAAAAATGCTGGAAAGAAGCAGAATCAAAGTACATAGAACAATGCAAGGAAGATGTAGATCAAATGGCTATTCTCTGTGAAACCAAAATGAAAAGTGAAGAAGAGCTTAAAGCAGCTAGGGATCAAATAAAAGACAAAAATGAACTTATTGAAAGCCTATAAGTGCTGCTAGAAAAGCAAGCAAACATGGGGACACCAATAGTTCCAAGCTCTCAAGGAGCTACTGCATAGACTGAGAAATAAGCCAAAGAGAGCGGGCTCTACTAGTGTCCCGGATAACAAAACCTTTTGAAGATGCACTAGTGAAAGTCATGAAAGAAGAAAAAATCAAAAGCAAAGACTTGGATCGAATCATGACGCCATTCAATGTTCCATATGGAAGTCTAAAGGTAGCACTATATTTTGGCCAAATACCATCTGAAAGGGTGTGGTTGTTTGTCCCAATCAGAGCGCTTGTTATTCAAAAATTTTGCTAATACATTACATAAGATCGTATTTGTACTTTAAGCTTGTTTGTTAGCTTGTGGATGATAGGGGTAAGACTTCTTATGCACCACCAAGAATTCTTGGAGAATATTTTCAATGACTTCATTCAAGAAGTGCGTGCCTCTATCACTTACTAACTTTATCAATAACTCATATCTGGTGAATACAGTCTCAAATAAGAACTTAGTTGTAGTCTGTGCATCATTCTTTCTTGTTGCCTTCACTTCCACCCATTTAGTCACGTAATCAGATGCTAGTATGATATATTCAGCATGGGAACTCTTAGGTGGTGGATTAATAGGACGGACAAAGTCTATTCCCCACTTAGAGAATGCACTTCCTCCCATCATGGGTTTTCAAGGCATCTCATCCTTCCATATCGGGTATTGAGTTTCCTGAAAAATATCACACTGCTTCACATAGGTATGTGCATCCATGTAAAGTACCAAAGACCTACAAATACTATAGCTTTGATCACCCAATCTGGTCCAAAGTGTCCTCCTGCCACACCTTGGTGAGTAGTTTTCAAGATCTTGAGATATTCATTCTCATGGACACACAACCTAAGATATCCATCTTTTCCTCATTTGTATAGAGTATCACCTATGAGTGTGTAATCTGGTGCTTGTTGTTCTAAACTTCGTTGTCTAGCCAATGCCATTTCTTGAGGGAAGGTTTTCATCCTCAAAAATTTACCAATAGTTCACTCCAATCTGGTACTAAAGACACTTGATATAGTGTAGCATGTTCCATAGGTGGTCTAATAGTATAGCTTGGGCATTCCTTGCATAACTTATATACATCTGCTTCCATAGTTGGCCAATATACCTTTGTAAAGTCTGTAAATTTTGATGTTTGGAGTAATGTTGTTGTAGTGCACCTACATGTGCTAATTTGCAACCACTTTGCATGTTCATCTTCATCTACACAACAAGCCAATATGCCTTGATTGGTGTGCTTGTACATGCTGCCTATCATTATGTGATATTTATGAGACCTGAGACCTCACTAGTTCTTTATCATTGGCTCTCAATATAGGATGTTTAAGTCCAAAGGTGAGGATAGGCACTATATTCTTGGCCCACTCAGGCACTACTTCTAGATTGAACAAATAAGCATCACGAAGCTCATCTGCCACTCCTTGGGGGGACTTTCCAAAAGTTAGTCAAGAAAGCTGATCTTCCTTAAGGTGAGTCCTAGCTTTCTGAACCACAAATTCAAAGTCATACTCCATTAGTAAGAGGAACCATCTTACTAATTGGCCAGTATTGCAAGGTTTGTTCACTAGATATAATAGTGCTTGATGGTCTATAAAAAATTTAAACTTATTTGTGAGAAAATAAGCTCTAAACTTCTTAACCACATATACCATGCCCAATCCTTCTCTTTCTGTGGTGGTGTAACTTCAATTCAGTTGCATTCAATTATCTACTGGCATAGACAATGGGAAGATCCATATTAACTTCACTAGTAGGTTGTGCTAACACACACCAAATAGTGTAATTGGATGCATCCACATGAACATGGAATGGCTTGTTCCAATTTGATCTAATCAAGATTATTATTGAACACAATCGCCTTTTAAGCTCATTAAAGGAGTTTTTCACATTTGTCCATCCACTCAAAGTTAGTCAAAAGGGAGTACGGAGGCTTTGCAATGATCGCATACATGTGAATGAATCTTCTATAATAGCCACATTGCCCCATGAAAGCTTGTTCTTCCTTGACATCCTTTGGCCTAGGTAGATATGAAATTGCTCTAACTTTCTCCTCGTCTATGGATATGCCATTCTTTGACACGATGTGTCCTAGAATGTTGCCTTTTCTAAGCATAAAAACACACTTTTCTAGGTTCAGCAGACCTGATATTCTCTACATTTGTCAAAAATTTGTCTGAGTTAGGTACATGTGTTTGTCTAATGTTGGAATGAGTACATAGATCATCAACATAGACTTCCAAGTTTTTCCTCAAGAACTCGTTAAATACATGACACATCAGCCTTTGAAAGGTAGTTGGTGCATTGGTAAGCCCAAATGGCATTACTCAAAAAGTGAATATGCCCCACTCTGTGGAAAAAGCCATCTTATTTTGATCTTCTACAGCAATGGCCACTTGATTGTATCCAGAGAATCCATCAAGGAAGCTGTATACTTCCTTGTGTTCTACCCTTTCTAATAGATGTTCAGTGATAGGAAGTGGATAACTATCTCTTATTGTGGCTCCATTAACTTTCTTCATGTTAATGCAAACACAAAGCTTGCCATTCTTTTTGGGCACCACTACAATGGGGGATACCCTCTCCATGTGCTCTATTTCATAAATGAATCTAGCTTCTATCAATCTATCTATCTCCTCCTTGATCTTGGCAGCATAATTAAGTTATAGAGGAAGCACAAGCAAAGGCTAGAGAGTGCATTAGGAGAAATACGTTAAGGTGACAAGGCCTAGATATTAATCCCAATGCCCCAAGATATCATATGGCCATGTGCCAACCATCGAGTATAATTGCTTCTCAAATAATCGATCGACGTCCCTTTGTGACCATAGAGGTAGGACAAGGAAAGAGTGTAAGGAATGTGCGAGCCTTGATTGACTCAGGTGCAACAACTAGTGCAATTATATTCTCATATTGCCAAGATCTACAATTGAACATCAATCCCATAGAAGCCTATCTCATAGGATTGGGAGGTGTGGAAACTCCTTGTCTGGGTGAGGTGGAGCTTCCCATCTACCTTCACGATGTTCCAATAAAAGTCAAAATGCTAGTATGTCAAGATGAGGACCTTATGGAACCACTTGTCTTGGTCCAAGATTGGATGTATGACCATGCAGTCAACTTAAACCTAAGAAGTCCAATTCGTCAAGTTTGGATACATGCCATTGGATCTCAAAATGATGTAAGCAATCAGTTGTTGAATGACAGTTGATCATTCATCCTTATAGGGATCCATTTAGAATAGTGTTCAGTTGTGTAGGAAACACCTTTGGCTTTTTCATCTTTGGAAGATTTCTTACATTTCATGTCCCTCGTGGTTGGCTCTTTGGTTCTGTGGGGCCTACTGGTGCTGTTGGCTTCCAAACCCATGCACGTGTTGCTTGTCTTCTTACTTTTTCTAGAGCGGTGGGTTGATCTTCTTTTGATCTTTGTGTTTGGTTCTAACCCTTGCTTCTCCTTGGCTCCATTGTTGAGAGTGAGAGCATAGTCTTTTGTGCATGTAAGAGTTCCTTGGCTACCCACATGCATAATTGCCCTTGTTGAGTTGCAACTAATTCCTTAGGCCATTGATTTCTCCGTTGCTTCTTCACTACTTTTTGCCTTTGATTTCTCCGTTGCTTCTTCACTAAAGAATTCAACTGCAATAGGGTGGTGGACTGCTCTCCCTTTCGTACCCAGATTTGCTTCATACCCGAAACTACTTTCTTCTTGAATTTTGCTTGTCTATTTGCTATAGCAATTGTCTTGTATGACTCCACTTGCCTCTGTGGGTGAACTACTATGGTTGCATTCATCTTTGAAGAAGAAGAGAGATCCACTTGCCTTCAAGCTTGTTCTTCCATGATTGAGTCCTTTTGCATCATAGAGCTTTTGGCACATACAACATCTTCTTCTATAAGATTAATCTTAAAAGAACTAAGAGAATGTGTGATTCCTGGATTTGTGATGATGCAATTATCTAGTGACGGAAGCATAATGAGGCCTCTAACAAACAATTCAAGAAATCCTATTTGCTAGTTAGATTCTTTAACCTTATTTTAATCCCCATAACCTTGAATAGACATAGATCCTTCATAGAAAATCCATTTCGAGTTATAGATATGGTATTTTGAAGATGACCTTCCACATGGGTGAGAAAGTTGAGGGATCTCTAAGGGAATTTTCATAAAAACAAAGCAAAATTGGGTCTGTGAATTACATGAATGGACATGGTTTGTTATGACAATCGAATTTAAATCTTGAGCTAATTTTGGGACTTTTACAAGTCCATTGAAAGCATTGAAGGGTGTCTAGAGCACGAGCATATTGAAAGCTTGAGAATGATTGTCTTAAGCATTCAAGCGCGAGCAAGGGTAAGTGGCTTGAGGTTGGATCATTCTCAACCCCCTCTGTCAATTTCTAGCTTAGGCTAAGTACAGATAGCGATTTTGATTAATTAGAGCGACACACACAATACAAGATCAAAGAGAGGAACAGTGGAAGCTTCTATTAGCAAGCTCAAAGAAAGTTTACAAAACTCAAGAATAAGTTCACTCTCCAACTACATTTATCAAAGATGCTAACCTCAAAAATGAGCTCTCTAGCTCTTTTTATGTTTTTTGACTAGTTTTGGCCCTGTCTTGACCAAGTCTCCTGCCTAGTTAAAAATTAGGGGTTTCTTCTAAAAATTTGACATATTCTTCTTAGAGCTCCCTAGATGCTCCCATTTCTTGTGTGTCCACTTCTTTGATGCATTTTGCACCTTGTGCTTGGCCTTGAGTTTCAACACTGCCCCCCTCTTGAGTCTATCGTCCCTAATAGACCCTTGTTGTCGTGGGTATTCCATGTGGTAATTTGAGAGGTAGTGTCCTTTATGTATCGACAAGAGTTGTGTGCCTTCCAAAGTTTGCTGAGTTGGTTGCCCTGCTCTTCATGTTGTCACTCTTCATGTTGTCACACCTAGCCTTGATAGCTTTTTATCCCTTTGTATATATTGCTTCCTTGGATTCCAACACGATGATGTACTTGTGAGAATTCAAAAATTTCTAATTTCTCAAAAGAGGCTGTCCATGTGGATTGTGAGCACTTGTTGGCTTCGAACCGCTTCCGAGGTATTGATGTTGTCCCATTGATGTCCTCTAGATCTTTCAAAGATGATGTTCATAGTAGTCATGCCAAGTATTCGTAACCCATAGTGAATGATGAGTAAGTGTGTTCGTGCATGGCTTGAAGAAAATATGTGCCTTGTGCATGGCCTTGTAATGTGGCCCTATGCATGCATACTTGGAAAATGCATTGGAAGAAGTATGGTGCAAAAATTTTGGTCTTGCGCTAAGTGCTCAAGGGTATGCTGATGAAGAGGTTTCCTAATCTATTATGGTTATGGTGTTTCCAAAGTAAGGATTCTTACCATGGTGAATGGTCAATTGATGTTTATCTCTTCGTGTTGTACACCCGTCATTGTGATGAACCATCAACTGGTCTTTCGTTGATGATGAGTGTCCTTGTTGATGGTCCACTGATGACATTCTTCGAGCACACGGTCCTGTTGCTTTTCTTTTTCTCTTTTTTTTTCCTTTTTTCTCTACTTTTTTTTACAATGTCACAAAACAAGAAGAAAGAGGTTAGTACAATAAAAATAGTTGACATATGTCAATGTGCTCTTGTGCATGAGACTCTCAAATGTGTCTATGCGCAACCGTGTAATTTGGCCCTATATTAATGCATCCTTTGGAAACACATGACTTGAATCGTGCCAAAGACGGGGTTGTGCAAGGAGCACATGGTTTTTTCATGTCAAGGCTTTTGATTTTAGTTGTAGAAGTTCATGCAGTCTTTGTTGGAGGTAGCCATTAGATTTCGAAATGATGCCATTAGTTGATGGTTGAATGACAATTGATCATTCCTCCTTATAGGCATTCATTTTGGAGCAGTGGTTAGCCGCATATAGATAACTTGTGGCCTCTTCCTCCTTGGATGGTTTCTTAAATTTTTTATCCCGTTTGGTTGGCTCTTTGGTTCTATGGGGACTATTTGTTGAGGTATCAAGCTCAACATGTGATGATCCAGGATGACACGTATCAATTTTTCGTTTCTCTGACATGTATAGTGGTCACGTCTGTATATGTTAGGGATACTTCATTGAGCTTTATTAGATTTATCTACCAAGACTGATGGCATATTTGTTCCTTGCTAGCTCACTCATTCGCAAACATTAAGTTTTTCCTTATGTATTGATCTTTATATATTTCTCTTGTTGTATTCTAGGTCGTTCTTGTACATTCCTTTATACGCACTAGAAGAAGAAGAAGATGATCATTTTTCCTTGCCTTAGTCAGAGTGTGTGCTTCTCTTTGATTGTGAGAGTATGTGTGTGAGCTCTCTTTCTTATCTCCTTTCTCATGACATGGTATCAGAGCCAGTGTGGCTATAGAGAGCTCATGGAGAAGGCCGACGGTACGCGAGAAGGCATGGAGAAAGTGTGATTCACAAACGACCTCGGATTGCTATGAAAATTGGTGTGAAGGTAGAAGACCTCAAAATATTTTCGTGAGTTATCCCTTTAGGATCACTCGTTTTTGTTAGATCAGAGTTTCTAAGCCATCTCAACCTTCATTTCGAGCCCGCAAGGTGGGGTCCACGAAAAGACTAGGCCAGTTTTGCAAAACTATAACTTGCCTGCTGTTCGACAACACTCATATATTCTAGATCTAGAATTTCAAGCAATTCTATGTATTGCTAATACATGAAAACTATGTTTTTCTGATATCAAACTGTCACGTCATAGTGTGACAGTATTCAAGTAGAAGTGCTGCTTGTAGTGTTTTGTAGTGTTGTGAATTGTTGCAGAAATGGCAAATGCAGATGGAATGAGTCAGCTTATGAGCGATAACCTGGACAAGAATAACTTCCATGCTTGGATATTCAAAATGACGAATTTCTTTATAGGAAAAGGCTACTAGAAGTACATCGAAGGAGAGAACAAAAATGCTCCGTAGTTACCAGAGAGGAAGGACTGCAGAACAATTAAGAGCATATGAGGAATGGAATCAAGAAGCACGAAAGGTAATGTATTGGCTATCTATTAGCATACAGGATAGCATGTGTTGCAGAGCAAAGAAGCACAAGAGAAGAGCCCCAAAATTTTCTAATTAATGGGCATAATTTTTCTTCTTCAAAACATTCAGAGAATTCCCTCAAGCCATGTAAATGCACTAGAGGAGTCCTCTAGTGGCATAATCCCATCTTGTTGTAAAATATCCCTTGTAAATTAGTAGGAAATTCACTTTTTAGTAATAAAGTGCCGGTCTCTTGTTTGAAAGGACCACATGTATATAAGTCACTTTGTGACTCTTTGTAAGTACTTTTTGCTATGGTGAACAAGGAGAGCTCTTGAATCTCGAATTTGCCTCTTTCCTGCAGATTTCCATCTTCTCTTTGATCTTGTATGTGTGTGTAATGCTTGGAATGTGTGTGTAGGACTGTTGTCTACCCCTCCCCACTGTTTTTGAACTACTGTAGTGTGTGTGTGAGTTTGTAGGAGTTGTGGTGTGAGTGTGGGTACTTCCCGCCATTCACTATTTTGTTTATAACTTGAAGCAGGGTTGTCAGAATCGAGTACCCAGTAAGTGGTGCATCTCCTCGAGAGCTTCGAAACGAGTACCCTATTGACTATATTCGGAGCTTGGAGCTGGGAGAAATCCTTGATTTACTGAAAACTGCTGTAGATGGTATCGCGGCAGACACTTTCAGTCTTCGAGTGAGTTCGAGAGGTGGATTAGTCTTTTCTCATGCATATCAGCTGAACCACTTCATTTACCATCATGTGTGCACATGTCTTCATACACTTGGTTAGGTCATTTGATCGGATTGACATATAAGCGTGTGTCTGTTTCCCACTATATGCACTTGTGTTGCAAATGAGGTTTAGTCTCTTTGGCACAAGTCCTTGAGTCTTCTTGACTTAGGTACACACGTTTTTGGCGGCGTTGCCGGGGATGACTCAGCCAAGGTGCCTTCGTGATGGTTATAGATCGAGTGTGATGAAATCGTACTTGTAGAAGTGAACTCGTTCCGTGGCAAGTAGTCAATCACCTCAACACTTGTTACTTCACATCCCGGAGGTGTGTGTAATGAGTTTTTAGGTTTAGGGTTAGTAGGAAGGGAGAGTAAGAGGAGTTAGGGTTAGGTTAGATGGAGAGGAGAGAAGGAGAGGAGTGAAGTAGGAGTAGGTCAAGACTAAGAAAAATCTCAAAACATTTGCCAAGTTAGTGTAGTTCAGTTTCAATCACCAAAAGTATAAAAACCAAAAAAAGTAGTTCATTTCTCTACTGTTCTGAAAGGCAGTATCGTGGACGAGCAGCGACCGGTATCGTGAGGGTGGTGTCACACACTATAGGCTGAGAAGGCTAGATATTGATCTCAAGTCGCAATCAGGGCACCACAAAGGTAAGATTCAACAAGAATTCCTTGGCAAAAACACACTAAAAGTGCACAAACACGTGATTAAGTGCGCATTCAGTATCGCGGGGGGGGGACAGTTCATTTTTTTGAGTTTTCTTGAAAGGGACAGTGTGTTAGGAGTGAAGAGGGGTGAGAGAAGAGCAAGGGGGTGCAAAAATTTTGAATTTTGGAGGCATTTTGGCTTGAGTATCGCGATCGGTTGAGTTTTTGGTATCGCGATACCAAAAATTCCCTTGTATCACGATACTCGCCGAAGTATCGTATCGTTGATTACCAACCTTGGTATCGCGATACCACTTGTGGTATCGTATCTCCGAGTTCGTATCACGATCTCACTTTACCCCTGTGGTATCGTATCATGTGCCACTCGAGGTATCGTATCGCCCACTTCCTAGTTTAGCATCATGATACCATTTTAGTATCGTATCGCCTCGATCCTAAGGTATCGTATCGCCAACCCCTGAAGTATCGTATCGTGCTAGGTCCTAGTTTAGTATTGCGATACCATACCAGTATCGTATCATGATCACGCAGCAGTATCGTATCACCTAACTGATTCAGTATTGTATCGTGTGGACCCCTAAGGTATCGTATTGTTGGCAGTCAAGGAACTGAAGGACTCACAAGACAAGGAAGTCAACGAAGGGAGTCGGAGCGAAGAGAAGGTACAAGCAGACAGAGTAGTCAAAGAAGATCGGGCAAGTAGGCCATTATTTTTTCAGGAAGCTAAAGCATATCAAAGAGGTGGACACATAAGGAGAAGGAGCAAGTATGAAGCTCCAAGATGTGTATGTCAAATCGTTAGAGGAAATCCCTACAAAAATAGTGATTTTCATCACTAAAAGCCATTGTAAATACCATTTCATATTTTTGTAGCTCCATTTTGTGCAAGCCAAGGAGTCCTTGAGCTTGAGGAGCATTAGAAGTAGCTACCTACCAGTTTTCATAATTTTTAGACTCCATTTGAGCGGGGCCTAGAACCTAGTTTTTAACTAGGCCGGACACTAGGTCTGGACACGGCCAAAACCTAGTCAAAAACTATAAATAGAGCTAGAAAGCTCATTTTTGAGGTTAGCTTGTAATAGAGTTGAACTTGTATGAGCATTTTGAAAGTAATCTAAGAGAACTCCATTGCTTCTCTCTCTCTTTGTCTTACCTTGTGTGCGCGTGTGTGTGTATGTGTGTGCATGTTTGTGTGCTTCTCACTCACGCACTTGTGCCTTCACTTGCTCGAGGTCATCATACCATCCTCACGTCTTCTTGGATTGACATTAAAGGAGGTGACTCATCACTGAGCTACACCAAATTTTGGCGCCGTTGCCGGGGATCGAGCTTTGAGGACGAGCGTGTGATGGTAAGACGTAGATTTGAGACGTTGGTGTTGTAGGTAATTTCTTTACTCTTCTTTATTTTTCTCTTTCTTACTTCATCATCATCATCACCATCATCATCCTCACCACCTTCCAGCTCCATCTCCACCATCGCGAAAAATTTCAGTTTTTGATCATCTCACCTTCTTCCTTCCATGTCCCTCATTTCACTTGTGAGAGAGAGCAAGAGAGCGAATTGTGTGCACCAAATGACATGTACAAGGAGCACATTCCAAATCACTAGAAAAAACTAAAAAATTCCGTGTTTTTCTGTCAGTCGGGATTGACACCATCGATCGCGACCGACAACCACGATCGACAAATTCTGGCGATCGCGACCGACAGAGACGACCGACTGACCCTGTCAATCGCGATTGACACCATCGATCGCGATCGACAACCACGACCGACACCCTTGTCAGTCGCGATTGACACTGTCAATTGCGATCGACTGAATTTTGACGATTGATTGAATTTCTCGCGTTGCCACGTGTCCATCGCGACGGACACATCCCGGATCGATTGAAATCACGGCGAAAATCCCGGAAAAAGTGTCGATCGCGATTGACACCATCGATCGCGATTGACAAGACCCACGACTGACTCTGTCGATCGCGATTGACACTGTCAATCATGAGTGACGTGTCGATCGCGACCGACAGGCCCGACGGACACCTCTGTCAATCGTGATTGACAGACCTGTCGATCGCGATTGACAGGCTTTTTCGGCCAAATTTCTAGGGTTTTTAATACCAAGTTTTGGGGTAATTTTTGGCATACTTATCAACCAATTAGTGATTTGTGAGGTCCCTACAAGTGTGTTTTGAGAAAAATCCTGGGATTTGTCAGCCTGTTTGAGCCCTGTTTTAACCCCAAAACCCTGAACTGTCATAACTTCCTCATATGAAATCCGTTTGCTGTGATTCTTGTCTTGTTGGAAAGCTCGTGGGGAGTACGGTAAAATTAATATCAGGATTATTAGGTAGGGTATTTTGAAGTTGACCATACCCCGGGGTGGGAAAACTGAAGGATCCTTGGGACTGTTTTCCATAAAGGCAAAGGGAAATTTGGTCTGTGAATTACATGCATGAAAGTGACCTGTCTGTCATTTGAATTGAAGTCTTGAACTAGCTTTGGGACTTTTACAGGTCCACTGAGAGCACTTGAGGGCATCCAAAGCAAGGGTGATTTGCAAGCTTGAGAACCGGGTTCTTGAGCACCAAAGGGCAAGGGATCAGCAAGCGAGGTTCGAATACTCTCAACTCCCTCTGTCAATTCCTAGCTTAGGCTAAGTACGAATAGTGCTAGAAGTAAGTCAGGGCGACGATAGGCATTTATCAAGTTGAAGACTACCTAAATACTCAAGTTCAAGCTAACAACATAATCTTTGTACGGTCGATAACTTTAAAGGAAAAAAATTAACGTGGAACGATCAACATTCAAGTGCGGAAATTAACTCAAGTGTTCTTGACGACGTGATATCAGACAAGATCATAAACACGATAATCAACTAAAAAGAATCAAGTGACTGATACAAAAGAACTCAGCAACGAGGTTGTACCTTGGGTAAAAATTGGGATTACTCAGCTAAGCATATGAACCTTAGATCAGGAGGACACCTAGGAAGAGATAGACAAAGTCTTAGGTCTTCAAAGGCTAGTGTTAATCATACTGCTAGGTCTTGGGCCCAACAGTTGAGCCATTATTCGCACTACCCTAGCTCTGAAACTAGTGAGTCAGAGATGTCCCACGGTATGGAGAGACCTACAGGAAGCTCCGGAGTGCCATATTTACATAGCGTAGAAGGCCTTTACAAGACGCAACTCGAATACCTTAGGACCAACCGATTAGGTGCTAGCATCTATGAGGACGGCCTAGGAAGATCTGTGGTCCAGATTAAAAACCCTGACCAATCCATTGGACTAGAGCACCCAGCTGTCAAGTTTGAAAGCAGAGCATACCTAGACAAGGAAGGAACCATATATGTAGTCACCAGTCACCCAGACAGGACAGATGAATTTGGGAATGTGATCCCTGAGACGGACATAGGTGACCTAGAGCAAGGGAACATAGGAGGAGAGCCGAGGACCCCTCGAGGAAAATCTGTTCTTACTAGAATCCTCAATCCCGACTGGATTCCCCAGGACAATAAGAGCATATATCTACTCCTGAACCGAGAGACTGATGAAGCCTTTTGGAGGTATAGATCTGATCAGCCAAATGAGGTAGGAACAACCATGATATATGAGTTCAAAGATCTTGATAGCCCAGGCAGAGTGACCTACTTAGATCATGCTTCAGAGAGGATCTTTGTGGTTACAGAAAATGATAGGCATGCTTACACTTGGAAAGGTGAATTTATTTTCCCCCAACCAAGATCGAATGTGTCCTTTGGTCACCCAAGAGCTGGAACATCCCAAGCTCATGGAGCTCAAAGAGACAGACATAGAGAAAGACCTGAGGTAAGCTTTGCCAACCCAGTGGGAAGAGAAAGAATGAGAAATAGAGTGGAACCTGAGGGACTTAGAGTCCCAAGGAACCAAAGGTATGCGGATGAATTCCCTCTACCAAGGCCTAGATAGCACACCAGAACATTGAGACCTACACAGCTGGTTAAGTCCATGAAGAACTACTTCGATGGCACTGGAGACCCATATGATCATGTGGCTGAGTTTAGGCAAGTTTTGAGAGCTGAACAAGGTGAAGACCTCTTCACGCAGTATAATGCCTTTGGTCTAACCCTTAGGAACACAGCCCTTACATGGTTTCAACCATTGAATGAGAGACAGTTCAGGAGCATAGACCAACTCTTAGAGGCTTTCATCACTGAATTCTCTAAAAGTGGCATAAGGCATAATACTTCCTCATTGATACATAGCTTCAAGCAGACCCCTCAAGAGACCGTGAGACTTGTAGGAAGAAGATTTAGGCAATACCTAGAGAGATGCCCTGTTCCAGAGTTACCCACACCAGCCAAACAGGTGGCATTATTCTTGGATGGATTGCTAAGTACCAAATTGAGGTCATATGTGTACTTGAAGGACCCTAGGACCATTGAAGAGTGCATACGCATGTGCATTGACATAGAGGATAACCTAGGGGAAGAGTTAGAGCTTTCCAAAATCTATAAAGATTCAGATAGTGCCTCTAGCTTTTCTTCCACACAATCTACATCTATTGAGGAACTCGCAGAAAAGGTAGCTCAAAAACTAGGTGTCTCTAGCAAACAAATTCCAAGATTTGCCCCAGTAAAGAGATGCTATACTTGCGGTGGTCACCACATGGCGAATGTATGTCCCATTATGGCTCAATCCAAGTAAATCCTTGTAGCCAGTACTGCACCATAGAACGGAGGTACACCAATCACACCGCGCAAGATTGCCCCTACAATAAGCAAGCAGTTAGGTAGACGTACCCACAACCATACCCTCAACAAGGAAGATACCAGAACCAGTACCCACCGCAACAGTATGCTAGGCCTCAACAAACCTACCAACCACAATACCAAAACCAACAAGGGCCTCAGCCTGTGTTAGCACAACAACCCCCTGCCCCAGCTAATGTAATTCCGATAAAGTATGCAACTGCAGAAGAGAATTTGAATAGAGCTATAGTGCCAGTAACACCATTGCTTTGAGAAAGTGATCCCAGTGACCATAGCTTTGATTCTACACATATTGATAGTCCCCAAGCTTACTACATGCAATCTCCTGAACATGGTGAGTCCTACTACAGTGAGGAACCAAGTGAACCTAGTTGGGAGCCAGAGTAGACCAATGTAATGTACACAAACCCTAACTCTAGACCCCAACCTAGGCAGGTAAGACCCGCATTCCCTAGAGGACCATGCTATAGATGTCAGGGAGATCACCTCATTCGTGATTGCCCCTTACCTCCACCTACACAACCCAAGTCAGTGACAATTCAAGGCTTTTGCCAAGATTGTGGAAAGGAGCATCTCTTACGAGATTGTCCAAAGAACCCCAATAATATGCCAAAAATTACTCCTATCAATGCTATTGGGTTAGTAGTGGACTCTACAGGAAGTGTGACGTCCACTGCACCAGTACAGGTAGTCACTAGAGCTCAAGCATTGCAACAAAACCAAGGGGTAGGCCAGGAAACGAGCTCGGAGGCTAGTGAAACTGAGAGCATAACCAAGAAGAGAACTAGAGCCTGGAGTGATAGTAGAGAAAGAATGAAGAGGCAATGGGCTAAGAAAATGAGTGAACTCGAGGAAAGCCTAAGAGAAACAAAAGCCAGGGTAGTTGAACTTACATCTCAAACTCCCTCTCACACTACTCCATCACCACCATTCCCATCTCCATCCGACCCACCACCTTCCAACCCGCCTCATGCTACTCCACCACCCCCAAGAGTAGGATCAATCCTAGCCGATCCCACTCCGGAGGACCTAAATATGATGCTTAAGGCATATCAGGCCAGAATCCAAGAAGGGCTGAATGTAACCGATCATGAAAAGTGTTACCCTAGAGCAAAACTAGAGCTTGAACGAACCAAAATTTGTGCTAAGATGGTGGAATTGGCTCAAACCATGTTTGAAGCCAGTCGCCTCTTCAACATCTCTAGTTCAGCTAAGATGCAGTTGCACTTTGATGGACTGCTAGAAAGATTGGAGAGGTTAATTGCACAATCAGAAAAGGAACCCACCCCTCCAAGTAAGGGCAAGGCAAGTATGAGGGCAAGCCTTCCTGCCCAAGAAGCCTATGTGCCTAACTCTACGAAGCTAGACACATCTTCTTCTATGAATCGGTTCACACCAGAATTCCTACGAGAGATTCAAGAAGACAAATGGGCTAAAGAAAGTGAAGTCCCTTCTCCCATTGAACTTGTGGATGATGCACACGACCAATTCCCACAAGACATCCCATCCATTTATGAAGAGCAGGAGAGCACTCAGTCTCAAGAGAGATTAGACTTTGAGTCTAATTCTTTACATGAATTACCCCACTTCACACGCCCATGGGAAGCTAAGTCCACTTGTATGAGAGCACCCACAGTCATGGTAGGAAACGAAGACTCGCTCATACCTAAGAACACAGAGGTAGTGAAAAACACTAAAGTGCAGTGTAACCTCACTTTAGAAGAGCTACTCAAAGTAAGGCCAGAACTACCTTTGGACAAGATAGGCGACATGAGCGAAGGTGAAGAAGGAAACACCTATCTTCCCATTACCCATCAGGGGTACACAACCAAGGCAATTCTCGACTCTGGTGTAGGAGTTGCAATTGCTACCACTTCCCTATGGAAGCATTGGGGCAAGCCAGCACTCAGGCCCACGAGGATGAAATTGCAAATGGCTGATGGTCACATAAAGAGGCCTAGGACTACTTGAAGGAATAACTCTCACTACTTGTGGTGTAGAGTTTGAGCACACATTTGCTATATGTGATTTTAGCAAGAACCATGCTTATGAGATGATTTTGGGAAGACCATTTATGCGTCAGTTGCAAGTGGTACAAGATTGGGGAACCAATTCCTTGTACTTGCAACACTTGGGTGTTACGACCAAAGTGAATCTCAAAGATTACTCTCATAGAGATGTCCCTCCTATCCAATGGAACCCCATCCATAGAGCCAAAGATGATACGGAGTCTGTGCATTCCATAGGATCAGGATCCTCATGGATGCATGAAGACACCCACTTATGGATGTGCAAAGTAGCAGTAGAAGAAGAGAAGAGAGAAAAAGCCAGAGAGGTAGGTGCAAAGGAAGCACATAGATCAATTCAAGACCCAACCTATCCACCTGTAGTATTTCCAGACGAAGAATTTGAACCTCACGGCTGGGCAGAAATTTTAGCAACAATGGATGTAGCCATTGTTGGTGCAGACCAATCAACAATTGAAGTTTTGGAAGTCAAAGAATGGAGACAAGATCAATTCTTGAAGCATAGAAGATGGTTACATTCAGGGTTTGAAATAAATGTACACATATGTACATTAGTTGAGATATAGGTCACTTATACTTTTGATTAGTCATAAGCTTGTACATATTTGCCTATAAATACTATGGAAAATGTTGGGGAAAGTATGAGAGAGTATGAGAATAGTGCATTGAGAAGTTGTAAGAATCATTAGACCTCCTAGAAGTGAGTTAAAGTCTCTCTCATCACTCAGTTGTAATTTTCTGAGAAATAGAAGAAAAGTTGCACCCGATGTTTCTGTGTTTTCTCCTTCTATGGTAGATCTTTTGTGAAATGCTTTTGTACAAGTCTAAGTCTATAATTGATCGACTTCTGTACAAAGTTTTAGCTTCCAATTGTGATCAAGCTAAGAGAATTATGTGTAGGAACATTTGCATGTGAAGAAGTATTCACTGGTTCCTGAAACAGGCGCAAAATTTGATCTTAATGTTTTGGTCAGTTCTCCCTCCACAGTTTAAAGTTTTGAGCAAGCAAGCACTCAATCTTTAAGTTGGAAGGTAAGCTACTCGTGGCTAAAAGCATTTGCTTAAACGGGTTCTAGATTGAGAGAACTATGTGTTAAAAGTTAGAGGTGTCCAAATCGACTTCTCAAAAGTACAGATTTAGAAATAGGTAACTTGTTAAGTAGATTTCTCAGGATCTACTTAGTCTTTTGAGGTAATTTAACTTGGAGGAGGTGCACAATCCTTAGGCAACACCTCGTGCAAAGTTTTATAAAAAACTTTACACATTTACTTAGTCAATGAGTGAATTATGTGCAGTAGACTTTCTGAGTAATCTCCTTCTTCACAGTTTGTTCAAGAATTTGATAATTGGTCATTGATCCTTTAAATTGGTGAAGGTTTTGACTTACTCTTGATATAGAGGTGCTCTAAGTTCAAGAGTAGGTTGTTCTTTTGGAGATTAACACTCTCCATCAGTGGTATCAGAGCAGGAAGCATCAGAATTGAAGGGAGGAGGATCGCGACTGTTGCAGGTGAAAAGAATTTAACATCAGAAGGTTCAAAAGGTGAAAGCTTGAGGATAAAGCTTGAGAAGGAGATCATACTACATCAAGGAAGTCAAAAGGAGTGTCATTCAAAGTAAAGGTAACCTTATACTTTATAAAGATTGAAGAATTTAATACACAGGTAAAGGAAGGATGGGAGATTCTCTTCAGATAGAGAAATTGGATAGAGAAAACTATCCTGCATGGTCAATGAGGATGGAAGCTCATCTTATGAGCAAAGAATTGATAGCTTACATTACAGGTGAAGAAGAAAAGCCTCAATTCAGAGATCCTAGTGTTCCAACTAGGGAGGAATTGTCAGATTTGAAAAATTGGATGAAGAGAGATGCTCAAGCTAGGAGCATTATCTATATGGCAGTCAATGACTACTTGCTACCTCACATTAGAGGTCTTGAAAGTGCAAGTGATATTTGGAGTGCTTTGGAAGAGCATTTTCAGAACACAACCAAATCAAGGAAGGCTTCATTATGGGCAGAGTTTACTACTTTCAAGAAGAAGGCTTCACAATCAATATCTGATTATGTGACAAAGATGAAGGACATTGCAGATGCATTAGGAGCAGTTGATGAAGACATTGAGGAGGATAAATTGGTAAGGCAAATTCTCACAGGACTAAGAGGCGATGAGAAGTGGAAGCCTTTTATTTTGTCTACAGAACTTTCATTAGATCATTTCACTCCTGATTTGAATCAATTGTTAGGACATATGCTAACTTTTGAGAATGATATCAAAGGAGATGTTGACAAGAGTGCAGGTCATGCAATGTACTCTAAAGACAAGAAGAAAGCTAACAAAGGAAAGCAACAAGCAAATGAAGAAGAAGGCACAACTAGTCAAGCCAACTTCCTAAGAGGAAGAGGAGGTGGCAAAGGTAGAGGAAGAGGCAGGAGTAACAAAGATGGAGTCAAAGCTTGTTGGATTTGTGGTAAGACAAATCATTTAGCTAATGATTGTTGGCATAATAATCAGAGTAATGGTGGATATAATCAAAACTATAATTCAAGAGGAAGAGGTGGCAGAAATCAAAGAGGTAATTTCAGAGGTAGAGGTAGTAGGGGTTACTTTGGGAGAAATGCAGGTAGAGGATTCCAAAGTCAACAATACAACAATACCTACTACAATTATGCTTCAGATCAGAAGGAAGATTCAACATTGATAATGAATGCAACTTGTGAAAGGCAAAGTGAAGACCAAAGAGTTTTCTACATTGACTCAGGGTGTAGCAATCATCTGAGTGGTAACATAGCATTGATGACTGATTTAGAAAATAAGGTGTCTAATCATGTTGTTCAAACAGGTGACAATACAAAGCACAATGTGAAGTCAATTGGATCAGTAAAGGCCAAGGATGGTAGCACCTTATTGAGTAAGGTCTTGTATGTTCCTACAATTCCTAAGAATCTGATAAGTGTAGGACAAATTGTTGAAAAAGGTTATGAAGTGAGGTTCACTAATGAAGGAGTGTTTGTGGAAGACCCTAGCAATGGGTATAAACAAATTGTTTCAGGGAAGAAAGAAGGAAGATTGTTCACATTGAAAATTCAAGGTAATGTTGGTCATGCCTTGTTCACTTATGGAGGACATAAGATCTCTGAGTTAGATCTTTGGCACAAGAGGCTTGGACATTTCAATGAAAGAGGTATCAAAGATATGATAAATAATGGTTCAGTGCTTGGATTGCCTAATGTTGCAGGCCAACATATGACATACAAATGTGAGGCATGTCAATTAGGTAAGGCTCATAAGCAATCTTATTCCAAGCATGGTTTTATGTATTCAGAGAAGCTTGAGTTGGTACACACACATGTATGGGGACCATCAAAGGATTTCAGTATCAATGGTTCAAGGTATTATGTGATTTATGTTGATGATGCTACCAGATGGATCACTATCTATGTCATCAAAGATAAGTCAGAGGTGTTCAATACATTCAAACATTATCATGTGTATGCAGAGAGAATTACAGGTCATAAGTTGAAGAGACTAAGGTCAGATGGAGGGGGAGAGTATTTCTCTAATGAGTTTAGTGATTATTTGTGGAATGCAGGTATAAAAAGGGAGGTTACTTGCAGGTACTCTCCTCAACAAAATGGTGTAGTAGAGAGGAGGAATAGGACTCTTGTTGAGTTTGCAAGATCCATGTTGAAGGAGAAAAATTGCCCAAATTATTTGTGGGCTGAGGCTGTAAATACAGCCACTTATCTGGTCAATAGGCTACCATGTAAAGCCTTACAGGGTATGACACCATATGAGGCATGGTGGGGTAAGAGACCTACATTAGACCATTGCAAAGTATTTGGATGTTTGGCATATGCATATGTGCCATCACAATTGAGGCATAAATTGGAACCTAAAGCTGAAAAGTATGTGTTCATTGGTTATGATGACAAGCAGATGGGGTATAGGTTGTGGAGTCCATCCACAAAGCAATTTATTGTGTCTAAGGATGTTACATTTGATGAGCAAGGTACTTGGTATGCAGGTACTATCAATATTAATACAGATGATGAAGAAATTGTGAGTCAAAGGAAAGGTAAGTCAAAGGTACAGATATTTGATGAAGAAGAGAATAATGAAGTGCAGGTTGAAGTTGAAGAAATGCCAAGATTTGATCCTGAGTGAAGAACCAGAAACCTCAAGGAGTGGAGAACTTAGAAGGTCATCAAGACACAAGTGGAAACCTACAAGGTATAGCTATGATACTTCTTTTTTGGCTACCAAAGATTATGCTTACATGATAAAAGCAGATGAAGACCCTTCTACATATGAAGAGGCAAAAGGTAAAGAAAATTGGGAGAAAGCTATGCAGGAAGAATATGATGCATTGATGGAGAATCAAACATGGGATTTGGTTCCAAAACCAAATAGCCAGAAGATCATTGGATGTAAGTGGGTCTACAAGACAAAAAGATTTGCAGATGGAAGTGTGTCTAGGTACAAAGCTAGACTTGTTGTGAAAGGGTTTGCTCAGACATATGGTATTGATTATGATGAGACTTATAGTCTTGTGGCAAAGATGACAACCATCAGAACACTTATAGCAATTGCTGCATGTAAAGGTTGGAAATTGTGTCAATTAGATGTGAAGAATGCTTTTTTGAATGGTTATATTTCAGATGATGTTTTCATGGAGCAACCTCAAGGATTCAGAGATGGAAGGTATCCAGATCATGTGTGTAAGCTCAAGAGGCATGGAACTATAGACTTGTAAAGTTCTTGAAAGAACTTGGGTTTCAAGTATCAAAAGCAGATAGTAGCTTGCTTGTCAAAGCAAGTGATGATGGGTTTATTTACATGTGCATATATGTTGATGATATCATTCTTACAGGTACAGATGAGAAAGGCATTCAAAGCCTAAAGAAGCAAATGGAGAAAGAATTCAAAATAAGTGATTTGGGAGATTTGTCATACTTCTTGGGAATGGAGATTTCATACACTCAACATGGAGTGTATGTGACTCAAGAAAGGTATTTGAAAAACTTGTTAATCAAGTTTAAAATGAATGATTGCAGGGTAGCACCTACTCCAATGGAGGTGAATCACAAATTGAGCAGATATGGAGGTGAAGAGTTCAAGGACATGAAACAATATCAGAGTTTGGTTGGTAGTCTTATCTATGCTACATTAACTAGACCTAATTTATCATATGCAGTTGGGGTTTTGTCCCAATTCATGCATTGTCCTAGGAAAGAACATTGGATTGCAGGTCAAAGCGTGTTGAGGTACATTAAGGGTACACTCAAAGAAGGTTTGTATTATGGGTTTACATCAGATACAAATATCAAAATATATAGTGATGCAGATTGGGCAGGTAATCCAGATGATAGAAGGTCAACCTATGGATACATGTGTTATGTGGGAGATAAGTTAATTTCTTGGTGTTCAGAGAAGCAACATACAGTTGCTTTGTCATCTACAGAAGCAGAGTACAAAGGCATGGTTGAAGCTGCAAAGGAAGTAATATGGCTTAAGACTCTCATGAAGAGTTTTGACACTAAACAGAGCATACCTATCATTTATGGAGATAACATGAGTTCATTGTATCTAGCTGCTAATCCTGTTTTTCATGCCAAGACCAAACACATTGAGATTCAGTATCACTTTCTAAGAGAGAAGGTGATGGATAAAGAGATTGAAGTTATACATACTTCAACAAAAGATCAGATAGCTGATATGCTTACCAAAAGCTTGGATGGACCAAAGCTACAGAAGTTCAAAGACATGGCAGGCATAAAGAAGATAAGAGAAACCTCAATTGATGATTGAGGGGGAGCTGTTGGTGTAGACCAATCAACAATTGAAGTTTTGGAAGTCAAAGAATGGAGACAAGATCAATTCTTGAAGCATAGAAGATGGTTACATTCAGGGGTTGAAATAAATGTACACATATGTACATTAGTTCAGATATAGGTCACTTATACTTTTGATTAGTCATAAGCTTGTACATATTTGCCTATAAATACTATGGAAAATGTCGGGGCAAGTATGAGAGAGTATGAGAATAGTGCATTGAGAAGTTGTAAGAATCATTAGACCTCCTAGAAGTGAGTTAAAGTCTCTCTCATCACTCAGTTGTAATTTTCTGAGAAATAGAAGAAAAGTTGCGCCCGATGTTTTTGTGTTTTCTCCTTCTGTGGTAGATCTTTTGTGAAATGCTTTTGTACAAGTCTAAGTCTATAGTTGATCGACTTCTGCACAAAGTTTTAGCTTGCAATTGTGATCAGGCTAAGAGAATTATGTGTAGGAACATTTGCATGTGAAGAAGTATTCACTGGTTCCTGAAACAGGTGCAAAATTTGATCTTAATGTTTTGGTCAGTTCTCCCTCCATAGTTTAAAGTTTTGAGCAAGCAAGCACTCAATCTTTAAGTTGGAAGGTAAGCTACTCGTGGCTAAAAGCATTTGCTTAAATGGGTTCTAGATTGAGAGAACTATGTGTTAAAAGTTAGAGGTGTCCAAATCGACTTCTCAGAAGTACATATTTAGACATAGGTAACTTGTTAAGTAGATTTCTCAAGATCTACTCAGTCTTTTGAGGTAATTTAACTTGGAGGAGGTGCGCAATCCTTAGGCAACACCTCGTGCAAATTTTTATAAAAAACTTTACACATTTACTTAGTCAATGAGTGAATTATGTGCAGCAGACTTTCTGAGTAATCTCTTCACAGTTTGTTCAAGAATTTGATAATTGGTCATTGATCCTTTAAATTGGTGAAGGTTTTGACTTACTCTTGATATAGAGGTGCTCTAAGTTCAAGAGTAGGTTGTTCTTTTGGAGATTAACACTCTCCATCAGCCATCAATGAAGAACAATGGACACCCCACTGTGATGAGGATGGCTATGACATTTCAGTTTTCTCCATAGAGCCAATCATGGGAGATGCAGTTTTAGAAGAGTGCGAACCTAGCCCTGATGCATTTGAGGATGCAAGTGACTCCGATCTAGAGTCAATCATTATGGACCCACCTTTTGCATCAGATGAAGAATACTTCTATGAAGTAGAATTCCAGCCTCAGAGACACGAAGAGATAATGAACGATGTACGATTAACCACACAAGTGACTACTAATAATGATAGCAAGAAACTGAAGAAGAAAGAAGTCCCCCCGGAGGAAGAAGAATCTTTGTTTGAGGTCCCGAAAAATTTTAAAAAGTATGAGATAGATGATAGGAGAGTCATGATCAGAATGCCTAAACGAGAGGCACAATCAAGAGAGGCCTATGATAACAAAGAAACCACCAAGAAAATAGTGGTAGCCCTAGAAGAAGGAGAGGAGAGATGCACATACATAGGCCATGACCTAACAGAGGAAGAAGAGCATGCATTAATAGCCTTGCTAAGACAATCCCCATGACCTCAGATGCTAAACCTTCTAAGCAAAAGCCATACACATACAATGATAATTATGCTGCCAAGATCAAAGAGGAGATAGATAGACTGGTAGAAGCTGGATTCATCTATGAAATGGAGCACACTGAGTGGGTATCCCCCATTGTAGTTGTGCCCAAGAAGAATGGAAAGCTACGTGTGTGCATTAACTTGAAGAAGGTTAATGCAGCCACAATTCGAGATAACTATCCACTTCCAATTACCGAGCATCTATTAGAAAGGGTAGCAGGCAAGGAAGTCTACAGCTTCCTTGATGGATTTTCAGGATACAATCAGGTAGCCATAGCCCCAGAAGATCAGCATAAAATGGCTTTTGCCACAGAGTGGGGTATATTTGCCTTTCGAGTAATGCCATTTGGGCTTACCAATGCTCCTGCAACCTTTCAGAGACTGATGTGCCACGTGTTTAAAGAGTTCTTGAGGAAGAATTTGGAAGTCTATGTTGATGATCTCTGCGCTCATTCCAACATTAGACAAACACACATACCTGAGCTCAGGCAAATCTTTGACAAATGTAGAGAATATCAAGTCTTCTTGAACCCAGAAAAGTGTGTTTTCATGGTCAGGCAAGGCAAGATTCTAGGACACATAGTGTCAAAGAACGGCATATCCACTGATGAAGAGAAGGTAAGAGCCATCGCAGAGCTACCTAGGCTAAAGAATGTCAAGGAAGTACAAGCTTTCATGGGGCATTGTGGTTATTACCAACGGTTTATACACATGTATGCCATCATAGCAAAGCCTCTGTACAGACTTTTGACCAACTTTGAGTGGACTGATGAATGTGAGAATTCCTTCAATGAGCTTAAATGGCAATTATGTTCAGCACCACTCTTGACCACACCAGATTGGAATAAGCCTTTTCATGTTCATGTAGATCCATCCAATTATGCTATTGGGTGTGTACTCGCACAACCTACGGGCGAAGGTGATATGGATCTTCCAATTGCCTATGCTAATAGACAGTTAAATGCAGCTGAACAGAACTATGCCACCACCGAACGAGAAGGATTAGGCATGGTATATGCGGTTAAGAAGTTTAGACACTATTTGCTTGCAAATAAGTTTAAATTTTTTACTGATCATCAAGCACTGTTGTACTTGGTAAACAAACCTTGCAATACAGGTAGATTAGTAAGATGGTTTCTCTTACTAATCGAATACGACTTTGAAGTTGTGGTGAGGAAAGGGAAGACTCACTTGAGAACAGACCACCTCTCTAGGCTCACATATGGAGAAGCCGCACAAGGAGTATTAGATGACCTTCCTGATGCTTACTTGTTTAAGTTGGAAGTTATACCTTAGTGGGCTAAGCCATTAGTGCTAGTATTGACATACGGGCCTAACCACCCAGTCATAAACACTCAAGGTAGAGAGGTAGTAAAAGCCCAGAAGTACCACATCATGGTAGGAAGTATGTACAAGCATACAGATCAAGGGATCTTGGCTTGTTGTGTGGAAGAGGACGAGTACGCTAAATGGTTGCAATTAGCACATGTAGGTGCATTAGAGCAACACTACTCAAAGCAACGAACCCTACAGACAATAAGGAGACTCAGAGTGCATTGGCCGACTATGGAAGCTGATGTCCAAAAGTTGTGCAAGGAATGCCCAATCTGTTGCACTAAACCACCTGTGGAACATGCCACTCTTTATCAAGTGTCCATAGTGCCAGATTGGAGTGAACCATTAGTAGATTTCCTGAGGACGAGAACATTCCCTCAAGATATGACACTGGCCAGACAAAGAAGTCTAGAACAAGAAGCCCTAGATTACTCACTCATTGGTGATAATCTATACAAGCGTGGTAAAGATGGTTACCTGAGACTATGTGTCCATGAGAGCGAGTATATTAAAATCTTGGAAACTGCTCACCAAGGTGTAGCAGGAGGACATTTTGGACCAGATAGGGTAATTAAAGCAATCCTGTTTGCAGGCTTGTGGTGGCCTACACTTCACATGGATGCACATACCTATGTGAAGAGATGTGATGTTTGTCAGCGAACTCAGTATCCTATACGCAGAGATGAGATGCCACTGAAACCTATGATGGGTGGACGTGCATTTTCTAAGTGGGGAATAGACTTCGTAGGTCCTATTAATCCCCCAGCTAAGGGTTCCCATGCTGAATACATCATTGTTGCCACATACTATCTAACAAAGTGGGTAGAGGTAAAAGCTACGACAAAGAATGATGCTCAGACAACTGCTAAGTTCCTATTTGAGAATGTGTTCACAAGATACGGGCTACCTATAGAGCTGGTAAGTGATAGAGGCACTCACTTCTTGAATGAAGTTATTGAAAATCTACTCCAAGAGTTCTTGGTGGTACACAAGAAGTCTGCCCCCTATCACCCACAAGCTAATGGACAAGCCGAAAGCACAAACAAGATCCTGTGCAATGTGTTGACCAAACTAGTGAATAATAAACGCTCTGATTGGGACAAACAACTACACCATGTTGTTTGGGCATACCGAGTTGCCTATAAAACGGTACTCCAAGCCACCCCCTTTTAGATGGTATTTGGCCAAAATGGAGTGCTACCATTGGACTTCTTGATACCTACATTAAAAGTAGCACAAGAGCATGAATGAATGGGTCATGAACTCTCCTCTAGACTCTTTGACCTAGAACGGTTAGGAGAAACTAGACTGAGGGCGGCTGCGGGGATATATGCAGCTAAGAAATGACAGAAGGCATACTTTGATGCCCATGTTAAGGATAAAGGCTTGAAGGCCGGAGACTTAGTGTTGGTGTATACCCTAAAACAACATGCAAGAAAGCTCGAAAAGAGAGGTTATGGACCTATGATCATAAATAGGATCTCAACCAGTGGAGCAGTCCAACTCGCTACGCTGGAAGGTGACCTTGATTGACTCAGGTGCAGCCACTAGTGCTGTTAAATTTTCTTACTGTCAAAAGTTGAAATTAGATGTCAATCCTATAGAAGCCTATCTCATAGGATTGGGAGGTGTGGAAACCCCTTGCATGCGGGAGGTCAAAAGAACGTGCGAAGCAAAATGTCTCAGCCATTGAAACAAGTGTGGGTGCGGAAAAGGCGAACACCCTGTCGCGATCAAGCCAACCACACGAGCAAAACTTCTTATTAGTAATCAACAACACGACACTAATAAGAAGTCTTTCAGAAATTCTTCTGCGAAAGTAAAGTCTATTTGGGTACCCAAGAAGTCGATGAAGGCCAGCCCACAATCACGACAAATTTGGGTGCCTAAGGCTTGCTTGCAGGCTCAAATAGTTACACCGAGGCCACACCCGGTACAACATGGTTCACTCACTCGAACATCTGATACCCTTTCTTATACAACACGCACTGACACACATTGGTCCATGAGCACAAGCAGAATCACTTGTAAATGGGTCCTTAAAAAGCCTCATTTCCAAGTAGACACTCCTGAAAAGCCCTCTAGAGTCTCCACAAAATCAAGACCAACAGCAAATCAGTTTGTTTGGAAGCCCAAAACGTGTAATAAACCCCCCGACCCTAATTTGTAAATTGATATCCACTTACTCACTACATCACTCATACACCGCATCTTTCCATTTAGCTCTTAGGAATACCCATTCACTAACTACAGACATGATCCCCAAGCACTTATTGACCTAGTAACCTCTCACTAAAATCATGTTACTGTTGTAATGGGGACACATGAACGCTTGGTGTCCATTTGCAATGTTAACATTCATTTGTCTATTCTCACAGAACCGGTGACCAGTCTCTTCACCATGGCCGAGGCAGAAACTAGCTCCTAGGCAGGCACCAGCTCCCAAATCGTGGACATTGAGAGTCTTCCCATTGAAGAGGAATTGAAGGTACGCCCAGTGGCATTGAGGGCATTACACGCCATACCGATTCAGAATCCTCCACAAGGGGCACACAATGCCGGTCAGCAAAAACTCACATTGGTTCAGTGATGTGGCCGGTTCTCTGGGTGAAGGCACTTACATGTGGGAGGCCGAGATAGAGTTCAACGGGCGATGGGGCAGATATCATTTTTTCACCAGGGAATTTGAGAGGCTTCAAAATGATGAAGGTCTAAAACCCATCTGGAAGAAGGCTGGACTCTACGACTATTTCAAGGCTCAGTTACCCAAGCCAGATTTTCTACGGTGTTCCTACTTAATTAGCACTCTGACCCCTAGTAAAGAGAAAAAGGGATATAGTACCTTCGTTCTACCATCACTGACCAGAGGTAATGAATTAAAGCGTTTCAAATTGACGAACAACTTGGTGAGGGAAGCTCTTGACATGAAAGGCATGCATATCCCCACCGAAAAAGAGACGATGGTCCCGGATAACATGAAGAACAGGAACCTGACTAAGCTCAAAGACATGGTAGCAATGACACCCACAATCGCCATCCACTTGCGAATGGTCATGCAACATTTCACGTTCCCAGCTCAGGAGAGATTCACAATGCCACCCAAGAAAATATGGTTCAGTCTATATTTAGCAGATGCCTTCAATTTGACAATCAACATGCCGCATTGGATTATCGACCAAATCCACTTGGCACATCAACGGTGGTATAAAAAGCAAAAGTCGGTGCTCTATGGATGCTGTGCCCTCACCAGGATTGTGTATAGATGCTTGGCTTATGATGTGCCAGTTCAAAGGGCATTAATTTGGACCAAGGTACAGGAATTTCAACGTAGACTATCAACGGTAGGGCCTCCATCAAAGAAAATGAGAGGCGCAGTTCAGATGCCCTATGCACAAGCCCGCGGTGCGACACTGACACCAGAGACAACTCCACGACTTCCAAGGCGTGTACAACCCTCCACTACAGATTACCAAGACACAGCACTGATGGACCAAATCTGGTGTTTCCACCTGTACCAACCGACTTAGAGTTTCCTCACGGCTTCACATTAGAAGACCTAATTGATGAGGAGGTAGCCAGAATAATCGAGGCTGTTAACGCGGAAGTCAAGGCAGAGCAAGCTAGTGGGCAACAAACTGCTACAGACCAACCCCATCCTAGACAACCAAACGTAGTTGAAGTGGATGAAGAAGAAGAAGAACAAGAGGAGGAACGAGGTGGACAAATAGAAGAAGAAGAGTAGGAATATGAACACGAATTTCTACAGGAACTTGAGGGTGCCCCGGCTTATACAAAGGAATTGAAAAAGCTGTATGATACCATCAACAGAGTTCAAGAACAGCACAAACTGTCCCTGGCAGCAGGAAAAGCCCTCATGAACCAAATCCTTGAAGAGGAAGGTGTGGACGAGCAATACCGTGCAAACCTTGATATGATTTTTGATGCGCTGGGGGTACCTGAGACGGTGCATACAACTCTTGCACACTCGAGAAGATCGGAGCGACGATACGACAGATGCCCCCCTCGGTCAGGAAAACAAATGAATATATTAGTATTAGAACCACAGGGCACCACATCCACAACCATGGGCACAACTCACATCATTCAAGAAACTGAGGAAGCCCATACATCCAATGCACCCCCATCATCCCCTTTACCACCCCTACCTCCAACTCCACCAACTTCACCTCCCACTACTAGTGTAACCACCACTGTTAACGCCTCAGAGTCCACTGCCCATACCGAAGCACAGACTGTCAGTCAATCCACACAACCCACACACCCTATCACCACCTCACTTGTATACACTACCACTGACACTGTAGTTCTAACTGCAACCACGGAAAACCCTGTTCCCTCGATCACACTTCCTGGCGGTTCATATTCACAGCTACACACACCATTTTACACCTTCACCACCATCACTGCACCCACAATTCCCATGTTCACAATCACTCCCACGACTGCATCCACTTTTGACTTCATGGACATATCACCCACCTCCGCACCTCTCCCTCCCCCCATACGTCCACAATCTCCCATTCCCCCACCACCAACTTCACCCTTTTCGAGCACAACATACACGCTCCCATTCCCCTTTCCCTTCCCTTCTGCATTCAACACCTTTCCCGCATCCACTCCCATTAATAATGTATTTAATAATATGTACCAGTGTATGTCTCAACTACAACAGCACTACCAGCATCTGGACAACCAGCATACGAGCCTCTTCCGAAGCCATGAAGCGCTACAAGCACGATTCATTGATTTAGAGAAGGAGAAGCGGATCTTACAACAACAGTATGATCCATTGCAAGTGCAACATGACCAATTAGTCGCCAATCCACCCAAGTCAGACGCAGAAGAAAAGCAACAACTTGATGATCTGCTACACTCCTAGATAACAGAGAATCTCAAGCTTCAACGCAACTTGGACCTATTACGGAAACACATGTCCACAACACTCGAGGAAAATAAGCAACTACAGAGACAGAACGAAGAAAATTGGAAGTAGCAATGGAGGGTTCACCACAGGAAATCGACCCAGAGAAATTCAAGGCTATCCCATCTGAAAATATGCAAATCGTCTTGGAAACCCATGCCGACCTCCTGGAAGCCCATGCAGCATTAGAAAGAGAAAGAGATGACTTGTTAAAGCAATTGGCAACCCAGCAAGAGTCTCCAAGCAAACTCACAATTGAAGCCGACACACCTGAAGACGTCGCAAAACTCAGAGCAGAATTAGAAGAACTACGAAATAGAGTTCTACAATACGAGCGTCAACCCTCTCCCCTGGCGGAACCAGAACCTGAAGACTTAGTGCCAATTCAAGTGGAGGAGATCTTTGAAGACCCATATGTTCCCATGCCAACACCTGGAGGTAAGCAAACAGAAGAAGGCATGGACACGATTGAGATAGAAGCGCCTGAATGGATGCAAAGGTTGGAGAAGGTTGCTACAACCCATGACGAGAGAGTTGCAGTTCAGATAGCGTCTATGTCACGATTGGAAGAACTCTTCATAAAATCGGATTACTTTAGAAACCTCTCCCATCATAGGTGGATTGACACGTCTGATGATCTATATGTTCCATTCTGTGTATTAATGGCAGATTACAATGCTGAAATCAAGCAACGCACAACAAAAGAACCAACCTCGGCGACACAGTTTGCACCGGATGATATCCCTGCAAGTGCCAAGCAAGGGAATATACATCAACCTACTTGGAGAATCCGCCTGCTTGAAACCTACCCTGAGATGGTACGCACATGGAATAACATGCCTTTGTATATCAAGTATAATCCCTGCTACTACCCTGTCTTTTGAAGAAGGTCTTGGCCGGAGTACACAAAAATAGTTTTGACGGTTAAAGGATGTGAAAAGTGGTTAAATTATGTGTACCTAGCACCTCCTAATGGCCAACCCACAGTCAACTACATGATTTCAACCATCCGACACTGGGCAGTCCGGTTCAAGCATGTCCCAGATGTCATGGCACAGATGTGCCTAAAAATTTTTGAGCTCATGCTGATTACATTCAGGACATTTAAGAACATCAAAGAACCTCATCTTTCGGCTATTGGATTTAATGAAGGGAATCAGGACCTTGTCTATGACATGAGCACCACGCCCTCCATTAATGTCGTCTATGCCTGGCATGCCCGTATAAAGTATCTACCTGCTTGCTTCAAACAGACGTTTGAAGAAATGTTTATCACGGGGTTCTGGGAATATCATTCAGAGATATTCATTCCCAGACCATCTCATCTATTACAATTATTTGCCGTGGAACAAGCTCTCCATTTAGAAAAGCTACGTATACTACATCCAGAGGTTCCCGGGCGTGTAGATTGGGATGCTCTATTCACTGACTTGGCCAAAGGGTTGAGAATTGCGGAACATCATTTAGCAAAAGATGTTGTGGAGTACTACATCCAACGACCCACCCAACAAGGGTCTGTCAGGGACGACAGACGCGAGAGAGGGGGGGGTGTTGGCAGTCAAGGAATTGAAGGACTCACAAGACAAGGAAGTCAACGAAGGGAGTCAGAGCAAAGAGAAGGTACAAGCAGACATATTAGTCAAAGAAGATGGGGAAAGTAGGCCATTATTTTTTTAGGAAGTAAAGCATATCAAAGAGGTGGACACATAAGGAGAAGGAGCAAGTAGGAAGCTCGAAGATGTGTATGTCAAATTGTTAGAGGAAATCCCTACAAAAATAGTGATTTTCATCACTAAATGCCATTGTCAATACCATTTCATATTTTTGTAGCTCCATTTTGTGCAAGCCAAGGAGTCCTTGAGCTTAAGGAGCATTAGAAGTAGCTACCTACCAGTTTTCATAATTTTTAGACTCCATTTGAGCCTTCAAATGGGGCCTAGAATTTAATTTTTAACTAGGCCGGACACTAGGTCTGGACACGGCCAAAACCTAGTCAAAAACTATAAATAGAGCTAGAAAGCTCATTTTGGAGGTTAGCTTGTAATAGAGTTGAACTTGTATGAGCATTTTGAAAGTAATCTAAGAGAACTCCATTGCTTCTCTCTCTCTTTGTCTTACCTTGTGTGCACGTGTGTGTGTATGTGTGTGCATGTTTGTGTGCTTCTCACTCACGCACTTGTGCCTTCACTTGCTCGAGGTCATCATACCATCCTCACGTCTTCTCGGATTGACATTAAAGGAGGTGCTACTCATCACTGAGCTACATGTATCGTCAGGAAAGTCAGTATCGTATCGTGATCAGTAGCAGTCGCCTGACTCTTAGGTATCGTATCATGAGTTGCTGTGGTATCGTATCATGTGAGGGAGTCAGTATCGTATCGTCTCGGTTCTCAGGTATTGTATTGCAAGGAACGTTGGTATCGTATCATCCCGGATCTTGGTATCGTATCGTAGGAAACTCTGGTATCGTATCGTTGAATTAGTTCAGTATCGTATCGTCGGATGCATCAAGTATCATATCGGCCAAGCATTAGGTATCGTATCGTGACCAACTATGGTATCGTATCACTTGCTACGATAGTATCGTATCGCTGGCTACGACAGTATCGTATCGCCTAGAGATCTGGTATCGTATCGTGGCCAAAGAAGTATCACCTAGTGCAGTATCGCCTATAAGTGGTATCGTCCACTTGGACAAAAATCAGAGGAGATATTGGCCGGTTGGTGCCTTAGACAGAGCTCGATTGAAATACATGGGGTTGCCTGTATTCCCTCAAAGAGATCAGGCAACTACTTCGCAGAACCCCTTTGGAAATCAACAAGAGACAGAACACACCACGTGAGGACAAACTAGCCAATGGAGTGTTCCAAACCGTACTCATGTACAATTTGCGACTCCAGGAGTGCAAACACACGGTCAGACCCACCTAGGAGTAGGGAATAAGTACCGACCACCAGTAAGACCTCGATCACCAGTAGAAGGGCAGCCTGGAATACCTCCAGTTAGACCAGCTGTTCCGATCTTTCCTGTAATGCCTAGACCGCCAGAACCAATGAGAAGACTGAGACCTATCCAAGTGACCAAATGTGTAAGAAATCATTATGACGGATTGGGAGAACCCTACGATCTCATTGCTGAATTTAAACAAGTACTAAGGCCAGAACAAGTAGATGACTTCTTTGTGCACTATGAGTCTTTAGGACTCACCCTCATAGGAACCGCTCTGACTTGGTTCCAGCCGTTAGATCCTCATCAGTTTGGAAACATGGAGCAATTTTTTCAAGAATTCATTGGGGAATTCACTAAGAGAGGGATTAAACACAATTCTGTGTCTTTAATCCATAGTTTTAAACAGAACCCTAATGAAACAGTGAAGACAACTTCCCGGAGATTCAATCAGTATGTGGATAGATGCCCAGTTGCTGAGAGACCTACTCAGCAAAAAATGATTTCATTATTTTTGGACGGACTCGCGAACGGAACCCTAAGAACGCTAGTTTACGTGAAGAGGCTACAAACCCTAAGTGAGTGTCTTCAGGAATGCATTGATCTAGAAGACAATCTAGCTGAGGACCTCAAGAGCACGCCCAGCCCCACTAAATCAGAAGACTCTCGGAGTACCATTACATCCAACTCCAGTAATATGGAAGAATTAGCGAAGTTATTAGCAAAGAAACTAGGAGTCCAGGGACAAAGAACTCACCAACACCCAGCCCAAAGAGTGCCGATGTTACGAAGGTGTAGCCTATGTGGAGGAGATCACCCCACCCACATGTGTGTGCGAGGAGGGATTGGTGCACATCCGACATATCCATACAAGAGACAACACCAACAAGGGACCACCTTATACTGCCACATAGAACAAAAATACACCAACCACACTACAGAGAACTGTCCATTCAATAGGCAAGCACTCCCTTTACAACCACCTCAGTATCAACCATACGGATGTCCACCTAGAGAGCCAGGCAGAGAGATGCCTAGCTATAATCCCTATCCAACACCAGCAGGAGCGCCGAGACCTTATGAACCAGCACCATATCCACCACCACAACTAGTGTTAGGACCACAACTGCCACAACCTCAACAAGTAGTACCGGTGAAGTACGCCCAGCTAGAAGAAAATTTGGAAAGAGCCATAGTGCTAGCATCAACAACGATCAATGTGGAATCAACGAATTGTGGATATGAGCTGCCCTCAGGAGATTATTATCCCTATGAAGCCAACATGTTAGATTACGAATCAACATACCATTCAGCTTACTATGGATACGAAAACTATGACCAAAGCTATGGAACTGAGGTAGCAACCTTGATGTATACTGCACCTAGAATACAACCACCCATGGGACCACCCATTAGACCACCTGTGCCGAGAGGACCTTGTTATAGATGTGGAGGAGACCATTTTATTAGAGAATTTCCTCGGACTTACAATCCACCACCCCCTAGGACTTGGGAAGGATATTGCAATGGTTGCAGAAAGGAACACCTTTTCAGGGACTGCCCTAAGAACCCAACCAAAGTCCTAGACACTGCGCCAATTAATGTAATTGAAGTGATAGAAGCATCTGGAAGTGATAAGGAATATACAGTACCTTTAAAGGCCATTACTACAGCTCAAATGAAAGAACAAAAAGGAAAACAACCAGAATAGGAACGAGAGAGAAAGAAAACGGTAAGCCCCAAGATTCAAATGGTTGAAGATTCTGAGGATCCACGTGAGAGTACCCAGAACATTAAAGCACAGAAATGGAAGGAAAGAAGAGAAAAACTCAAAGATAAATGGATGAAAAACAAAAGTCAGGATAATAAGAAACATACTAGAAGCATGAAAGAACAAAAAGAACAGGAAATTCGGAAAGAAGTGCGCATTCCACCACCTATCCAAGAGGTAGAGAAACCGGAATCCATTTTAGCTTACCCAAAATCCTATGACCTAGACATGTGGCTGAATGCTTACCAAGCTAGAATTAAGACTGGACCGAAAGTAGAATAGCATGAAAAAGTTTACCCACAAGGAGAATTAGAAAAAGAAAGGCTTGCAATATGTCGAAAGCTTATAGAGGTTGCCCAAGCTACCCTAGAAAAGACTATTCCAGCCCTACCAGAGACGAGAATACCAGATAATCAATATAAAGAACACGTCGGGGACTTGGATAAAGAACTTAGAGGGAAGGATGACAAGAGCGAGTGAACTAGAACCCATGATGAACCACTGTCAACCATACCTGACGTAGAGGAAGAATGGCCAAAGGAGTGATGGAATAGAATCCGAGAAGAGCAATGGAAGAAGAATGGAGTAAGTAAGCCTCCTTTTGAGGAATTGGATGTGGAAGTCTATCAACCCAACCCGAACCTAGAAGAAGTATACGAGGAAGTATCAAGACTAGATAGAAATAGAGAAGAAACCCAGAGCATTTCAACATTGCCTAATTACATGGGAGAATACGAAAAAGAGTCTATGATAATACGAGCACCCACGGTGCAGGGAAAGGGAAAAGAAAACTCAGAAAAGAGTTCACACAATCTAACGGAACTAAAGAAGACAAAAGTACAATGCAAACTGACCGTGGAAGAACTACTTCGAATTAAGCCGCATCTATGGAAGCAAATAGCAAGCCAAATGGAATTAGGGCAAGAAAAGGAAGAGGAAGAAGTTAAGGAAAAAGGAAACTCAACTAAAATACAAATTCCAGTTGATAAAGTGGGAGAATTTAGTGAAGGAGACGAAGGTAACACATGTCTAGCTGTCATTTACAATGGGTACATGAACAAGGCTATACTAGACACAGGAGCTGGTGTAGGAATCGCCACCAAAGAGATTTGGGAGAAATGGGGAAAGCCTTCCTTATGACCCACACGCATGAAGCTCCAATTAGCAGACGGTCATGTGGAGAAACCCTTAGGAATATTGGAAAGAATCAAATTGAATACCTGTGGAGTTGAATTTGAACACACACTAGCCATTTGTAAATTCGAAAAGGCTAATAATTACGAGATGATATTAGGACGACCCTTTATGACACACATGCGGGTAGTACAAGATCGGGGAAGACATTCATTGTACCTACAACATCAAGGAAATACCACTAAAATAAACTTGCACTTTTTCCTATAGAGATGTCCCTCCACTACAATGGAATCCCATACACAAGGAGGAAGATGACCTATCCATTTATAGTGCTAGATCGAGCGATCAATCATGGATACACGAGGACGCTCAGTTATGGATGTGTAAGGAAGCCAAGAAAGAAGATGACAAAAGACATATGTGGCCAATATGACATCCTAACTACAGACCTGTAGAGGACCCAAGATACATGCCTCAAATCTTTCCGGATGAGACCTTTCAACTGCATGGATGGATGGAAATCCTAGCAACCTTAGATGTGTGTGTGAATGAGGAAGTCTTGACAATGAACGAGTGCATAGATGAGGAAGGCTATGATGTAAATCTTTATATGGTTGTCCTTCAAGAAGTAGAAGAAGGGGAAGTCTTGGAAAAGGAATGGAAAGAGGAATATGAGAGTATAGAAATGGAACCCGAATTTGATTCAGAAGAGAGCTATCTAGACACCATTCGAACCAAAGAGAGATAGGAACCGACAAAGATCTTAGCAATAGAAGCCGCTCCTAGAGTACAAAAAAAAGAAGCAGAAATGAGTAAAATTGGACTAGACCCAGATCTGTTTGAAGTTCCTGAACATTTTAAAAGATACGAAGTAGAAGAGAAAAAAGTAGCTATTCAAATGCCTAAACGAGAGGCTTGAGACGGAGAAGCCTACGACAACAAAGAACAAACAAAAAAAATTATAGTCAGAGTGGAAGACGGAGAAGAACGGTGCACATACATAGGCAAAGATGTGTTGAAGGAAGAGGAGGAAGAGTTAATACAATTGATCCAAGAATATCGAGACATGTTTGCATGGACATATAAGGATCTCAAAGGCGTGGATCCCTCGATCTGTTCTCATAGGATACCAATGACAGCAGATGCGAAACCATCAAAACAACGCCCTTATACATATAATGAGATCTATGCTGCTAAGATTAAGGAAGAAATAGACAAGCTACTAGCGGCAGGTTTCATATATGAGATAGAACACACCGAGTGGGTATCGCCATTAGTAGTTGTGCCTAAAAAAAACAAAAAATTGAGAGTATGCATTAACTTGAAAAAGGTAAATGCAGCCACCATACGTGATAGCTACCCATTGCCCATTACGGACCATCTATTGGAAAGAGTAGCAAGAAAAGAGGTATATAGCTTCTTAGATGGATTCGCCAGATACAATCAAGTAGCCATTGCCACTGAGGATCAACATAAGATCGCATTCGCAACCGAATGGGGAGTTTATGCTTTCAGAGTGATGCCTTTTGGACTTACTAATGCACCTGCTACTTTCCAACGACTGATGTGTCATGTTTTCAAGGAATTTCTGAAAAAAAGCATGGAAGTGTATGTAGATGACCTATGTACATACTATAATCAAAGACAAGATCATATTCCTGAGTTGAGGAAGATATTTAATAAATGCCGCCAGTATCGAGTTTGCCTAAACCCAGAGAAATGTGTCTTCATGGTGAGACAAGGAAAAATCCTAGGACACATAGTCTCTAGGAATGGGATATCCACGGATGAGGACAAGATTAAGGTAATCTTAGAGCTTCCTAGACCAAAGAATGCGAAAGAGGTGCAAGCATTTATGGGACACTGTGGATATTACCGTCGGTTTATCCACATATATGCCATAATCGCCAAACCCCTGTATGGTCTCTTAACTCAGTTCACTTGGACAGAAGAGTGCGAAAAGGCATTCAATGAGCTGAAAAAGAGGCTTAGCACGGCCCCAATTCTGAAAACGCCAAATTGGAACAAGCCTTTTCAGATTCATGTTGATGCATCTAATTATGCAATAGGTTGTATGTTAGCCCAACCAACCAACGAAGGAAAATTAGATCATCCAAATGCCTACGCAAGCAGACAACTAAATCAAGCTGAAAGGAATTATACCACTACCGAGCGAGAAGGATTAGGAATGGTCTATGCAGTGAAGAAATTTAGACACTATCTCTAAGCCAACAAGTTCAAGTTTTTCATAGACCATCAGGCTCTATTGTACCTCGTCAATAAGCCTTGCAACACGGGAAGACTGGTAAGATGGTTCCTACTATTAATGGAGTTTGACTTTGAAGTAATAGTAAAGAAGGGAAACACCCATGTCAGAGCGAATCATCTTTCAAGATTAATGCACAAAGAACCACCAAATGGAGTACCTGATGATCTGCTAGACACGTATCTGTTCAATCTGGAAGTTTGTCCAAAGTGGGCAGAGAAATTAATTCCTATACTTACGCATGGACCACAACACTCAATTAATAAGGAAAGTAGAAAGGAAATTCTCCAATCAAGAAACTTGCATATTATTACGGGAAGCGTGTACTATGTTGGTATATTTAGGTAGTGATGTGTGTGAACACTCTAGGACCGCCGGGGCACTTTTTTCCCTCTTTAGGAGGTTTTTTCCCCCGGCTTGTATATACGCCTATTGCCCTAATGGGCTACTTATCTTTGTACATTCTCTAGTAATACATTCAGTCTTGTGTGTTGTGCTCCAAGCTTCTTCTTCTTCCTTGTGCTGTTCGCGTGCTTCCGCAGACGTCTAACTCCAACAATTGGTATCAGAGCAGGTCGTCGCTTCTTCTAGGGCGCCGTCGACACTCCTCCGTTTGCAGTCTCAGATTCGCACGAAATTTGGTGAGCATACTCAGGGTGTTTCGAGATCAAAACAGCTTTGCTTTGTGGTGCCGAAATCGCGATCTGAGCTCGTTTCAGCCTCCAAACGCACTATCGTAGTGCTTGTGCAGGCTATTTCATCCTTTTGTGCCAAAGGTATATACCAATTTCTGTTCGCCAGTTTAAGCGTCTCAAAGTCTGCTACAGGTCTACCAGAACTCGTTTGGGTAGTTCCGTTCAACTTTTTGAGATACAGTCAATTTTCTGCATCAAGGTATTTTAGTCACCGGCCATGGCTGAAAGCAGTGATGTATTCCGTATGTTGGCTGTTGAGGATAAGTTGGATGGTACCAACTACCCATTATGGGCTTATATGATGCGACATGTACTGGTTGCAAAAGGATTGTGGAACATTGTGCAGGGTGTTGAAAGACGTCCTGTTACACCTGTAACGACAGGTACTGCAAATACAGGTGTTGGAGCTGATGAAGATGGTGTCGAAGATGATATTCCGCAGATTCCTGTTCGTGTTGCTGTTTCTGTTGCACCTACTGCAGAGCAGATTTGTTGGGATGGCAGAGATGCCCAGGCACATGCATTGATAGCTTTGTCTGTCAAACGTGCCATTATTCCTCACATTCTCTCTTGCAGAACAGCAAAGGATGCTTGGGATACACTTACCACTTTGTACTAGGCTAGGAATGAGGCTCGTGTTGCTTACCTCCGAAAACAGTTGGAGAGTGAGCACATGAATGAAGGTGATTCTATGGACAATTTTCTTACAAAGTTCAAAGACCTGAAGGAACAATTGATTTCTGCTGATGAGGTTATACCAGATAGCTCACTTGTGTAGACCGTTCTGAATGGTCTTCCTGATTCATATCAGAGTTTTGCCTCTACTCTTCAGTTGATGATGAAAGGCAATCCGAATGCCTTGTCATTTGAGGAATTAGTCTCTGTTCTGTTGCAGGAAGATCAGTCTAGGCAGAACAGGTCCATTATTTGTGTTGCAGATCAAGCTTTCCTGGCTAGTCAAAAGGGCAAAAGAAAATGGAGCTCTTCTACTAGTAAGCAGAAATCTGCAAATGCTGCACAATCGAAGAACCAGGATAAAGATGAGAAGAAATCAGAAAAGCAGAAATTGTTCTGCAAGTATTGTAAAGGAAATGATCATATTATAAAGAACTGTCCAAAACTGGCTGCTAAAGAGGCAAAGAAGAAAGAGGCTGGAATGGTTGTTGCAGAGGCCTCTACACAAAAAACAGAGTCTACAAATCTTGTGCAGGAAGAAGAATGGGCGTTTACTATTGTCTGCAGCTTTGACCCATCTTCTCATGACTAGTGCATGTCTGCAGTAGACTCAGATGTTTGGTACTTTGACAGTGGGGCGACCAAACATATTACCTCGCAGCGCAGTTTCTTCTCTTCACTCGAGCCTGCCCCTACAGGGAATACTGTCACATGCGCCAATAACTCCTCTTATCCTGTTATGGGAGTTGGTAAGATCATTTTGACTACTGCTGATGGTAGTTCTTTCACTTTGTCAGATGCTTTATTTGTGCCAGGGATAAAAAAGAACCTGTTATCAGTTTTTGCATTAGCCAAGATTGGCTTGGTTGTGAAATTTGTTGATGACAGGTGTACAGTGCATGATCTCTCAAATGGCGATGTGATTTTGCTTCTGGCATTTTATGTCGTGGGCTGTATAAGCTCATAGACTATGAAAGATCTGTGAATGATTCGGCATGTGCAGTTGATGATTCTCAGGCTATGTCAGATGCAAAGCTTTGGCATGCACGCTTTGGTCATCTGAATTTTGCTAGTTTGTTACGCCTGCAGAAATCTGAAATTGTTTCCTCTTTGCCCAAACTTGAGGCACCTGGAAAACATGTTTGTGAAGGCTCTCAAACAGTTTTTGGTTTTGGCTGAAAATCTGTCAGCATGTAAAATGGGCACCCTCCGTTCTGATCGAGGGGGGGAATATATGTCTTCAGATTTTAATGCATTTCTGGCTGAACGTGGGATAAAACACCAGTGTACAGTGCCATATACACCTCAACAGAATGGAGTTGCTGAACGAAAGAACAGGTCACTCATGGAGATGGCGAGGTGCATGGTCAAAAGTCAGGCTTCACCACATAGTTTCTGGCTTGAGGCTGTCGTGTGTGCAGCATATGTACTGAACAGGTGTCCCACTAAAGCGTTGCAGTCTATCACTCCATATGAGGCTTGGCATGACCACAAGCCATCTGTTGCTCATCTGCGTGTTTTTGGTTGTTCGGCATATGCATTAGTGCCTGAACAACATCGCAGAAAATTGGATGATAAGGCAGTAAAATGTATTTTTGTTGGGTACAGTTCTGAAAGTAAAGCTATGACACTCGTGTGTCCACCAGTGGTTTTTGCTTCATGCTTGGTAGGTCATGTATATCTTGGTTGAGCAAGAAGCAGCCTACTGTGGCCACTTCCAGTTGTGAGGCTGAGTATAGGGCAGCTTTCACAGCGACTGCTGAGTGTGTGTGGCTCAGACGCCTTATGGCTGATTTGGGTGTTGGTCAGTCTTCTGCCACCACCATCTTCACTAACAGTCAGAGCGCATTGGCAGTTGCGAGGAACCCTGTGTTCCATGCTCACACTAAGCACATTGAGGTGCATTATCACTATGTCAGGGAGAGGTTCTCTACTGGGGAGATCAGCTTGGCATATGTGCCCACGGAGGAGAACATTGTAGACCTTTTCACGAAGGCTCTGCCTAGGGAGAAGTTTGAAGCTTTCCGCAAAGCTTTGGGCTTACTTCCTTTTGTGGAGTGATTTCCACATAGCTTGGCACTTCCTTATACATGAGTGCCAGCTCCTTGTTCACCGCATCACTCCCAGGGGGGATTTGTTGATATATTTAGGTAGTGATGTGTGTGAACACTCTAGGACCGCCGAGGCACTTTTCTCCCTCTTTAGGAGGTTTTTTTCCCTCGGCTTGTATATACGCCTATTGCCCTAATGGGCTACTTATCTTTGTACATTCTCTAGTAATACATTCAGTCTTGTGTGTTGTGCTCCAAGCTTCTTCTTCTTCCTTGTGCTGTTCGCGTGCTTCCGCAGACGTCTAACTCCAACATACTATAGGGAACCCAATGTGGTATTGCTAAGATGTGTAGAGGAAGATGAACAAACAAAGCTAATCGAACAAGCACATGTGAACAAATGGAGAACACACCAAGGGACTCATGGAACTATCAGTGAATTAAAAAGGTGTGTACTGGCCTGAGATGCCCAAGGATGTCCATGACTACGTAAGTAATTGTGCAGAATGTCAGGAGACAATCCCCGAGGATCATACGTCCCTACCTTTCTCAACCATAGCACCCAATTGGAGTCAAACCTTAGTAAAATTTCTCAGGACAAGAGAACATGAGGAAGGAGCTAGCTTGGCTAGAAAACGATCCCTAGAGGAGATGAGCAAAGACTATGTTCTCATGGGAAGAAACTTGTTTAGAAGAGGAAAAGACAACCAATTATGATTATGCATTCATGAAGGAGAGTATTTACCCATATTAGAGATGGCACACGCAGGTGCAGTAGGAGGTCATTTTTCAGCCGAGAGAACTGTAAAAATGATTCTCTTCGCGGGTTTGTGGTGGCCAACTTTACATATGGATGCTCAAACATATGTACGAAGTTGTGAGACATGCCAGAGAGCTAAATACCCAATTCGGAAAGATGACATGCCATTGCGACCTATGGTTTGTGCGACAACATTCTCTAAATGGGGTATTGACTTCATAGGACCCATTAATCCACCGGCCAAAGGATCGCATGCTGAGTACATCATAGTAGCCACTGATTACTTGACAAAATGGGTAGAAGCAAAGGCTACTAGAAAGAACGATGCTTAAACCACTGCTAAGTTCCTTTTTTCAACAAAGTAAACAGGCTCATAACAATACAACAGGGTCAGATGTGTGCAACCAAGACAAATCAAAAGACCAAAAGCTAGAAAGAGGTGACTAAGAACAGCACATTCCTAGTCACTGATGGCGTGCGTGGCAGCCCGGCTGAATACATCAACCCAGACTTGTGATATACGGGATATCAAGGGGAAAACAAAAGCAAAGGACTTACATCGGATAAAATAAACAATTCTATGACAGTCCTTGCTTCCACTTCGACCGTTGGGTGCGTGTATTCAGAAGACTTAGGCAAGCAGCAGACGAGAAGCTAAAACCTGTCAAGGGACGACAGAGACAAAGAGGGGAGAGTATTGCAGAGCAAAGAAGCACAAGAGAAGAGCCCCAAAATTTTAAAATTAATGGGCATAATTTTTCTTCTTCAAAACATTCAGAGAATTCCCTCAAGCCATGTAAATGCACTAGAGGAGCCCTCTAGTGGCATAATCCCATCTTGTTGTAAAATATCCCTTGTAAATTAGTAGGAAATTCACTTTTTAGTAATAAAGTGCTGGTCTCCTGTGTGAAAGGACCAAATTTCGGGCACATGTGTATAAGTCACTTTGTGACTCTTTGTAAGTACTTTTTGCTATGGTGAACAAGGAGAGCTCTTGAATCTCGAATTTGCCTCTTTCCTATAGATTTCCATCTTCTCTTTGATCTTGTATGTGTGTGTAATGTTTGGAATGTGTATGTAGGACTGTTGTCTACCCCTCCCCACTGTTTTTGAACTACTGTAGTGTGTGTGTGAGCTTGTAGGAGTTGTGGTGTGACTATGGGTACTTCTCGCCATTCACTATTTTGGTCATAACTTGAAGCAGGGTTGTCAGAATCGAGTGAAACTACTTCAAATAGATGTGTCTTGTCGAGAGCTTTGAAATGAGTACCCTATTGACTATATTTGGAGCTTGGAGATAGGAGAAATCCTTGATTTACTGAAAACTGCTCTAGATGGTATCGCGACAGACACTTTTAGTCTTTTCAGTGAGTTTTGAGAGGTGGATTAGTCTTTTCTCATGCATATCAGCTGAACCACTTCATTTTCCATCATGTGTGCACATGTCTTCATAGACTTGGTTAGGTCGTTTGATCGGATTGACATATAAGCGTGTGTCAATTTCCCACTAGTATATGCACTTGTGTTGCAAATGAGGTTTAGTCTCTTTGGCACAAGTCCTTGAGTCTTCGTGACTTAGGTACACAGCATGATTGGACACATACATGATGCCAAATTGCGAAAGAGGCTTGGAACAGTTTGATCACATTTTATGAGACCAATGCAAAGGCATGCAAATTGCAACTCAAGAAAGAGCTGCATACATTGGAAAAGAAGAGCATGTCGATAAGTGACTACACCATGAAAATCAAAAGCATATGTGAGTCACTTGCATCTATTGGTGTGAATGTAGATGATGATGATAAGGTGGAAGTGTGCCTTCGTGGTTTAGGAGCTGCATATAAGTAGTTCAGAACTTCTATACAGACCAGGGAAAATATTTTGAATTTTGCTGATCTGGTATCTATGCTAATTATTGAAGAAAAGAATCTTGGTGAGGATTCAAACTCCCAAGGAAAATCTACTTCTAAGCAGGTATTCTACTCTGGCAGAGGAAGAGGCAGAGGTAGAGGTTTTGGAAGTGGAAGATGAAACAATAACCAAGACCAAAGTCAACAACATAATCATGCAAGAGGAAGGGGACAATTTTGAGGCAGGGGGAGCCAAAGAGGCCACTAAAATTTCCAAAGAAATGATTCAAGTAATGACAGTAAAGGATGTTGGAATAGTGGTAAACCTAGACACTTTCAACATGATTGCAGGTTGAAGAATCAAAATAATAAAAGGGAACAAAACAACTATGCATCCACAAGTGCAGATGATTCTAAGAAGCTATTCATGGTTCAACATCACATGATGAATACGATGTCTGCTGGTGTTTCAAAATCGAATGATAATGTCTGGTATGCTGATTTAGGTGCTTCAAATTACATGACCAGTCATGCGGAATGGTTTAGTACTTTGCAAAAATTACTAGTTCTTGGATATGTTGAAACAGGTGATGACACATCACACCTTATTGAGCATACAAGAAATATAGCACTGTGTATGGAGGATGGGAAGGTAAAACACCTTGTTGATGTGCTGAATCTTCCAAATATAACAAAGAATCTGGTTTCTATTGGACAAATGGTTGACCAGGAATTACAAGTCAAGTTCAATTATACATAGAAGAATACAAATGGGATGGAAGATTGATTACCAAAGGAAACAAAGTGGGTAGGATGTTCACCTTAAATGTGAAAATTCTTGAAATGAATGCAGCCATGTTTGCAAAAGGTGTAGGAGTTATTTCTGATATAGAGATTTGTGCACAAATGGATTGGACATGCAAACTTGCAAAACTGACAGTTAGAGCGCATTGGGAGTTGCGAGGAACCCTGTGTTCCATGCTCGCACTAAGCACATTGAGGTGCATTATCATTATGTCAGGAAGAGGTTCTCTGCTGGGGAGATCAACTTGGCATATGTGCCCACGCAGGAGAACATTGCAGACCTTTTCATGAAGGCTCTACCTAGGGAGAAGTTTGAAGATTTTTGCAAAGCTTTGGGCTTACTTCCTTTTGTTGAGTGATTTCCATATAGCTTGTCACTTCCTTATACATGAGTGCCAACTACTTGTTCATTGCATCAGTCCCAGGGGGGATTTGTTGATATATTTAGGTAGTGATGTGTGTGAACACTCTAGGATGGGCGGGGCACTTTTTTTCCCCTCTTTAGGAGGTTTTTTCCCCCGGTTTGTATATATGCCTATTGCCCTAATGGGCTACTTATCTTTGTACATTCCCTAGTAATACATTCAGTATTGTGTGCTGTGCTCCAAGCTTCTTCTCATTCCTTATGCTGTTCGCATGCTTCCTCAGATGTCTATCTCGAACATCTATACTTACACTCAAGTATTCTATATGCTAGCCGCCAGAAAGGAACTCATACTTTTGTAATATATACTCTGAAAAGTCGCACACATCATGAAAAGGTGTAGCGCAAAGTTGTAACCCTTAAAAAAAGATTAATGAAAGAGTCGCATAGAGCAGAAGGTGTAATCGCCCAACTGTTCATCTGGGCGAGAGCCGGAAGCGAAGCGCTTTTTGTCAAACTCTGTGTAACACTGTGTCTTCTGTCAATTCTGTCGATTAAGTTTAATCATTAAGTGAAGTTAATGAAGTGTTAAGTAAATTGATTAACGCGATAAGTGAATAAATTGTACGGTACACTGTCTGATGTGGAAGTGTGTTGAAGAACATATTCAAAATAGTACTCAAAAGATAATCCAACCTAGCGCATTAATTCAGTGAAGTAGTATCTTCTTAATTTGTAGATTTGGGAAAATACAAATAGGGCCTCTGTTTACAGACCCCTAACCATCCCAAGAACCCAGTAATGAAAATAGATTAAACTGGCAAAGGTTTAACACTGGCGCCGTCTATGGGAAATGGAGTCGTCGTTTGTATCAAAGATTAAGATTGAGGAAGAATTCTTTGATATATGCGTGTAACACGTTCCGACGAATCATGCCCCAAATACCGCAGAGATCAACATCCCTGGGCAGTTCTGAACGTATTAGGAATACCCCCTGGTGGTAGAAGTACAGGACCATTAAGTCCAGTTGCAGAAGGTTTAGTACAGCCAGCCAGCAGCAATTCTGGTGGTAGTTCGGTAGCACACGATGAGATTCCGGTGCACTCCGGTGTGAGTCCGATACCTTCTAGAGAAAGTACGGTGATTTTTGGTTGTACAGAGGCACAATGCGAAGACAGTTCTGCATTATTTGGTCAAAATTCGGTCACTTTTGGTGACAGGTTTGCGTTATCCAATGAGAACGTTTTCGATGATAGTGCAGTCTGGTCCGGTGAGAATTCGACGATTTTCGATGAGAGTTCGGTATTACCTGGTAATAATTCGAAGCTTTTCGGTGAAACTGCGATGCTGTTCGGTGGACACCTATTGCTTTCACCATTTTTCGGTGCAAGTTTAGCTATTTTTGACACCAAAGTTGAGGAAGGGCTGATAGATTTAGAGTTAAGCCATCGGTTCAATGACATTTTAGGACCAAAAAGTGAGCAGGTCGACCATACAGTCTAGGAAGATCAAGAGATACCTCCCCAAAATTCAGGTAACAACAACGCCAATAACAACAGCACCATGAGTGGCTCACAACAACAACAACAAACACCACCACAGCCGCAACCACAACATCAGCAGCAACAAGTTATCCCACCGCGCCGGGTACCAGCGGTGTCATTGAGATTTTCTCTCCTCTCTCACTCATGAAGGCCTACAAGAAACACATTGGATGAAGGTAGCCGAAATTCCCTGAGAATTCCAAGATGCATCAAGGATGTCAAAGGGAGTTCACATGCAAACTTTGGAAGAAATCGAGCAAATCTAGGGTAGCAGTCAAAGCTGGTCAAAGTTTGGAAATTAGGGCAAAAATTTCAATGTCTCCAAATCACATGAAAATACATATACTTGTAAAGCCTATTGAAGGCAGTGTATAGCCCAAATTTCACATGAAAATGGATTTTCTAGCACATTGATATGCCATTTGTAAAAAATGTAATTTTTCCACTTTGACCCTAGAAGATTTTGTATAGGAATTTTTGTTAGCCATATGGTTTGGCATGTATAAAGGTCATATGTGGCTACATATTTGTACAAAGTTTCAAGGCTATCAAAGCTTCCTAGTCACCTTAATGCCACCTTGCAAGCTTCCGAATGTAGTCAAACTTGTACAAAGAAGATTCAGGTAGGAGTTTTTTTTTGCATATTCCTAAAGGAGGCCTTTCAAAACATAGTCCTACAAACTTTTATCTTCATCAAAGGATATTTGAAGGGTCAAAGAGCATAAAACCTAGTTTTCAAGGTCACCACAGTTTTCTAGAATAAGAAAATTGAAGGCTTGAAGGGCTGCTAGATGGCAAAATATGACTGAACCATGTTGTACGGTCAAGATGAGCTCATATTCAAGGGTGGAGATGCACTAAAGCATAAAGGAAGGAGGACCCACGAGTTTTTTAATCAAAGAAGACGTTTTTGACAGTTAAAGATCAATAATGCAAAGTCTCTCCAAAAATAGTGGCTTATCTTATCCGAATTGATGTCAACACTGATCCAACGGTCCAGATCATCCCCAAATCCAATGGTGGAGAATCAAGGCGCCTAAATTTCACTCCTTTACACTAGATTTGATAGAAATAACAATTCCAAGCCATTGATTTGATTAATCAAATGGTTGTAATCGAAAGTAGTGATCCTAGAGTTGAGAGTTGATTTCTCTAGATCCAAAGGCCCAAATTCATTCAAAAAACTATATAAACCCCCCTCCAAACTCCTAGAGCATCATTGTTAGGCATCCATAGGGCTCATGCTAGCTTACGGTCTCCTTGAGACGATCACCCTCGGTTGAGCGAGTGAGGATCCAAGGTGGGCTAGTATGCGTATAGTACCTAGTTTCAAATTTAAGTTAGAACTCCAATCTAGGATAGGCTCTTGAAACCAACATCTCTATCTTGACTCACCCTTGGTGGAGCGTGTGAGTGAGTTAGAGCTGGTTTTAATGAGTCTTAGACTTATTTAGTTAGACGTTACGAGCCTAGACATACATAGGGTCAATGAAGTGGAACTGACCTTCTTACGTATGACATTCGGTTGAACTGTCATGGTTTGAAGGTCGCAACCGCCTTTGATTAGTAGACTGCTTAGCTTGACGTATCACGACGATCTTATACATGTATCTTAATTCAAATCCTTTTAATTCATGTCACTTGTCACTTGTCTCTTGTCTCTTGTCTCTCAATCTCTTAAGTATTTTTACATGTCTTCTATTTTCTTCTATGTGTGAGAAGGCTCCGCAGTATTGCATTGAACCAGTGAGGATGTTTCATTGAGCTTGTGATTAAACTCTATCATCATAATTCACTTGCATGCATATAATCCATACATACCCATACATATTGATTAGTTTTTGAAAGTGTATAAAAAGCTCCAATATTGGACCATTCTTCCTTTTGAAACTGATTTATGTATAAGGATTCCATCTATTCTCGTCATGCATACATACCATCCAAAGAAGACTATGCATATGGATTAGAATTATGAAGTGTTTAAGAAGCTCCTTCAATGGACCATTCTTCCTTCCAAATTTGATTCGTATGTATGGTTCTCTTTCATTCTTATCATTCATGTTCATCAATCTAACTTGCACTTCTACATTCCCATTCCCATAATCATTTCAACATCTCTCTCTTCTCCATATTCAACATTAATTTCGCTTTCACGTCCTTAAACCTTCCAACATTGATTAGCTTCATACACTTTGTGTGTGCCACGACCGGACCCGATCCACCCGGATTGCGATCACCTCCACAGCAGGAGTCACGTATACCAAATTTGGAGGATTTTTGGGGGATGATCCAGATGCGCATGTGCGGACCTTTGAGATTAATTATGAAGTTCTGAATTATCCCGTAAATCCTACGTATAAAGCTATTGTGTTCCAATCAATCCTAGTTAATGAAGCTACACGATGGCTAACCGAATATGATTTGAACCACTTTCGGCAGTATGATGATGTGAAGGATCCCTTTCTACAACAGTTTCGGTTAAAGAAGAACCCCGCCAAAATTTTTGATTACTTGCAGAACAATAGGCAGAAACCACACCAAACTATACAGGATTATGCCACGCTATTTCAGACTCATTTACGGTAGTTGCCACCAACACATGCTAATTTACCAGATGATGTTATCACACAGTGGTTCATCAATGGATTAAAGCCCCAATTGAAGCAGATTATGATCATACGGTGCGTGGGTGGAATGAATTTGAATGTTGTAATTGCTATGGCATTACAATTAGAAAACAAAGTGGGTGGATTCACCGAAGACCTAGAGTGGTTGAAAGCATCCAGACAATCCAACGAGGATCCTTTGAAATAGATATACTGTACCAAATGCAAGAATCCAGGGCACATCAGCTCAACATGCGCGTTGAATCAACTGTATTGTGCCATTTGCCACACAATAGACCACACTATAGAGACTTGCCCATACAATGCCAAGGTACACAACAGAGAATCTGTTAATGCCATCATTCAGGAACAAGGGCAACCGGCCAGCCATTATGTCCCACCAGAGATGAGGAATACCCAGTACCAGGGATACATGAATTATCGAGGAGGATGATCAAATAATTTTGGGTAAGCTTGGTGGAATGCCGGTCCATCAAGAGAAGGTACATCTCCCCCACCCCCTAAATGTCATTTTTGTGGTGAAATTGGGCATATCCGAAGGTTTTGCAAAGATGCAGCGGAGTATGACAAAAAGAAAAAAGAACGATAACATCCGATGGAAAATATGGTGTATATCTCACCAGTAGACACGCAAGCAGTAGTGGTCCAAACACGTTCCGGAAAGCAATTATAGCCAAGTGCAGAGATTTTTGAACCCAGCATTCGTGAACAACAGAAGGTGTTTACAAGAGCAAGCAAGTGGGTGACGCAAGAGCAAACCATATTCCCTAACCCAACTCCGGTGACGTAGCAAAGCATGCCATCGGACATACTAGAAAGGCAAAATCTAACTCACATAGTATGGGAATTTATATCGGAGACTGTACCGGAAGGAGCCAAGATTGATTCGGTGTGGGATGTTCTATCTAAGGCATCAATTACATTGCCCTTGGGTCAACGATTGGCTTTGGTCCCTAGAGTGCGTCAACAGTTCCAACAACAAGTCAGTCCAAGATCCTCGAGTGCTCCTGCAATAGCCACAATCCAACCGGAATTGGACCCAACGGTGGACCACATGGTACCACTGAGTACGGTATGGTACAAAAACCATAAAATCACACAAGTTTTAATTGATGGTGGATCTGATGTAAACATAGAAACAACCGCACTTTGGAAATGGATGGGGTGGATGCAAATTGAACCTATTCAATTCTTTGTACGTATGGCTGATCAATCTCAAGTCCATCCGGTGGGCTTAGTGCGAGATATTCCAATCACTCTACAAGGAACTGTTTTCAAAATGATCTTTGTTGTGCTGGACTTACCAGAATCTAGTCTGGACTACAATCTGCTCCTTGGACGTCCTTCGCTAAAACAAGCTAAGGTAGTGCAAGACTGGTCAGCACATGAATTAGTCTTTAAAAATAATCACCGGAAATATGTTGTCCCACTGGACGACATGAAACCCTGTGACTTACATGCACGACCGTATTTAGCGGAGCCTGTACACATGCTGGATGGCCTCTCTGACGATGAAGAGGAAGCTTTTCTTATAGCCAACAAGGATCTGATGGCACTTAGCATTGTAGACTTACAAACGGTGGGTGATAATTGGAGTCTGGCAGCCTATACAGTGATACCACTGACCGAAGAGCATGAGTCAAGCACAGAACAGACCTTGGATGATCAGATGCTCCAACACTTACTTCAGTCAGGAGACGATTTGGAGAAACCCTGACAGTTCTATGTACCGGAAGATCAACTGATCACCTGCAATTTAGGTGACCAAACCAATCCACGACCAGTAAAAATAAAAGCAGGACTATCCGAGACCTTCTAGGAGCACTTGTTGCAGCTCCTACGAGAGTTCACTGATGTGTTTTCCTGGGATTACAAGGACATGAAGGGGTTGGACCCGCGGATTTATCAACACAGAGTGGTGTTGAAACCGGATGCAAGACCCATCAAACAACCCAGTTACAGGATGAATCCTAACTATGCGGCACAAGTTAATGCTGAACTTGATGGATTATTGAAGGTGGGATTTATTGTGCCTATTGAGCATGCACAATGGATCTCTCCCATTGTTATAGTTTCGAAGAAAAACAAGCAGCTACGGATATGCGTGGACTACCAAAAGCTCAATGCCACAACTGTACCTGATCCATTTCCATTGCCGTTCCTAGATACCATGCTAGACGACGTGGCCGGTAGGGAAATATATTCCTTTCTAGATGGATACAGTGGTTACAATCAAGTCCGAATGGCCGAGCAGGATATACCCAAGACTGCATTTATTACAAATTGGGGTGTCTATGCATGTACCGTAATGTGGTTTGGACTGCGCAATGCTCCTAGTATGTTTCCAATGATGCATGCAGGAAATTTTTTCCCCTTATCTCACCACATTTATGAGAGTGTATCTAGATGATTTCTCGTTATCCGTTGACACGTCGACGCACCTGTACCATTTACGATGTTGCTTTTCAAAGTGCCGAGAATATCGATTGTGCTTGAACCCGAACAAATCGGTATTCTCTGTATCCTGTGGCAAGTTGCTCGGACAAGTTATTTCCAAACAAGGTATTCAGGTGGATCTAGACAAAGTGAAGGCCGTCCTGGAGGCTCCTGCTCCTAAGACACCTAAAGACGTGATGCAGTTTTTGGGCCAAATCTGGTGGCATGGGCAGCATCTGCATTGACTTGCTCATTTGGCAATACGACTTAATCAATTGATAACCAGTAGCCCGCGTCAATTTGAATGGACCGAAGAGTGTCAACTTTCTTTTGACTCGCTGAAATCATTGTTAACTCAAGCTCCCATTTTACAAGCACCAAATTGGGAATTGCCCTTTCATGTCTTTGTGGATGCATCAGACAGTGCCATTGGAAGCATGTTGATGCAGCAGACGGATAAATGGTTTTGTCCCGTATATTACACGAGTCACAGATTGACTCCGATAGAGCGTAACTATTCAGTTACTGAATGAGAATGTCTTGGCTTAGTATATTCTACGAAAAAAATTCGACATTATCTGTTGGGCAGACGCTTCACCTTCCACGTAGATCATGCAACATTGGTGTATCTTGTGCGACAACAGCATTTGGGAGGACGGTTAGCACGGTGAGTCTTTTTGCTTCAAGAATTTGATTACTCCATCATACATCGACCAGGGTGAGCACACGCTCTTGCTGACTTCCTCTCTCAGTTGGATTTCGGTGAGCCGCCGAAGGGAATTGATGATACAACACCAGCCATCTACGCAACAGAGACAATGCAAGATGATCAACAGGATTTACCGGTACCCTCTTCTTACTATGATACCTTGCTTCTGTTCTTGACTAGTGGATGTCTGCTTGGTATGATTTCTTCAGCTGCTAGACGAAGACTAGCCACGTATAGTTGACGCTTTCGGTTGATTGTCGAACAATTATATTACATGGACCACTCATGAGTACTACTCAGATGTATCCCCCCCCCATGAAATTGCTTCAGTCGTTACCATGGCCCATACTGCTCCAATCGGAGGACATTTTTCGGTCGACCTGACTCACCGGAAGATTCTCTAGAGTGGGTTGTGGTGGCCCACTATGTATCGTGATGTGACCAAGTATGTACAATAGTGCCACGAGTGCCAGCATTCCGGTCAACCTTTACAGAGACATTACTTTTGTCTCCAACCCATTGTGCCTCTTGAACCTTTTCTGAAATGGGGCTTGGATTTTATTGGACCGATTACACCTCCGACGACAGTCACCAATAATAGAATATTCTTACATGCATAAATTATGCAACTAGATGGGCTGAAGCATGTGCTCTACGATCAGCCACAATGGCTGCGGTTGTTAAATGTTTAATGAAGGATATTTTTCTGTGCTATGGGTTAACCTTGGAGATAGTAACTGATCAAGGTATGCACTTTGCCAATACATTAATGCAAGTGCTTACTAAAACCTTCCAGATTGTGCACAAATTCGGTTTTCCCTATTACCCACGAGCAAATGGACTTGCTGAGAGTACCAACAAATCTCACTTAAATATCTTGAAGAAACTGGTGTTAGATTGCCTAGAGAGATGGGACCAATTTCTACCTGTTGTACTATGGGCTTATTGTACCACATACAACGTGGCGACCAGAACAACTCCTTTTAAGTTGGCGTATGGATTGGAAGCAATTGCTCCGATGGAACTGGTGGTTCCCAGTCTGTGTGTGGCCCTTGAACGGAAGCTCTTATTGGAAGAATCTTTTCCCTTTTGATTGGAGGCTTTATGGTCCTTGGATGAACAACGTCTGGAGAGTTTCTTGGTGATGCAGGAAGTGCAACAGAGACAGGCCAAAACCCATGATCGTTTCCTCAAAACTCCCTTGTTTATGGTAAACCAATTGGTCCTCTTCTATAACACTAAGTCTAATCGATTCGCTAGAAAATTTAAGCTACGATGGTTCGGTCCACACCAGATTGCTGAACAAGTGGGACCTGCAACTTTTTGGTTATCCACCTGAACAAGTGGGACCTGCAACCTACCTATCGTCTACCACCTCTTGAGGTGTCTTTAGTATTTTTGCTCTTTTTTGCTTATCACTTGATTTTCTTTCCTGATCTCCGTGTTTTGGTTGACCAATTGACTGTAATCCTTCTGTTTTCTTATCTAACCATGATTAATAGCCGCCTCTGTGTCACCGCATCTATTAATACATGCATGTCGCCATTATGTCGGTATATTTCCAATACTGCATTATGATTAGGATTTTTGTCGCCTGATTTTTTCAGTGTTCCTACTTAATCTTGTTCTTTTCGCCGTTAATCGCTATGGTGTTTTTGTGTCTTTGCGACCACTATGCGCTTTGTGCTTTCGCTTATCTCTGAGTGTGCCATGGAAGCTCTTGCGAACATAGCAACCTTCAGTGCGGGTCTCACTTCGGATGTGAGTGAGTACTTGCACGCTCGGGGACTTTTCGCCTTCGCTGAATTGCCTTGGCATTCAGTGGAGTGTCATCCTTTCCATGCGTAGATCATCTCTGCCATCATTGCCACGCCTGCTACAGAGCAGTGCTGGCCATTAATGTGCTTAAACCCCCGTATAGTAGTTACACTAAACACGGTTGCTGAGGGGTTCCGTCTCCCTCAGGAAGGGTTGATTGATGGACCACTCCTTCTGATAGCAACTATGAAGGAACTTTTTCCCCGGCAGTCATATAATGAGTTTGCCATTCTCTGCTCCCCCAGCCTGAGCGCACCGCGCTGCAATTTCTTGTAGCAGTGTTAAACTTGCAAAAATGCACGTATGGTATTTCTAGGCCTTTTTACTCGATGATTGATATTGCCTCACGAGAGGGTGTCAATTGCACATCCTTCTTCTTCCGACACATTCACCATGAATGTTTAACGGTTACCAAACAAATCTCCAAGAACGATGTGCCTCGTACCTGATTGCCCCATCTCCTTAGCTTTCTCCTTTTGGTTCTACAAGCCGCACAACCGCCCTCAATGGATACTGTGTTGTTACACGAGGAATCTACACAAATGCTAGAGGAGGATGATGACGAAGACCTCCTCCAATTTTTTCAGCGTAAACGACGATGTATTAGCCCATCACAAAGCCAAGTGCAGGCTTCCAATGCGGGTCAAGAAGTTGAACTCTTTCATGACACCACCACTTCCTTACATGTAAAATCTATCCTGCCTTCTCCTAATCAATAGCCGAACAAGGACATTATAATGGAAGATGTAGCTGAAGTCTCATCGTGGGAGGAATCTCAGCAACTGCATGCTGAGGCTATGAAGGAGATAGTGAAAACTACTGTTGTTAGAGATTGTCAACCTCCTTCTTCACCAATCACAGACGCCCAAAGCAGATGCAGTCCATCAAATGACTAGAAATGCAGAGGCAGTTACCGAACCTGACTTATTAGTACCACATATTGAGACTGGAATCGTTTTGGTTCCGACTGCCCTTATCCCTCTTCCTCTTCCAACTACCATTCTCGGCCGTTCTCCCCGGTGCGCCTTCAACTGCCATTCGTGAGGCAACAACCCATCTCCTCTCCTCTTCCGACTACTCTCCACCCTCCTCACCTCATCTGCTCTCTGCCTTATCATCATAGCCTCCTCCTTCTCTTCCCCCCACCAGTAATGTTCACTGAATTGGCATCCATGGGCCAATTACTTATTCAATTCTCCCAGCAATTGCCCCTCCAGATGAAGATGGAAACTTAGACAATTAAATAGGAGCTACAGAGTAAGGTTGACCTTCTTGAAGCAGACATTGCCCCTCTCCAAGAAGAAGTACTTGCGGTCAAAGTCGAGAATCATGCCTTGCAGACTCAGATCCAGCAACTCCAAGAAAAGTTAGTAGAAAAAGACAATATCATTGCTCAATGGGACACCGCACTTGCTGAATTGAATGAGAAGGATGTTCTCCTTGTTGCTCGCGATGAAGAGATTTCTCAATTGAAATAAATGGTGACTAAAAAAGAAGATGCCAGGGTTGCACTTGGAAATCTGCTGGAGCATACACGTGCAGATCTTGCTTTGGTGGAGCAGAAAGGACAGGAAATGGTAGACCTTGCTATGCAAACCACTGAAGAATTAAAGAAGGTGTCCAAAGAACTTTTTCAGAAAAGTCGTGATTTGGAAGCAGAGATTGGCTAGGCTATTCAGTTAAAGAAGGAGATGGAAGCTATTAAACAGGAGTGAGAGGCTTATTATAAAACGATGCACTTTCAAGCTCAGGAACTTGAAAGAAGAGAAAAACAGTTAGGAGCTCAGGCAGATAGGCTCATGAATTGATGCAGATATAACAGAAATGAAGCTACGACGAGACACTGCTCTGGCCAATGATTTTTATCTACAGGAATCTTTTTTGCAGACTCATACCGAATTACTTATGAGCTAGGTTATAGCTGCCAGTTCGGTTAGAACTGATGCACGACTTATAGAACCAACTATTTTGAAAGATATGCTAGATTCCCTCAAGCAAAAGATTACCCGTACATTTAAATTAGCTCGGACTATGTATATTCAGGGAATCATAGATGAAACTTGATTTTGTAATCACCATTTTTGGGTTCGAGTCCACCGTGCATGCCAGTATTAGCCACCGGAAAGGAACTCATACTTTTGTAATATATACTCTAAAAAGTCGCACGCATCATGAAAAGGCGTAGACCAAAGTTGTAACCCTGAAAAAAATATTAATGAAAGAGTCCCATAGAGCATAAGGTGTAATCGCTGGACTGTTCGTCTGGGCAAGAGCCAGAAGCGAAGCGCTTTTTATCAAACTCTGTGTAACACTGTGTCTTCTGTCAATTCTGTCGATTAAGTTTAATCATTAAGTGAAGTTAATGAAGTGTTAAGTAAATTGATTAACGCGATAAGTGAAGAAGTTGTACGGTACACTGTCTGATGTGGAAGTGTGTTGAAGAACATATTCAAAATAGTACTTGGAAGATAATCTAACCTAGCATGTTAATTCGATGAAGTAGTATCTTCTTAATCTGTAGATTTGGGAAAATACAAATAGGGCCTCTCTTTACAGACCCCTAACCATCCCAAGAACCCAGGACTGAAAATAGATTAAACTGGCAAAGGTTTAACATGTATCAATCTTTATTTTTCTCCCATAGTCATTTTGGCCATATTGGCCTTTAGTGGGAGATTTTTACCATTAGTGTCCATGTAAATGGCCGAATGGTGGCCAGAAACTTGTATATGTTCTTCAATAAAACATATAATTGCCTGGTCAACCACACACTACAAGTTCGGTTGCATTTGTATGACCCAAGAAATTTGTGTTCATGGTCTATGTAGTGTGTGTTTTCTACCTATTGTGCAGGCTCTGTGTGGAGTATTGTATGCGGCATTTGGAACTCAGTTTTCTACTTTGAGGATATCGTCTTGGAGCTCTCAAGAAGAAGGTCCACCATCATGCCTTGGCAAAGAAATATTGCACTGCTATCACAGCATTTTGATGCAAAATATTTTTTCTTTTTGTGCGAGCAAAGCCAACACTTGCCCACCCACCCAAGGCTTTCTCCAAGGCTTATGACTAAGGTGGTGACCAAGGCATAAGACTATAGGTACTAGTGAAGTATTCCTTTGGAAAGGCATAATGGTTGAATCTCCTTCTCGAGAGCTCCAAGACGATACCCTCAAAGTTGAAGATTGAGTTCGAGATGCCACACACAATAATCCACACAAAGGCTACTGAATATGCAAAAAACACATAGTACACAGACTACGAACACACATTTCTTAGATCATACAATTGTAGTGAAAGCTAGAGGCTGTGTCTGACCAAACCACTATATGTTTTATTAAAGAACATATACAAAAGTGTTCACCGACCATTTTGTGTTTCGCATGGACACTAATGATAAAAATCTCCCACTAAAGGCCAATATGGCCAAAGTGACTATGGGAGAAAAATAAATAATGATAAAGAATACTTGAATGTAAGTATACAAACTATACCTCCCACGTGATGGGCATGTTAAATAGTATACAAGTGACTCTATAAGATCATACATCAAGTAACTCCCATCAAGTGACACTAGTGTTGAAAGCTATCACGTGGTAGAGATTTAGTCAAATCATTTGCAACATTATCTCGAGTATGAACCTTCTCAAGGATAATATGCTTAGTGGCTAAGCAATCTCTAATGAAGTGATACCTCACCTCAATGTGCTTGGTCTTGGTATAGATTAGATTCTTAGCCAAAGCAATGGCACTCTGACTATCACTGAGCAAATGAGGAACATGTTGAGGTAGAAGGATATCACAAGCAGGATGAGAAAGCCATAATGATTCCTTAAATGCCTCACTTATTGCAACATACTCTGCTTCTATGGTGGAAACCGTTGTAAATTCTTGAAAAAGAGATCTCCAAGAGATAGCACCTCCAACAAAATGAAAAATGTACCCTAATGTAGACTTACAATTTTCTACACAACTAGCATAATCAAAATCTTGTAACCAATAATGGATGCTTTCCCTCTACCTAAGCATAGTCACTTGTCCTTAGAGACACTGAGATATCTCAAAATCATCTTAACCACTTCCCAATGCTTCTTGCTAGGATTAGACATATATCTACTCACAACTCTCACTATAAATGCAATGTCTGGTCTCGTGGTTACCATAGCCTACACGATACTACCAACAATAGACTGATAAGGAATTTTGTTCATGAATTACTTTTCCTCATTTGATTTAGGGCCATCATCCTTTCTCAATTTCCCATATGTGGGTAAAGTTGTACTCAATGACTTTCCTCCCTGCATATTAAACCTGTGAAGTAATTTGGATATGTACTCACTTTGAGACAAGTATATGCATTTTTTGCTCCTATCACGAGTAATGTGCATGCCAAAAATATTTTTGTTATCTCTCAAATCTTTCATATAAAATGTATGAGTCAACTTCTCTTTGAGAATTGAAAATTCATAGGAGGACTTCCTAGCAATCAACATATCATTGACATAAAGTATGAAGCATATCAAGCTACCATCTAAGCATCTCTTTGTGTAGAGACAATGATCCTCATTGCTTCGAGAATATCCTTGATACTTCATAAAAGCATCAAACTTCTAGTACCATTTTCTAGGGGATTGTTTAAGTCTATACAAGCTTTTCTTCAGCTTACAAACTAGACTTTCCTTGCTAGGAAGTACATAACCCTCTGATTGTTCCATATAGATCTCATCTCTAAGATCTCCATGTAAGAAAATAGTTTTCACATACATGTGGACTAGCTCTAAGTCCTCCATTACAATGAATCCAAGCAAAATTTGCAGGGTATTCATCTTGACCACTAAAGAGAAGATTTCCTCAAAATCAACACCATGTTGTTGCTCAACAAGTCATGCTTTGTACTTTGGAGAAGCACTATTTGATGTGAATTTCAACTTTGGCAAAGGTACTAGATCCCAAATACCATTCTTGTGAATAGAATCCATTTCACTCTTCATGGCACACTCCCACTTGACATGATCCTTTGTCTGCATAGCCTCTTTATAGCAAGAAGGCTCACCAGCATCTGTTAGCATAACAAAATCCAAACCTAGAACATATCTATTTGGTGGATGTGAGACACATGCAGAGCATCTCAATGGTTGCTAAACATGAACATTTGTAGACTGATCTAATCAGAAATTCTCTTGAACATCCCTAAGTGCAACATTTTTATGCATGCTTACTGGAGGACTAGTATCCTCAAACACCACTCTTCTCACTTCAACCTCCTTAACGGGTTGTTTATGCATCTTAGACTCATTGAAAATGGCATCACTACTTCTGATCAATGATCGTGTTTTAGGATCCCATAAGCAATATCCAAATTATCCTTCTCAACCATATCCAAGAAAAATGCATTTCTTTGAATTATGGTCTTGATTTTGTCTAAGATTCTTGGGTATATGAACATATGCTTCACACCAAAAATCTCGAAGATGATCATAATATGGTGGCTTCCCTATCCATAAATCTTATGCCACTTTTAGATCTTTGTTAGTACTAGGTGAAAGGTTAATCATGTGAATTGTAGCCAATATTGCTTCTACCCAAAAGCCTTGTGAAAGGTTTGCATGATGCAACATAGAAAATACTATATCTTGAATATCTCTATTCATTCTTTTAGCTACACCATTTTGTATTGGGGTAAAAAGGAGCTATAAACTCTTTATGAATTCCTCTAGACTAACACAAAAGGTTGAATTCATGTGAGGTATACTCACCCCAATTATCTGAACATGAAGCCTTAAGCTTAGTTCCTTTTTCAATCTCAATTGAAGCAAGCCATTTTTTGAACATAGAAAATACCTTATCCTTCAATTTGATAGGATATACCCAGACTTTTCTAGTAGCATCATTTATGAAAGTGACAAAGTAAAGAGAACCACCTAATGACCTTGTGGGCATAGGACAAGTAAGTAGCAAAAACGAGAAAGATTTTCCATTCCACTATGGGATATATGGCCCAAGCGGCCATGCCAAATACAAGCCATAGGCTATTCAATAATAACTAAAAAGTGTTCTTTCTGTGACACAAATAAAGGATAAAGTGAGCCAACTTTGCTTTCCTTTGTAATAACCATATTGCCCTTTGATATGCAAAAGGACTTACCATAGAAAACCACCTTCTAACCAAGCTCATCAAGTTGACCAGCTGACATCAAAAGACATGATCACTGAGGTACATGACATACATTATTCATAGTAAATTTTGAACCATCAATGAACTGTAGAACCACATTTTCAACCCCAACATCACACTGATAAGACTCACCAAGTCTCATGGTACCAAGAGACTTTGTTGCATATTAGAGAACCATTCTCTATGTGGTGTCACATGGAAAGAAGCACCAGAATCTAGCAACCACGTGTGGGAAAGAAAATCATCCATAAGAGCCTTAGTGGGCACAATACTATCTAGTGTCAACACATCCACATCATTAGAAATAACATTAATTTCTTCAGTCTTCATATTCAAAGAAGATGGTGTAGGTAGTTGTTTAAGATGCCCAACAACATTCTATCCTTTGGTGGAGTTAGACGTTTGCGGAAGCACGCGAACAACACAAGGAAGAAGAAGAAGCTTGGAGCACAACACACAAGACTGAATGTATTACTAGAGAATTTACAAAGATAAGTAGCCCATTAGGGCAATAGGCGTATATACAAGCCAGGGAAAAAAACCTCCTAAAGAGGGAGAAAAGTGCCCCGGCGGTCCTAGAGTGTTCACACACATCACTACCTAAATATATCAACAAATCCCCCCTAGGAGTGATGCGGTGAACAAGGAGCTGGCACTCATGTATAAGGAAGTGCCAAGCTATGTGGAAATCACTCCACAAAAGGAAGTAAGCTTTGCGGAAAGCTTCAAACTTCTCCTTAGGCAGAGCCTTCGTGAAAAGGTCTGCAATGTTCTCCTACGTGGGCACATATGCCAAGCTGATCTCCCCAGCAGAGAACCTCTCCTGACATAGTGATAATGCACCTCAATGTGCTTAGTGCGAGCATGGAACACAGGGTTCCTCGTGAAGGGCTTTGGTGTGCAGAACAAGAGGAGGAAGGAGGAGATGGAGCGAGAGAGAAGAGAGGAAAGACGCGCGCACATGCGTGGGAGCCTCGAAACCCACATAATAATCTCTCTTGAGGCAATGCTCTATATATGATGTATATATATGAATATGGGGATAAGGTCACATGACCCTTACATCCCCAACAATCTCCCACTTAAGGGTCAATGTGACCATAAGTGGTAACATATAAAAGAATGATGTAGGACTATACAGTAATGTACACGAAGAGTCCGGATCTCAACCCATACTGATCAGCCTACACCAACCGCCTCGAACAAGGTGTATCCATGCACCTCAAACTGCTCTAGACTCATATCGACAAGAGTCGAGCTCATATCTGACTGATGCAAGAACTGGTGAAGTTCCTGCAAAGCTCCCACTCGCTCTATGCCTATGTCAATCATCGAACGACTGACAAGTCCGAGTGCAAATGCTCCAATAGCAACTGCAATCTCTGGTCTCGAGCATAACAACTCGTACATCAAACTCCCGAATGCTGATGAAACATGTGCTATCATGGCTAAGCTAAGCATATCAGGCATGCCTATATCCAAGGCATCCAAAGCACCATCATCAAGATCAACATGTCCTGACATATCTGTGTCAACATGTGGCATGAGCGAATCCAAGAATGACTGCATAACTATTGAATCCTCAGCATCTAAATCAGCCATGCACTCAACCAAGGATGTGTGTAGTTGTGCACCCTGAGAGCTAAACTGCTCTATCACACACTGTGTATCATGAGAGCAATCCTGCTCTATCACATCAAGTGTATGATCATGCTCCACATGAGCTAACTGCACAACATCAACACCAAGATTTAAGTGATGATCACACTCTAACTGAGTGTCATCACAATGCTCTATATGAGCATCTACATCATGCTCTAAAGCATCCAACTGATCATCCAAAGTATGCTCCAAATGAGCATCCACATGATCAACAAAGCCATGCTCCATAGAAGCATCATGAGCATCCAAAACATGCTCTACATGTGCATCCATCTGAGCATCTGAATCCTGCCATACATGTGCATCATGAATGTCAATAGACCTATGTGTAGGTAGATAAAATGAGACATGACGAGTCTCACATCGCACATAAGGCTGAACTCCCACTGAGACGAGACTGCCCTATGTGTAGGTAGATAAAATGAGACATGACGAGTCTCACATCGCACATAAGGCTGAACTCCCACTGAGACGAGACTGCCTCTCACATGAAGTATCTGCAGTGGATACATTTGCCCAATCCTGGCACCTCTGACAAGCATAAGCTGTCCCAACTGCAACTGAAAATGATGCTCACCAAGGAATGCATAACATCTGCTCTCATGTAACTGGCTAACTCAAATCAAGCTCATAGGGAATGAAAGCACATAACGTACATGTCTGAGAATAAGTGATGCTCCACTAGGTAGCATAAGGCATATATCTCCTGCACCCTCAATATCATATGTCTTACCATCAGGCATGTGCACACATCCACGACTCTCACCTGAGAATCGACAAAACCACTCAAGATGTGGAGTAACATGAAAAGTGGCTAATGCATCAAGCAACCAAGCCATATGCGTGCTATCCAATGAATAAGAGGAATCCTGAGATGAACCATAGGAAAAAGTGATATCACCATCACTGGCATAATCAACTGCCATAGACTCTCCTGAAATCACTACTTGACCTGCATCACATGCATGTCTCTGACGTCGTCGTCGCATCCGCCTGAAGCAACATCGTCGAATATGGCCCTCACGACCACAGTGCCAACATCGAAGTCGTCGATGTGATCTATATCTCACATGAGTCAATGGACTCGCATACATATCATGTAGTCTCTGTCATAATGCACTACTCGTCTCCTCATGCATAACAGACTCATATATAGAATCCACAAGCTGTAATCGGATAGTGGAGCTGGCCAATGCATCCATATCCATCCATACGTGGTCAGGCATGTCACGAGACCTCTGTGCATCTCTATGCACATACATATGTAACCCTGCACGAACCAATGTATGCCACATCTGAGCTTTCCATCTCGGAAAGTCAGTGCCATCAAATCGAGAAGACATCATGCTAGCAATCCAATAGACTAGTAATGTAATAAGAGACTAAAAAAAATACTCTATCCTCAATAGGATCACACCTGCATATCCATATGCATAACTCACATCATAAATGTCTCGATGGAGAAGGAACCATGTGAACCACCTGTCACATAACAATGCATCTAGCATGCACATAAAACCATGAGCATAAGCCTGCCCATCAAGTCTCCAAAGTGACCAAATAGATGTGAAAGAATCCTGGGAAAAATTCAACAGAGTATCCCCTGTAAACTGAGCAATCAAACAAGATAACCAATCTCAAAAGAACAATGAGTAATCTGTCACCACCTATCACTGATATAATCAAAGATAATGGCAAATACACATGTCCAAAAACTCATGGCAATACATGCCAATACAATGGTGATGCACCTCCCACTCAAGAAAGAATTCTGCAAGATGGTCCAACCTGTCACAAACAACCTATGATCAAGTCCAAGTAAATGGAGATCAACAATGATCCAAAGCTATCACACAAGCTTCAAGATCCACTAGAGCTCCTTTCTAGTGTAAAAGCCGATGAAATTTTGATAGCATCTCCTCTGTAAAATGGACTCTAGAACCAAAATAACCAAGTGGGAATCACCATCCACAACATCAAATCAATGAACATTTGCTAATAGAATAGCAAATCAAGGTGACAAATAAGTATGCAACTGAGGCTTCAATCTGGATCATGTACCTGCAAAGAAAACAAAGATAGAAGTACCAACTAAGATCCAATGTCAACTCTCACAAAAGTATGTGCAAGTAACCAAGTGGCATAAGCAAGGTATAGACCACAATGCCACTATACATCCATGATCGAACTTATGATGACATAAACCTCAAAAAAGAGTATACCACAATGTCATCTTACATGCCAAACACATGACAAGATCATGCTCTACTCTCATATGGAGGAGCTACCACAATGATCATACATGTACGAAGCCTTCAAGCTCTAAGAATAAAAGCTTGCACACCCAAAATTCTCTCTCGAAGAAGTTCCAAAACAAATTCAACCTCCAAGTGCAATTAAGGTTGTTTGGGCAAAACTGTAATGCTCTGTGTTTTGCTGTTTCAGACATGATAACCTCTGAATTTAAACTTTTGGTCTTCAGCAAACTTGAAGACCTGCTCATTGGCTACGTAACGACATAAAGAACACCTCAATCAGAGGTGCGTAGCTCAAGATATGCATAAAACAAGCACCTGCTATCAATTTCACTATCACCTACAACACTGCTACTCTGTATTTTGCAGTTTCGGTGACCTTGCACTGAGAATCTGAATCTGAGTTCTTCTACAAAGTTGTAGCTATCTTTCCAAGCTACGAGCAGCAATTTGAATCGTTGCATTCCGAGCTGTAGAACTCAAGTTATGACAAAAAACCCGACCTGCTGTCCTACTCAATGTAGATTCGTCTTCTACAATTCTCTGCGTTTTTCGAATTTTCGGCACTTCAGAAGTCCGAACCAGGTTCTGCACCCTTCTGTGAAATTGTAGCACTCTGTGTTAGCTACACACAGAACTTTAAAACGCATGAATCTGAGCTTCTTAACTCGAGTTATGACCGAAATACTGAACTGCTGTCAAGAGATGCCGACCTGCACTTCTACCCATTTTCACCTAAGCTTCCATTGAAGCTTATTGCACACCAGCCTTCAACATGCTCTAATACCAATGAAGGGCTTTGGTGTGCAGAACAAGAGGAGGAAGGAGGAGATGGAGCGAGAGAGAAGAGAGGAAAGACGTGCGGACATGCGTGGGAGCCTTGAAACCCACATAATAATCTCTCTTGAGGCAATGCTCTATATATGATGTATATATATTAATATGGGGATAAGGTCACATGACCCTTACATCCCCTTGTAAAGAGAGGTCCCTTGGACATGGCCTTGGCCTCCATGCTAATGGAAAGAAGGATCATTTGGCTTCCACATTTCTCCTTGTGTGCTAGGCATTGATCCATGTGTGTGGGTTTGGCATTTGGGGTTGTCTTGTGTGTGAGCATTGCCCTCCCTTGCTCCTTTTGACGTTGGCCATGGTGCCATTGTTCATGGACGTGGGTGTGTGTGCGTTGTTTGCACTTCTTGCAACTCCTCTTGGAAGAGCCTCTCACTTCCATGTGAGGCGGTTAGGGTCTGTTGCTCCCCTTTTCTCAACATTTTGGCGCCGTTGCCGGGGACATCGGCCTTTAGCCGTTGGGTTTTTTCAAGCTTGCCGTGCCTACACTTTGTGGATGCACCTCACACTTGGATTGAGATGTGGATCCGTGTGCTCTTCGATTGGTTAAGGGTACCCCCTATTTCTCAATTTTTGAGTAGTTTAGATCTTTATTTTTGTTTGTTACACAAAAACACCCCCTAACCCCCTCTTCTCTCTCACACATTTCCACATACACATACTCTGGCATCACCCCTCATTTTCTTCATTTCTTGGAATAGGTGTTTGCCTCGGGTAAAGAGAGTGGGTAGTTTTCTTCTCCCGCCCTCCCTCTTGTCCAGTTCAAGAAAACTAAAATAAACATGAATGCGTAAATGAGTGAAAGTTTCACTATGGATTGTTTGAAAAAAAACAAAAAAATGCTATTTTTTGAATTTCTACTGCACAACATTTGCTGCGTTGTTATGCCAAGGTGAGGAGGGGTTAAATCTCTCCAGTCTCTCTCTTCAAGTACGCTGACATGGACTTGATGGGGGTTGGTGGAGTTTTAAATCTCCTTCTCTCTCCTCGGTTCAAGGAGTTACGATCCCTCCATGGTGGGGAAAGGTTCAGAACCTCCCTCCCTCCCACTCTCTCTCTCCACATTAATTTTTGTCGGGTTAAAACTGCAGAGCTCTTTCTTCTTGCATTTCTGGCTTGAGTCGAGCTCTGTTGGGGGGGTTGAGCCCCCCCTATCATCTAGTTTGTGGCTATGAAGCTTGGTTCTCCTGCCTGTTTGGCGAGCAAGCATTCTATGTGGTCAAGCCTCTCGGACTCCCATTTTTCATCCTAGCACGTGCTTGGTATGAATGGGCAACCATTAATGTATTTTGCTTCATGGCAGGACCTAGAGTTTTCCTCAGAAGACTATTGCTCGGTCCCGGGGTTTGAATCTTCAAGCTTCTCCCGTTGGCGGATGTCTCTAACTCTAGCGATTTGTGTTGTGATTCAGGCTTCTCTCCGTTTCGGTATCCTTCAGCTCCTGCTTCCTTTCTCAATGAAGCATTGGCGCCTTTAAGACTTGAAGGTCTGGTGATGCTTCCTTTTCTATGGGAGCTCTCGATGGTCCTTATGATTGCTGCCTCCTATGTTGCGCAAAGGGATGACAGAATAATGAATATGTGTGCACGCACGCTTACCTGTTCCCTCCTTTGCATAGTGTTTTTGGGGGTTCACAATCTTCTCTTCGATTCGGGTTGAGCCATGCTCCCACTGTTAGGTGTTGTATCAAAGGTTGTGACATTTGTCCTCCTGCTTCACTATATTTGCCTTTACTATTGTTGCGATCAATACTGGCGGCTCCTTTTCTTAATTTTCGACTACATCTTCAATCAACACTATGTAAGATTATTGTGCATGTTTATAGACCCCTCCTAAATCCACCATGGAGTGGAGGAATGGCCCTCATTTACCATTTTGAGGTTGCTCTGCTCTCAACAGTGCAATTCTGGTAACTCTGTGTCACGTTGTTGTAAAAGTGATTCTGGGAGCGCATGATTCGGATCTGTTTTACTACACCTTTTCCTATACTTAGCAGGAAGTTTTATAATGGCAGTTACTCAGTCAAGGCTCTCCTCACAAAGCATTTCTACTACCAAAATGGAGAATCCACAGCTGAATCTGCAACAGGAAGCTGTTCGGTTGAGCCAGTGGGTCTTTTTGTCTCATAAGTTTCATTGTTAATTGACTATGTATCATTTTTCTGCAATGGCAAAGTTCCCAAACCCCTGAATAGATCATCACCACCTCGTTAGCCTATGCTCTTGATGTTTATTTGGCTCTGTATGTGAATTATGGAATTGACTACATGTTTCTACGACCATGTTCTTGTGTGCACCAATGTTCGATCTGCTGCACCATATGACATATGTTTCAACGACCATCTGTGATAAAAGCCGCATCTCTATGAGCCTCCGGGTGGTTGAAAGCGTATCGATTCATAGTTCACGTTCTCAATTTCTTTTTGTAGGGGTAAGATGATTGCAAGGACTACAAATGCTAGACAAAACTGAGTATTGTGTCGGTTACACACGATGGGGGTTGTAAGCTTCAAAGAGTGCTGCGAAGTGATGACTATGAAGGTCTTGAAGGGTCCACCAAGCATGCAGGCTGGGGCAATGCGAATCTTCCATGCGCCTACTTCTTTGGATGCCTATGCTATTTTTTGTGGGTGCCTATTCACATTTTTTTTAAGATCGGAATGGAATATTTTACATGCTATGTTCTCTGTTACCTTCAGTTGTTAGGAGAATAGGATCATAGCTTCGAACTTGCGGCTTGGTAGTTAAGCATATTCTTCTCCATCCTGTAAACGACAAGGTTTATATAACAATATGTTTTGAAAGACTCGGTAATACACAGTTGTGCACTGACCCCCTTGTCTCAGAAAATTATGCATGTGCACAACAAAAAGCTTATGTTTGAATGAGTATGAGGAAGGTCGAGCATTCAGTTGCTCTCCTATCCCTGTTCGGATTGCCACGGCTGTTAGGGTCTTGCAACATGCACCATTTTTCCCTACTTGCCTCCACTTTGATTCATACTCTGACACAATTGCATACCCAGGCAAGAGGTGGTTAGACAGTTAATTATGTTGGAAGCTCAAAATAGTGATTGTACGATGGAAGATCTTATTCTTCCAAATTGTATGTTTCTCTTTTGAATATATGGTGAAGTTTTGCAGGTCTCTACAAATGTTGGGGGTTATTAGGCGCCGTTTGAATGGGCTTCTTGGTCCAATAAATATGTGTAAGAGAAGCTATCGAGTATCAAGAGTCGCGCTTAGTGTGATTTTAGCGAAGTTTGGACCTTGGAGTAAGGAAGGTTTACATGAGAAGTGGGGTTGAGAGCCAAGATTCGTGTGAATGGAATTTAAACCTCCTAAAACAACAGTCAGGACCAGGCTGATTCTACAATCTTCACATATGTGCACTTTTCTAATTTTTGCTTTGAGTTTCCTGGTATGATTAGGAAGGATGACTATACCAGCTAGGAATCAACATTGAGTAGAAACCTAAATTTGCATATGTAACCTCCAGGTTTGTGGCCCTCACTCCCGCATTACATTCTACTTTATCATAAGTAAGAAATGCTTTATGTCCATTAAATATGGATGTTGCTCCCAACACTCAGTAAGGCGATGACTGCATCATTCTAGGACTATGTCTACATCATTCTGGGAGGTTCTTCATGAACATGCTGTTATGACTTTAACTTCTTGGGGGTACCTGTTGATGGGCACCTATGATGTTCTCATCGATTATATTGACTCTACTTGTGATTCAAACCCTGGTTGCATAGAAATCTCTTAATTACAGGAATTAAGATGCCACTATCTCATAGGACAATCATTGACTTGCATGAGGCCCTTGTGTTGTTTGCTGATGAGCTATGGAGATTCTTGTGACTGCCCTGCAAGGGAATTGTGTCCAAGTTTCCTCACTACAGTAAAGGAATGAGAGTATTTATGATGACTCCCAGGTTGGAAGGGTATGGTGCCTGAGACACTTGGTGGGTTGTAGTGCGAGACCACACTATTTAGGGATTATTTTCAAACCTGCTGCTACCTCTTAAAAGAAACCTCAGTCTTTGTTTCATGCCAATGATTGTTGCATGTACTCGGTGGAGCTACAAGATCTCTTGGGTCCTGCAACAAGTTTCAAAATAAAAATGATTATGGCTTTTAAGTTCATGCCCATGGTTTCTTGAATAATGTTGTATGGCCGCTCTTGCTAGCAAACAGCCACAGTGTATCGCATGACAATGGAAGTTGGACCCTATGCATGTTTGAATCACTTTTATTATCACCAATTGCTCTTTTTTACAGGGTGTATATAGGGAATGCAATTTTTGCTGGAGATGGCTTACGTTTGAATTTGGGATACTATGTCTCACAGGATATAGGTATTTTCATTTTAAACGATCACCCTGACTCTTCCCCAAGTGTTATAGGGCAATGCAGACTCAAGGGGCTTGCTATACGACAGTCTAATTGTCTAGATGCACAGGGGCTGCTTATTTTGAGATACTTGATATGCGTCACATGTTTGAAAAGATATGATACACTAATATGTTGAGTTATAATAGGGAATTGTGTCCACTAACCAGCTTATGGAAATCTTCTTGGATAATTTAACATCAAAGTTTGGATCCACACTTGTGAACAAATAGTTTCTGTTCTTTTGGAAAATTGTTGGTGCCTCTAAAGACCCATATTGAAAGATGTGTCTCATGCAGTAATATTTTTTGATATGTCCGAAGACCTTGTCCTCTATCAAGTTTGGGATGCTATAGTGTCTCAATGATTTACTGGCTGTTTGGTTTTAAGTGCCATACATGTTTTCAATGATATCTGAAGTCACATATTTCGATGCCCCACCCAGGAGAGATAATTTTTGACGACTCTGTTTTTAGAACCCAACTCGCCTAAAAACATCCTCTTATCTTGGATTTCTGATGTGCGAACTCCTAAGAAACCCGACTATGTGTAATTGTGTTTCCTCAATGGTTCTAGAGCTTTGCTAATCTGTTTTCATGAGCTATACAGGTTGAATACTTTAGTGTTTGCTAATTTGTTTTCATGAGCTATACATGTTGAATACTTAAGTGTGAAAGTCATAAAGGTCTGAGTGATTGAATTGTTGCCAGGTTGCGAAACATTGAATGAGCTTTTTGAAGTGTTTGTATAGTCTAGACTGCCAAGGGAACTCCATGATCTGGATAGTTGACTGCATTTCATGGTTGACCTAGTATGATTTCACTTCTGTATGGTCATAATGCTTGGAGCTCCACTTTGAAAGTTTTGATTGCACAAAATGTATCCACCTGGTTGATCAATTCATTCTGCAAACTTTAAATATTCACAACTTTTGGGCTTCTAGGCCATGAATATTTGACTTTGTGTACCTCTCGATAATAACTTAGGGTGCAGAATGCTGGTACTTCAAGAATGTTTACTGTAATATGAGCATGTATTCATCAAAGGAAAGTTACAGGCACGAAGGGATAACCTTACTGATTCTGATCAATTTGGGACTGTTTTTGTTTTTTGCTAGGGAAGTAATTCCCTAGTTTCACAATGCTCAATTAAGGATTAATCTTATTATACAGATTTGGTCGACACCTACAGATCTTCAACAATGATCCTTTTTGATTCCTATAGATGATTTGCAGGAGTAGATTTGGATAAACTGTTTGAATTTCATGAATGCTGGGAGTCTAATGTATGAAGTAACATTGCAGGCACAGGAAGATTCTTGTGCAGACTTCTCTCTAGCTGAGCAAGTCTTATAACAATGGATGCTCCTTGAAGTGGAAACTACAATTGGACTAAAATATTATTGCTTACTTCTTTCCAGAAACAGTCTACTTGTTGTGTATGTTTATTTTCAGGTGTGGGGGCTCTGTGGTGAGGCTCTATTAGTCTTACAAAGGACTACATTATGGAGGAATGCTTGGCTAACTACCCCCCAAGGGGATTGTGGCCCAGCTGTAAAGACTGAAGATTTGCAGATTGAAGGATGGACTGAGGGCTTGCAGTAGTGCAGATTTGAAAGAGTGAAGATTGGTGTGTTGCAGGTTCGAAGATCAATGAAGAGTATGGAGACCTGAAGACAAACTGCAGAATGGAAGATTTGAAGACTTGGAGCTTCTCAAAATTAAAGACTCAAGCTTGAACCAGTTCAGTTGTGTATGATCCTTTCCTCTTAGCTTTGTCGAGGACGACAAAGTCTAGAGGGGGGAGAGTGTTGGGTTGTAGGGTATGCACATACCCACAATTGTGCATAGGAACCCTCCCTAGACCATAATAATATCTCTTTTTGTATCTACTTAGGAATTCACATAAAAACCTCCCTTTAGACACTTTTTATGGGTTGTAGGGTATGCACATACCCACAATTGTGCATAGGAACCCTCCCTAGACCATAATAATATCTCTTTTTGTATCTACTTAGGAATTCACATAAAAACCTACCTTTAGACACTTTTTAATATTTGTTCTAAAAGTAAAGCTTGGGAAGCCTTGTAAATGCTCACCTATTTGAAGAAATGAAGGAAACTCCCCACGCGCACGTATTCTCCTTCATCTTGAGATTTGAAATTTGAAAAGATCCTATTTGAGATATGTTAGCTAGGCATGTGCTCCTTTTTGACTAGTCAAATGGAGCACATGGAGAATTGTACTGAGCTTATAAATAGAGGCTATTTCTTGTAAAGAGAGGTCCCTTGGCCATGGCCTTGGCCTCCATGCTAATGGAAAGAAGGATCATTTGGCTTCCACATTTCTCCTTGTGTGCTAGGCATTGATCCATGTATGTGGTTTTGGCATTTGGGGTTGTCTTGTGTGTGAGCATTGCCCTCCCGTGCTCCTTTTGATGTTGGCCATGGTGCCATTGTTCATGGACGTGGGTGTGTGTGCGTTGTTTGCACTTCTTGCAACTCCTCTTGAAAGAGCCTCTCACTTCCATGTGAGGCGGTTAGGGTCTGTTGCTCCCCTTTTCTCAACATTTATGTACCTACATTGAAAAGAAATTTGTTGTGAGTTTCTACAATAACAGATCGTGGACTGGAAGTTCACTTCAATAAGAGTGGTGCAGAAATCATGGATTCATAAGGTAATGTAGTAGGTAAAGGCATAAGATGTGATAACTTGTATGATTTAAGTGCCTTAACTGCTACAAAAGATAAAGATGTAAGCAGGTTATGGCACCAATGATTTGGGCATCTCGGATTTGCAGCTTTGAAGGAGATGCAAAGAACAGGGATGGTTGCCCATTTGCCTGCATTTTCATAGTTGTAGGAACCTTGTGAAGCTTGTATGATGGGTAAGCAACAATGAAAGGCATTTCCAAGAGAAACCAACAATCGATCTGAAGCTCCTCTAGAGTTGGTACATGCTGATCTCTACGGTAAAATGTCTACACCTACTTTAGGAGGATCTTTCTACTTTTTGTTGTTAGTCTATGATTATAGTAGAAAGATGTGGGTTTATTTCATTCGAGAGAAGGCTGATGCTTTTGAAAAATTTAAAATGTGGCATAACTATGTGGAAAATGAATCAGGAAGGAAACTAAAGAAATTGGGAACAGATAGAGGAGGTGAATTCTTGTCAACAGAATTCAATAACTACTGTAAGGAGCATGGTGTGAAAAGGCAACTTACCACAACTCAAACACCTCAACAAAATGGCATTGTTGAGTGTAGGAACATGACGGTAGTTGAAAGGGCTTGTTGTATGTTAAAGGCTCAAGACATGCCTGATTCATCCTGGGTAGAAGCAGTCAATAAAACAATCTACATCCTCAATCGAAGCTACACAAAAGCACTGAAGGGGATGACTCCTCAAGAAGCATATTCTGGTAAAAAACCTTCAGTTTTGCATTTCAAAATTTTCGGTTGTTTCTATTATGCACATATTCCTGATTCAACAAGATCAAAGTTGGATTCAAAAAGAAAAAAGTGTGTCTTCCTAGGATATAGTCAAGAGTCTAAAGCATACATGTTGTGGGATCCTGAGGCAAGCAAGATTTTTATCGGCCGAGATGTGGTGTTTGATGAACGACCACACTTAGTAGAAGATAAAGGTAAATCTACTATCTCATCAAATGGAGAAATATCTCACCTTGTGCCTATAAAAAGACAGGTTAAAGTTGAGTAGGAGGAAACATCTGATGGAGAAATTTCCTCAATAAAAAGCCAACCAACTGTAGCTACACAGCGTAAGCCACTAGCGAAGTGGGCACAACAGCTCTTTGATGATCATAATCCACATGTAGATGTACCAGAATCATCCTCGGATGGATTATGAAGATCAAAGAGAATAGAGGAGCAAAGAAGAGCCTCAAAACACATTGTTAACATGGCTCTAATGGCAGATATCATGGGCTCGATAAAGGAATCTATCACCATTGAAGAAGCCCTTGATGATCCAGATTGGAGAGTGGGAATGCAGTCTGAGTATGATAGTATACTAAAAAATGATACATGGGATCTAGTTGACTTGCTGCCAAAGAAGAAGGTAATAGGTACTAAATGGATTTGGAAAGCTAAGTATAAAGCAAATGGAACATTAGAAAAGTATAAGGCAAGATTAGTTGCACAAGGTTTTCATAGATCAAAGGATTTGATGTTCAAGAAAATTTTGCACCAATAGCACGCATGACAACTATTCAAACAATACTTGCAATAGCTGTACAAAAGGCTTGGCCTATTTTCCAAATGGATATCAAATTTGCATTTTTGAATGGTCACCTCAAGGAGGAGGTATATGTATCTCAATCACCAAGTTTTGAGGTGCCCAATTGAGAAAATAAAGTTTGCAGGTTGAAGAAAGCTTTGTATGGACTTAAGCAAGCTCCACGGGCTTGGTACCAACGGATAGATATTTTTTTCAAAAACATGGGTTTTGAAAGAAGTACTTCTGATGCTAACTTGTATATAACGAAAAGGGATAGCAAGCTAGTTGTTGTCATTGTATATGTAGATGATTTGATCATTATAGGAGATCATGAGGAACTCATCAATCAAACTCGGATCAGCTTGGGAACTGAGTTTGAAATGACAGACTTAGGTCTACTCCATTTTTGTCTAGGAATTAAAGTATGGCAAAGGAACGATGGCATTTTCATCTCACAACAAAAATATGCCAAAGAAATTCTCAAGGCATTTGGAATGATGGACTGCAAATCAATTAGCACACCTATGGAGGTAAATCATAAGCTATCTATGGATGAAACATGCCTGATGTAGATGCTAAGAAGTATAGGAAGCTCGTTGGAAGTCTTATTTTTCAGTGCAACACTAGACCAGACATTTGCTATGCTGTTAGAGTGTTAAGCACATTTTCCAACAAACCTAAGGAGAGTCACTGGAATGCTGGAATGAAATTCTAAGGTACATTGCAGGAACCTTGGATTTCGGTATTTTTTATAGCACAAGTGATACACTTCAAGAATATTGTGATTCAGATTGGGTTGGAGATTGTGATTCTAGAAAATCAGTTTCTGGATATTGTTTCTCACTTGGTTCAGGAATATTTTCTTGGGTAAGTAGGAAGCAACCAACTCTCGCACTCTCCTCCACTAAAGCAGAGTACAAAGCAGCTTGTTTTGCTTCTTGTGAGGCAGTCTGGTTAAGGAGAATTATTGCATATCTAGGCATTCCATCAAATATGGTGACTGTACTAAAGTGTGATAATCAAAGTTGTATCACTATTGCAAAGAACCTAGTATTTCATGCTCGCACCAAGCACATAGAAGTACAATACCATTATATTGGTGAGCTAATTAAAGATGAAATTGTGGAGCTAGAATATTGCCCAACAGAGGCAAATTGTGCTGACATATTCAGTAAAGCACTTGGAAGAGAGCAGCTCAACATGCATCTTCAACAAATGGGCATAGGACCAAAACCTACTTGATTTTTCATCGATAAACATTGAGGGGGGTGTTAGTATATTATCAATGTCTAACCCTCATGATTGTATGCACATTTTGTAAGGCCCCCATTATGAGGAGAAGCCAAGCGTGCATTACCCTATTGATGGGAATCCCAACTTGCATGTTGGATGAAGGTCATATTGGACCATGTAAGGTATTTTAAGGAAAGGGAGTTACCAGGGTCCCCAATTGTGGGGTCCCTGGCAGCGCGGAGCAGTCTCGGCTGGGGGGTCCAAGGGGGCCAGTGGGCCCCCTGGTTGGGGGGTCCCAGGGGGCCGACGGGCCCCTTGGTGGGAGTTCGGGGGCAGTGCCCCCAGCGTGACGGTAAAGAGAATATTCCATGGAATATTCCCTGTTGGAGTCACAAATCATTTCTATTTGTTAGGTCAGTTCAACCGGCCTAAGCCGTGTGTGGCAATTATGTGGGCGGTGGCCGCCCACGCTTTACCACCCATGTATAGCCGTCCATGGAAGGCCACCCATGATCCTATATGTACATGACTTCTGCACTACCTAAGACATTGAATTGAGCCAACATACCTCTATCTTGTATCTCCGTATCTAGGGTTGTCTAGATCACCATTTAAGCTCTACCTTGAGAGCGCACGGGTGGACAACGCCATCATCTTTGTACTTGCTGTTAGTAGAAAACTGTTGAGATTCTCCTATATCTGTTATCTTCTCTGCTAATGCTCCTATGTTATATTGCGTAACTATTGTTTTACAAAAAATTATAGAATTACTTGAAAAAGGAAATTATTGATGCAGATCTTATCAACTTTACTAAAGATATTGGTCCAAATAACATACCTCAACAAAGAAGTAAACAACAAAAGGTTATAGACTTAAGGCCCGGCATGAAAACATTCCTAAGAAGTCTTCTTGAAGATGGAAAGATCTAGGAGGAGGGAATTATCACAGAATTTGGAATTCACATAACTTTTCTTTGCATTTCCCCAAATCCGTTTTGTAGAGAACAAGAGTTATACATAGATGTAGAAATAGTTGTTATATAGTAGGGAAGAGTCTCCCCTCAAAAATCCACAATAGAGGAGCTATGTTAGAGTACTTTCTTTTTATGTTTTAGGACTTTTCAAATAAAAAAGGGATCGGTCTTGAGGGAACCACTATTCAAATTCTAAGGTCCTCATTTGTAAAGGCTTTAGGTTAAAGTGAATTAATGATCCTTCTCTTCTTACAAACTTGTATCTTTGCTTTTCCTTGCAGTTTGGTTGTGTGCATTGCTTGATTTTGGGTATGTGGCACTAGGTTGATATGTTCTGATGAATTATCTAACATGTATTGTCTAACATGCTTGTACATGAGATATGCAAAAGCTGAGGGGTTCTGTTGTTCACATGTGCAAAAATTCTCTATAAGTGAGGGGCTTAGCCTTTATGTACTTCCCACTCATGTGCCACTTTATATAGGGTTTTAAAAGACTAAAAATATGAAACCACACCCAAATTAAGATTAAGCTCTTATTGTTACACTTATAAGTCCCTCAAGTTGCTTTGTTATGAACCATTCCCCTATACATGGATAATTTTTCTCTAGAGCTAGATGTTTTTTGTCGCATATAACTAGATATACATGATATAGTCACATGTCATGGTACATAGTACTTAGAGATTAACTTATGGATCTCACTTCACTCATTCTCATATTATCGATCATTAGTCATCATCGATCATAGAGAGCTCTTCAAACCATTGTGTTTCTTCTTTCATCGATCTCAGTCTTTGCGTAGCACTCAGAGGACATTTCTACTAGGTGCACTAGGATTAAATCCCCCTTTCAAATCCATTCATGCAATCAAAATTTCCAATGGAGTTATAGATGGTAAGCTGCATTTTAGATTTTGTTGAAGTCCATATCTCCGTACTTTTGGGTTCTTTGGTGCAATGGAAAAGTAAGAATGACTTGTTTGGCATTGTTTAAGCTAATGATAAACTTGATGGGAACAACTAATCAATGTGGTATTACACAATGAAGCATGTTCTTGTTGCAAAGTAGCTATGGAACATAGTGGTAGATGTTCACAAGTGACTCGATAATTCTTCTACTACAAAGCCTATTGTCATAGATTCAAGTTCTTCTTAAATTATATTGATTATGGATGCTCCAGCTATGCAATACAAATGTATATGGAATGGATGCTCAAGTTCATGCATTGATTAGTCTTTGTTTGAAGCTATATATTGGTCTACACATCTAGTTATGCATTATTTTAAGAGAAGCTTGGGTTACTCTTGCTTCTTTGTATGATATGTGAAATGACACACATGTGGCTTACTTAAAAAAGAAAATGAAGATGTATGTATAACTAAAAATGAATCAATGGATGTATATGTTACACACACAAGGGTTTGAAAGAGAAATTGGCAAAGATTGATGGAATCATGATGGATGCATCACTCATTTCTACATTATTCAAATGATTGCTGAAATCTTTTAGAGTTTTGCTTTTACACTTCATTTGATTGCAAAAGGAAATCCAGATATGTAAAACTTCAATGAGTTTATGTCTCCTCTTTTTCAAGAAGATAAATCAAGATTGATTAGACGGAATGCAAGCACTTTCTATTACACAAAAGGGTAAAAACATGGTTTAGCTTTGGGATCATAAAAGAAAAGCCTCAATCTTCCTCTTCCACCTCTTTATTTCTTGATGGTTATATGCAAAAGAAGACAATATGCAAGTATTTTTTGAAAGCATGGACATACCATTGATGAATGTAGAAATCTTTCCAAGCGAAATGAAAAGAATAAAGAATCAAGCATGTCTGTTGTTGAGAATAAATAAAATGCAAACAATGATGAAGCCAACATTTCTTAAGATGTTTGGGCATGTATTATTACATGTCATTATTGTTCATCATCACATTCTACATGTATGGTTGTGAATGAGACTGCTTTTTATTTCATTTTTAATAGTGGTGCTTCAAAGCATATCACTTCATGAAAAATAGTTTTTGTATCCTTGAAAGAAACCAGCAAAGGATGAAATGTTCTATGTGCAAACAATTCTTCTTATGCTTTTACTGGAGTTGGATAAATTCAGCTTAGGACTATAAATAAAATTATTGTTACTCTCAAGAATGCACTATATGTACCTAATATCAAGAAAAAATTCATTTTTTTGTTCTTGGTATTGATAGTGCAAGACTTCATGTACACTTTATTGATAAAAAAGAACTGTTCATGATTTAAACAATCACGACGTTATTGTGAGTGTCAGGGACATTATTCAATGGTTTGTATTTCCTAGATTCATGTAAGAGAGTTTTCTAAAATGCCTTTATTACTCATACTTCTTCTATGGTTGGAGCAAACTTATGACATGCTTATTTCGGTAATTTGAAATTTAATAGTATGATTTACTTGCAAAAGAAGGATATGGTTATTTTCTTGCAAACATTTGGGTCCATTGAAATTCATGCATGTGAATGTTGTATACTTGGAAAATTGCATCATGCTTATTTTCCCATGATGGTACTACACATACTACATGAAAATTGCAACTTGTTCATAGTGAGGTATGTGGTCCAATAAAGACATGAGGTAATCTCTTAATTTAAAATATTTTTAGCTATGAATAAACTTTTTTGTGCCAATAATCTTTTGACTCTTTATAGAGTTCTTCCTTGCAGTTAATACATGTCCATGAATTTAAATTTTTTCTTTGTGAAAAGGTTATTGATCACCAATGTATAGTCCTATATACATCTCAACAAATTGGTGTTGTGGAGCACATGAGTATAACACTTCTTGAAATGACACAATGTATGGTTATAGCAACATATCTTTCACAAATGTTTTAGATGGAAGCAATCATGTGTGCAAACTATGTATTGATCCATTTTCCTAGAAACCTTTTGAGATTATTTACACACTATGAGGCACAGAATAGGCACAAGCTAATGGTGAGTCATATGCGCATATCACCCACAAGCTAATGGACAAGCCGAAAGCACAAACAAGATCCTGTGCAATGTGTTGACCAAACTAGTGAATAATAAACGCTCTGATTGGGACAAACAACTACACCATGTTGTTTGGGCATACCGAGTTGCCTATAAAACGATACTCCAAGACACCCCCTTTTAGATGGTATTTGGCCAAAATGGAGTGCTACCATTGGACTTCTTGATACCTACATTAAAAGTAGCACAAGAGCATGAATGGACGGGTCATGAACTCTCCTCTAGACTCTTTGACCTAGAACGGTTAGGAGAAACTAGACTGAGGGCGGCTGCGGGGATATATGCAGCTAAGAAACGACAGAAGGCATACTTTGATGCCCATGTTAAGGATAAAGGCTTGAAGGCCGGAGACTTAGTGTTGGTGTATACCCTAAAACAACATGCAAGAAAGCTCGAAAAGAGAGGTTATGGACCTATAATCATAAATAGGATCTCAACCAGTGGAGCAGTCCAACTCGCTACGCTGGAAGGTGATGTTCTCCCTAGCTATATAAGCGGATGCAGAGTCAAATTATACCAAGAACCCCTAACTGAAGAGATGCTAAATCGACTCAACACTGCCAAAAAACGTAAAGAGGAGGAAAAACGAGTTCGAGAAGAGGCACAGGCGGAAGCATTGGAACGCATCTGAAGGATGAGGTTGCGAAGACTGGGTAGAGATCAGGCCAGGGTAGATGACTATGCGGACCCAGGTTATCATATGGCAATGTGTGAAGTCTCAGGAATAATTGACTCAGGTGCAGCCACTAGTGCTGTTAAATTTTCTTACTGTCAAAAGTTGAAATTAGATGTCAATCCTATAGAAGCCTATCTCATAGGATTGGGAGGTGTGGAAACCCCTTGCATGGGCGAGGTGGAGCTTCCCCTCCACATTCAAGATGTTTTAATGACAGTGAAAGTACTAGTGTGTCAAGATGAGGACCTCACTGAGCCTCTGGTCTTGGGTCAAGACTGGATCTATGACCATGCAGTCAATTTAAACCTAAGAAGTGGACTTCTTCAGGTTTGGGTCAATGAGAAATGCATTACAATTGAGTTAGAAAGTGAAGCACTCAAGGAATTAGGCAAGGCACACACTCCTGGTCCTTTCAGGAGTACACATGAAGATGACCATGCTGTTCTTGTCCAAAACTATGTGATGCAGAGGAATGATGATTTCAATAAAGAAGTCAGGGGTGCAACGGAACTCCCTTCTTTTCCAGAGACCAGAGGGATGCAGCAACCAAACGAAGATCAAATACAGATGGAGCAGAGTAATACCTATGCGGGAGGTCAAAAGAACGTGCGAAGCAGAATGTCTCAGCCATTGAAACAAGTGTGGGTGCGGAAAGGCGAACACCCTGTCGCGATCAAGCCAACCACAAGAGCAAAACTTCTTATTAGTAATCAACAACACGACACTAATAAGAAGTCTTTCAGAAATTCTTCTGCGAAAGTAAAGTCTATTTGGGTACCCAAGAAGTCGATGAAGGCCAGCCCACAATCACGACAAATTTGGGTGCCTAAGGCTTGCTTGCGGGCTCAAATAGTTACACCGAGGCCACACCCGGTACAACATGGTTCACTCACTCGAACATCTGATACCCTTTCTTATACAACACGCACTGACACACATTGGTCCATGAGCACAAGCAGAATCACTTGTAAATGGGTCCTTAAAAAGCCTCATTTCCAAGTAGACACTCCTGAAAAAGCCCTCTAGAGTCTCCACAAAATCAAGACCAACAGCAAATCAGTTTGTTTGGAAGCCCAAAACGTGTAATAAAACCCCCGACCCTAATTTGTAAATTCATATCCACTTACTCACTACATCACTCATACACCGCATCTTTCCATTTAGCTCTTAGGAATACCCATTCACTAACTACACACATGATCCCCAAGCACTTATTGACCTACTAACCTCTCACTAAAATCATGTGTCTCTTCACCATGGCCGAGGCACGAACTAGCTCCCAGGCAGGCACTAGCCCCCAAATCGTGGACATTGAGAGTCTTCCCAATGAAGAGGAATTGAAGGAACGCCCAGTGGCATTGAGGGCATTACACGCCATACCGATTCAGAATTCTCCACAAGGGGCACACAATGCCGGTCAGCAAAAACTCACATTGGTTCAGTGATGTGGCCGGTTCTCTGGGTGAAGGCACTTACATGTGGGAGGCCGAGATAGAGTTCAACGGGCGATGGGGCAGATATCATTTTTTCACCACGGAATTTGAGAGGCTTCAAAATGATGAAGGTCTAAAACCCATCTGGAAGAAGGCTGGACTCTACGACTATTTCAAGGCTGAGTTACCCAAGCCAGATTTTCTACGGTGTTCCTACTTAATTAGCACTCTGACCCCTACTAAAGAGGAAAAGGGATATAGTACCTTCGTTCTACCATCACTGACCAGAGGTAATGAATTAAAGCGTTTCAAATTGATGAACAACTTGGTGAGGGAAGCTCTTGACATGAAAGGCATGCATATCCCCACCAAAAAAGAGACGATGGTCTCGGATAACATGAAGAACAGGAACCTGACTAAGCTCAAAGACATGGTAGCAATGACACCCACAATTGCCATCCACTTGCGAATGGTCATGCAACATTTCACGTTCCCAGCTCAGGAGAGATTCACAATGCCACCCAAGAAAATATGGTTCAGTCTATATTTAGCAGATGCCTTCAATTTGACAATCAACATGCTGCATTGGATTATCGACCAAATCCACTTGGCATGCCCTCACCAGGATTGTGTATAGATGTTTGGCTTATGATGTGCCAGTTCAAAGGGCATTAATTTGGACCAAGGTACAGGAATTTCAACGTAGACTATCAACGGCAGGGCCTCCATCAAAGAAAATGAGAGGCGCAGTTCAGATGCCCTATGCACAAGCCCGCGGTGCGACACTGACACCAGAGACAACTCCACGACTTCCAAGGCGTGTACAACCCTCCACTATCAGATTACCAAGACACAGCACTGATGGACTGAATCTGGTGTTTCCACCTGTACCAACCGACTTAGAGTTTCCTCACGGCTTCACATTAGAAGACCTAATTGATGAGGAGGTAGCCAGAATAATCGAGGCTGTTAACGCGGAAGTCAAGGCAGAGCAAGCTAGTGGGCAACAAACTTCTACAGACCAACCCCATCCTAGACAACCAAACGTAGTTGAAGTGGATGAAGAAGAAGAAGAACAAGAGGAGGAATGAGGTGGACAAACAGAAGAAGAAGAGCAGGAATATGAACACGAAGTTCTACAGGAACTTGAGGGTGCCCCGGCTTATACAAAGGAATTGAAAAAGTTGTATGATACCATCAACAGAGTTCAAGAACAGCACAAACTGTCCCTGGCAGCAGGAAAAGCCCTCATGAACCAAATCCTTGAAGAGGAAGGTGTGGACGAGCAATACCTGTTGGTGTAGACCAATCACCAATTGTAGATTTGAAGGACAAAGGATGGAGATGAGATCAAGTTTTGAAGCAAAGAAGATGGATACATTCACAGAGTGAAAGACATGTACACATATGTACATTAGTTAAGACATAGGTTACTTATACTTATGCTTTGATATAAATCTGTACATAATTGCCTATAAATACTTTTGAAAATGTCGGGGCAAAGAGAGAAGACAAGGAGAGACAATAGGAGATCATGAGATTAGTGTATTGAGAAGTAGAAAATGTCATTAGACATGTGTGAAGTGAGTTGAACTCTCCATCCTCACTCAGTTGTAAATTTCTGAGAAATAGAAGGAAAAATTGCGCCCGATGTTTCTGTGTTTTCTCCCTGTGTGATAGATCTTTTGTGAATTACTTTTGGAGATATCTAAGTCCATAGTTAATCAATCTATGGCTAGAGTTTGAGAGTCTAATTGTGATCAGGCTAAGAGAATTGTGTGTAGGAACATTTACATGTGAGAAAGTTCTCACTGGTTCCTGAAACAGGCGCAAATTTCGATCTTAATGATTTGATCATTTCTCACTCCATAGTTTAAAGTTTTGTGCAAGTAAGCACTTAATCTTTAAGTTGGAAGGTAAGCTACTCGTGGCTAGAAGCATTTGCTTAAGCGGGTTCTATACTGTGAGAATTAAAGTTAAGAAGTTAGGGGTGTCCAAATCGACTTCTCAAAAGTGCAGATTTAGACATAGCTGACTTGGTAAGTAGATTTCTCAAGATCTACTGAACCTTTTGAAGTAATTCGACTTGGAGAAGGTGCGTAATCTTTAGGTGACACCTTGTGCAAAGTTTTATCAAATACTTTACACATTTACTCAGTCAATGAGCAAGATCTATGCAGCAGACTTTCTGAGAAAATTCCTTCTTCACAGTTTAGTCAAGAAATTGATATTTGGTCATTGATAGCTTAAATTGGTGAAGGTTTTGACTTACTCTTGATATAGAGGTGTTCTAAATTCAAGAGTAGGTTGTTCTTTTGGAGATTAACACTCTCCATTAGTGGTATCAGAGCAGGAGACATCAAAATCAAGGAAAGGAGGATCCCGACTGCTGCAGATTCAAGAAATTCAACAACTGAAGAACTAAAAGGTGAAAGCTTGAAGGCTAAGCTTGAGGAGGAGACCATACGACATCAATAAAGACAAAAGGACTCTAATTTGAAGTAAAGGTACATATATTATTCATAAAGCTTGAAGTTTTCAATACACAGGTGGACACAAGATGGGAGATTCTTTACAGATAGAGAAATTGGATAGGGAAAACTATCCTGCATGGTCAATGAGGATGGAAGCTCATCTTATGAGCAAAGATTTAATAGCTTACATCATAGGAGAAGAAGAGAAGCCACAGTTCAGAGATCCTAGTGTTCCAACTAGGGAAGAGTTAGCAGATTTGAAAAATTGGATGAAGAAAGATGCTCAAGCTAGGAGCATTATATATATGGTAGTCAATGATTACTTGTTACCTCATATTCGAGGTCTTGAAAGTGCAACTGATATTTGGAATGCTTTGCAGGAGCATTTCCAGAATACTACTAAGTCAAGGAAGGCATCCTTATGGGCAGAGTTTACCACTTTTAAGAAGAAGGGTTCTCAATCCATTTCAGACTATGTGACAAGAATGACACTCAGTTGTAAATTTCTGAGAAATAGAAGGAAAAATTGCGCCCGATGTTTCTGTGTTTTCTCCCTGTGTGATAGATCTTTTGTGAATTCCTTTTGGAGCTATCTAAGTCCATAGTTAATCAATCTATGGCTAGAGTTTGAGAGTCTAATTGTGATCAGGCTAAGAGAATTGTGTGTAGGAACATTTACATGTGAGAAAGTTCTCACTGGTTTCTAAAACAGGCGCAAATTTCGATCTTAATGATTTGATCATTTCTCACTCCACAGTTTAAAGTTTTGTGCAAGTAAGCACTTAATCTTTAAGTTTGGAAGGTGAGCTACTCGTGGCTAGAAGCATTTGCTTAAACGGGTTCTATACTGTGAGAATTAAAGTTAAGAAGTTAGGGGTGTCCAAATCGACTTCTCAGAAGTGCAGATTTAGACATAGTTGACTTGGTAAGTAGATTTCTCAAGATCTACTGAACCTTTTGAAGTAATTCGACTTGGAGAAGGTGCGCAATCCTTAGGTGACACCTTGTGCAAAGGTTTATCAAATACTTTACACATTTACTCAGTCAATGAGCAAGATCTATGCAGCAGACTTTCTGAGAAAATTCCTTCTTCACAGTTTAGTCAAGAAATTGATATTTGGTCATTGATAGCTTAAATTGGTGAAGGTTTTGACTTACTCTTGATATAGAGGTGTTCTAAATTCTAAGAGTAGGTTGTTCTTTTGGAGATTAACACTCTCCATTAATACCGTGCAAACCTTGATATGATTTTTGATGCGCTGGGGGTACCTGAGACGGTGCATACAGCTCTTGCACACTCGAGAAGATCGGAGCAACGATACGGCAGATGCCCCCCTCGATCAGGAAAACAAATGAATATATTAGTATCAGAACCACAGGGCACCACATCCACAACCACGGGCACAACTCACATCATTCAAGAAACTGAGGAAGCCCATACATCCAATGCACCCCCATCACCCCCTTTACCACCCCTACCTCCAACTCCACCAACTTCACCTCCCACTACTAGTGTAACCACTACTGTTACCGCCTCAGAGTCCACTACCCATACCGAAGCACAGACTGTCAGTCAATCCACACAACCCACACACCCTATCACCACCTCACTTGTATACACTACCACTAACACTGTAATTCTAACTGTAGCCACGGAAAACCCTGTTCCCTTGATCACACTTCCTGGCGGTTCATATTCACAGCTACACACACCACTTTACACCTTCACCACCATCACTGCACCCACAATTCCCATGTTCACAATCACTCCCACGACTGCATCCACTTTTGACTTCATGGACATATCACCCACCTCCGCACCTCTCCCCCCCCCCATACGTCCACAATCTCCCATTCCCCCACCACCAACTTCACCCTTTTCGAGCACAGCATACACGCTCCCATTCCCCTTTCCCTTCCCTTCTGCATTCAACACCTTTCCCGCATCCACTCCCATTAATAATGTATTTAATAATATGTACCAGTGTATGTCTCAACTACAACAGCACTACCAACATTTGGACAACCAGCATACGAGCCTCTTCCGAAGCCATGAAGCGCTACAAGCACGATTCATTGATTTAGAGAAGGAGAAGCAGATCTTACAACAACAGTATGATCCATTGCAAATGCAACATGACCAATTAGTCGCCAATCCACCCAAGTCAGACGCAGAAGAAAAGCAACAACTTGATGATCTGCTACACTCCCAGATAACAGAGAATCTCAAGCTTCGACGCAACCTGGCCCTATTACGGAAACACATGTCCACAACACTCGAGGAAAATAAGCAACTACAGAGACAGAACGAAGAAAACTTGGAAGCAGCAATGGAGGGTTCACCACAGGAAATCGACCCAGAGAAATTCAAGGCTATCCCATCTGAAAATATGCAAATCGTCTTGGAAACCCATGCCGACCTCCTGGAAGCCCATGCAGCATTAGAAAGAGAAAGAGATGACTTGTTAAAGCAACTGGAAACCCAACAAGAGTCTCCAAGCAAACTCACAATTGAAGCCGACACACCTAAAGACGTCGCAAAACTCAGAGCAGAATTAGAAGAACTACGAAATAGAGTTCTACAATACGAGCGTCAACCCTCTCCCCTGGCGGAACCAGAACCTGAAGACTTAGTGCCAATTCAAGTGGAGGAGATCTTTGAAGACCCATATGTTCCCATGCCAACACCCGGAGGTAAGCAAACAGAAGGAGGCATGGACACGATTGAGATAGAAGCGCCTGAATGGATGCAAAGGTTGGAGAAGGTTGCTACAACCCATGATGAGAGAGTTGCAGTTCAGATAGCGTCTATGTCACGATTGGAAGAAGTCGTCATAAAATCGGATTACTTTAGAAACCTCTCCCATCATAGGTGGATTGGCACGTCTAATGATCTATATGTTCCATTCTGTGTATTAATGGCAGATTACAATGCTGAAATCAAGCAACGCACAACAAAAGAACCAACCTCGGCGACACAGTTTGCACCGGATGATATCCTTGCAAGTGCCAAGCAAGGGAATATACATCAACCTACTTGGAGAATCCGCCTGCTTGAAACCTACCCTGAGATGGTACGCACGTGGAATAACATGCCTCTGTATATCAAGTATAATCCCTGCTACTACCCTGTCTTTTGAAGAAGGTCTTGGCCGGAGTACACAAAAATAGTTTTGACGGTTAAAGGATGTGAAAAGTGGTTAAATTATGTGTACCTAGCACCTCCTAATGGCCAACCCACAGTCAAATACATGATTTCAACCATCCGACACTGGGCAGTCCGGTTCAAGAATATCCCAGATGTCATGGCACAGATGTGCCTAAAAATTTTTGAGCTCATGCTGATTACATTCAGGACATTTAAGAACATCAAAGAACCTCATCTTTCGGCTATTGGATTTAATGAAGGGAATCAAGACCTTGTCTATGACATGAGCACCACGCCCTCCATTAATGTCGTCTATGCCTGGCATGCCCGTATAAAGTATCTACCTGCTTGCTTCAAATAGACGTTTGAAGAAATGTTTATCATGGGGTTCTGGGAATATCATTCAGAGATATTCATTCCCAGACCATCTCATCTATTACAGTTATTTGCCGTGGAACAAGCTCTCCATTTAGAAAAGCTACGTATACCACATCCAGAGGTTCCCGGGCGTGTAGATTGGGATGCTCTACTCACTGACTTGGCCAAAGGGTTGAGAATTGCGGAACATCATTTAGCAAAAGATGTTGTGGAGTACTACATCCAACGACCCACCCAACAAGGGTCTGTCAGGGACGACAGACACGAGAGAGGGGGGGGGGGGTGTTGGCAGTCAAGGAACTGAAGGACTCACAAGACAAGGAAGTCAACGAAGGGAGTCGGAGCGAAGAGAAGGTACAAGCAGACAGATTAGTCAAAGAAGATCGGGAAAGTAGGCCATTATTTTTTCAGGAAGTAAAGCATATCAAAGAGGTGGACACATAAGGAGAAGGAGCAAGTAGGAAGCTCGAAGATGTGTATGTCAAATTGTTAGAGGAAATCCCTACAAAAATAGTGATTTTCATCACTAAAAGCCATTGTAAATACCATTTCATATTTTTGTAGCTCCATTTTGTGCAAGCCAAGGAGTCCTTGAGCTTGAGGAGCATTAGAAGTAGCTACCTACCAGTTTTCATAATTTTTAGACTCCATTTGAGCCTTCAAATGGGGCCTAGAACCTAATTTTTAACTAGGCCGGACACTAGGTCTGGACACGGCCAAAACCTAGTCAAAAACTATAAATAGAGCTAGAAAGCTCATTTTTGAGGTTAGCTTGTAATAGAGTTGAACTTGTATGAGCATTTTGAAAGTAATCTAAGAGAACTCCATTGCTTCTCTCTCTCTTTGTCTTACCTTGTGTGCACGTGTGTGTGTATGTGTGTGCATGTTTGTGTGCTTCTCACTCACGCACTTGTGCCTTCACTTGCTCGAGGTCATTATACCATCCTCACGTCTTCCCGGATTGACATTAAAGGAGGTGCTACTCATCACTGAGCTACACGTATCGTCAGGAAAGTCAGTATCGTATCGTGATCAGTAGCAGTATCGTATCGCCTGACTCTTAGGTATCGTATCATAAGTTGTTGTGGTATCGTATCGTGTGAGGGAATCAGTATCGTATCGTCTTGGTTCTCAGGTATTGTATCGCGAGGAACGTTGGTATCGTATCATCCCGGATCTTGGTATCATATCGTAGGAAACTCTGGTATCGTATCGTTGAATTAGTTCAGTATCGTATCGTCGGATGCATCAAGTATCATATCGGCCAAGCATTAGTGTAGCTCAGTGATGAGTAGCACCTCCTTTAATGTCAATCCGGGAAGACGTGAGGATGGTATGAAGACCTCGAGCAAGTGGCGGCACAAGTGCGTGAGTGAGAAGCACACAAGCATGCACACACATACACACACACGCGCACACACGGCAAGACAACGAGGGAGAATCAATGGAGTTCTTTAGATTACTTTCAAAAGCTCTTACAAGTTTGTTTCAATTACAATCTAACCTCAAAAATGAGCTCTCTAGCTCCTTTTATAGTTTTTGACTAGCTTTGGCCCTGTCCAGACCTAGTGTCCGGCATAGTTAAAAATTAGGTTCCAGGGCTTATTTGGGGGCTCAAACGAGATCTAAAAAATACGAAAATTGGTACGCAACTACTTCTAAGGCTCCTCAAGCTCAAGGACTCCTTGGCTTGCACAAAATGGAGCTACAAAAATGTGAAATGATATTTACAATGATTGTTAGTGATAACAATCACTGTTGTTGTAGGGGTTTCTTCTAGTGATCTGCCATACATATCTTCGAGCTCCCTACTTGCTCTTCCTCCCTGCATGTCCATCTCTTTGATCTGCATTAGTGTCTTGAAAAAATATTGGCCTACTTGCCAGATCTTCTTTGACTGCCCTGTTTGCTTGTGTTGTCCCTTCGCTCTGACTCCCTTCTTTGACTTTCACGTCTTGTAAGTCCTGGTGTACCAAGACTACTGCCAACACCCCCCCCACTCTCGCGTCTGTCGCCCCTGACAGACCCTTGTCTAGCTGCTTTTTGGACGTAATATTGGACAACATCGGCGGCGAGGTGGTGTTCTTCTAACCTGAGTCCCCTTGCAAGATCTGTCAGCAATGCATCCCAATTGACTGGCCCTGGGACATCTGGATGTGGCACCCGTAATTGTTCTGAGTGAATGGTTCGCTCCACAGCAAATAAATGGAGGAGATGTGAGGGTCTGGGTACAAATATTTCTGAGTGGTATTCCCAGAACCCTGTTATGAACATCTCCTCGAATGTTTGTTTAAAGCAGGCTGGGAGGTATTTTATTCTGGCGTGCCAAGCATATACCACCTCTATGGAAGGAGTGGTGCTCATGTCATAAACTAAATCCTGGTTTCCCATAAGGAATCCGACACCTGAGAAGTGTGGGTCCTTGATATTCTTGAATGTCCTGAATGTAATAAGCATTAATTCAAAAATTTTCATGCACATCTGGGCCATCACGTCAGGGGTATTTCTTAATCGGATGCTCCAGTGCCGTATGGTGGAAATCATGTAATTGACGGTGGGAGGTCCTTGAGGGGGTGCTAGATAGACGTAGTTTAACCATTTGGCGCAGCCCTTGATATTCTTGACTGTAAGGGTAAACTCTGGCCATGTGCGTCTGCGGAAAACAGGAACGTAACAAGGGTTATATTTAATAAAAAGAGGCATATTCGTCCAGGTGCGAACCATCTCCGGGTAGGTTTCAAGGAGTCGGATCCTCCAGGTGGGTTGATGAATGGATCCTTTTTGAGCGCTCTCTGGGATGTCCTCTAGCCCGAACTGTGTAGCAAACGTTGGAGGTTTGCCACATCTTTGTTGGATTTCTGCATTGTAGTCCGCCAGGAGTATACAATATGGCACGTATTGATCATCATTGGTTCCGATCCATCTATGGTGGGACATGCTGCGGAAGTATTCTGATTTAATAATAGTGTCCTCTATCTTTGCCATAGATTGGATTTGAACTGCCACTCGATCTTCATGAGTTGATGCTGTTTTCTCTAGTGTCTGGAGCCACTCAGGTACTTCAATTTCTAACGTATCCATTCCTTCTGCGGTTTGCTCACCACCTGGCATTGGCATAGGAACGTATGGTTCCTCATACGTCTCATCTACCTCGATGGGTACCAAATCCTCGGGTTCTGGTTCGACAACTGGAGAGGGCTGCCTTTCGTGTGTGAGTAATCTTTCCTGTAATTCGACCACCTGCTCTTTCAATGTCTTGACTTCCTCTGAAGTCGTGGTCGTTTCTGTGACTCTGGGTGCTGTTTGTTGCTCTTGGAGTTGATTGCGCAGCGCATCACGTTCCCTTTCCAAGTCATCATGAGCTTCTAATAGATCTGCATAGCTGTCCAAGATGGTCTTCATTGTCTCTGAGGGCACAGCTTTAAACTGCTCTGGATCAATTTCGTGTGGAGAGCCTTCCATTGCTGCTTCTAGATTTGCTTCATTTTGTTGCTGCAGCCTCTTGTTCTCTTCAAGGGCGGCCGCCATGTGTTTCCTGAGAAGTGCCAGGTTACGCCGGACTTTGAGATTATCGGCTTGGTATACTTCGAGCAAAGCTTCTAGTTGTTTGACACCTGATTCTGTCGATGGTTGGGGTGCCTCCAATAATGTTTGGTGAGCCTGCTCAAGCGTTGTGTAGCGTTGATTCAGTTCTGCATTTTTTGTTTGTAGAATGTGAAATTGTCTTTGTAAGTTCTGATGGTGCGTTGCCAGTTGTTGATACCGGTCGTCCAGAGCTCTGTACTCATTCTGGAGCTGGTATACACATTGATTTAATGCTAAAAATATGCTATTTACATTAAATAATGCTGGGAGGGGTGAAGATGCAGGGGGAATGGGGCCGGGAATGGGAGATGTGAATGATGTGGATGCAAGTGGAGAGGTGGGTGGAGGGGGTATGGGAGATGAAGGTGGCATGGGGGGAGGGAGCGGTGCTGTGGCAGGTGATGTTTCCATCGTGTCAATTGTTTGAGTGACGGTGTAGATGGGGATCGTGGGTGGAGTGGATGTGACGTCGGTGAACAGGGTGGTGAAGGTGGGCATGGTGACTCCCCCGAATTGGATTCCCGGAGAGAGTGGGATGCCCATGACAATGGTGGTGGTAGTGGACGTGGTAGTGCTAGTGTCCTGTGGTGGAGTGAATTGTGTAGTGCGAGGTGGGGATGGTGGTGACAACGGTGCTTCCTGATATTCTTCTGCTTGCGCTGTCTCGCCTGGTGCTGATACATTGATGTGAATTTGCTTCCTGGACCTCCTGGGACGAACAGGAACCCTCTTCTCAAATCTGTGAATGTAGGCCATTGCCTCATGAATGGCCTCATCCAGTCCTACGGCGTTGGCATGAAGGTTCATGGACTCAATGAACAACTCGTCCACACCTTCCTCAGCTAGCAAGTCGTTCATGAGTCTCTTGCCCGATTCTAGTGACATCTTATGCTGTTCCTGAACCAGTCGCATGGTTCGATATAGTCTCTTGATTTGTGCCGAATATGCTGGGGCACTTGCTACGGAGAGTTCGTCATATTCTTGATGTTGTTCTTCGTCGGCTTCTTCTTCGTCTCCTCCTGCCTCTTGTTCATCTACATCGACTTCTACAACTTGTGGTTGGGTAGGGGCCGATGTTGTTGTTTGGGGTTGTGGTTCCTGAGCTCGCTCTGCTTCAGCTTCGAGATTAGAGTCATAGATCAATCTGGCAATTTCTTCATCCGTGAGGTCCTCAAGAGTAAATCCCTGTGGAAATTCCAAATCTGATGGAATGGGTGGAAACACCAGATTAGGCCCCTCTGTGCTTGGTCTTGGTAGCCGGATTGTGAATGGCCTAACTCGTCGTGTCTGGGGAGGGGTGATTTCTGGTGTAGTGGTAGCTCCCCTTGGTTGAGCACAGGGTAATTGGACTCCCCCCCTCATCTTCTTTGATGGGGGACCTGCTGCTGATAGTCTTCTCTGGAATTCTTGGACTCGGGACCATACGAGTGCCCGCTGAACAGGCACGTCATAAGCCAAGCATCTATAGATTATTCTGGTCAGAGCACAACACCCGTGGAGCACATTCTTCTGTTTCTTGTTCCACCTTTGATGGGCTAGGTGGATCTGATCTATGATCCAGTGTGGCACATTGATGGGAAGGCTTTCTGTCTCTGCTAGATATAAGCTGAACCATATTTTTTCGGGGGCATTGTGAATCGTTCCTGAGCGGGGAAAGCAAAATGTTGCATGATGGTTCGCAGGTGAAGCGCAATGGTAGGTGTCATTGCTACCATATCCTTCAACTTATTAAGATCTTTGTGCTTCATTCGACCTGGAACCATGGTTTCCTTTTCTGTTGGGATGTGCATGCCATACATACCCAATGCTTCTCTTACCAAAGTGAGGGTCAACTTGAATCTTTTAAGCTCATGACCCGGCAGCAGTGATGGCAACACAAAGGTGTTGTCGCCTCCCTTGGCCCTGCTTGGCGTGATGGTACTGATCAGATATGAACATCGTAAGAAATCCGGCTTTGGTAAGTGGGCCCTGAAATAACTGTCCACACCCGCTTTGATCCAAACTGATCTCATGACTTCGGCGTTTTGATAGCTTTCAAACTCGCGCGTGAAAAAGTGGTATCGACCCCATTTGCCATTAAATTCCAATTCTGCTTCCCAGAAATAGGTTCCATCGCCCAGTGGTCCAGCAACATCACTGAACCAATGCGCATGCTTACCTACTTGAGAAGTGTGCCCTTGAGGAGGATCCTGAATGGGGAGCACATGCACGGCTTGAAGTTCTTGCGGCCTTGCGGTGAGACGTGGCTCAAGGAGAAGTGTCTCTATGTCCACAATCTGGGCACCAGATCCAGCTTGAGAACTGGCACCTGCTTCTGCCATGGCCCTGTTTGCTGGTTGGTTCTGTGAGAATATAGAACCAAGTGTTAACATCGTAATGGACAGAATAAATCCGTTGTTGTCCCCGTTACAACATTAACATGAGGTAGATGGTGAGTTAGTGGTTAGTAAGTGCACGAAGACAGTGTGTCTAGTTAGTGCTTGGGTTGTCCTAGGAGACTAATGCAGTTAGTAAGTGGGTATGAATTTACAAATTGGTGTCGGGGGGTTTATTACAGGTCCTAGGCTGCCAAATGCAGTGAATGGGCTTTGCTTTCGGTCTCGTAGAGACCCTAGAGAGCTTTCTCGGTGTCGCGGTTTGAAAATGAGGCCTTTTAGGGACCCATTTACAATTGATTACATGCACGCTCTTGGGTCTTGGTGTGTTCTTGAGCGTTGAGAACGAGTGAATACTGGCAGTATGCGTAGCTGCGTTATGCTGTTTAGGTTGTGGCCTCAGCGTAGTTACTTGTGCCATCAAGCAAGCCTTAGGCACCCAAATTTGTCTTGATTGTGGGCTAGCCTTCATCGACTTCTTGGGCACCCAAATATATTTCACATTAGCAGAAGAATTTCCGAAAGACTTCTTATTAGTGTCATGTTGTCGGTTATTAATAAGAAACTTCGCCCGTGTAGTTGACGGATGTGCAACCGGTTGTTCGCCTTTCCGCACCCACACATGGTTTATTTTCTGAGACCTTCTGCTGAGCAGGTACTTTTGATCTCGGACATAGGTAGTACTTTGCTTTTTCTGCCTTTGATCCACCTTGGGTTGCTGCCTCCTTCTGGCCTTTGGAAAAGAAGGGAGTTCCGTTGCATCCCTGACTCCTTTTTTGCAAACATCATTCCTCTGCAACACAGGGTTTTGAACAAGAACAGCATGGACATCTTCATGTGTACCCCTGGAAGGACCAGGAGTCTGTGCCTTTCCTAGTTCCTTGAGTGCTCCATTGTCTAATTCTACTGTAACTCGACTATGATTGATCCAAACCTGGAGAAGTCCACTTCTTAGGTTTAAATTGACTGCTTGGTCATAGATCCAATCTTGACCCAAGACAAGAGGTTCCGTGAGATCCTCATCCTGACACACTAGTACTTTAACTGTCATTGCCTCATCGTGAATGTAGAGGGGAAGTTCCACCTCGCCCATGCAAGGGGTTTCCACGCCTCCCAATCCTATGAGATATGCTTCCACAGGATTGACAGTTAACTGCAACTCTTGACAGTAAGACACTCTAACGGCACTAGTGGCTGCACCTGAGTCAATCAAGGCTCTTACGGTCCTTGCACTCCTTCCTTGTCCCATATCTATGGTTATGAAAGGACGTCTATCGATTATTCTATGCGAGCTTGTTCCTGCAACTTCACACATGGCCATGGGATATCCTTGATCTGCATAGTCGTTCGCCCTAGGCTGATCTCTACCTTGCCTTCGTAACTTCATCCTTCTGATGCGTTCTAAAGCTTCTGCTTGAGCCTCTTCTCGAACTCGCTTTTCTTCCTCTTTGCGTTTCTTAGCAGTGTTGAGTCGGCTGAGCATTTCCTCCGTGAGGGGTTCCTGATACAACTTGACTCTGCAACCGCTAATATAATTTGGGAGGAGATCACCCTCTAATGTGGCCAATTGTACTGCTCCACTCGTGGAGATCCTATTGATGATCATAGGTCCGTAGCCTCTCTTTTCTAGCTTCCTCGCGTGTTGTTTTAGTGTATAGACTAAGACTAGATCTCCTGCTTTCAAGCCTTTATCCTTCACATGGGCATCGAAATATGCTTTCTGTCTCTTCTTGGCTGCATATATTCCTGCGGCGACTCTCAGTCTTGTTTCTCCTAATCGTTCAAGGTCAAAGATCCGAGAGGAGAGCTCATGACCTGTCCACTCATACTCTTGTGCTACTCTCAATGTAGGAATCAGGAAGTCCAAGGGTAGCACAACGTTTTGGCCGAATACCATCTGAAAGGGGGTGGCTTGGAGTACCGTTTTGTAGGCCACTCGGTATGCCCAAACAGCATGGTGTAGCTGTTTGTCCCAGTCAGAACGTTTAGTGTTTACCAATTTCGTCAGTACATTGCATAGGATCTTATTAGTGCTCTCAGCTTGTCCATTAGCTTGAGGGTGATAAGGGGCAGATTTCTTGTGTATGACCAAGAATTCTTGGAGTAGATTTTCAATCACTTCATTCAAGAAATGAGTGCCTCTATCACTTACAAGCTCTATAGGTAGCCCGTATCTTGTGAATACATTCTCAAACGATAATGATGTATTCCGCATGAGAACCCTTCGCTGGGGGATTAATAGGACCTACGAAGTCTATTCCCCACTTAGAGCATGCACGTCCACCCATCATAGGTTTCAGTGGCATCTCATCTTTGCGTATAGGATACTGAGTCCTCTGACAGACATCACACCGTTTCACATAGGTATGTGCATCCATGTGAAGGGTAGGCCACCAGAAGCCCGCAAATAGAATTGCCTTGATCACCCGATCCGGTCCAAAGTGTCCTCCTGCTACACCTTGGTGAGCAGTTTCTAAGATCTTAAGATACTCACTCTCATGGACACACAGTCTTAGGTAACCATCTTTACCGCGTTTGTATAGATTATCACCAATGAGGGAGTAATCCAGGGCTTCTTGTTCTAAACTCCTTTTCCTAGCCAGAGTCATGTCTGGAGGGAATGTGTTTGTCCTCAGGAAGGATACTAATGGTTCACTCCAATCTGGCACAATGGATACTTGATACAGAGTGGCGTGTTCCACTGGTGGTTTAGTGCAACAGATTGGGCATTCTTTGCACAACTTTTGGACATCCGCTTCCATAGTTGGCCAATGCACACCGAATCTCTTTAGAGTCTGTAAAGTTCGTTGCTTTGAATGGTGTTGCTCTAACGCACCTATATGTGCTAATCGCAACCATTTAGCGTACTCATCCTCTTCTACGCAACAAGCCAAGATCCCTTGATCTGTGTGCTTGTACATGCTACCTGCCATGATGTGGTACTTCTGGGCTTTCACAACCTCCCTATTCTGCGTGTTAACCACTGGATGGTTAGGCCCATATGTCAATACTGGCACTAATGGCTTAGCCCACTGCGGCACCACTTCCAAATTAAACAAGTAAGCATCAGGAAGGTCATCTGACACTCCTTGTGGGGCTTCTCCAGATGTGAGTCTAGAGAGATGGTCTGCTCGTAAGTGAGTCCTACCTTTCCTTACCACAACCTCGAAGTCGTATTCCATTAGTAAGAGAAACCATCTTACTAATCTACCTGTATTGCATGGCTTGTTTACTAGGTACAACAATGCCTGATGGTCCGTAAAAAATTTAAACTTATTTGCAAGCAAATAATGTCTAAACTTTTTAACTCCATATACCATGCCTAACCCTTCTCGCTCTGTAGTGGTGTAATTTCGTTCAGCCGCATTCAATTGTCTACTGGCATAGGCAATTGGAAGATCCATATTACCTTCACCAGTAGGTTGTGCAAGTACACATCCAATAGCATAATTGGATGCATCCACGTGAACATGGAATGGCTTATTCCAATCTGGTGTGGTCAAGATTGGTGCTGAACATAATCTTCGTTTAAGCTCCTGGAAGGAATTCTCACATTCATCTGTCCACTCAAAGTTAGTCAGGAGTCCGTACATGGGCTTTGCAATGACAGCATACATGTGTATGAATCGTCGATAATAACCACAGTGCCCCATGAAAGCTTGTACTTCTTTGACATTCTTTGGCCTAGGTAGCTCTGCTATGGCTCTCACTTTTTCTTCGTCGGTAGATATGCCATTCTTTGACACGATGTGTCCTAGAATCTTGCCTTGCCTGACCATAAAAACGCACTTTTCTGGGTTCAGGCAGACTTGATATTCTCTACATTTGTCAAAGATTTGTCTGAGTTCAGGAATATGGGTTTGTCTAACATTGGAATGAGCACAAAGGTCATCAACATAGACTTCTAAACTCTTCCTCAGGAACTCCTTAAACACATGGCACATCAGCCTCTGGAAGGTAGCTGGTGCATTGGTAAGCCCAAATGGCATTACTCTAAAAGCAAAAATGCCCCATTCTGTGGCAAAGGCTGTCTTATGCTGATCCTCTGGAGCTATGGCTACTTGATTGTAGCCCGAAAATCCATCAAGGAAGCTATACACTTCCTTGCCTGCCACTCTTTCTAAGAGATGTTCTGTGATGGGAAGCGGATAGTTATCTCGAATTGTGGCTGCATTAACCTTTTTCAAGTTAATGCACACACGCAGCTTGCCATTCTTCTTGGGCACCACTACGATGGGGGATACCCATTCAGTGTGCTCAATTTCATAGATAAATCCAGCTTCAACCAATCTATCTATCTCTTCCTTGATCTTAGCAGCGTAATTATCGTTATATGTATAAGGCTTTTGCTTAGAGGGTTTGGCATCTGAAGTCATGGGGATGGTGTGTGAGCATATATCGGGGTCAACACCTTTCAAATCCTTGTAACTCCAAGCGAATACATCTCTGTATTCTCTTAGCAAGGCTATCAACGCATGCTCTTCTTCCTCTGTTAGGTCATGGCCTATGTACGTGCATCTCTCCTCTCCTTCTTCTAGGGCCACTACTATTTTCTTGGTGGTTTCTTTGTTATCATAGGCCTCTCCTGCTTGTGTCTCTCGTTTAGGCATTCTTATCATGACTCTCCTGTCGTCTATCTCGTACTTCTTGAAATTTTCTGGGACCTCAAACAAGGATTCTTCCTCTTCTGGTGAGACTTCCTTCTTCTTTCGTTTCTTCCCTTCTTCCTTTGGGGTCACGTGTGTGGCTAATCTTACATCATTTGTAAGCTCTCCATGCCTCTGGGGTTGAAATTCTACTTCATGGAAGTATTCTTCATCTGATGCAAATGGTGGGTCCATAATGATTGACTCTAGATCGGAGTCACTTGCATCTTCATATGCATCAGGGCTAGGTTCGCATTCTTCTAGAACTGCCTCTCCCCTGATTGGCTCTATGGAGAAGACTGAAATGTCATAGCCATCCTCATCACAGTGAGGTGTCCATTGTTCTTCATTGATGGCTACGTCCATTGTTGCTAAAATTTCTGCCCAGCCATGGGGTTCAAATTCCTCGTCAGGAAAGACTACAGGTGCATAGGCTGGGTCTTGGATTGGTCTATGGGTTTCTTCTGCACCTACCTCTCTGGCTTTCTCTCTCTTCTCTTCCTCTACTGCTACCTTGCACATCCATAAGTGAGTGTCTTCATGCATCCATGAGGATCCTGACCCTATGGAATGCACAGATTCTGTATCATCTTTGGCTCTATGGATGGGATTCCACTGGATAGGAGGGACATCTCTATGAGAGTAATCTTTGAGATTTACTTTGGTTGTAACACCTAAGTGTTGCAGGTACAAAGAATTGGTTCCCCAATCCTGTACCACTTGCAACTGTCGCATAAATGGTCTTCCCAAAATCATCTCATAGGCATGATTTTTGCTGAAGTCACATATAGCAAAACTATGTTCAAACTCGACACCACAAGTGGTGAGAGTTATTCCTTCTAGCAATCCTAGGGGTCTCTCTATGTGACCATCGGCCATCTGCAATTTCATTCTCGTCGGCCTGAGTGCCGGCTTGCCCCAACGCTTCCATAAGGAGGTGGTGGCAATCGCAACTCCTGCACCTGAGTCCAAAATTGCCTTGGTGGTGTACTCCTGGTAGGTGATGGGCAGATAGGTGTTCCCTTCTTCACCTTCACACATATCTCCTATCTTATCCAAGGGAATTTTTGGCACTGTCCTATGGGATCCTGCCTGGGAACAGGGTTTTGCTATCTCTGGTATTTGTTTGGCTACATGTTTCCATAATTCAGGTCTAACCTTGAGTAGCTCTTCTAACTTGAGATTACACTGCACGTTAGTGTTCTTCACTACCTCGGTGTTCCTAGGTATGACTGAGTCGTCGTTCCTTACCATGATTGTGGGTGCTCTCATACATGTGGATTTTGCTTCCCATGGGCCTGTGAAGTGGGGTAGCTCTTGTATGGAATTAGACTCAAAGTCCAATCTCTCGTGAGACTGAGCACTCTCATGTTCCCCGTAAATAGATGGGATGTCTTGTGGGAATTGGTCGTGTGCATCGTCCACAAGTTCAAAAGGAGGGGCGACCTCGCTTTCGTTATCCCATTTGTCTTCTTGAATCTCTCGTAGGAAGTCTGGCGCAAACCGATTCATAGAAGAAGAAGTGTCTGGCTCCGTAGAATTGGGTGCATAAGCAACCTGGGAAGGAGGGCTTATTCTATTGTGGGCTCTTTCCTCGTTCTCATAGATAGCTGGAGCACAAGCTCCCTGGAGAGGGTTACTTATTCTATTACTTTTCCGAACAGGCTCATACGCTCCCTGAGAAGGAATGTAGGCAACCTGTGGAGGTACACAAGCTTTCGAGAGAGGCTCCTGTGACTTTTGGGGGGGAAAATAAGCTTCTTGAGGAGGCCCGTGGGCTTCCTGAAGAGGCTGGCTTTTCTGTTCTCTTGCCCTTTCCTTTTCTGACTGTGCAATTAGCCTCTCTTTTCTTTCTAAGGAGGGGAAGGTGTTTGGTTTAGTGGAATTGGCCACATACACTTCTGATGGGGACTGCTTCATGTTTTTGCTTGCTTTATCTTTTTCTTGACTTTTTTCTTCCTTGGCAGATCTTGCAATTATTTCCTCTAACTTCTCTAGGAATCCATCCAAGTGTAATTGCATTTTGGCTGAGCCCGAGTAATTGAAAAGGCGACTGGCTTCAAACATAGTCTGAGCCAATGCGACCATTTTCGTGCACAGTTTGGTTCTTTCTATCTCTAGGTCAGCTCTAGGATAGCATTTGTTATGATCCGTGACGTTTGGCCCTTCTTGGATTCTGGCCTGATATGCTTTGAGCATCATGTCTATGTCTTCAGGAGTGGGGTCAGCTAATACTGATCCTACCCTAGGGGATGGTGGAATCGTATGACGTGGATTGGAAGGTGGCGGGTCGGAGGGCGATGGAAGTGGTGGTGATGGGATAGTGTGAAAGGGGGTTTGAGAGGTGATTTCAGTTATCCTAGCTTTGGTTTCTCTTATGCTTTCCTCAAGTTCACTCATCTTTTTAGCCCATTGTCTTTTCATTCTTTCCCGACTATCTTTCCATGCTCTAGTCCTTTTCTTTGTTACGCTCTCGGTTTCACTAGCCTCTGAGTTCTTATCCTGGTTTGCCCCTTGATTCTGCTGCAAGGCTTGAGCTCGAGTGACTACCTGTACGGGAGCAGTGGAGGTGACACTTCCTGTGGAATCTACCACTAACCCAATAACGTTGATTGGAGTGATTTTTGGCATATTATTAGGATTCTTAGGGCAATCTCGTAAGAGATGTTCTTTTCCACAATCTTGGCAAAAACCTTGGATAGTTACTGACTGGGGTTGTGTAGGTGGAGGCAAGGGACAATCACGAATGAGATGATCTCCTTGGCATCTGTAGCACGGTCCTCTTGGAAATGGAGGTCTTACTTGCCTGGATTGAGGCCTAGGATTGGGGTTTGCATACATGATGTTCGTGTAATCTGACTCCCAACTAGGTTCACTCGGTTCTTCACTATAATAGGACTCACCATGTTCTGGAGACTGCATGTAGTAAGCCTGGGGACTATCGACATGTGTAGAATCAAAGCTATGGTCACTCGGGTCACTTTCTGAGATCAATGGGGTTTTACTGGTACTATGGCCCTATTCAGGTTTTCTTCTGCAACAACATACTTTACTGGAATCACGTTAGCGGGGTTTGGAGGCTGTTGAGCTAGCACCGGTTGGGGTCTCTGTTGGGCCTGATATTGTGGTTGGTAGGGTTGTTGGGGTCTAGCATATTGTGGTGGGGGAGGATACTGGTTCTGGTATCTGCCTTGTTGGTAGGGCTGAGGGTAGGGTTGCCTAACTGCCTGCTTGTTGTATGGGCAATCTTGCGCAGTGTGGTTTGTGTACTTCCGTTCTATAGTGCAGTACTGGCTACTAGGGTTAACTTGGGGTTGAGCCATAATGGGACAGACGTTCGCCATATGGTCACCACCGCATGTATAGCACCTTTTCACAGGGGCAAACCTTGGGATTTGTTTGCTAGTTACACCTAATTTCTGAGCTACCTTTTCGGCAAGTTCCTCAATTGATGTGGATTGCGCGGAAGAGTGACTAGATGCACTATCTGAATCTTTGTAGATTTTGGAAAGCTCTAGCTCTTCTCCTAGGTTATCTTCAATGTCAATGCACATGCGTACACATTCTTCTATGGTCCTAGGGTCCTTTAGATACACATAGGATCTCAATTTCGTACTCAGCAATCCATCAAGGAATAAGGCTACTTGTTTAGCAGATGTGGGTAGCTCCGAAATAGGGCACCTTTCAAGATATTGTCTAAATCTTCTTCCGGCCAATCTGACAGTCTCTTGGGGGGTCTGTTTGAAGCTGTGAATCAATGAGGAGGTATTGTGTCTTATGCCGCTCTTAGAGAACTCTACAATAAATGCCTCTAGGAGTTGGTCTATGCTCCTGAACTGACGCTCATCTAATGGCTGAAACCATGTAAGTGCTGTGTTCCTAAGGGTTAGACCGAAGGCATTGTACTGCGTGAACAGATCTTCCACTTGTTCAGCTCTCAAGACTTGCTTGAACTCCGCCACATGATCATAGGGATCTCCTGTGCCGTCAAAGTAATTCTTCATGGACTTAACTAGCTGGGTGGGTCTCAAAGTTCTTGTGTGCTCTCTAGGCCTCGGCAGAGGGAATCCATCTACATTTCTTTGGTTCCTGTGGGCTCTAAGCATCTCAGGTTCTACCCTATTCGTCTCCGTTCTCGTTCTTTCTCTGCCCACTGGGTTGGCAAAACTTACTTCTGGTCTCTCTCTACTTCTGTCTCTTTGCGTACCATGAGCTTGGGAAGTTCCAGCCCCAGGGTGACCATAGGATACATTTGATCTTGGTTGGGGGAAAATAAATTCACCCTTCCAAGTGTAGGCATGCCTATCATTTTCTGTCACCACAAAGATCCGTTCTGAAGTGTGATCTAAGTAGGTCACTCTTCCTGGGCTATCCGGATCCTTAAACTCATAGATCATGATACTCCCTATATCAGTTGGCTGATTAGATTTATACCTCCAAAAGGCTTCGTCGGTTTCTCGATTGAGGAGTAACTCTATGCTCTTGTTGTCTTGGGGTACCCACTCAGGTGTGATAATCCTAGTGAGAACTGATTTACCTCGAGGGGTTCTAGGTTCCGCACCCATGTTCCCTTGTTCCAGGTCACCTAAGTCCGCTTCTGAGATTACATTCCCAAAGTCATCTGTCCTATCCGGGTGACTAGTGACTACATATATAGTTCCTTCCTTGTCCAGGTATGCACCGTTTTCAAACTTGACAGCTGGGTGCTCTAGTCCTATGGATTGGTCAGGGTTTTTAATCTGGACCACGGATCTTCCTAGGCCGTCCTCATAGATGCTAGCACCTAGTCGGTTGGTCCTAAGATATTCCAGCTGTGTTTTGTAAGGGCCTTCTACCCTGTACAAATAAGGCACTCCTGAACTTCCCGTAGGTCTGTCCATGCCTTGAGACATTTCTGACTCATCGGTCTCAGAGCTAGGGTAGTATGAGTGGTGGCTCAACTGCTGGGCCCAAGACCTTGCAGTGTGATTGACACTAGCCTCTGAAGACCTAAGGCTTTGTCTCTCTCTTGCTAGGTGTCGTCCTGATCTAAGGTTCATATGCCTAACTGATTAGCCCAATTTTTCTCCAGAGTACAACCTCGTTGCCGATCAATTGGTACCAGTCACTTGATTCTTTTTAGTTAATTATTGTGTTTATGGTCTTGTCTGATATCACGTCATCAGGAACACTTGAATGTTTTCCGTACTTTAGGTTGATCGTTCCACGTTAGGTTCTTTTCCTTTATGTTATCGACAGTGCAGAGACTAAGTTTTTAGCTTGAACTTGAGTTTTTAGGTAGTCTTCAACTTGATAACTGTCTATCGTCAACCTGACTTACTCCTACCTCTACTCGTTCTTAGCTTGAGCTAGGAAATGACAGAGGGAGTTGAGAATCTTCCAACCTTACTTGTTGATCCCTTGCTTTATGGTGCTCAAGAACCCGGTTCTCAAGCTCGCAAAGAAACCTTGCTTTGGATGTTCTCTGTTGCTCTCAATGGACCTATAAAAGTCCCACGGTTAGCTCAATGCTTAGATTCAAAGGACAAAACCCACCACTTTCATTCATGTAACATAAACACATATTTGCATTGTGACTTTTAGGAAAATAATTCTAAAGACCCCTGACTTTGAGCCCCCTGGGTATGGTCAACTTCAAAATACCCTCTCTGAAAATCAACGCATTATCTTTATAAAAAACAGTTGAGGGCGTGTAGTATATGCCACGAGCTTTCCAACAAGCCCAAGAGCTCAAAAATTGGATTTCGTATGAAAAAGTTAGGACTGTTCAGGGTTTAGCGGGTTAAATCAGGATTCAATACAAGCTAACAGTCAAACAGGAATACTTGAGTAGCTTGTGGCACGGCCTTGCGATGCAATACTACACCCTAGTGTTTGTCCCACACTTAGTCAAAATTTAGACCAATAATTTTGCCTTGAAAATTTGACCTAATTTGCCCTTCTAACGCGTTCGCAAAGTCTATATACTTGAGTAGCTTGTGGCACGGCCTTGCGATGCAATACTACACCCTAGTGTTTGTCCCACACTTAGTCAAAATTTGACCAATAATTTTGCCTTGAAAATTTGACCTAATTTGCCCTTCTAACGCGTGTCGATTGCGATTGACAGGTCCGTCGTGGCTGTCAGTCGCGATTGACTGGTCAGTCGCGATTGACACGTGGCCGAAAAGTCAATCAATCGTGGTCAAAGGGTCGTTGACTCTGTCGGTCGCGATTGATGAGTCGATCGCGATTGACAGGTCGGTCGCAAGGGTCTGTCGATCGTAGTCAATCAGTCGTTGACTGTGTCGATCGCGATTGACAGAGCCGTCGTGGTCTGTCCGTCGTGGTCAAACAGTCGTTGACTGCGTCGGTCGCGATTGATGACTCGATCGCGATTGACACGTGTCGCGCGTATGATCCGTCAGTCGTGGTCAATCGGTCGTTGACTCTGTCGGTCGCGATTGACAGAGCCGTCGTGGGCTGTCGGTCGCGATTGACGTGTCGATCGCGATTGACAGGTCTGTCCGTCGTGGTTTGTCGATCGCGATTGACAGAGCGATCGCGATTGACAGAAATCTGTGGAATTTCAAAAAACTAAACACATTTTTGGGAAGCTCTAGGCCTGTAGGTCATGGATATGCACTTTGTTTAGCAATTAGAGCAATTTTTCTGTCGGTCGCGATTGACAGAGCTCGGCGACACACAGACAATTACTCAGATTTCCGTACCTGCGCGGAGTGCTGGGGATGATGATGCAGCCTGTACCTGCAAGACAACTCAGAAAACATGCAAAAACAGCACATGCAAATTCGCTCTCTCGCTCTCTCTCACAAGTGAAATGAGGGAAATGAGGTGGAGATGGGGATATAGTCAAAAAACTGAAATTTTTGCGATGATGGAGATGGAGGTGGGAGATGGTGATGATGATGATGGTGATGAAGATGGTGAAGAAAGTAAAAGAAAATCGATGAGAGTGAAGAAAATACCTACAACTCCAACGCTTCAACTCTACGTCTTACCATCACACGCTCGTCCTCAAAGCTCGATCCCCGGCAACGGCGCAAAAATTTGGTGTAGCTCAGTGATGAGTAGCACCTCCTTTAATGTCAATCCGGGAAGACGTGAGGATGGTATGAAGACCTCGAGCAAGTGGCGGCACAAGTGCGTGAGTGAGAAGCACACAAGCATGCACACACATACACACACACGCGCACACACGGCGAGACAAAGAGGGAGAATCAATGGAGTTCTTTAGATTACTTTCAAAAGCTCTTACAAGTTTGTTTCAATTACAATCTAACCTCAAAAATGAGCTCTCTAGCTCCTTTTATAGTTTTTGACTAGCTTTGGCCCTGTCCAGACCTAGTGTCCGGCCTAGTTAAAAATTAGGTTCTAGGGCTTATTTGGGGGCTCAAACGAGATCTAAAAAATACGAAAATTGGTACGCAACTACTTCTAAGGCTCCTCAAGCTCAAGGACTCCTTGGCTTGCACAAAATGGAGCTACAAAAATGTGAAATGATATTTACAATGATTGTTAGTGATAACAATCACTGTTGTTGTAGGGGTTTCTTCTAGTGATCTGCCCTACATATCTTCGAGCTCCCTACTTGCTCTTCCTCCCTGCATGTCCATCTCTTTGATCTGCATTAGTGTCTTGAAAAAATATTGGCCTACTTGCCAGATCTTCTTTGACTGCCCTGTTTGCTTGTGCTGTCCCTTCGCTCTGACTCCCTTCTTTGACTTTCACGTCTTGTAAGTCCTGGTGTACCAAGACTACTGCCAACAATTAGGTATCGTATTGTGACCAACTATGGTATTGTATCGCTGGCTACGATAGTATCGTATCGCTGGCTACAACAGTATCGTATCGCCTAGAGATCTGGTATCGTATCGTGGCCAAAGAAGTATCACCTAGTGCAGTATCGCCTAGAAGTGGTATTGTCCACTTGGACAAAAATCAGAGGAGATATTGGCCGGTTGGTGCCTTAGACAGAGCTCGATTGAAATACATGGGGTTGCCTGTATTCCCTCAAAGAGATCAGGCAACTACTTCGCAGAACCCCTTTGGAAATCAACAAGAGACAGAACACACCACGTCAGGACAAACTAGCCAATGGAGTGTTCCAAACCGTACTCATGTACAATTTGCGACTCCAGGAGTGCAAACACACGGTCAGACCCAGCTAGGAGTAGGGAATCAGTACCGACCACCAGTAAGACCTCGATCACCAATAGAAGGGCAGCCTGGAATACCTCCAGTTAGACCAGCTGTTCCGATCTTTCCTGTAATGCCTAGACCGCCAGAACCAATGAGAAGACTGAGACCTATCCAAGTGGCCAAATGTGTAAGAAATCATTATGACGGATTGGGAGAACCCTAGGATCTCATTGCTGAATTTAAACAAGTACTAAGGCCAGAACAAGTAGACGACTTCTTTGTGCACTATGAGTCTTTAGGACTCACCCTCATAGGAACCGCTCTGACTTGGTTCCAGCCGTTAGATCCTCATCACTTTGGAAACATGGAGTAATTTTTTCAAGAATTCATTGGGGAATTCACTAAGAGAGGGATTAAACACAATTCTGTGTCTTTAATCCATAGTTTTAAACAGAACCCTAATGAAACAGTGAAGACAACTGCCCGGAGATTCAATCAGTATGTGGATAGATGCCCAGTTGCTGAGAGACCCACTCAGCAAAAAATGATTTCATTATTTTTAGACGGAGTCACGAACGGAACCCTAAGAACGCTAATTTACGTGAAGAGGCTACAAACCCTAAGTGAGTGTCTTCAGGAATGCATTGATCTAGAAGACAATCTAGCTGAGGACCTCAAGAGCACGCCCAGCCCCACTAAATCAAAAGACTCTCGGAGTACCATTACATCCAACTCCAGTAATATGGAAGAATTAGCGAAGTTATTAGCAAAGAAACTAGGAGTCCAGGGACAAAGAACTCACCAACACCCAGCCCAAAGAGTGCCGATGTTACGAAGGTGTAGCCTATGTGGAGGAGATCACCCCACCCACATGTGTGTGCGAGGAGGGACTGGTGCACATCCGACATATCCATACAACAGACAACACCAACAAGGGACCACCTTATACTGCCACATAGAACAAAAATACACCAACCACACTACAGAGAACTGTCCATTCAATAGGCAAGCACTCCCTTTACAACCACCTCAATTTCGACCATACGGATATCCACTTAGAGAGCCAAGCAGAGAGATGCCCAGATATAATCCCTATCCAACACCAGCAGGAGCGCCGAGACCTTATGAACCAGCACCATATCCACCACCACAACTAGTGTTAGGACCACAACTGCCACAACCTCAACAAGTAGTACCGGTGAAGTACGCCCAGCTAGAAGAAAATTTGGAAAGAGCCATAGTGCTAGCATCAACAACGATCAATGTGGAATCAACGAATCGCGGATATGAGCTGCCCTCAGGAGATTATTATCCCTATGAAGCCAACATGTTAGATTATGAATCAACATACCATTCGGCTTACTATGGATACGAAAACTATGACCAAAGCTATGGAACTGAGGTAGCAACCTTGATGTATACTGCACCTAAAATACAACCACCCATGAGACCACCCATTAGACCACCTGTGCCGAGAGGACCTTGTTATAGATGTGGAGGAGACCATTTTATTAGAGAATTTCCTCGGACTTACAATCCACCACCCCCTAGGACTTGGGAAGGATATTGCAATGGTTGTGGAAAGGAACACCTTTTCAGGGACTGCCCTAAGAACCCAACCAAAGTCCCAGACACTGCGCCAATTAATGTAATTGAAGTGATAGAAGCATCTGGAAGTGATAAGGAATATACAGTACCTTTAAAGGCCATTACTACAACTCAAATGAAAGAACAAAAAGGAAAACAACCAGAATAGGAACGAGAGAGAAAGAAAACGGTAAGCCCCAAGATTCAAATGGTTGAAGATTCTGAGGATCCACGTGAGAGTACCCAGAACATTAAAGCACAGAAATGGAAGGAAAGAAGAGAAAAACTCAAAATGGATGAAAAACAAAAGTCAGGATAATAAGAAACAGACTAGAAGCATGAAAGAACAAAAAGAACAGGAAATTCGGAAAGAAGTGCCCATTCCACCACCTATCTAAGAGGTAGAGAAACCGGAATCCATTTTAGCTGACCCAAAATCCGACGGCCTAGACATGTGGTTGAATGCTTACCAAGCTAGAATTAAGACTGGACCGAAAGTAGAACAACATGAAAAACTTTACCCACAAGGAGAATTAGAAAAAGAAAGGCTTGCAATATGTCAAAAGCTTATAGAGGTTGCCCAAGCTACCCTAGAAAAGACTATTCCAGCCCTACCAGAGACGAGAATACCAGATAATCAATATAAAGAGCACGTCGGGGCCTTGGATAAAGAACTTAGAGGGAAGGATGACAAGAGCGAGCGAACTAGAACCCAGGATGAACCATTGTCAACCATACCTGACGTAGAGGCAGAATGGCCAAAGGAGTGATGGAATAGAATCCGAGAAGAGCAATGGAAGAAGAATGGAGTAAGTAAGCCTCCTTTTGAGGAATTGGATGTGGAAGTCTATCAACCCAACCCGAACCTAGAAGAAGTATACGAGGAAGTATCAAGACTCGATAGAAATAGAGAAGAAACCTAGAGCATTTCAACATTGCCTAATTACATGGGAGAATACGAAAAAGAGTCTATGATAATACGAGCACCCACGGTGCAGGGAAAGGGAAAAGAAAACTCAGAAAAGAGTTCACACAATCTAACGGAACTAAAGAAGACAAAAGTACAATGCAAACTGACTGTGGAAGAACTACTTCGAATTAAGCCGCATCTATGGAAGCAAATAGCAAGCCAAATGGAATTAGGGCAAGAAAAGGAAGAGGAAGAAGTTAAGGAAAAAGGAAACTCAACTGAAATACAAATTCCAGTTGATAAAGTGGGAGAATTTAGTGAAGGAGACGAAGGTAACACATGTCTAGCTGTCATTTACAATGGGTACATGAACAAGGCTATACTAGACACATGAGCTGGTGTAGGAATCGCCACCAAAGAGATTTGGGAGAAATGGGGAAAGCTTGCCTTATGACCCACACGCATGAAGCTCCAATTAGCAGACGGTCATGTGGAGAAACCCTTAGGAATATTGGAAAGAATCAAATTGAATACCTGTGGAGTTGAATTTGAACACACACTAGCCATTTGTAAATTCGAAAAGGCTAATAATTACGAGATGATATTAGGACGACCCTTTATGAGACAAATGCGGGTAGTACAAGATCGGGGAAGAGATTCATTGTACCTAAAACATCAAGGAAATACCACTAAAATAAACTTGCACACCTTTTCCTATAGAGATGTCCCTCCACTACAATGGAATCCCATACACAAGGAGGAAGATGACCTATCCATTTATAGTGCTAGATCGAGCGATCAATCATGGATACACGAGGACGCTCAGTTATGGATGTGTAAGGAAGCCAAGAAAGAAGATGACAAAAGAAATATATGGCCAATATGACATCCTAACTACAGACCTGTAGAGGACCCAAGATACATGCCTCAAATCTTTCCGGATGAGACCTTTCAACTGCATGGATGGATGGAAATCCTAGCAACCTTAGATGTGTGTGTGAATGAGGAAGTCTTGACAATGAACGAGTGCATAGATGAGGAAGGCTATGATGTAAATCTTTATATGGTTGTCCTTCAAGAAGTAGAAGAAGGGGAAGTCTTGGAAAAGGAATGGAAAGAGGAATATGAGAGTATAGAAATGGAACCCGAATTTGATTCAGAAGAGAGCTATCTAGACACCATTCGAACCAAAGAGAGATAGGAACCGACAAAGATCTTAGCAATAGAAGCCGCTCCTAGAGTACAAAAAAAAGAAGCAGAAATGAGTAAAATTGGACTAGACCCAGATCTGTTTGAAGTTCCTGAACATTTTAAAAGATACGAAGTAGAAGAGAAAAAAGTAGCCATTCAAATGCCTAAACGAGAGGCTTGAGACGGAGAAGCCTACGACAACAAAGAACAAACAAAAAAAATTATAGTCAAAGTGGAAGACGGAGAAGAACGGTGCACATACATAGGCAAAGATGTGTCGAAGGAAGAGGAGGAAGAGTTAATACAATTGATCCAAGAATATCGAGACATGTTTGCATGGACATATAAGGATCTCAAAGGCGTGGATCCCTCGATCTATTCTCATAGGATACCAATGACAGCAGATGCGAAACCATCAAAACAACGCCCTTATACATATAATGAGATCTATGCTGCTAAGATTAAGGAAGAAATAGACAAGCTACTAGCGGCAGGTTTCATATATGAGATAGAACACACCGAGTGGGTATCGCCATTAGTAGTTGTGCCTAAAAAAAATGAAAAATTGAGAGTATGCATTAACTTGAAAAAGATAAATGCAGCCACCATACGTGATAGCTACCCATTGCCCATTACGGACCATCTATTGGAAAGAGTAGCAAGAAAAGAGGTATATAGCTTCTTAGATGGATTTGCCAGATACAATCAAGTAGCCATTGCCACTGAGGATCAACATAAGATCGCATTCGCAACCGAATGGGGAGTTTATGCTTTCAGAGTGATGCCTTTTGGACTTACTAATGCACCTGCTACTTTCCAACGACTGATGTGTCATGTTTTCAAGGAATTTCTGAAAAAAAGCATGCAAGTGTATGTAGATAACCTATGTACATACTATAATCAAAGACAAGATCATATTCCTGAGTTGAGGAAGATATTTAATAAATGCCGCCAGTATCGATTTTTGCCTAAACCCAGAGAAATGTGTCTTCATGGTGAGACAAGGAAAAATCCTAGGACACATAGTCTCTAGGAATGGGATATCCATGAATGAGGACAAGATTAAGGTAATCTTAGAGCTTCCTAGACCAAAGAATGCGAAAGAGGTGCAAGCATTTATGGGACACTGTGGATATTACCGTCGGTTTATCCACATATATGCCATAATCACCAAACCCCTGTATGGTCTCTTAACTCAGTTCACGTGGACAGAAGAGTGCGAAAATGCATTCAATGAGCTGAAAAAGAGGCTTAGCACGGCCCCAATTCTGAAAACGCCAAATTGGAACAAGCCTTTTCAGATTCATGTTGATGCATCTAATTATGCAATAGGTTGTATATTAGCCCAACCAGCCGACGAAGGAAAATTAGATCATCCAAATGCCTAGGCAAGCAGACAACTAAATCAAGCTGAAAGGAATTATACCACTACCGAGCGAGAAGGATTAGGAATGGTCTATGCAGTGCCAAGAAGTTCAAGTTTTTCATAGACCATCAGGCTCTATTGTACCTCGTCAATAAGCCTTGCAACACGGGAAGATTGGTAAGATGGTTCCTACTATTAATGGAGTTCGACTTTGAAGTAATAGTAAAGAAGGGAAACACCGATGTCAGAGCAAATCATCTTTCAAGATTAATGCACGGAGAACCACCAAATGGAGTACCCGATGATCTGCTAGACACGTATCTGTTCAATCTGGAAGTTTCTCCAAAGTGGGCAGAGAAATTAATTCCTATACTTACGCATGGACCACAACAATCAATTAATAAGGAAAGTAGAAAGGAAATTCTCCAATCAAGAAACTTGCATATTATTACGGGAAGCGTGTACTATGTTGGTATATTTAGGTAGTGATGTGTGTGAACACTCTAGGACCGCCGGGGTACGTTTTTCCCTCTTTAGGAGGTTTTTTTCCCCTGGCTTGTATATACGCCTATTGCCCTAATGGGCTACTTATCTTTGTACATTCTCTAGTAATATATTCAGTCTTGTGTGTTGTGCTCCAAGCTTCTTCTTCTTCCTTGTGCTGTTCGCGTGCTTCCGCAGACGTCTAACTCCAACAATTGGTATCAGAGCAGGTCGTCGCTTCTTCTAGGGCGCCGTCGACACTCCTCCGTTTGCAGTCTCAGATTCACACGAAATTTGGTGAGCATACTCATGCTGTTTTCGAGATCAAAACGGCTTTGCTTTGTGGTGCCGAAATCGCGATCTAAGCTCGTTTCGGCCTCCGAACGCACTATCGCAGTGCTTGTGCAGGCTATTTCATCCTTTTGTAAGGTATTGTTGAGCCCATAAAAGTCATGTTGGTCAAAGTCAACTGCAGTCAAAGTCAACAGGTCAAAGTCAACAAGGTCAAGGTCAAAGTCAACAGGTGCAAAGTCAAAGTGCGTAAGTGCAGGTGTCAAAGTGCACAGGTAGTGCACAATGAATTGTCCACAAAGGGTAAATTGGAGAAAATAGGTTGCAGGTTGCAGAGGTACTTTCTCTAATTTCCCTAAGGTTCAAAGTGTGTTTTAAAGTGTTTTGGAAGGTTCAGGTGAACCCCCCTTATGTGCAAAAGTGAAGAATTAAAAGGAAATGTGAAGGCATGTGAAGCGGCAAAAGTGTACGCACAGGTGAAAGAATGGCCCCCCATTAAAATTTTTGGTTTTAGACTAAAGTCACTACAGGACAAAACAGTGAGTAGTTGGCTGCCACTTGTGAGAGCAATCTTGGAACATCAAAGTGAGCACCAAGATTCACTTGCAGTTAGGAGCGTACGTGATCGACACACTCAAATCAAGGAAGAACCATTCTTGGACCAAGGTTGGAGTAAGCAAGAGAGCATAGGCTAAGTGGAGCAAGAGAGAGAAGTGCAAGAGTCACCAGAGTACGTCGCACAGAAGTGAAAGTGCAAGGTGCATAGAGAGTGACCAAGGATTTTGGTGCAGAGAAGTGCTAAGCTATAGTCCCCCCAAGTATCTCAAGGCCCTTTGGCAGTGTACGCTTGCCGACAGCAGATATTCACTCCTCCCCCTTTGTGGAAGCTTGGTGCAAGGTGTGCACAAGGAGAAGCTTGAAGCAGGTGGAGGTTTGTTGCAGAGGAGGTCGGCAGCAAGAGGACATTGGGATATTGGATATTTTGTAATTGGGCACCCTGCGGGATTGTGCACAGAGGTATTGGTGTATCTTGTATTTCAAACATTGTACTTTTCTTACTGTAATCAAACGGCAGAAACTTCCAAGGTGTATTTTCTCTTTTGGTCCTTTCATTCTCTCCTACAAACCCTCAAACTCCTTCTTGTCGAAGAATCCCCCAACAGGTATATACCAGTTTCTGTTTGCCAGTTTAAGCGTCTCGAAGTCTGCTACAGGTCTAGCAGAACTTGTCTGGGTAGTTCGGTTCAACTTTTGAGATACAGTCAATTTTCTGCATCAAGGTATTTTAGTCACCAGCCATGGCTGAAAGCAGTGATGTATTCCGTATGTTGGCTGTTGAGGATAAGTTGGATGGTACCAACTACCCATTATGGGGTTATATGATGCGACATGTACTGGTTGCAAAAGGATTGTGGAACATTGTGCAGGGTGTTGAAAGACGTCCTGTTACACCTGTAACGATAGGTACTGCAAATACAGGTGTTGGAGCTGATGAAGATGGTGTCGAAGATGATATTCCGCAGATTCCTGTTCCTGCTGCTGTTTCTGTTGCACCTACTGCAGAGAAGATTCGTTGGGATGGCAGAGATGCCCAGGCACATGCATTGATAGCTTTGTCTGTCAAATGTGCCATTATTCCTCACATTCGCTCTTGCAGAACAGCAAAGGATGCTTGGGATACACTTACCACTTTGTACCAGGCTAGGAATGAGGCTCGTGTTGCTTACCTCTGAAAACAGTTGGAGAGTGAGCACATGAATGAAGGTGATTCTATGGACAATTTTCTTACAAAGATCAAAGACCTGAAGGAACAATTGATTTCTACTGATGAGGTTATACCAGATAGCTCACTTGTGTAGACCGTTCTGAATGGTCTTCCTGATTCATATCAGAGTTTTGCCTCTACTCTTTGGTTGATGATGAAAGGCAATCCAAATGCCTTATCATTTGAGGAATTAGTCTCTGTTTTGTTGCAGGAAGATCAGTCCAGGCAGAACAGGTCCATTATGCATGTTGCAGATCAAGCTTTCCTGGCTAGTCAGAAGGGCAAAAGAAAATGAAGCTCTTCTACTAGTAAGCAGAAATCTGCAAATGCTGCACAATCGAAGAACCAGGATAAAGATGAGAAGAAATCAGAAAAGCAGAAATTGTTCTGCAAGTACTGTAAAGGAAATGATCATATTATAAAGAACTGTCCAAACCTGGATGCTAAAGAGGCAAAGAAGAAAGAGGTTGGAATGGTTGTTGCAGAGGCCTCTACACAAAAAATAGAGTCTACAAATCTTGTGCAGGAAGAAGAATGGGCGTTTACTACTGTCTGCATTTTTGACCCATCTTCTCATGATCAGTGCATGTCTGCAGTAGACTCAGATGTTTGGTACTTCGACAGTGGGGCGGACAAACATATTACCTCGCAGCGCAGTTTCTTCTCTTCACTCGAGCCTGCCCCTATAGGGAATACTATCACATGCGCCAATAACTCCTCTTATCCTGTTATGGGAGTTGGTAAGATCATTCTGACTACTGCTGATGGTAGTTCTTTCACTTTGTCAAATGCTTTATTTGTGCCAGGGATAAAAAAGAACCTGTTATCAGTTTTTGCATTAGCCAAGATTGGCTTGGTTGTGAAATTCATTGATGATAGGTGTACAATCCATGATCTCTCAAATGGCGATGTGATTATTGCTTCTGGCATTTTATGTCGTGGGCTGTATAAGCTCATAGACTATGAAAGATTTGTGAATGATTCGGCATGTGCAGTTGATGATTCTCAGGCTATGTCAGATGCAAAGCTTTGGCATGCACGCTTTGGTCATCTGAATTTTGCTAGTCTGTTACGCCTGCAGAAATCTGAAATGGTGTCCTCTTTGCCCAAACTTGAGGCACCTGGAAAACATGTTTGTGAAGGCTGTATTTTGGGAAAAATGCAGCATTCTTCCTTTCCAAAAGATGGTTCAGTTCGGGCTACGCAGAAATTGCAGCTTGTACATAGTGATGTCTATGGTCCTATGCAGACACCCTCTTTTGGAAATTACCTTTACTTCGTGACTTTCATTGATGATTTTTCCAGGCATGCAAAATGGGCACCCTCCGTTCTGATCGAGGGGGGGAATATATGTCTTCAGATTTTAATACATTTCTGGCTGAACGTGGGATAAAACACCAGTGTACAATGTCGTATACACCTCAACAGAATGGAGTTGCTGAACGAAAGAACAGGTCACTCATGGAGATGGCGAGGTGCATGTTCAAAAGTCAGGCTTTACCACATAGTTTCTGGCTTGAGGCTGTCATGTGTGCAGCATATGTACTGAACAGGTGTCCCACTAAAGCGTTGCAGTCTATCACTCCATATGAGGCTTGGCATGACCGCAAGCCATCTGTTGCTCATCTGTGTGTTTTTGGTTGTTTGGCATATGCATTAGTGCCTGAACAACATCGCAGAAAATTGGATGATAAGGCAGTAAAATGTATTTTTGTTGGGTACAGTTTTGAAAGTAAAGGCTATCGTCTATATCATCCACAGACTAAACGCATTCTGGTTAGCCATGATGTTGTCTTTGTGGAAGATGCTATTCAGCCATTGCTTTCATGTACTAAGGAGACATCTGTTAGCTCCAAAGACATGTATGATACTTTGATGCCTCTTTTTACAGGTGGACAGGCTAGTGCTGGTCCTAATGAGGCAACTTCTTAGCCTTTGCAGGTTTCATATGATGATGCAGATCATTCCATTTCTGTTGGTGCAGACCAATCACCAATTGAAGATTTGAAGGACAAAGGATGGAGATGAGATCAAGTTTTGAAGCAAAGAAGATGGATACATTCACAGAGTGAAAGACATGTACACATATGTACATTAGTTAAGACATAGTTTACTTATACTTATGCTTTGATATAAATCTGTACATAATTGCCTATAAATACTTTTGAAAATGTCGGGGCAAAGAGAGAAGACAAGGAGAGACAATAGGAGATCATGAGATTAGTGTATTGAGAAGTAGAAAATGTCATTAGACATGTGTGAAGTGAGTTGAACTCTCCATCCTCACTCAGTTGTAAATTTCTGAGAAATAGAAGGAAAAATTGCGCCCGATGTTTCTGTGTTTTCTCCCTGTGTGATAGATCTTTTGTGAATTACTTTTGGAGATATCTAAGTCCATAGTTAATCAATCTATGGCTAGAGTTTGAGAGTCTAATTGTGATCAGGCTAAGAGAATTGTGTGTAGGAACATTTACATGTGAGAAAGTTCTCACTGGTTCCTGAAACAGGCACAAATTTCGATCTTAATGATTTGATCATTTCTCACTCCATAGTTTAAAGTTTTGTGCAAGTAAGCACTTAATCTTTAAGTTGGAAGGTAAGCTACTCGTGGATAGAAGCATTTGCTTAAGCGGGTTCTATACTGTGAGAATTAAAGTTAAGAAGTTAGGGGTGTCCAAATCGACTTCTCAGAAGTGCAGATTTAGACATAGCTGACTTGGTAAGTAGATTTCTCAAGATCTACTGAACCTTTTGAAGTAATTCGACTTGGAGAAGGTGCGCAATCCTTAGGTGACACCTTGTGCAAAGGTTTATCAAATACTTTACACATTTACTCAGTCAATGAGCAAGATCTATGCAGCAGACTTTCTGAGAAAATTCCTTCTTCATAGTTTAGTCAAGAAATTGATATTTGGTCATTGATAGCTTAAATTGGTGAAGGTTTTGACTTACTCTTGATATAGAGGTGTTCTAAATTCAAGATTAGGTTGTTCTTTTGGAGATTAACACTCTCCATTAGTGGTATCAGAGCAGGAGACATCAAAATCAAGGAAAGGAGGATCCCGACTACTGCAGATTCAAGAAATTCAACAACTGAAGAACTAAAAGGTGAAAGCTTGAAGGCAAAGCTTGAGGAGGAGACCATACGACATCAAGAAAGACAAAAGGACTCTAATTTGAAGTAAAGGTACATATATTATTCATAAAGCTTGAAGATTTCAATACACAGGTGGACACAAGATGGGAGATTCTTTACAGATAGAGAAATTGGATAGGGAAAACTATCCTGCATGGTCAATGAGGATGGAAGCTCATCTTATGAGCAAAGATTTAATATCTTACATCACAGGAGAAGAAGAGAAGCCACAGTTCAAAGATCCTAGTGTTCCAACTAGGGAAGAGTTAGCAGATTTGAAAAATTGGATGAAGAAAGATGCTCAAGCTAGGAGCATTATATATATGGCAGTCAATGATTACTTGTTACCTCATATTCGAGGTCTTGAAAGTGCAACTGATATTTGGAATGCTTTGGAGGAGCATTTCCAGAATACTACTAAGTCAAGGAAGGCATCCTTATGGGCAGAGTTTACCACTTTTAAGAAGAAGGGTTCTCAATCCATTTCAGACTATGTGACAAGAATGAAAGATATTGCAGATGCTTTAGGATCTGTTGATGAAGACATTGAGGAGGATAAATTGGTAAGGCAAATCCTTACAGGTTTAAGAGGTGATGACAAATGGAAGCCATTCATTTTGTCTACAAAATTATCACTTGATCATTTCACTCCTGATTTAAATCAGTTGCTAGGTCATATGCTAACATTTGAGCAGGATGTTAAAGGAGATGGTGACAAAAGTACAGGTCATGCAATGTACTCAAAGGACAAGAAGAAAGCTAACAAAGGAAAGCAACAAGCAGGTGAAGATGAAGGTACAACTAGTCAAGCCAACTTCCTAAGAGGTAGAGGAGGTGGCAAAGGTAGAGGAAGAGGCAGAAACAACAAAGATGGAGGCAAAGCTTGTTGGATTTGTGGTAAGACAAATCATTTAGCTAATGATTGTTGGCATAATAATCAGAGTTATGGTGGATATAATCAGAACTATAATACAAGAGGAAGAGGTGGCAGAAATCAAAGAGGTAATTTCAGAGGCAGAGGTAGTAGGGGTTACTTTGGAAGAAATGCAGGTAGAGGTTTCCAAAGTCAACAATATAACAACACCTACTATAATTATGCTTCAGATCAAAAGGAAGATTCAACATTGATAATGAATGCAACTTGTGAAAGGCAGAATGAAGATCAAAGAGTCTTTTACATTGATTCAGGGTGTAGCAATCACCTGAGTGGTAATATAGCCTTGATGACTGATTTGGAGAATAAGGTATCTAATCATGTTGTTCAAACAGGTGACAACACAAAGCACAATGTGAAGTCAATTGGATCAGTGAAGGCCAAGGATGGTAGCACCTTATTGAGTAAGGTCTTGTATGTTCCTACAATTCCTAAGAATTTGATAAGTGTAGGACAAATTGTGGAAAAAGGTTATGAAGTAAGGTTCACTAATGAAGGAGTGTTTGTGGAAGACCCTAGCAATGGGTATAAACAAATTGTTTGAGGGAAGAAAGAAGGAAGATTGTTCACACTGAAGAGTAATATTGGTCATGCCATGTTCACATATGGAGGACATAAGATCTCTGAGTTAGATCTTTGGCACAAGAGGCTTGGACATTTCAATGAAAGAGGTATTAAAGACATGATTAACAATGGTTCAGTGCTTGGTTTGCCTAATGTTGCAGGTCAACATATGACACACAGATGTGAGGCATGTCAATTAGGTAAGGCTCATAAGCTTTCCTACTCCAAGCATGGTTTTATGTACTCAGAGAAGCTTGAGTTGGTACATACAGATGTGTGGGGACCATCAAAGGATTTCAGTATAAATGGGTCAAGATATTATGTGATTTATGTTGATGATGCTACTAGATGGATCACTATTTATGTGATCAAAGATAAGTCAGAAGTGTTTAATACATTTAAATACTATCATGCATATGCAGAAAGAATTACAGGACATAAGTTGAAAAGACTAAGGTCAGATGGAGGGGGAGAGTATTTCTCTAATGAATTCAGTAATTACTTGTGGGATGCAGGTATAAAAAGGGAAGTTACTTGCAGGTACTCTCCTCAACAAAATGGTGTAGCAGAAAGAAGAAATAGAACTCTTGTTGAGTTTGCAAGGTCCATGATGAAGGAGAAAAATTACCCTAATTATTTGTGGGCTGAGGCTGTAAATACAGCTACTTATTTGGTCAATAGGTTACCATGTAAAGCTTTGCAGGGAATGACACCTTATGAGGCATGGTGGGGTAAGAGACCTACACTAGACCATTGCAAAGTATTTGGATGTTTGGCCTATGCATATGTGCCATCACAATTAAGGCACAAATTGGAACCTAAAGCTGAAAAATATGTGTTTATTGGTTATGATGATAAGCAGATGGGATACAGGTTGTGGAATCCATCCACAAAACATTTTCTTGTATCAAAAGATGTTACATTTGATGAGCAAGGTAATTGGTATGTAGGTACTATCAATATTAATACAGATGATGAAGAGGTTGTGAGCCAAAGGAAAGGTAAGTCAAAGGTTCAAATAATTGATGAAGAAGAGAATAATGAAGTGCAGGTTGAAGTGGAAGAAACACCTAGGTTTGATCCTGAATATGAAGAACCAGAAACCTCAAGAAGTGGAGAACTTAGGAGGTCTACAAGGAACAAACGGCAACCTACAAGGTATAGCTATGATACTTCATTTCTGGCTACCAAAGATTATGCTTACATGATTAAAATAGATGAAGACCCTTCTACATATGAAGAGGCAAAAGGTAAAGAAAATTGGGAGAAAGCTATGCAGGAAGAATATGATGCATTATTGGAGAATCAAACATGGGATTTGGTTCCAAAACCAAATAGCCAGAAGATCATTGGATGTAAGTGGGTTTATAAGACAAAAAGATTTGCAGATGGAAGTGTGTCTAGGTACAAAGCTAGACTTGTTGTCAAAGGGTTTGCTCAGACATATGGTGTTGACTATGATGAGACTTATAGTCCTGTGGCAAAGATGACAACCATCAGGACACTTATAGCAATTGCTGCATGTAAAGGTTGGAAATTGTGTCAATTAGATGTGAAAAATGCTTTTTTGAATGGTTATATTTTAGATGATGTATTCATGGAGCAACCTCAAGGGTTCAGAGATAAAAGGTATCCAGATCATGTGTGCAAGCTCAAGAGAGCTTTGTATGGCTTGAAGCAGGCCCCAAGGGCATGGAATTATAGACTTGTAAAGTTCTTGAAAGAACTTGGATTTCAAGTGTCTAAAGCAGATAGTAGCTTGCTTGTCAAAGCAAGTGATGATGGGTTTATTTACATGTGCATATATGTTGATGATATAATCCTTACAGGTACAGATGAGGAAGGAATACAAAGACTAAAGAAGCAAATGGAAAAGGAGTTCAAAATAAGTGACTTGGGAGACTTGTCATACTTCTTGGGCATGGAGATTACATATACTCAACATGGAGTATTTGTGACCCAAGAAAGGTATTTGAAGAACTTGTTAATCAAGTTTAAAATGGATGATTGCAGGGTAGCACCTACACCAATGGAGGTGAATCACAAATTGAGTAAATTTGGAGGTGAAGAATTCAAGGACATGAGACAATATCAAAGTTTGGTTGGTAGTCTTATCTATGCTACTTTAACTAGACCTGATTTATCATATGCAGTAGGGGTTTTGTCTCAATTCATGCATTGTCCTAGGAAAGAGCATTGGATTGCAGGTCAAAGAGTGTTGAGGTACATTAAGGGTACACTCAAAGAAGGTTTGTATTATGGGTTCACATCAGATACAAACATCAAGATCTATAGTGATGCAGATTGGGCAGGTAATCCAGATGATAGAAGATCAACTTATGGATACATGTGTTATGTGGGAGATAAGTTAATCTCCTGGTGCTCAAAGAAGCAACATACAATTGCTTTGTCATCTACAGAAGCAAAGTACAAAGGCATGGTTGAAGCTGCAAAAGAAGTGATATGGCTTAAGACTCTAATGAAGAGTTTTGACACTATCAGAACATACCTATCATTTATGGTGATAACATGAGTTCATTATATCTAGCTGCTAATCCAGTTTTTCATGCCAGGACTAAACACATTGAGATACAGTATCACTTTCTAAGAGAGAAGGTGATGGATAAGGAGATTGAAGTCATACATACTTCAACAAAAGATCAGATAGCTGATATGCTTACAAAGAGTTTGGATGGACCAAAGCTACAGAAGTTTAAAGACATGGCAGGTATAAAGAAGGTAAGAGAAACCTCAATTGATGATTGAGGGGGAGCTGTTGGTGGAGACCAATCACCAATTGAAGATTTGAAGGACAAAGGATGGAGATGAGATCAAGTTTTGAAGCAAAGAAGATGGATACATTCACAGAGTGAAAGACATGTACACATATGTACATTAGTTAAGACATAGGTTACTTATACTTATGCTTTGATATAAATCTGTACATAATTGCCTATAAATACTTTTGAAAATGTCGGGGCAAAGAGAGAAGACAAGGAGAGACAATAGGAGATCATGAGATTAGTGTATTGAGAAGTAGAAAATGTCATTAGACATGTGTGAAGTGAGTTGAACTCTCCATCCTCACTCAGTTGTAAATTTCTGAGAAATAGAAGGAAAAATTGCACCCGATGTTTCTGTGTTTTCTCCCTGTGTGATAGATCTTTTGTGAATTCCTTTTGGAGATATCTAAGTCCATAGTTAATCAATCTATGGCTAGATTTTGAGAGTCTAATTGCGATCAGGCTAAGAGAATTGTGTGTAGGAACATTTACATGTGAGAAAGTTCTCACTGGTTCCTGAAACAGGTGCAAATTTTGATCTTAATGATTTGATCATTTCTCACTCCACAGTTTAAAGTTTTGTGCAAGTAAGCACTTAATCTTTAAGTTGGAAGGTAAGCTACTTGTGGCTAGAAGCATTTGCTTAAACGGGTTCTATACTGTGAGAATTAAAGTTAAGAAGTTAGGGGTGTCCAAATCGACTTCTCAGAAGTGCAGATTTAGACATAGCTGACTTGGTAAGTAGATTTCTCAAGATCTACTGAACCTTTTGAAGTAATTCGACTTGGAGAAGGTGCACAATCCTTAGGTGACACCTTGTGCAAAGTTTTATCAAATACGTTACACATTTACTCAGTCAATGAGCAAGATCTATGCAGCAGACTTTCTGAGAAAATTCCTTCTTCACAGTTTAGTCAAGAAATTGATATTTGGTCATTGATAGCTTAAATTGGTGAAGGTTTTGACTTACTCTTAATATAGAGGTGTTCTAAATTCAAGAGTAGGTTGTTCTTTTGGAGATTAACACTCTCCATTTATTTCTGATGCAGATTTACATGATGCACTTGTTGATGAGAGAGCTGATATTGAGCAGGCAAAAACTATGCCAAAATGGCTGGTGCAGACTTTGCGTGATAGCAAATTAGATGCACCTTTGTCAATTGTACTTGTTCAGGCTCTCATAGTGCCTCCTTTGCATCAGATTGCTATGCTATGGCTGCATCTAGTCTCTGTGATGAGAATGAGCCTGTTTCTTTTGATGAAGCACAAAATTCAGAAAATTGGATGGTTGCTATGCAATCTGAATATGATGCTATAATGAAGAATGGTACATGGTCTTTATGTGACTTACCTCCTGGCAAGAAGGCCATTGGCACTAAGTGGGTATACAAGCTGAAGCGTAAACCTGATGGTACAGTTGATAGGTATAAGGCTAGGCTTGTTGCAAAGGGTTATGCACAGGAAAGAGGCATTGATTTTGATGAGACCTTTGCACCTACATGCCGTATGACTACTGTTCGGAGCATTTGTGCACTTGAAGCCCATCATGGTTGGAATGTACATCAGTTGGACATTAAAACATCATTTCTGAATGGTGACTTGCATGAAGAAGTGTATGTTTTTCAGCCCCGTGGCTTTGTGCAAAAAGGGCATGAAAACCAGGTTTGCAGGTTAAAGAAGGCATTATATGGTTTAAAGCAAGCACCACGTGCTTGGTATGAGAAGATACATGCCTATCTGATTGCACATGGTTTTGAGAACAGTCCAACTGAAAGCACCTTATATGTTAAACGTGCTAATGATGTGCTTCTGATCATTGTTGTCTATGTTGATGACATGCTGCTCACTGGTCCTATTGAGACACATATTGCTGATTTTAAGGCTGATTTGCATGCCTCATTTGAGATGTTTGATTTGGGGCATTTGCATCACTATTTGGGCATTCAGTTTATGCACGTTGATGGTGGAATGGCTTTGTGTCAAACGAAATATATTGAATTGAGATTGTGAGTGACCGAGGAATGCATTTCCTTAACGAAGTAATCGAATCCCTAATGAATGAATTTTTAGTGATCCACAAAAAATCAACCCCATACCATCCCCAAGCCAATGGTCAAGCGGAAAGTTCCAGTAAAGTATTATGTACAGTATTGACAAAGATTGTCAATAATGGGAGGTCTGATTGGGACAAGCAATTGCATCATGCAATTTGGGCCTTCCGAGTAGCATACAAGACTGCTATTGGAACTACCCCTTTCAATTTAGTGTACGGGCAGAATGCAATTTTGCCAATTGATATTGTATGGTCTTTTGCAGGCACCAAGGGCATGGAATGCAAGGTTGGTAAAGTATCTTATGCTGCAAGGATACATAGCGAGTCATGTTGATCCTTCACTTTATGTAAAACATGTAGATGACATGTGTCTCTATGTATGCATTTATGTGGATGACTTGTTGATTACAGGGAATGATGCAAAAGCAATTGAAGAGATAAAAGGTAATTTGGGAAAGGAATTTAAAATTTCAGATCTTGGTTTGCTTAGATACTTTCTTGGGATTGAAATTGTGTATGGCGATGAAGGTATGTGGCTGATACAGAGAAAGTATATATGTGATATGCTGAAAAGGTTTGGTATGCAGGAATGTAAATTTGTTTCTACTCCAATGGAATGTAATGTAAAGTTAAGTGCAAAGGAAGGTGATGAGTTGCATGATATGAATGCATATAGATCCATGGTAGGATCTTTGATTTATGCAACAAAAACTAGACCTGATATATGCTATGCACTGGGAGTATTGTCACAGTTTGTGCATGAACCTAGAGTACCTCATATGCATGCAGCGAAAAGAGTGCTTAGGTATTTGAAAGGTACCATGAACAAAGGATTATTTTATAGTCATGATGCTGATCTAACTCTTAAAGTCTTTAGTGATGCAGATTGGGCTAGAAACAAAGATGATAGAAGATCCACAAGTGGATATGTGGTAATAGCAGGAAACAAGACATTAACATGGAGTTCAAAGAAACAGCCTACAATTGCTTTATCTTCTACAGAGGCTGAGTATAGAGGTTTAGCATTGGCTACTACTGAGGTTATGCGGTTTAAAAAGTTGTTTCATGACTTGAATGTGCAGGTTGATGTACCACTGATATATGGGGATAACTTGATCAGCATTCATATGACCTCAAATCCTATTTTTCATGCTAGAACAAAGCATATAGAGGTTCACTATCATTATGTTCGAGAGAAGCCCATAAACAATGAAGTACAAGTTTCTTTTGTGGGAACAAAGGATCAAGTTGCAGATATCTTCACCAAATCCTTGGATGGACCAAAGCTTCAAAGATTCAACTATATTCTTGGCATGAAGGAAATACCCTTTGAAACTTGAGGGGGAGAATGTTGCGAACATTTGTTTTATGTAGGGTACAAGTTTCAAATTATGTAAATACCTTTGGGAAGTCTTCAAATACTTCAAGAAGGCTCATATTATTCATTAAATATAGCCAAAATACCACGTGAGTTCTAGAACATGGTGAGTCAAATTAGTGAGTCACAAGGGAGCTGCAGTGGTGTCCTAGTGGAAGGTCGATGTGGCTAGTTCTCAAAGTCCATCAATACTTTGCTTATTTGAGCACTTGAGTCATGTAATATCTCCAGCCAAGTGTCTACCACAAATTTATATGTATTTAGGAAGGTTTTAGATTAGTTTCCCATGCTATAAAAAGAGGAGAAAAGTCGTGAACTTGTGGGAAGTCCAAGAGAGGCATATGTGTATCTCTATGCTGCTGTAGTTTTGTATGCAGAGATTGCAAAGCTTGTATCTCCCTCACTATATATCCAGATTACATGTTTGATAGCTCATTTGAATGCTCTTACTGTCTACTTTCTTCCTGTAAATTTTCATAATCATTGGAATTGTGAGCTGAGAGCAGTACTCTCTGCAAGTAGTGTGTGTTCTCTCGTTTCACCTCTGCTGAATGTCTCCATTAAACCTCAAACTTGCAGAGGTCATATCTCCTTGTGTATTTATCCACATTGAGTGTTCTTTGGCTCATTGGAAAGCTCTTGGTGTCTAGTATATTTGGTTAAAACAGTTTAGAAAATTCTAATCCATTAGAGAATAGTAAGCTCTGCAAGCATGGCTGGTTTTCTATGATGAAGTTTGTGAGAAGGTCAACTTGTTCCTAGGGGGTTCCACCTACTTCTTGCTATATTTTGGAGGTCAATAAGCTCCAACATACACTACAGCCTACACTACATGATCCTTTGGTGCCAGAGGCTAGAGTAATGGATGGCGTAGGTGAATGGGTAGTCATCCAATTCACACATGATTTGATTAAGGAAGCATTCGGATGGGAGAAGGATGGTATCACTGTCGTAAAGGAAGAGAGTCGTGGGGCCAAGACCAGAACATTCACAGACATTAACAGAGTTGACATAGAAGAGGAAGTCATGCTCATCCACCAGCACTTTTGCTTCCCAAATATGCATCGCTTTACGACTCCTCAAAAGATTATTGTTCAATTGCTCTCACATGCAATCAAACAGATTGGAAATCAAATTAATCTGACTCCTTACATACAGGAAAGACTATTTGAAGCAAAGAAGCAGTGGAATAATAAGAAGTTCCTCAATGGCAGTGTCGCTCTGACAATATTGATTTACCATGCTTTAGGCATTACAGAGCACCTGCAAGAAATGCCATCTTCGACTGCCATTGCTAAGTATGCCAAAGTCGCCACAGTTCCTAAAAAGAAAAGAGGATTGAAGATGGTGGAAGAGGAGGGAACTAGCTCTCAACCTAGAATGAGAGGCATTAAGAGACTCAGGGAAGTCAAGCAAGTAGAAGAGGAAGTTCTAGCCATGAAAAGAATGCATGTACTTCCAAAGACAAGAATTGAAGTGCAAAGGCCGATCACAGAGGAAGATTTAACCCAAGCCTTTGAGGATACACATCAATATATAGAAGGACAAGTCAATTTACCAGTGCAAGGGCACCATTATCAGCAGGCCCACCAAGAGATGCAAGTAAAAAAGAAACTCACTAAGATACATTGTTACAGAGAAATCGGGTTAGAGAATTCAAGCTCATCTTCGGATGCACAAGAAGAACCAGACACTTCATTATTGAATGTGGACATTCAAAGTGAATCAAAGGATGATGGACAATGGGAGGATTTGAATGCAGTTGACTACGCGGAAGCAGACGAAGGAACAAAGGTAAAAGACAACTCTGTCTACCCAACTAAAGACACCGAAAGCAAGGAGGCAAAGCAAGAAGGGACACATCTCCTCAAAATCAATGAGACTTCCACCATCCTTATCAAAGAGGCAACACCCATACGCGAAGTGTCAATAAAGATACCCAAGAAAGAGACTCAAGCAGCGACAATAGAAGAAGAGGAACCCTTCACACCAATAAGGGTCATGGCAGAACCCTCCCCCATGGATGTCACATTTCAAGGGAGTGCCACAAAAGCTATTGATTTAGATGAAGAAGAAAAAGTACAAAACATACAATTACAAATTAGACAACCACACAACGAAACTGTTCATGTCGAGCAAGGAAAAGATGTACAAACCGGAGAAGCTCCGAGCATACTGAGGACATGGTTGAATGTCGACATCGCTCAGCTCAAGTCCGTGGTGCAAGACATGATCAGAACCGCACTAGACACACAACAATTAATGCTTGAGGCTGATGAAGACTACGATCAAGCGATGAAGGACAAGCATGAGCTTCAAGAAAGGGGTAAGAATCTTTCGGCAGAATTGAAATTAGAAAGAGAGCACATAAAAAATAAAGAAAAGGAAGTCCAAGAAGCCAAACTACAGTGCAACGATTTGATGACAGAAAATGCCAAATTAAAAGAAGAACTGCAAGAGGTACAAAAGAAATATGAAGCTAGCGAAGCCGAGAGGGCACGAATGAACGCCAAGAGTAAAATACTAGAATCACAAATAAAGGTATACATGGAGGAGGCAGAAAACCTAAGGAACCGAAACAAAGAGCTCATGACAGCTCTTCTGAGTGATCAGCTAGTAGAAGTTCAAGGAGGGCCAGAAAAGGATATCAAAGAATTGGAAGCCAAGATAGCTAAGTATGAAGATCAGCTCAAGAAAGAGAAAAACACCATTGCCAAATGGGAAAAGAGGTATATGGATGACACTGCAGCTCTAAGAACTAAATGGAAAAAAGCTGAGAATCGCTACCTTATGCAATGTAAAGAGGACACTGATCACCTTGATGTGGTAGCTAAAGAGATACCCAAAAACAAGAAAACTATTGCTAAAGCCGAAAATGAAATTAAGCAACAAGAGGAGATCATAATGCAGTTGAGAGAGAAGCTCAAGTAGAAGTCAACTAAGGGGACACCAGTAGTTCCACAATCCACCTCGGCTACTGAAGAGACTGAGGTATGTCCTCTCTCTCCCCCCTCACATCATTCACCGATAAGGGAGGAACAGGAGGTCCACATTGAACATAATACTCAAGACATTGCAGAACTGAGCCGATCGGAAAGGGCACTACTGGTGTCCCAGCTTACTGCTGAATTTGAAAATCAAATAATCCAGGTGATGAAGGAGGCCCAAATCAAAAGCAAAAATTTGGATCAAATTTTGAAGCCCTTCAATGTACCATATGCTCTCCTTAAAGAACAAACGCGACAATATATAAAGAATACTACACATAAAGATCCAGACACGAACCTCGAGTTCAGCCAAGATACATTCAAGTATACTCAAGAGGAATTCGAAAAGTCTGATCCCACATGGAGGCAAAAACTTTTGGAAATGAACCCTACATTGCGGGTACAATGGGAAGCTTCACCATATGTGCTTCAAGTCAATCCATCATTTTGCCCCGTACCCCGCACATGATCCTGGACGCAATTTTGGGAAGGTCAGCGCCAAGGAAGCATAAATACTCAAAGGCTGAATTATCCATTGTTACCTAGTCGGCCACATAACTACCTACCAACGGAAGAGTACATGGTAAAAACAATGGAATTTCGGATCGCAAAATATTCCGCTGTCCCGGATTTAGCGGTCAAAATGACGAATAAAATATTTAGTATGATCCTTACTATAATCAAAGTCTTTCAGCATGCAAAATATACATTCTTGAATTTTATCGGCATTACGCAAGGATCCGAAGCACTCATTTTTTATCTTTCTACCATTCCGAGTCGCTTAACACTTATGGCGTATTATTCTCGACTTATGTTTTTGCCGTCAACATATATGCAAACTTTCGAAGAAGCATTTTTCACTGGCTTCTTCAAAATAGATTCGGAAATTTTTGTCAAAATGACTTCAAATCTTAATGCACGCCTGGTGGCTTATGAAACCAGCTTTTTTGCGGATCACTGACAAGCGCCAGAGGACGGAGTGAAGTCAAGTCAGTGGAAAGAATTTATGATATGTCACACCAACTTGCTGAATCAAAGAGAGCAAGCAGCCATACAAACCTATTCACGTCGCCACAAAAAGCCGGTCGGGGACGAGAGAGTTCAGGAGGAGGGACGTGTGGAAGGGGAATCGAGCAAGAAGAAAAGAAGAAGAAGATCAAAGTCAAAAACTGCGCAACAAATAATGAAGATCATAAAATGAAAGAACCACCCTCTACCCAAAGCCCCGCAGGGGCACACGTCAGGCAACAACGTGAATCATCCAGATCCTGAGGATTGGAATTAAAGATCAATCAGAACCAGGACATTTCATGGGAAGGATGGACCAGGGCCAGGAACTATCCATGAAGAAGTGCAAGACAATACTTGGCAGGTAGTAATCCTCTCGCTGATAGCGTGCATGTCAACAAAGTAAATAGGCTCATAACAATACAACAGGGTCAGATGTGTGCAACCAAGACAAATCAGAAGACCAAAAGCTAGAAAGAGGTGACTAAGAACAGCACATTCCTAGTCATTGATGGCGTGCGTGGTAGCCCGACTGAATACATCAACCCAGACTTGTGATATACGGGATATCAAGGGGAAAACAGAAGCAAAGGACTTACATCGGATAAAATAAACAATTCTATGACAGTCCTTGCTACCGCTTCGACCACTGGGTGCATGTATTCAAAAGACTTAGGCAAGCAGCAGACGAGAAGCTAAAACCTGTCAAGGGACGACAGAGACAAAGAGGGGGAGAGTGTTGCAGAGCAAAGAAGCACAAGAGAAGAGCCCCAAAATTTTCAAATTAATGGGCATAATTTTTCTTCTTCAAAACATTCAGAGGCACAATGCGAAGACAGTTCTGCTTTATTTGGTCAAAATTCGGCCACTTTTGGTGACAGGTTTGCGTTATCCAATGAGAACGTTTTCGATGATAGTGCAGTCTGGTCCGGTGAGAATTCGGCGATTTTCGATGAGAGTTCGGTATTACCTGGTAATAATTCGAAGCTTTTCGGTGAAACTGCGATGCTGTTCGGTGGACACCTATTGCTTTCACCATTTTTCGGTGCAAGTTTAGCTATTTTTGACACCAAAGTTGAGGAAGGGCTGATAGATTTAGAGTTAAGCCATCGGTTCAAGGACATTTTAGGACCAAAAAGTGAGCAGGTCGACCATATAGTCTAGGAAGATCAAGAGATACCTCCCCAAAATTCGGGTAACAACAACGCCAATAACAACAGCACCATGAGTGGCTCACAACAACAACAACAAACACCACCACAACCGCAACCACAACATCAGCAGCAACAGGTTATCCCACCGCGCCGGGTACCAGCGGTGTCGTTGAGATTTTCTATCCTCTCTCACTCATGAAGGCCTACAGGAAACACATTGGATGAAGGTAGCCAAAATTCCCTGAGAATTCCAAGATGCATCAAGGATGTCAAAGGGAGTTCACATGCAAACTTTGGAAGAAATCGAGCAAATCTAGGGTAACAGTCAAAGCTGGTCAAAGTTTGGAAATTAGGGCAAAAATTTCAATGTCTCCAAATCACATGAAAATACATATACTTGTAAAGCCTATCGAAGGCAGTGTATAGCCCAAATTTCACATGAGAATGGATTTTCTAGCACATTGATATGCCATTTGTAAAAAATGTAATTTTTCCACTTTGACCCTAGAAAATTTTGTATAGGAATTTTTGTTAGCCATATGGTTTGGCATGTATAAAGGTCATATGTGGCTACATATTTGTACAAATTTTTCAAGGCTATCAAAGCTTCCTAGTCACCTTAATGCCACCTTGCAAGCTTCCGAATGTAGTCAAACTTGTACAAAGAAGATTCAGATAGGAGTTTTTTTTTTTGCATATTCCTAAAGGAGGCCTTTCAAAACATAGTCCTACAAACTTTTATCTTCATCAAAGGATATTTGAAGGGTCAAAGAGCACAAAACCTAGTTTTCAAGGTCACCACAGTTTTCTAGAATAAGAAAATTGAAGGCTTGAAGAGCTGCTAGATGGCAAAATATGACTGAACCATGTTGTACGGTCAAGATGAGCTCATATTCAAGGGTGGAGATGCACTAAAGCATAAAGGAAGGAGGACCCACGAGTTTTTTAATCAAAGAAGACGTTTTTGACAGTTAAAGATCAATAATGCAAAGTTTCTCCAAAAATAGTGGCTTATCTTATCCGAATTGATGTCAACACTGATCCAACGGTCCAGATCATCCCCAAATCCAATGGTGGAGAATCAAGGCGCCTAAATTTCACTCCTTTACACTAGATTTGATAGAAATAACAATTCCAAGCCATTGATTTGATTAATCAAATGGTTGTAATCGAAAGTAGTGATCCTAGAGTTGAGAGTTGATTTCTCTAGATCCAAAGGCCCAAATTCATTCAAAAAACTATATAAACCCCCCTCCAAACTCCTAGAGCATCATTGTTAGGCATCCATAGGGCTCATGCTAGCTTACGGTCTCCTTGAGACGATCACCCTCGGTTGAGCGAGTGAGGATCCAAGGTGGGCTAGTATGCGTATAGTACCTAGTTTCAAATTTAAGTTAGAACTCCAATCTAGGATAGGCTCTTGAAACCAACATCTCTATCTTGACTCACCCTTGGTGGAGCGTGTGAGTGAGTTAGAGCTGGTTTTAATGAGTCTTAGACTTATTTAGTTAGACGTTACGAGCCTAGACATACATAGGGTCAATGAAGTGGAACTAACCTTCTTATGTATGACATTTGGTTGAACTGTCATGGTTTGAAGGTCGCAACCGCCTTTGATTAGTAGACTGCTTAGCTTGACGTATCACGAAGATCTTATACATGTATCTTAATTCAAATCCTTTTAATTCATGTCACTTGTCACTTGTCTCTTGTCTCTTGTCTCTCAATCTCTTAAGTATTTTTACATGTCTTCTATTTTCTTCTATGTGTGAGAAGGCTCCGCAGTATTGCGTTGAACCAGTGAGGATGTTTCATTGAGCTTGTGATTAAACTCTATCATCATAATTCACTTGCATGCATATAATCCATACATACCCATACATATTGATTAGTTTCTAAAAGTGTATAAAAAGCTCCAATATTGGACCATTCTTCCTTTTGAAACTGATTTATGTGTAAGGATTCCATCTATTCTCGTCATGCATACATACCATCCAAAGAAGACTATGCATATGGATTAGAATTATGAAGTGTTTAAGAAGCTCCTTCAATGGACCATTCTTCCTTCCAAATTTGATTCGTATGTATGGTTCTCTTTCATTCTTATCATTCATGTTCATCAATCTAACTTGCACTTCTACATTCCCATTCCCATAATCATTTCAACATCTCTCTCTTCTCCATATTCAACATTAATTTCGCTTTCACGTCCTTAAACCTTCCAACATTCATTAGCTTCATACACCTTGTGTGTGCCACGACCGGACCCGATCCACCCGGATTGCGATCACCTCCACAGCGGAAGTCACGTATACCAAATTTGGAGGTTTTTTGGGGGATGATCCAGATGCGCATGTGCGGACCTTTGAGATTAATTATGAAGTTCTGAATTATCCCGTAGATCCTACGTATAAAGCTATTGTGTTCCAATCAATCCTAGTTAATGAAGCTACACGATGGCTAACCGAATATGATTTGAACCACTTTCGGCAGTATGATGATGTGAAGGATCCCTTTCTACAACAGTTTCGGTTAAAGAAGAACCCCGCCAAAATTTTTGATTACTTGCAGAACAATAGGCAGAAACCACACCAAACTGTACAGGATTATGCCACGCTATTTCAAACTCATTTACGGTAGTTGCCACCAGCACATACTAATTTACCAGATGATGTTATCACACAGTGGTTCATCAATGGATTAAAGCCCCAATTGAAGCAGATTATGATCATACGGTGCGTGGGTGGAATGAATTTGAATGTTGTAATTGCTATGGCATTACAATTAGAAAACAAAGTGGGTGGATTCACCGAAGACCTAGAGTGGCTGAAAGCATCCAGACAATCCAACGAGGATCCTTTGAAATAGATATACTGTACCAGGGCACATCAGCTCAACATGCGCGTTGAATCCAGGGCACATCAGCTCAACCTAGAGTGGCTGAAAGCATCCAGGGCACATCAGCTCAACATGCGCGTTGAATCAACTGTATTGTGCCATTTGCCACACAACAAACCACACTATAGAGACTTGCCCATACAATGCCAAGGTACACAACAGAGAATCTGTTAATGCCATCATTCAGGAACAAGGGCAACCGGCCAGCCATTATGTCCCACCAGAGATGAGGAATACCCAGTACCAGGGATACATGAATTATCGAGGAGGATGATCAAATAATTTTGGGCAAGCTTGGTGGAATGCCGGTCCATCAGGAGAAGGTACATCTCCCCCACCCCCTAAATGTCATTTTTGTGGTGAAATTGGGCATATTCGAAGGTTTTGCAAAGATGCAGCGGAGTATGACAAAAAGAAAAAAGAACGATAACATCCGATGGAAAATATGGTGTATATCTCACCAGTAGACACGCAAGCAGTAGTGATCCAAACACGTTCCGGAAAGCAATTATAGCCAAGTGCAGAGATTTTTGAACCCAGCATTCGTGAACAATAGAAGGTGTTTACAAGAGCAAGCAAGTGGGTGACGCAAGAGCAAACCATATTCCCTAACCCAACTCCGGTGACGTAGCAAAGCATACCATCGGACATACTAGAAAGGCAAAATCTAACTCACACAGTACGAGAGTTTATATTGGAGACTGTACCGGAAGGAGCCAAGATTGATTCGGTGTGGGATGTTCTATCTAAGGCATCAATTACATTGCCCTTGGGTCAACTATTGGCTTTGGTCCCTAGAGTGCATCAACAGTTCCAACAGCAGGTCAGTCCAAGATCCTCGAGTGCTCCCGCAACAGCCACAATCCAACCGGAATTGGACCCAACGGTGGACCACATGGTACCCCTGAGTACGGTATGGTACAAAAACCATAAAATCACACAAGTTTTAATTGATGGTGGATCTGGTGTAAACATAGCAACAACCACACTTTGCAAATGGATGGGGTGGATGCAAATTGAACCTATTCATTTCTTTGTACGTATGGCTGATCAATCTCAAGTCCATCCGGTGGGCTTAGTGCGAGATATTCCAATCACTCTACAAGGAAACGTTTTCAAAATGATCTTTGTTGTGCTAGACTTACCAGAATCTAGTCTGGACTACAATCTGCTCCTTGGACGTCCTTGGCTAAAACAAGCTAAGGTAGTGCAAGACTGGTCAGCACATGAATTAGTCTTTAAAAATAATCACCGGAAACATGAAACCCTGTGACTTACATGCACGACCGTATTTAGCGGAGCCTGTACACATGCTGGATGGCCTCTCCAACGATGAAGAGGAAGCTTTCCTTACAGCCAACAAGGATCTGATGGCACTTAGCACTGTAGACTTACAAACGGTGGCTGATAACTGGAGTCTGGCAGCCTGTATAGTGATACCACTGACCAAAGAGCATGAGTCAAGCACAGAACAGACCTTGGATGATCTGATGCTCCAACACTTACTTCACTCAGGAGACGATTTGGAGAAACCCTGACAGTTCTATGTACCGGAAGATCAGCTGATCACCTGCAATTTAGGTGACCAAACCAATCCACGACCAGTAAAAATAAAAGCAAGACTATCCGAGACCTTCCAGGAGCACTTGTTGCAGCTCCTACGAGAGTTCACTGATGTGTTTTCCTGGGATTACAAGGACATGAAGGGGTTGGACCCACGGATTTATCAACACAGAGTGGTGCTGAAACCGGATGCAAGTCCCATCAAACAACCCAGTTACAGGATGAATCCTAACTATGCGGCACAAGTTAAAGCCGAACTTGATCGATTATTGAAGGTGGGATTTATTGTGCCTATTGAGCATGCACAATGGATCTCTCCCATTGTTATAGTTTCGAAGAAAAACAAGCAGCTGCGGATATGCGTGGACTACCAAAAGCTCAATGCCACAACTGTACCTGATCCATTTCCATTGCCGTTCCTAGATACCATGCTAGACAACGTGGCCGGTAGGGAAATGTATTCCTTTCTAGATGGATACAGTGGTTACAATCAAGTCCGAATGGCCGAGCAGGATATACCCAAGACTGCATTTATTACAAACTGGGGTGTCTATGCATGTACCGTAATGTGGTTTGGACTGTGCAATGCTCCTAGTATGTTTCCAATGATGCATGCAGGAAATTTTTTCCCCTTATCTCACCACATTTATGAGAGTGTATCTAGATGATTTCTCGTTATCCGCTGACACGTCGACGCACCTGTACCATTTACGATGTTGCTTTTCAAAGTGCCGAGAATATCGATTGTGCTTGAACCCGAACAAATCGGTATTCTCTGTATCCTGTGGCAAGTTGCTCGGACAAGTTATTTCCAAACAAGGTATTCAGGTGGATCTAGACAAAGTGAAGGCCGTCCTGGAGGCTCTTGCTCCTAAGACACCTAAAGACGTGATGCGGCTTTTGGGCCAAATCTGGTGGCATGGGCAGCATCTGCATTGACTTGCTCATTTGGCAATACGACTTAATCAATTGATAACCAGTAGCCCGCGTCAGTTTGAATGGACCGAAGAGTGTCAACTTTCTTTTGACTGGCTGAAATCATTGTTAACTCAAGCTCCCATTTTACAAGCACCAAATTGGGAATTGCCCTTTCATGTCTTTGTGGATGCATCGGACAGTGCCATTGGAAGCGTGTTGATGCAGCAGACGGATTAATGGTTTTGTCCGGTATATTACACGAGTCACAGATTGACCCCGATAGAGCGTAACTATTCAGTTACTGAATGAGAATGTCTTGGCTTAGTATATTCTGTGAAAAAAATTCAACATTATCTGTTGGGCAGACGCTTCACCTTCCACGTAGATCATGCAACATTGGTGTATCTTGTGCGACAACAGCATTTGGGAGGACGGTTAGCACGGTGAGTCTTTTTGCTTCAAGAATTTGATTACTCCATCGTACATCGACCAGGGTCAGCACACGCTCTTACTGACTTCCTCTCTCAGTTGGATTTCGGTGAGCCACCGAAGGGAATTGATGATACAACACCAGCCATCTACGCAACAGAGACAATGCAGGATGATCAACAGGATTTACCGGTACCCTCTTCTTACTATGATACCTTGCTTCTGTTCTTGACTAGTGGATGTCTGCCTGGTATGATTTCTTCAGCTGCTAGACGAAGACTAGCCACGTATAGTCGACGCTTTCGGTTGATTTTCGAACAATTATATTACATGGACCACTCATGAGTACTACTCAGATGTATCCCCCCCCATAAAATTGCTTAAGTCGTTACCATGGCCCATACTGCTCCAATCGGAGGACATTTTTCGGTCGACCTGACTCACCGGAAGATTCTCTAGAGTGGGTTGTGGTGGCCCACTATGTATCGTGATGTGACCAAGTATGTACAATAGTGCCACGAGTGCCAGCGTTCCGGTCAACCTTTACAGAGACATTACTTTTGTCTCCAACCCATTGTGCCTCTTGAACCTTTTCTGAAATGGGGCTTGGATTTTATTGGACCGATTACACCTCCGACGACAGTCACCAATAGTAGAATATTCTTACATGCATAAATTATGCAACTAGATGGGCCGAAGCATGGGCTCTACGATCAGCCACAACGGCTGCGGTTGTTAAATGTTTAATGAAGGATATTTTTCTGTGCTATGGGTTAACCTTGGAGATAGTAACTGATCAAGGTATGCACTTTGCCAATACATTAATGCAAGTGCTTACTAAAACCTTCCAGATTGTGCACAAATTCGGTTTTCCCTATTACCCACGAGCAAATGGACTTGCTGAGAGTACCAACAAATCTCTCTTAAATATCTTGAAGAAACTGGTGTTAGATTGCCTAGAGAGATGGGACCAATTTCTACCTGTTGTACTATGGGCTTATTGTACCACATACAACGTGGCGACCAGAACAACTCCTTTTAAGTTGGCGTATGGATTGGAAGCAATTGCTCCGATGGAACTGGTGGTTCCCAGTCTGTGTGTGGCCCTTGAACGGAAGCTCTTACTGGAAGAATCTTTTCCCTTTCGATTGGAGGCTTTATGGTCCTTGGATGAACAGCGTCTGGAGAGTTTCTTGGTGATGCAGGAAGTGCAACAGAGACAGGCCAAAACCCACGATCGTTTCCTCAAAACTCCCCTGTTTATGGTAAACCAATTGGTCCTCTTCTATAACACTAAGTCTAATCGATTCGCTAGAAAATTTAAGCTACGATGGTTCGGTCCACACCAGATTGCTGAACAAGTGGCACCTGCAACTTTTTGGTTATCCACCTTAACTGGTCACCTTCTCCCTAAAGTGATTAATGGTTCGAAGCTTCGACCCTAATATCTATCGTCTACCACCTCGTGAGGTGTCTTCAGTATTTTTGCTCTTTTTTGCTTATCACTTGATTTTATTTCCTGATCTCCGTGTTTCGATTGACCAATTGACTGTAATCCTTTTGTTTTCTTTATCTAACCATGATTAATAGCCGCCTCTGTGTCACCGCATCTATTAATACATGCATGTCGCCATTATGTCGGTATATTTCCAATACTGCATTATGATTAGGATTTTTGTCGCCTGATTTTTTCAGTGTTCCTACTTAATCTTGTTCTTTTCGCCGTTAATCGCTATGGTGTTTTTGTGTGTTTGCGACCACTATGCGCTTTGTGCTTTCGCTTATCTCTGAGTGTGCCATGGAAGCTCTTGCGAACATAGCAACCTTCAGTGCGGGTCTCACTTCGGATGTGAGTGAGTACTTGCACGCTCGGGGACTTTTCGCCTTCGCTGAATTGCCTCGGCATTCAGTGGAGTGTCATCCTTTCCATGCGCAGATCATCTCTGCCATCATTGCCATGCCTGCTACAGAGCAGTGCTGGCCATTAACGTGCTTAAACCCCCGTATAGTAGTTACACTAAACACGGTTGCTGAGGGGTTCCGTCTCCCTCAGGAAGGGTTGATTGATGGACCACTCCTTCTGATAGCAACTATGAAGGAACTTTTTCCCCGGCAGTCATATAATGAGTTTGCCATTCTCTGCTCCCCCAGCCTGAGCGCACCGCGCTGCAATTTCTTGTAGCAGTGTTAAACTTGCAAAAATGCACGTATGGTATTTCCAGGCCTTTTTACTCGATGATTGATATTGCCTCACGAGAGGGTGTCAATTGCACATCCTTCTTCTTCGGACGCATTCACCATGAATGTTTAACGGTTACCAAACAAATCTCCAAGAATGATATGCCTCGTACCTGATTGCCCCATCTCCTTAGCTTTCTCCTTTTGGTTCTACAAGCCGCACAACCTCCCTCAATGGATACTGTGTTGTTACACGAGGAATCTACACAAATGCTAGAGGAGGATGATGAAGAAGACCTCCTCCAATTTTTTCAGCGTAAACGAAGACGTATTAGCCCATCACAAAGCCAAGTGCAGGCTTCCAATGCGGGTCAAGAAGTTGAACTCTTTCATGACACCACCACTTCCTTACAGGTAGAATCTGTCCTGCCTTCTCCTAATCAGCAGCCGAACAAGGACATTATAATGGAAGATGTAGCTGAAGTCTCATCGTGGGAGGAATCTCAGCAACTGCATGTTGAGGCTATAGTGAAGGAGATAGTGAAAGCTACTGTTGTTAGAGACTGTCAACCTCCTTCTTCACCAATCACAGACGCCCAAAGCAGATGCAGTCCATCAAATGACTAGAAATGCAGAGGCAGTTACCGAACCTGCCTTGTTAGTACCACATATTGAGACTGGAATCGTTTTGGTTCCGACTGCCCTTATCCCTCTTCCTCTTCCACTACCATTCTCGGCGGTTCTCCCCGGTGCGCCTTCAACTGCCATTCGTGAGGCAACAACCCATCTCCTCTCCTCTCCCGACTACTCTCCACCCTCCTCACCTCATCTGCTCTCTGCCTTATCATCATAGCCTCCTCCTTCTCTTCCCCCCACCAGTAATGTTCACTGAATTGGCATCCATGGGCCAATTACTTATTCAATTCTCCCAGCAATTGCCCCTCCAGATGAAGATGGAAACTTAGACAATTAAATAGGAGCTACAGAGTAAGGTTGACCTTCTTGAAGCAGACATTGCCCCTCTCCAAAAAGAAGTACTTGCGGTCAAAGTCGAGAATCATGCCTTGCAGACTCAGATCCAGCAACTCCAAGAAAAGTTAGTAGAAAAAGACAATATCATTGCTCAATGGGACACCGCACTTGCTGAATTGAATGAGAAGGATGTTCTCCTTGTTGCTCGCGATGAAGAGATTTCTCAATTGAAATAAATGGTGACTGAAAAAGAAGATGCCAGGGTTGCACTTGGAAATCTGCTGGAGCATACACGTGCAGATCTTGCTTTGGTGGAGCAGAAAGGACAGGAAATGGTAGACCTTGCTATGCAAACCACTGAAGAATTAAAGAAGGTGTCCAAAGAACTTTTTCAGAAAAGTCATGATTTGGAAGCAGAGATTGGCTAGGCTATTCAGTTAAAGAAGGAGATGGAAGCTATTAAACAGGAGTGAGAGGCTTATTATAAAATGATGCACTTTCAAGCTCAAGAACTTGAAAGAAGAGAAAAACAGTTAGGAGCTCAGGCAGATAGGCTCTCATGAATTGATGCAGATATAACAGAAATGAAGCTACGACGAGACACTGCTCTGGCCAATGATTTTTATCTACAGGAATCTTTTTTGCAGACTCATACCGAATTACTTATGAGCTAGGTTATAGCTGCCAGTTCGGTTAGAACTGATGCACGACTTATAGAACCAACTATTTTGAAAGATATGCTAGATTCCCTCAAGCAGAAGATTACCCGTACATTTAAATTAGCTCGGACTATGTATATTCAGGGAATCATAGATGAACCTTGATTTTGTAATCACCATTTTTGGGTTCGAGTCCACCGTGCATGCCACTATTAGCCACCGGAAAGGAACTCATACTTTTGTAATATATACTCTAAAAAGTCGCACGCATCATGAAAAGGCGTAGCCCAAAGTTGTAACCCTTAAAAAAAGATTAATGAAAGAGTCCCATAGAGCATAAGGTGTAATCGCTGGACTGTTCGTCTGGGAAAGAGCCAGAAGCGAAGCGCTTTTTGTCAAACTCTGTGTAACACTCAATCTTCTGTCAATTCTGTCGATTAAGTTTAATCATTAAGTGAAGTTAATGAAGTGTTAAGTAAATTGATTAACGCGATAAGTGAAGAAGTTGTACGGTACACTGTCTGATGTGGAAGTGTGTTGAAGAACATATTCAAAATAGTACTGGGAAGATAATCTAACCTAGCATGTTAATTCGATGAAGTAGTATCTTCTTAATCTGTAGATTTGGGAAAATACAAATAGGGCCTCTCTTTACAGACCCCTAACCATCCCAAGAACCGAGGACTGAAAATAGATTAAACTGGCAAAGGTTTAACATGTATCAATCTTTATTTTTCTCCCATAGTCATTTTGGCCATATTGGCCTTTAGTGGGAGATTTTTACCATTAGTGTCCATGTAAATGGCAGAATGGTGGCCAGAATGTTGTATATGTTCTTCAATAAAACATATAATTGCCTGGTCAACCACACACTACAAGTTCGGTTGCATTTGTATGACCTAAGAAATTTGTGTTCATGGTCTATGTAGTGTGTGTTTTCTACCTATTGTGCAGCCTCTATGTGGAGTATTGTATGCGGCATTTGGAACTCAGTTTTCTACTTTGAGGATATCGTCTTGGAGCTCTCAAGAAGAAGGTCCACCATCATGCCTTGGCAAAGAAATATTGCACTGCTATCACAACATTTTGATGCAAAATATTTTTTCTTTTTCTGCGAGCAAAGCCAACACTTGCCCACCCACCCAAGGCTTTCTCCAAGGCTTATGCCTAAGGTGGTGACCAAGGCATAAGACTATAGGTACTAGTGAAGTATTCCTTTGGAAAGGCATAATGGTTGAATCTCCTTCTCGAGAGCTCCAAGACAATACCCTCAAAGTTGAAGATTGAGTTCGAGATGCCACACACAATAATCCACACAAAGGCTACTGAATATGCAAAAAACACATAGTACACAGACTACGAACACACATTTCTTAGATCATACAATTGTAGTGAAAGCTAGAGGCTGTGTCTGACCAAACCACTATATGTTTTATTAAAGAACATATACAAAAGTGTTCACCGGCCATTTGTGTTTCGCATGGACACTAATGATAAAAATCTCCCACTAAAGGCCAATATGGCCAAAGTGACTATGGGAGAAAAATAAATAATGATAAAGAATACTTGAATGTAAGTATACAAACTATACCTCCCACGTGATGGGCATGTTAAATAGTATACAAGTGACTCTATAAGATCATACATCAAGTAACTCCCATCAAGTGACACTAGTGTTGAAAGCTATCAGGTGGTAGAGATTTAGTCAAATCATTTGCAACATTATCTCGAGTATGAACCTTCTCAAGAATAATACGCTTAGTGGCTAAGCAATCTCTAATGAAGTGATACCTCACCTCAATGTGCTTGGTCTTGGTATAGATTAGATTCTTAGCCAAAGCAATGGCACTCTGACTATCACTGAGCAAATGAGGAACATGTTGAGGTAGAAGGATATCACAAGAAGGATGAGAAAGCCATAATGATTCCTTAAATGCCTCACTTATTGCAACATACTCTACTTCTATGGTGGAAACCGTTGTAAATTCTTGAAAAAGAGATCTCCAAGAGATAGCACCTCCAACAAAATGAAAAATGTACCCTAATGTAGACTTACAATTTTCTACACAACTAGCATAATCAAAATCTTGTAACCAATAATGATGCTTTCCCTCTACCTAAGCATAGTCACTTGTCCTTAGAGACACTGAGATATCTCAAAATCATCTTAACCACTTCCCAATGCTTCTTGCTAGGATTAGACATATATCTACTCACAACTCTCACTATAAATGCAATGTCTGGTCTCGTGGTTACCATAGCCTACACGATACTACCAACAATAGACTGATAAGGAATTTTGTTCATGAATTACTTTTACTCATTTGATTTAGGGCAATCATCCTTTCTCAATTTCCCATATGTGGGTAAAGTTGTACTCAATGACTTTCCTCCCTGCATATTGAACCTGTGAAGTAATTTGGATATGTACTCACTTTGAGACAAGTATATGCATTTTTTGCTCCTATCACGAGTAATGTGCATGCCAAAAATATGTTTGTTATCTCTCAAATCTTTCATATAAAATGTATGAGTCAACTTCTCTTTGAGAATTGAAAATTCATAGGAGGACTTCCTAGCAATCAACATATCATTGACATAAAGTATGAAGCATATCAAGCTACCATCTAAGCATCTCTTTGTGTAGAGACAATGATCCTCATTGCTTCGAGAATATCCTTGATACTTCATAAAAGCATCAAACTTCTAGTACCATTTTCTAGGGGATTGTTTAAGTCTATACAAGCTTTTCTTCAGCTTACAAACTAGACTTTCCTTGCTAGGAAGTACATAACCCTCTGATTGTTCCATATAGATCTCATCTCTAAGATCTCCATGTAAGAAAATAGTTTTCACATACATGTGGACTAGCTCTAAGTCCTCCATTACAATGAATCCAAGCAAAATTTGCAGGGTATTCATCTTGACCACTAAAGAGAAGATTTCCTCAAAATCAACACCATGTTGTTGCTCAACAAGTCATGCTTTGTACTTTGGAGAAGCACTATTGGATGTGAATTTCAGCTTTGGCAAAGGTACTAGATCCCAAATACCATTCTTGTGAATAGAATCCATTTCACTCTTCATGGCACACTCCCACTTGACATGATCCTTTGTCTGCATAGCCTCTTTATAGCAAGAAGGCTCACCAGCATCTGTTAGCATAACAAAATCCAAACCTAGAACATATCTATTTGGTGGATGTGAGACACATGCAGAGCATCTCAATGGTTGCTAAACATGAACATTTGTATACTGATCTAATCAGAAATTCTCTTGAACATCCCTAAGTGCAACATTTTTATGCATGCTTACTGGAGGACTAGTATCCTCAAACACCAATCTTCTCACTTCAACCTCCTTAACGGGTTGTTTATGCATCTTAGACTCATTGAAAATGGCATCACTACTTCTGATCAATGATCGTGTTTTAGGATCCCATAAGCAATATCCAAATTATCCTTCTCAACCATATCCAAGAAAAATGCATTTCTTTGAATTATGGTCTTGATTTTGTCTAAGATTCTTGGGTATATGAACATATGCTTCACACCAAAAATCTCGAAGATGATCATAATATGGTGGCTTCCCTATCCATAAATCTTATGACACTTTTAGATCTTTGTTAGTACTAGGTGAAAGGTTAATCATGTGAATTGTAGCCAATACTGCTTCTACCCAAAAGCCTTGTGAAAGGTTTGCATGATGCAACATAGAAAATACTATATCTTGAATATCTCTATTCATTCTTTTAGCTACACCATTTTGTATTGGGGTAAAAGGAGCTATAAACTCTTTATGAATTCCTCTAGACTAACACAAAAGGTTGAATTCATGTGAGGTATACTCACCCCAATTATCTGAACATGAAGCCTTAAGCTTAGTTCCTTTTTCAATCTCATTGAAGCAAGCCATTTTTTGAATACAGAAAATACCTTATCCTTCAATTTGATAGGATATACCCAGACTTTTCTAGTAGCATCATTTATGAAAGTGACAAAGTAAAGAGAACCACCTAATGACCTTGTGGGCATAGGACCACACACATCTATATGAACGAGATCTAAAGGCTGAATTGAAGAGTCAATGTGCATGTTTTATGCACATTCCTAGTTTTCTTTCCATTGAAAATGCTCACAAAATAAAAAATCAGAGATAGATAGCACAAGTAAGTAGCAAAAACGAGAAAGATTTTCCATTCCACTATGGGATATATGGCCCAAACGGCCATGCCAAATACAAGCCATAGGCTATTCAATAATAACTAACAAGTGTTCTTTCTGTGACACAAATAAAGGATAAAGTGAGCCAACTTTGCTTTCCTTTGTAATAACCATATTGCCCTTTGATATGCAAAAGGACTTACCATAGAAAACCACCTTCTAACCAAGCTCATCAAGTTGACCAACTAACATCAAAAGACATGATCACTGAGGTACATGACATACATTATTCATAGTAAATTTTGAACCATCAATGAACTGTAGAACCACATTTTCAACCCCAACATCACACTGATAAGACTCACCAAGTCTCATGGTACCAAGAGACTTTGTTGCATATTAGAGAACCATTCTCTATGTGGTGTCATATGGAAAGAAGCACCAGAATCTAGCAACCACGTGTGGGAAAGAAAATCATCCATAAGAGCCTTAGTGGGCACAATACTATCTAGTGTCAACACATCCACATCATTAGAAATAACATTAAATTCTTCAATCTTCATAGTCAAAGAAGATGGTGTAGGTAGTTGTTTAACATGCCCAACAACATTCTATCCTTTGTTGGAGTTAGACATCTGCGGAAGCACGCGAACAGCACAAGGAAGAAGAAGAAGCTTGGAGCACAACACACAAGACTAAATGTATTACTAGAGAATGTACAAAGATAAGTAGCCCATTAGGGCAATAGGCGTATATACAAGCCGGGGGAAAAAAACCTCCTAAAGAGGGAAAAAAGTGCCCCGGCGGTCCTAGAGTGTTCACACACATCACTACCTAAATATATCAACAAATCCCCCCTAGGAGTGATGCGGTGAACAAGGAGCTGGCACTCATGTATAAGGAAGTGCCAAGCTATGTGGAAATCACTCCACAAAAGGAAGTAAGCTTTGCGGAAAGCTTCAAACTTCTCCCTAGGTAGAGCCTTCGTGAAAAGGTCTACAATGTTCTCCTACGTGGGCACATATGCCAAGCTGATCTCCCCAGCAGAGAACCTCTCCCTGACATAGTGATAATGCACCTCAATGTGCTTAGTGTGAGCATGGAACACAGGGTTCCTCGTGAAGGGCTTTGGTGTGCAGAACAAGAGGAGGAAGGAGGAAATGGAGCGAGAGAGAAGAGAGGAAAGACGCGCGGAGATGCGTGGGAGCCTCGAAACCCACATAATAATCTCTCTTGAGGCAATGCTCTATATATGATGTATATATATGAATATGGGGATAAGGTCACATGACCCTTACATCCCCAACAATCTCCCACTTAAGGGTCAATGTGACCATAAGTGGTAACATATAAAAGAATGATGTAGGACTATACAGTAATGTACATGAAGAGTCCGGATCTCAACCCATACTGATCAGCCTACACCAACCGCCTCGAACAAGGTGTATCCATGCACCTCAAACTGCTCTAGACTCATATCGACAAGAGTCGAGCTCATATCTGACTGATGCAAGAACTGGTGAAGTTCCTGCAAAGCTCCCACTCGCTCTATGCCTATGTCAATCATCGAACGACTGACAAGTCCGAGTGCAAATGCTCCAATAGCAACTGCAATGTCTGGTCTAGAGCATAACAACTCGTACATCAAACTCCCGAATGCTGACGAAACATGTGCTATCCTGGCTAAGCTAAGCATATCAGGCATGCCTATATCCAAGGCATCCAAAGCACCATCATCAAGATCAACATGTCCTGACATATCTGTGTCAACATCTGGCATGAGCGAATCCAAGAATGACTGCATAACTATTGACTCCTCAGCATCTAAATCAGCCATGCACTCAACCAAGGATGTGTGTAGCTGTGCACCCTGAGAGCTAAACTGCTCTATCACACACTGTGTATCATGAGAGCAATCCTGCTCTATCACATCAAGTGTATGATCATGCTCCACATGAGCTATCTGCACAACATCAACACCAAGATTTAAGTGATGATCACACTCTAACTGAGTGTCATCACAATGCTCTATATGAGCATCTACATCATGCTCTAAAGCATCCAATTGATCATCCAAACTATGCTCCAAACGAGCATCCACATGATCAACAAAACCATGCTCCATAGAAGCATCATGAGCATCCAAAACATGCTCTACATGTGCATCCATCTGAGCATCTGAATCCTGCCATACATGTGCATCATGAATGTCAATAGACCTATGTGTAGGTAGATAAAATGAGACATGACGAGTCTCACATCGCACATAAGGCTGAACTCCCACTGAGACGAGACTGCCTCTCACATGAAGTATCTGCAGTGGATACATGTGCCCAATCCTGGCACCTCTGACAAGCATAAGCTGTCCCAACTGCAACTGAAAATGATGCTCACCAAGGAATGCATAACATCTACTCTCATGTAACTGGCTAACTGAAATCAAGCTCATAGGGAATGAAGGCACATAACGTACATGTCTGAGAATAAGTGATTCTCCACTAGGTAGCATAAGGCATATATCTCCTGCACCCTCAATATCATATGTCATACCATCAGGCATGTGCACACATCCACGACTCTCACCTGAGAATCGACAAAACCACTCACGATGTGGAGTAACATGAAAAGTGGCTAATGCATCAATCAACGAAGCCATATGCGTGCTATCCAATGAATAAGAGGGATCCTGAGATGAACCATAGGAGAAAGTGATATCACCATCACTGGCATAATCAACTGCCATAGACTCTCCTGAAATCACTACCTGACCTGCATCACATGCATGTCTCTGACGTCGTCGTCGCATCGGCCTGAAGCAACATCGTCGAATATGGCCCTCACGACCACAGTGCCAACATCGAAGTCGTCGATGTGATCTATGTCTCACATGAGTCAATGGACTCGCATACATATCATGTAGTCTCTGCCATAATGCACTACTCGTCTCCTCATAAGTAACAGACTCATATATAGAATCCACAAGCTGTAATCGGATAGTGGAGCTGGCCAATGCATCCATATCCATCCATACGTGGTCAGGCATGTCACGAGACCTCTGTGCATCTCTATGCACATACATATGTAACCCTGCACGAACCAATGTATGCCACATCTGAGCTTTCCATCTCGGAAAGTCAGTGCCATCAAATCGAGAAGACATCATGCTAGCAATCCAATAGACTAGTAATGTAATAAGAGAATAAAAACAATACTCTATCCTCAATAGGATCACACCTGCATATCCATATGCATAACTCACATCACAAATGTCTCGATGGAGAAGGAACCATGTTAACCACCTGTCACATAACCATGCATCTAGCATGCACATAAAACCATGAGCATAAGCCTGCCCATCAAGTCTCCAAAGTGACCAAATAGATGTGAAAGAATCCTGGGAAAAATTCGACAGAGTATCCCCTGTAAACTGAGCAATCAAACAAGATAACCAATCTCAAAAGAACAATGAGTAATCTGTCACCACCTATCATTGATATAATCAAAGATAATGGCAAATACACATGTCCAAAAACTCATGGCAATACATGCCAATACAATGGTGATGCACCTCCCACTCAAGAATGAATTCTGCAAGATGGTCCAACCTGTCACAAACAACCTATGATCAAGTCCAAGTAAATGGAGATCAACAATGATCCAAAGCTATCACACAAGCTTCAAGATCCACTAGAGCTCCTTTCTAGTGTAAAAGCCGATGAAATTTTGATAGCATCTCCTCTGTAAAATGGACTCTAGAACCAAAATAACCAAGTGGGAATCACCATCCATAACATCAAATCAATGAACATTTCCTAATAGAATAGCAAATCAAGGTGACAAATAAGTATGCAACTAGGCTTCAATCTGGATCATGTACCTGCAAAGAAAACAAAGATACAAGTACCAACTAAGATCTAATGTCAACTCTCACAAAAGTATGTGCAAGTAACCAAGTGGCATAAGCAAGATATAGACCACAATGCCACTATACATCCATGATCGTACTTATGATGACATAAACCTCAAAAAAGAGTATACCACAATGTCATCTTACATGCCAAACACATGACAAGATCATGCTCTACTCTCATATGGAGGAGCTACCACAATGATCATACATGTACGAAGCCTTCAAGCTCTAAGAATAAGAGCTTGCACACCAAAAATTCTCTCTCGAAGAAGTTCCAAAACAAATTCAACCTCCAAGTGTAATTAGGGTTGTTTGGGCAAAACTGTACTGCTCTGTATTTTGCTGTTTCAGAGGTGATAACCTGTGAATCTAAACTTTTGGTCTTCAGCAAACTTGAAGATCTGCTTCTTGGCTACGTAACGACATAAAGAACACCTCAATCAGAGGTGCGTAGGTCAACATATGCATAAAACAAGCACCTGCTGTCAATTTCACTATCACCTACAACACTGCTACTCTGTATTTTGCAGTTTCAGTGACCTTGCACTGAGAATCTGAATCTGAGTTCTTCTACAAAGTTGTATCTATCTTTTCAAGCTACGAGCAGCAATTTGAATCGTTGCATTCCGAGCTGTAGAACTCAAGTTATGACAAAAAAACCGACCTGCTATCCTACTCAATGTAGATTCGCCTTCTACAATTCTCTGCGTTTTCCGAATTTTCGGCACTTGAGAAGTCCAAACCAGGTTCTGCGCCCTTCTATGAAGTTGTAGGACTTTCTGTTAGCTACGCACAGAACTTTAAAACGCATGAATCTGAGCTTCTTAACTCGAGTTATGACCGAAATACTGAACTGCTATCAAGAGATGCCGACCTGCACTTCTACCCCTTCTCACCTAAGCTTCCATTGAAGCTTCTTGCACACCAGCCTTCAACATGCTCTGATACCAATGAAGGGCTTTGGTGTGCAGAACAAGAGGAGGAAGGAGGAGATGGAGCGAGAGAGAAGAGAGGAAAGATGCGCGGACATGCGTGGGAGCCTCGAAACCCACATAATAATCTCTCTTGAGGCAATGCTCTATATATGATGTATATATATTAATATGGGGATAAGGTCACATGACCCTTACATCCCCAACACCTCGCAACTGCCAATGCGCTCTGACTGTCAGTGAAGATGGTGGTGGCAGAAGACTGGTCAACACCCAAATCAGCCATAAGGCGTCTGAGCCACACACACTCAACAGTCGCTGTGAAAGCTGCCCTATTTTCAGCCTCACAACTGGAAGTGGCCACAGTAGACTGCTTCTTGCTCAACCAAGATATACATGAGCTACCAAGCATGAAGCAAAAACCACTGGTGGACACACGAGTGTCATAGCAACCAGCCCAATCTGAGTCAGAAAAAGCATGCAAATCTGGCGGTAGTGATCCCCCCTTGGGATAAAACAACCCAAGTAGCCGAGTACCACTCAAGTAGCGAAAGATGCGCTTAACCACTTTCCAATGCATGACTCCTGGGCAATGCATAAACCTGCTCATCTGTGAGACAACAAACTGAATATCTGGCCGAGTAATGCATAAGTAAATCAAGCATCCAACAGCCTGCTGATAGAGAACAACATCAAATGCATCTCCAGCATCATGAAGACTCAATTGTAAACCTATCTCCATAGGAGTGGCAATAGGCTTACAGTCTTCAAGGCCAAAACGCTGCAATAATGTGTTAATATATTTCGTTTGACACAAAGCCATTCCACCATCAACGTGCATAAACTGAATGCCCAAATAGTGATGCAAATGCCCCAAATCAGACATCTCAAATGAGGCATGCAAATCAGCCTTAAAATCAGCAATATGTGTCTCAATAGGACCAGTGAGCAGCATGTCATCAACATAGACAACAATGATCAGAAGCACATCATTAGTATCAATAAAATATTGTACATGTGTCACATGTGCCTGGGATTCGCAATTGTGTCTATGCACGGTCGTGTAATGTGGCTCTAGATTAATGCATACTTTGGAAATGCATGACCTGAATGGTGCAAAAGACAAGGTTATGCCAAAGGCACATGGTTTGTTGTTGGTCGAGGCTTTTTTATGTTAGACTTGATGCAATTTTTGTTTGGAGGTGTCGATTGGATCTTGAAATGAGGTAATCCTCCTGATTGGAACCCATTTTAGAATAGGATTTGACCCTGTAGAGATCACCTCAGGCCACTTCATCTTTGGATGCTTTCCAAACTTTGGTATCTAGTGTGGTTGGTTCGTTGGTTCGGTGGATGTTGCTAGTGCTTTTGGCTTCCAAACCCATATCCTTAATGATTGTCTGCTTACTTTGGCAGAAGGGTTGGTTTTATCTTCTTTTGGTCTTTGTGCTCTGTTCTTACCCTTTTCTCTCCTTGGCTTCATTGTCGAGACCTTTTGCATGGTGGGGAACATAGGTCGTTGTGTCTGTAAGAGTTGCTTGTGTACCCACATCTGTGATCGCCCTTGTTGAGTTGTAGCTAACTTCTTAGGCACCCAAATTTGCAAGTGATGATGGTCGGCCGTCATCAATTGCTTTGGTACCCAAACCTGTTGAAGACCTTGGGATTGAGCTTGTCCTCGTTTCTGGGTGCTTCTTTTAGCATGTTTAGCTTGCTTAGATGGGATTGGTTGTGGTAAAGCTAGTGGTTGTTCTCCTTTTTGTACCCAAATCTGCTTCATGCCTGGAGCTTCTTTCTTCGTGAATTCCGTCTGTCGAGTTGATATAGTAGATGTCATTTTTGCTTGCCTCCTTGGTTGGGTTACACTTGCATTAGTATGTGAAGAAGAAGAGAGGTGTGCTGGCCTTTGAGCTTTGGCTTTCATGATTGAGTCCTTGTGCGTCATAGGGTCGGTGACACCCACAAAATTTTCTTTACGAAGATTAGTTTCAGGAGAACTAAGAGAATGTGTGACCTCTGGATTTGTGAGCATGCACTTGTCTAATTCTAATGTAATGCATTGTTCATGTACCCAAACTTGAAGAAGTTGACTTCTTAGGTTCAAGTTGACTGCATGGTCATAGATCCAATCTTGACCTAGGACAAGTGGCTCTGTAAGGTCCGCATCATGACACACTAGCATTTTGACTTTTATTGGAACATCTTGAAGGTAGATGGGAAGTTCCACCTCGCCTAAACAAGGGGTTTCCACACCTCCCAATCCTATGAGATAGGCTTCTATGGGCTTGATGTCCAATTGCAGGTCTTGGCAGTATGAAAGTCTAACTGCACTAGTTGCTGCACCTGAGTCAATTAATGCTCTCACGGTCTTTGCATTCTTCCCTTGCCCTACCGCTATGGTCACAAATGGACGTCGATCAATTATTTGAGAAGCAGTTAGGTCCGTTTTTTGGCACATGTCCATGTGATATTTTGGAGCTTTTGTGTTGATCTCTAGGCCTAATCGTCGTAACTTATTTCTTCTGATGCGCTCTCTCGCCTCTACTTGTGCTACTTCTCTAACCCTTAACTCCTCTTCTTTTCGCTTCTTAGCAGTGTTGAGTCTCATTAGCATTTCCTCTGTAAGAGGTTCTTGATATAGCTTGACTCGACAAACACTGATATAGTTTGGTAAGACATCGCCTTCTAGTGTGGCCAATTGAACTGCACCGCTAGTGGAAATTCTATTAATGATCATGGGTCCATATCCTCTTTTTTCCAATTTACGGGCATGTTGCTTTAGTGTATAAACCAACACTAGGTCTCCCTCTTTCAAGCCTTTATCCTTGATATGTGCATCAAAGTATGCCTTTTGCCTTTTCTTTGCAGCATAGATGCCTGCCGCTGCTCGTAGCCTTGTCTCACCTAAGCGTTCTAAATTAAAGATCCTCGAGGATAACTCGTGTCCGTTCCAATCATGCTCTTGTGCTACTTTTAAAGTTGGGATTAGGAAATCCAATGGTAGCACAGCATTTTGTCCGAAGACCATCTGAAATGGGGTGGCATTGAGTACCGTTTTATAAGCAACTCGGTAGGCCCAAACAGCATGATGAAGTTGTTTGTCCCAATCAGAGCGTTTGTTATTTACGAGTTTTGTCAATACGTTACATAGGATCTTATTCGTGCTCTCAGCTTGTCCGTTAGCTTGTGGATGATAGGGGGCAGACTTCTTGTGTATCACCAAGAATTCTTGGAGAAGATTTTCAATGACTTCATTCAAGAAGTGTGTGCCTCTATCACTAACTAACGCTATTGGTAATCCATATCTCGTAAACACGTTCTCGAATAAAAACTTCGCCGTAGTTTGAGCATCGTTCTTTGTTGTGGCTTTGACTTCTACCCACTTTGTAAGGTAGTCCGTGGCTACAATAATGTATTCTGCATGGGAGTTTCTAGCTGGGGGGTTAATAGGACCTACAAAGTCTATGCCCCACTTTGAGAATGCACGTCCTCCCATCATTGGCCTCAGAGGCATCTCATCTTTTCGAATTGGGTACTGGGCATGTTGACATGTGTCACATTTCTTCACATAGGTATGTGCATCCATATGAAGAGTGGGCCACCAAAGTCCTGAGAATAGAATAGACTTGATTACTCTGTCAGGCCCAAAGTGTCCACCTGCCACACTGCTATGTGCAGTTTCTAAGACTCTCAAATAATCTGATTCATGAACGCACAATCTTAAATAGCCATCTTTGCCTCTTCGGTATAGATTATCACCTACTAAGGCATAGTCTTTAGCCTCCTGCTCCATACTTCGTTTTCTTGCTAGAATTGCCTCCTTGGGGGATGTTCCCGATCTCATGAATTCTACCAATGGAGCACTCCAGTCAGGAATTAACGACACGTGATAAAGGGTAGCATGCTCCACTGGGGGTCGCTCTTTGCACATTGGACAATTCTTCATCCACTCATGAATTTCTTTATCCATACTAGGCCAATACACTCCTAAACGTTTTAGATTTTGCAGTGTTCGTTGTTTAGAATAGTGATTCCCTAGAAATCCTTCATGGGCTTGTTGCAACCAACTACTATGCTCATCATCCTCGACACAACAAGCTAGAACACCTTCCGTGTCTTGTTTATACATGCTTCCTGCCAATATTTGATAGCTTTGTGACCGCACAATTTCATCCCTGTCCGTCTTCACCTTTTTATTTGCGGGTCCAAAGGTTAGGACTAGTACCAACTTATTTGCCCATTTAGGAACAACTTCTAGATTGAACAGATAAGCATCGGGCAATTCATCAGACACTCCTTGCGGTGGCTCTCCTGAAGTGATGCGAGAAAGGTGATCCGCTCTGAGGTGGGTCTTACCTTGCCTAACAACCACTTCAAAGTCATATTCCATTAGTAAGAGGAACCATCTTACTAAGCGTCCAGTATTGCAAGGTTTATTGACCAAGTATAATAAGGCTTGATGATCGGTGAAGAGCTTAAACTTGTTGGCCAATAAATAGTGTCTAAATTTCTTTACAGCATATACCATGCCTAAGCCTTCTCTTTCGGTTGTGGTGTAGTTTCGTTCAGCAGCATTCAATTGCCTACTAGCATATGCTATAGGCAAATCTAAATTCCCTTCACCAGTTGGTTGTGACAGCACACATCCTATTGCATAATTGGATGCATCCACATGTACATGGAATGGCTTATTCCAATCAGGATTGGTCAGTATCGGTGTTGTGCACAAGCGTCTCTTCAGCTCATTGAAGGACTTCTCGCATTCGTCGTTCCACTCAAAATTTGTCAACAAGGCATAAAGAGGTTTAGCTACGATTGCATACATGTGAATAAACCTACGGTAATATCCACAGTGGCCCATAAAGGCTTGTACCTCTTTAACATTCCTTGGCCTCGGCAACTCCGCTATGGCTTTTACCTTGTCCTCATCTGTTGATATTCCGTTTTTAGAGACAATGTGACCTAAGATTTTACCTTGACGTACCATGAACACGCACTTCTCGGGGTTCAGACACACTCGATATTCTCTACACTTGTTGAAGATCTCTCTGAGCTCAAGGATGTGGTATCTTCGCTCTTGGGAATGAGCACATAAATCATCCACATATACTTCTAAGCTCTTTCGCAAGAACTCTTTGAAGACATGACACATGAGCCGTTGAAAGGTTGCAGGTGCATTGGTGAGCCCAAATGGCATCACCCGAAATGCAAAGATCCCCCATTCTGTGGCAAAAGCCGTTTTGTGTTGATCTTCTGGGGCAATGGCTACTTGGTTGTATCCTGAAAATCCATCAAGGAAGCTATAAACTTCCTTGCCTGCAACACGCTCCAATAAATGTTCAGTGATTGGAAGTGGATAACTATCTCTGATTGTAGCAGCATTAACTTTTTTAAGGTTAATACACACTCGCAATTTTCCATTCTTTTTGGGCACCACTACAATGGGGGACACCCATTCAGTATGCTCAATCTCATAGATGAATCCAGCTTCAATCAATCTATCAATTTCTTCTTTTATTTTAGCTGCATAAGTGTCATTATATGTGTAGGGCTTATGTTTGGTGGGCTTGGCATCTGCTATCATGGGAATCGTATGAGAACAAATTTTCGGATCTACTCCCTTCAAGTCTTTATAGTGCCATGCAAACACGTCCCTATATTCCCTTAACAAGGCTACCAACTCTGCTTCCTCTTCTTTACTTAGGTCATCTCCTATGTATGTACATCTCTCTTCATTCTCTTCGATGGTGACTATGATTTTTTTTGTCTTTTCTTTATTATCATATGCTTCTCCTATCGTGGCCTCTCTCTTAGGCATTCGTACCAAAATTTTTCGGTCTTCCACTTCATATTTCTTGAAATTTTCTGGTACTTCAAATAATTGCTCCTCCTCTCCTTGTTTAGCTACTTTTCTTTTCTTTTTCTTTTGACTACCTTCACTCCCATCCTTTGAATTTACCGTTTTGATGCTTGTGAGAGGTTCTTCTTCTTTTTGCGTAAATACTCCTATGTCTTCAAGATAGTGCTCCTCTGAAATAAAGCAGCTATCCATCACAATGGACTCTAGATCATCATCGTTCTCTTCTTCTTTTATGACTTCACTAGGGTCACATTCTTCTAGCAAGGGCTGACACATGAACACTGAAATATCATATCCCTCCTCATCACAATGAGGTGTCCATTGTTCTTCATTGACAGCAATGTCCATGGTGGCTAAGATTTCTGCCCAGCCATGAGGCTCAAATTCCTCATCTAGAAATATCATTGGTGTATAGGCTGGGTCTTTAACTGGTCTATCTCCTTGAGAAGTTCCTTTTTCTCTTGCTTTTAGGCGTTTCTCCTCTTGCTTTGCGACCTTGCACATCCACAGATGAGTATCTTCATGCATCCAGGATGTCTCAGATGAACTTTTAGAATGCACAGAGATAGAATCTTCTTGCTCCTTGTGGATAGAATTCCACTGTAGGGGTGGTACATCTCTGAAGGTGTAATCCTTCAAATTTACCTTGGTCGTGACCCCTAAGCGTTGCAAGTATAAGGAGTTGGTTCCCCAATCCTGTACCACTTGCAGTTGTCGTAGGAAGGGCCTTCCTAGGATCATCTCGTAGATGTTATTTTTCTCAAAGTTACATATAGCAAATGTGTGTTCAAACTCTACACCACAAGTGGTTAGAGTTATCCCTTCGAGCAATCCTAGAGGTCTTTCCACATGGCCATCAGCCATCTGAAGCTTCATTCTAGTTGGTTTTAATGTGGGCTTGCCCCATCGCTTCCACAGGGAGGTGGTTGCAATAGCAGCACCAGCACCTGAATCTATGATTGCTTTGGTTGTGTAATCTTGGTAGGTGATTGGAAGATAAGTATTACCTTCGTCACCCTCACACATGTCCCCTATTTTATCAAGAGGTATCTCTGGAACTTTCTCTTTAGAGCCTACTTTTGGCATTTTGGAATCAAGTTCGGGAACTTGATCCTTCACATGATTCCATAGCTCAGGTTTTGCTTTGAGCAGCTCCTCTACCGTGAGATGACACTGAACTTTAGTGTTCTTCACGACGTCAGTGTTTCTTGGAATCACCGAGTCTTCATTTCTTACCACTATTGTGGGAGCTCTAATCTGGACAGATTCAGTTTCCCATGGGTCTGTGAACTGTGGCAACTCTTGTAAACAATTAGATTCAAAATCTAACCGTTCATCTTCTTGTTGCTCTGTTTCTTCTCCATAAATAGATGGAATGTCTTGTGGAAACTGATCATGAAGGTCATCAATCTCAAGGATAGGAGGAGGATTATCCTTCTCCTTGGCCCATTTGTCTTCTTGTATTTCCCGCAAGAACGTTTGAGAGTGTTGTTGAATTGAAAGAGGCTCTCCCTCATCTATGGAGTCAGGAACATAGACTTTCTTTGGTGATGAGCTTTCTCTTTCAATAGTTAGTTGCGCCTGTGGAGGTAACGAAACTTGTGGCTTGTTTACCAACTGCTCTAATCTATCTAGTAAGCCCTGGAAGTGCAAACCCGGTGTAATAGCATTCGTCTGATTGAATGATTGATTGGCCTCGAACATAGCTTGAGCTAGTTCCACCATTTTAATGCACATTTTTGTCCGTTCAATCTCTAAATCTGCTCTAGGGTAGCTCTTATCTAGGTTTGCAGGTGTTGGCCCTTCTTGAAGTCGAGCCTGGTATGCTTTGAACATCATGTCCAAGTGTTCTGGGGTTGGATCTGCAAGAACAGACCCCGGTTGTGGTGGTTCATTTATCGTGCTTGGTGAGTGGGGATGAGGTGATGTGGATGGAGTTTGGACTTGTGAGGGGCTTTGAGAGGCAATATCTTCTATTTTTGTTTTTGCATCTTTCAGGCTTTCTTCTAGTTCGGATAACTTTTTGGTCCACTTACGATTGGCCTTCTTTCTAGTATCCTTCCATGTTCTTGTTCTTCTCTTACTAGGCTCTCCTGATTCACTTGGCTCTGATTGCTCAGCTGGTTTATTTTGCTGTAAGGCTTGTGCCCTAGTAACTGCGTGTATAGGAGCCACATTATCACTACTGGAACTTGAATCCCTTGCTAGGCCGACAACATTAATGGGTGTAACCTTTGGTACACTAGCGGGATGTCCGGGACAATCTCTCAAAAGCTGTTCTTTGCCACACTCTAGACAAACAACTTGTATCGTGATGTTCTGCCCTTGTGTCGGAGCTAGTGTGTGGGGTGGTTTTTGTCTTGGCATAGGTTGAGGTTGGCTATTTCCTTCATGTTCATATGGTCTAGTTGCTCCTCGTGGTTCTGGACATGGGCTATACCTAGGAACTTCTCTTCCTTGTTCTGTAGGAGGGTACCCGTATGGTCTATAGTGGGGTGGTACAAATGGTCGTGGCTGTCTATTCATTAGATAGTTTTCATTGTTGTAGTTGGGGTACTTTGGCTCACTATAAGAGTACATGTTAGGCGCTTGAGTTGGTCGTCTATCGTACGGGTAAGGTTGTGATAATCCTAATGCTTCTTGGTTGCAGACATGAGATGGATGATCCCCACCGCAAAGTGTGCAACTTCCTAACATTGGCATTCTCAAGGGGGAGTTCTGGTAGTTCCTTTGTCCTTGTACTCCTAATTTCTTGGCCACCAACTCTGTCACTTCCTCCACATAACTCAAACTAGAAGTTTCCTTGCTCCTTGTCTCCTCTGATTTGATAGGATCCTGTGTGATTTTGAGATCCTCAGCTAAGTTGTCTTCCAAATCTATGCACTCCTGAAGACACTGACTTAGGGTTTGCAGTCGTTTTACGTATACTAAGACTCTCAATGTTCCATTGGTTAGACCTTCTAAAAATAGGGATATCATTTTTTGCTGAGAAGGTCTCTCTGTCACAGGGCATCAGGTTATGTATTGCTTAAACCTTCGTGCTGCATTTTTTACTGTCTCATTGGGAGCTTGTTTGAAACTATGTAGTAAGGATGACGAATTGTGCTTGATCCCGCGCTTCGTGAATTCCCAAATAAGTTCTTGGAAGAATTGTTCAATATGTTCAAAGCAATTTGGATCCAGAGATTGAAACCAAGTTAAGGCTATTCCCGTAAGTGTTAGCCCAAAGGATTCATATTGCATGAAAAAGTCATCCACTTGCTCCGCTCGCAACACCTGCTTGAATTCTGTAATGTGGTCATAGGGTTCTCCTGTGCCATCGTAACGATTTCTCATACATTTGGCCAATTGGATTGGTCTCAGTCTTCTGTCGGGTTCTGGGGATCGAGTTATGATGGGGACACCTTGGGGCGGTTCTGTCCTAAAGGTAGGTCTATTCATATTTCCGATCCTCTGACTAGAGTGGCCGTGGGGGTTGATTCTTGGCATGTTGAATTGTTCATGTAGTCTATCGGGTATGCTACCTTGGCTCATTTGTCCTAACGACACATTTTCTGTTCTTTGTTGGGTTTTGAATGGGTTTTGCGAGGTAGTTTCCTGATCTCGAGCTAACTCTCCTCTTTCATTAATCTGATTAGGACTTTCAGTTACTACATATATCTGGCCCATCTTGTCCATGTAGACTCCGTCTTCGTACTTGACAGTCAATGTTTTTGTTGTACTCCTCACGAGCTTTCCAACAAACCCAAGATCACTCCGAACGGATTTCGTATGAGAAAGTTATGCCAGTTCAGGGTTTTGGGGGTTAAAACAGGGAAACAGGGCCTCTCAGGAAATGCTTCAAATCAGGCGATACACGATACTTATCAAGTATCGCGATACTTGGAAGCAGACGATACACGATATTTGTAGGACACGATACTCGATCTTTGTCCCAAAACGATACACGATCTCTCAACCTGAAACGATACGCAATCTCTGACCCAAACGATCTCTGGCCGAAACGATCTCTGGTCTGAAACGATCTCTGGCCGAAACGATCTCTGGTCTGAAACGATCTCTGGCCGAAACGATCTTTGGTCGAAAACGATTTTTGGCCAAAAACGATACACGATCTTTCAACCTGAAACGATATGCGATCTCTGACCCAAACGATCTCTGGCCGAAACGATCTCTGGCCGAAACGATCTCTGGTCTGAAACGATCTCTGGCCGAAACGATCTTTGGTTGAAAACGATACACGATCTTTCAACCTGAAACGATACGCGATCTCTGACCCAAACGATCTCTGGCCGAAATGATCTCTGGCCGAAACAATCTCTGGTCTGAAACGATCTCTGGCCGAAATGATCTCTGGTCTGAAACGATCTCTGGCCAGGTATCGCGATCGGTATGAAGCGATACACGATCGGAGGGAAATATCGCGATACTCAACCACAGGAGATTCACGATACTTGCCAAGTATCGTGATACTCGACCGCGAGAGTAAACGATACTTGGATTTTTTGGAGTCCAAATTCAAAATTTTTTGCAAATATGAGTACCTTGTGTCCTCCTTGTCACTCCTATGTGTCTGTAGATGCAAAATCTTCCTTCAAACCCACGATATTGCACTCACGATACTTGGCGCAGGTTTCGTCATGTCCGGGGCTGTTCACTCAGATTTTCAGCTATTTTGGTGCTACTTCTTCAGCGCCTCTATTCTGCACCCTCTCTAAGCTTCTTGCTCACAACCACAAGTAAAAACAAAGTGAATGTACTCTAAAAAATGGAAAAAACTGAGAAAATGAAGGTGGGTGGTGATGGTGATGATGATGAAGATGAAGAAGAAGGAAAATTCAAAAACTGAACTGAAAATGATGATTTTTTTTTTTACCTTCCAACGTCGCTACTCTACGTCTTACCATCACATGCTCGTCCTCCAAGCTCTCTCCCCGGCAACGGCGCCAAATTTGGTGTCACTCTAGCACAATGGTGAGTACCAACGTGAGGAGATACACCTCATAAATGTCAATCCGTGGAAACGTGAGGACCGGTATGAAGACCAAGAGCAAGTGAAGTGCACAAGTGCGTGAGTGAAAGCACACAAGCATACACACACATACACACACACACGCGCACAAGGTAAGAGCAAAGAGTGGAACAATGGAAGGACTTGAATTACACAAGAACTCTCTTACAAAGCTGAAATCTACCACAAGCTGCCCCCAAAAATGAGCTCTCCAGCCCTTTTTATAGTTTTTGAGTGGTTTTGGCCCTGTCCAGACCTAGTGTCCGGCCTAGTTAAAAATTAGGTTCTAGGGCTTATTTGGGGGCTCAAACGGAATCTAAAAATTATGAAAATTGGTAGTATGATACATCTAATACTCCTCAAGCTCAAGGACTCCTTGGCTTGAACAAAATGGAGCTGTAAAAATAGAAAATGGTATTTACAATGATATTTAGTGATAAAAATCACTATTTTTATAGGGATTTCTTCTGAAAATTTGACATGTGAATCTTGGAGCTCCCTACTTGTTCCTTCTTCTCGTGTGTTCACTTCCTTGATGCGCTTCCATGCTTTGTCCTTGATCTTGAGCCGCAACACTTGGGCATCCTTCTTCATCCATGACTTCAAATGTGAGAGCTCTTCCCTAGTTGGAACACTAGGATCCCTAAATTCTGGTTTTTCTTCTTCACCTGTGATGTATTCTATCAGGTCTTTGCTCATAAGATGAGCTTTGATCCTCATTGACCAAGAAGGATAGTTTTCTCTATCCAATTTCTCTATATGAAGAGAATCTCCCATTCTTTCTTCACATCTGCAATAAATTCTTCAAGCTTTGTGAGTAATGAATGTACCCTTACTTTGAATGTAGTTCATTTTGACCTTCTTGATAGCTTCAGTCCTCCTTCTCTAGCTTTCACTTCAAACTTTCACCTTTTGAATCTTCAAAGATTGAGTTCTATATATTTGCAATAGTCGGGGTCCTCCTTTCTTCAAATTTGATAAATCCAGCTCTGATACCACTGATGGAGAGTGTTAATCTCCAAAAGAACAAGTTATCCTTGATGCTAGAGCATATCTCTCGCAAAGTTTGTGCACCTTCTCCAAGTTACATCTCTCCAAAAGATTTAGTAAATCTTGAGATTTACTCCAAAAAATGTTCCTATGTCTGAAACTATTCTTCTATGTAGTCGACTTTGACACTTGCAACTTCTAATGCATGGTTCTCCCAAACTAGCCCCGTTTATTCAAATTCTTTTGGCCACAAGTAGCTTACCTTTCAACTTAAAGAATGAGTGCTTACATGTTCAAAACTTTACGCTGTGGAGGGAGATTAGCCTGATTACAATTAAACTCTCAAAACTTGTGCAAAGGTCACTCAACTATAGAATTAGACTTGTGCAAAAGCATTCATCAAGAAGATAAGCATAGAATGATCGCTGAACAAAAGATTGAGGTGCAACTTTCTTCTATTCAAGGAAAAATTACATATGAGTGATACATCAAGTTTTTCTCTCTTTCTAAAGTCTCTAATGACTTCTAAAACTTGTCACTCATCATCCGTCATCCATGTCTTGACTTTCTACTTGTATATATAGTCTTATATGTACAAACTTGTAACCATTACAAAGGTATAAGTGAACTAATTACAAGTTTAACGTACATGTATATACAAGTCTTCATCTTTTGATCATGTACTCATCTTCAAGCCTCATAAGGATTGCATTGCAAATGGAATTGTATTCTATTAAAAAAATTATACTTGGAAGTTATGTGAGCTACCAAAAGATAAGAATGACATTGGTAATAAGTGGTTTCCAGTGGGCCAAAAGGTACATACTTTTATCAAGTGTCTCATTTTAAGTGGACTATGAGCAGCTCATGACCGCGACCCGGTCACAAACATTGAGGGTCAAGTGCAAGCAGACAAGAAGAAAGACGGTCAGAGGATCATCAAGTCCACTTTCATCAACTTCATCGGTAGGAAGCATGGCAGGACAGGTAGATCTAGAAACCTTACTCTCCAGATTAAACATAAAATTTCCCTCTTTCAGAGGTTTAGCTCATGAGGATCCAGATGAGCACATTCGAAGATTTCAGGCATTGTGCAAGACTAGAGGTCTAATGGGTAGGGAAGATGCCTTCTTGATACTCTTCCCTGCCACATTGGAGGGATTGGCCGACAAGTGGTTTAGCCAGTTTGCGGAAAACCACTTTACCTCTTGGGATTTGATGAAAGAAGCCTTTAAGAATCAGTTCCAACATGGTAATACTGCTGAAATTATTATAGAAGAGCTAGAAAATCTAAGGTTGGGTCCAGGAGAAAAGTTCCCAGAATTTGTGACCAGGGCCAAAGCATTGATGGCTAAACTACCAGATCCACCGCATGACTTCTTTGTCAAGAAGTGGTTAGCCAAACCCCTACCTGTGGTCACCCAATGCAAAATAAAAGAGTTAGTGTTACCTACCGCCTCTGTTGAAGAGTTCATCAATACGGCCACCCGCTTGGAGCAGATAAGGCACCAGTATGGTGCAACTTCCTCTCAACCAACATATGGTACAGAAATGGAAGATCCAGTGATCCAGTTAAGAAGGGAGCGGGAGGGCTTGAAAAGAAATAAGCCCTACACAGAAGAGGAGACCGCTGTGGCTCAGTTGAGAAGGGAGATTGAAGCACTCAAGCTCCAAAAGGAAGAGGAGGCCCAAGCAGAAGAATTAGCTCAGCTGAGACAAGAACTGCAAGAACTCAAAGGAGGTGGTATCAAGAGTGGACTCTGGTGCTCCATGTGTAGCAAGCAAGGACACATCGTAAGTGAATGTCCTCTGCTGAACGTGACTTGTCAATTATGCAGGAAGGTTGGCCATGAGGCCCATGAATGCCAATCAAGGGGAATGCCTGCGACAACATATTGGACACAAGGAGGACTTCTGCCACCAACAAATGTAATGGCAGCCGCAGCAAACCCAGGTAACAACTATAATCCTAGACCAAGGAATAATTTTGCAAATGGTCCTAGAAGACCCATCATTTGTTTCAGATGTGGAGAGTGCGGGCACTATCAGTCTAGGTGCACTCTCCCGGAGAATGCCCCCCCTTGCAGAAACTGTCCAGAGGCCAGGGATCACTTTACATATTGTTGTCCTAAAAATCAAGCCTCTACATCCGGACCCCATATCCAAATGATCTCTGTACACAAGGAGGAAACATTACCACCGGTCAATGAGCCCTCACCATCTACAAGGGTGGTACAGTTAGAAGAACTTGAATCTTTTGCAGTACAAACAAGAAGCAAGGGGAAGGTTCAAGAGGAAGTAAGTCAAGAATCAATGATTAGAGGATTCAACAAAGAAAAGGTTGCTGCTAATAACAAAACAATCACAGGTGCAGACTCAAAACAAAAGGAAAAAATCATAGGCACCAGTGATGTCATTGGGCCAAAACAAAAGGAAAACTTCATAGCCACCAGTGATGTCATTGGGCATGCTTTCATTAGGGCTCAGGAAGAGTTGGACAAGTCAAGTGGAGCCCATTCCTTTTCCGAGTCGGAAGCTTCAAAACTTCTCAAGTCTATGAAAAAGGAGGTTAGCATTTTTGATCTAATAAAAATGGATGGAAAATTCAGGTCAGAATTATTGCAGATAATTGATGAGGCTTCTACTACAAGTTTAGTGGCAAAGACTGTTGTTTTACCTAAAGGGATAATTATAAGGGAAGCACCTCTCACAGATTATAGGAGCCCTCGACTGACCATATCTATTCAAGGTCATGAATTTCAGGGTGTTATTGTGGATGGTGGTTCCGGCATCAACTTGATGCCTGAACATACAATGAAAAAGATTGGACTCCACCCTTCAAGGCCTGCAAATTTCACTATTACTTTGGCAGATCAGAGCAAAGTGAGGCCTGTCGGAGTGATTCCAAAAGTCCCACTTGAAATACAAGGTAATGTGTTCATACTGGATTTTGTTGTTTTAAGATTGCCCCAGGTGGAAGGAGGATTTCCACTCTTAATTGGGAGACCATGGTTGAGATACGCAAGTGTCATTCATGATTGGGGCAAGGACACTATGTGGGTACAAAAGAAAGGGCAAGAGCTGACGCAGCTTCACTTGGAAGAAGGCCCGGATAATCAAGGAAACACTAGCATGATGCAAAAGGTTGGTATTTGCATAGAACCAGAACCAGAAGATCAACCTCTAATGAAGAGGATATTTTAAGGTGGCTGCATGCCGGTAACTCTTCTTCGTGTTTTGGAATTTTTCTCAATAATTCTTGCACACCTGAGGATTATGATGAAGATGACACAAAGGTCCAGGTTGATGGATTGGGAGAACCTATCACGGACCACAGAAGGGGCAGAAAGACGCCCCTCAACTACAACTCAGAGGAAGATATCAACTCTACAAAGAAGGCAGAGGCCAAGGCTAAAGGCAAGGTAACTGAATCCAGTAAAGAATACTCTTTTCCTATTCAAGAAATACCTGCAAGATGGATGCAGGAAAAAGAGGAACAAATTGAAATTCAAGAGGCACCTGCTTATGAAGCAATGCACAAAAGACTATTGGAAGATGACAAGGAAGGAACTGAGCAAAAAGAGAATATGGTAGAGAGAGATCCGGTCAAGGAAATACGTTTAGATATTCAGAACAATAACAGACCAGTTTTGGCAGCTAACTGGTTGTGGAACTATCCAGAGCTTCTGGACAAAGTCAGAACATTCTTGACCCACTACACAGATGTTTTTGCATGGCATTATAAGGATCTAGAAGGAGTACCATCTAGTTATGGTGAACACAGAATTCCTTTGATAGAAGGGGCAAGGCGAGTGAGAGGGAAAAGTTATCGGCTAAACCCCAAGTATGCTGAAGCTGTCTATTCAGAGATTCAGAAAATGGAAGATGCAGGAATTATCATTCCTATAGAACATTCGGAGTGGCTATCTCCGATGGTGATCGTGCCAAAGAAAAATACTAACAAGATCAGAATCTGTGTCGATTTTAGGGCATTGAACAAAGTCACGATTCCAGACGGATTTTCAATGCCCTTTGCTGAGCAGGTCATAGAAGAAGTAGCCGGTCATTCCATTTATAGCTTCATGGATGGATTTAGTGGTTATAATCAGATCTCTATTCACCCTGAGGATCGGGAGAAGACAGCATTTATTACTCCTTGGGGAACTTATGTATATCTGAAAATGCCATTTGGGTTAAGAAATGCTCCAGCTACCTTCAACCGAACAGTTAATCTCATTTTTGGACCATTGCTACTTGAGTCATTAAGAATCTTCATGGATGACTTTTCATCTTTTTCAGGCACTAATAAAGAAACTCCATTGGACTGTTTAGAGAAGCATCTGCTTCAATTAAAACAAGTTTTTGAGAGATGTAGAGAAACGAAGCTGAAACTGAATCCAAACAAATGCCACTTTTTGGTGACTGAAGGTACTTTGTTAGGGCATGTGGTATCTTCCAAAGGAATGGCACCTGATCCAGACAAAATCTTAGCCATCTTGAAACTACCCAGGCCTAAATCTTCAAAGGAAATTCAAAGTTTTCTAGGCCATACAGGATACCACCGGAGATTTATTAAGATGTATGCAGATATAGCCAGACCTTTGGCTAGGCTCACAGGCAAAGAGGTTCCCTTCAAATGGGAAGACGAGGAGGAAAGAGCATATCAAACACTACGGTCAAGGTTAGTGTCTGCTCCCATTCTGATCACACCTGAGTGGTCAAAGATATTTCATGTACATGTGGATGCTAGTGCATATGTAGTAGGGGCAGTTCTAACCCAACCTAGTGAAGAGTTTAAGATGGACAGACCAATTCAATATGCCAGCAGAATTCTGACTAAGGCAGAAAGGAACTACAACACTACAGAGAGAGAGAGGCCTTGGCAATGGTTTTTGCTGTCCAAAAGTTTCGGCATTACTTATTGGGAGTGAAATTCGTCATTCTTACTGATCACCAGCCTGTAAAGTATTTACTCAACAAACCACAAGCTACGGGTAGAATATGGAGGTGGTTACTGTTATTCCAAGAATTTGATTTCTCGGTAATCCATAAACCAGGAAGAGAGAATGTGATGGCGGATCACTTGTCCAGAATAAATATGATGGATCGAACCAGTGGCATTAATGATGATTTCCCTAATGCACTTGTTTGCTATACAAGCTAAAGGATGGTATGATGATATCAAGCAATTCATTAATACTGGACGGTATCCAGAAAGTGTTGGTGCTATACAAAGGAAGAGACTGCTTATCAAGAGTAGACCATATACTTTCATTGAGGGTAAACTATATAGACAGGGCAAGGATGACAGGGTTAGGAAATGCTTAGAGGAAGATGAAGTAAGGGAAATACTGCAATCTGCACATGAAGGAACAGGTGGTGGGCACCTTCCAGGGCATATCAGAGAATACTGGATGCTGGTCTATGGTGGCCTACACTTTTTAGGGATGCAGATGATTGGAGAAGAACATGTGATGTGTGCCAGAGGTGTGGACCTAAACCCACCAAGCAAAGACATAACCCTTTGGTAGTTTCCATTTCTTGGCAGCCTTTTGAGAAGTGGGGATTAGACTTTGTCGGGCCTATATACCCTGTAGTGCTTCCAAAAAGAGAAAAGTACTTACTGATAGCCACTGACTACGCAACAAAATGGGCCGAAGCTATTGCATCAACGGACTGCACTACACAAACAGTGGCTGACTTCTTGTATAGTAACATCATTTGCAGGTTTGGATGCCCGCTTGAAATCTGTACCGATCAGGGTACTCATTTTGTTAACAAAGTACTACAGGAAATTTCCAACAGGTATCGCATTTTACATAGGACCTCTTGTGCATACTACCCACGAGCTAATGGACAAGCCGAGTCAACCAACAAAGTATTAATTTCAATGCTACGAAAAGAATGCATGTTACAGCCTACTTCTTGGGGACAGGCTTATCTGGGCACATTATGGGCATACCGACTGGCCTATAAAGAGACTGGGTACTCTCCCTTTCAATTAGTTTATGGTTTGGTTCCTATTGAACCATTTGAATTCATCAGAGGCTCTATCAGAACGGAAGAACTTGAGAGAAAGGGGATAGAAGTTCCAGCTCGACTAACTGCTTTGCATAGACTGGAAGAATCCAGGAGTTTAGCTTCCAAACAGTTAGAGAAGATTCAGGTACAGAGGAAGGAGGCTCATGATAGAAATTTATGGCACATCAACTTGAACCCCGGTGATTTAGCTCTATTACACAGACCACAGTTTTCTAATCAAAACAAAGGGAAATGGATCCCTCACTGGGAAGGCCCTTTTCGCATTACGAAGATGCTGCAGTGGGGTGCTGTGCAATTGGAAACACTGGATGGCAACACCCTACCCTTGGTAAACATCTCCAAACTCAAGGGTTACCACCAAAAGTCATAAACATTGCATTTTCATTATTTTGTTCCTAAGAGTTTTGGAATGCTTTATAGGTACAAATAATAATCTCTTTGTTTAGAATTGTCCTAATAAGTAGAAATAAACAACAAAAATGCTCACGCATGTTCTTTTTGGGCGCCAATTTTTTTTGTTGCTCATTTCACCACTATAAATCAACTAAAATTCATTGTTAAATAAATTAGGCACCATTTTTTGGATGGCCCTTACTTCTGCACAATAACTTTCTATATTTCCCTTTCTTTTGTTTCTCTTTTGGATGGATGAGATTGGAACTTGCATCTCCTCTCTTTTGAGCTCTCTTTTGGGTTGAACCATCAATTCCTGTGAGGTAATCTTTCATTCCTCCTTGCTATATAAGGTGTTCTCTCTTTCATTATTGATCCCCTCAGCATCAGTGATGATAAACATACAGTACCGCTCCTTCAACCACATCGTATGCCATCGATTACGAGGTCCTGCTGTGCCTCCAGAGGTCCTGCTGTGCCTCCAACCCCCGCCCTCACCCGCCCATCACCCCCCTCAGGCAAACTCTCCTCCGCCCTCACCCGCCAACCAATCCCCTCCAACCCCCGCCCTCACCCGCCCATCACCCCCCTCAAGCAACCCCTCTGCTCCGCCCTCACCCGCCAACCAAACCCCTCTCCTCCGCCCTCACCCGCCAACCAATCCCCTCCAACCCCCGCCCTCACCCGCCCATCACCCCCCCTCAGGCAAACTCTCCTCCGCCCTCACCCGCCAACCCATCCCCTCCAACCCCCCCTCACCCGCCCATCACCCCCCCTCAGGCAATCCCTCTCCTCTGCCCTCAACCGCCAACCAATCCCCTCCATCCCTCGCCCTCACCCGCCCATCATCCCCCTCACGCAACCCCCCTTCTCCGTCCTCACCCGCCAACCAATCCCCTCCAACCCCCGCCCTCACCCGCCCATCACCCCCCCTCAGGCAAACTCTCCTCCGCCCTCACCCGCCAACCCATCCCCTCCAACCCCCCCCCCTCACCTGCCCATCACCCCCCCTCAGGCAATCCCTCTCCTCCGCCCTCAACCGCCAACCAATCCCCTCCATCCCTCGCCCTCACCCGCCCATCACCCCCCTCACGCAACCCCCCTTCTCCGTCCTCACCCGCCAACCAATTCCTTAAAACCCCCCAACCACCCTCCTCCAAACCCCGCCATCACCCCTTCCTACGCCCCCGCCAACACCCCTTCCTCCGCCCCACCCACCCACCACCCTCTCCAACCACCTGCCAACACCCCCTACTCCGCCCTCAACCACCCACCACCCCCCTCCAGCCACCCCCCGGCACCCCCCCACCTCACACGCTAACAAACTCCCGCCCCGACCCGCACCCGCAACCGCCCATGCCCATCTCCCCCCTGGACGGCCCGCTGACCTTCGGGTCCTTCCTCCGCTCGAACCGCACCCCCGTCGTACCCTTCCGCCCTGCCCACGCCTCCGCTTCCGCCCACCTTTCCCCATTTGCCAGCTGCCCCGCTGCCGCCAGTACTCCGCCCTGCCTCCGTGCTCCGCCAGGGATCGACGACGACCCCCCTCCTCTCCGGCCGCAGTACTCCGCAAGGTCCAGCCGCCGACTCCGACTCCCTCCATCCGCCGTAGCTTTCTCCATTTCTGCCATCTTCCACACCGCCACTCCCCATTTTTTCCACCGCTCCGCTGCCCCGCCTCCGCAGCATCCGCCGCTACCCGCCCCCACTTACCTCCGCTCCGTCGCCCGCTTACCTCCGCTCCACCGCCACATCTCCGCCTCCCTCCGCCTCCCACCTCTGCCCTCCGCCCTCCGCCCTCCGCAGCCTCCGCCCTCCGCCTCCGCCATCCGACCTCCGCAGCCTCCAACTCCGCCCCTTCCAGCTTCCGCCGATCCTACCTTCAACCCTCCCCGAGGCCTTGCCACGCCCCGCCCTCCGCCGGTTCTAGTCCCTCCTCCACCCTCCGTAGCCATCGCCTCCGCCCTAAACTCCCATCCTCTGCAGAACTCCGCCGGTGCCAACCATCTCCGTAGAACTCCGCCCCTCCTCCACTTGCTGCCTCTCCTCCACCCTCCGCAAGCATCCGACAACCAAACCCCCCTCCCACCCCGCCTTCCTCCCGCCTCCTCTACCCCGCCGCCCCCAAACTCCTCTCCCCCCGCCTTCCTCCTGCATCCGCGCCGCAGCCGCCCTCAACCCACATCCTTCCCAAACCGCAGGCGCCGCCCTCACCCGCCCCACAACTCCGCCTTCCCTTGCTCCCCATCTTCTTGCTCCCCTCACCCACACGCCAACATCCCTCTCCTCCGCCCCACCCGCCCAAACAAATCCCTCCAACCCCCGCTGGCACCATCCCTCCGCCTTCAAACGCCCACGACTACCCCCTCCGCCCTAACCCACCTCCCACCACCTTCCCTCCGCCATCCACTGCAGACATCGGCCTCCTCCGCCCTCGCCCTCAACAGCCCAAAACCACCCACACCCACCCCCTCCGCCACCGCGTCATCTCATCCTTCCAACCGGCAGCACACTACACTCCCTCCACATTGTCCGCCCACACCCCAAACCATCCGCAACCGGCAGAAAAATCCACTCCCTCCACCATTGTCCGCCCGCACCCCAAACCATCCACAACCCCCGCAAACATCTACCCTCATTTGCATTGTAGATCCCCTCATCTCCACCCCTCAATCCCCTAAGCCACACTCTCCTCCGCTTCCCCTCCACTTCCCCCTTAATCCCAAGAACCAAAAAGGGTTTCTATGGATGTTCCTAACCCGCAGGACGATCCTTCGAATTTCACACCTTCGGCGTTCCAACCAACAAATCCTAATTCAACCAATCCAAATCCTAATTCTACCAATCCAAATTACCATGCGTCAGAGTCTGCTCCACAATCCCGCACCCAAACCCTTCCCACCCTCGTCTACCCAGTCCCCACAGTGCCCGCCTCTCTTACCCCACCGTTTCCTCCATCCACCATATCCCCTTATCCCACAGCAGATGCCTCGACTTCCGCCATTCATCCTCCCCTTCTCCATATTCCTACTTATTCCGTTCGTTCCGATTCCACAGACGTTTATTCGCCACCTTCGATCCCTCGCCCCCCTTCACCTTCTCCCTCTCCTTCTGCTTCTCATACTTCGATACCTACTTCCCCTTCAGGCGATTATATGCGCCTTTTTCTACCCACTGATTTAAATCTCCACATTCGTATTCACTTATCTCTCCCCCCAATTGACCTCCGCAATCTTTTTTCGGTCGAAAATCTTCAGTATGCAGGTCTTTTAGGCTTGGCGAACGTTCTGTTCCAGGACCCCTCCAACCTTAATGATGTCTATGAAGCTCTTCGGCTGTTCCCCAATTTTTGCACCGGCACTCTCCACATCTCTGACATTGCCGCCAGTATAGGCTCCTCCCTCATCAACTTCGACAGCCCTCCACTCGTATATTCTGGAGTGTCTCCCTCGGAAACAATTGCTTTTTGTAAAGAACGTTTTGAAGATAATGCACGTTTTTCAATCCGCATGCAATCCATTCTAAACTCCTTCATCTTTTTCTTTTTACTTAGGAGCCCCACCTCTCCGCTTCCACTATCAGACATTCGCATTGCAGACCCACTTTACTGCTTCCTAACTAGCCGCCCCTACCCTTACGCCGCACTCCTCTATAGTTCATTGAGTGCGCGATCCCGGAGACTTCGTGAAGCTATCCCTCGCCGATCTCGTGCCTTTAACATATATTCTGCTACACTCCTGGCTTGGGTATATCAAATCCCTGTGCAATTGGCTAATCCTTCCGCTCTACCCCAATCCCCTCATCTCCCTGTTAGCAACCAGCTTCAAGATCCCACTATCCCTTCCATATCCCGGCCTTCCCCCTCCCCTTCACTCTCCACTGGCTCAACATCCGCTTCAACCCAACCCTCTGCACCCCCGGATATCCCTCCACTTAATCCACCGTCTCCTTCCCCTATCCTCACCACATCTCCTGCCATGGCCACCATTCATCCTACTGCTCCTGTTCCCCCACATAGCTCTTCTTCATTCCGCCCACTCATTCAAACCCAGCTGAACCCGCACAACCCCACCTGTACTCCCCCACGTCCCCCTGTTTCCCAATTTCCAACTCCAAGTAATGCACCACCCACCCAACCCCATCATTCCAATCTTCATTCCACACCCGGTCCCTCTACCATTCCAACCAATTCTCCAACTCCGCCTGTAGCACCTGTTCCTCCATCTGATACCCAGTCTGCACCCTCTTTTTTCCTATTACTTCGCGAAGCCAGTAACATTGCTCAAGGAAGTGCTGACGCTTCGAAGTTGTCCCTGGATTCCATTTCAGCTGCAGCCAGCATTCATCAACAATATATTTCGACTATAGACAACATAAATCGCATGGCCACCTCACAGTGGCAATCTCTCACTGAATCAGCCCGCTTGCTCAAGGAGGAGCGAGATAGGTATCGAGACATTGCGGATTCTGCGCTCCAAACTTTAGAGGATCTTCAAACTCGTTTCCAATTAGGTTTATGTGATAATGCAGCGTGTCGGCGTATCAAGCGCGAACGGGACCATCTTTGCAATTGCCTTAGTTCTGTCCAACACCTTATAGAGCAAGCTTCCGTTCCCCTCCCATCTTCACCTCAGCCACCTCCTCAATAATCTCAGTCCCAGTTTTAATAATTTGTTGGCCACACTTCAATAAATTAATTGGCTTCAGCTTTAGTTCTAGCTTCCCAATAATCATATCCTCCTTCTGATTATGTTAAAATCAAGATTCAATAATCATGGGATATTGCTTCTCATTTTCTTTAGGGAATCAATAAAAGTAGTCTTCCTCCCTTTTTCGGCTTTATTTCCTCTCTGTTCCTATAATTGTTAAATTTTGTTCTTGTTCAATTTTGTTCTTAAGCTGTTCTTGTATCAAGTGTTGTTGTCTCTCCGGGTCGGAGAGTCCTTTAGGTGGTGGGCATCTGTTGAGCCCTGGCAAGGTCGAAACCGGGAAAAGTCAAGATCAAAGTAAAGTCAAGGGTCAAAGTGCACGGGTAGTGCACCTTGAATGGTCATAAAAAGAAGACTTTAATTGTTCATTTGGCAATATTGCAGAAGTATTTTATGAAGTCTCTTAAGGTCAAAAGGTGTTTTTTAAGTAATGTGGAGGGTCCAGGTGAACCCCTCTTGAGTACAAAGGTGACAAATTAAAAAGAGAGAAAAGTAAAGGTACGTGAAGCGGCTGGGTATGCACATGTGGGAATAAGGCCACCCAATCAAAATTTTTCTTTTGTCTAAAGTCACTACAGGACAAAGGAGCAATTCGTTGGCCGCCACCTAAAAAGAGAATCTTGGGACATCAAAGGAAGCCCAAGAGTCCATGGCAGTTAGAAGTCACGGGACCGGCGCATTCAAAAGAGGACAAAGGCTATTCTTGGACACACACATTGAGAGTAAGGAGCAAGAGAGAGCTTCAGAGGAAGCAAGAAAGGAAAGGAAGAGCCACCAGTGTGCGACGACACTGAAGAGTGCAAGAGGTGTCAAGAGGAAGGTGTGCAGAGAAGGCGGGGTTGGATTCCAAGAGTCCCAAGGTCTATTGTGTGTGCGCGGCCGAGATACCAATTCCTTAGCTTGGTGGAAGCTTAGTGCAAGGTGTGCACAAGGGAAGCGTGAAGCAAGTGAAGGATTGGTGCAGGAGAGGCCGCTGCCAGAGGACTTGAGATAATTGGTCTTCTGTAATTGACATTCTCTGAAGTTGTATTTAGTCATTGATTGGACTGTATTCAGTCATTGTAATTGTTGCAAGATAATCAATATTCAAGGTTTCCAGGAGTAATCCTTTGCAGAAGTTCTCACTGTTATTCCATTTTCATCATCTCCTTTTTCTCCTACAAACCCTCAAACTCCTTCTTGTCCACGAATCCCCAACAAAGATAAAGACAAACCTGATTATGTATGTAAATTAAGGAAAGCACTATATGGTTTAAATCAAGCTCCTAGAGCTTGGAACAATAGGCTTGTCACATACTTGCAAGACCAAGGCTTTGTTGCAAGCAAGGCAAATTCTTCATTGTTCATTAAGAATACTAATTCAAAAGATACTTATCTATGTGCTTATGTGTATGAATGATCATGGATTGCTTACATATTTTCTTGGTTTAGAGATTGTTTATATAGATACTGGTGTTTTCATAACTCAAAGGAAGTATATCCATGACATGCTAGTTAAGTTCAAGATGGAAAATTCAAAAAGTGCAAGTACACCCATGGAATTGAACCAAAACCACAGTACTCATGAAGGAGAGCTGCTTGAAGACATTACAAGTTATGAAAGGCTTGCTGGGAGTCTCAATTATGCAACCCTAAGAGGAGTTGACATACGCTATGGAGTAAGTACATTGAGTTAATTCATGCATACACCAAGAAAACCTCACCTAGAAGTTGCCAAAAGGATCCTAAAGTACTTGAAGGGTACCACAAATGAAGGGTTGACTTGGATATCAAGCTATAATCTGATCCAGATTGGGCTGGCTCAAAAGATGATAAGAGGAGCACCTTTGGCTACTTACCTTTTGTAGGATCAAAGTTGATTTCATGTTCATCAAAGAAACAACCAATTGTGGCATTGTCATCAACTAAAGCTGAGTATAGAGGCCTAGCAAATGCAACACAAGAGGCAATGTGGCTAAAGCTACTCTACTCAAAATTGGGGATACATACATACACTCCAATCATCTTCAGAGATAACACTAGCTCACTTCATTTGGATACTAATCCTCTATATCATGCAAGGAGTAAGCACATTGAAGTGCATTATCATTATGTGAGAGAGGAGCTGCTTGGAAAGGACATACAATTGTCCTATGTATCAACCAACTTGCAATGTGCAGATATGCTAACCAAATCTTTGGATGGACCTAAATTGAATAGGCTCAAGATAATGACTGGATTGCAGAACATTAAAGAGAATTCAAGCCCAAGCATATTAGGCTTGAGGGGGATTTGTTGGTGCAATTAGACCAAGCCTACATGCTTGATCATTTATCCTAAGGCTCATATGTACATTGATTATTAGCACATCAATGATATCTTATAAAGATTGACCTTTTTTTACTACTTTTAAAAGTGCACATATGGAATCACCTCAATCACGATTTGTTAGGAGATTTTTTTCACGAATTATTGGTGAGTTACATGGAGATTGAGATCCGAAAATCTAGAGATACGTTTTGGTAGAAGTTTAAATTTCAAATTCAAAAAGAAGCTCCAATTTTAGCTATAGAAGAGGACTTCAAAAGTTGCATATGTGCAACCCGATTGCAAGAGATATTCATAGGGATTTTAAGTTGATATTGAGCTCACATCATAGCTCTATCACTCCCCTCATGTTCTGAAATCATTTATTGACAATGTTAATGTAATCTATGTGCACTAATACATATAGTTTTGTCATATCTCATATCTTCTACTCTATTATGTACCACTCAAAACAGTGAACTTCTCTGACTTGTTTCTTAGGGTATAATTGATAATTTGATGTGATTTAAGTTGATATAGATTCAGTATACTATTTTTTTTTGTGGTGTCAAGTTTCATTATGATTACCTTATCCAATCTCGAGTTATGAGCTGAATAGTGCTCACTAGTTTGTGTACTGCTAGTACCTAAAAATATCAGGGTTCACCTCTAACTTGCTAAGCATCATTCTCTGAGCATGGCCATCATTTCAAGTGAAATTGCTTGCAAAAGCTAACTAGGCTAGTTAATTAGATATGCCCAAAAGGATTTTACTCAATTGCTAGCAGAGGAGTACTATTCATTTCTTTGAGCAGGTATGATGACCACAATAGCAAGTTTTGGTTCATAGTTGAAACTCTTACTCATCTGTTTTAATTCAATCATTTGAGGATCATATTCCAAAGTACTTGGGTGATTATTTGAGCTTTCTGGAAAGCTCAATAGGTCTACTTTGAACTCTTCAACTCAATTTTGGCTAGTATGAAGCAAGAATTTGCAGGACCATCTCATCTCTGGAAGGTGTCCACCATCTCCTCCAACAAGTATTTTCTCCCTTACATTATGGTAATGGAACGCAACATGTTTGTTCCTAGCATGATAAATTGGATTTTCTACAAGGTGAAGAGAGCTTATATTGTCCCTAAAGATGTGAAGTGTAGAAGAATTCACACCCAAATTTGAGTAGAGAGTCTTGATCCACATGGATCCTTGAGTTGCATTTTCCAAACCTCTATATTCAACTTCTGTTGATGAAAGATCAATGGTGGGTTCGTTCTTGGATGACAATGAAATGCCACTATGAGAAGTGATAGTTAGTGCCCAAAGATGAGAGGGTCCTAGCAGAATCTTGCTCCACACCGACCTAAATGACTCCATAGAACCATAATAGACTCCATAAGCTTCCAATATATGCATTTGGATCACCATAGTACTTTGTAACATCATTCTCAAAACAGGATGTCAAAATAGATAACTTGTGTGTACCAAACACCTTGAGAAAATCTTCTATTTATGGAAGAAGGAACTTAGTGTTTTACTTAGAGCTGAAAGCCTATTAGCAATTTACCCAAGAATTTTTACACACTTTCAAAGACATTCTGAGTGATTTATACCAAGTTATGTTATGACTCAGAGCAATGTGCATAAGAAGTGAGGGGGTAATCCTGACTTTTCAGGAAGAAGGAGATAAAGAGACATAATCACCTTGATTTACTCATAACTCAAGGTCTAAAAATCCATTGTCTATGAAAATTTTCATAGACAATGGATTTTTAGACCTTGAGTTATGAGTAAATCAAGGTGATTATGTCTCTTTATCTCCTTCTTCCTGAAAAGTCAGGATTACCCCCTCACTTCTTATGCATGTCTACCATAGTTACGTTTTACTTTGATTGATAGATTGGATGATAAGATCATATACGCAAAGAAATGACTCAAAGAACATGATATACTTTAGTCAATGTACCGTAACAATAGACAAAGATACATGTAGCTATGAAAACTAAATATAAATGTATTGCGAAATGAGATATGATACAATAAGAGAGTGGATGACTTCTCTAACTTCAAGGCAAGAGATAAAACACTGAGAGTGAGTGTGATGATCGGGTCATGTCACATGACTAAAAGTGACTAGTGTATACAAACACTTTTTCTTCATAATTGTTGATAGATTCCACCTAAAAGTGATCCAACGTTTTAGTAAGTAATTTTAATTTTTGATTCAAATGGAGTCATGGCATTTGGATCCTAACGAATCCATAAGATTCCTCCAATTAATTCATCCACTTTTGACTAAGATAAAACCAGACATTAACCTTTGAAATTCCTTGTGTATGCTGTTATGAGTGTAAAATCATACCTCAGGTATCAAGACAAGTCTTCTGTGCATAATTAAAGCACTTAGTCTTGCTTCATGCACCAACAACTGCTAGTACAGAACCACAAAGAGAAAAAAATACATTCATATATAGTTGAAATTTTCCTTGTTTTCCTTCACAAATTCTTTTCACTTTATTATGAGTGCAAGTCATCCGGATTCCTTTATCTAACTTTGTAGTCAGATTACCCTGAATTTCTTATACACAGAGTGAATGATTCAAGAAGCAAACTTGTTGTTTCTTGTTTACATTGTGCTCCCACATACTATTTCCATTAAGCCCTTGTTCATCTACTCTTACCTTCCTGCAATGTTAGAACTTCCTTTTTATGTGTTAGCCATCTCCCATCAAAACTTATGCCATCACCCAAGGAGCACTAAAATGATTGAAAAATTCTACTTGATAGCCTTTGTGATTGCAACTTAAGTTGACCAAAAGTTTGGGGACATGTAACATGTATTTGCCATGGATTTTCTTATTAAAAAATTTATCCACCTATGTAGCATTTCAATCTTGCTCATAAGTGTTGAACCAAGTGATCATTATATGCAGGTCAATCGAAGACATGCTAGATGAATTCAATAACATAAATATCATAGAGAATCTATGAGGAGGTAGTAGGTGTGCAACTCGGGTAGTGTCGTGAAAGAAAGGCATCTATAATTCGGCATAGAAGGCTTTAAGTTACTATCAATATACAAATAGGTTTGGGACCTATGCATATCAATATGGTATGCATAAGTTTATCATTAGGATGAGAAACTTAGAAATTTCCTTAAATATAATTCCAGTAGCACAATTTAAGGATGGCAGATATGAGGATAGACATGGATGTGTATACATATTTTCACAAGATCTAGAAAACTCTAATGATTTAGGGCAGTGTGCAGACAAGAGACCTTGGGAACAAAACCTAGGGCAACCAGACTTGCCAAGAAAAAATGAAAATCACACTAATGTTGAACAACAACAAGGTAGGAGAGTACACACTTCCCCAAATCCTTTTCAAAGAGAAGCAGAAGGAATGAGTGATTTTCCCATTAGAAGGAGACATTAGTGGCAAAACAATGGAAGAATGCTTAGGCCCTATCAAGTAGCAAAATGCATGAAAAATCAATATGAAGGGTATTCTGATCCTCATGCTCATGTTGCAAAATTCAGACAATTAATTAGGGCAGAAGAAGTAGAGGATTACAAAGTACAATTTGAAGCATTTAGTCTATCCCTAACTGGACCTGCATTATCTTGGTTCATTCCATTGACAAAGGAAATATATCCAGATATTGAATCTTTCCTTGAAGCCTTTATAGGGGAATTCTCCAAAACAGGAATTAAAACACCCCGATTCAAAGGAGGCCAAAAGATAACTTGTTATAGATGCGGGGGGGAACATTTCATTAGAGACTGTCCACAACCTCCTACACTAAGAATAGAAGGAGCCTATTGTAAGGATTGTGGCAGGGAACACTTAATAAGGGATTGCCCAAGAAATCCTCAAAAACAACAGAACACATCTAGTAGCATACCATTAAAAACAGTTAACATAATGGAGCAAGAAGAATTGAGTGACCATGATCAAGCAACTGTAAATGCTATAAGAAGAGCACAAGCTAAACAACAAGAAATAAAAAAGGAGACACACACATGATCATAAGAAAAATCCATTTCCAAAAGAAAAGAAAAACAGACAAAAAGAAAAATGGGAAAGAAAGATGAGAATGGGTAAAAATTTGGAAGAAGAAACTATGGAACATCCAAACAATAGACAACCACAAAATACACAGACTCAGGAAGAGGCAAAAAATTCACAAAGTCTGGACACTCTGCTAAGAGCATACAGAGGAAGAATTCAAGATGGACCAAACCCTACAGATCATGCGATGGCATATCCTATGCCAGATTTAGAGGAGGAAAGAATGCAAAGATGTAAACAAATCATACAGGAAGCACAACTTAAGATGGGGGGAAATAGACAATAATCAAAACACAATTGAAGGGTAAAATGCAATAGGAAACAGGAACCATCTTGATCAGGAAGATAATTCACAAATAACCTTCCAAATCAATCTAGACAAACACTGTACAATTTTATATCAAACTACTATGGAGGAGATAGTAAAACAAAATCCTCACTTACAACATAATGTGAAAAATTGGGAAACAAAGTCAAAGAGTCTAGATCCACATCAACGGGAATTGGAAGAATTGTGGTACATACCTATTGACAAAATAGGAGGATACTGTGAAGTAGAAGAAGGGAACTCAAATTTGAAAATACAATTTGGTAGTAATCATGCTAAGGCCATATTAGACAGTGGATCTAGAGTGGCAATCATGACTAAACAAACTTGGGAGAAATGGGGGCAGAATGAGCTAATACCCACTAAAATGAGATTACAACTTGCACATTGACACATAGAAAAACCCCTAGGAATATGGGAAAAGGTGATTGTGGAAATATGTGGAATAGAGATAGAGCACACTTTTGCCATAGTTGAATTTCCAAAATCTACCTCATATGAAATCATCCTAGGAAGACCATTTATGAGACAGATGAAAATTGTACAAGATTGGGGTAAAGATTGCCTATACCTTCAAAGCAAAGGAAGGGTAACTAGAGTAAATTTAAGAAATTGTCAATATTGTGATATGTCCCCTCAGGAATGGTTCAAAGTACATCAAAATCAGGAATTAAGTGAAGAATCGGGGAGTGAAGATCAGAATGACATAGAATCTTCAATTTGGAAATGTAATTTGATAAGGAATCACACATATAAAAAAGGATGTTAAAAAAGGAAGATTTTCTAGGAGAAAGGAAATCACAAGATGAAAGTTACATACCATAGAAATTTAAAGATGAAGAGTTTGAGCCTTATGGTTGGAATCACATTTTGACCACCATGGATTTGGCCAATGATGAATATGTGGGAGTCAAATTCCAAAATGAAGAAGGATATGATATCTTTCACATAGGAATACAAATGATAAAGGACAGAGGAAGACCAAGAGGAAAGAATAATGTTAAAAACTGGAAAAACACAATTTCTAGAAGAAGTGGAAGCAATAGATGCTATAAAAGACAAAATCTCAAGAACATATAAAAAAAGTAAACACAAAGAAATAGAAAGAGAACAAGAAGTTGAAAAGAATAAAAAAATAAATAAAGAAGATCAACAATTTGATGTACCTACAAACTTCAAGACCTATGAAGTAGAAGACAGATTACTTCTAAAAATGAAACCAAAAAGAGAAAAGAAAAAGGGGGAGGCATATGACAATGAGGAACAAACTAAGAAGGTGATGATCACTCAAGAAGAGGGGGAAGATAGACACATTGTCATAGGTGATGACATGACAAATCAAGAGGAGGAAGCATTGATGAAATTGGCTAAAAGTTAGAGGGATGTGTTTGTTTACAATTATAAAGATTTGAAAGGAATGAACATAAGATTCCTATTACTCCTGATGCAAAACCTAGCAAACAAAGACACTATACATTTAATGACAAATACTTTGCTAAAATAAAGGAAGAAATTGATAAACTGCTGGCTGCCAATTTCATCTATGAGATTGAGTATACTGAGTGGATATTTCCTATAGTTGTGGTACCTAAGAAGAATGGGAAACTCAGGGTATGTATTAACTTGAAAAAAGTTAATGTTGCAACTATAAGGGATAGCTATCCATTACCAATAACATACCATCTTTTGGAAAGAGTTGCAGGTAAAGAGGTCTATAGTTTTTTGGATGGGTTTTCAGGATATAATCAGGTACCAATAGCTTTGGAAGACCAACATAAAACTGCTTTTTCCATAGAATGGGGAATCTATGTGTTTAGGGTTATGCCTTTTGGTTTAACTAATGCCCTAGCAACCTTTCAAAGATTGATGTGTCACATATTCAAAGAATTCCTTAGAAATATAATGGAAATTTATGTTGATGATCTTTGCACTTTTTCATTAAAAAGACAAGATCATTTGAAAGATCTGGAAAATATATTCAAAAAATGTAGAACATACAAAGTATGTTTAAATCCGGAGAAATGTATGTTCTTTGTGAGGCAAGGGAGAATGTTGGGTCACATAGTTTCTAGAAATGGAATCTCAACTGATGAGAGAAAAATTAAGGCCATAGTGGATCTTCCAAAACCGATAAATGTAAAAGAACTTCAAACTTTCATGGGACATTGTGGGTATTATAGAAAATTTGTACATAAGTTTGCAGACATTGCCAAACCCTTGTATGCTTTGATTACAAAATTTGAATGGACTACAGAATGTGATCAAGCCTTTGAGACTTTAAAAACTTGTTTGGTAATAGCACCAATTCTAAAAACCCACAATGGAATAAAATTTTTCATGTTCATGTGGATACTTCAAATTATGCTTTGGGATGTGTGTTAGCACAACTAATAGAAGGGAGCAAATTAGATTTTCCAATTGCTTATGCCAGTAGGCAACTGAATTTAGCTGAAAAAAACTATACAACCACTGAAAGGGAAGAATTGGGAATGATATTTGCTGTAAAAAAATACAGACATTATCTTTTAGCCAACAAGTTTAAATTCTTTGTGGATCACCAAGCCTTACTCTACTTGGTAAACAAACCATGCCGCACAGGTAGGATAGTCAGATGGTTTCTTCTACTAATGGAATTTGAATTTGAGGTAGTAGTCAGACAAGGAAAAACTCATTTAAGAGCAGACCATTTGTCTAGAATACAAACCAGAGAGCCAAGTTCACCTTTAGATGATGAATTACCAGATGCATATCTATTCAAAATAGAAAGTATTCCTGAATGGGCCATGACTTTGGTGCCTTTGCTAACCATGGGACCTTGCAGAACACATGAAAACAACACACATTTGGTAATACAAAGTAGGAACTTTATACTACTAGCTGGACATTTGTATCATCTCAATTATATGGTTATATTGGAATATTGTACTCCAGAAGATGAGCAGCAGGAGTATTTAAGGAAAGCTCATTATTGGAATCCTTGTACTCATGCTTCCAGGATAGTCACTTTAAACAATCTCAATAGAATGGGTGTACATTGGCCTACCAAGATTCGAGATGTACATAAATATATTTCTAATTGTTTAAAATGTCAATCTTTGCAGCATTCAGAAATTGCAACTTTCTACTGGTTTCAAAAAAATCCAGATTGGGGTGCAAACATAATTAAGGAGTTAAGAGGTAACAAAAAAGGAGAGTCAGTGAAAGCTAGTACAGGCTCAACTTGAAATTTACAAATCATTTCTGAGGAATATCAATTGTTAGGAGACCAATTATACAAGAAAGGGATGGATGGATATCTAAGAATATGTGTTCCTGAAGAAAAGTATATGGAAATGCTAGAGATGGCACATTTTGGAGTGGCAGGAGGACATTTCTCAAGTGAAAGGACTGCTAAACTCATAATATATTCTGGTTTTTGGTGGCCAACTCTATTTCCTGATGCAAGAACATATGTAAAAAGATGTGACATTTGTCAAAGAGTAAGTCAACCAAGTAAAAGAGATAATATGCCATTAGTACCACTTATTTTAGCAAGAGCATTTAATAAATGGGGGTTGGATTTCATTGGACCTATACACCCTCCAGCAAAATAGTCCCATGCTGAATATATACTTGTAGCCACAGATTACCTGACCAAATGGGCAGAGGCTAGGGCTACTAAAAGGAATAATGCTCAAACCACTGCAAGATTTCTCTATGAAAATATTATCACCAGATTTGGATTACCAATTGAATTGGTAACTGATAGGGGGACTCATTTTTTAAACCAAGTAATAGAAAAAATAACTGAGTATTTCATGATTAGTCATAGGAAGTCAGCTCCTTATCATCCACAAGCCAATGGATTAGCAGAAAGTACTAACAAGGTACTTTGCACTGTTCTGTGGAAATTGGTAAATACAAGTAGGAATGATTGGGATTTGCAACTTAATCATGTCCTATGGGCTTATAGAGTGGCATTCAAAACTGCAATTGGAGCAACGACATTTAATTTGGTATATGCAAAATGCAGTTTTGCCTTTGGAATTTCTCATTCCAACATTAAAGGTGGGAAATCAATACAAGTGGATTGGACATGAGCTATCTGAGAGAGTAGTGGAATTGGAAAAACTTGGAGCTTCGAGACTTCAAGCAATTATGGGCATATATGCAGATAAAAGAAGGAAAAAAGCTTATCATGATGTTCATATTAAAGAAAAAGACTTGCAAGTAGGGGATTTAGGTTTGGCATATACAGTGTAGGAACATTAGAAAAAATTTCAAAAGAAGGGGCATGGACCTTATATTATCAAACAAAATAGTAACAGTGGAGCTGTCCAATTAGCTAATATAGATGGAGTAATCGTGCCAAATTTCATAAGTGGATGTAGGGTAAAAAGGTATGATCTTCCTTTAACTGTTCCTGAATGGAGAAGAATACATCAAGCTCAAAACAGGAAAAAAGAAGAGAAAATCAGGTATGAGGCCCAACAGGAGGCAAAGGAAAGAATAAGAAAGGGCAAGGAGCTTAAAGAATTCTTCTTATGTGAAACACCTTGAAGAGTGAGAGAGCATTTGCCTGCTATAACAATGAATCTTCATAATGAGCAATTCAAGGTTTTGATAGATTCATGTGCACAAGTTAATTTGATCAGTTCAGTTTTGTTGGATAAGTTCATCTTTAAAAGGAATAAGAGTAAAACATTTATCAAAACACTGGAGGGCTAGATAATACAAAGATTGTCTTCACCATCTATTGAAGTTAAGTTCAAAGAAGAAAAAATGAAAATAGATTGTGAAGAATGGCTTGATCATATGATGACTGAGAAATTGATTTTAGGACAACCATGGCTAAAGCAAGGTAAAGTAACTCTGGATTTTGAAAATATGAAGCTCAAATTGACAATAAATGAAAAAAGGTTTTTAATGTTTTTACTGAGTTATGAAGAAGAGGAAAATCAACAGGACATCTATGACTCAGACTTGGAAGGATTTACTTTTCCATTAGAAGCTACAAAGGAATCACAAACAAAATTTCTCCATGACCAAATCCACTTCAGACAAAAACAGGAGAAAATTAAAGGAACCAAATATGTTGACAAGATAGTGGAAAGGTGGAAAGTATGGAATAATCAGAAAAATCTAGGCATCGATCCAGAAAGGATGTGGAAACCAAAGACATCCCAGTACTGTTCATCACAGAGATTCATCAACACCAAATGGAGGGAAAAACCAAAGACATCCCAGTACTGTTCATCATAGAGATTCATCAACACCAAAAGGAGGGAAAAATTAAAGAGATCCCAACACAATTTATCAAAAGAAGATTGTTTTATTCCAAAAACAAAGTCAACAGGAGTCAAGTATTTTTGGGTGAAAAAATCAGACTTGCTTCAATGGAAAAAGAAAATAAGGATGAAGATACACTCTTGAAATTCTTTCCATGTACTTTACCTCATTCTTTTTTCTAGGAAAAAAGAATAGGAGGGGAAGAGAAGTTAAAAGAGAAAATTATTAAAAATTTGAGAAAAATCATTAAAATTTTCTTTCATAAGTTATAAAGCACCAGCAAGATATAGGTTATAATTCAGCAGGACTAAGCAGTCATTGTGTAATTATTTATTCTTTTGGATATTTTTTCTTATATCTCTCTAAATTCTTTTTCATTCATTATTTTCTTATTTAAGAAGGGAGTACACTAGATATCTTGCTACACATGTGATGATCACTTCAAATTTGTTGTACCTATGATGCAAACAAGGAAATCATGGTTTATCTGATATTTTATCTTCTTTTTTTTTATCTCAATATCTTTTTATCTCAAAAAAAATATGTTTTCTTTTATATTTCCTGTGACTTATGTGGGTGGAGTTTTTTGGTGTTATGTTATATTTTCTCGAGAATGGTGAATCCAAAGGAACTACCTATTCATGACTTCAAAGCCCACTCTATAACTTTGTCAAGAGGACATTGGTTTTTAGACAATGAAGCAGTAGTGGAAAATGTGGAGCTAGAATCTGATGAAGAACAGAATATCCCAGAAGAAGAGAAGATAGCTAAAGAGCTGAAGGAAACTCTCAATATCAATGGTCAGCATATCTTTACAATAGGAATTGGAGGTCATAAATATACAATGCTATGTCAGGAATTCTACAAATTTCAAAAAGTTACAACTAATTATAAAAGATGGAAGGCAGTAGGGTTACACAGACTATTGGATGAAACTCTCTTCTTTATAGATTTTGAGAGGGTATCACAAGTCCTGTCTAGTTTGTTGGAAGTTGGCAAAGGCAATGATGCATATTTCAGATGTTCAGTTAAGGACAAAGAGAACAAAGAGGTACAGATCACCATAAAAGCAAAACACATCAGGGCAGCTCTTGAATTCTATTCCATGGGAGCTAAAATTGGATTGCAGTTTTTTCAAGAAGAACAAAGCAACCTATGTTGGATATTCAAAGTTTGTGGATTTCAAAGGAAAGGAAAATGAAGAATCTGCCATCAGAATATTTCTTCAGTATTTGTGTTTTCCAAAGTTGCCTAGATATACAATGCCGCATAAGCTAGTAACATTGATTATGTTCAATAATAAGGACAAGACCAAACCCTTTGGAGTAATGGATGTAACTCCCTACATTCACGACCAATTGAAGGAAGCAGCAAAGCATTGGGAACAGAGGAAGTTTATGAATTGAGCACAGTTTTTAACAAGAACTATATGCTATGTTTTAGGTATGGAGGTTCAGCTGAAATTGGCTCCAGAAGCTCAATATTTGAGGAGTTTGATGTTAGGAGTTAAAATTTCTTCAAAGATAATGTCTATAAGAGAAGCAAAAGTCCAGACAAGCATGAGAGGATCAGAAAGGAAAAGGAAAGAGGTATCAGAAGAAGTAATTCTAGTAAAGAAGAGAAGATTAGATCCAAGGAATGTGGTCTTAGAATAGGAAGAAGTGACAAAAGAGGAATATGAAGCAGCTCAGAAGTTCAATCCTCAAAGGAACCCCATCCACCTCAAACAAGCAAGGAACAAATTTATTCATTTTTGACTCAAGGAAATAATAAGAGGGCAATTTATGAAGCTCAGTACCAGAAAATGTTGGAAGAATATTCATGTAAAGCAACTGATTGGCTACAAGAAGAGGTGGAACATTATGAAGAACTACATGATCAAATGATGGCTACAGAAATTGAAGAAGTGTTTGTCAAAAAGGAAGTGGAATTATTGTCTTATTTTAGGGAATTACAAGGTCCTCCAGAAACTAGAACTACAGTTGTGATAAAAAAGAAGGTTCAGAAAAAGGCTGTCCACAAAAGAGGTTAACCAAAAAGAATAAGGGCAAGGCAGTTGAACATGCACAGATGGAGGAGTTAGTAAAATTATCATCACAAGAAAAGAATTAGGAGAAAGCAATTGCAGTAGAAGAGCACAAAATGGACAAACCAGGGATAGCTAGTTCCTCACAATTTTCATTAGATTCAGAAAGTGATATAGAGAATTTTCTTCTCAAGAGTTTAAATCTCTCAATACCCAACACACCAATAACAACTGTACAAGCTTCTCTAAAAAACAAAACACAAGAAGATTTGAGTCAAAAGTCAAAAGGGATACAGGTCTGTGAAGGATCAACAAAACAAGTTAGTCCTGGGGAGGAAAACAGGATATTAAAAGGTAAAGAAGTAATGAGGGAAGAAGAGGTTGAAGCAAGGAAAGAATTCAGCAGTGGACTAATAGACACAGGATTTCCAGCTATATGGACAAAAACCTCACAACAACCTCATTATCAACTATATGAGGAAAAACAAGGACTAGAAAGTAAAACACAATTATATAGTCAAATGCAGAGTCAAGAGGATGGAGGCAAAAAAGAAGAAAAGGTTGCATTATCAGAAAGATCAGAAAGAACAGATTCTAAGGAATATATAGAAGGGAAAACAGAAACACAAATAAATCAGAATATAGAGGAAGTACTTTTTGATCTAAATCATAATGAAGAGTCCACACATATAGGTAATCAGGAAAAGGAAGAAGAATTAGACCTTATGGACATAGATGAGCAGGAGGTGGAACAAAAGGAGCAGCAATTGAATGATCAGATAAAGAACTCAGTAGAGACTGACTCAATTTCAATCCAAGGAAACAAAGTTTAGGAAGAGGAGAGACAGGTCATTCAAGAAAAACAACAGGAAATTGGGGAAAAGATGGCAGAAGAGATGGAAGAAGAAAAAGGCTATGAAGAGGAAGAGAATCAGGTTATAGAATATGAGGAAGAAGATGGAGAAAAAAATGAATATAAAGAGGAAAAGCAGATAAAAGTGAAGAAAATTGAGTTAGGAACTGGCCTTGAAAGGATACCAAAGGATATCAGATCTGCATGTAAAATCATTATGAGTAACATAGAACAATTCAGACCCTCCAGCAGAAATATGATTATATCAGGAATGGTGGCTGAGTCAGAATTTGTAAAAGGTAGCATGATCATCAAAGAACAAAAGAAAGAAAAGGAGCAGCCAGAAGATCAGATCAGGTTCATCAAGGAAAAAAAATGAAATTTTGTCTCAAAGAATAATTTCATTAGAAGAACAAGAGGTTCAGAGCTAGAATAAAATTCAATTTCTTGAGAACAAATGTGCTAAGCAGTTGGAGCATAGTAGTAAAATAGACATGGAATTAAAGAAAATGGAAGGAAGATTTGGAACCCTTCAAAGCTCAAATCAGATTATGTTCAAAGCTAATGAAGACATAAATAGATTGCACAAATAACCCAGGATGAGAGGGAGGAGTTGAATAAAGAAATTCTAAGGTTACAAGCAGAATTGAAGGAAGTCAAGGAAATGGAGAAGCAAGCTAGTGTGCATGCTGCTAGTGCAATGAGAGGATACAACAATTTACATTTGGATATAGCAAAAGAAAGAAGTGAATGGAAATCAGAGAAAGAGCTATTGATATCCCAGAATCAAGGATTAATGTTGATGGTGGAGAAGTTACAGAAAAACTTGGAAGATTCACAAAAATAGGTTGAAGAATAGGTAGTGACCACAAGCAGAGGAACATGAAGGAGGAGAAGATAACAAAATTCAAAGTTTTGATGAACAAGGAGACAAAGCTATTGAAGAATATTCAGATGAATTTGTTCAAAGGCTTTTAATAGATAGGGAATCAAGAATGGAATTCATAAGGAAAATGCATAATGAGTATGAAGAACAGATTGTAAAATTTGCTCTCAATAAAGGAGTAAACCCAGATCAACATCATTGGGCAGCTGATGGGTTAGGAATACCTTTCTGTATGATTATGGAAAGTATTAAAAATTATCAGATTGCAAGGGTAGGACTACCACCAAACAGATATTTGGAATATGAAGAAGATATTAATTTCACTAAGGAGTTGTTTGAAAAAGCTAACCCGAAATGATGGTTGGATGCCAACAAGGAATGCACGAAGATCTGGAAAGAGGCACCTTTGCAGATAAAGATAAATCCAGCCTATTGTCCAGTAGCAAGAAGAAGAGAATGGTCAGTGTTTTGGGAAAGAAGAAATGCAGGACGGATTCCAGCAAAATGGCTGACTTTTCCAAAAATAGCAGGAGCAAAAGCAGGAACATGGCCAACCAAGAAGTATATGATTGATACATATTATTATATCCGCATGCAAAGATGTAAATGATCCAACTTGTATTTTATTAGTAAGAGTGATGCAACTTATGGTAGCATGTATAGAAACCTTCACAAACACAGAAGTGAGAACTCTCAATTATATTGGATTCAACTCAACTACAGATGCTTTACTCTTTGACTTAATTGAAACACCAGATAGAATTTGTTTAATGGCATATTACAACAGAATAGTATTTTTGGGAAGCCATTTTCTTCAAATCTTTGAGGTTGCCTTTGACTATGGATTTTTTGAAAGGGAGTCAGAAATTTTTGGGAATTTATCAGTAGTCACCAAATCAAGACTCACTGCATATGAAGCTGCTTATACAGAATACTTGAAGAAGGATGTGATAGACAAAGCAGAGGCAACAATACAATGGAGGAAAGCTTTGCTTGAAATGGTGAACAATTTGAACATTACAAAAAGAAAGAGCCATGACTTGTTATGTCAGGTTTATCAAAGAAAGAAGAAATAAAGGAAGCTCTCATTACTTTTCTGAAGAATATTTTTTGTCATGAGCCAAAAAGTTTAGGAGGGAAATAATGTTAGAAGAAGCATTTTGTTTGGAGCTCCTGTAAAATATGTATTTTTCCTAGAATTTTTGGAAGCTCTTACATAGCATATTTTTAGAATAGAAGGTGAAAAGGACCAAAATTCAAGTGTGAAAAGGGACACTTGAAAAAGTATAAAAGATAATTTCTTCTATTATGAAGAGGTTGGTTGTATTATTTTGATGCTATCCAAGTAATGTGAGAGCTTTCCTACAGAAAATCGTGTTTTCTCCTTTAATGATCTTTCTTTTGATTTGTTGAGTCTTATCATTGTGTAATCCATGGAATTTGTAAGCTTTTCTTTTGTATTTCTGAGTGAGATGAATGAAGATGGATGATTTTCAATGTATTGAGTAAGAAAGTGTAGAAGAACAAAGTTGGAATTGGAAATTCTCAATTTTTACAAAATCGCGATTGTCTCATCTGTGTGATACAGGTATTGTTTTTGAAATTTGACTTCATTTTTCTATTCTACTATGAAAATGGCATACTTTAGGCACAAAGATCATTGAAAATGCTGTTGTGGAACTCAAGATAATCAAAACCCTAGATATTTCCCTCCTTCATAAATTTCTCAGAAAACAATTTAAAGATGTGTAGTTGATCCTTTGTGTTATAATGATTGGAGAGGAAAACTCCAAAGGGTAACAAAAAACGGACACATGCTAACTTTTGAGCAGGACATTAAGGGAGACAATGATAGGAGTGAAAGTCAAGATATGTACTCCAAGGACAAGAAAAAGAATGGAAAAGGGAAGCAGTCTATGATGATGAAGGAACTTCAAGTCAACCTAATTTCACAAAAGGAAAGATGAACTTTAGAGGTAAAGGAAGAGGAGGTAAGAACAAAGACAATACTAAAGCTTGTTGGATTTGTGGCAGAACAAATCATTTGGCAAATGATTGTTGGTATAACAATCAAAATGGTGGAAGTAATAACCAGAGCTTCAATCAAAGAGGTAGAGGAGGCAAAAACCAAAGAGGCAACTTCATAAGAGGCGGTAGGACATCATATGCTAGAGGAGGTGGAAGAAGTTTTCAATCTCAGTCCTACAACAACAATTATTATAATTATGCATGAGATAAAAAAGATGACATGACTCTCATCTTGAATGCAACTCATGAAGCAGTAGGAGAAGACCAAAGGGTGTTCTATATTGACTCAAGATGTAGCAATCATCTGAGTGGAAATATATCATTGATGAATGATATGGAAGCAAAGGTGAATGGACATACAATTCAAACAGGAGATAACACCAAGCATAAAGTGGAGAGCATTGGATCAGTGAAGACAAAGAGTCGAAACACACTCTTGAGCAAGGTACTTTATGTTCCTACTATTCCTAAAAACTTGATAAGTGTAGGAAAAATTGTGGAGAAGGGATATGAAGTTAGATTCACAAATGATGGTGTTTATGTGCAAGATCCAAATCAGGGATATAGAAATATCATTGCAGGTAAAAAGGAAGGAAGGTTGTTTACTCTCAAGGTCCAAGGTCATGTGGGACATGCATTATTTACTTATGGAAGTCAAAAGATGTCTGAGTTAGACCTATGGCATAAAAGGCTAGGCCATTTCAATGAGAGAGCCATAAAGGAAATGTCAAAGAATGATGTGGTGCTTGGATTGCCAAATGTTGAAGGTCAACACATGGTGTACAAGTGTGAAGCTTGTCAATCAGGTAAAGGACACAAAAGTTCATACAATAAATCAGGGTACAAGTATTCAAATATGCTTGAGCTGGTTCATACAGATGTGTGGGGTCCTTCAAGGGACTATAGCATAAATGGATCCATATATTATGTGTTGTTTGTTGATTATGCAACCAGATGGATTACTTTATATGTAATCAAGGAAAAGTCAGAAGTATTTAAGACATTCAAGCATTATCATGCTTATGCAGAAAGGATTACAAGACAAAAGCTCAAGAGGTTGAGATCAGATGGAGGGGAAGAGTATTTCTCTAAAGCGTTTGATGATTATTTGTGGAATGCAGGTATAAAAAGAGAAGTAACTTGCATGTACTCTCCTCAACAAAATGGAGTTGTAGAAAGAAGAAATAGAACTCTTGTAGAGTTTGCAAGAGCAGTGATGAAAGAGAAGAAGTGTCCAAACTATTTATGGGCAGAAGCTATCAACACTGCAACATACCTTGTGAATAGGTTACCTTGTAAAGCTTTGGATGGAAAAACACCTTATGAAGCATGGTGGGGTAAGAAACCTACTCTTGATCATTGTAAGGTATTTGGATGTTTAGCATATGCTTATGTTCCTTCACAATTAAGACATAAGCTAGAACCCAAAGTAGAAAAGTATGTGTTTATTGGGCATGATGATAGACAGATGGGTTACAGATTGTGGAGTCCATCCACAAAGCAATTTCTTGTTACAAAAGATGTCACAATTGATGAGCAAAGCACATGGTATACGAGGTCAACAAATGATTATGCAGATGTTGAAGAAATACAAAGGAAAGGGAAGACAAAATTAAGGGTGTATGAAGAATATATTGATGATGTTGATTGTAAAAGTAATTTGTAGGGAAATGTTGAAGATGGGCCAAGATTTGATCCAAAATCAAATGTGGCTGAGACTTCAAGAAGTGTAGAGGTCAGAAGATCTTTGAGAGAAAGAAAAGAGCCTATCAGGTATAGCTATGATACATCTTTCTTAACAACAAAAGATTATGCTTACATTGTGAAGACAGAAGAGGATCCAATCACATATGAAGAAGCTAAAGGTAAACAGATTTGGGGAAAGCAATGCAAGAAGAGTATGATGCTCTACTTGAAAATGAAACATGGGAATTGGTGCCAAGACCAAAGAATCAGAAGGTCATTGGATGTAAGTGGGTGCACAAAACAAAAAGTTTTGCAGATGGAAAAGTGTCTAGATACAAGGCTAGACTTATGGTTAAAGATTATGCCCAAATTTATGGGGTAGATTATGATGAAACCTTTAGTCCAGTTGCTAGATGTCTACAATTAGATCTCTAATTGCTATTGCTACTTGTAACGGATGGAAGTTATCACAATTAGATGTGAAGAATGCATTTCTAAATGGATACATTGTAGATGAAGTGTACATGGAACAACCAGAAGGTTTCATGGATTGAATTGGATCAGATTATGTGTGTAAGCTCAAGAGAGCTTTGTATGGTTTGAAGCACGCTCCAGGAGCATGGAATCATAGACTTGTTAAGTTCTTGAATGAATGTGGATATCAAGCATCAAAGGCAGATAGTAGCTTGCTAGTGAAGGCAAGTGAAAATGGATATATATACATGTGTATTTATGTTGATGATATTATTGTCACAGGTACATATGCTCAAGGAATCAAGGAGTTTAAGAAACAAATAGAGAAGGAGTTTAAGATAAGTGATTTGGGAAACTTATCTTATTTCTTAGGAATGCAGATTGTGTATAATCAACATGAAGTATATGTTACACAAGAGAGATACTTGAAGAATCTTCTGGTCAAGTTCAACATGGAGGACTGCAAGCCTTCAATCACACCATTGGAGGTAAATCATAAATTGAGCAGATATGGAGGTGAAGAATTTAATGATATGAAGAAATATAACAGTTTGGTACGTAGTTTAATCTATGCTACCTTGACAAGACCAAACCTATCATATGCAGTAGGTGTGTTATCACAATTTATGCATTGTCCAAAGAAGACTCATTGGATTGCAGCTCAAAGGGTACTCAAATATATCAAGGAAACTCTGAGTGAAGGTTTGTATTATGGATTTACTTCTGATACAAGAATCAAAGTGTTTAGTGATGCAGATTGGGCAGGTGATTCAGATGATAGAAGATCTACTCATGGTTATCTCTATTATATTGGAGATAAATTAGTTTCTTGGTGCTCAAAGAAGCAACATACAGTTGCTTTGTCATCCACAGAAGCTGAGTATAAAGGAATGGTAGAGGTTGCAAAAGAAGTGATATGGTTAAAGACCTTGTTGAAGAGTTTTGGAACTAATTAGAGTACTCCAATTATTTTCGGTGACAATATGAGTTCATTATATTTGGCAGCTAATCCTATTTTTCATGCCAGGACTAAGCACATAGAGATTCAATATCATTTCTTGAGGGAAAAGGTACTTGATAAAGGGATTGAAGTATTGTATACTCCAACAAAAGAGCAAGTTGGAGATATGTTGACAAAAAGCTTAGATGGACCTAAGCTACAGAGGTTCAAAGAGATGGTAGGAGTAAAGAAGAATGGAATAATCACAATTAGTGATTGAGGGGGAGCTGTTGAAACAAAAAAATCTCAAATTGATGATTACAAAGAGCTTGAAGCAAGTTAATGGTCAGATTGAAGTGAAAGAAGTCATTTGAGAAAGTGAAGAGATTTCAGAATCGTAGCTTGTATACATATGTACGTTACAGGTGGAAATTCTTGTACTATGAGTATAGGTGATCCTTAGGATGATAGGGAGTAATGCAAGAGGGATAAGTCTAGAAACATATGTATATAAGTCAATGATGTAAAGAAATGAGTGAGAGAGTCATTAGAAGCCAAGTGTCAATAAGGTAGATGCGTAGAGAGTCATCTTCAAAAATTAGCGACGCAGTTTTCTCTGATTTCTCTGAGCTTGATCATGTGGTTCAGGAAATATTTTGTACACATCTAATCTAGAAGCTAATGAAGCTATATTCAAAGTTTCATGGCCTAATTGTTTTCATGCTATGAGTATGATCAATAGGAACATGTGTATGTAAAGTTTGCAAGTAGACCTCTCAGAGACGCGCACTTTTTCGTGTCAATATATTGCTTAGATCTCAGTGCTAAGTTTACTCCAATCTAGGAAGGACCATACAAAGTCATCAACTTATTGAGTCAAGGAGTAGCTTGCATTGCCACATTGAGAGATGAGCCCTTACCACTTATGAATGTATCTAGGCTCAAATTATATCACACTTAGATTGCTATGGACACCATCTTTGTATATAGCACATTTTGGTTTGCCTTAACATTTTGTATAACTAAGATACTTTATGTTGACTACGGAATAAATCCCCATTGATCTCCCTTCTTTGGATCCTTGCATATAGGTAGGAATCTCCTTTTCCCCTTTCTCTTTGATCCCTGAACCTTGTTTATTTTGCTCTAGGGAGCAATGATCTTTGGTGATGGGCATCAGTGCAACTCACATAGTGTCGTGGAACAAAGGTGTTTGGAATGCAGAATATAAGGCTTTAACTTACTACCAACTATGGTGCTTTAAAGTCTCGTATCGTGTGATTGCAGTACTACTCAACCATTAGGGTGGCCAAGCAATTCAGAGTCTCATGGTACCTTCTAGATTTGGACAAGCCTACATTTCAATGATTCTAGTTCCAACCACCGAGAACCCTCTGATCCCCTACAATTGTCCATTTCCATTTTGAATGTGTCAGTGGTCCCCACTTATTCCCATGGCACGTGGTGATGTCTATCACAATAACTACACAAGTCCTTCAGGCCTCTAGCTATCCTTCTCCCACCTACAATGCCTTTTGGGATGCTAATTAGATATTTCTGCATCTTACCCATGCAAAAGGTTAGTCCCTGTTGAAGAATATCTCAGCTCTAAAAATTATGTGTGAGATGACTTGTTGATCTTCATCATCATCATCTGGTATAAAAAAACCTCTAGGGATTCCTCTTCATGTGAGTTTTGATCATCTCTTGCATTATCAGAGCTAAATTGTGAGGAATCATTCATCAAAGAGGTGATAAAACCATCTACTCTAAATAACCATTCATTTCAACAACACCGAAGACTAGGGGCATCAACTTTCCAATCTAGAGAAAATCAAATATGGGTAGCCAAGGGGACACAAATTTCTTCAACAAGACCAAGCGTATGAAATGAGATATCAACATGACCTTCAGTGAGAATATTTATTGCAACTTCATCATCAAACAACATCCATTACACATGGATTCCAAGGAAATTGGCATTAGCAAAAACAGAAAATAAGGAAGTACGGGTACCTAAGGGCCTTATGGAATACTCAAATTCAGCTAGGAACTTCCCATAAAATGATCGGGATTGATATGTGTAATAAGGTTAAGTCATTAGAAAGCATTCCCAAATCTATATGTAGATATAAGTTTTGGATTTCAAACTCTAGTTTTGTATAAGCCAAGGTATCCTTGAGCATGTGGTGGGCTAGGGATTTAATTTCATAATATTTTGAGAATTGGAACCTCTTATTTTTATAACCTAAACATATTTTGGGTCGACATGGGGCTGGTTCTCCTTGTTTATGTATAAAGGATCTCTCATTTGAAGAGGCTCATTAATTTTTTGAACTAGAATTGCAATGAAATTTGTAACTCTACCTCTTCTGAGTTTTTTTCACTCGCATAAAATATTGAAGAATGAGATCCCACTCAATTATATCATAGGACCTATCAAAGTCAATCTTGGAAAAATAGCAATCCTCTTTGGTTTCCTTAACAACATCTATTCCCATCCCAAGAGAAGTTATATTATAAAGAACAAATCCACCCTTTATGATGCCCTTTGTTCTTTCAAGATAATTTGGTTCATTATGGGATTGATCATCCTTGCTAGGGAAGATGCGAAAAATCATAAAATAGAAGCTAAAGAGGTAAAAGGTCTAAAATTATTTATCTCATTCTTTGTATTATTTTTGTAGATCAACTTAATGAAATCCAGCATTCACCTCAATAGGGATAATACATAATATAATAACTTCTCGTCATGCCAAGACGAGATAAGGCTATAGAAAGTGTTTAAGTTCCATGTAGAATTTCTTAGGAATGCCATCTAAGGTAGGAGATTTACTTGTCTTGCAGTTGCTAATGGTTTTATTTTATCTGTTTGATAGAGAGGGATATGTCTGTTAGTATATGATCAATGTCTACCCCTCATGATTGTATGCACATTTTGTAAGGCCCCCTTTATGAGGAGAAGCCAAGCGTGCATTACCCAATTGATGGGAATCCCAACTTGAATGTTGGATGAAGGTCATATTGGACCATGTAAGATATTATAAGGAAAGGGAGTTACCAGGGTCCCCAATTGTGGGGTCCGGGGCAGCGGTGAGCAGCCCCGGCTGGGGGGTCCAAGGGGGCCAGCGGGCCCCCTGGTGGGGGTCCGGGGGCAGCGCCCCCAGCGCGACGGTAAAGGGAATATTCCATGGAATATTCCCTGTCGGAGTCAGAAATCATTTATATTTGTTAGGTCGGTTCAACCAGTCTAAGCCGTGTATGGCAATTACGCGGGCGGTGGCCGCCCACGCTCTACCGCCCATGTATAGCCGTCCATGGCAGGCCACCCATGATCCTATATATACATGACTTCTGCACTTCCTAAGATACTGAGTTGAGCCAGCATACCTCTACCTTGTATCTCCCTATCTAGAGTTGTCTAGATCACCATTTAAGCTCTACCTTGAGAGCGCACGGGTGGACAACGCCATCATCTTTGTACTTGCTGCTAGTAGAAAATTGTTGAGATTCTCCTATATCTGTTATCTTCTCTGCTATTGCTCTTGTGTTATATTGCGTAACTATTGTCTTTCATGGTATCAGAGCTGTAAGGTTTGAATAGCTTGAGAAGTATCATTATTTTAGCCTACTAGCAGACTAGAATATCAGTAGATTATTCGAGTGATTACATGATGGCTTCATCGTCAAATAGTAGTCTTGGTGCTTCAGCTAATGTTAATGCTGCACCTATTCGAATTCGTCCACCTGCATTCACTGAAGGGAAGCTGGATGGAACCAATTATACACTCTGGAAGTTCAAAATTTCTGCAATTTTGGACTCCTATGAATTACTTGACACTGTCATGGGACCGATGGGATTGGATCCAGAGCCTATACCAGTTGAAGATCCAGCAAATTCAAGATTGATGATTCAGCCAGATCCAGATCTTCTACGAGCTTGGAAGAGGCGGAATGCTGATGCATTATGTGCGATTGTCACTAGTGTAAGTGATTCTGTGCTTACTTTAGTTCAACATACTACTAAAGCACATGAGGCTTGGGGCATATTGGCTCGACAATATGAGACCAAGAACCACACTAGGATACAGAATTTAGAAAATCAGTTGGCAAATGAAAAGCATTCTGATTCTGAAAAGGCTGAAGATTTTATCAAACGGATAAAGCATCTTCAAGATCAATTGGCTGCAGTTGGTGTTGTTATAACACCAGAAGAGCTGGCTCGAAGATCTGTACGTGTTCTTCCAGCAAAGTATGATGGATTAGTAACAGCCCTTAACACTCAGGTAAGGCCAACTCCTCTTACATTTGAAGAGTTTTGTGCCATGCTTTTAGAAGAAGAGATGCGGCTGAAGAATCGGCAAAGTACAACTGATGCTGCATTCTCAGCAAATTCAAAAGGTAAAGGCTCTTCAGAGGGATCAAAGAAGAAGCCAAAGAAGAAAAAGTTCACAGGAAGTTGCTTCTATTGTGAAAAGAAAGGCCATGCCATCAAGGATTGCAGAAAGAAGCAAGCTGATGAACGGAATGGGACTGTAAAATCATCATGGAAGAACAAAGAGTCTGCAAACAACACAGAGCTGGAACTTTGGGTAGCTATTGAAGAGGTATGTTCATCTGCTCAAGCTCGTGTTGATGAGCCATGGATTTTAGATAGTGGAGCTTCTCGCCATATGACTAGTAAAAAGGATTGGTATAGTTCCCTAGTGCCTCTGCGGGAATCCATCAATGTAGTGGTGGGAAATGACTCCAAGTGTCCAGCTGAAGGAACTGGAACCATCTCTTTTATCACTTCTCCAGGTGTTGAGAAAAAGTTATCCGATGTTCTCTATGTACCTACACTCAAAAGAAATTTGTTGTCAGTTTCTGCAATAACAGATCGTGGACTCGAAGTTCACTTCAATAAGAGTGGTGCGGAAATCATGGATTCATCAGGTAATGTTGTAGGTAAAGGCATACGACGGGATAACTTGTATGAGTTAAGTGCTTTAACTGCTACAGAAGATAAAGATGTAAGCAGGTTATGGCACCGACGATTTGGGCATCTCGGATTTGCAGTTTTAAAGGAGATGCAACGAACAGGGATGGTTGCTCATATGCCTGCATTTTCAGAGTTGCAGGAACCTTGTGAAGCTTGTATGATGGGCAAGCAACAACGAAAGGCATTTCCAAGAGAGACCAGCAATCGATCTCAAGCTCCTCTAGAGTTGGTACATGCTGATCTCTGCAGTAAAATGTCTACACCTGCTTTAGGAGGATCTTTCTACTTCTTGCTGTTAGTCGACGATTATAGTAGAAAGATGTGGGTTTATTTCATTCGAGAGAAGGCTGATGCTTTTGAAAAATTTAAAACGTGGCATAAGTATGTAGAAAATGAATCAGGAAGGAAACTGAAGAAATTTAGAACAGATAGAGGAGGTGAATTCTTGTCAACAGAATTCAACAATTACTGTAAGGAGCATGGTGTGAAAAGGCAACTTACCACAGCTCATACACCCCAACAAAATGGCGTTGTTGAGCGCAGGAACAGGACAGTAGTTGAAATGGCTCGTTGTATGTTGAAGGCTCAAGACATGCCTGATTCATTCTGGGCAGAAGCAGTCAATACAGCAGTCTACATCCTCAATCGAAGCTACACAAAAGCTTTAAAGGGGATGACTCCTCAAGAAGCATATTCTGGTAAAAAGCCTTCAGTTTTGCATTTCAGAATTTTTGGTTATTTCTGTTATGCACATATTCCTGATTCAACAAGATCAAAGTTGGATTCAAAAAGCAAAAAGTGTGTCTTCCTAGGATATAGTGAAGAGTCTAAAGCATACAGGTTATGGGATCCTGAGGCAAGGAAGATTTTTGTCAGCCGAGATGTGGTGTTTGATGAACGACCACACTTAGTAGAAGATAAAGGTAAATCTACTATCTCATCAAGCGGAGAAATATCTCACCTTGTGCCTATCAAAAGACAGGTTAAAGTTGAGGAGGAGGAAACATCTAATGGAGAAATTTCCTCAATAAAAAGCCAACCAGTTGTAGCTGCACAGCGTAAGCCACTACCGAAGTGGGCACAACAGCTCTTTGATGATCACAATCCACATGTAGATGTACCAGAATCATCATCGGATGGATTACGAAGATCAAAGAGAATAGAGGAGCAAAGGAGAGCCTCAGAACACATTGTTAACATGGCTCTAATGGCAGATATCATGGGTTCGATAAAGGAACCTACCACCATTGAAGAAGCCCTTGATGATCCAGATTGGAGAGCGGCAATGCAGTCTGAGTATGATAGTATACTCAAAAATGATACATGGGATCTAGTCGACTTGCCGCCAAAGAAGAAGGTAATAGGTACTAAATGGATTTGGAAAGCTAAGTATAAAGCTGATGGAACATTAGAAAAGTATAAGGCACGATTAGTTGCACAGGGTTTTTCACAGATTGAAGGATTTGATGTTCAAGAAACTTTTGCACCAACAGCACGCATGACAACTATTCGGACGGTACTTGCAGTAGCTGCACAAAAGTCTTGGCCTATTTTCCAGATGGATGTCAAATCTGCATTTTTGAATGGTCACCTCAAGGAGGAGGTATATGTATCTCAACCACCAGGTTTTGAGGTGCCCAATTCAGAAAATAAAGTTTGCAGGTTGAAGAAAGCTTTGTATGGACTTAAGCAAGCTCCACGGGCTTGGTACCAACGAATAGATCATTTTTTCAAAAATATGGGTTTTGAAAGAAGTACTTCTGATGCTAACCTGTATGTAACGAAAAGGGATAGCAAGCTAGTTGTTGTCATTGTATATGTAGATGATTTGATCATTACAGGAGATCATCAGGAACTCATCAATCAAACTCGGATCAGCTTGGGAACTGAGTTTGAAATGACAGACTTAGGTCTACTCCATTTTTTTCTGGGAATTGAAGTATGGCAAAGGAAGGATGGCATTTTCATCTCACAACAAAAATATTCCAAAGAAATTCTCAAGGCATTTGGAATGATGGACTGCAAACCAACTAGCACACCTATGGAGGTAAATCATAAGCTATCTATGGATGATAACATGCCTGATGTAGATGCTAAGAAGTATAGGAAGCTCGTTGGAAGTCTTATTTTTCTGTGCAACACTAGACCAGACATTTGCTATGCTGTTGGAGTGTTAAGCAGGTTTTCCAACAAACCTAAGGAGAGTCACTGGAATGCTGGAATGCGAATTCTAAGGTACATTGCAGGAACCTTGGATTTTGGTATTTTGTATACCATAGGTGATACACTCCAAGGATATTGTGATTCAGATTGGGCTGGAGATTGTGATTCTAGAAAATCAGTTTTTGGATATTGTTTCTCACTTGGTTCAGGAATATTTTCTTGGGTAAGTAGGAAGCAACCAACTCTCGCACTCTCCTCCACTGAAGCAGAGTACAAAGCAGCTTGTTTTGCTTCTTGTGAGGCAGTCTGGTTAAGGAGAATTCTTGCAGATATAGGCTTTCCATCAAATATGCCAATTGTACTCAAGTGTGATAATCAAAGTTGTATGGCTATTGCAAAGAACCCAGTATTTCATGCTCGCACCAAGCACATAGAAGTACAGTACCATTACATTCGTGAGCTAATTGAAGATGAAATTGTGGAGCTAGAATATTGCCCAACAGAGGCAAATTGTGCTGACATATTCACTAAAGCACTTGGAAGAGAGCAGCTCAACAAGCATCTTCAACAGATGGGCATAGGACCGAGACCTACTTGATTTATCATCGGTAAACATTGAGGGGGGGTGTTAGTATATGATCAATGTCTACCCCTCATGATTGTATGCACATTTTGTAAGGCCCCCTTTATGAGGAGAAGCCAAGCGTGCATTACCCAATTGATGGGAATCCCAACTTGAATGTTGGATGAAGGTCATATTGGACCATGTAAGATATTATAAGGAAAGGGAGTTACCAGGGTCCCCAATTGTGGGGTCCGGGGCAGCGGTGAGCAGCCCCGGCTGGGGGGTCCAAGGGGGCCAGCGGGCCCCCTGGTGGGGGTCCGGGGGCAGCGCCCCCAGCGCGACGGTAAAGGGAATATTCCATGGAATATTCCCTGTCGGAGTCAGAAATCATTTATATTTGTTAGGTCGGTTCAACCAGTCTAAGCCGTGTATGGCAATTACGCGGGCGGTGGCCGCCCACGCTCTACCGCCCATGTATAGCCGTCCATGGCAGGCCACCCATGATCCTATATATACATGACTTCTGCACTTCCTAAGATACTGAGTTGAGCCAGCATACCTCTACCTTGTATCTCCCTATCTAGAGTTGTCTAGATCACCATTTAAGCTCTACCTTGAGAGCGCACGGGTGGACAACGCCATCATCTTTGTACTTGCTGCTAGTAGAAAATTGTTGAGATTCTCCTATATCTGTTATCTTCTCTGCTATTGCTCTTGTGTTATATTGCGTAACTATTGTCTTTCAATGTCTTGAGGAGAAAATAGTTTTTTTCCTTAACAGACAAATTTTATCCCTAGTCTTTTGAATATCCTCCCCCCTCTTAGGAGTACGAGAGAAAATAGTAACAACAAACCCATGTGAAACACGTAAATGGTCCTTGTCGTCAAATGCCATAGTACCATCATGTTTTCTAAAATAAATGAATTCATTTTTTCCTTATTTCCAATAATTTAACATATATTTATTAGGTCTCTTGTGTGGGAAAGTGAACTACTGGCCCTTAAGTAGTCTTCTTCTCTCAACTTATGCTTAAGTTAAATGAGTTGTTTGGAAATATCATAGAAGCCTCTAGACTTTGTTCGAGTCTAATAATCCTATCTCTAACCAACATCGTTCTAGGAGTCCTGACTTTCCTAGAAAGGATCTTATACCGAGTGAAAACAAGGTGAATTTCTTTCACACTTGTAGACCAAGATTTGAATGGGCAAGGATGCACAATACTATTCTATATGATAAGACATACGTTTTAACTTAAACAATTTAACATCAATATGACCCCAAATAGCATTGTATCTATATTTCCTACTACAAAATCAAAGCACAATTATTTATGATCAAAATGAGAGGGGATTTGTCAATATAAGTGAGACAAACCAATAGACACGAAGATTATAAGAGGTTATGGGACCTAAATTGTTTCCCCTATTGATTGTTCTACCAATTAAAACCTAGACTTTTTAGTAAGATCCATCAAGTCATGCATAAAAAGAAGATCATTCATGCATACTTTTCAGCATTAGTAATGAAAAACATCTTTATTTCTAGACACATCACATAATTTCTCAACCATGTTGCTATCACTTATAAGAAAAATAGTTATGTGAACCTAAAATTATTTTGCCAGCAGCATGTTTTTAGATATCATTTGTGAGTCCAATAGTAGTAGCTTCCATCCTAGCACAATGTTGAATAAAGTGCCAAACCAAGTTAGAATGGATAGTTTTGAGGTTGAACAATAGCTTATTGACATATTTCTTCATCTCTTGTAAGTAAACAATGTTAGGCTTGAAATTCAAATCCATCATCCTCTTTTTAAGCATAAGAGCTCTCTTAGGTTATGCTAACTCTTTGCAATTTAAGTTGAAACCCCTTTGAGATTATGAAATGTCATTCCTTAGAGTTGTTGGTTAGCCTGAGCAAATAGATAGAGACCTATAAAGATCATTGGACGTTTATTTTCTCTTAGACTTACCAACTTTGATATTAAGAAGCCTTTCTTCTTCTTCTTCTTGATTCATTAAGATGTCAACTAAGTGAAGAGAGCCATTGATTTCCTCTTCAAGAAATTTTCCATCAAATTCATTTAGCTCATGAATAAAGACATCTACGTGTTTTTGTCAACATTAGCAAAAGGATGGCATGTCCTCCTCTAGCATCCAACAATGATTTATCTCTTGGTAGGGAAAATTCTTTCTAGAAGTAGAAAAAAGCCTAGGCCTTTCAGCTTTTTAGAGGTAACTTTAGATCTATTTTGCTCAAGGATTTCAAGCACATTAGTTGTTATTCTCCTTTATCTACATTGGTAAACTTTTATCTTCATTTTCAAAAGGATCAAAAACCTCTTCATTAAGGACAAGAAAAGAATTATTGCTCATGAAACATGAGTTCTTTCTTTCACTATTTAGAAGATGTTTTCTTCTTTTTCTAAAATACTATTGTTGGAGTTTTGGATAATTGTTTTCAAGATATCCCTTAATGGACTGACCAATTTTCTAACATCTGAAACAAATATTAGAGAGATTCCTATACATGATTGTCACCCTATCACGATGGAAGTACCACCCTGGTGAAGATTCACATTGTATATGTAAATCCATGAAGATTTGAGGATGATATGATGATTTTTAGAGTTTGAGGTCTATGGAAACACGTGGAAAACACAAGGAAGAAGAAGATGCTTGGAGCACAACACACAATATTGAATCTATTACCACTAGAATGTACAAAGATAAGTGACCCATTAGGGTTATAGTCATATATACAAGCCGAGGGAAACAAAACCTTCGAAAGAGGGAAAAAAGTCCCCTGACAATCCTAGTGTGTTCACACACATCACTACCTAAATATATCAACAAATCCCCCTTGAGAGTGATGCAATGAACAAGAGCTGGCACTCATGTATAAGGAAGTGTCACGCTATGTAGAATCAATCCACAAAAGGAAGTAAGCCTAAAGCTTTTCGGAAAGCTTCAAACTTCTCCCTAGGTAGATCCTTTGTGAAAAGGTCTGCAATGTTCTCCAGTGTGGGCACATATGCCAAACTGATCTCTCCGACAAAGAAGCTCCCTTGACATAATGATAGTGCACCTCAATGTGCTTAGTGCAAGCATGGAATAGAGGGTTCCTTGCAATTGCCAATGTGCTCTGACGGTTAGTGAGCATGGTGCTGGCAGAGGACTGACCAACACCCAAATCAGCCATAAGGCTTCTGAGCCACACACACTCAACAGTCACTATGAAAGCTACCCTGTACTCAGCCTCACAACTAGAAGTGGCCACAATAGGCTGCTTATTGCTCAACCAAGATATACATGAGTTCCCAAGCATGAAGCAAAAGCCACTAGTGGACACACGAGTGTCATAGCAACTGGCCTAATCAGAGTCAAAAAAAGCATGTAAATTTGGCGGTAGTGATTCCCACTTGGGATAAAACAATCCAAGTAGCTGGGTACCACTCAAGTAGCAAAAGATGTGCTTAATCGCTTACTGATGCTTGACACTTGGGCACTACATAAACCTTCTCATCTAGGACACAACAAACTGAATATATGGCCTAGTAATGCATAAGTAAATCAAGCATCCAACAGCCTGCTGATAGAGAACAACATCAAATGTGCCTCTAGCATCATGAAGACTCAAGTAGAAAACTCTCTCCACAGGAGTGGCAATAGGTTTGTTGTCTTCAAGGCCAAAATGCTACAATAATGTGTCAAAATAATTGGTTTGACACAAAGCTATTCCGCCATTAACTTGCATAACTTGAATGCCCAAATAATGATGCAAATGCCCCAAATCTAACATCTCAAATGAGGCATGCAAATCAACCTTAAAATCAGCAATATGCTTCTCATGAGGACCAACAAGCAAAATTTCATCAACATAGACAACAATGACTAGAAGCACATCATTTGCACGCTTAACATATAAGGTGATCTCAGTTGGAGTGTTCTCAAAACCATGTGCATTTTGATAGGCATGTATCTTTTCATACCAAGCACGTGCTGCTTGTTTCAAACCATATAATGCCTTTTCCAACCTACACACTTTGTTTTCATGCCCATTTTGCACAAAGCCATGGGGCTGAAAAACATACACGCCTTCATGCAAGTCACCATTCAAAAATGAAGTTTTAATGTCCAATTAATGTACATTACAACCATGACGAGCTGCAAGTGCACAGATGCTACAAATAGTAGTCACTCACTAAGTAGGATCAAAGGTCTCATCAAAATCAATGCCTCTTTCTTGACCATAACCCTTTGCAACAAGCCTAGCATTATACCTATCAACTATTCCATTAGGCTTATGCTTCAACTTGTATACCCACTTTGTGCCAATGACCTTCTTGCTAATAGGCAAGTCACATAAAGACCCGGTACCATTCTTCATTATAGCATCATATTCAGATTGCATAGCAGTCATCCAATTTTCAAAATTTTGTGCTTCATCAAACAAATTAGGCTCATTCTCATCATATAGACTAGGGTCAGCCATAGCATAGCAATCTGATGCAAAAGAAGCACTATGAGAGCCACAATGAATGATATGATAGAGGTGCATCTAATTTTCTATCATGCAAAGTATGCACCAACCATTTTTGCATATTTTTTTGCCTCATCATTATCAACTCTCTTATCAACAAGTGCATTATGTAAATCTGCATTAGAAATGGAATGATCTACATCATCACATGAAACCTATAAAGGCTGAGAAGTTGCCTCATTAGGACAAACACTAGACTTCCACCTATAAAAAGAGGCAGCAAAGTGTCATACATGTCTTTGGAGCTAGCTGATGTCTCCTTAGTACATGAAAGTTATGGCTGAATAACATCTTCCACAAAAATAAAATCATGGCTAACGAAAATGTGTTTAATCTATGGATAATAGAGATGATAGCCTTTGCTGTCAAAATTCTACCCAACAAAAATATATTTCACTAATTTATCATCTAATTTCCTATGTTGTTGTTCAGACACTAATGCATATGCGAGACAACCAAAAACATGCAGGTGAGCAACAGATGGCTTATGACCATGCCAAACCTCATATGAAGTGATAGACTGCAATCCATCACCCCCACCTCCGCCACCAACCACTCAGGAAACCACTGTCGTACCCACAACCAGAACCCAGACCCCAACCTCATCAACATCCTTCTCCTTCTAGGAACCAACCTCTCAAGAGACACTCTTCTCTTCCATTACCAATCCTCTTTTCACATCCCCATTTTCACATGTCGAACCCATCATTGGACACCCCCTTTTACCCAGCATAGAGGGACACCCAAGACCAATTGAAGGTAGTATAGGTCTCCTCGCATTCCCATATTCACACATCCCCCTTCCATGTGACCCGTACTTCCCACTTTCCTCCAATTGAAACCATTGCCCCACCCCACTATGTGTCCTTCATGGAGAGTTTCATTCATGTCCCCACCCCCCATATCTTAAGCACACAAACACTCACTTCCACTTCATTGAACACACACACCACAATCACTTCACCTACCATTCCCATGTATATGGTAACTCTAATATGCACCACATTGTCTGATCCTATGGACATTTCACCACCCAGAGCACCTCCCCCTCCCCCCACTATACCACCATCTCCCATTCCGCTACCATCGACTGCACTCGCACCCACATCTTTTTTTGGTGTTGCATCCACAATTCCCATCCTCCTTCCCATTCCCCTTGCACTCCACATCATTTCCCTTGCATCTCATACTGCAAATAATCCATTTAATACAATAATTTAGTGTGTAACACAACTACAAAATGGTAATTGATCCTACTTTGTTAGGTTGGTCGTGTTTAAACCTCCAAAATGCCTCATCAGTGCTTCTATGCAAGAATAATTGTATGCTCTTATTATCTTGGGGAATCCACTCTAGGGTGATGACTCTAGTTAAGATAGATTTACCTCTAGGTGTCCTAGGTTCTCCTCCTAGGGTTCCTTTCTCTAGGTCTTCCATTTCCATCTCAAGAAGGACAATTCCAAACGCATCTATCCTATTGTGTAATCTTGTGACCACAGACATGGTTTCCTCTTTATCAATGTATGAGCATTCTTCAAACTTGACCACAGGGTGTTCAAGTCCAACTAGCTGATCCGATTTTCTAAGTTGCACAACAAACCTTCTTATACCATCCTCATAGATGTGAGCACCTAATTCAATGGTCTTGATGTATTCCAATTGAGTTTTAAATGGCCCTTCTAGCTTTTCTAGGTATGAAACACCCAAACTACCTATTGGCTTCTCCATATTATATGAGATCTCCGAGTCACTGGTCTTTGAACCTAGCACGTAGGAATAATCATTGAGTTGGAGAGCCCATGACATAATTGTATGGTTGACACTAGCCTTAGAAGATCTAGTGTTTTGTCTATCCCAACCTAGATGTCTACGTGATCTAAGGTTCATTCGATTAACCTTGATTTCTTGAGTACAACTTCATGTGATGTCCTTTTGTATCAATCATTTGTTCTTTTCATTTTACTTGGATTGTCACTTCTTGTCCACTAATTTGCATCATAAGGAATACTTGAGTTTCTATCGCACTTGAAGTTTTTGTCAACCAATTTATCTTCTTTTCCCTTAGGTTTCTCTGCAACAATATCTTAACTATACTTGAACTTAGGCAATTAGGGCTTCTTATACTTTTGTCATGCTTAATGTCATCCTAATTAATTAGTACCACTTTTCATATTCAGTGTGAGCTAAGAATTGACTAAGGGGGTTAATAATGCTTCCAATCTCAAGTCGCTTATCACTTGATCACACTTGAATGCCCAAGATGCACATTCCCAAGCTTGCAATACACATGCCACCTTGCTTTGGACAGTCTTGAATGGCTCTTGATGGAACCCTAAAAATTCCTAAGATTAGTCCAAGCTTTAACTTTAATTCATTTGATAGACAATTTTGATTCAAGCATTTTTTAAAGACCCATTTTCCCCTTGTATAGCGAAAAAATCCTCTAGAGCTCCTCGGGGCCAAATAGACAAACAAAACCTCTCGCGATATTTATGTACTTGTTTAAGGTAGGCATGATTGTGTGAAAATGTCACAATTGTCTAAGATAATTGCAATGTTATGAGAAAATCGTGATGTTGTGACAACCAGAGAATCATAATTTTATCTGGCAATCATGATGCTTTAAAAGAAATTTGAATTTTCCACAAAGTCGCGATTTTGTGAGAATTTTAGTGGTGACCGAGTTCGAATCACAATGCAAGAAGTTTGAATTCAAGCACAATGCCTCTATGTCATGTTGAGGGTGGTGATGAGCTCTGTATGTGCAAATGGCCACAAAAATCATAGAGACATGCACACACAAACTCTCTCTCTCTCTCTCTCCTGCTCTCTTGCACAACCATGAATGAGAAATGAGGTGAAACAGGGAATATATAGTCAAAAATGAAAAATTTCTGTGAAGATGAAGATGGGAGAAGATGGTGATGATGATGGTGGAGAAAAAAAATAGAAAATTAATAGAAAATGACTATTCTTTACCTTCCAAGGTCACAAATTTATGATCTTATCATCACAAAACTTGTCCTTGAGAAATGCTTCTGAAGAACATCACCAAAATTTGGTGTAGCCCAAGTGTGAGCACCACCTCCTTTACTTCTGACTCTACGGACAATTGAGGAGGATATGAAGATCATGAGCAATTGTGGCGAGCAAATGTGAGTGACAAGCACATGCATGGGCACACACAAGCACACAATGCAAGATAACAAGATAGGAAGAATGGAAGCTTTGATTCCCAATAATTCGACTACACTCTTCATGTAGCTATTTCACTAGCTTGCTTACCCCAAAAATGATCTCTCTAGCTCTGTTTATAGTTTTTCTTTACTAGTTTTGGTTGATTCCGGTTCGAGGTGATCCATAATTCTTCCTGTGGCTTGATGATAGGCCTTTAGCCATGATCTTTATATGTTGACCCCGAAAAACTCCTCCATAACCTTCAATTGTGTTGCACTTCATTTGTTTTATCTTCTTTTTGGGCATGCTGACTCTTTCATAGACCCACCTTAAATCCTTCAGTACAATATTATCTCCTGCATACTGCATCTTTTGTTTCCAAAGACTTGCAAGTACTCCGTCCACATCATTGTAAAGCCATGCACTTACTATCATAAAAATTGACACAACAGATGCTATCCATACCAGTAGCCATAAAAAAGTGGCCATTGCCATATGAATTGGAGTAGCTTCATCACTGCTACACTTAAGGGCTTTGCTTTTCTTCTCTTTGCTATGGTCTTTGACTGAGACTGTTTTACTCGAATCAATAACCTGAATGATATCCTTTGATTCTTCAAATGCTTCCTCTCTACTTGAGTTTGGAAAAATTCCATAGCAGGAAGATGGGTCTTCTGCATGGAGCCAAGCCAACATGTTTTCTTCTTCATATAAATCTGCTCCTTCAAATAGATCTGCTTCTAAGTTGTCCACTACTTCTTCTTCCATACAAATACCAATTGTCTGCATCATGCTAGTATTTCTCTGGTTGTCTGGTCCATCTTCTAAAATTATCTGCTACAACTCTTTTCCCTCCTGCTTTACCCACATTGTGTCCTTGCCCCAGTCATGCAACACATTGGCATGCCTTAACGAAGGTCTCCTAATTAACAGGGGGAAACTTCCTTCTACCTGTGGCAGCCTTAAAACAACAAAGTCCAAGTTAAAGATGGTACCTTGTATTTTGACTGGAACTCCAGGGACCACACCCATAGGCCTTACTATGCTTTGGTCTGCCATTGTTACAGTGAAGTTGGCAGGCCATGAAGGGTATAGTCCAATCTTTTTCATGGTATATTCAGGCATCAAGTTAATGCTAGAACCACCATCCACAATAACTCCTTGAAACTCATGACCTTTAATAGAGACTGTTAGCCGAGGGCTCTTGTAATCTGTGAGGGGTGCTTCCCCTAAACATTTACCTTTATGCATAACAGCAGCCTTTGCCACTAAACTTGTTGTGGACATTTCATCAATTATCTGCAAGAGTTCTGACCTGAACTTCCCATCCATCTTTATTAAATAAAAAATACTAACCTCCTTTTTCATGGACTTGAGCAGTCTGGAAGCTTTTGATTCCTTAAGAGCATGGGCTGCATTTGACTTATCAAACTGCTCATGAGCCCTGTTGAATGCATATTCAATTGCATCACTAGTACCTGTGAAATTTTCTTTTTGCCTTGTATCTGCACTTGTGGTGGCTTTTTCTTCAGACACACCTTTGTCTCTGTTTAATCCATTAATCATTGATTCTTGACTTATTTCCACTCGAGCCTTCCCCTTGCTTCTTGTCTGCATTGTAAAAGATTCAATTTCTTCTAAATGCACCACCCTGGTAGATGGAGATGGCACATTGACCTGATCTAACACTTCTTCTTTGTGTACAGAAATCATTTGAATATGGGGCTCGGATGAAGAGGCTTGATTCTTAGGAAAACAATTTGTATAGTGGTCTCTGGCCTCTGGGCAGTTTCTGCAAGGAGGGGCATTTTCTGGGAGAGTGCACCTACTTTGATAGTGCCCACAGTCTCCACATCTGAAACAAATAATTGGCCTTCTAAGCCCATTTCCAAAATTATCCCTCTGTCTAGGGTTATAAGTGTTGCACATGGAACACCAAAATCCACTCTTGATGCCACTCCCTTTGAGTTCCTGCAGCTCCTGTCGCAGCTGAGCCAATTCCTCTGCTTGGGCCTCTTCATCCTTTTGGAGCTTTAGTGCTTCAATCTCCCTCCTCAACTGAGCAACATCACTTATTCCTTTTTAAGCCCTCCAGCTCCTTCCTTAGCTGGATCACTGGATCCTCCATTTCTGTACCATATGTGGGTTGGGAAGAAGTTGCTCCATACTGGTGCCTTATCTACTCCAAGCGTGTGGCTGTGTTGATGAACTCCTCTATGGAGGCTGTAGGTAACACTAATTCCTTTATTTTGCATTGGGTGGCCACTGGTAGGGGCTTAGCTAACCACTTCTTATCAAAAAAATCGTGTGGTGGATTTGGCAATTTAGCCATTAGTGCTTTGGCCCTAGTCACAAACTCTGCGAACTTTTCTCCTGGACCCAATCTCAAATTTTCTAGTTCTTCTATGATAATCTCCGTAGTGTTGCCATGCTGGAACTGATTTTTAAATGCATCTTTCATCACATCCCAAGTGGTAAAATGGTTTTCAGCAAACTGGTTGAACCACTTATCTGCTAATCCCTCCAATGTGGCAGGGAAGAGAATCAAGAAGGCATCCTCCCTACCCATTAAGCCTCTAGTCTTACATAGTGCCAAAAACCTTCTAATGTGTTCATCCGGATCCTCTTGAGCTAGGCCTTTGAAAGAAGGAAACTTTATATTTAATGTAGAGAGTAAAGTTTCCAAGTCTACCTGACCCGCCATGCTCTTTACTGATGAGGTTGAAAATAGTGGACTGGAGGACCTTCTAACAACCTTCCTTCTTGTCTGCTTGCAGGTGACCCTCAATATAGAAATTTTTCCTACTTCTTTGCAAACAGAATTGTAGAAAATTTTCCTACTACTTTGCAAACAAAAATATAGAAATTTTTCCTACTTCTTTGCAAACAGAAATGTAGAAAATTTTCCTACTACTTTGCAAACAAAAATATAGAAATTTTTCCTACTTCTTTGCAAATAGAAATGTAGAAAATTTTCCTACTACTTTGCAAACAAAAATATATAAATTTTTCCTACTTCTTTTCAAACAAAAATGTAGAAAATTTTCCTACTACTTTGTATATAAATAAGAAACTTTTCTTACTACTTTGTAAATAGAAAACAAACTTTCCTACTATTTTGCAATAGAAATATAGAAAATATTCCTACGATTTTGCAAACAAAAATATAAAAAATATACCTGATCAACCTTGATGAAGAAGCTCTTTGTGAATGTGCTCAATGCAAAATCTTTACATGCATGTGCAATTGTAACTTTCACGAAAGTTGATGGATAAAGGTGACTGACGAGGAACAATCAGCTGCAGCTACAAAGGATGTTGATACTTCTCCTTCAATCGCCAAATTGCCTATATATGCATATGCAAAACAGAAAGTAAATATACCTTTATACCTACGGTGTCATGCCGGACCTTCACGTCGGGTTCACCAAATTGTCAGGAAGTTGCGGACATATGGCTGGTGGATCAGTCAACCACTAAATCCCTCGGCACACGCAGGGTGTATGAGACAATCGTAGGTGTTTTAGGTATATTTTTCTTTTGTCTAAGGTAAAAGAAATTCTATACTACTGAAAAATCTATGAAATATCGAGTAGATAATTGTAACACTTTAAACTTCTAAGAACCGTAAGGCTGGGCTGCTCTATATCTATCAATAGCTTCTTGAGGTATAGGTAATATCAAAGTTTCCTCAGTTAATTTTTCTTTTATAATTTCGTCTTCTTGGATTTCTAAATGATAAGGTTGGGTACGCCTAATTAAGGGTGGTGGAAATGAATCTATGTTATCTTGAGGGTCATTAGATGCAATTGAAAATAATGCTATAAATCTATTAAGACAATAATCGTGAGATACTGATATTAACGATTCGTGTGTAATAATATCCTTAACTACTTCTACTTCGACTTCTACTTCGACTTCTACTTCTAAAGGTGCGTTTTTTAGATTCAATTCGATTTTCAGATGACATGGACAAGAAAGATAATGCAAAGTGAAATTGAATTAATGCTAATGACAATAATGGATGATTACAATGCTATAAATCAATGATATAAATTCTCTAAAAGATTGGTAACAATTAGTGAATCCTATACAAAAGCTTAATCAAGATAAGTTTGATGGGTTAACATCAAATAATGGATCTTTAGTTTGTTGAAATCTTCTCTTTTGTCACGATGCTCTTCGATACTTTTGCTTTTAATGTTTGCAAGAAACATTAGGATATTAGTATATCTCAATAAAAAATCATTAATCTCATACACACTTTAATACACATGCTCATTCATTCCTATATGCACTTAACATGCATAATATAATATCACTCATGCATACATATGCACTTTACATGCATGCATCCAATCATGCTAATATATGCTAATACACACACATACTAACACACATGCATGCTAATATAACACACACTTCTAAATACATATAATCATGCAAATGTATTACTTAATTAATATATACTATTATTTACATATACACACTTACGTTTATACTTAAATGAACCCTTATACTTACATCTAAATACATACTCTCATAATAGCATATGCTCACTCATGCATTTTTTAACATCTAGCTAGGCAATTTAATGCATTTATACTCTTTACGTTTATGCATAAAAGCTTAATCGTTCTCTATATTTAATCAATGTTTATCCAAGCCTTTGCAACTTGAAAGGTACAACTTGTTTGCATTATGACTTCTTGGTTAAATAACAAGAAAACACTGCCAAACACTCAAAAACTACTGAATCCTATATGAGACAATCTACAAAAACTCTCGTCATCTCAGCGTATCATCCAATCAAACCTTTTGAAAGAAATAAGTGTTCAAATAGAGAATCTCTCAAGTCCTCTTTCTGATGCAGCAAATGAGTTTCAAAACTGGTAGTACAGATACTTTCTGCATAGACGTTACGTATACATATAGATACCTAGCAAGAACAACGTGCCTCTGTGGCTATCCTCAATTTTGAAAACATATGTGTCTACGATCTATATGCATACCTATAAGATGAATGAGCTTAAATGGCTATCCTTAATTCTTCGTAGGTTTCAGTCGAATATGTTTTTCCAAGTGCAAATAGAAATGAATAGCAAGGCATCCCACAGTTGTTGAGGCCAAAGTTCTTTTTATCACTCTTTCTGCTAACTCTCTCTCTGCTAACTTTTTTCCTAACTTTATCTCTATTTACTCCTAACTTAAGCTCTACAATCATTTTGTGTGCATGCGCTGCGTGTGTGTATGCCGCCAAAAAGAAACGACCCAAGCTCTCTCTGATGAACGTGCTCTTCAGGCCTGAAACTCTCCTTTCTTACTTCATTAACTATCTCACTAGAGACTACCATGCTCTGCGCAGCCGCCAGGTCTCTGACGCGTTGTTCTCTGTACTAAAGACTCTCTCTGTTGCAAGCGCCGCCACTTTCTCTCTTTTCCTATCGGATAGAGAAGCTTCTCCCTATCTCACTTCGTGTCTTCATTCCTCTCTCTCTACAGTGGCTCTGTAGCGACTGAATCTCAGCCTTATTTGTACTAGCTGCAGTGGACGTTGATGCACTAAGATGCACCCCCAAATCTATGTCCAGAAGCTTTTCTACAGACGGCCGGGTGCCAACAGCGTCTTCCACTCTCTCGGGGACTCGATTGTAAGGGCTCACTAAATCCTGGGTAGAAAGTTGATCCCTGCAGCAAATCACATGAACGGGGCAAGCTGAACATCGAGAGCGAGAGAAGGTGCATGCAGAAAATGGATCGTCGAAACAAAGGGCAAATATAAAAAAATCGTATACTCGCAAGTACAAATTCAAGATTATTCTAAAGACTTAAACTACGCCTCCCAGAAACATGCATGCTCCGACTCTTCTCTCTTTTCTCAGCTAGATGATTACTACACACTCCTATGCTTCTCAGACTTGCACATATATTCTTTTCAGTAATACTTCTTCGTCAGCTCTCATCCTCGCGCGCGTCTCCAATAGATGGTTAGAGCAATTAACTATATCAAGAACATGCGCACGGTTAGAGCTTGGAAGTATGGAGATGAGAGCTTCCGATGAGAGAGTACAATCATCAGAAGTTTCTCCTTGTCGATAGGATCAAAAGCATTAATTCCTCAAAATATTTAAATTCACACACATGAGTAAATTAATTAATTAAATCATATTTTGATCTTTAATACATAAATATTCATTTTAAACATTAATTTAATTAAATACCTGTTATTTTAACCCTTAAAATTCAATAAAACCCCTTGAAAATCTACTTGAAACCCATCAAAAACCCATTGAAACCCTTGCAAAACGTGGCTTTAACCCTAACATTAACCCGGAATTAATGCTACTAACTTAAATATACATTAATGAACATAAACCTAGGGTCTTAAACCCATAGTTCAATACTTTATTGATCTAAACACACATTATACGAGTAGTTTAGGGTAAACCATAATATGAACTTTTGTTTTCTTCATTCATTTGAACCTGCAAACACTTAACAAGAGATTATTTCCAAGCAAAATATTGTAATAATGGAATTATAATTAACCAATAATCATTTTTTAATTTTCTTGGTCATCAACGGAAAGGTTGAAAACTTTTCGACATTCGCCCCGACCAAACGTGCACATCGTCCTCGATGGGCCAAACCTGCAGATCATAGAAGGCAATATCAAATTCTTTTGAAAATTATTCATGACTCAAATGCAAATAGTCTATAAAAAATGCTTCTATCATTAGTACATCTTCTGATAGCAAAGAAAACTTATAAAATTATTTAAACTTGAATTTCAACCTTTTCGTTCAATGCATGAGTTGAAAAACAGGTTTTAGAAAGAAACTATAGAAGTCATTCAAATAGTGTTCGTACTAACTCTTCTATTAACTCTGTTCATAAGTAAAGCATATGTTATATAAGCCTTCTATCCTTATCTCCTAGCCACTTGCCTTTAAGATACAAAAAACTAATCCCCCTCCAGCATACATCCGCCTTATATAGCCCGCTTTTCAATTCAGAAGTGATTTCAAGACCACAACTGATTCATTGAAATCATTTGATTTTTCTTTTATTTTTTATTTTTATTTTTTTTTCATCATAATTTTTCTTTTTGTCATTTTTCCTTTTTTCATATGCAGCAACCATTAATGTACTGCTTTCAATTTTTCTTCGCAACTTTTTTGATGAAGGGGAAAGGCTTAGCCCCTAATCAGAGCAAAGGATCTAGAGGTAAGCTAAAGTAGGAACTAAGATCTCTTTAGCTAAATGGGTCAGATTTAAGGAAGCGTACCTATATAAAACAAGCCTACTTCTACTAGGAGTTGCAAGTTAAGGGTTCCTTCAACTATTCATATGACAGCCATAGGTCTCTAATCCCTATCTTCTCTTCAAGCACATTCCTACTTCAGTGTAATTTCTACTTTTCATAATTTTAAGAGGTTTCTTAACCTATCTGAAGAATGTACATATCTAATTATGATAATGCATGAACTTTCATAATAAATTAAAACATAAATCAGGTTTAGAACTTTTTCACCTGATCTATATTGACTCCATCTTTAGCATTGCCTTTCATCCAAATATCTCTTTGATTGCTTGAATTTTAAACTGCATGTACTATCTTCAATCTCCTGCGCTTCATCTTTATCATACATCAGTCTTTAATTTATTGGTTCAAAAAGCATCTTCAACTCTTGCTATCAATCAACAACGTATAGACTCACAAGAAAATTAGTTTTCATAAATAAATTTTTATTTTCATACATATAAAAGGAAAAACATACTTAAAAGAAAATTTAAACATCATTTTTATTAAAAATTCATTTATCATTTTCTTCATCATATGATAAATCATAAATTTCTTCATTTCTTTGTTTGAATAATTTAACTCTTTTACCTGCAATTAAATTTTTAAGTGGAGTTCCATCTAACTCTCGTAAGGCATACGTTCCATTTTCATAAATTTTGACCACCACATAAGGTCCAAACAAATGCTTTTTCAATTTTCTACGATCATCATACTGTGTATCGAATGTGCTATCATATATCAATACCCAATCATTAATTTGTATTGGCTTTGGCCTTAACCTATGTGATTTATCAAAATATTTTTTATTTTTAAGACGAGATTCTTTCAATTTAGTTACAGCTTCATTTAACCTTTCATTCCCTTGCTCTAGTTGCTGAATTCTTAGAGCTAATAAGTCTTCAGTAGATAGATTATCTTCCCAAGGAAGCGAAGTCCAAGTAAGGATTTGGGTATGCACTGGAAAAATTGGTTTTTGGCAGTACATGAGCTCTGCCGGCATAAATCCTGTCGTTCTAGTGCAGGTCATTCTGTCAGCCCACAAAGCAAATGACAAAAATTTCGGCCAATTCTTTAGTTCTCCTTTGCAAGCTTTAGAAATCGCTTTAATGATAGGAGAATGCCCTCTTTCAATCTTTCCGTTAGCCTCAGGGTTATATGCAGTCGTAAGAGCTAAACAAATTCCATGCCTAGCAAAGAAATCTCTAGCCTCCAGCGCGTCTAATTCGCCCCTATCAGGTACTATCTTTTCGATATACCCAAATCTTGAAATCACATCTTCAAGAAGAAATTTACATACATTGAAAGTAGTTTTGGATCTTAGAGCTCGGCCTTCAACATGATTAGTAAGATCTTCTCGAGCAAGAACTATGTATCTCATCCTATCGATACCTTTGGGCATGGTCACTAAGTCAACTACCCACTTATAGTGTATGCACGGTGGATACGTAGGATGCAGTGGATCCCTATGCTTAATCGATGAATAAACTTGACATACATCGCAAGAATCCACATATTTCTTTACATTAACATAAATACCTGGCCACCAGTAACACTCTCTAATTTTTTCAAAAGTGGCAACAAAACCTTTATGCCCAGCCCATAAAGTATCATGCATGCTCTTCATGACTTGCATCTGAAGATCCTTAGTACCTAGTACTCTTTGTGGCATTTTGACCCCCTTGCATGTCTCCAAATTAACCCATCTTTTAAGAAAAAGTTAAATGCTTTTTTTCTAATATTTCTAAATCTATTTGGAGACCATGAAGGTGATCTAACTAAAGTACTAAGATACTTCCCAATCTCTAGCCACTCTCCTTCGTAATCATCCATATTGAATTTTTCATATACATATACTTGGGAATCATAATTAATCATATTAGTATATACTTTGGCTTCATCATTCTCATCGTACCTAGCTCTTGAAAGCATATCAGCAACAGAGTTAGATTTTCCTGAAATATGGATTAAAACTGGATTTATAAATTAATATAAGAAATCCAGCAAAGCATTGCAATATCCGGTGAAGAACAGTTTGTGATCATTCCAATTAGTGGTAAACAATCTGTTTCCACAATCACATTTGCTCCTATGAAATATTCTGTATCAGACTTTAGAGCTGTGACTAAACCCCAAAGTTCTCTTTTAATTTGCGGGTAATGTCTTTGAGGGTTATGCAAAATCTTAGCTCCAAATCTAATAGCAAACCTTCTACCCTTTTCATCGTCTTGACTTATGACCCACCCTATCCTAATAGGGCTAGTGTCAACAGTCAAAATGATAGGCTTATTATTCGTATAATCTACTCGTTTAAGGATTGGAGCTTCTTGCAATAACTTCTTTAATCTACGCATTGCTTGAGTATGTTTTTCTGTCCATAAAAATTTTCTTTTCTTCCTTAATAAATCATAAAGACAGTCAGGTATATGTGCAAAATGTGGTATCCATATGACATAGAAGATACAAGCTCCTAAGAATCGTCGAACTTCACTCACATTTTGACAAATCTCCGAAATCTTACTAATGGCGTCAATTTTCTGAGGGTATGGCTTCCGTCCATAATAGCCACAAAGATGATCTACAATGAGGACCTCATTAACACCAAAAGTAGATTTTTCTATAGATAATGTCAAGCCAACTTGAATAAATCGCTCAAAGATTTTTTTGCAATCAAAGATATGAGCCTTTACAAATCTTCGACAACCATCTTCATCTAGAGTGCTATCTTTCTCTTCTTCCAAGCAACCCTTAATGGGAATGTCATCTATAAAGGGCATAGTAATGTGAGGAATGAAATCGTGCAAAACCAAATTCATTGCACTCATCATGTGTGCTACTGAATTGGTCGCACCTTGAGGTAATGTACACATCCTAACTAATCCCAAAGGTGTTTTCATGGTAGTAATGTCTCTACTCTCTAGTGCCAATTGAAATTGATCATACCCAGAGTAGAGATCACCCATTGAATATATAGAATTGCCTGAAAACGCTTCCGCAAATTCATCCACAATTGGACCTGTACCCATATTTCTAATGGTCACTTTACTAACTGGTTGAAGATCTTGGATCTGAGTATAATGACTATTTGGGTCATCATTTCCTTTTTCCAAATGTCCAATAACAGGTCCCAAATAATTTCTACGATCAGAAGATTCTCGATACTCAGATTCATTAATTTGTACAACACTCACTTTCAGTTCATCCTGATCTTTCCTTTCCTCCATTTCAATATCCTCTGTTCTATACTCTATAGGTTCTCTTCATCTTTTGATGATACTCATGAAATCGTCCTTCACATCAGTTCGTGAAAATGCTAACCATTCCTCTAATGTCATGGTTACCTCTGCTTTCATAATTTTTTCATCCATAACCTTCCGAATGCCTATTTGTTTCTCGATTTGTGAGATCAATCGGAAAGTTGGAGGTTTCTTTTTCGGTTTTTCTTCCTTACTACCTTCTTCTCGTATGGGTTGCGATTCATTAGGTTTATCTTGATTTCTATCTTCACTTGCTGTTTTCTTTTCTAAATTTTCAACTACTTTTTTTGCTTTCCCCTTATTTTGAGGTTTCTTTTCTTGTTCTTGTTGTTTTGGTTTCTGACTAAGCTCAGTCCTAGGTGGTTCATTAATTGTCTCAGTAGGTTCACCCTCGTTTCTAGCCCTAGTTGTTCGTTTAGATTGTCCCTCTTCATTCCGTTTTCTTTTCTCATCTACATTAATTTCATGAGCATAAACTGAGAACATATCTACTGGCTCATTCCAACATGTCTTTGATCTAATATCTGAGCTCGTAGCATATAAGTTCTCAATTGATAACTTTCCTCGACTAGCAGTATCATAAACTTGATTCCAGAAATCACAATTAGAGTCATCACTATCAAGCCTACAAGCATATGTATTTTGGCTTGTGGAGGCTTTAAAGAAGGTTTTCATACCCCCTTTGCCATAGTTTGATGCCAAAGGCCTTTTTGTTACATAGTCACAGATCTTTCGATCTACTTCCGTAACCCAATTCCTATCCTTGGCCTCTTTGAATAAGTTACATGTCCAATGTGGATGCTCTAAATCATCACACTGGAGACATCTCTGTGCTTGGTTAAATGTTCTTCTAGCTGGCATCTGATTCCTAGGATTTTATTCTAATTCTTTTGGTTTCTCCTGATCTCTCAATTTAAGCTCTTGCATACTCTTTATAGTAGCTATGTCAGACGCCAAAGTCTCCACATGTTTGACAAGTGATTCTACTGATGTTTTTAACATTGTAATTTCTGAGTCATCCTTTCTAGGGTTATGAGAAGTGGGGTCATAATCTATCTTTCCTGGCGCATCTCTTTCATACATTCTTGGAGTTTGGATCTGATTTTGCTCCTGTCTTTGGGCTAACCTATGGACAACTGCTCGAATGTTATCCCAATTCCCAGTAAGCCCACTCGCAGTCGCTCCATCCTCAAGCATCGGTTCTAGCTCACGTCTAAGAGAAGGATCTAGCATGTTTAGGAAATTTCGTAATTTATCCGGTTATAGATCTGTTCGGTCTGCTTGAGGCATTTGGTTAAATTTTATATCAAACTCAGTTAACCCCTGAGTAATATGTTGGTCTAATTGCATTGTTCCTACCCATCGCATGAATGTGGCTCTATTATTCTTATTGTAATCTTCATGCAAAAATTCAGTAAGAAGCCGAGTCTTGAAATCCGCCCAAGTCATGTTTGGTTGAACTACTCTCAATTGGATTCTCTCTCTAGTGAAACCATGAGCAATTCGTATAAATGTGTCTTTTTTATTGTCTTCAGGTAACCCATATTGTTCTGTCAATTGTTCATAATATTTAAGATAAGTTGTTGCATTTGTTCCATTAAATTCCCCCCTATCCGTTTTAATTGCATCTATGATCTTCCAAATACGTTGCTCTTCAAAGTGGTCAGCCATAGTAGATAAGTCTAACTTTACAGATAAATATGAAATATAAGTATATAATTCTCGTAATAGTACGTCTATTTCTTGATCCTGATACGACTCCGTGGTAAAAGAAACAGAAATACAGAAAATATTCCTACTCCTTTGCCAAAACTAAAGATGTTTCCTACTGCTTTGCAAACAAAAATATAGAAATTTTTCCTACTTCTTTGCAAACAGAAATGTAGAAAATTTTCCTACTAGTTTGCAAAGAAAAATATAGAAATTTTTCCTACTTCTTTGCAAACAGAAATGTAGAAAATTTTCCTACTACTTTGCAAACAAAAATATAGAAATTTTTCCTACTTTGCAAACAGAAATGTAGAAAATTTTCCTACTACTTTGCAAACAAAAATATAGAAATTTTTCCTACTTCTTTGCAAACAGAAATGTAGAAACTTTTCCTACTACTTTGCAAATATATAAGAAACTTTTCTTACTACTTTGTAAATAGAAAACAAACTTTCCTACTATTTTGCAACAGAAATATAGAAAATATTGCTACGATTTTGCAAACAGAAATATAAAAAATATACCTGATCAACCTTGATGAAGAAGCTCTTTGTGAATGTGCTCAATGCAAAATCTTTACATGCATGTGCAATTGTTACTTTCACAAAAGTTGATGGATAAAGGTGACGTGACGAGGAACAATCAGCTGCAGCTACAAAGGATGTCGATACTTCTCCTTCAAACGCCAAATTGCCTATATATGCATATGCAAAACAGAAAGTAAATATACCTTTATACCTATGGTGTCATGCCGAACCTTCACGTCAGGTTCACCAAATTGTCGGGAAGTTGCAGACATATGGCTGATGGATCAGTCAGCCACTAAATCCCTCGGCACACGCAGGGTGTATGAGACAATCGTAGGTGTTTTAGGTATATTTTTCTTTCGTCTAAGGTAAAAGAAATTCTATACTACTGAAAAATCTATGAAATATCGAGTAGATAATTGTAACACTTTAAACTTCTAAGAACCGTAAGGCTGGGCTGCTCTATATCTATCAATAGCTTCTTGAGGTATAGGTAATATCAAAGTTTCCTCAGTTAATTTTTCTTTTATAATTTTGTCTTCTTGGATTTCTAAATGATTAGGTTGGGTACGCCTAATTAAGGGTGGTGGAAATGAATCTATGTTATCTTGAGGGTCATTAGATGCAATTGAAAATAATTCTATAAATGTATTAAGACAATAATTGTGAGATACTGATATTAACGATTCGTGTGTAATAATATCCTTAACTACTTCTACTTCGACTTCTACTTCTAAAGGTGCGTTCTTTTCAGATTCAATTGGATTTTTAGATGAAATGGACAAGAAAGATAATGCAAAGTAAAATTGAATTAATGCTAATGACAATAATGGATGATTACAATGCTATAAATCAATGATATAAATTCTCTAAAAGATTGCTAACAACTAGTGAATCCTATACAAAAGCTTAATCAAGATAAGTTTGATGGGTTAACATCAAATAATGGATCTTTAGTTTGTTGAAATCTTCTCTTTTGTCACGATGCTCTTCGATACTTTTGCTTTTAATGTCTGCAAGAAACATTAGGATATTAGTATATCTCAATAAAAAATCATTAATCTCATACACACTTTAATACACATGCTCATTCATTCCTATATGCACTTAACATGCATAATATAATATCACTCATGCATACATATGCACTTTACATGCATGCATCCAATCATGGTAATATATGCTAATACACACACATACTAACACACATGCATGCTAATATAACACACTCTTCTAAATACATATAATCATGCAAATGTTTTACTTAATTAATATATACTATTATTTACATATACACACTTACGTTTATACTTAAATGAACCCTTATACTTACATCTAAATACATACTCTCATAATAGCATATGCTCACTCATGCATTTTTAAACATCTAGCTAGGCAATTTAATGCATTTATACTCTTTAAGTTTATGCATAAAAGCTTAATCGTTCTCTATATTTAATGAATGTTTATCCAAGCCTTTGCAACTTGAAAGGTACAACTTGTTTGCATTATGATTTCTTCGTTAAATAACAAGAAAACACTACCAAACACTCAAAAACTACTGAATCCTATAAGAGACAATCTACAGAAACTGTCGTCATCTCAGCGTATCATCCAATCAAACCTTTTAAAAGAAATAAGTGTTCAAATAGAGAATCTCTCAAGTCCTCTTTTTGATGCAGCAAATGAGTTTCAAAACTGGTAGTACAGATACTTTTTGCATAGACGTTACGTATACATACAGATACCTAGCAAGAACAACGTGCCTCTGTGGCTATCCTCAATTTTGAAAAGATATGTGTCTGCGATCTATATGCATACCTATAAGATGAATGAGCTTAAATGGCTATCCTTAATTCTTCGTAGGTTTCAGTCGAACATGTTTTTCCAAGTGCAAATAGAAATGAATAGCAAGGCGTCCCACAGTTGTTGAGGCCAAAGTTCTTTTTATCACTCTTTCTGCTAACTCTCTCTGCTAACTTTTTTCCTAACTTTATCTCTATTTACTCCTAACTTAAGCTCTACAATCATTTTGTGTGCATGCGTTGCGCGTGTGTATGCCACCAAAAAGAAAGGACCCAAGCTCTCTCTGATGAACGCGCTCTTCAGGCCTGAAACTCTCCTTTCTTTCTTCATTAACTATCTCACTAGAGACTACCATGCTCTGCGCAGTCGCCAGGTCTCTGACACGTTGTTCTCTGTCTATCATCCAACCCACAGCTCTCCTTTGCTATCGTGAGGGCCCTCTTCTTATCGAATTGATGCACCTTTAGCGCTGATCCCTTCTTCCTTCTCTGTCGATTGTTGCCCGCTTTCCTCAGATCAGCACCATATCTTTCTTTCCTTCTCTCTCTTGATGTCCTGCCTATGCAAGAAACATTCGCAAATAACAGAGCTCTTCACACGTATAAATACTTACACAATTCATTTATAAGTCACTCTTTTTAGTTTTAACTTTTAAACTACAACCTCACTTTTGCCCACATTTATCCACCACACTTTTCATTTACCTTTAACTACTTTAATTACACTTCATTTCTACTCCTCTCTTTTCATTTTTACTAGTTCTCACCATTCTTTTCTTTAACCATCTTTATTCACTTTAAATGCATCATCCTTTCAGACCACTCCTTAAATCACTTTAATTCCACATTTTATATAAACCATTCTTTAATCTAACACTCTCACACACCATTAAATATTTATCCATCTAATTTATCATTTTTAATTTAATTAGCCTAATTTTTCATGATTAAATTATTCATTTATTTTAAGCTTAGTTTAAGAATTTAATTTACTAATACCTTAGTATTTAAATTCACACACATGATTAAAGTAATTAATTAAACCATAATTGAATTTTGTAATAAGCAACGTTTAATCTATAGGTTAATTTTATTAAATACCAATTGTTTTACTCCTTTAAACATACTAAAACCCTAGAAAACCTACTTAAAACCCATCAAAAACCCATTGAAACCCTTTGGAAATCAATTGAATACCTAGCTAACCCTAACATAACCAAAATTAATGCTCCTAACTTGAATACACATGAATGAATGAAAAGCTAGGGTCTTAAACCCATAATTCAATACTTTATTAACCAAAACACACACTATACGAGCAGTTTAGGGTAAACCACAATATGAACTTTTGTTTTCTTCATCCATTTGATCCTGCAAACACTTAACAAGAGATTAGTTCTAAGCAAAATATTGTAATAATGGAATTAGAATTAACCAATAAACATTTTTTTAATTTTTCTGGTCGTCAACGAAAAGGTTGAAACCTTTCCGACAGTGATGGTCTGCCAAGTTCGGAATTTGAGGTAAGCGAGTTCACCAGCGTATAGGCGACCCTTGCGCATGTAGGAATCCATTGTTGCATTTGAAAAATTTGCATTTTGGTGGACCATCGCGATTGGCCCACGCCGTTGTGATTGTGTCACACCATCGCGATTGGCTCACACCAGGCTCGGCCGGACCATCGCGACAATCTCACGCCATCGTGACGGTTCACTTGAACCATCACGATGGTCATTGACCATCGCGACGATCCCATCGACCCCACGCCATCGCGATTGGCTCATGCCATCGCGCCGATGCTGCCACGTGGCAAGCTAGACCATCACGACGATACCCTCAGTCCATTGCGACGCCTCAAAATTTGAACCATCACGATTGGCTCACGCCATCATGCTTTGTGACCATTGCGATGGCTCACGCCATCACGATTGTCCCATTGACCATTGACCTACGCCATCGTGATTGCTTGCCAATTAGACCATCGCGATGGTTCATTCACACCATCGCGATTGTTCACTCACGCCATCGCGACGGTTCGCAGATCATGCCATCGCGATCATTCATTTTCGAACCATCGCGATAGTTTACTCCTTCGGACCATCGCGATTATGCCATGCCATCGTGACGGTTCACCTGGACCATCGCGACGGTCCCGGACCATCGCGACGGTGCTGGACCATCGCGATTATCTCAGACCATCGCGATTGCTCACCCCAAACACAATTTTTAGGGTTTGAATTTTTGACCAATTTTGGGGCTATTTTTGGCAAATTTTTGGGTGATTAGACTCATAGGAGACCCATCAGCTCATAGGGGAAGAAAAAACTTGTTTGTCAGTTTTTACCCCCGAGGGCCTGAACGGTCATATCTTTTTCATCCAAAGTCTGTTTTTTGAGCTTTATAGCTCGTTAGAAAGCTCTTTACAAGTACTACGTGACCTCAACTATTTTTTTAAAAAAGAAGACGTTTTTTTAGAGAGGATATTTTGAGGTTGACCATCTGTGGGACTAGGAAAGAAAGGGGGCTTTGGAAGAAAATGTTGCCAACGGTTAAGGGACCAAAAAGTGTATATATTCAAGTGCTTGATCATCCATTCGAGAATTGGTCTAATAGTGGGATTTTACAGGTCTAGCAATGGCAATCAAGGGCAAACAAAGCAAGGCAGTGAAGAACGCAGGGCTTGGGAAGCGCATCTTCTTGGGCATCAGCAACCAACAAAGCTGACTCGAGGTTGGAAGATTACTCAACCCCCTCAGTCAATTATTAGCTTAGGCTAAACGTTAGCCTTGTGGATTAGATTAATGACGATAGGAACGCCTCAAGTGCAAGAGATTTAATTTTTTAAGTTCAAGACTAAATTAAAGGTGTGTGATACAAAAACCTAAAGGAAAGAACTTAAGTCTGATGGAACGAGAACTCAAAAGTACCACAGAAAGTCGATTCCTCACGCTCACAGTAAGATAAGACAAGAACTTAAAGACAATTAAAAAAGAACCAAGCAAAGAAAGAACAAAGAACCATTGACGATCTGAGCATGTACTGAGGGTGCAAGGAAGTAAATTCATGAACCTTACATCGGGAAAACATATAGGTAAGTCAGATAGACGAAGCCTTAGATCATCAAAAGCAAGTGTAGGAACCACTGCACGATCGTGGGCTCAGCAATTGAATAATAGTTACCCTTACGAGTTGAGCTCAAATACGAGTGAATCAGAAATGGCTTTTAGCATGCAAAGACCAGAAGGAGGGTCAAACGTAGCATATTTAGAAAGACCCGAAGGACCCTATAGGACTCAATTAGAATTTCTCCGAACCAATCGCTTAGGTGCTCGCATCTATGAGGATGGTTTGCGAAGACAAGTGGTGCAAATGCACAATTCTAATCAACCCATTGGATTGGAACGTCCAGTGGTGAAATTTGAGAGAGATGCATACATAGACAAAGAAGGAATGATGTACATCATAAGTACTCAGCCAAACAATACCAATGAGTTTGGTGTAATTCAGTTAGAGACGGAAGAGAGAGCCCAAGGAAAAGAACCATTAGAAGAGCCTAGGACACCTAGAGGGAAATGTGTACTGACACGAGTACTAGTTCAAGATTGGACCCCTCAAGATAAGAGAAGTATAGAGTTGTTTGTAAACAAAGAAACTGATGAAGCACTTTGGAGGTACATATTGGAACAACCTAGTGAGGTAGGCACCATCACTATCTATGAACTTAAGGACCCAGATACACCTGGAAAGGTGGTATACCTGGATTGTTGGTGCAGACCAATCACCAATTGAAGTTTTGAGAGATAAAGAATGGAGATAAGATCAATTCTTGAAGCATAGAAGATGGTTACATTCAGAGGTTGGAAGAAATGTACACATATGTACATTAGTTAAGACATAGGTCACTTATATTTTTGATTAGTCATAGGTCTGTACATATTTGCCTATAAATACTATGAAAAATGTCGGGGCAATGGGGAGAAGAAAAAGGAGACAAATGAGAGAACATAGAATAGAGAAATGAGGAGTTGTGAGTGTCATTAGACACATGAAAAGTTAGTTGAAGCTTTTCATTCATTTAGTTGTAGTCTTCTTCAGAAATGACAGAATTTTTGCGCCCGAAATTTCTGAGTGTTCTCCTCGTGTAGTAGATCTTTTGTGAATTCCTTTTGGAGATGTCTAAGTCCATAGTTAATCAATCTATGGCTAGAGTTTGAGAATCTAATTGAAAGCAGGCTAAGAGAATTGTAAGTAGGAACATTCATATGTAAAGAATGTTCACAGTCTTCTGAAACAGGTGCAGATTTCGAGTTCAGAAAAATGGACAGTGCTCAGTGCATAGTGTAAAGTTTTACACAAATGATAGCTCAAAATCTAAGTTGAGAGATAAGCTATCTACAGCTAAAAGCATTTGACCAAACGGGTTCGACATTGGGAGAACTATAGCTAAGAAGTTACAGGTGTCAAAGTCGCTACTTGAGAGAAGCAGTTTCACACATAGGTAAAGTGTTTGAGTCATTTCTCAAAGTATACTTAATCATTTAAGGAGATTTAAGTTGGAGAAGGTGCGCAATCTTAAGATGATACATCCTACAAAGTTTTATCAAAAACTTTACATAAATGGTTAGTCAATCAGAGATTAAACTGCAGCAGACTTTTCTGAGAATTTGATTTTTTCAAGAATAGTCAATTTCTTGATAAGTTGGTGATTGCTCTCTAAATTAAGAGGAGTCTAGACTTATTCTTGATATAGAGGTGCTCTAATTTCAAGAATAGGTTGTTCTTTTGGAGATTAACACTCTCCATCAGTGGTATCAAAGAAGGAAGCATCAGAATTAAAGAAAGGAGGATTCCGACTGCTGCAGCTACAAAGAATTTGACATCTGAAGATTCAAAAGGTGAAAGCTTGGAAGAAAAGCTTGAGAAGGAGATCATATGACACCTAGGAAGAAAAAAGGAGTGTCATTCGAAGTAAAGGTAACTTTATACTTCATAAAGGTTGAAGAATTCAATATACAGGTGAAGGAAGGATGGGAGATTCTCTTCAAATAGAGAAGTTGGATAGAGAGAACTATCCTGCATGGTCAATGAGGGTGGAAGCTCATCTAATGAGCAAAGATTTAATAGCTTACATTAGAGGTGAAGAAGAAAAGCCACAATTCAGAGATCCTAGTGTTCCAACTAGGGAAGAATTATCAGATTTGAAGAATTGGATGAAAAGAGATGCTCAAGCTAGGAGCATAATCTAAATGGCTGTCAATGACTACTTGCTACCTCATATTAGAGGTCTTGAAAGTGCAAGTGATATTTGGAATGCTTTGGAGGAGCATTTCCAAAACACTACAAAGTCAAGGAAGGCATCCTTGTGGGCAGAATTTACCACCTTCAAGAAAAAGGCCTCTCAATCCATTTCAGATTATGTAACAAGGATGAAAGACATTGCAGATGCATTAGGAGCTGTTGATGAAGATATTGAGGAGGATAAATTGGTAAGGCAGATCCTTACAGGTTTGAGAGGTGATGACAAGTGGAAGCCATTCATTTTGTCTACAGAATTATCACTTGATCATTTCACCCCTGATTTAAATCAGTTGCTAGGTCATATGCTAACATTTGAACAGGATGTCAAAGGAGATAGTGACAAGAGTACAGGTCATGCAATGTACTCAGAAGATAAGAAGAAAAATAGTAAAGGAAAGCAACAAGCAAATGAAGATGAAGGCACAACTAGTCAAGCCAACTTCCTAAGAGGAAGAGGTGGTGGCAAAGGTAGAGGAAGAGGCAGGAACAACAAAGATGGAGTCAAAGCTTGCTGGATTTGTGGTAAGACAAATCATTTAGCTAATGATTGTTGGCATAATAATCATAGTAATAGTGGATATAATCAGAATTTTAATTCAAGAGGAAGAGGTGGCAGAAATCCAAGAGGTAATTTCAGAGGTAGAGGTAGTAGGGGTTACTTTGGAAGAAATGCAGGTAGAGGATTCCAAAGTCAACAATATAACAATACCTACTACAATTATGCTTCAGATCAGAAGGAAGATTCAACATTGATAATGAATGCAACTTGTGAAAGGCATAGTGAAGATCAAAGAGTCTTCTACATTGACTCAGGGTGTAGCAATCACCTGAGTGGTAATATAGCCTTGATGACTGATTTGGAGAATAAGGTATCTAATCATGTTGTTCAAACATGTGATAATACAAAGCACAATGTGAAGTCAATTGGATCAGTGAAGGCCAAGGATGGTAGCACCTTATTGAGTAAGGTCTTGTATGTTCCTACAATTCCTAAGAATTTGATAAGTGTAGGACAAATTGTGGAAAAAGGTTATGAAGTGAGGTTCACTAATGAAGGAGTGTTTGTGGAAGACCCTAGCAATGGGTATAAACAAATTGTTTTAGGGAAGAAAGAAGGAAGATTGTTCACATTGAAGATTCAAGGTAATGTTGGTCATGCCTTGTTCACTTATGGAGCACATAAGATCTCTGAGTTAGATCTTTGGCACAAGAGGCTTGGACATTTCAATGAAAGAGGTATCAAAGATATGATTAACAATGGTTCAGTGCTTGGATTGCCTAATGTTGCAGGTCAACATATGACATACATATGTGAGGCATGTCAATTAGGTAAGGCTCATAAGAAATCTTATTCCAAGCATGGTTTTATGTATTCAGAGAAGCTTGAGTTGGTACACACAGATGTGTGGGGACCATCAAAGGATTTCAGTATCAATGGTTCAAGGTATTATGTGATTTATGTTGATGATGCTACCAGATGGATCACTATCTATGTGATCAAAGATAAGTCAGAGGTATTCAATACTTTCAAACATTATCATGTGTATGCAGAGAGAATTACAGGTCATAAGTTGAAGAGACTAAGGTCAGATGGAGGGGGAGAGTATTTCTCAAATGAGTTCAGTGATTACTTGTGGAATGCAGGTATAAAGAGGGAAATCACTTGCAGATACTCTCCTCAACAAAATGGTGTAGCAGAAAGGAGAAATAGAACTCTTGTTGAGTTTGCAAGGTCCATGATGAAGGAGAAAAATTGCCCTAATTATTTATGGGCTGAGGCTGTAAACACAGCTACTTATTTGGTCAATAGGTTACCATGTAAAGCCTTGCAGGGTATGACACCTTATGAAGCATGGTGGGGTAAGAGACCTACCTTAGATCATTGCAAAGTATTTGGGTGTTTGGCATATACATATGTGCCATCACAATTAAGACACAAATTGGAACCTAAAGCTGAAAAGTATGTGTTTATTGGTTATGATGATAAGCAGATGGGATATAGGTTGTAGAGTCCATCCACAAAACAATTTCTTGTATCAAAAGATGTTTCATTTGATGAGCAAGGTACTTGGTATGTAGGTACAATCAATATTAATACAGGTGATGAAGAAGTTGTAAACCAAAGGAAAGGTAAATCAAAGGTTCAGATATGTGATGAAGAGGAGAATAATGAAGTGCAGGTTGAAGTTGAAGAAATGCCAAGATTTGATCCTGAGTGTGATGAACCAGAAACCTCAAGGAGTGGAGAACTTAGAAGGTCATCAAGACGCAAGTGGCAACCTACAAGGTATAGCTATGATACTTCTTTTTTGGCTACCAAAGATTATGCTTACATGATAAAAGCAGATGAAGATCCTTCTACATATGAAGAGGCAAAAGGTAAAGAAAATTGGGAGAAAGCTATGCAGGAAGAATATGATGCATTGATAGAAAATCAGACTTGGGAATTGGTTCCTAAACCAAATAGCCAGAAGATCATTGGATGTAAGTGGGTCTACAAGACAAAGAGGTTTGCAGATGGAAGTGTGTCTAGGTACAAAGCTAGACTTGTTGTGAAAGGGTTTGCTCAAACATATGGTGTTGACTATGATGAGACCTATAGTCCTGTGGCAAAGATGACAACCATCAGGGCACTCATAGCAATTGCTACATGTAAAGGTTGGAAATTGAGTCAATTAGATGTGAAGAATGCTTTTTTGAATGGTTACATTTCAGATGATGTTTTCATGGAGCAACCTCAAGGATTCAGAGATGGAAGATATCCAGATCATGTGTGTAAGCTCAAGAGAGCTTTATATGGCTTGAAGCAGGCCCCAAGGGCATGGAACTATAGGCTTGTAAAGTTCTTGAAAGAACTTGGGTTTCAAGTATCAAAAGCAGATAGTAGCTTGCTTGTTAAGGCAAGTGATGATGGGTTCATTTACATATGTATATATGTTGATGATATAATTCTTACAGGTACAGATGAGAAAGGCATACAAAGCCTAAAGAAGCAAATGGAGAAAGAGTTCAAAATCAGTGATTTGGGAGATTTGTCATACTTCTTGGGCATGGAGATTTCATACACTCAACATGGAGTGTATGTGACTCAAGAAAGGTATTTAAAGAATTTGTTAACCAAGTTTAAGATGAATGATTGCAAAGTAGCACCTACTCCAATGGAGGTGAATCACAAATTAAGCAGATTTGGAGGTGAAGAGTTCAAGGATATGAAACAATATCAGAGTTTGGTTGGTAGTCTTATCTATGCTACATTAACTAGGCCTGATTTATCTTATGCAGTTGGGGTGTTGTCTCAATTCATGCATTGTCCTAGGAAAGAACATTGGATTGCAGGTCAAAGAGTGTTGAGGTACATTAAGGGTACACTCAAAGAGGGTTTGTATTATGGTTTTACATCAGATACAAATATCAAAATATATAGTGATGCAGATTGGGCAGGTAATCCAGATGATAGAAGGTCAACCTATGGGTACATGTGTTATGTGGGAGATAAGTTAATCTCTTGGTGCTCAAAGAAGCAACATACAGTTGCTTTGTCATCTACAGAAGCAGAGTACAAAGGCATGGTTGAAGGTGCAAATGAATTAATATGGCTTAAGACTCTCATGAAGAGTTTTGACACTAAACAGAGCATACCTATCATTTATGGAGATAACATGAGTTCATTATATCTAGCTGCTAATCCTGTTTTTCATGCCATGACCAAATAAATTGAGATACAGTATCACTTTCTAAGAGAGAAGGTGATGGATAAAGAGATTGAAGTTGTACATACTTCAACAAAAGATCAGATAGCTGATATGCTTACAAAAAGCTTAGATGGACCAAAGTTACAGAAGTTCAAAGACATGGCAGGTATAAAGAAGATAAGAGAAACCTCAATTGATGATTGAGGGGGAGCTGTTGGTGCAGACCAATCACCAATTGAAGTTTTGGGAGATAAAGAATGGAGATAAGATCAATTCTTGAAGCATAGAAGATGGTTACATTCAGAGGTTGGAAGAAATGTACACATATGTACATTAGTTAAGACATAGGTCACTTATATTTTTTATTAGTCATAGGTCTGTACATATTTGCCTATAAATACTATGAAAACTGTCGGGGCAATGGGGAGAAGAAAAAGGAGACAAATGAGAGAACATAGGAATAGAGAAATGAGGAGTTGTGAGTGTCATTAGACACATGAAAAGTTAGTTGAAGCTTTTCATTCATTTAGTTGTAGTCTTCTTTAGAAATGACAGAATTTTTGCGCCCGAAATTTCTGAGTGTTCTCCTCGTGTAGTAGATCTTTTGTGAATTCCTTTTGGAGATGTCTAATTCCATAGTTAATCAATCTATGGCTAGAGTTTGAGAATCTAATTGAAAGCAGGCTAAGAGAATTGTAAGTAGGAACATTCATATGTAAAGAATGTTCACAGTCTTCTGAAACAGGTGCAGATTTCAAGTTTAGAAAAATGGATAGTGCTCAGTGCACAGTGTAAAGTTTTACACAAATGATAGCTCAAAATCTAAGTTGAGAGATAAGCTATCTACAGCTAAAAGCATTTGACCAAACGGGTTCGACATTGGGAGAACTATAGCTAAGAAGTTACAGGTGTCAAAGTCGCTACTTTAGAGAAGCAGTTTCACACATAGGTAAAGTGTTTGAGTCATTTCTCAAAGTATACTTAATCATTTAAGGAGATTTAAGTTGGAGAAGGTGCGCAACCTTAAGGTGATACATCCTACAAATTTTTATCAAAAACTTTACATAAATGGTTAGTCAATCAGAGATTAAACTGCAGCAGACTTTTCTGAGAATTTGATTTTTTCAAGAATAATCAATTTCTTGATAAGTTGGTGATTGTTCTCTAAATTAAGAGGAGTCTAGACTTATTCTTGATATAGAGGTGCTCTAATTTCAAGAATAGGTTGTTCTTTTGGAGATTAACACTCTCCATCATGGATGAAACTTCAGAACGAGTATTTGTGGTACCGGACCATGCTAGAAATACCTACACGTGGAGAGCTGATTTAGTATTCCCTCCATCACGAGCAAATGTAAACATGAGCCAACAAGGGGCAAGAACATCCTCAGCCCATGTCACTCAAAGAGAGAAAAACAATTTCAATCATCCCATAGGGAGAGATAGAACCACCATAGACACGGACAGAGTGGATAGACAAAGAGAACCTAGAATACCAGGTGGTAGAGTTGATTTTCCTCTACCTAGACCACGTGAGCACCCAAGAATATTAAGACCCACTCAGTTAGTAAAATCCATGAAAAACTACTTTGATGGGACAGGAGATCCCTATGACCACGTTGCGGAATTTAAGCAAGTGGTACGAGCAGAGCAAGTAGAAGACATGTTCATGCAATATAATGCATTTGGACTAACGTTAAAGAATACAGCTTTAACTTGGTTCCAACCATTGCAACAAAGGCAATTTAGAGATATCCATCACTTTTTAGAGTCATTCATCACTGAATTCTCTAAAAGTGGGATCAGACATGACACGTCTTCATTGATTCATAGTTTTAAACAAACCCCTTAAGAAACAGTTAGACTTGCAGGACGTAGGTTTAGACAATATGTGGAGAGATTCCCAATGCAAGAGCTACCCTCAGAGGCCAAGCAAGTGTCATTGTTTCTAGATGGCTTGTTGAGCTCTAAACTACGCTCCTATGTGTACTTGAAGGAGCCCAGAACGCTAGAGCAGTGTGCAAGAATTTGTATAGACATTGAAGATAACTTAGGAGATGTGTTGGAACTCTCAAAGGTCTATAAGGATTCAAATTGTTCATCTCTAGCATCTTCAAAATTGTCTAGCTCGATAGAAGACCTAGCAAAAAAAGTGGCCCAGAAACTAGGAGTTTCTAGTAAACAGATGCCTAGGTTAACAACAAATAAGCGTTGTTACACCTGTGATGGTGATCATATGGCAAATGTGTGTCCCAATGCAACACAACCACAAGCCAACCCTAGTGGCCAGTACTGTACGATTGAGAGATGATACATGAATCATACTGCTCAAGACTTCCCCTACAACAAACAAGTAGTGAGACAGAACTACCCGCAAGCATACCCGCAACCAGGTAGGTATCAAGGCCAATACAATGCTCAGCCTCATTACTATAGGCCTCCTCAGAACTACCCATATCAGGCTCAACAAAGACCACAACCTGTTTTAGCTCAGCAGCCACCCCCACCAGATAATGTCATATCAGTTAAATACGCTGCTGCAAAAGAGAACCTCAATAGGGCTTTAGTGCCTTCATCACCCTTGATCACAGAGAGTGACCCGAACTCAAACAGTTTTGACTCTACACATGTAGATAGTCCACCCTCTTATTACACAGAGTCACCAGAACATGTGGAGACATATCAATACGATAGTCCATCATTGGAACCCAGTTGGGAGCCCAACTATGCTAATGTGATGTATACCAACCCTAATCCACGGCCCCAATTGAGACAACAAAGACCATAGGGCCCTAGAGGACCATGCTTTAGGTGCCAAGGAGATCATTTCATAAAGGATTGTCCACATCCTCCTATAGTAGGACAGTCACAATACTATAACATACAAGGCTTTTGTGCCGATTGTGGTAAAGAGCACATCATCAAAGATTGTCCTAAGAACCCTGCTAATGCTTCAAATGTGACACCCATCAATGTGATAGGTATTGTAAACAACGCAGATGGCTCCAACCCTACATACGTGCCTATCCAAGCTATAACAAGAGCCCAGGCACTCTTACAGAATCAACAATTTAATCATGAGAAAGTAGCCGAAACTAATGAAGTGGGAGAATCCAGCAGTAAAAAGACAAAATCTTGGAAAGATTCTAGAAAATGAATCAAGAAAAAGTGGAGTAAAAGGATATCAGAACTGGAAGGAAGTCTTAAGGAATCTAGAGCCAAAATCCTAGAATTGACTTCACAAGAATTGAATCAAGAGAACCTAGCTCAAAAATTAGGATCAGTTCTCGCGGAACCCATACCAGAAAACCTAGACATGATGTTTCGCGCGTATCAAGCTAGAATAAAAGAAGGACCTCAGATAGCTGAAATGAGCAAGAACTACCCTCGAGCAGATCTAGAAATTGAGAGAACTAAACTATGCATGAAGATGGTAGAATTCGCACAGGCTATGTTCGAAGCCTCTAGATATCTTAATTGGAATAACATGGCAAAACCGGAATCACACTTTCAAGGATTAATGGAGAGTCTAGAATACTTGATTGATAGCAAGGAGAAAAAGGATCAGTATAGGAATCCCATTGTCCCAAAGACACAGGAAAGAAACACACCATCCTTGTCCCAAGTACTAGATACAAAGGGTAAAGACAACCTGTCTTCCATACATAGATATTCACATGAATTTTTGAGAGAAATACAAGAAGATAAGTGGAGAAAAGACAAGGAACCCATCCTCCTATTCAAGAAATAGATGACTTGCAAGAACAATTTCCCCAAGACATCCCCTCTATTTACGATGATGTAGAGAAAGAGCAACTGAGTGAACACACAGGTTTTGACTCCAATTCTTTGCAAGAATTACCTCAGTTCACAGGACCTTGGGAAGCAAAGTCTATTAGCATGAGAGCACCCACGATAATAGTGAGGAATGAAGAATCAGTGATCCCAAGAAACATGAAAGTGATGAAGAACACCAAAGTTCAATGTAATCTCACCCTAGAGGAGTTGTTGAAGGTCAAGCCAGAACTGTGGAAACATGTAGCAAAACAATTCCCTGAGCTTGCTACTACTCCCTCACAGATAGGAACACACAAGAAGGTACCAGAGATACCCATAGAAAGAATAGGAGATGTAAGCGAAGGAGAGGAAGGTAACACTTATCTTCCAATAACCCATCAGGGCTACACCACGAAAGCTATCTTAGATTCAAGAGCCGGAGTAGCCATTGGTACCACCGCTTTATGGAAACGTTGGGGTAAGCCAGCACTCAGACCCACCAGGATGAAGCTACAAATGGCTGATGGACACATAGAAAAACCATTAGGCTTACTCGAAGGCATATCTCTCACCACTTGTGGTGTAGAGTTTGAGCATACTTTTGCCATTTGTTATTTTGCAAAAACTCATGCTTACGAGATGATTTTAGGACGACCATTCATGCGTCAGTTGCAAATTGTACAAGATTGGGGAACTAATTCTTTATACTTGCAACATTTAGGAGTGACTACTAAAGTCAATCTTAAAGACTATTCACATCGAGACGTACCCCCAATACAATGGAATACCATCCATAAGACACAAGAAGAGACAGAATCAATACACTCATTAGAATCAGACCCCTCATGGTTGCACGACGATACTCATTTATGGATGTGTAAAGTAGCCAAACAAGTGGAAGAACGATTAGAAGCCAGGACCTTAGGTGCAGAACAACATCCACGAACCCTTCAAGACTCAGCTTACGCACCTGTAGTATTTTCGGACGAGGAATTTGAACCCCATGGTTGGGCAGAAATCCTAGCAACCATGGATGTAGCCATCAATGAAGAACAATGGACACCCCATTGTGACGAGGATGGCTATGACATTTTAGTCTTCACGATAGAGCCAATCATGTGTGATTCGATTATTGAAGAATGTGAACCTAACACTGATGCATTTGAGGATGCGAGTGATTTCGATCTAGAGTCAATTATTATGGATCCACCCTTTGCATCAGATGAAGAATATTTCTATGAAGTAGAAACTTACCCTCTGAGGCATGAAGAAATTATGAATGAGGTGAGGTTAGCCACACAAGTGACCACTAAAAGTGAAGGAAAGAAAAGAAAGAAGAAAGAAACCAGTCAGAAGAAGAAGAATCTTTGTTTGAGGTTCCTGAGAACTTCAAAAAATATGAGATAGGAGATAGATGAATCATGGTACGAATGCCTAACAGAAAAGCTGATGTTGGAGAAGTATATGATAACCGAGAGAAACAAAAATCATAGTTGCCATAGAAGGAGAAGAAGAAAAATGTACCTACATAGGGCATGATTTGACGAATGAAGAAGAAGAAGAATTAGTTGCCTTATTGCATGAATATAGAGATGTTTTCGCTTGGAGTTACAAAGACTTGAAAGGAGTAGACCCAGATATATGCTCCCATAGAATCCCCATGACTCCAGATGCAAAACCTACGAAACAGAAACCATACACTTACAATGATAACTATGCTGCGAAGATTAAAGAAGAAATAGATCGTTTGATAGAAGCAGGATTCATTTACGAAATTGAGCATACCGAATGGGTATCCCCCATTGTGGTTGTGCCCAAGAAGAATGGAAAATTGCATGTGTGTATTAACCTTAAAAAAGTTAATGCCGCCATGATTAGAGACAATTATCTTCTTCCTATGACGGAAGACTTATTGGAAAGAGTTGCGGGCAAGGAAGTTTACAGCTTTCTTGATGGTTTTTCAGGCTATAATCAAGTAGCCATTGCTCTAGAAGATCAACACAAGATGGCTTTTGCCACAGAATGGGGCATTTTTGCATTTTGTGTAATGCCATTTGGCTTAACAAATGCACCTGCTACTTTCCAGCGACTCATGTGTCATGTTTTTAAGGAATTCTTATGCAAGAATTTGGAAGTTTATGTCGATGAGAGCTGTGCTCATTCGAATATCAGGCAGACGCATATTCCAGAATTAAGAAAAGTATTTGACAAATGTCGAGAATATCAGGTTTGTTTGAACCTAGAAAAGTGCGTTTTCATGGTCAGACAAGGCAAAATTCTAGGACACATTGTGTCAAAGAATGGAATTTTGACAAATGAAGAAAAGGTGAAAGTGATTGTAGATCTACGTAGGCCAAATAACGTAAAAGAAGTACAGGCATTTATGGAACATTGCAGTTATTACAGACGATTCATACACATGTATGCAATCATAGCCAAGCCTGTATACTCTCTTTTGACCAAGTTTGAATGGACAGATAAATGTGAGAATTCATTCAATGAACTTAAAAGACGTTTGTGCTCAGCACCCATATTGACAACCCCAGATTGGAGCAAGCCATTCCATGTACATGTGGATGCATCCAACTATGCCATTGGATGTGTGTTAGCACAACCCACGAATGAAGGTAACATAGATCTCCCCATAGCCTATGCGAGCAGACAGTTGAACACAGCAGAAAGAAATTACACCACGACGGAACGAGAAGGATTAGGAATGATCTACGCAGTAAAGAAATTCAGGCACTATTTGTTGGCAAATAAGTTCAAATTCTTTACAGATCATCAAGCATTATTGTACTTAGTCAATAAACCATGTAACACGGGAAGATTAATATGTTGGTTTCTATTACTCATGGAGTATGACTTTGAAGTAGTAGTTAGGAAAGGAAAGACACATCTCAGGGCTGACCACCTCTCAAGATTAAACTCAGGAGAAACTCCTCAAGGAATAGTGGATGAACTACCCGATGCATATTTGTTTAACCTTGAGATAGCACCAGAATGGGCTAAGCCGATAGTCCTGATTCTCACGTATGGACCCAAGAATCCTAGGATACGGATCAAGGAAGGAGAGATTACCAAATCACAGAGATATCAAATAATAGCAGGAAGTATACATAAACAAGACAATCAAAAGATTCTTGCTTGTTGTGTTGATGAATCAGAACATGCGAATTGGTTGCAATTAGCACACATAGGTGCATTAAAGCAACATCATTCAAAACATCGTAAATTGCAGACTCTGCATAGACTAGGAGTATATTGGCCTTCGATGGAAGCAGATGTCTACAAGTTGTGTAAAGAATGCCCTGTTTGTTGTGAAAGACCACCGGTAGAACATGCTACATTATATCACGTGTCTCTCACACCAGACTCGAGTGAACCTTTAGTGACGTACTTGAGGACGAACACATTCTCTCAAGGAATGACCTTAGCACGACAACGAAGTCTAGAGCAGGAAGCTCAAGAATATTCACTTATTGGCGACAATCTATACAAACGAGGACGAGATGGATACTTAAGACAATGTGTTCATGAAAGCGATTATCTGAGCGTACTAGAGACTCCACACCAAGGTGTTGCAGGAGGTCATTTTGGACCCGATAGGATAATCAAAGCCATCCTCTTTGCAGGATTATGGTGGCCCACTCTTCACATGGATGCACATACCTATGTTAAGAGATGTGATGTGTGCCAAAGAACTCAATCTCCTACTCGTAGAGATGAAATTCCATTGAAACCCATGATGGGTGGACGTGCATCTTCTAAGTGGGGTATAGACTTGTAGGACCCATTAACCCCCTTGCAAAAGGAACACATGCTGAATACATTATTGTTGCGATAGATTATCTTACCAAATGGGTAGAGGCAAAGGCCACAACAAAGAATGATGCAGACACGACTGCAAAATTCTTATTTGAAAATGTCTTTACAAGATATGGACTGCCTATAGAGTTAGTGAGCGATCGAGGAACTCACTTTCTAAACCAAGTCATTGAATATTTGTTACAAGATTTTATGGTGGTTCACAAGAAATCCGCACCATATCATCCTCAGGCCAATGGTCAGGCAGAAAGCACTAGCAAGATCCTTTGTAACGTATTGACGAAACTCGTGAACAACAAACGTTCAGATTGGGAAAAACAGTTACACCACGTTGTTTGGGCATATTGAGTGGCCTACAAGACCGTACTCAATGCAACTCCCTTTCATATGGTGTTTGGTCAAAATGTTGTGCTTCCTTAGGATTTCTTGATACCAACCCTTAAGGTTGCACAAGAACATCAGTGGACCGGCCATGAATTATCAGCAAGGATAATGGACTTGGAACGAATAGGAGAAACCAGGTTGAAAGCAGCAGCAGGAATATAAACAGCAAAGAAGCAACATAAAGCATATTTTGATGCACATGTGAAAGATAAAGGCTTAAAAGAAGGAGATTTAGTTCTAGTATATACGCTGAAGCAACATGCACGTAAGTTAGAAAAGCGAGGTTATGGACCTATCATCATTAACAGACTCTCGACAAGTGGAGCAGTACAATTAGCCACCTTAGAAGGACACATAATGCCTAATTACATTAGTGGCTGTAGAGTCAAGCTTTATCAGGAACCTCTTATCGAGGATATGCTTAGACGACTCGGCAAAGAAGCGTAAGGAGGAAGAAAATAGAATACGAGCTGAAGCTCAGGCAGAAGCTATAGAACACATTAAACACAGAAGCTAAGAAGAAAAAGACTAGGGAGAGACCATTATAACTATCTGGAAACAACACCCAGATAACCCATGGCCATGTGTTAAGTAAAGTCAAGTACTCATCCTAGCATAGTGGAACGGAGACCATTCTTTACACTCAGGCTAGAGCACGACAACCCTTGCCAAGAGCTCAGGGCTTTAATTGACTCAGGTGCTGCAACTAGTGCAATTAGATGGTCCCACTATAAGGACTCAGGAATAGAATGCGGCCAATTGAGGCATACCTCATAGGGCTAGGAGGCATGGAAACCCCTTGCATGGGTGAGGTGGACCTTCCTATCCTCATACATGATGTGACCTTGACAGTGAAGCTACTAGTGTGCCATGATGACGACCTGATAGAACCCCTAATCCTTGGCCAAGATTGGCTATACGATCACTCAGTGGACCTAAATCTTAGACAAGGCTCCTTGCAGATTGGAACCTTAGAACAGAAGCGAGTGATACCACTTGACTTCCCTAACGGCATTCCGCCTGAGGTATGTAACCCTAGACCATATGAAATGCATGCGACAGAAGACCGAATGATCTTTGGTCAGCTAAGTCACGCTACGTTCACACCAACCCACGAGGGCTTGGCGATGGACAATTGTCAATCAGAAGGACGTCAGGAGATTTTACCTTGGGCTTCCTGCAAACTAGAAGGGGTAACCACCCAATCGCTTGGTCAGATGGACACCATTAGCGGTCAAATGGACACAATCAGCGGTCACGTGGGTTACATCAGTGGACAAATGGGGACAATTGCAAGTCAGGTGGACTGCATCAGTAGCCACATGGGCAAAATACCCTGCAGTGCCCATCCTTCCACACTTACTGCGGACTGGCCTAGATTTTTGCTACAAAACGGAGCACTTCCTAATGGGCAGGTTTCACAAGTGTTGGACCTCCCTTCTTTTCCAAAGCAGAGTGTACATCCGACCTCTCAACCTCAACCACAAAGGAGTCAACCACGACGAAGGAACCCAGACCGACGACCATCTCAGACGACACAAGGAGAACAACAGCAGTATCAGTATCACAAAACAAGTGGCATGAGACAAATATGGGTGCCAAAAGGACAGAAACCACCGATAGATCTCAACGATGCGGACAATGATAAGAAGAAGTCAAGGCAGAAGCAGAGTCAATATTCAACATCTCCTCGACCTTCTTCTATGAGTACAAACATTAGACAAATTTGGATTGCCAAGAAGTACCTTATGAATCGACCCACACCCATGCAGATTTGGGTACCCAAACAGTGTATTATAGCTCAACCCTCAAGCCATGTTATATATACCCCTCAAAAATCTCTTCAACCCTCAATACCACCACATCCGATATCACCTTTTGTCCCTCAGCAGAAACATACCACCTGCTCAGAAACTCTTAGGAAATGGATACCGAAACATATCCAGTTGTCTCCTCAAAACCCATTGTCTAACATAACTCCCACCCCGACTAATCTACAACCTTGTAATAACTCATTCACGACTGAACCTTGTACAAATCCTCACACTATAACCCAACATCACTTGTAATAACACCTCATCAAGAAATGTATGCATCATCTGAAGCATGTAGGTTTCTAGAGACCTGCATTAGTTTGCAAGAAATCATTCCATGAACCATATCACAACACTCGGCTACACGGGTTACACATCGGTTATGGAAAGGGATTGCGGACTCACTTTAATGGGATCATGATTAATTTCCATACTAATGTGTTAATCTTTTGTAGCAGATGTGCTACACACTCGCATCACTCATCATGCAGACAGAAGGACCATCAGAAGCTAGCACCAGTGTACCCATGGCCAATATTGGTGAACTACTAGCTGAACCCCATCCTACGGCTCAACCACCAGAATTTCAAGGATTTCTAGGACCTATGCCAATTGACGATCCTCCCAGGGGATATACTGAAAAGATTCATCGCAATTCTCATTGGTTTCAACGGCTAGTAGGACCGTTGGGAGACGCGGACTTTATCTTCGAGGCCAATTTGACTTTTGATACCCGTACATGGGCCAAGTACCAATTTTCCTCAAGAGAATTTGAAGGACTACAGAACACAGAAGACTTAACGCATGTTTGGGCAAGAGCAAGCTTCACAGAATATTTCACTGATCCCTTGCCTAAACCGGATTTCTACAGATGCTACTACTTGGTAACAACATTGACAGCTTCAGAGAACAAAGATTTGCCAGGAACATTCATTTTGCCGTCTTTGGTAAATGATCCGCCATATAAGAAGTTTTATCTGTCTAAAGATTTGATTAGAGCTGCTATTAAGATACATGGAACGCATACGCTGACAGAACGAGAAAGGCTAATTCCAGAGCCTATGAAATGTGGGGATGTTACTAAGTGGGAAGATGTTTCAGCAATCAGACCTAAGCTCTCTAAACCGTTGAGGATATGTATGCAACATTTCGCTTTCCCTGCTCAGGATAGATTCACCATGCCCCACAAACGCATCTCGTTTGGTTTATATTTAGCATGTACTAGACCTCAAACGGTAGACCTAGCAAGCTGGATAATTGATCAGTTCTACTTAGCACAACAGAGATGGGAAAGAAAGAAAGTAATCAATGGATGTTGCGCTCTCACATGCATTGTTTATATGTGTTTGGCATACAATTTACCAATCGAGCGTGCACTGATAAGCGAGGAGCTCAAAGCATTCAAGGGGACAACAAAGAAAGCTAGGAAGGCTAGCAAAGGACGAGCAGGAAAGTGCATGAGAGGAACCATTCCATGTCTGGCCATCAAAAAGTTATATCGCACTATGGAAAAATTTTGGGCACGTAAGAAGTTAACGGAGGAAGAGAGCCAAGCACTTATAGAATAGGAACTTGTCTCAGGCGGTTTCGAAGAAGTATACATCAAAGGCTTCAACCAGTGGGATCCACCGAAGCCTTAAGATATTTGCAGAGGAAACCGTTACCGCAGTATGATCCTCGCAGAATTCGCTTACTAACCAAACTTGGTGAATACATTCGTGTACCGACAGGAGCACAATCTTTAGAACAGGCCAAGGAAGCATGTCTTGTCGCTGAAGGATCATTGGCAGAAGAAGCTATCCTCGTCAATTCCCCACCCCACACTACTACTATACATACCACCGTTGTGACCCAAGTACCCGCTACCCCAACCGCTCCTCTTTCACCTCCCATATCTCCAATCTCCCCTATACATCCGATCTCTCCCAGATCATCCACATCTTTGGATAGCGCTGTAGTAGAAGCCTTCCTTACTTCCATTCATCTGACAATTCCCACACACCACCCTACCCAGTCTACCCCCTCGGACATCCACCTTTCTATCTAGTCCAATTTTCCCTCCATCCTTCCCGTCCTTCCCCACACCTCAAAGAACCCTTTTCCCATTCCCACCTCCATTAACCTTCTCCCCAGTCTCTCCCCCTCGACACATCGTAATTTCGCTTTCCCCTTTCCACCAAGGAGTACAAGAGAACCCCTCTGTAAATTACTCTTCAACCTTTGTAAACCCTGTATTACACCCACACATACACCCACGATCACTCCACTGTTCACGGTCACCGCACTTGATACCACATCCAATGACATGGATATATCACCGCCCACTGCACGCCCGCTCACTTCATTCATGGCACCACCATATTTAGGCACCTCAAGTTTTTCCACTGTCACCACTGCATCCACATTCCCATCCCGATTTCCCTTACCCTATGCATCAACACCCACACACACCGCAACTGCATTCACTCCGTCACTAATATTATCACCCACTATAGACACTGCATTTCGATAGATGTTCACATGTATGACACAAGTAAGAGATGAGTTTGCATCTCTTGGTAATAATTATCAGACGCTGCAGAAGACAACCAACGATTTACAGTCGCAGCTCAATTCACTGAACATCGAAAATGCCTCACTAAACACCCGCTACCAAGAGCTACGAGAGGCATATCATAAACTTGAACTAGAAAGTGAAGAAAAGATGAAAGAGGTTGTCACAGATATCGATAACTTGTTAAGGGCACAGACTATTCGCAATGCGACGCTCACAAGGAACATGGGCTTACTCAGATGACACTTGGCAGCAGCAAAAGAAGAGAACCAGCGTTCACAAGAAGAGAATAGTGAAAATTTAGAAGCTGCCCTAGATTTACCCGACCAACCATTAAGTCCCAACCGTTTCAAGGCCGTGCCCTCTGAATCTATGAAAATGTTGCTAGATGGTCATGTCAGATTGCTAGACAAATACGACAACATGAAGGAGGAATATCAGAAGCTGAAAGAAGAGCATAAACTACTCCAATTAAGAGCACCAATACCACAAGGACTACCAGCCCTTGCGGATCCATCTCCTGACATCCTAGAGGAACTCAATGCATTACGGGCCAAGGTATCAACTCTTCAATCACCGATAGCCATATATGAAGCACCCCCTAGGCCAGACTCCCCACCCGAACCACCAGCAGAGGAAGAAACAGTCACTATTCTGGTGGAGGAAACTTTTGAAGAAGCATATGAACCCCAACCCATCCCAGGCGGACGAGTCACGGCCGAAGGTCAGACGACTTTCGAACTTCCAAATCCTGCATGGATGAAGACGATAGAAGAACTTGGAACAACCCATTCAACAAGGGTAGAGGCGCAGCTACATGCAATGGCAATGATAGAAGAAAGAATTTTACAGCCGCCTTACTTTGCTCATTTGGCCCCTTGCAGATACATATCTGGGCATGAGCTACAGTACAAACCGTATTTTATGTTAATGGTGGAATATCAGTTGGCCATAGAGAAAGAAACAGGCAAGAAACCCTCTCACGCTACTTAGTTTGAGCCTGACGATTTGCCAACAGACGTGCAACAAGGAGAAATCTATCAACCAGATTGGCGCAAGGATCTCTTACAAAATTATCCAGAGATGATGAGCACTTGGGTTAAGGCACCTCTACACTTAAAGTACAATCCATGTTGGGGAGTAGTGCCACGTCGCCGCTCCTGGAAGGCATTTGCTATAAAAGTACAGAACAACAAGCAATGCCAGGATTGGCTTAATTACCCATATTTCAGGCCACCCACTAGACCACCTACAGTCGGATACATGATGGCAACGATTCGCCACTGGCTCCCACATTTAAAACATATGGACGATATAGCAGCGCACATGACTGTCAAGATATTTGACATGATGCATATGGTTTTCAAAGTCTTCCGTCGCGTGAAGGCACCTCATGTAAACACCCCAGGTTTTGAGCATGGCAATCTAGATCTTGCATATGATATGAGTACATCGCCATCCCTACGGGTATGTTATGCCTGACATTGTAGAATCAAATACTTACCGGCATGCTATAAGCAGACTTTCGAAGAAATGTTCACAACCGGTTTCTAGGAATACCATTCAGAGGTGTTCATCAGCAGGCCTACACACCTCTTGCAGTTATTTGCCTGTGAACAGATGGTATATTCCATGCATTATCGACTCCCGCCATTAGATGAACCGCAGCCCATTGATTGGGAGAAATTCGAGGTAGATTTGGCCCAAGGCATTCGAATATCAGAACACACCCTCGCTCAGGAGCTCCTACACAATTACATCCGACAGACCTCACAACAAGGTTCTGTCGAGGACGACAGAAGCGAGAGAGAGGGGGGTGTTGGCAGTAGTCACATGCATAGAAGACGCTGAAGCATGTGAAGTCAGGGCATAATGAAGAAGCAGGGAGTCAGTCGAATCATTTTTTCAAAGACTTATATTTTATAAATACTTTTCAAAACCTCCCATAGTGATTTTCATCACTTTTGTACTATATGTAACATGGAAAAAACCTTTTTGTAATTTATAGCTCCATTTTGTGCAAGCCGAGGAGTCCTCAAGCTTGAGGAGCTTAAGTAGAATGAGCGTACCAATTTTGGTTATTTTTAGACACCGTTTACCCTTTCAAATAGCATCTAGAACCTATTTTTTAACTATGTCGGTCACTAGATGTGAAACCGGTCAAAACTAGTCTAGAATCTATAAAAAGAGCTAGAGAGCTCATTTTTGAGGTTGCCTAGTGTGAGCTTAGAGCTATTTTGAGCTTGTAATTGAGATCTTGAGTAATAGAGTTGATTTCCTACCTTTCATTGTATCTTGCTTGTCTCTTCGTTGTGTGTGTGTATGTGTGTGTGCATCTCTATGCTTCTCACCATCACTCTCACTTCATCTCACATTCACGATCTTCATATCACTCATATCTCTTCCACGGATTGACATTAAGGAGGTGGAGCTTCTTAACGTGGTTCTCACCATTGTGCTAGAGCAACATCTTCCAAGGAGGTACTGAGGTGCTTGTGCCAATGCTATAAATGTGCACTGAAGATCTTTGGTAGCCTATCACAATAGGTTGAATCGACAAACAAGATGATGTAAAAAAATCATAGATTTATCACTTGCACATGGTTTTGAGCTCAATTGTGGTGTGGAATCTTGCATAACAACTAAAAAATGCACAAAATTAACACTCTCATACTCTCAAATGAGAAAAATGAGGTGGATTAAGGGGAATATGGAAAATGCAGAATTTTCGATGATTATGATGATGGATGGCTATGGAAATGAAGGTAGGGGAACTAATTATGAGGTGAAATAAATTCTAAAACGAGTTAAAAACTTGCAAGAAACTCTAACTACTTACCTTCCAACATCCATCTCCTAACTCTCTTACCATCACATGCTCATCCTTGAGTACATCCATGACAATGGCACCAAATTTGATGTTGTTCTAGACAAGGATGAGTATCACATTGTGGAGCTCCACCTCCTTAATTGTCAATTTGCCGAGATGTAAAGATGATATGAAGATCATGAATGAGCGATTTGCACAAAGGTGAGGGTGAGAAGCACACTAGTGAACACACACATGGAAGAGACAATAGGAGATACAATGGTCTATTCATTCCTCAAAGTACAAAAGATCTCTTAGAAAGCTCACACCTCAAAACTAGCCAATCCCAAAAATGATCTCTCTAGCTCTATTTTATAGTTTTTGAGGTGAAGTGACCGATTTCACATCTACCATCCTATTTAGTTAGAAATTATGTCCTAAACTACTTTTGGGATATCAAATGATGTCAAAAAAAAAAAGAAATTTGATAAGTACATTTTATCTAAGATCCTCAAGCTTGAGGACTCCTCGGCTTGCACAAAGTGGAGTATTACATGGAAAAATTGGGTTTCTTTATGTTATAGTGGGTACTGATTAAAATCATTGTTGTTGCTCATGATGATGTTGATATTTCTAGAACAATATTGATGTTGGAAAATTTTGATGGGGGCCCCTTTGGTATCATGTCTTCACTCTTTACATGCTTCCTCTTCTTCTGTGTCAAGAGTTTCTACCAACACCATACAAGGATTTATGTAAGAGAAAGACCATATGCTCTTGCTTTTTCATGGAAAATCAAGGAGGTTGCTTCACATAAACCTCTTCTTGCAAATCACCATTCAACAAAGTTTTTTTTATGTTCAAATGATGTACTCTAGGTGCAAAAGTTTCCTCATAGTCAATGCCATATTGTTGTGCATATCGTTTGGCAACCAATCTAGGTTTTTAGCAATCAATGCTACTATTTGACTTTCTGTAAATCTTGTAAACACACTTTTTACCAATGGCATTTTTTCGTGTTGGAAATCTAAATAACTCCCAAGTACATTCCTATGTATGGAATCCATTTTTTATTTCATAGTACTCATCCAATGTGGATCATCACATGCGTCTTCAACAATAAATAGCTCTTCATTAAATTTTGTTGCAATGAAAGAAATAATCCACAAAATTACTTGATGCATGGCAAGAGCTTGATCTTGTTCTACCAAGTAAAGGTGCACTCAATTTGTTATCCTACAAAGTTTGTTTCAACCAGTTTGGCATAATTTTTGACTCTTGATAGAAATGCATTCATTATGTAATACATCATCAACATATAGAGCATGTGTGGGCTGAATTTCATGCTCATTTTCAGCCATTTTTTAACACAAATGTTCAGCCATATATGGCAAAAAATTTCCAACAATTCCAACCATGATTGATTGGAAAACTTCAGCCATGTTTGGCTAGAAATTATATGCATTTTGAGATTTATTTTTCTAGAAATTGTCAGCCCTTTGAACCTCACTTGGCTGATCTACATGACCATAGTCAATCACATCACTTTGGAACAAAGATATGAGTGTATCAAACACATCTTGTGAGCTAATTATTGGCTATTTTTTGCATTCAAGTGTGGGGAAAATTGAATTTTCAGCAAATAATACATCTCAAATCATAATAATTATGTCCATCAATGGATGATACAAATGACATCCCTTACTTTCAGCACTATAACCAATGAATATACATTTTTTTTTGTGTCATCAAGTTTGTGATGTTCTTTGATGGAACAAATGCATATGCCAAAAAAACAAACACAGGCATATGAATAACCATAGTTTTATGTCCATTCAAATCTTCATAAGGAGTGATGACTCTCAAAATTTTTGTAGGGTAGTGATTCAACACATAGTTTGCACATATGACTCCTTCCATCCAAAACTTATCAGGAAGGTGCTTTCCTTTAACCATACATCATGCCATTTCAAGGAGTGTTCTTTTTTTATGCTTTGCACTATCATTTTGTTGAGGTGTATATGTGACATTGGTGTGAAATTCCTCTTTCATGAAGAAAAACATTGAACTCATGTGACATGTATCCACCCGCCACGATCTATGCATAGAGTCAAAAGCTTGTTTCTATAAAAAATTTCAGCCATAACTAAAAATGCACAAAAAGAAAACTACAGATGGCAATAGAAGATGCACAAATTGACATTATCTCCAACAATCCCCTCTTCAATGTCATAATAGTACAAGGTTCAACAACCTAAAAAACTTTTGATGTCTGCAAATATCTCTTAACTGATTTCCACTGAATCTTGAGCTGAATGTGCATGAACTTGGACACTTGGGAAACTGCAAATTGAATGTTCGGATGTGTATTACATAGATATATTAAGCAACCAAATGCTTGACAATATAATGTAGCATCAAATGGTCCTAAACCTGTTTCCGATCATAATGATACATTGAAATACATAGGTGTCTGCATAGGCTTGGAATCTGTCATCTCAAACCTTTCCAATAACTTTTCAATGTATTTCTATTGTATCATGTAGATACACTCATCTCTGTATATGAATTCAATCCCAAGATAATAATGAATCTTTAAACAATTGAAGATCTGAATCTTAAGGATGTGTGATAATCATATCACTTTGTAGTGCATCTTGAACACTAGTTTTTTCATTCTCATCTGAAGTAAAGGCTAAAATATTATAAATTTCAAAATTTTTTGCATAATTTACCTAGTCTAATTGTTCTCTCCTTGTCTGAATTCTGGTTCTTTTAGTGTATTTAGGCTGCTTCTTGCTCAACCAAGATATGCATGAGCTACTGAGCATGAAGCAAAAAACACTGGTGGACACATGAGTTTCATATCAACTAGCCCAATCAGAGTAAAAAAAATCATGTAAATCTGGTGGTAGTGATCCCTCCTTGGGATAAAACAATCCAAGTAGTTGGGATAAAACAATCCAAGTAGCGAAAGATGTGCTTAACTGCCTGCCAATGCTTGACACCTGGGCAATGCATAAACCTACTCATCAATGAGATAGCAAACTGAATATCTGGCCAAGTAATGCATAACTAAATCAAGCATCCAATAGCCTGTTGATAGAGAACAACATCAAATGCATCTCCAACATCATGAAGACTCAATTGTAAACCTATCTCCATAGGTGTGGCAATAGGTTTACATTCTTCAAGGCCAAAATGGTGCAATAATGTGTCAACATATTTCATTAGATACAAAGCCATTCCACCATCAACTTGCATAGACTAAATGCCCAAACAATGATGCAAATGGCCCAAATGAGACATCTCAAACGGGGCATGTGAATCAGCCTTAAAATCAACAATATGCTTATCATTAGGACTAGTGAGCAACATGTCATAAACATACACAACAATGATCAGAAGCACATCATTAGCATGCTTAACATATAAGGTGTTTTTAGTTGGACTGCTTTCAAAACCATGTGCAATCAGATAGGCATGTATCTTTTCATACCAAGCACGTGTTGCTTGCTTTAAACCATATAATGCCTTATTCAACCTAAACACTTGGTTTTCATGCCCTTTCTGCACAACCACAGGGCTAAAAAACATACACTTCTTCATGCAACTCACCATTAAGAAATGTAATCTTAATGTCCAACTGTACATTCCAACCATGATGAGCTATAAGTGCACAAATGCTACGAACAATAGTCATTCGGCATGTAGGAGCAAAGGTCTCATCAAAGTCGATGTCTCTTTCGTGAGCATAACCTTTTGCAACAAGCCTAGACTTATACCTATCAACTATTCCATCTGGCTTATGCTTCAACTTGTATGCCCACTTAGTGCCAATGGCCTTCTTGCTAGGATGCAAGTCACATAAAGACAAGGTACCTGGCCTTCTTGCTAGGAGGCAAGTCACATAAAGACAAGGTACCATTCTTCATTATAGCACATATCTAAATTGCATAACAACCATCCAATTTTTAGAATTTTCTGCTTAATCAAAGGAAACAGGCTCAGGTTCTTGGACATCCCGTCTTGTCCTCTTGTAATCGCATAGTATGAGATCTTGTTATGTTCTTTCTTGTATCTAGTTCATCTTCGAGAAGGGAATTCTTGTAATCTAGATATCTTGTTTCATACTTACGATCTCGAGTTGTGGGATCTCCTCTATCATCTCTAGTTAGGTTATTCATACTTATTAGTCTCGGGTTGTGGGACATCTTGTATCAGTCATGTATTCTTGTATCATTTTCCCTTAGTGGGTGTTCTTGTAATTAGAAGTGTATTTCCGAAATCTTGTCTACTGTAGTCAGAGATCACAATCTAGTGCTCCCCCAACATTTTGGCAAGATTAGCTTTTATCCAAGACCAGACATCATTGAGAATGATTATGAACAGATTGTAGCATCACTTCAGAGTCTCCAACAACAAGTCGAAGACCTAACTCATTGACAGACACAAGTCGAGATGGGACATCCAATGCATGTAGGTGCACTCCTCCAAGAATTACAAGAATGAATCGGGAGTCTTCAAGCAACTCAAGGCACTATTCAAGTGAATCAAGGGCCCATCATTTATGAAGGAAACCAAGATTTGCATGCTAGAAAAGTTCCATGGGGATCGCACAAAGTTTCATGTTTATTGGAACCTTGCTCTATGGCCATGGGGATCGCACAAAGTTTCGGGGCATCCAAGGTCGGGTTTATTGGAACCTTGCTCTGTGGCCAAGCATTATCATGGTTTGTCCCAATCTTGGAGAAGAACATGGCAGTACTTCAGGACTATGAGGGGTTTCTTTGAGAACTCATCGCCACATTTGGAGATGCAGACACAAGTTGAGTAGCAGAAACAAAACTTCGAAAGTTACGTCAAGGTAACCAACCCTGCCTCTACTTGTGCATCTCAATTTAGGCTATTGATATGTGATCTCACTTGGCATGAAGATTATTTCATAAGCCAATTTAGATGGGGTTTAAGAGATGATGTGAAGGATCTTTTTGCTCACAATGCCAGAGGTTAAAACATTGAATGAATATATCATGCAAGCTATTCAATGTGATAACTCACTTTCAACTTTTTGAAAGGAAACAAGAAAAACAAGCAGAAGGAAGACCTCACCAGTGGAAACCCTTCCAACCCACTCCTAAAGATGCGTCTATGCCTGAACCTATGCAAATAGATGTAACTAGGTTTCAGCCTCTAACACCACAAGAGAAAGAGAGAAGGAGAGCTAATAGGTTATGCCTCTATTGTGGAAACCTTGGACATATTGTATTTAATTGTCCAAACAAGAGAACGAACTCCATTTTCGCAACCACCCTTGTAGAGCAGGGAAAACCACGAAGTCTACTTGTAAAAGAGACTGTGCAGTCGGACCATGATATAAGAAAGGGTCTCATAACTCTAGCTACACCCATAGAAACATGTCTTGCACCTGTCAAGTTAATCATGCCCAAGAAGACCCTTTCCCTTACAACCGTAGTAGATTTAGGAGCTCCTCATGTTTCATTGATGAAGGATTGGTTAAGAAACATGGAATTCTTGTACTTTGGAAGAACAAACCAGTAGTAGCTGAAGTAATAGATGGATGACCTCTAACATCTAGGAATATAACCATGGAAACCACACCATTAAGAGTACACATTGGTGACCATGAATCTCACATATGTTTCGATGTAATATCGAGCCTAGTACATCTAGTTATCATTGGAATGCCCTGGTTAAAGAAGCATAATCTAGACATTAATTGGGAAAAGAATAAAATCATCCATTGAGATATCTAGAAGAACCCAACATATGTTGGAGCCAAAGCCTTCATACATGCAATAAGGAAGGAACTGACATATATGATCTATGCCATACAAGCTACACAATCAGAACAAAGGCTTTGAAGATGTTTTTTGAAAAGAAGACTGCAGATATCCTTTGAGACCATAGACCCTATGATTGTGCCGTAGAACTTCAAGAGGGAGCACAACTACACTTTGGACCAATCTACAGACTATCCCCAGAGGAACTTACAGAACTATGCAAGAACATCAATGAGAATCTAGGAAAGGGGTTTATCAAACACTCAAAGTCTCCAGTAGGAGCTCCTATTTTATTTGTAAAGAAGATGGATGGAACTTTCGGGATGTGTGTAGACTATCATGGATTGAATAAAGTCACTATAAAGAATAGATACCCTCTAGCACTCATATTAGAGATCTTGGAATGCCTTGGAAAAGAAAAATTTGTCATGAAGATTGACCTTCGAGGAGCTTACAACCTTGTCACGATCAGAGAAGGAGATGAATGGAAGATAACATTTCGAACAAGGTATGTCCATTTTGAATATGTAGTTATGCCATTCGATCTCACAAATGCTCCAACTATCTTCCAACATATGATGAATGATATCTTTCGAGAATATTTAGATGATTTTGTTGTAATATACCTTGACAATATCTTGATATTCTCCAAAAGTCTATAGGATCATGAATGTCATCTAAAGATAGTCCTAGAGAAACTAAGAGAAAAAGGATTATATGCGAAATTGGAGAAGTGCTCTTTCCATAAGACAGAAGTGGAACTTTTAGGGTACATTATATAAGATAAAGGAATTTCTATGGGCCCTAAGAATATTGAGACAATCTTTGATTGGCAACCACCTTCATGTGTTCGAGATGTACAATGTTTTCTGGGGTTTTCCAATTTCTATAGGATATTCATCAGAGATTACTCCAAGATAGTGACACCTCTTACCAAGCTTACAGGTCCAAATTCTCATGGATGAAAGAAGCAGAAAAAGCCTTTCCGACCTTGAAATCAACATTCACTATTTCTCCAATTCTAGTTCATCCTAATTCTAGTAAGCCCTTCTTCCTAGAGATAGATGCATCAGCCTTTTCCCAAGAGGCCATTCTTTCCCAATATGGAGATGATGGACATCTACATCCAGTTGCATATCATTCAAGGAAATTTTCCCCTCTAGAAATTAATTATGAAATTCATGATAAAGAACTTCTTTCCATAGTGGACGTGTTTGATACTTGGCATCACTATCTAGAAGGAGAAGCTCATAAAGTTACTGTGTATACAAATCACAAGAACCTAGAGTATTTTATGACCACCGGCATTCTCAATAGAAGGCAATCTTGATGGAGTAACTTTTGATCCTGTTTCGACTTTGTCCTCACATACCATCCAGAATGTCAACAATGTCAGTCAAATGCCCTATCTAAAAGATCTTACCTTGCACCAAAGAAGGGTGAAGAGGCCTTTGATCAACAAGAGAGTGTATTACTCAAGCTTGAGCATCTCCAATGAGCAGCTATCTCTTCAAGCCATCATGAAGATTCAACCTTGAATCATTTGATCCATGAGAATCTACCACAAGATGAATTGTTTTGTAATGTTAAGCAGAAATCTCAAGAAGGAAAAGTCCAAGAGGTAAAGAATTTTAGGAAAAGGATGGATTACTACCCTATAAGAACCTATTGTATGTCCCTCCAAGAAAGCCCAGGATCCAAGTACTTCAACAACGTCATGAAAACCTTGCAACATGACATTTTGAAGTGAATAAAACAATAGAACTCATATCAAGGGATTTTTGGTGGCCTCAAATGTGGAAGGAATTCAAAGAATATATCTGAACCTACGACACTTGCAATAGATCTAAGGTACCCCGACATAAACCTCATGGCCTCTTGCATTACCTATTCCAGAAAGGCCATGGGCTTCATTGTCTATGGATTTCATCACCCCCTTACAAAGTCAGATAAGTATGATGCCATTCTTGTTATTGTGGATAGATTTACAAAGATGGAACACTTCATTCCAAGTACCAAGGCAATCACAAGTGCAGCCATTGCTAGAATTTTTCTCATATACATCTTTAGGCTTCATGGATTGCCTAATGATATTGTCAATGATCAAGGTCCATAGTTCATATCCAACTTCTGGATCAGTCTTTGCAAGCTCCTTGGTGTTCAAGTTAAACTATCTATAGCAAATCATCCATAGCCTGATGGACAAACAAAACAAGTCCATCAAGTCCTAGAGCAATATCTCCATTGCACCACCAACTATCACCAAAATGATTGGTTTGAGTTGTTACCCTTTGTGGAGTTTGCTTATAACAATAGTTTTCATGCATCTACTATAAACTCCCTTCTTTGCGAATTATGGACAACATCCAAGGATGGATATACAACTCTCAAATCATTTCATGAACCCAGCTGCCAGGGATAAGGCCCAGTACCTCATGGAAATTCCCAAAGAACTCAAGGAAGAGTTACATAAAGCTCAAGAAAATTATAAGTACTATGCAGATCAACATTGTGTTCAAAATCCATCATATCAAATTGGGGATAAAGTATGGTTACTCAAAAAAAATTTGCAAACTTCAAGTCCTTCACCACCTATCGAGATTGATGACCATGAAGAATTTGAGGTGGAGCATGTCCTAGATTCAAGAATATCCCGAGGAAGATTGGAGTATCTTGTTCATTGGAAAGGGTATGACACGAGTGATCGCACTTGGGAACCTATAGAGAACCTTCACAGAGCACTAGTCAAGGTTCGAGAATTTCATAAGAAAAACCCAATGAAGTCGAGACTAGAGATCATGATCGCTCCTCGTGGAACTCGTTGCTTGAGGCGGAAGTGATGTCATGAACAAGGAAACCATCCTAGACCTCATATTCCATGTGACTTTTATATCTCATGATTGGCTCAGAATTTGAGGAAACCAACACTTCCATTGTGTCCGGAGCATGCAAAACCCTAAGATTGTCTATCTACTTACCTCATTCGAATATCTAGAGCTCATGTTTCAAATTGATGACATCATCAATTCGTAACCCCTTTCATGAACCACCCTTGAAAACCTATATAAGGAGGTGTTGGCCACATTCATAATCAGTCTTGCTAATACCAGTTTTGGGAGTTCAAGGAGTCATGACTGCCAACTAAGTACTCTCCAAGTTCCAGTTCCAGTTCTTGTCTTGTTCCTTGTTCTAGTCTTGTCTAGTCTAGTTCTTGGACATCCCGTCTTGTCTTGTTGTAATCTTGTAGTACGAGATCTTGTTGTGTTCTTTCATGTATCTAGTTCATCTCCAAGAAGGGAGTTCTTGTAATCTAGATATCTTGTTTCATACTTACGATCCCAGGTTGTGGGATCTCATGTATCATCTCTAGTCGAGTTATTCATACCTATCAGTCCCAGGTTATGGGACATCTTGTATCAATCACATATTCTTGTATCATTTTCCCTTCGTGGGTGTTCTTGTAATTAGAAGTGTATTTCCAAAATCTTGCCTACTATAGTCAGAGATCACAATCTAGTGCTCCCCTGACACTCTCTCATCAACAAGTGCATCATGAAAATCTGCATCAGAAATGGAATGATCTGCATCATCACATGAAACCTGTAAAGGGTGTGAAGTTGCCTCATTAGGACCAGCACTAGACTATCCAACTGTAAAAAGAGGCAACAAAGTGTCATACATTTCTTTGGAGCTAACAGATGTTTCCTTAGTACATGAAATTAATGGCTGAATAACATCTTCCACAAAAACAGCATCACGGCTAGCTAGAATGTGTTTATTCTATGGATGATACAAATGATAGCCTTTGCTTTCAAAATTATACCTAACAAAAATACATTTCACTACTTTATCATCCAATTTCCTGCATTGTTTTTTAGGCACTAATGCATATGCTAGACAACCAAAAACATGCAAGTGAGCAACAGATGGTTTGCGACCATGCCAAGCCTCATATGGAGTGATAGACCCCAATGCTTTAGTGGGACTCCTGTTAAGTACATATGATGCACACATGATAGCCTCAAGCCAGAAACTATGTGGTAAAGCCTGACTCTTGACCATACACCTTGCCATCTCCATGAGTGACCTGTTCTTCTATTTAACAACTCCATTTTGTTGAGGTGCATATGGTACTGTACATTGATGTTTTATCCCACATTCAGCCAAAAATGCATTAAAGTTAGAAGACATATATTCCTTCCCCGATCAGAATGGAGGGTGCCCATTTTACATGTTGACAAATTTTCAGCCAAAACCAAAAATTGTTTGAAGCACATAAATACTTCAAACTTTGCTTTCAATGGATATACCCATGCATGCCTGGAAAAATCATCGATGAAAGTCACAAAGTAAAGATATTTCCTAAAAGAGGGTGTCTACATAGGACCACAAACATCACTATGAACAAGCTGCAATTTCTGAGTAGCTCAAACTGAACCATCTTTTGGGAAGGAGCATTTTGCCCAAAATACAGCCATCACATACATGTTTACCAGGTTCCTCAAGTTTGGGCAAAGAGGATACCATTTTAGATTTCTGCAGGTGTAGTAAGCTAGCAGAATTCAGATGAAAAAAGCATGCAAGCCAAAGCTTTGCATCTGACAAAGCCTAAGAATCATGTACTACACATGTTGAATCATTCACAAATTTTCCATAGTCTATGAGCTTATACAATCCACAACATAAAATGCCAGAAGCAGTCTTGCCATTTGATAGATCATGAACTGTACATTTGTCATCAATAAATTTCACAACCAAGCCAATCTTGGTTAAAGCTTAAACTAATAATAGATTTTTCTTGATCCCTTGCACAAATAAAGCATCTAACAATGTAAAAGAACTACCATCAACAATATTCAGAATGATCTTATCAACTCCCATGATAGGATAAGAGGAGTTGTTGGCACATGTGACAATATTCCCTGTAGTAGCAGGCTTGAGTGAAGTGAAGAAACTGCGCTGCGAGGTAATATGTTTGGTCACCCCACTATCAAAGTACCAAACATCTGAGTCTACTACAAAAATACATTGTTCATGAGAGGATGGGTGTTGGAAGGTGTATTCTTGGAAAATCATTTTTGATGTAAAAAATTAGTAAAAAGTCAAAAAAACTTGTAAAATATTTATGCAATGGTTGTAAAAATAAGGAAGAGTCTTCCTTATGTGGTTGAGGATCTCATGTAATTTTTGTAGAATTTTTTAGAAACTCTTAGATAGCATTTTTTAGAAAATTAGAGAAAAAGACCTAATTTCAAGTGTGAAAAGGGACACTTGAAAATGTATATAAGTCAATTTTCTCTATTTTGGAGAGGTTGGTTAGTCATTTGCTCAAGCTATCAATAGAGAAGAAAGAGTTTCTGCAAAAATCGTGTTTTCTCCTGTTGAGTGTATTTTCTTTGATGTGTGAGCTTGTCTCTTGCTTAATCATGGAGATTTGTGAGTTACATTTGTGTATTGTTGAGTAAGTTGTATGAAGAGAGAGACCTATTGCTGTAAATGAGTGGAAAGGACTGAAGGAAGTTTCAAAATTGTGAAAATCGTCTGTTGGTACAGAATCGCGATTGTCTCGTCTTTGTGATACAGGTGATATTTTTCAATTTTGAGTTCATATTTGTATTCTGCTAATGAAATGGCATGGTTTTGACATAAAGAACATAGAAAATGATGGAGATTTGCCTTAGTTATGGTACACTCAAGATTTTCTCTTCATCTTCAATTTCTCTCAGCAATCCAGCCATCAATTTCTTATTTCCTTGAATCTATTATCTTGAAGGGGCTGTGGTCTTATGGATATTCCTAGGATTGACAAAATAAAGATGATTTGTTGATTCTTTGTTACTTCATGATTGGAGAGGACAACTTGGAGTCCAAAACAAAACATTTTTTTGGCGCCGTTGCCGGGGAATATTCCAAGAACTTCTTTGAAGTTGGACCTTTGCTGGATCTTCAGTTGATGATGGTGAACAAGGTAAAGCTCATCAATTAGGAAAAGTACACATGAATAGGTAGATATCATTGTTTGTCTTTAGGGAAGAAGAAAGCAATGGATGTCTTGTAGAAGTGAAAGTGCTGAAATCTTTGTAAATTGATAGTTGCTCATCATATTGGTGAAGTAAAAGTGCAGGTGTGTGGAGGATTTGAGCCAAGGAGCTGAAGATGGAGGTAACTTGAATCTATTCTTGCAATTCTAGATTTCTTTTTGCCCAAGTACTAGACACCATGGGTGATCTTGGGAAGATAACATGGTGATATTAAGGAAAGGACAGTTAAAGTAGCTAGATGTAAGAATGAAGGATTCAGTTGTTGACCAAGTCTGAGCATTAAATCTTGAGTTGTGCTGCATTTTGAAAAAAATCATATGATTGAGTTTATCTTTACAAAATTTGATTGCCTTTCATAACACTTTTTCATTGGAGAACCTTTCTTTGGTACTTTAGTGATAGCTAAGGACATAGAAACTCATAACCAATCAAGAACCATAGGATCAGTTGATTTCCAAAACCAGAAACCCTAAGTAAAGTGTTCACCTTTATTTTTAGGGCAAAAATACCAAACAAATTCACAAAACTCATAAAAACAATCAAACAAATTTCTTTTCTTGATAAGAAGTTGAAGTGAGGTGTTGTGGTTGGGAGTGATTGTGGAAAACTGGAAAAGAAAACAAAAAATGATAAAAAAACCAGAAAATTAAAAAACACGATTCTCTGCACAGAATCGCGACTTTCTGAAAAAAATGATTGATTGTGAATTAACATTTTAAGTGAAAGTGGAATTGAAGTTGTTGAAGGGTTTTGAAGGTAATCAAGAAGAAAAAACTACTCAGAGTGGCATAAAATCAAAAATAGAGAAAAACACGATTTTCTGCACAAAGTCGCGATTTTCTGAGGAAGATTGTGATTTTGGTGCAAAAAATCAGGAGCAGAGTTAATTACAAAGAAAAGAAGGAATTGTAGCAAAACAAAGAGAAAGAAAGTTTAAAAAAATTAAAAAAATTATCAAAAAACCCAGAAAATTAGAAAACACGATTCTCTGAACAGAATCGCGATTTTCTGTAAAAAGTGTTGTTTTGAAAAAACTTTTCAGGTGACTCATGTTGGAGTTGTGAAGGATATTGAGAGAAGGCAAGGACATAGAATACTCAAAATTTGCACAAGAAAAGATCTATAGAAAAAACACGATTCTCTACACAAAATCGCGATTTTCTGTAAAGAAAGTTTTTTGGAATATGTGGTAAATTTGGGTACTTGACATAAGAAAGTGGAGAGGGAGTCATTAAGATTGAGTAAGAGAAGTTGAACAAGTGAAAGAGTGAGGAAAAGTAAAAATCACACAAAATCGCGATTTTCTGAACACTATAAAAACCTGAAATTCAAAGAAAAATTCATTTGAGTGAGAGTGAGGGAGAGAGAGAGTGTGCAGAGTCGAATAAAATCGCGATTTGCTGCTACAAGCAAGCTTTGGAGATATTTTCAACTTGGCAAGCAAGGTAAAAAGTCTAGCAGCATTTTGAGTACATATTTTTTGCATTAAAGTGATTAAAATAACACAAAAAAGAAGGAAAATAGTAAAATCACGAAATCGCGATTTCCTGTTTTTGTTGGTTTTCAGTAAGAAAAAAGTGTTTTTCAAGAAATTTCTTTTATTGCATGTCAAAATTTTGATAAGGCGATTCTATAGGTGAAAAAATATTGAAAAAAGCAATAAGTTGAAAATCTGCCAAATTTTAGACAAAATCGCGATTCTGAGTTTTAACTCAAAATCGCGATTCTGTGAAAAAGTGCCATCAACATCGCGATTCCCAGAATACGATTTTCTTAAAGAAAATCGTGTTTTTACAATCTGTGAGCAATACGATTGTCTGGGAACAAAATCGTGAAAAACACGATTTTTTGAACAAAATCGCAAAAAACACGATTTTGACACAAAATCGCAAAAAACACGATTTTGACACAAAATCGCAAAAAACACGATTTTGACACAAAATCGTGAAAAACACGATTTTGACACAAAATCGCAAAAAACACGATTTTGACACAAAATCGCAAAAAACACGATTTTGACACAGAATCGCAAAAAACACGATTTTGACACAGAATCGCAAAAAACACGATTTTGACACAGAATCGCAAAAAACACGATTTTGACACAAAATCGCAAAAAACACGATTTTGACACAAAATCGCAAAAAACACGATTTTCAACAGAAAATCGTGAAAAACTCACAAGTAGGCACAAAATCGTGAAAAACACGATTCTCATCAGAAAATTGTGAAAAACCCCAAATCCATCAGAAAATCGTGGAAAACTCTAATTGCATCATAAAATCGTGAAAAAAAAAACACGATTTTCATCTGAAAATTTTGAAAAAACACTACTGGCAGTAGAAAATCGTGAAAAAAAAAAAAAAAAAAAAAAAACCTAAATTCATTAAGAAGCTGTGAAAAGCACAAAACATAGGAAGAAAATTAAAACACACACAATTTTGGACAGAAAATTGTGGAAAACCAATATATTGGTTAGGAAACTGTGACAAACACTCTTTTGAGTATTAGAAAATAAAAAATTGTCAAAAATAGTTGAATGATACTAAGGTCTGGAAATAAAATAAATTCACTTTCCAAGCAAGAACTAACAAGGAAGGAAAAAGAGCCAGGAAGTAGTAAAAGATCAGAAAGAAGTTTAGGCCAAGAAAGTAACATGGAAAACCTAAATGAAACAAATGAGTCAATAGAAACTGGGGATTTTAGAAACATCCTTAAATACATGTATACAAATAGGTTTGGAACCTATGTATACCAGGATGGAATGCATAAATTCCTCATTAGACTGAGAAATTTAGAAGTTCCCCTGAATATAACTCCAGTAGCCCAATTCAAAGATGGAAGATATGAAGACAGGCAAGGATGTGTATACATCTTCTCTCAAGACCCTGAAAATTCAAATGATCTAGGGCAATGTGCTGACAAAGGACCTTGGGAACATAACATGGGACAACCAGATATACCTAGACCAAATGAAAACTACACTAATAATGAGCAACATCATGGGAGAAGGACACATGCTTCACCAAATCCCTTTGACAAAGAACCAGAAGGATACAATGACTTCCCACTCAGAAGAAGACCTCATTGGCAACCTCAGGGTAGGATGCTTAGACCATACCAAGTAGCCAAATGCATGAAGAACCAATATGAAGGGTATTCAGATCCTCATGCTCATGCAGCAGAATTTAGACAACTGATTAGAGCAGAGGAAGTAGAAGATTACAAGGTACAATTTGAGGCATTTGGTCTAACCCTAACAGGGCCAGCCTTATCATGGTTCATTCCTTTGAGAAAAGAAATGTACCTAGACATTGAATCTTTCTTAGAAGCTTTCATTGGTGAATTCTCTAAGACTGGAATCAAACATAGTACAGCCACATTGATACACAGCTTCAAACAACAAAAGGAGGAAAATGTTAGAGAAGCAGCCAGAAGGTTTAAGCAGTACATTGATAGATGCCCAAGAGAAGAAGTACCTTCCATGGCAAAACAAGTATCCTTATTCATTGAGGGTTTGAGAAGTGCCCAATTAAGGACCCTAGTGTACTATAGGAGATGTCCTGATTTAGCAGCCTGTGTTAAGGAAGCAATAGATTTGGAGGACAACAGAGGTCAAGATTTGTTAGCATTTGATCAACCCAGATCTTTTGAAGACAAAATTCCTCCAGCAGAAGAGTTGGCTCAGGCTATTGCTAAAGCCCTAGAGGTAAGCACTAAAACTAACCTGATAAACTCTAGGATAAACACAAACAAGAAATGTTATATTTGTGGAGAAAATCATCTGGCACAACAATGCCCTTATCAGGAACCACAACACTTACAAGATAGGAAGACACTCAAGTATTGTACACTAGAGAGAAAATGGACAAACCATACCAGGGAGGAATGCTTCTATAACAAACAACCTGTCAAGGAAAGAGACTACATGACTCAGAGGGAATCAGGTTATACTGAGCAACCAAGGCCAGTATTAGGACAACAGCCTCCTATTCCAACTAATGTGGTACCAGTCAAATATACACCCATTGATGAAGGAAATTCAAGATTCAGATCACCTTATAAGGAAGAGTATCAATGGAGTGAGGGACATCAGGAAGAATGGGAAGATTATGAAATACGGGAACCTGAGCTTAAAGCCCTAGACCTGGGAAATGGAAAAATTGAAATGGACACAGCAACATTCATGTACATTACCAACAACTACATGTCCAATCAAAAACCTCAATTCAAAGGGGGACCAAAGATAACATGTTATAGGTGTGGGGGAGAGCATTTCATTAGAGATTGTCCACAACCTCCAACATTCAGAATAGAGGGAGCATACTGTAAGGATTGTGGTAGAGAACATTTGATCAAGGACTGTCCAAAAAATCCCCAAAAACAACAGAACACACCTAGTAACATACCTTTAAAAACAGTCAAAATTATGGAACAAGAGGAATTGAGTGACAATGATCAAATTGAACTTAATGTTATAACAAGGGCACAAGCCAAACAACAAGGAACAATTAAAGAACAAAATGAGGGTTCCACATCAAAAGGGAAGAAAAATAGACAAAAAGGGAAATGGGAAAAGAAAAGAAAAGTGGGCAAAAGTCTGGAAGAAGACAATCAGGAACAAACAAATTCAAAACATACTTCTCCTCAAAAGACCCAGAATCTGTCTGAATTAGGAAATTCTCAGAGCCTAGACACCCTAATCAAAGCCTATAAAGGAAGGATTCAAGAGGGACCAAGCCCTGCAGATCATGTAATGGCTTATCCCATACCGGATTTAGAGCATGAAAGGATGCTAAAATGCAAACAAATTATCCAGGAAACACAACTCAGATTAGGGGAAGAAGACAGCTCTCGGAGAACAGTTGATCAGCAGGAAAAAACAAAAACCAAGGAAGATGATAAAGAAGGAAATCCACAAATAACATTCCAAATGATCTCAGATGAACATTGTAGTATTACATGTCATACAACATGGGAAAATTTGTTGAAACAGAATCCTCACCTACAAAACAAGATGAACAAAGCAGAAACAATATCTGGAAACCTTCATTCACCAACACAAGAATTAGAGGAACTATGGTATATTCCTATTGACAAAATAGGAGGATATTGTGAAGGAGAAGAAGGGAATTCAACCTTAAAATTACAATATGGAAAACATTCAGCAAAAGCCATTTTGGATAGTGGATCAGGAGTGGCTATAATGACTAAACAAACCTGGGAGAAATGGGGAAGAAATGAATTACTACCCACTAAAATGAGATTACAACTTGCAGATGGACATATAGAAAAACCCCTAGGAATTTGGGAGAAAGTGATTGTGGACATATGCGGCATAGAAATAGAGCATACCTTTGCTATAGTAGAATTTCCACAATCCACATCTTATGAAATTATCCTAGGAAGACCCTTCATGAGACAAATGCAAATTGTACAAGATTGGGGTAATGATTGTTTGTATCTTCAGAACCAGGGGAGAATAACAAGAGTAAACTTAAGAAATGGCCACTATTGTGACATATCTCCTAGAGAATGGTATAAAATACATCAAAATCAACAAGAAAGTGAAGAATCAGAGAGGGAGGATCAGGAAGAGGGTGAATCAGCAGTTTGGAAGTGTAACATATTAAGAAATATCACAAATAGGAAAAGGAAGTTAAGAAGAGAAGATTGTGTGGAAGAAAGAGAAATACAAGATGAAAATTATGTGCCTCAACCATTCAAAGATGAAGAGTTTGAGCCTTATGGATGGAATCAAATTCTAGCTACCATGGATTTGGCCAGTGAGGAATATGTGGGAGTGGAATTCCAAAATGAGGAAGGATTTGATATTTTCCACATTGGCATACACATGATAGGAGTATCAAAAACAGAGGAGGATCAAAATCAGGAAATGATATTAAAAGAAGGAAAATCACAATATTTGGAAACAGTAAAAGCTGAGGATGCAATCAAAGATAAAATCTCAGGCAAATACACGGAACACAAACACAAAGAAATAGAAAGAGACCAGGAAAAAGAAAAGAAAGAGAAAGAGATAAACAGAGATCAATACTTTGATGTACCAGCAAACTTTAAAACTTATGAAGTAGAAGACAGACTACTTCTGAAAATGAAACCAAAAAGAGAGAAGAAGAAAGGGGAAGCATATGATAATGAAGAACAAACAAAGAAAATTGTAATTACACAGGAAGAAGGAGAAGAGAGACAAATAGTAATAGCTGATGACATGACATCACAAGAAGAAGAAGCATTAAGGAACCTGGCAAAGAACTATAGGGATGTATTTGCTTACAGTTATAAAGATTTGAAAGGAATTGATCCAAAAATTTGTGAGCATAAGATCCCTATGACACCTGATGCAAAACCAAGCAAACAGAGACATTATACATTTAATGATAAATATTCTGCCAAAATAAAGGAAGAAATTGACAAGTTATTGGCTGCTAATTTCATTTATGAAATAGAGTACACTGAATGGATATCACCTATAGTTGTGGTGCCAAAAAAGAACGGGAAACTTAGGGTATGCATTAACTTGAAGAAAGTGAATGCAGCAACTATAAGGGATAGTTATCCACTGCCAATAACAGATCATCTTCTTGAGAGAGTTGCAGGGAAGGAAGTCTATAGTTTTCTGGATGGGTTCTCAGGATACAATCAAGTACCTATAGCTTTAGAGGACCAACATAAGACTGCTTTTTCTACAGAATGGGGGGTTTATGCTTTTAGGGTTATGCCCTTTGGATTGACTAATGCCCCAGCAACTTTTCAAAGGTTGATGTGTCATATTTTCAAAGAATTCCTGAGAAATGTGATGGAAATCTATGTAGATGATTTATGCACTTTTTCTTTAAAAAGACAAGATCATTTACAAGATTTGGAAAGAATATTCAGGAAGTGCAGGACATATAGAGTATGCTTAAACCCTGAAAAGTGTGTATTCTATGTCAGACAAGGAAGAATGTTGGGTCACATAGTGTCAAAAAATGGAATTTCTACTGATGAGAAGAAAATAAAAGCCATAATAGAGCTTCCTAGACCTACAAATGTGAAGGAACTCCAAACTTTTATGGGACATTGTGGGTACTACAGAAAGTTTGTATACAAATTTGCTGATATAGCCAAGCCCTTATATGCCCTCATCACAAAGTTTGAGTGGACTGAAGAATGTGACCAAGCATTTGAAACATTAAAAACTTGTCTGGTGACAGCACCAATTTTAAAAACACCTCAGTGGGATAAAATCTTTCATGTACATGTCGATGCTTCAAATTATGCTCTGGGATGTGTGTTAGCACAACCTATAGAAGGAAGCAAATTAGATTTCCCAGTAGCATATGCAAGTAGACAATTAAACATTGCAGAAAAAAATTACACAACCACTGAGAGAGAAGGATTGGGAATGATCTTTGCTGTCAAAAAATACAGACATTATCTATTGGCCAACAAATTTAAATTCTTTGTGGATCACCAAGCGCTACTCTATTTAGTAAATAAACCATGTCATACAGGAAGAATAGTAAGATGGTTTCTTTTACTAATGGAATTTGAATTTGAGGTGGTGGTTAGACAAGGAAAAACACACTTGAGAGCAGATCATTTATCAAGAATCCAGTCAAAAGAACCTAGTTCACCTATAGATGATGATTTGCCAGATACATACTTATTCAAGGTGGAAAGTGTTCCTGAATGGTCGATGTCATTAATTCCCTTGCTAACCATGGGACCTTGTAGGTCATTAGCAAATAACACACATCTGGTGTTACAAAGCAGGAATTTCATGTTGTTAGCTGGACATTTGTATCACCTCAATCAGTCAGGTATACTGGAATATTGTACTCCAGAAGAGGAGCAACATGAATATGTAAGAAAAGCTCATTGCTGGAATCCATGTACTCATGCTTCTACGATTGTCACTCTAAGTAACCTTAATAGGATGGGAGTACATTGGCCAAATAAGATTCAAGATGTGGAAAGATATATTGATAACTGTCAAAAATGTCAAACATGGCAGAAATCAGAATTAATAACTTTATATTGGTTTCAGAAAAACCCTGAATGGAGTGAAAATATTGTTGAGAAGTTGAAGAGAAAGGAGAAAGGAAAACAGGTAATAGCTGGTGCTGATTCAAGAAATCTACAAGTGATCTCAGAGGAATATCAACTCATAGGAGAACAATTATACAAGAGAGGAATGGATGGATATCTGAGAATTTGTGTTCCAGAAGAAAAGTATTTAGAGATGTTGGAAATGGCACACTCAGGAGTAGCTGGAGGACATTTCTCAAGTGATAGAACAGCCAAACTCATCTTATATTCTGGCTTTTGGTGGCCAACCCTATTTCCCGATGCTAAGACTTATGTAAGAAGATGTGATGTCTGTCAAAGGGTAAGTCAACCAAACAAAAGAGATAACATGCCATTAATTCCTTTAATTTCAGCCAGAGCTTTTAGTAAATGGGGATTGGACTTTATTGGACCAATACATCCTCCAGCCAGACAATCTCATGCAGAATACATACTAGTAGCTACAGATTATTTGACAAAATGGGCTGAGGCCAAAGCTACTAAAAGAAATGATGCTCACACCACTGCTAGATTTTTGTATGAAAACATTATCACTAGATTTGGACTACCAATTGAATTGGTAAGTGATAGGGGGACTCATTTTTTGAATCAGATCATAGAAAACATGACCAATTATTTCATGATTAGTCACAATAAGTCAGCCCCATATCACCCACAAGCCAATGGGTTAGCAGAAAGTACTAATAAAGTACTTTGCAATGTATTGTCCAAATTAGTCAACACAAACAGAAATGACTGGGATTATCAACTGAATCATGTTCTTTGGGCTTATAGAGTGGCATACAAAACGGCTTTAGGGACTACACCATTTAATTTGGTGTATGGCCAGAATGCAGTTTTACCCATGGAATTTCTTATTCCAACATTGAAGGTGGGTAGCCAATACAATTGGACAGGACATGAATTATCTGAGAGAGTCATAGATTTGGAAAAACTGGGAGCATCGAGACTCCAAGCAGTGATGAGTATATACACAAACAAGAAAAGACAAAAAGCTTATCATGATGTTCACATAAAAGACAAAGATCTACAAGAAGGAGACCTGGTCTTAGCTTACACAATTAAGGAACATCAGAAAAAGTTTCAGAAAAAAGGTCATGGGCCATATATCATACATCAGATAAGCAAGAGTGGAGCTATTCAATTAGCCAACATTGATGGGGAAATCATGCCAAATTTCATAAGTGGATGTAGAGTGAAGAGGTATGAGTGCCCATTAACTACTGAGGAATGGAGAAGATTGCAAAAGGCTCAAAACAGGAAAAAAGAAGAAGAAAGTATTAGAAAGGAGGCTCAACTAGAAGCCAAAGAGAGAATTAGAAAATTGAAACAAGTGTGCTTATGTGAAAACACTCTAAAACAAAAAGAACATTTGCCTTTGATTATGATGAATTATCAGAATGAAAACATAAGGGTTTTGATAGATTCAGGAGCTCAAGTGAATCTAATTAGCTCAGCCTTGATCAATAAGTTTAACCTTAAGAGAGCTGAAAGCAGAATTTTGATCAAAACCCTGGGAGGGAAAAGAATTCAGAGCATATCTTCACTTTCTATTAAAGTGAAATTTAATAATGAATATATGGAGATAGATTGTGAAGAGTGGCCAGACCATTTAATGACTGAAAAGCTGATTTTAGGGCAACCATGGCTCAAACAAGGTAAAGTCATCTTAAATTTTGAAAAAATGAAGCTTAATTTGACCATCAAGGACAAAAAGTTTTTAATGTTCTTTCTGAGTAATGAAGAGCAGGTAGTTCATATGGATGTTCATGACCCAGATCTCGAAGGATTTACTTTCTCAATGGAGGACAGGAACATTTTGACAATACAAAGTGATCAAGCGTCATACACTCAAGACCAACAAAAGACTGAAAAGGTAAAGGTGGATGAGGAGACAAAACAAAGAAGACTATTATTGCCAAATTTGCAATATCAACAAATCAGAACAAGAGGAATATGGAAACAAGTCAGGCACAGTTATTGCTCACCGAAACAGGAAATAAGAACAAAATGGATATGGAAGCCAAAAAGTGTCACAAAATGTTCATCCACAGAGCATGGATATTTCCATAACAGAAAGACAAATGGAGTAAAACATTACTGGGTGAAAAAATCAGAATTGGGTCAATGGAAGAGGGATAATCCACAGTGGACCTATTTTTGGAATTTTGAAAATGACAAAAAAATATTTCCTTCTTTCCCCTCAGAAGAAAATTAGGAGGGGAAGGAAAGAAGACAGGAAAAAAAAAAAAAAAAAAAAAAACCAGAAAAATATATATTTTATTTTCTTGATTTTCTTTCTAAAATTAAAAAAACACAAAGCAAGATATAGGGAGGGAAAGAGTAACTTATTATGGAAAAAAGTTGTTTTGTCTTATTTTGTTGTTTAAATTTTTTTTGTGATCATTTTATTTTGACCACTACTTTTTCAAGTTTCTTCATTAATCATCTTTTCTAGCATCATCTTTCTATTCAGGAATTTGTTTTTTGAGCAAGGAAGTGACAATTGGAGAGAGCACATTAGATGTCTTGCTACACCTGTGTTGCTCACTTAAAATTGAGTCTCTTGGAAAAAAGCAAAAATTGCTTGGAACTTGTCTTTCTTATTTTTTTTATATGTCAGTAACATTCCAGAATAATATAGTATTTTCTTGTAAAATCTTGTGACTCATGTGGGTGGAGTATTTTCTTTTCTGTTATATATAAATACAGGATGGTGAATGCAAAGGAGTTGACAATCCATGACTTTAAAGCTGATTCAGTGACTTTGTCCAGAGGACACTGGTTTTTGGATAGTGATGCAGTTGAAGAACAAGTGGACTTAGAATCAGATGAAGACCAAGAAATCCCAGAAGCTGAAAAAATAGCAAAAGAACTTAAAGAAATTCTGGGAGTGATAGGACAGCATATCTTCACAGTAGCAGTGGGAGGATATAAGTACACTATGCTGTGCCAGGAATTTTACAGATTTCAGAAAACTTCTGTCAACCTCAAGAGATGGAAAGCTGTAGGATTGCACAAGCTCTTGGAAGAACCTATTTTCTTTATTGACTTTGAAAGAGTAGCACAAGTAATGGGAAGTTTGGAGGAAGTGGGAAAAGGTAATGATGCCTACTTCAGATGCAAAGTGAAGAACAAGGACAATCAGGAGGTACGGATAACTATCAAAGCAGAACATATCAGAGCCGCCTTACAGTTCTATCCAATGGGCACCAAACTGGACCAAAGTTTTGTCAAGAAAAATAAGGAGACTTACACGGGATATGTAAAGTTCACTGACTTCAAGGGAAGAGAAAATGAAGAATATGCTATAAGAATGTTCTTGCAGTTCTTTTGTTTTCCAAAATTACCAAGGTACACCATGCCTCATAAGTCAGTAACTCTATTGATGTTCAATAACAAAGATAGAACCAAGCCATTTGGGGTAATGGATGTCTCACCATACATCCATGAACAGCTGAAGGAGGCAGCAAAGCACTGGGAGCAGAAGAAATTCATGAATGGAGCCCAGTATTTGACAAGAATCATTTATCATATTCTTGGAATGGAAGAACAGTTAAAGTTAGCTCCTGAAGCACAGTACTTCAGAAATCTGATGTCAGGAATCAAAAGTCCCCCAAGAAAGGCACTTGGAATAGAATCAGAAGGACAAACTCGCATGAGGGGAACAGGAATGAAGAGAAAAGTAATCTCTGAGGAAGTGATTCCAGTAAAGAAAAGAAGGTTGGACCCCAGAAAAGTAGAATTAGAACAGGTAGAAGAAACAAGAGAGGAACAGGTGGCAGCACAGAAAAAGGTACAATCCTCCAGTGAACCTCACCCTCCGCAGACAAGTAAAGAACAGCTTTATACTTATCTCACTCAAGGAAACAACAAAAGAGCTATATATGAGGCTCAGTATCAAAAAATGTTGGAAGATTTTTCATGCAAAGCTACAGATTGGATCCAAGAAGAGGTGGAGCACTATGAAGCATTACATGAGGAAATGATGGCAGCCGAAACTGAAGAGATATTTGTGAAGAAGGAGGTAGAATTGCTGGCATACTTCAAGGAGTTGCAAGGACCTCCAGAGGCCAGGACTACCGTGATAGTGAAAAAGAAGATGCCAAGGAAACCTGTTCAAAAGAAGAAGATGATAAAGAAAGGGAAAGGAAAAATGGCAGATGAACCTGTGATGAAAGAAATGGAACAAGTAATTACAAAAGAAACACAGAAGCTAACCTCAGTGATGGAAGTATCAAAGCCTACAGAACAAGAAGTGGGAGGATCTTCACGATTCTCATCTGATTCAGATAGTGATATTGAAAACTTCTTGTTAAAAAGTCTAAATCTTTCAATACCAACTACTCCTAATGTGGTTATGCAAGCCACAGAGAAGCTGAAGACACCTGAGGATTCAAGTAAGAAATCTCAAGAGAAGCAGACACAGGAGGAAATAGCTCCACAGATGAGTGCTGAAGAAAAAAGAAGGCTGTTAAAAGGAAAGGCAAGAATGACAGAAGAGGAAAACCAGAAGAGAGATGAAGATAGCTCTGGAATAATGAATGTTGGTGGAAATTCAATATGGACCGAACCTTCACAGACACAATTCCAATTAAATGCAAGGTTGACTGCAAGTTTAGAGGAACTAGCAAAGAAGGTATTCGGCAGTTCAAATAATCAGCAGAAGGATGCATCCGAAGAACAGGAAAGCAAGAAGTTAGAACCAGAAAAGAATGCTCAAGAGGTCTTGGGACAAGTAATAGAGGAAGGAATTGTTCAAAGTATAAAGGATGTGCTGCAGGATATAAAAAGCAGTGGGGACTTTACATCTAAGAATGATCAAGAACAAGAGGTAGAAGCAGATTTTATGGACAGTGAGGAGCAAGATCAAGAATACACAAATGAGAAAAGAAAGGACCAGGTTGCTTGTACAAAAGAAATTGAATCAGTTGAAATTCAGGAAAAACAGGAACAGGAAGAGCAACTCAGGAAAGTTCAACAAACTCTTGTTGGAAAGGACTCAAACAGAAGTCAAGAAACCCTAACACAAGAGAAGGAGATACAAACTAAGGGAGACCAGCTCTTTACAGAGAAGCAACAAGTATTGGAAGAAAAGAAGTCATTAGAAAAAAAGAGGGCTTCAGATTTTTCAGAGCAGAAGAGTGCAAATGACAAAGCACTAGTTTATGAAGAGGATGATACCAATCAGGATACAAAGACTGATGATCACAGTTATGAAGAACAAGACATTCAGGACATAGAAGATGAAACAGCAGCAGAAGAAGAGAATGTGGATAAAGAAGATAAGCAAATTGAAGTTAGACAGACAGAAATAGAAGTAGGGTTGGAAAGAATACCCAAAAATATAAGATCAGCCTGTCAAATAATTATGAGCAACATTGAACAGTTCAGACCATCTAGTAGAAATATGATCATATCAGGAATGGTGGCTGAATCAGAATTTGAAAAAGGAAGTTTAATTATCAAAGAACACAAGAGGGAAAAAGAGCAGATGACAGAGCAATTAAGGGTGATGAAGGAAAGGAATGAAGAATATATCAATAGAATCATTGCTTTGGAAGAAGCTGAGGTTCAGAAGCAGAACAGGATCCAATATTTGGAAGAAAAGAGTGTAAAGTTATCAGAGCAGAATGCCAAAATGGAAATGGAAATAAAAGCCATAGGAGGAAGATACAGAACTTTACAAACATCCTATCAAATCTTGACTAGAGCACATGAAGAGATTAATAAAGTGTTGTTAGAAGAAGGTCAACTACAAGATGGAGGTAAACCTGTTCAATTGACAGAGGAAGAAAAGGAAGAGCTGCATAAAGAAATTCAAAGACTTCAAATAGAATTAAAAGAGGCCAAAGAAATGGAGAAACAGGCAAACACTCATGCTGCTACATCAATGAGAGGGTATCATCAATTACATTTGGAGGTAGAGAAGGAAAGAAGTGAATGGCAAACAAAGATGGAGAAAGAAAGAAATGAGTGGAGGAAGGAAAAGGAGTTATGGGCAGCTCAGAACAAAAGTTCAATAATGACTATAGAAGAATTACAGAAACAGTTGGAGAAATCAAAAGTTCAAGAAGAAATTCAAGATCAAGTACAGGCAGAATATACAGATAACAGGGAATATGAAACAGGGGATTTTAACAGGGAACAAGAGAACAAGGAACCAGCAGCAAGAGAAACAGAGGAAAAATATTCTGAAGATTTTGTCCAGAAATTATTGACCAATAGAGAGTCAAGAATGGAATTTATCAGAAAAATGCATGATGAGTATGAAGATCAAATAGTTACCTTTGCTCTGAATAAAGGCATTAATCCAGATCAGCATCATTGGGCTGCAGATGGATTGGGAATACCTTTCTGTATGATTGTGGAGAGTATAAAGAATTATCAATTGGCCAGAGTAGGGCTATCTCCAAACAAATACCTTGAGTATGAAGAAGATATTAATGTCACGAAGGAGTTATTTGAAAGAGCAAATCCTAAATGGAGAAATAAGTGGTTGGATGCCAATAAGGAATGTAGGAAAATCTGGAAAGAGGCACCTTTGAATTTAAAGATCAACCCAGCTTATTGCCCAGTTGCCAGAAGAAGAGAATGGACTGTTTTTTGGGAAAGAAGAAAAACAGGTCAGATTCTAGCAAAATGGCTGAACTTTCCAAAAATAGCAGGACCAAAGGCAGGAACTTGGCCTACAAAAAGTTACATGGTGAATACTGCTGAGTCAGTTTTAACAACATATAAAGATGTTAATGATCCGGCTTGTATATTACTTGTCAGAATAATGAGGTTGATTCTAGCCTGTATAGAGACCTACACTGATACAGATGTCAGAATTCTGAACTACATAGGTTTTAATTCGCCAACAGATGCTCTTTTGTTTGATTTGAGTGAGACACCAGACAGGATTTGTTTGATGGCCTACTACAGTAGAATAATATTTTTGGGCAGTCATTTTTTGCAAATATTTGAAGATGCTTTTGATTATGGATTCTTTGAAAGGGAGTCAGAAATTTTTGGAAACTTATCTGTTGTTACAAAAGCAAGACTTACTGCCTATGAAGCTGCTTACACAGAATATTTGAAGAAGGATGTCATAGATAAGCCTGAAGCTGCGATACAATGGAGAAAAGCTTTGTTCGAGATGGTCAACAATTTGAATGTAACAGAAAGGAAAAGCCATGATTTACTGTCACAGGTATATCAAAGGAAGAAGAAATGAAGAAAAGTGACCAAAGTAGAGGATCACAAAAATCTTTCGTCAGGAGCCGAAAGGCTTAGGAGGGGAAGGATGTTGGAAGGTGTATTCTTGGAAAAGCATTTTTGATGTAAAAAATTAGTAAAAAGTCAAAAAAACTTGTAAAATATTTATGCAATGGTTGTAAAAATAAGGAAGAGTCTTCCTTATGTGGTTGAGGATCTCATGTAATTTTTGTAGAATTTTTTAGAAACTCTTAGATAGCATTTTTTAGAAAATTAGAGAAAAAGACCTAATTTCAAGTGTGAAAAGGGACACTTGAAAATGTATATAAGTCAATTTTCTCTATTTTGGAGAGGTTGGTTAGTCATTTGCTCAAGCTATCAATAGAGAAGAAAGAGTTTCTGCAAAAATCGTGTTTTCTCCTGTTGAGTGTATTTTCTTTGATGTGTGAGCTTGTCTCTTGCTTAATCATGGAGATTTGTGAGTTACATTTGTGTATTGTTGAGTAAGTTGTATGAAGAGAGAGACCTATTGCTGTAAATGAGTGGAAAGGACTGAAGGAAGTTTCAAAATTGTGAAAATCGTCTGTTGGTACAGAATCGCGATTGTCTCGTCTTTGTGATACAGGTGATATTTTTCGATTTTGAGTTCATATTTGTATTCTGCTAATGAAATGGCATGGTTTTGACATAAAGAACATAGAAAATGATGGAGATTTGCCTTAGTTATGGTACACTCAAGATTTTCTCTTCATCTTCAATTTCTCTCAGCAATCCAGCCATCAATTTCTTATTTCCTTGAATCTATTATCTTGAAGGGGCTGTGGTCTTATGGATATTCCTAGGATTGACAAAATAAAGATGATTTGTTGATTCTTTGTTACTTCATGATTGGAGAGGACAACTTGGAGTCCAAAACAAAACAATGGGTCATAACTGCAAACAATGGTAAATGTTTATTCTTCATTCTGCACAAGATTAGTAGACTCTCTTTTGCATGTAAAGGCCTCTGCAAAAACCATTCCAGCCTCTTTCTTCCTTACCTCTTTAGCAGCTAGTTTTGGACATCTCTTTATGACATGATCCTTTCCTTTATACTATTTGCAAAATAATTTTTGCTTTTCTATTTTCTTCTCCTCTCTATCTTCCTTCTTTGATTTTGCAAAATTAGCAGATTTCTACTTACTAGTAGAAGAGCTCCATTTACCTTTGCCCTTCTAACTAGCCAGGAAAGCTTGATCTGCAACATGCATAATGGATCTGTTCTGCCTAGACTGATCTTCCTGCAAGAGAACATAGACTAACTCCTCAAATGTTAAGGCATTTGGAAGAGTAGAAGCAAAACTATGATATGAATCAGGTTGACCATTCAGAATAGTTTGCACAAGTGAATTGACCTATCATGCAAGACTTCATCAGCAGAAATCAACTATTCTTTCAAATCTTTGATCTTTGTTAGAAAACTATCCATTGAATCACCTTCATTCATGTGCTCACTCTCCAACTATTTTCGGAGGTAAGCAATACAAGCCTCATTCCTTGCCTGGTATAAAGGGGTAAGTGTATCCCAAGCATCCCTAGTTGTTCTGTAAGAGCAAATGTAAGGAATAATGGCACGTTTGACAAACAAGGCTATCAATGCATGTACCATCCCAACAAATTTGCTCTACAGTAGGTGCAGTAGGAATCATAACAGGAATAGGAACATGAAAAATATCATCATCTTCAACACCATCTACATCACCTTCAGCAACTATGTTTGCAGGGGAAATAGGAAAATTTTCAACACCTTGCATAATATTCCATAGTCCTTTTGCATCCAATACATGATGCATCATATAAGCCCACAATGGGTAATTGGTATTGTCCAACTTATCCTCAACAACCAAGATACAAAATACATCACTCCTTTCAGCCATGGCCACTGACTAAAATACCTTGATGCAAAAAAATGATTGTATTTGTAAAAGTTGAATAGAACTAACCTATCAAGTTTTGCTAAACTTGTAGCAAACTTCGAGATGCTTATAGCGAAATAGAGACATGTATATATCTTTGGCACAAAAAGATGAAATTGCCTATAGAAGCACTATGATAGTGTGTTCGAAGGACGAAACAAGCTGAGATCGCAATTTCAACACCACAAAGCAAAGTCGTTTTGATCTCCTAATCACCTTGAGTATGCACACCAAATTTTGTGCATTTCTGAGACTGTGACCGGAGGGGTGTCGATGATACCCTAGATGAAGCAATGACCTTCTTTGATACCAATTGTTGGAGTTCCATGTCTGTGGAAGCACATGAACAGCACAAGGAAGAAGAAGAAGCTTGGAGCACAACACACAATACTGAATGTATTTCCACTAGAATGTACAAAGATAAGAAACCCATTAGGGTAGTAGGTGTATATACAAGCCGGGGAAAAGAATTTCTTGAAGAGGAAAAAAGTGACCCGGCAATCTTGATGTGTTCACACATCACTACCTAAATATATCAACAATTATTGGAGCCATTTTGGAGTACTTTCATGCATAGTTATCTTTACACAGATTCAAGGACATCAAGAAGAGTGTTCTTTGTACTTCTTCGACAATGAATATCCAACTTTGAAGCTCTATTTTCAGCCTCATTAGTAAATATATAGGTTTCTTGAAGGGTTTTAATTGTGGTGGGAGTAACCATCGCAAGTTTATGCAGGTTTTTGAGCCTAAAAAACAAAGTTGACAAAGATTTGCAGGTGTTATTGGCTAGTGTTTGGGTTGTGAATTCAGCCTTTCAGTTCCATTTTACTGCATATATTGAGCACATACACACCATGTATGCTTCTGTGGATACCGCTTATGTATGTCAATGTGGTCATTGATATAGTTGTTATGTATTTGCATAAAGCCTTTGACATTGATAAAGAGGGTTATGGTGAGGTTTTCTTAACTAGGAGACACCTAGATGTCGAGATCTCTTCGATGATGCAGGTGGAAGACTTACCTAGTCTCGCCATGGGAGATGTATGCTAGTTGTTCATAGGTGTTCGATAAGCCTAGTTGGCTTCTTTCGATTAACTGATTATACACAGTAGAGTTAATGATTCACTATGCAGGTTTACATGTTAGTACTTACAATTTTATGAGATTTTGACACTAGTCATATGCTCATTTTGCAGAGGAGACTCTGGCAAAAGTTTTCTACATTTTTTGGTTTTGTCAACTATACAATGGTCAATTTTTTGGGAACACTAATGAATTTTTTCTTAGAATCTGATACTTGGTCATCCATTTTTTGGGCATAAGTGGCGTTTGGACTCTTCTAGCTCCATTATCATTCTATTCAGCTCTATATCATCATGACATCAGAGGTCTTAGGCACGTCTAATGGATCAAGGTCTAGTTCTAGTGTTCTAAGGAGGAGCTATAACTTATAGGGCAAAGACCATTTTGAGATCCAAAAAATTGATGGCACAAACTTTTCTCTATGGAAGAATCAGATTAAAGATGTGCTGATTCAAAGGAGGCAATGGAAGACAGTAAATGGAATCTCAAAGAAATCTACTAGCATGAATGAAAATGATTGGGATGAGTTGGATGAAATGGCTAGGTCTAAGATTCGATTCACTAAATAGTGTAACTGTTCAGTTGAACCTTCATAGTACTTTTCTCACTATTACAAAGAATAAGTTATCTAGGTAAAATACATGTGCAAGGTATAATACAATTGTTATCTAGTGACCTATCATTGGCATGCATGGTGGACATGAAACCACAAAGTTCACTCGAAGTCCCTCTACTCATATTTATCTGATGGTTTTATGGCATGCTCCTAGTCAAACATGCATTCATTACGAATTTCTTGCAAAATGTCACTATAATTCTTTATTTTCAATTGTTTTTTTCCCACATGTTCATGGTTCCCCCACTCATAATGAACATGTGAGGGAAGGGAAAGTCTCCCACAGAGGAATGGGAAGGTATAGAGACTATGCTAAGATGTTTAGGAATATAGAAAAAATCATATTCAACACCTTACCTTAGTTGATTTGTTGAGGATTCATAATTCACTTGGCTCAAGACCTTTGAGTTTGAATTGTGGTTAGTTTGTGGCTATGTCCCGTAGATAGGCATTCAACAATCTTCTCCAAAAGAAAGTGGAGGACATAGTCTGGGAAGTTGAAGATAGAGTATGCCAGTCAACTGCACCTATGTATAGAGGTGCTTCAATGGCTTAAAAAATATTGACTAATAATAAGAAGGCAGCCCATAACGCCTTTAAAACAAGGTGTCTACTTACTATCCCAGGAGCTACCTTGGCAGGTGTAGAGAAAGTTTTTGCAACACCAGACTCATCTTTTGGAGGTATCCACCATCTCTTCTCATAGTGGTATTAGACCAAAGTTGAATCAACATGGGAGATGGTTTTCCTTCTACCATTGGCAAATTAGATAGAAAAAATTACTCAGCTTGGTCTCTAAGGATGGAGGCCTACCTTCAAGGAAGGAATCTATTTGGATACATATCTAAAGATGAATTCATGCCAATAATGAGAAGCAAAGGGCAACCATCACATGAAGAGCAAGAGAGGCTTACAACTTGGTGTTCAAAGGATGCACTAGCCATGTCCTTTTTTCTAAACTCAATTTTTGATTTTCTCTTACCTCTTGTGAAAAGATGCAAGACCTCAAGAGAGACTTGGAATGCACTTGCTCCCTTCTTCTCTTCAAACACTAGAGCTAGGAAGAGCCAACTATGGATGGATTTCACTACCTTGAAGAAACATCCCAAGTAAAGTGTGACTAATTATGTCACCAAAATGAAGGAGATTTCTGATAAGTTGGGAAGCATTGGAGAGGTGATTGAAGAAGAGCAAATCATAAGGCAAATCATCAGTGGCATCAAAGCTGATGAAAAGTGGGAATCATTCACAATTGCCATGGATCTATACATGGACATGCAAGTACATGACCTCAACACCTTGATGGGCCAACTCTTCACACATGAAGCAAAGATAAACAAGAATGGTGAATCATCAAGAGGTAATCAATCTTCTGCCTTATGCTCTGATAGAATTAAAGCTAAGGATAAGTCAAAGACTAAGAAGAATGAAGATGAAGGTAGCTCTTTCCAAGCCAACTTCATAGGTAGAGGAAGAGCTAGAGGAAGAGGTAGAGGAGGAAAGCAAGGTAGGGGGAGATCCCAAACACCTCAGCCTTGTAATATATGTGGTTACTCTAATCACACTACTAAAGAGTGTTATAGGAATCCAAGAAATTCCAGAGGAAGAGGATTCAATAGAGATGTCTATGGATCAAATAGAGGCAGATACAATGGAGGATACAACAATAACTACTACAACAACAATAACAACTATCAAAGTGGATTGAGAGGAAGAAAGATTACAATAACTACACTAAAGACCAAACCCAAGAGGACTCACTACTACTCATGAACCTATCATTGAAGGAGGGTAAGGATAATGATCATGTCTTTTATATTGATTTCGGATGCTCCATGTATCAGGAAATGTAGCATTGCTCTCTAACCTAGAACTACATGTGAAGCCAAGAGCAATCAACTGCTTATGGATTTTGTCATACCATGCACATGGAGCTTGCTTGAGACCATACAAGGCTTTATGCAAGCGACAAACCATATGCTCTTTCCCTTTCATAGCAAATCTAGGAGGTTGCTTCACATAGACCTCTTCTTGCAAATCACCATTCAAGAAGGCTGTTTTTATGTCCATCATGCCTCGGCTGAATTTCATGCTCATTTTCAGCCATATTTTGATGCAAATGCTCAGCCATATGTGGCTGGAAATTTCTAGCGGTTTGGACATTTTTTGCCTGAAAAATTTCAGCCATGTCTGGCTGGAAATTCTCTGTATTTTCAGCACTATTTTGCTGGAATTTTTTAGTCCTTTGAGCCTCAGTTGGCTGATCTACATGGCCATAGTCAAGTGCACAATTTTGGAACAAAGGCATGAGTGTATCAAACACATCTTGTGAGCTAACTGTTGGCTGTTTTTTGCAGTCAAGTAGAGGGAAAATTGAATTTTCAGCAAATACTATACCTTGACTCACAATAATTGTGTTCTTCAATGGATGGTACAAATGATATCCCTTACTTTCAACACTATAACCAACAAATATACATTTCTTTGCTTTGTCATTAAGTTTGTGATGTTGTTGTGATGGCACAAGAGCATATGCCAAACAACCAAACACACGCATATGACTAACCATAGACTTATGACCATTCCAAGCCTCATAAGGAGTGATGACTCTCAATGCTTTTGTAGGGCAGCGATTCAACACATAGTTTGCACACATGACTGCTTCCATCCAAAACTTATCAGAAAGATGCTTTCCTTTAAACATACGTCGTGCCATTTCAAGTAGAGTTCTATTTTTACGCTCGGCAACACCATTTTGCTGAGGTGTATATGGAACTGTACATTGGTGTGAAATACCTCTTTCACAAAGAAAAGCATTAAACTCATGTGACATGTATTCACCACCTCGATCCGTGCATCGAGTCAAAAGCTTTTGTGAAGAAAACTTTTCAACCATAGCTAAAAATGCTTTGAAGCAAGAAAATACCTAATTCTTTGTTTTCATAGGATACACCCATGTATGGCAAGTAGCATCATCAATGAAGGTAACAAAATATACATGCTTCCCAAAAGATGGAGTCTTGACGAGACCACATACATCACTATGAACAAGCTGTAATTTTCTTGTAGTGTGTGTATGACTATCTTTAGGAAAAGAAGCACAATGCATTTTTCCAAGAATGCAACCTTCACATGCATGCTTTTCAATGGACTCAAGTGTAGGCAAACCAATAACCATGTCCTTCTTTTGCAAGTAAAGGAAACTACTGAAGTTCAAGTGACCAAAACAAGCATGCCAAAGCTCCATTTCACCCATGGAAGAAGTATGACCAACAAAGGCATTCGAGGCAGCCCTCTTGTATGTATCCATGCGATACAAACGATTACATAATGTACCAGACGTCATGATAACATCCCCATTGCTGAAATCATGAACCATACACTTATCATCAACAAAGTGTACATGAAGTCCAGCTTTGGCAATCAACAGGACTCAAATTAAGTTCTTCTTGATATTGCTGTCGGAAAGTTTTCAACCTTCTCGTTGACGACCAGAAAAATTAAAAAATGATTATTGGTTAATTATAATCCCTTTTATTACAATGTTTTGCTTGAAACTAATCTTTTGTTAAGTGTTTGTAGGTTCAAATGGATGAAGAAAACATAAGTTCATATTAGGGTTAACCCTAAACTACATTTATAATGTGTGTTTAGGTTATATACCCTAGGTTTACGTTTATTCATATGTATTTAAGTTAGGAGTACTAATTTCTGGTTAATTTTAAGGTTTAACTAGGTTTTCAATTGATTTCCAAAGGGTTTCAACGGGTTTCTGATGGGTTTTAAGTAGGTTTTCAAGGGTTTTATTATGTTTTAAGGGTTAATATAATAGGTATTTAATTAAATTAATCTATAAAATAAGTATTGATTTATTAAAATAATAAAATATGATTTAATTAGTTACCTTATTAGTGTGTGTGAATTTAAATACTAAGGTTCTAATTAATTAAAACCTTAAACTAAGTTTAATTTAAATAAATTATTTAATTAGAAAATTTAGAGAAATTAAATTAATCAAATAATTAATATGGATAAATAGCTAGTGGTGTGTGTGAGTGCTAGATAAAGTGTGGTGTGAATTAAGTGTGTAGATGGTTCATGGTTAGAGTTGGTGCCGCTTAAGTTTCTGGGATTTAGATTAAGCCAAGCTTCACTGCTGTTGACAGGTGCAGGAACTTTTGGTGTGCTCTGAATAGGAGTGGTGAGTAGCGACGAAACTACAGTATGTCAGAGAGGAGAGATTAAAAGAAAAGAAATTAATATTCTTTTTCTCCCTTGGCTGCTCTGACAGCATGGGGATCAACGCTGAGAGAGAAAAAGAAGTATAGGAAAGTTCTGGCGGTGGTCTAGCAGGTGCGCGCACATGCTATAAAGAGAGATTAATAGATGTCTGGCGGCTGTTAGCAGCTGCTGCAGAGCGAAATTAGAGCGTGGTAGAGAGAGCGAATAGATGTCCTTCCTCCTGGCGGTGCTCTGAAGCCTGTAGAACAGATGTACGACAGTGAAAGGGAGATGTGGCACGATGCTCCCTCTTGAGTCCTACATGGTGCAGATCGGCTATTGTAGACATATATCTCGGTAGCTCTGACATGAGCAGAGCAAAAGAAAAGTGAAAATCTATTTTTTCCCCTTGATTTTGGTGACATTGTAGCACCTGAGAGGTAGTAGGCTCCTCGCGGCGATGTAGGCCTGGTCATGCGTAGATTTTAAGAGTGAAGGATGTTCCTAAGCTTGGGAGGTCTGGCTATGATGTTGGAGATAGCCCAGGGAAATCTGAATTTTCAGTTGGAAGTTTCCTGAAGTCGCTTGGACTTGTGAAACCATGTTCATGACTATACAAGTTTGTTGTCGGTATCTGCCTAAAATCCAGGAGGGGGAATGCATGTGTGGTCATATGGGTTTGGGATGGAATAGTCTATTTTGGAGCTAGCACCGTACATACCTCATCGATTTACCATGTGTATCACCTAGTAAACTGGAACATATGTACATGTGTCTCTGACTTGCAGGCTGTAGAATTCATGATGGAAGAAGAATCTGGCCGAGAGAGAGAATTGGAGAGAAAGAACGGTAGAAGGAGCATGGACTATCACTTCTAATATATGGAATGTTTTAAAGAGCTTTTGAGTGACCTTAGGGCTCTTAGCTACCCACTTTCCTCCATTCAGCCACATTGGCTCTTTCAGAGAGAATGAGACTCGTTCATATATTTAAGCACTGAGATCTTGTGCTAAGGCCAGAGATCTACAGAGGGGTATCAGAATACATGATGTCATCCTAAAATATGGGATGATAGAGAAATGATCGGATGCTTTGCTCTCCATGTATGCAAAGTGTGATGCATTTGAGAAATCAAAAGCACTCTTAGAGACATTTTAAGAGCAAGGATGTATTCACATGGAAATCTTTGATTCTAGAGTACCTGTAGAGGGATCGGTGTCATAATGCCCTTCAACTGTTTGAGTTAATGAAGAATGAATGTATGAATCCAAATGCAATGACATTAAGCTGCATGTTGAAAGCATGTGTTATGAATGTATGATGTGCTAAGCATATATGTTAGTATATAAATGGTTAGTATGTGTTTTAGCATATTTGCATGTGTTTGATAATATGTATATAGAAATAAGAGTGAATGTGAGCATTTTTGTAAGCATGATTAGAATGCATGGGTACGAATGGTATAGTGAGAGCATGCATGTAAAGTGCATTATCACGAATATACTTAAGAAAAAGGGTGTTTGTCCATTGGCATGATGCACGTATGTTTAAGAGTAATAAAGTAAATGCATAAATAAATGTGTGCAAATGCATGAACATGAATGCATGTATGTTAGCATATGTAGAATGAATCTGTAAGGATGTATAGTTAATATATGCATATGAAGTTTGATGTATGCATGAGCATGATTATATGTATTCAATAAGATTGAAATGTGAGCATAAATGTGCATATATAGCATATATGTGTGTGTGTATTAGCATATATTAGCATGATTGAAAGTATGCATGTAAAGAGCATATAGGAATGAATGAGCATGTGTATTGAGGTATGCATGAGATTAATAATTTTTTTTGAGACATTACTAATATTTTTTTTAATGATTTTTGCAGACATTAAAAGCAAAAGTATCGACGAACATCGTGACAAAAGAGAAGAATCCAACAAACTAAAGATCCATTAATTGATATAAACCCATCGAACTTATCTTGATTAAGCTTTTGTATAGGATTCACTAGTTTTTAGCAATCTTTTAGAGAAATTACATCATTGATCTATAGCATTGTAAACATTTATTATTGCTAGTAGCATTAATTAAATATCATATTTCATTGATTTTTTTGATGTCTTCTGAGCTATCCAATGTGTCTGAAAAAAGTAGTTTTGAAAACATTGAAACTAGAACTGAGTCTAGAGAAATAGTAACAGAAGAAGTTATTAAAGATCATATTACTTCAGAATCCTTAACCTCTTATGAACATGGTTTAAATAGATTTTTAACTCTATTTTCCTTTGTAGCTCCTGAACCACAGGAGAGTGAAAACTTATTTCCACCATCTCCAAATAGACGTGCTCATCCGAAGCCAAGTGAAACCGAAGTAGAGGAAATAATTAAAGATCAGATAACCGAAGAATCATTGACTTTACCATCCTATCAAGAAGCTATTGCTAGATTTAGAGCAGCGTGTCCATATGGTCCTTAGGTGCATAAAATAGTAAAGTATTTCTTATAAGTTGACTTTCGTGTGCATTTAAATAGGGAAAATTTCATAGATTTTTTAGTAATTAAAACTTTAGTTACCTTAGATTAATGAAAAATATACCTAAAACACCTAAGATTGTCTCAAACACCCTGCGTGTGCCGAGGGATTTAGCTGCTGACTGATCCACCAGCTGTGTGTCCGCAACTTCCCGACATTTTGGTGAACCTGACGTGAAGGTTCGGCGTGACACCTTAGGTATAAAGGTATATTTTAATTTCTGTTTTGCATATGCACATAGGAAATTTGGCGATTGAAGGAGAAGTGTCGATATCCTTGGTAGTTGCGGCTGACTCTTAAACCTTGTATCTCCTGACTGTTGAGGGCTAGTCCTTGTGATCTGAGCGCCTCCACGGAGTTTTACAAGTAGAAGTATCCTCGTCATGCCACCTTTATCCCTCAACTTTTGTGGAAGTAACGATAGCACAAGCATACTTAGAATTGATATATTAGATTAATTTGACCAATCTTAATGTAAAGACTTTGCACTTAGCACAATCACAAAGAGCCTCTTCATCGAGGTTGATCAGGTATATTTTCTTTATTTCTGTTTGCCAAATAGTAGGAATATTTTCTATATTTCTGTTGCAAAATAGTAGGAAAGTTTTCTTTATTTCTGCTTACAAAGTAGTAGGAAAATTATCTATATTTTTGTTTGCAAAGAAGTAGGAAAAATTTTTATATTTCTGTTTGCAAAATAGTAGGAATATTTTCTTTACTTTTGTTTGCAAAGTATTTTTTACCACGGCGTCGCATCAGGATCAAGGAATAGACGTACTATTACGTGAACTACATACTTATATTTCATATTTATCAGTAAAGTTAGACTTATCTAATATGGCTGACCACTTTGAAGAGCAACGTATTTGGAAGATCATCGATCCATTAAAATGGATAGGGGGGATTTAATGGGATAAATGCAACAGCTTATCTTAAATATTACGAACAATTGACAGAACAATATGGGTTACCTGAAGATAATAAAAAAGACACATTTATACGAAATGCTTATGGTTTTACTAGAGAGAGAATCCAATTGAGAGTAGTTCAACCAAACATGACTTGGGTGGATTTTAAAACTCGGCTTCTTACTAAATTTTCACATGAAGATTACAGTAAGAATAATAGAGCCACATTCATGCGATGGGTAGGAACAACGAAACTAGATCAACATATAACTCAGGGATTAACTGAGTTTGATGTGAAATTTAACCAAATGCCTCAAGCAGACCGAAGAGCTCTTGAACCGGATAAATTACGAAGTTTCCTAAACATGTTAGACGCTTCTCTTAGACATGAGCTAGAACCAATGCTTGAGGATGGAGTGACTGTGAGTGGGCTTACTGGGAATTGGGATAACGTTCGAGCAGTTGTCCAAAGGTTAGCCCAAAGACAGGAGCGGAATCAAATGCAAACACCAAGAGTAAATGAAAGAGATGCGCCAGGAAAGATAGATAATGACCCCATTTCTCATAACCCTAGTAAGGATGACTCAGAAATTACAATGTTAAAAACATCAGTAGAATCACTTGCCAAACATATGGAGACTTTGGCAACTGACATAGCTACTATAAAGAGTATGCAAGAGCTTAGATTGAGAGATCAGGAGAAACCAAAAGAATTAGAACAAAATCCTAGGAATCAGATGCTAGCTAGAAGACCATTTAACCAAGCCCACAGATGTCTTTGGTGTGATGATTTAGAACATCCACACTGGACATGCAACTTATTCAAAGAGGCCAAGGATAGGAATTGGGTTATGGAAGTAGATCAGAAGATCTGTGACTATGTAACAAAAAGGCCTTTGGCATCAAACTATGGCAAAGGGGGTATGAAAACCTTCTTTGAAGCCTCCACAAGCCAAAATACTTATGCTTGTAGGCTTGATAGTGATGACTCTAATTGTGATTTTTGGAATCAAGTTTATGATACTTCTAGTAGGCAAAAGTTATCAGTTGAGAACTTATATGCTACGAGCTCAGATATTTGATCAAAGACATGTTGGAATGAGCTAGTAGATATGTTCTCAGTTTATGCTCATGAAATTAATGTAGATGAGAAAAGAAAACGGGATGAAGAGGGAAAGTCTAAAGGAACAACTAGGGCTAGAAAAGAGGGTGAAACTACTGAACCAATTAATGAACCACCTAGGATGGAGCCTAGTCAGGAATCAAAACAACAGGAACAAGAAAAGAAATCTCAAAATAAGGGGAAAGTAAAGAAAGTAGTAGAAAATTTAGAAAAGAAAACTGCAAATGAAGATAGAAGTCAGGATAAACCTAATGAAACGCAACCCATATGTGAAGAAGTAGTAAGGAAGATAAACCGAAAAAGAAACCTCCAACTTTCCGATTAATCTCTGAAATCGAGAAACAGATAGACATTCGGAAGGTTATGGATGAAAAAATTATGAAAGCAGAGGTAACCATGACATTAGAGGAATGGTTAGCATTTTCAAGAACTGATGTGAAAGAAGATTTCATGAGTATCATCAAAAGACGAAGAGAACCTATAGAGTATAGAACGAAGGATATTGAAATGGAAGAAAGGAAAGATCAGGATGAACGGAAAGTGAATGTTGTACAAATTAATGAATCTGAGTATCGAGAATTTTTTTTATCATAGAAATTATTTGGGCCCTGTAATTGGACATTTGGAAAAAGGAAATGATGACCAAATAGTCATTATACTCAGAAACATTGGGCTATGGGTACCACTGAAACTATGGTTAAGATAGGTAATAATAATAAACCACAAGTAGCATTAATAGATTCAGGATCAGAAATCAATGTAGTTTCAAGGGAGATATATAATGAAGGTAAATGGCCTATTGATCGGGACCATGGATGGAAAATGAAGGTAGCCAACAATGTTTCTGGCTATTTACTAGGAGCTTGTGCAAATGTTCCTATTACTATAGGTGATGTTAGAGAGGAGCATAATTTCTTCGTTCATGATGACTGCTCCTACCCAATTATTTTGGGGCAACCATTCATTTGTGAACAAAGAATGGAGACAAAAGTATTGGATGATGGAAGTGCTTTCGCAAGAATTCATTCTCGTGATGGCCTTAAATCTGTCCAATTTATGACGCTTTGTATAAACCATCCTCGAAATCGTAGGTCTTTACAAAAAAATTCTTTAAGACACATAGATTAGGATTTCGAATAAATGCCACAGTTGAGCAAGATGAGAGTGGACTTTGGTTCAAAATCTCGCAAAATTTTGTACAAAATTTAGATAAGATGGCTGTTTATTTTTCGTCTGCTACTTTAAATATTTCTCATATTAAACAAACTCCAAGAAAACTTATAAAAAAATACAAAAAACATTTGAAAAACAAAGGAGATCTGTTAATAGATGAAACTATTGAATATATTATTGAAACCTCACATTGCTTCTCAACATTAGAAGAATTAGAACTTTGTTATCAAAATCAGTCTAATTCACATATTCTCATCTCTTCATTTGATGTGTATGCATTGATTCAAGAGTATGCTTCTAGTATTGATCATGAGTATGATGCCTTAGTGGAGACCAAATATAAAACTGTTAGTAAGAAGGTTAAACCCGTAGCTCAACCACTACCAAAATTTAGTAATGATATTATAAATAATGTAAGTCATGAGCCAATCCTTAGAAATCCGACAAATATTGGCCATGTATTTACTAAAGAATCCTTAAAACAAATTAAGTTAGATGCTAGTGGGTTCCTTCTTCTTGCACAAAAAGAGTATTTTTTGAAGATTATTGAGCAACATGGAAGAGCATTTTCTCTAGAGCCTTCAGAGATAGGATGTGCAGATCCTAGGATAGTTTCACCAATGATTATTTTTACTATTCCCCATATTCCTTGGAATTTGTGCCCTATTCCAGTACCTAAAGCTCATCTTCCAGAGCTGATTAGATTACTTAAAGAAAAAATTCATATGCATATTCTAGAATCCTCTTCAGCTCCCTATTCAAACCGTTGGTTTACTATGCCCAAGAAGAATGGAAACTGCAGTTTATCCAAGATCTTCAACAGTTAATAAAGTGACCATTAGAAATGTGGGTATAGGTCCAATTGTGGATGAATTTGCGAAAGCATTTTCAGGCAATTCTGTATATTCAATGGGTGATCTCTTCTCTGGATATGATCAATTTCAATTGGCACTAGAGAGTAGAGACATTACTACCATGAAAACACCTTTGGGATTAGTTAGGATGTGTACGTTACCTCAAGGTGCGACCAATTCAGTAGCACACATGATGAGTGCAACGAATTTGGTTTTGCACGATTTCATTCCTCACATTACTATGCCCTTTATAGATGACATTCCCATTAAGGGTTGCTTGGAAGAAGAGAAAGATAGCACTCTGGATGAAGATGGTTGTCGAAGATTTGTAAAGGCTCATATCCTTGATTGCCAAAAGATCTTTCAGCGATTTATTCAAGTTGGCTTAACATTATCCATAGAAAAATCTACTTTTGATGTTAATGAGGTCCTAATTGTAGGTCATCTTTGTGGCTATTATGGACGGAAGCCATACCCTCAGAAAATTGACGCCATTAGTAAGATTTCGGAGATTTGTCAAAATGTGAGTGAAGTTCGTCGATTCTTAGGAGCTTGTACCTTTTATGTTATATGGATACCACATTTTGCACATGTAGCTGACTGTCTATGATTTATTAAGGAAGAAAAGAAAATTTTTATGGACTGAAAAGCATACTCAAGCAATGCATAGATTAAAGAAGTTATTGCAAGAAGCTCCAATCCTTAAGCAAGTAGATTATTCGAACAATAAGACTATTCTTTTGACTGTTGACACTAGTCCTATTGGGATAGGCTGGGTCATAAGTCAGGACGATGAAGAGGGTAGAAGGTATGCTGTGAGATTTGGAGCTAAAATATTGCATAACACTCAAAGACATTACCCGCAAATTAAAAGAGAACTTTGGGGTTTAGTCACAGCTCTAAAGTCTGATAAAGAATATTTCATAGGAGCAAATGTGATTGTGGAAACAGATTGTTTACCGCTAATTGGAATGATCACAAATTGCTCTTCTCTAGATATTGCAATGCTTCGCTGGATTTCTTATATTAAATTTATAGATCTAGTTTTAATCCATATTTCAGGCAAATCTAACTCTTTTGCTGATATGCTTTCAAGAGCTAGGTACGATGATACTTTATGGGCTGGGCATAAAGGATTTGTAGCTACTTATGAAAAAATTAGAGAGTGTTATTGGTGGCCGGGTATTTATGTTAATGTAAAGAAATATGTGGATTCTTGCGATGTATGTCAAGTTTATTCTTCAGTTAAGCATAGGGATCCACTGCATCCTACTTATCCACCGTGCATACACTATAAGTGGGTAGTAGACTTAGTTACTATGCCCAAAGGTATCGATAGGATGAGTTACATAGTTCTTGCTCGAGAAGATCTTACTAACCATGTTGAAGGCCGTGCTCTAAGATCTAAAACCACTTTCAATGTATGTAAATTTCTTCTTGAAGATGTGATTTCAAGATTTGGGTATATTGAAAAGATAGTAGCTGATAGGGGCGAATTAGATGCGCAAGAGGCTAGAGAATTCTTTGCTAGGCATGGAATTCGTTTAGCTCTTACTGCTGCATATAACCCTGAAGCTAACGGAAAGATTGAAAGAGGGCATTCTCCTATCATTAAGGCGATTTCTGAAGCTTGCAAAGGAGAACTTAAGAATTGGCCAAAATTTCTATCGTTTGCTTTGTGGGCTGACAGAATGACCTGCACTAAAACGACGGGGTTTATGCCGGCAAAGCTCATGTACTGCCAAAAACCAATTTTTTCGGTGCATACTCAAATCCTTACTTGGACTACACTTCCTTGGGAAGATAATCTATCTACTGAAGACTTATTAGCTTTAAGAATTCAGCAACTTGACCAATGGAATGAAAGATTAGAAGAAGTTGTAGCTAAATTGAAAGATTCTCGACTTAAAAATAAAAAATATTTTGATAAATCACATAGGTTAAGGCCAAAGCCAATACAAATTAATGATTGGGTATTGATATATGATAGCACATTCGATTCACAGTATGATGCTCGTAGAAAATTAAAAAAGAGTTGGTTTGGACCTTATGTGATGGTCAAAATCTATGAAAATGGAACATATGCCTTACGAGAGTTAGATGGAACTCCGCTTAAAAATTTAAATGCAGCTAAAAGAGTTAAATTATTCAAACAAAGAGATGAGGAGATTTTTATGACTTATCATATGATGAAGAAAATGATGAATGAATTTTTAATAAAAATGATGTTTAAATTTTCTTTTGATATATATTTTTTCTTTTCTATGTATGAAAGTAAAAATTTATTTATGAAAACTAATTTTTCTTGTGAGTCTATATTGTTGGTGTAAATCACAAGCCTACACATTTGGCTTGAAAGATATCTTGATGACCATACATATGTGAAGAAGCATAGGAACCATTGCTAGTGGTTAATTACCACTTTATCTCATTGTAAAAGTCAAAATGACTTGGAATCTCTTGTAATCACCTACCAAAAGGATTCGTGGAAAAATTAGTTGTTTGATTGAAAGAATATCTCCAAGCATTTAGGAGCTTGATCATAGGGAGCCAAAAATTTGAATTTGAATTCAAATTTTTACTCATCCCTTATAAAAATGGACATGAAAAGTCGCGGGCAAGAGAGAGCACTCCCGAGCCTACCATTACTGATTTTTGAGTGTGTGTAAGGCCTACACTCTAGCCTACACCTCTCTATACCATATGGCAATGTTATTAATGCCAATGGAGTTGTATACAAATGTTCATTAATACATACATTCACATTGTCCATCTCTGAGTTCTCTGTTAGTCTACTCAAAAGTCTATCAACTTGCCAAGAGCATATCTCGGCCAATTCTTCACCAAATTCAGTCATTCAAAGCTTTTTGGATTCAGCTTGAAGTTATCTACGTGCTAGAAAAGTTTGAACACATTCTATTCAGCCATTTTGGAGAAATCTGCGTCGAGGTGATCTCTAGTCATTTTCTGCTACAGTCCTAAAAAGTCGGGGGTATAGCTTAACTTGCTAAATTGATTTCTCTTAGCATAGTTTATCATTTTACATCATTCCACTTGGAATAGGTAGCCTTCTAAGCTAATTAGATACCACTAAAAGGAATTTTTCCAATTCCTACTGTACTGCTCATACTGAGCAAAATACCCAGCAGGTATCAAGACAAAAATAGAAGGTTTTCTTGAGTTTGTGACTTCCAAAGTTATCTATTTTGATTCAATTATTACACACATCAATTCCAAAGTACATAGGACCTTTTATGGTGTCATTGGAGAGCTAAGGAGGTCTAGTTATCAACTCTGAAGCAAAAGAGGGCTGGTACAAAGCAAGTTTAGCAGTACCTGCTTAGTCTCTTGGAGCATCCATCCATCTTTCCCAACAGTGGTATCAGAGCAAACTAAGTTAAAATGGGAGATGGTTTTCCTTCATTCATTGACAAATTGGACAGGAACAATTATCAAGCATGGTCTCTAAGGATGAAGAACTACTTACAAGGAAGGAGTCTCTATGGATACATCTCAGGAGATGAGGAATTGCCCTCCTTCAAAACAAGAGGATTACCAACCAAGAAAGAACTTGAAAAGCTCAACACATGGTGTGCTAAGGATGCATTGGCAAGGTCTTATTTACTCAATTCTATATCTGATTTTCTTTTACCACATATTAGAAATTGTAAGACATCCAAGAGACTTGGGAAACCTTGTCATCTTATTTTTCCTCCAATACAAGGGCTAGGAAAAATCAGTTGTGGATTGAATTCACAACACTAAGGAAGCAACCTAAGCAAGCTGTTTCAGAATTTGTAACCAAGATTAAAGATGTAGTAGATCAGTTAGCAAGCATAGGAGAAGAAATTGAAGAAGAACAGATTGTAAGGCAAGTGATCAATGGGATCAAGGCTGATGACGAATGGGAAAGCTTCACCACTGCCATGGATCTTTTACATGGACATGCACACTCCAGATCTTACAACTCTCATGGGACAATTATTTACTCATGAAGCAAAGCTCAACAAGAATGGAGACACATCCAAAGGTAATAACTCTTCTGCCCTATACACTGATAAGAAGTCTAAAGATAAAGGCAAGAGCAAGAAGGTGGAAGATGAAGGTTCTACCTCCCAAGCCAACTATGCAGGGAGAGGTAGATCATCAAGAGGAAGGGGCAGAGGAGGTGAGCAAGGTAGGGGGAGATCTTATAACTCCTCACCATGCAACATTTGTGGTTTATCAAATCATACTACAGATGAGTGTTTCAGGAATTACAAGAATCAGAGAGGAAGAGGATATCAAAGAGGTGGCTACTCACAGTCAAGAGGTAGATTCAACCATCACCAAGGCTACAACAATCGCTACAACAACAACTACAACAATAATTACAATGGCAACTACCAAGGAGGATTCAAATCCAGGAAGGATTACAACAACTACACAGAGGAGCAGGATGACTCTCTTCTAATCATGAACATGACTTCAAAATCAGGTACAAATGATGACCACCTATTCTACATTGACTCAGGATACTCAAATCATGTGGTTGGAAATGTAGCACTACTCTCTGATCTTGAGGAACCAAAAGGTAAGCATCAAGTCCAAACAGGTGATGATACAAAGCATTCAGTAGTTAAAGTTGGAAATGTTAAGACTTGTGATGGAAATCAGAATTTGTTGAGCAGGGTACTCTATGTACCAACCATTACCAAAAATTTGATGAGTGTTGGTCAGATTGTGGAGAAAGGTTTGTAGGTTAGATTCAATCAATATGGAGCATATGTGGAGGATCCAAGACATGGATTCAAAAGGATTGCTAAAGGAGAAAAATCAGGTAGACTTTTCACTTTTGAGTTAGAAGATACAAAGAATATTGCACTATACAGTTATAAAGATCAAACACTTTCAGAGCTTGAGATTTGGCACAAAAGGTTAGGGCACATAGGAGAAAGAACCTTGAAACAAATGTGCAAGGACCAAAGTGTGCTTGGGATACCCAATGTATCCAAGCAACATATGATTTATAAGTGTGGTGCTTGTCAATTTGGGAAGTCTCACAGGTTACCCTTCTCCAAGAAAGGATACATGCATGAAGACTACCTAGAGCTTGTACACACAGATGTATGGGGACCAAGCAAAGATCCCTCAGTCTCAAGATCAAGGTACTATCTGTCTTTCATTGATGATTATAGTAGATGGACTGTATTGTACTTCATGAAGCACAAGGATGAGGTATTTAATTTCTTTAAAAAATATCTTGCACTAGTTGAAAATCAGGCAGGAAGGAACTGAAAAGGCTAAGGTCAGATGGAGGAGGTGAGTACTTCTCCAATGAATTTGAAGAATTCTTGCAAGACAGAGGCATCAAAAGAGAAATAACCACAAGGTATTCTCCTGAACAGAATGGGGTAGCTGAGAGAAGAAATAGGTTAATTGTGGAGACAGCTAGGTCTATGTTGAATGAGAAAAAATTACCTAACTATCTATGGGCAGAAAGTGTTTCTACTGCCACTTACCTCATAAACAGGTTACCATCTAAGTCTCTTGATGGCATGACACCCTATGAAGCAGGGCATGGTAAGAGACTCTCACTTGAAAATTGCAAAATATTTGGATGTGTAGCATATGTACCCATTCCTTCTCAGATAAGAGGTAAGCTAGACCCAAAGGCTGAAAAATGCATTTTTATTGGGTATGATTTAAATCAAAAAGGTTATAGGTTTTATAATCCTACCAATAAGGGATTCATGGTAAGCAGAGATGTTGTCTTTGATGAAAATGATTCTTGGTATGAGAATGAATGCAGGAAGGTCAAATTACCCTATGATTTGGAAGAGGAATTTCCAAAACTTACAAAGGAGGAACCTACTCAGAATGAAGACTCAAGTTCAAATGATGAAACTACTATCAATCTTGAAGAGTTCAAAGCATGGAAGTCCAAAGGCAAAATGAAGATGAAGAAGCTTGAAGACATACCTGAATCCTCAGCTCAACCATTTAGAAGATCACAAAGAGAAAGCAAAAAACCTATCAGATATGGGTATGATACATCTCTTGTTACTAAACATTCTGTTTATCTTGCCAAATATTTGTCAAATGAAGAACCAGGATCATATGAAGAAGCAATAACCAAATCAGGACGGAAAGAAGCTATGGATGAGGAGATTGAAGCACTCAAAGAGAGTGACACATGGGATTTAGTACCTAAGAAGGACTGAATGAAGGTAATAGGATCCAGATGGATCTATAAGCTTAAAAGAAATTCTGATGGCACAATAAATAGGTACAAAGCCAGATTGGTAGCCAAAGGTTTTGCACAAACCCAAGGCATTGACTATGAGGAGACATTCTCACCTATGGCCAAGATGCCAACCATCAGAGTGTTGGTAAGTGTGGCTGCATCAAAAAATTGGAATATGTACCAATTGGATGTCAAGAATGCTTTCTTGAATGGATGGATTTCAGAGGAGGTATATATGTCACAACCTCCTGGCTATGAGGACCCTAAGAAGGTAACATATGTTTGCAAATTAAAAAAGTCTTTATATGGATTGAAGCAGGCACCTAGGGCATGGAATTATAGGTTAACTACATACCTCCAAGACCAAGGATTTGTCATGAGCAAGGCAGATACTTCTTTGTTCATCAAGAGAAGTAATTCAGAGGTAATATACCTTTGTGTTTATGTTGATGACATCATCATTACAGGTAATGATGTCAATGGAATCAGATATATCAAAAGTCAAATGATGAAGGAGTTCAAGATCAATGATCTTGGTCTATTGAAGTATTTTTTGGGACTTGAATTAGTCTACACTAATTCAGGGATATACATCACTCAGAAAAAATACATACAGGATATGTTGAAGAAGTTTCATTTACAGGATGCTAAAGTAGCAAGCACTCCAATGGAGGTAAACCTAAAGCTAAGTGCCCATGAAGGTGATGAAGTCAATGACATTACAGATTATCAAAGTATGGTGGGTAGCTTGAACTATGCTACCTTAACAAGGATAGATATTGCATATGGAGTTAGTGTGCTAAGTCAATTTATGCACAAGCCAAGCATACCTCACTTAGAGGCTGCCAAGAGAATCTTGAAGTATCTCAAGGGTACACAGAACCATGGTTTGTATTTCCCTTACACTTCAGATATTGATATCAAAATTTATTCAGATGCAGATTGGGCAGGATGCAAGGATGATAGGAGAAGCACTTCTGGATATATTTCTTTTGCAGGTGACAAACCAATTTCATGGTCTTCAAAGAAGCAACCTACTGTTGCTTTGTCTTCTAAAGAGGCAGAGTATAGAGGACTGGCTAATTCCACACAAGAAGCAATATGGATTAAGCTTTTGTATACAGAATTGGGTTTATTCACTAGGTCTCCAATAATCTTTGGGGATAATACAAGTTCTCTTCACCTTGTAGCTAATCCTATTTATCATGCTAGGACCAAACACATAGAGGTCCATTACCATTATGTGAGAGAGAAGTTGACAAGCAAAGACATTCAACTAACCTATGTATCAACCAACATGCAATGTGCAGATTTGTTGACTAAAGCTTTGGATGGAACCAAACTTTGCAGGTTCAAATCCATGATTGGATTGCAGGATATACTTGAAGATTGAAGATGAAGACTTAAGCCAAAATGTTTGGCTTGAGGGGGAGCTGTTGGTGTAAATCACAAGCCTACACATTTGGCTTGAAAGATATCTTGATGACCATACATATGTGAAGAAGCATAGGAACCATTGCTAGTGGTTAATTACCACTTTATCTCATTGTAAAAGTCAAATTGACTTGGAATCTCCTGTAATCACCTACCAAAAGGATTCGTTGAAAAATTAGTTGTTTGATTGAAAGAATATCTCCAAGCATTTAGGAGCTTGATCATAGGGAGCCAAAAATTTGAATTTGAATTCAAATTTTTACTCATCCCTTATAAAAATGGACATGAAAAGTCGCGGGCAAGAGAGAGCACTCCCGAGCCTATCATTACTGCTTTTTGAGTCTGTGTAAGGCCTACACTCTATCCTACACCTCTCTATACCATTTGGCAATGTTATTCATGCCAATGGAGTTGTATACAAATGTTCATTAATACATACATTCACATTGTCCATCTCTGAGTTCTCTGTTAGTCTACTCAAAAGTCTCTCAACTTGCCAAGGGCATATCGCAGTCAATTCTTCACCAAATTCAGTGATTCAAAGCTTTTTGGATTCCGCTTGAAGTTATCTACATGCTGGCAAAGTTTGAAGACATTCTATTTAGCCATTTTGGAGAAATCTGCGTCGAGGTGATCTCTGGTCATTTTTTGCTACAGTCCTAAAAAGTCGGGGGTATAGCTTAACTTGCTAAATTGATTTCTCTTAGCATAGTTTATCATTTTACATCATTCCACTTGGAATAGGTAGCTTACTAAGCTAATTAGATAACCCCTAAAAGGAATTTTTCCAATTCCTACTGTACTGGTCATATTGAGCAAAATACCCAGCAGGTATCAAGACAAAAATAGAAGGTTTTCTTGAGTTTGTGACTTCCAAAGTTATCTGTTTTGATTCAATTATTACACACATCAATTCCAAAGTACATAGGACCTTTTATGGTGTCATTGGAGAACATTTATTATTGCTATTAGCATTAATTAAATATCATATTTCATTGATTTCTTTAATGTCTTCTCAGCTATCCAATGTGTCTGAAAAAAGTAGTTTTGAAAACATTGAAACTAGAACTGAGTCTAGAGAAATAGTAACAGAAGAAGTTATTAAAGATCATATTACTTCAAAATCCTTAACCTCTTACGAACATGGTTTAAATAGATTTTTAACTCTATTTTCCTTTGTAGCTCCTGAACCACATGATAGTGAAAACTTATTTCCATCATCTCCAAATAGACATACTCATCCGAAGCCAAGTGAAACCAAAGTAGAGGAAATAATTAAAGATCAGATAACCGAAGAATCATTGACTTTACCATCCTATCAAGAAGCTATTGCTAGATTTAGAGCAGCATGTGCGTATGGTCCTCAGGTGCATAAAATAGTAAAGTATTTCTTATAAGTTGACTTTCGTGTCCATTTAAATAGGGAAAATTTCGTAGATTTTTCAGTAAATTAAAACTCTAGTTACCTTAGATTAATGAAAAATATACCTAAAACACCTAAGATTGTCTCAAACACCCTGCGTGTGCCGAGGGATTTAGCGGCTGACTGATCCACCAGTTGTGTGTCTGCAACTTCCCAACATCGGGCACATACAATGCATTTTTCAAGAGAATCCCACCTCCATTTGCATCCGTAAGCTCAATTTCTCCTACTCCAATGATAGGATAAGAGGCATTGTTTGCACACACCACATGTCCTCCTTTGGGTGCATCTTTCAAAGAGGCAAAAAATCTTTTGCATGATGTTATGTGCTTTGAAGCACCACTATCAAAGAACCAATCCGAATCAGCCTCATTCACAACCATACATTTAGAATGCAAAGAAGCATCACAATGACATGTAACAACATATGCCCAAAAATCTTGAGCCATGTTAGCTTCATCATTCTTTACATTTGCTGAATTTTGAGCAAGAGACATGTCGGATTCCTTCTTCTTTTCATTGTGTCTAGCAAGCTTTCTACACTCAATAGTAGGACCAACCTTTTGACAATATTTGCATCTCTTCTTCTTTTGCAAATCACCATAATTAGAGAAATGAGTGGAAGAGGAAGGTTGAGGCTTTGGTTTTGATGAACCCAAAGCTGAACCATACTTGCTTTTCCCCTTTTCTGAGATAGCAAGTGCTTGTGTTCCCTCAATCAAACCACTCCTATTCACTCTATATTTCTCTTCTTGCAAAAGAAGAGACATAACCTCATCAAATGCATACATATTAGGATTCCCTTTTGCAACCGAACGGACTATAGTAGCAAAGCTTTGAAAATATTTTGGTAATCCTTTCAACAATGTAGAAATGAGTGATGCATCCGGAATAATCTCATCAATGTTTGCCAATTGCTCTTTCAAGTCCTTGATGCGTGTCACATACACATCCACCGACTCATTTTCATCCATACATACATCCTCAAGTTGCTTCCTCTATGCAACATGTGCTTCATTCCGCACAACATACAAAGAAGCAAGAGTGTCCCATGCCTGTTGTGATGTAGAACATGATCGGATGTGTGGAACTATATGATGCTTCACAAAAAGCGCAATCAAAGCATGAGCTTGAGTATCTTTTCTATCCCATCTAAGATGCTCCTGTGTAGGTGGAGAAGGAGAAACCATTGTACTCGAAGAAGAAGCTCCATCTGTAGCAATAGACTATGAAGTAGAAGCACCTGCGGGTCTTCGATCTACATCTGCCACTATGTTCCAAAGTTTTTTAGCAATAAGAACATGCTTCATCATGTAAGACCACATCCGATAGTTGGTCCCATCAAGCTTATCTTCAGCTTGAAGCATGCCAAACAAGTTGTTGTTGCCTGCCATTTCACCAAAGAACAAGAATGTGATAAAATCTTCACTTCGACTAAAGCTGAAATGAATGCTAAAATTTCAACTCACAAACCGTCACTCTGATGGGGATTCTGACTGCAGGAATGGCTTCAAAACGGAGGTAAAACCGTAGGGCACCTAGTAAAAATGTTTCTTGGCTGCTGAAATTTGTTATTCTATGCTCCGAAGTCGATTTGCACACTTAGAAGTGCGCGTGCTGCGACACGAAAAATTGACACTTGAGAAGGAGCTGAACCTGCTCTAATACCACTGTTGGGTGTGTGTAGAAGCGCTCGAGACACATGAGAAGCACACACAAGGAGCACAAACATAGTAAGACGCATAGATAAGATGATGGCTGGAATAGCTCTCTCTATTGACGATGAACTGAACTGAAGTAAGCGCTGAATAATATCCCTAAGTACAAAGTACCACCACATATGATTGAATCATGTATGTGGTAACATAGGGAAAAAACCTCTAGCCAACACTAGAGTAAAAAGTGCCCATGTATAGGGAAAAATGTTCACATCAAAGCTACTCAAGGAACACATAAGTGTAACAGAAAACATAGCCAGAAGTTGACCTTCTATAATCAACACTTCCTACTCAATCTACATCACTCCATGCTCTTACTTGAAGTTCTTCATCATACTTGTATAGCAACCCATAATTAATTGTACTCTTTACATACCTTAACACTCCCTTTGCATGATTGAGATGTGTATTTGTGGTTGCATGCATGAATTGAGATAGAACTCCAACTATGTTGCACAAGTTAGGTCTTATGAGTGTAGCATAGATCAATGATCCCACAATGCTCGTGTATAGTGTAAGGTGTTCTAGCTTCATACCATCTTCCTTGCTTAACTTGACATTTGAATCCATAGGTTGAGCTATTGGTTTGCAATCTGTCATGCCAAACCTAAACAAAGCATCTAGAAGATGCCTCTTTTGAGAGAGATAGATACCTTCCTTCCGATAGATCACCTCAATGCCAAGAAAGTACTTTAGCACACCTAAAATGAGATTTTAAACTCTCTTCCAAGCTTCTCTTTGATGGTCCTTATCCTTGCATCATCATCACCTGTGACAAGAATATCAAATACATATATGTATATCAAACATATCTTGTCATTTGTCTTCTTCACATACAAGGATGGATCTGCATCACTTGGAGAGAAACCACATCTCTTCAAGAAGTCCACTAGGATCTGATTCCAATCCCTTGGGGCTTGCTTTAGGCCATATAGGGCCTTCTTCAACGTGCAAATATAGGTAGGATGTTGTGGATCTACATACCCTTGAGGTTGTTCCATGAACACCTCTTCTTGTAACTCAGCATTCAAGAAAGAATTATTTATGTCCATCTAGTAGATAGGCCACCTCCTCGCTACACATAGGGCTATTAGAGCTCTAATGGTATCCTTGTTTGCCATAGGGATGAAATTCTCCTCATAATCTACCCCTTGTGTCTGTGTGAAGCCTTTGGCTACTATTCTAGCCTTGTACCTTGCCAAGCTACCATCTGCATTCCTCTTGGTCTTGTACACCCACCTATTTTGGACAATCTTCATGCCCTCCTTCTTGGGTACTAGTTCCCAAGTGTTGTTCTCCTTAAGAGCTTTGAACTCTTCATACATAGCGTTCCTCCACTATGGTTTGGTCTTTGCCTCCTCATAAGGATCTGGCTCTTAGTCTACAATGACATTCATCATGTATGCATAGTGCTTTGTCATGAAAGAACCATATGTATACCTTTGTGGGGGTGCCTTCTTCCTTGTAGACCTCTTCTCTTGACCTTTGGGATATTGCTTCTTGAGTCTATTTAGCTTTAAATTAGGAGTATTGACCTCCTCAAGTACTTCCTCTTCTGACTCCTCTTGAGCTTCCCTAGCGTCCTAGTCTGTCTCTTGCAACCTTCTATACTTTGAACTAGGGGATGATCTTTCATAATCATAAGTTTAAGAGTGATCATATGAGTGTACCTTAGATGAAGAAGCCTCTCGTCCACTAATTGTGATACCATGACCTTCACTCATCAAACAACATCTCTTGACACATATAGCTTCTTTGAGAGAGGTTTCTAGCACCTGTAGCCTTTTTGCTCATTTGAGTAGTCAATGAACACACATTTCTCACTCTTGGGCTCTAACTTTGTCCGCACTTCACTAAGAACATGAACAAAGCTTACACATCCAAATATCTTGATGTGCTCCATGGTTGGTTTCTTGCCATAATAGACTTTGTGTGGAGTCAAGTTGTGCATACCACATGTTGGAACCCTTTTTATCAAGTAACAAGTTGTATTCAAAGCCTTAGCCCAATAAGAGAATGGTAAGATGCCTTCATTTATGAGGCATCTATTTATCTCAACCAAATGCCTATTCTTCCTCTCTGCAACACCATTTTGTTGAGGGGTGTACCTACATGTAAAGTGCCTCTTTATGCCATTGTCGTGCAAGTTCTTCAACATCCATACTTGTCGTGAATTTCTCAGTTGAAGGATTGTAGAATCCGTAACCCATTTGAGTTGAATCATATCGAATAATTTGTTTCCCTTTCATCAAGGTTTCCTCTAATTTGTGAAGGTACATGAACATAAGCTAAGCAACCAAACACCTATGCCCTAAACTAGGTTTTCTTCCATGCCATGCTTCATAAGGAGTCATACCTTGAAGTGATTTGGATGGTAGTCTATTCACAAGGTACATAGGATTTGAAATAGCCTCTACCCATAATGATAATGTGGCAACCTATTCTCTTCAAGCATTGTTGTGGCTCATCCAACCAATGCCTTGTTTCTTCTCTCTGCAATTCCATTCAACTCAGGAGAGTACCTGGTAGTTACTTCCCTCTTAATACCTTGGACAACTCATCGAATTCGTTGGAGAAGTATTCCCCCCCTCCACCAGATCTGATCTTTCATGTGCCATATATTTTTTGAAGCAATCAAGCACTTTATTCTTATTTTCTATAAAAAAACAAAAAAGTGCATCTACTATGTTCAACAATAAATGAGGCATAATACCTTGATAATGCCAATGAAGGTTCTTGGCTTGGCCCCCATACATTTGTATGTAGTAAGTCCAATATTGTTTTGTGAATGTAACCTTTATGGTTGAATGGTTGTCTTTGTGCCTTACCAATCTGACAAGCATCACACCTATACATGTTTCTTTGATATGTTTGGCAGCCCTAGAACACTTTGATCCCTTCATATATCTTTCAAGTTTCTTTCATTCACATGAACAAGCCTCTTATGCCACAATTCAAGCTCGCTTATGGTTTGAGACCCAAAGTTAAACAAAGCCATGTTCTTAGTTTCTCCTACTCCAAACGTAAAGAGCCTACGAGGCTTCTCACATCTGGCTATCTTCTTGAAGCCTTGACATGGGTCTTCTACAAAAGCTCCATGTTGGGAAAACCTAACTTGTAATCATTTCTCAACTATTTGGCCTACACTTATTAGGTTTTTTGTAATAGTGGGAAGATAGAGTACCTTGCTAAAAATGTTTTTCTACCATTGGAAGCCTTGACATTAGCAATATTCTCCACATTATGCCTTGTTTCATCCATTGTTTGGACTTCATGTCTATACTTTGGATTTTTCAAGTCATATAAGAAAGCTATGTTGCTTGCAACATGATTTGAACATCCTGAATCTATGTAGAATAAATGATCTTCTTTACCTTCCTTATGGCTTAGATTCATAAAAAAACAATGAATCTTCATGTTTTTGGTCTTCAAAATAATTATTTTAGTTCTTTTTGTTATTGTTTCTATTGAAGATGTGCCCACCCCTACCTCTATTGTTGCCATATCCACCTCTTTCGCTTGCTTTCTGGGTCTTTCCATTGAACTAGCAATTCTAAGTGGTGTGGTTGGTCTTATCACATATGGCACAAGGTTGAGCATTCTGGACTTTGATTTTGGCATGTTGTGGTCTTTTCATCTTCCCTTTCCACTTGCTCTTGCCTAAAAAGTTGGCTTGGGAAGTCTCTTCTTCCTTCTTCTTGCCTTTCCAATTCTTGCCCTTCTTATCTACATATAGAGCACTAATTGAATTACTATGATAGGACTTACCTTCCTTTATGCTATTTTTAGTTTCTTGATTGAAGAGTTGTCCAAGAAAGATGTTGAGTTCTATATTTTGCACATCCATGATGAGATTATATGTAGTGGTGAATAATTTCCATTGCTTGTCACTTTTGATCCCATTCAATATCTATCTCATGATGACCTCTTCTTCAATTAGCTCTCCAATGGATGCCAATTGATATATAGCCTCCTTGAACTTTGTATCAAACTATATCATGGTTTGTCTCAGAGTCTTCTTCATCCAATTGAACTCATTCTACAGATTATTCTTCCTTGGCTTTTTACTAGTAGAAAATAATGTATTTAGGGCATCCCAAGTCTCTTGATATGTCTTGCATCCTCTAATATGTGGTAACAGAAAATCACACATAGATTCTAGTATGTATGACCATTCTTGAGCATCCCTTGCACACCAAAGTATGATCTTATCTATTTCTTCTTGAGTGGGTCCTCCTTTGGATCTTACAATAGGCATTGCTTCATCACATGATATAGTGCCATATAGATTCCTACCTTGCAAATAGGCCTCCATTTTGATTTTCCACTGCTGCATCTGGTAACCCTTTTTTAACTAATCTAGTTGTAAGTTGTCGTTATTACTAGTTTTGCATGCAAGAGTATTGCTGATTAATGTTTGAATATATAATGTATGACGCACACTTGATTGATCATCTACTGTATTTATATAGTGTTGCCTTCAAGTTTTTTTGCCTATTTTTTTCTTGATAAAGTGAGAAGTGTAAATTTCCTGTTCTTTTTCACATATGTGTATTGTTTTCCCCTTTCATATGATTTTGATTGTTGATATATTTAGGTAGTGATGAGTGTGAACACGGACCGCTGGGGCACTTTTTTCTCTCTTTAGGAGGTTTTTTCTCCCGGTTTGTATATATGCCTCGGCTTGTATATATGCCTGTTGCCCTAATGGGTTACTTATGTTTGTACATTCTAGTGGTAATACATTCAGTATTGTGAGTTGTGCTCCAAGCTTCTTCTTCTTCTTCCTTGTGCTGTTCACGTGCTTCCATAGACATATAACTCCAACAATTGGTATCAGAGTAGGTCGCCACTTAATCTAGGGTGTTGTCGACACCTCTCCGGTCATAGTCTCAGAATCACATGAAATTTGGTGAGCATACTTAGGGTGATTAGGAGATAAAAACCGCTTTTCTCTATGGTGCCAAAATCGCGATCTTAGCACGTTTTGACCTCCGAATGGCACTATCGCAATGCTTGTGTAGGCTATTTTGTCTTTTTGTGCCAAAGATATATACAGGTTTCAGTTTTCCAGTATAAGTGTCTCAAAGTTTGCTATAGGTTTAGTAGAACTCGTTAGGGTAGTTTTGTTCAAATTTTTCAGATAAAGTCATTTTTTTGCATCAGGGTATTTTAATCAGTGGCCATGGCTGAAAGTAGTGATGTATTTTGTATGTTGGTTGTTGAGGATTAGTTGGATGGTACAAATTACCCATAGTGGGATTATATGATGCATCATGTATTGGTCACAAAAGGACTGTGGAATATTGTGTAGGGTGTTGAAGAACATCCTATTACACTTGCAAAGACAGTTACTGAAGCTGATGTAGATGGTGTTGAAGACGGTGATACATTAGGAAAAAAAGTGAACCCTGCATGGGCCTTGTAAGGATTCCTATTTTTTAGGGATTAAGCTTAATCTTGTGATACATTAGGTTACTGAAGGACTGTGGAATATTGTGTAGGGTGTTGAAGAACATCCTATTACACTTGCAAAGACAGTTACTGAAGCTGATGTAGATGGTGTTGAAGACGGTGATACATTAGGAAAAAAAGTGAACCCTGCATGGGCCTTGTAAGGATTCCTATTTTTTAGGGATTAAGCCTAATTTTTAACTATGCCGGTCACTAGATGTGAAACCGGTCAAAACTAGTCTAGAAACTATAAAAAGAGCTAGAGAGCTCATTTTTGAGGTGGTTAGTGTTAGCTTGTTTGAGCTTAGAGTTCTTTTGAGCTTGTAATAGTGTTCTTGAGTAATAGAGCTAATTTCCCACCTTCCATTGTGTCTTGCTTGTCTCTTCATTGTGTGTGTGTATGTGTGTGTGCATCTTGGTGATTCTCACCTTCACTCTCACATCATCTCACATTCACGATCTTCATATCACTCCTATCTCTTCCGCGGATTGACATTAAGAAGGTGGAGCTTCTTAACGTGGTTCTCACCATTGTGCTAGAGCAACACCAAATTTGGCGCCGTTGCCGGGGATCGAGTCTAGAACGAATGTGTGATGGTAAGAGTATAGCAAGAAGTGGCGTTGGAAGGTAAAAATTTCAGTTATTGTTGTTGTTTTTACTTAGTTGTTAGTGTTTTTTACCTCCCCCACACTCCATCTTCATCACCGCATCATCATCTTCATCTCCAAAAAAAATCAGAAAATTCACCATATCCACCCATTCTCCTCATTTCCCCTCATTTGTGCATGCGAGAGAGTGAGAGAGAGCTTTTGTGCTTGTGTGTGCTTTTGCTTTCTTGAGTTTTCTTGCAGGTACAGTACTCCAGTGCATCAGGAAGGCTGCAAAAAGGTAAGAAAATCACCTTCTATCAGAAATTTCCGAGTGTGTCAGACCATCGCGATGGTCTGCAAACTTTGGAATTTGAGGTAAGCGACCACATAGGCGTGTAGGCGACCCTTGCACATTTACGAATCCACATACGCATTTAAGAAATTCTCAGTTTGGTGGACCATCGCGACGGTCTCAGACCATCGCGATTGTGTCACACCATCGCGATAGGCTCATGCCATCGCGACGGCTCGGCCGGACCATCGCGACGGTCTCACGCCATCGCGACGGTTCATTTGGACCATCGCGATTGTTCGCGGACCATCGCGATTGTTCAGTTGACCCCACACCATCGCGATTGGCTCACGCCATCGCGCCGACGGTGCCACGTGGCAAGCTAGACCATCGCGACGGCTCGCACCTCACACCATCGCGACAACCCGAAATTTTGGACCATCGCGATTGGCTCACGCCATCGCGCCCAGACCATCGCGATTGGCTCAAGCCATCGCATGTGTGACCATCGCGACGGTTCACTTTGGACCATCGCGATTGTTCACGTTGACCGTTGACTAACGCCATCGCGATTGTCCACTTTCACGCCATCGCGATTGTCCGCCCGATCGAGCCATCGCGACGGTTCACACTCACGCCATCGCGATTGTCCACTTTCACGCCATCGCGACAGTTCGCTCCATCGGACCATCGCGATTGTGCCACGCCATCGCGACGGTTCGCCTGGACCATCGCGACGGTCCCAGACCATCGCGATCATCTCAGACCATCGCGATTGTGCACCCCCATCGCAAATTTTAGGGTTTCATTTTTTGGCCAATTTTGGGGCTAATTTTGGGAAATTTTTGGGTGATTAGACTCATAGGAGACCCCTTAGCTCATATTTGGAGAAACATCAGTTTGTCAGTTTTTACCCCTAGGGCCTGAACGGTCATAACTTTTTCATCCGAAGTCCGTTTTTTGAGCTTAATAGCTCATTAGAAAGCTCTTGACGAGTACTACGTGATCTCAACTATTTTTTTTGTAAAGGATACGTCTATTTTTAGATAAGCTATTTTGAGATTGACCTAGTTTGGGACTAGAAAGCCAGGGGGCAAACATTGAAAAGTTGGGCAAAAGGGAAGGGACTTAAAAGGTGTATATACTCAAGTGCTTGATCATCCAGCTGTGAATTGGTCTAATATTGGATTTTTCCAGGTCTAGCAAGGGCAATCGAAGGCAACCAAGGCAAGGCAGTGAAGGGCATAAAGCTTGGGAAGCGCGGCTTCTTGGGCATCAGAGCAACCAGAAAAGCTGACTCGAGGTTGGAAGATTACTCAACCCCCTCAGTCAATTCTTAGCCTAGGATAAACGGTAGCTTTTGTGGATTAAAGACGATAGGAACGCCTCAAGTTCAAGAGAGTTAAATTTATCAAGTTCAAGACTAAAGTAAAGGTGTGTGACACGAAAACCTAAAGGAAAGAACATAAGTCTGACGGAACGAGAACTCAAAGTACCACGGAAAGTCGAATTCCTGACGCATACATTAAGACAAGAATCTAAAGAAATTTAAAAAGAATCAAGAAAGTAATAACAAAGAATCTGTGACGATCTGAGCGTGTACTGAGTGTGCAAGGAAGAAAATTAATGAACCTTAGATCGGGCAAACATATAGGTAAGTCAGACCGACGAAGCCTTAGATCATCAGAGGCAAGTGTAAGAACTACTGCACGATCGTGGGCTCAACAATTGAACACTAGTTATCCCTACGAGAGCTCAGATACTAGTGATTCAGAAATGGCATTTAGCACAGAAAGACCAGAAGGAGGGTCGAATGTAGCCTATTTAGAAAAACCAGAAGGACCCTATAGAACGCAACTAGAGTTTCTCTTAACCAACCGATTAGGTGCTCGCATCTATGAGGATGGTTTGCGAAGGCAAGTGGTGCAAATGCACAACCCCGATCAACCCATTGGATTGGAACGTCCAGTGGTGAAATTCGAGAGAGACGCGTACATAGACAAGGAAGGAACGATGTACATCTTAAGTACGTAGCCAAACAATACCAACGAGTTTGGCATGATTCAACCAGAGACGGAAACAAAATCTCAAGGAAAAGAACCATTAGAAGAACCTAGAACACCTAGAGGGAAATCTGTACTGACACGAGTACTAATCCCAGAATGGATCCCTCAGGACAACAGAAGCATAGAGTTGTTTGTAAATAAAGAAACTGATGAAGCCTTTTGGAGATACAAGACCGAAACACTTAGTGAGGTAGGTATCATCACTATATACGAGTTGAAGGACCCGGATACACCTGGAAAGGTTGTATACCTGGATGAGACTTCAGAAAGAGTCTTTGTGGTACCTGACCACGCTAAAAACACATACACATGGAGAGGTGAATTGGTATTCCCTCCATCTAGAACGAACATGAATACAAGTCAACAAGGGGCAGGAACATCATCAGCCCATGGAAATCAAAGAGAGAAAAATAAAGAGAGACCGGGAGTAAGCTTTAATCACCCCATAGGGAGAGATAGAACAACCACAGACACTAATAGAGCAGATAGACAAAGAGATCATGGAGTACTAGGTGGTAGAGATGATTTTCCTCTACCTAAACCACGCGAACACGCAAGAATATTGAGACCCACACAGTTAGTAAAATCAATGAAGAATTACTTTGATGGGACAGGAGATCCCTATGACCACATCGCAGAATTCAAGCAAGTACTAAGAGCAGAACAAGTCGAAGACATGTTCACGCAATACAACGCATTTGGACTAACGTTAAAGAATACCGCTTTAACTTGGTTCCAACCTTTGCAACAAAGGCAATTTAGAGACATCCATCACTTTTTAGAGTCATTCATCACTGAATTCTCTAAAAGTGGGATTAGACATGACACGTCTTCATTGATTCATAGCTTTAAACAGACCCCTCAAGAAACAGTAAGACTGGCAGGACGTAGGTTTAGACAATATGTGGAACGATGTCCAATGCAAGAGCTGCCCTCACAAGCCAAGCAAGTGTCATTGTTTCTAGATGGCTTGTTGAGCTCTAAACTACGCTCCTATGTGTACCTAAAAGAACCCAGAACGCTAGAGCAATGTGTAAGAATTTGTATAGACATTGAGGACAACTTAGGAGACGAGTTGGAACTCTCAAAGCTCTATAAGGACTCAGACTGTTCATCTCTAGCATCCACAAAATTGTTTAGCTCAATAGAAGACCTTGCAAAAAAAGTGGCCCAGAAACTAGGAGTTTCTAGTAAACCTAGGGTACTAATGAACAAGCGTTGTTACACCTGTGGTGGTGATCATATGGCAAATGTGTGCCCCAATGCACCACAACCTCAAGCCAACCCTAGTGGCCAATACTGTACAATTGAGAGAAGATACACGAATCATACAGCTCAGGACTGCCCATACAACAAACAAACCGTGAGACAGAACTACCCGCAAGCATACCCGCAGCCAGGTAGGTCTCAAGGCCAATACAATGCTCAGCCTTATTACTATAGGCCTCCTCAGAACTACCCATACCAGGCTCAACAGTGACCTCAACCTGTCTTAGCTCAGCAGCCACCCCCACCAGCGAATGTCATCTCAGTCAAATACGCTGCTGCAGAAGAGAACCTAAGTAGAGCTATAATGCCTTCTTCACCTTTGATCACAGAGGGTGACCCGAATTCAAACAGTTTTGACTCTACGCATGTAGATAGTCCACCCGCATATTACACAGTCACCAGAACACGTGGAAACATATCATTACGATAGTCCACCAGTGGAACCTAGTTGGGAGCCAGACTATGCTAATGTGATGTACACAAACCCAAATCCACGGCCCCAATTGAGACAACAAAGACCACAGGGCCCTAGAGGACCATGCTTTAGGTGCCAAGGAGATCATTTCATAAAGGATTGTCCACATCCTCCGACAGCAGGACAATCACAGTACTATAACATCCAAGGCTTTTACGCTGATTGTGGCAAAGAGCACATAATCAAAGATTGCCCCAAGAACCCTGTTAATGCTTCGAATGTGACACCGATCAATGTGATAGGTATTGTGAACAACGCAGATGGATCCAACCCTACAAAAGTGCCTATCCAAGCTATAACAAGAGCCCAGGCGCTCTTACAGAACCAACAGCTTAATCAAGAGAAAGTAGCCGGAACCAGTGAAGTTGCAGAATCTAGCAGTAAAAAGACAAAATCTTGGAAAGATTCTAGAGAAAGGATAAAGAGAAAGTGGAGTAAAAAGATAACTGAGTTGGAAGGAAGTTTGAAGGAATCTAGAGCCAAAATCCTAGAATTGACTTCACAGGACTTGAATCAAGAGAATCCAGCTCAGAAATCAGGATCAGTTTTAGCGGAACCCATACCAGAAAATCTAGACATGATGTTTCGTGCATATCAGGCTAGATTAAAAGAGGGACCTCAGGTAGCTGAAATGAGCAAAAACTACCCACGAGCTGATCTAGAGATTGAGAGAACTAAACTTTGCATGAAGATGGTAGAACTAGCACAAGCTTTGTTCGAAGCCTCTAGATATCTTAATTGGAATAACATGGCAAAACCAGAATTACACTTTCAAGGACTAATGGAGAGGCTAGAATATTTGATTGAAAGCAAAGAGAAAAAGGATCAGCCTAGGAACCCTATTGTCCCAGAGACACAGGAAAGGAATGCGCCATCCCTGTCTGAAGTACCCAACTCAGAAAGTCAAGACAATTTGTCTTCCATACATAAATATTCACATGAATTTTTGAGAGAAATACAAGAAGAGAAGTGGAGAAAGGAACAAGGAACCCATCCTCCTATTCAAGAAATAGACGACTTGCAAGAACAATTTCCCCAAGACATTCCCTCTATATACGATGATGTAGAGGAAGAACAACTGAGTGAACACACGGGATTTGAATCCAATTCTTTACAAGAATTACCTCAGTTCACAGGACCTTGGGAAGCAAAGTCTATTAGTATGAGAGCACCCACGATAATAGTGAGGGATGAAGAATCAATAATCCCTAGAAACACGGAAGTGATCAAGAATACCAAAGTACAATGTAATCTCACTCTAGAGGAGTTGCTGAAGATAAAACCAGAATTGTGGAAACATGTAGTAAATCAATTCCCCGAGCTTGCTACTACTCCCTCACAAATAGGATCACAAAATAAGGTACCAGAAATACCCGTAGAAAAGATTGGAGATGTAAGCGAAGGAGAGGAAGGTAACACTTATCTTCCGATAACCCATCAGGGCTACACCACGAAAAGCCATCTTAGATTCAGGAGCCGGAGTAGCCATAGCTACCACCGCCTTATGGAAACGTTGGGGTAAGCCAGCATTGAGACCCACCAGGATGAAGCTACAAATGGCTGATGGACACATAGAAAAACCATTAGGCTTACTAGAAGGCATATCTCTCACCACTTGTGGTGTAGAATTTGAGCATACCTTTGCCATTTGTGACTTTGCAAAAAATCATGCATATGAGATGATATTGGGACGACCATTCATGCGTCAGTTGCAAATTGTACAAGATTGGGGAACTAATTCTTTGTACTTGCAACATTTAGGAGTGACTACCAAAGTCAATCTTAAAGACTATTCACATTGAGATGTACCCCCAATACAATGGAATACCATCCATAAGACACCAGTAGAGACGGAATCCGTGCACTCATTAGATTCAGATCCTTCTTGGTTGCATGAGGATACTCATTTATGGGTGTGTAAAGTAGCAAAACAGGAAGAAGAAAGGTTAGAAGCCAGGACCTTAGGTGCAGAACAACATCCACGAACCCTTCAGGATCCAACCTACGCACCTGTAGTATTCCCTGACGAAGAGTTTGAACCCCATGGTTGGGCAGAAATCCTAGCAACCATAGATGTAGCCATCAATGAAGAACAATGGACACCCCACTGTGACGAGGATGGCTATGATATCTCAGTTTTCACGATAGAGCCAATCATGTGCGATGCAATTTTAGAAGAGTGTGAACCTAACACTGATGCATTTGAGGATGCAAGCGATTTCGATTTAGAATCAATTATCATGGACCCACCCTTTGCATCAGAGGAAGAATATTTTTTCGAGGTAGAGACTCACACTCACGGACACGAGGAAATTACGAATGAGGTGAGGTTAGCCACTCAAGTGACTACTAAGAGTGAAGGCAAGAAAAGAAAGAAGAAAGAAACCATGTCAGAAAAAGAAGAATCTTTGTTTGAAGTGCCCGAGAATTTCAAGAAATATGAAATCGAAGATAGAAGAATCATGGTACGAATGCCTAATAGAAAAGCGAATGACGAACAAGTATATGATAACCGAGAGAAAACCAAGAAAATAATAGTTGCTATCGAAGGAGAAGAAGAAAAATGTACATACATAGGGCATGATTTGACAACTGAAGAAGAAGAAGAGCTAGTTGCCCTATTGCGCGAATATAGTGATGTTTTTGCTTGGAGTTACAAATATTTGAAAGGAGTAGATCCAGATATATGTTCTCATAGAATCCCTATGACTCCAGATGCAAAACCTACGAAACAGAAACCTTACACGTACAATGATAACTACGCTGCGAAGATTAAAGAGGAGATAGATCGCTTGATAGAAGCAGGATTCATTTACGAAATTGAGCATACTGAATGGGTATCCCCCATTGTGGTTGTGCCCAAGAAGAATGGAAAATTGCGTGTGTGTATTAACCTTAAAAAAGTTAATGCCGCAACGATTAGAGATAGTTATCCTCTTCCTATCACGGAACATCTATTGGAAAGAGTTGCGGGCAAGGAAGTTTACAGCTTTCTTGATGGATTTTCAGGCTATAATCAAGTAGCCATTGCTCCAGAGGACCAACACAAGATGGCATTTGCCACTGAATGGGGCATATTTGCATTTCGTGTGATGCCATTTGGCTTAACAAATGCACCCGCCACTTTCCAGCAACTCATGTGTCATGTTTTTAAGGAATTCTTACGCAAGAGTTTGGAAGTTTATGTCGATGACTTATGTGCACATTCAAATGTAAGACAGACGCATATTCCCGAGTTAAGACAAATATTTGACAAATGTCGAGAATATCAGGTTTGTTTGAACCCAGAAAAATGCATTTTCATGGTCAGACAAGGCAAAATTCTAGGACACATTGTGTCAAAAAATGGAATCTCTACGGATGAAGAAAAAGTGAAAGTAATTGCAGAATTACCTAGACCAACTAATGTGAAAGAGGTACAAGCCTTTATGGGCCATTGCGGTTATTATCGGAGATTCATACACATGTATGCAATCATAGCCAAGCCTTTGTACTCTCTTTTAACCAACTTTGAATGGACAGGTGAATGTGAAAATTCATTCAATGAACTCAAACGACGTTTGTGCTCAGCACCTATATTGACTAACCCAGATTGGAGTAAGCCATTCCATGTACATGTGGATGCATCCAATTACGCCATAGGATGTGTGTTAGCACAACCCACGAATGAAGGTAACCTAGATCTCCCCATAGCTTACGCGAGCAGACAATTGAACGCAGCAGAAAGAAATTACACCACGACGGAACGAGAAGGATTAGGGATGATCTACGCAGTAAAGAAGTTTAGGCACTACTTGTTGGCCAATAAGTTCAAGTTCTTTACAGATCATCAAGCCCTATTGTACCTAGTCAACAAACCATGTAACACAAGACGATTGATACGTTGGTTTCTATTACTCATGGAGTATGATTTTGAAGTCGTAGTCAGGAAAGGAAAGACACATCTTAGAGCTGACCACCTTTCAAGATTAACCTCAGGAGAAGCTCCTCAAGGAGTAGCGGATGATCTACCAGATGCATACTTGTTTAATCTTGAGATAGCACCAGAATGGGCTAAACCTATAGTCCCTATTCTGACATACGGCCCAAGAATCCTAGGATAAAGATAAAAAAGGGAGAGATTACCAAGTCTCAGAGATACCAAATAATGGAAGGAAGCATATATAAACAGGATAATCAAAAGATTCTTGCTTGTTGTGTAGATGAATCAGAACATGCGAATTGGTTGCAATTAGCACACATAGATTCATTAAAGCAACATCATTCAAAACATCGAACATTACAGACTCTGCATAGATTAGGAGTATATTGGCCTTCGATGGAAGCAGATGTCTACAGGTTGTGTAAGGAATGCCATGTTTGTTGTGAAAGACCACCAGTAGAGCATGCTACATTATATCACGTGTCTCTCACACCAGACTGGAGTGAACCTTTAGTGACGTACTTGAGGACGAGCACATTCCCTCAAGGAATGACCTTAGCTCGACAACGCAGTCTAGAGCAGGAAGCTCACGACTATTCACTTATTGACGATAATCTATACAAAAGAGGACGAGATGGATATCTAAGACAATGTGTTCATGAAAGCGATTATCTGAGCATACTAGAGACTGCACACCAAGGTGTTGCAGGAGGTCATTTTGGACCCGATAGGATAATCAAAGCCATCCTCTTTGCAGGATTATGGTGGCCCACTCTTCACATGGATGCTCATACCTATGTAAAGAGATGTGATGTGTGCCAAAGAACTCAGTTTCCTACTCGCAGAGATGAAATGCCATTGAAACCCATGATGGGCGGACGTGCATTTTCAAAGTGGGGTATAGACTTTGTAGGACCCATTAACCCCCCTGCAAAAGGCACACATGCGGAATACATTATTGTTGCCACAGACTATCTTACCAAATGGGTAGAGGCAAAAGCCACGAAAAAGAATGATGCACACACAACTGCAAAATTCTTATTTGAAAATGTCTTTACAAGATATGGATTGCCTATAGAGTTAGTGAGCGATCGAGGCACTCACTTTCTAAACCAAGTCATTGAATATTTGTTACAGGATTTTATGGTGATTCACAAGAAATCCGCACCATATCATCCTTAGGCCAATGGTCAGGCTGAAAGCACTAATAAGATCCTTTGTAACGTACTGATGAAACTCGTGAACAACAAACGTTCAGATTGGGACAAACAGTTACACCACGCTGTTTGGGCATATCGAGTGGCCTACAAGACCGTACTCAATGCAACTCCCTTTCAGATGGTTTTTGGTCAGAATGCTGTGCTTCCTTTGGACTTCTTGATACCGACCCTTAAGGTTGCACAAGAACATCAGTGGACCGGCCATGAATTATCAGCGAGAATAACGGACTTGGAACGATTAGGAGAAACCAGGCTAAAGGCAGTAGCAGGCATATACGCAGCAAAGAAGCGACAGAAAGCATATTTTGATGCACATGTGAAAGATAAAGGCCTAAAAGAAGGAGATTTAGTTCTAGTATACACGCTAAAGCAACACGCACGTAAGCTAGAAAAGCGAGGTTATGGGCCTATGATCATTAACAGGCTCTCAACAAGTGGAGCAGTACAATTAGCCACTTTAGAAGGAGATATCATGCCTAATTATATTAGTGGCTGTAGAGTCAAGCTATATCAGGAACCTCTTACTGAGGATATGCTCAGACGACTCACGTTGGCAAAGAAGCGTAAGGAGGAAGAAAATAGAATACGAGCGGAGGCTCAGGCAGAAGCAATAGAACGCATTAAGCGCATGAAGTTAAGAAGACAAGGACTAGGGAGAGAGCAGTATAACCATTTGGAAACAACACCCAGATATCCCATGGCCATGTGTCAAGTAAAGTCAACCACTCATCCTAGTATAGTGGACAGGAGACCATTCATTACAGTTAGGCTAGAGCACGGCAACCCTTGCCAAGAGCTCAGGGCTTTAATTGACTCAGGTGCTGCGACTAGTGCGATTAGATGGTCCCACTATAAGGATTCAGGAATAGAAATGCGGCCAATTGAGGCATACCTCATAGGGCTAGGAGGCATGGAAACCCCTTGCATGGGTGAGGTGGACCTTCCTATCCTCATTAAGGATGTGACCATGACAGCGAAGCTACTAGTGTGCCATGATGACGACCTGATAGAACCCCTAATCCTTGGCCAAGATTGGCTATACGATCACTCAGTGGACCTAAATCTTAGACAAGGCTCCTTACAGATTGGAACCTTAGAACAGAAGCGAGTGATACCTCTTGACTTCCCTAATTGCATTCCGATTGAGGTTTGTAACCCTAGACCCTATGAAACGCATGCGACGGAAGACCGGAAGATCTTGGGTCAGACCAGTCACGTCACGTCTACACCAACCCACTCGGGCTTGGCTATGGACAGTTGTCAATCAGAAGGACGATAGGAGATCTTCCCTGGGGCTTCTTGCAAACTAGAAGGGGCAGCTACCCAACCGCTAGGGCAGTTGAACACAATCAGCGGTCAGGTGGGTTGCATCAGCGGCCAAATGAGCACAACACCCTGTGGTGCTCATCCTTCCAAACTTGCTGCGGACTGGCCTAGATTAACGATAAAGAACGAATCACTTCCTAATGGGCAGGTCACACAAGTGTTGGATCTCCCTTCTTTTCCAAAGCAGAGCGTCCATTGGACCTCTCAAACCCAACCTCAAAGGAGTCAACCACAACAGAGGAACCCAGACCGACGACACCACCAGACAAGGCAAGGAAAGCAGTAGTATCAACATCACAGAACAAGTGGCACGAAACAAATATGGGTGCCAAAAGGATAGCAACCACAGGCTATTGGCAACACTGCAGACGAGAGCAGGACAAAGTTTCAACAGAAGCAGAGTCAACATCCAAAGTCCCCTCGATCTTCTTTTACAAGTACCAATACTCGACAGATTTGGATCACCAAGAAATACCTTATCCATAGACCCACACCCATGCAGATTTGGGTACCCAAACAATGTATTATAGCCCAACCCTCTAGCCATGTAATATATACCCCTCCGAAATCTTTTCATCCTTCAATACCACCAAACCCGATACCACTTTTTGTCCCTCAGCAGAAACATACCACCCACTGCAAGACTCTTAGGAAATGGATACCGAAACATATCCAAACGTCTTCTTGTACCCCATTATCTAACAATTCTCCCACCCCGTTTAAACTCCACCCTTGTAATAATTCACCCTCAACCAAACCTTGTATAAATTCATACACCCAAACCCCACATCATGCATAATAAAAGCTCATCAAGAACTGTAGGCATAATCTGAACCATGTAGGTGTCTAGAGACCTGCATTAGCTCTGCAAAAAGATCATTGCATCAATCACTTCACGACACTTGGCTACACGGGTTACACATCGGTTATGGAAAAGGATTGCGGTCTCACCTTATTGGGATCATAATTAATTTCCATGCTAATGTGTTAATCTTTTGTAGCAGATCTTTTCGATTAGCTCATCAGTCATCATGCAAACCGAAGCAGGACCATCAGAAGCTGGCCCAAGCACACCAGTGGCCAGTATTGGAGAATTACTCGCGGAATCTTATCCTACGATGCAACCACCAGTTTCAAGGTTTTCCAGGACCCATGCCAATGGATGATCCTCCTAGAGGATATACGGAGAAGATTCATCGTAATTCTCATTGGTTTCAAGGCCTAGCAGGACCATTAGCAGACACTGATTTCATATTTGAGGCCAATTTGGCATTTGATCTTCGCACATGGGCCAAGTACCAGTTCTTTTCAAGAGAATTTGAAGGACTACAGAATACACAAGATCTAACGCACGTTTGGGCACGAGCGGGATTTACAGAGTATTTTAGCGACCCTCTGCCTAAACCCGATTTTTACAGATGTTTTTACTTGGTAACCACCTTAACAGCTTCAGAAAACAAGGATCTACCTGGCACATTCATGTTACCATCCTTGGTAAATGATCCTCCATTCAGAAGGTTTTATTTGTCTAAAGATTTAATTCGCGTAGCTCTGAAAATACATGGAACACACACTCCGACGGAGAGAGAATGGCTAGTCCCAGAGTAGATGAAACGTGGTGACGTAACTAAGTGGGAGGATATTTCAGCCATAACCCCTGAGCTTTCCAAGCCATTACGGATATGCATGCAGCATTTTGCTTTCCCAGCTCAGGATCGTTTTACCATGCCCCACAAGAGAATCTGGTTTGGATTATACTTAGCATGTACTGGACCGCAAACGGTTGATCTAGCCAGCTGGATAATTGATCAGCTCTATTTGGCACAACATAGGTGGGAGCGAAAGAAGGTAATCAATGGGTGCTGCGCCCTCACCAGGATCATATATATGTGCTTGGCGTATGACTTACCAATTGAGCGTGCCATGACCAGTGAGGAACTGAAAGCATTTAAAGGCACCACTAGGAAGGCTAGAAAGTCTAGCAAAGGCAGAGCCGGAAAGCGGATGAGAGGTACTATCCCGTGCCTACAAGTCCCAGAATCACCCTCGCCACAACCATCTCCAGAGCAGTCACCAACAGTAGCCACTCCCACGGTACCACCAATTCGTATACGGTTATCAAGACCAGTTACGCCGGAGGGCACCACCAGTACTGTTGCACCCCAAGCAGCCACAACCACAGAACCTATCACCACAACAGCTGAACTTCCCACCACTATTGGTGCGGAAGCTTTCTCTTTTCCAATACCCCATTTAGAAGCAGGACAAGCAGAGCCACTGGACCAAACTTTTGATTTTGAGATGCCTGATGCATTCTCCAATGAGTTCCAATTTTCAGAAGGACAATTGTTTTCTCAAGAATTTGAAAGGCCTAGCTACCCTACCACACCCAGGGATCAGCCACAAGGACAGATCGTGTCCAGCTCTGATGACGAAAGAACAGCAACCGATGACGACGAAGGAGACGACGAAGCTAGCCAGGGAACACATGAATCCCAAGAGCATGAACAGACAGATGGCCAAGGCCAACAAACAGACACACATGGTGATACAAGTACCCATGAAGATGAAACTTACGAAGCAGCATCTTACACACTAGCTATCAAGAAGCTGTATAGAACTATGGAAAAAGTTTGGGCACGCAAAAAGCTGACAGAGGAAGAGAGTCAAACAATAATAGAACAAGAACTTATCACAGGCGGATTCGAAGACGCATACGTCAAAGGATTCAGAGAGTTAGTCAAATCAGTAGGCTCCAACAAAGCCCTCAGGTACTTGCAACGAAAGCCACTACCACAGTTTGACCCCCGCAGGATACGACTACTTTCAAAGCCCGGCGAATACATTCGTGTACCAACAGGAGCACAGTCTTCTAAACAAGCCAGGGAGGCACGCCTCGTCCCCGAAAGTTCGTTGGCAGTAGAAACCATCTTTGTAGATTCCCCACCCCGCGCTACAGCTGTACAAACCTCAGTAGTCGCTGATGTACCGACCACCCCAACCGCTCCTCCATCACCGCCCATTCCTCCAGCCTCCCCTCTTCACCCTCCCTCCCCCAGACCAACATCTTCATTCCCCTGTGGTGTTGCAGAAATTGTCTTTACGACCACTAACCCCACAATTCTAGCACCCATTAGCCCTAGTATACCCCCTCCCACACCCACCTCTCTATCCAACCCATTCCTTCGTCAATCTCTTCCATCTTTCCCCACAACTCCAAGACCCCTTTTCCCATTCCCACCGCCATTAACCTTCTCCCCCGTCTCACCTCCCCGACCCACTGTAACCCCTCTTTCCCCTTTCTACCAAGCTGCTCCAGCCAGCCCCCCTGTAAATTACCCCTCAACCTTTGTAAATCCCGTATTTACACCAGCACGAGTACCCACGATCACACCCATATTCACGGTCACCGCACTAGATACGTCCACTGACATGGACATCTCACCACCCACTACACCATCACTCACTTCACTCACGGCACCAACATTTTTAGGCACATCACAATTTTCAACAATCACTACATCATCCACCTTCCCACCCCCATTCCCCATTCCCGTTGCATCTACACCAACTGCATCTTCATTTAGCACCCCATTAATACTATCACCCACTGTAGATAATGCATTCCGACAGATGTTCATGTGTATGACGCAAGTAAGAGATGAGTTCACATCTCTTGGTGATAATTATCAGCAGCTGCAGAGGACAACCAATGACTTATAGTCGCAGCTTAATTTATTGTCTATTGAGAATGCCTCTCTGAACACCCGCCACCAGGAATTACGCGAGGCTTATCACAAAATTTGGAACTAGAAAGCGAAGAAAAGACCAAGGAAGCAACTGCTGACCTGGATAACTTATTAAGAGCCCAGACAGTCCGCAATGCAATGCTAACACGAAACATGGGCTTACTACGAAGACACCTAGCAGCCGCCAAGGAAGAAAACCAGCACTTACAGGATCAGAACCGAGAAAACTTAGAAGCAGCGCTCGACCACCCAGACCAACCACTCAGTCCTAGCAGGTTCAAAGCCATTCCTTCAGACTCGATGAGGATGCTGCTAGACGATCATGTAAGATTACTAGATGAATACGACCGCATGAACGAGGAGTTACAGAAACTCAAAGAAGATCACAAATTACTCCAGTTACGAGAACCGGCACACCAAGACATACCAGCACCTATGGACCCCTCTCCTGACATCTTAGAGGAACTCAACGCATTACGGGCCCAGGTATCGAACCTTGAAGCACGGATTGCAGTATATGAAGCACCACCAAGGCCAGATTCCCCACCGGAGCTACCAGCTGAGGAAGAAACGGTCACCATCTCGGTGGAGGAAACGTTTGAAGAGGCATACGAGCCACAACCCATCCCAGGCGGACGCGTCACAGCCGAAGGTCAGATGACGTACGAACTTCCGACCCCCGCGTGGATGAAGACTATTGAGGAACTTGGAACAACGCACTCAGCTAGAGTAGAGGCACAATTACATGCCATGGCGATGATAGAAGAACGGATTTTACAGTCTCCATTCTTTGCTCATTTGGCCCCGCGACGATACATATCTGGGCATGAGCTACAGTATAAACCATATTTTATGTTAATGGCCGAATACCAGTTAGCCATTGAGAAAGAGACAGGTAAAAAACCATCGCATGCGACTCAGTTCGAGGCGGATGATTTGCCACTAGATGCGCAGCAAGGAAAGATCTATCAACCAGAGTGGCGAAAAGATTTACTACAGCAGTATCCAGAAATGATGAGTACATGGGTAAAGGCACCTTTGCATTTGAAGTACAACCCGTGTTGGGGACCAGTACCACGACGCCGCTCCTGGACTGCCTTTGCTATTAAGGTACAAAACAATAAGCAGTGCCAAGACTGGTTGAATTACCCCTATTTTAAGCCACCCATTGAGTTACCAACTGTGGGCTACATGATGGCTACAATTCGCCACTGGCTCCCTAGATTAAAGCATATGGATGATATAGCGGCGCATATGACTGTCAAAATCTTTGACATGATGCAAATGATTTTTAAAGTCTTACGACGCGTCAAGGCACCCCATGTCAACACCCCGGGCTTTGAGCATGGCAATTTCGATATGGTATACGATATGAGTACAACGCCATCGCTACGGGTGTGTTATGCCTGGCACTGCAGAATAAAGTACCTACCGGCGTGCTACAAGCAGACATTCGAAGAGATGTTCACAACCGGCTTCTGGGAATACCATTCAGAGGTATTCATAAGCAGGCCTACACATTTATTACAATTATTTGCCTGTGAACGAATGGTCTATTCCACACACTACCAGCTCCCGCCACCGGAAGAACCGCAACCAACCGATTGGGAGAGACTCGAGGCAGATCTGGCCCGAGGCATTCGTATCTCCGAGCACACCCTCGCTCAAGACCTCCTACAGACCTATATCCGGCAGACCTCACAACAAGGTTCTGTCAGGGACGACAGAAGCGAGAGGGAGGGGGGTGTTGGAAGCAGCCAGAGGCACAGACGACGCGGAAGCATGTAACAACGGAGCAGGAAGCCAGTCAAATCTTTTTTCAAAGAACCATGTTCTAAAAATACTTTTCAAAAACCTCCAACAGTGATTTTTATCACTATTGTAACATATGTAACATAGAAAACCCCATTTTGTAATCCATAGCTCCATTTTGTGCAAGCCGAGGAGTCCTCGAGCTTGAGGAGCTTAGGTAGAACAAGCGTATCAATTTTCGTTATTTTTAGACATCGTTTACCCTTCCAAATAGCATCTAGGACCTAATTTTTAACTATGCCGGTCACTAGATGTGAAACCGGTCAAAACTAGTCTAGAAACTATAAAAAGAGCTAGAGAGCTCATTTTTGAGGTGGTTAGTGTTAGCTTGTATGAGCTTAGAGTTCTTTTGAGCTTGTAATAGTGTTCTTGAGTAATAGAGCTAATTTCCCACCTTCCATTGTGTCTTGCTTGTCTCTTCATTGTGTGTGTGTATGTGTGTGTGCATCTTGGTGCTTCTCACCTTCACTCTCACATCATCTCACATTCACGATCTTCATATCACTCCTATCTCTTCCGCGGATTGACATTAAGGAGGTGGAGCTTCTTAACGTGGTTCTCACCATTGTGCTAGAGCAATAGGGACAAAGTGCATTTAATAGAGCACTTTTTGGTAGGCTGAAGTAGGCTTTTTTTTAGGCTGAGCTAGGACCTTCTCTCTCTTCTGCACATAGAGAGAGAGAAAAACCACTTTTCACCTCATCAAATCCGTCCATCTTTATGAATAAAAAAATGAGTTTTCAGAAAAAGTCTCTTTTTCAGCTATTCTTTATTCAAAATGGCCCATACTTTTATGTATATGTTAGAATTTAATTTTTTTAGTCTTATTTTTATAAAAAATACTTAAAAAACATACTTTTCAAAATCCCTCCAAAAGTTAAGTGCCACATCATCAAACTCATAACTTTGGTTGCCCCAAAACATGAATGTTTGAAAAAAACTCATTTTCCCTCTAACATACTGAAAAAAGTCATTTTGACCTATCCACATACCAAAACACACTTTTTTTCTTGCACACAGCTACTGTACTAGCCATTCCAGCCATCTCTGTGCTTCTTCCCATTCGGTGCTGGAGTTTTGGAACATCATGGTGCTCACATGTATTACGAACATGACACCAGCACCAGCGCGTGCTCCTCACTCAAAGAGTGTACATGTTCGTGTTCCTACAGAATTTGCACCAACAACTAGAGGTAGCAATGACATAGATTCTCAAAATGCACGACGTGCAGCTGGAGAGAAGAATATTGATCTTTGGTTCCATGGTGCTTTGTATCCCTTGGATCCAATGGCTAATGTTCATCCTAGATTCCATACTATCTCCACATTTCTACAATTCCTTGGTTACGGTGAAAATGGACTGCTAGGCTATTGCAAGCGACTGTCTAACCATTCTACATCTATAGCAAATTATTGGATGCAACAATGTCATCACAACCATTTCAAGATACACAGTTTAGAGAGTGCTATACACACTTTAGAAAGTGCTATCACATCTTTGGATGAGCACAATAATAGACTCCAACAAGATGTGGAAGAAAAGGAGAGCACAATTACAAAGTTAAAAGCCAATCTTACACAACTAAAAGAGACTCCACTTGGGATGAGATTTAGGAAATGACCATTATCATCCTTTCAAGCTCTTTCAACTGGTGGTGGAGCACGGAAGTGACGTGTTTACGCACTTAGGTATGTATTTCCTTTGTTTAGTTATGTTAAAAGACTTATTGAGATTCTTATTGTGCAGGTCATTTGTTGAAGATGCGAGTGCTTCCTCAACAATGGAGGATCAATTGAAGTTTCTGAATTCTTGTCTTAGCAACAAACATGTGCTTATGATTTTGGATTCACCAATAGGAAATCACATCAAAACCCAAGTGATTAAAGATTTTGCAGGCAACTTAGAAGATATTATTAGTCCTAGTGAGGTACAAATGGTATGTGATGAAGCCGGTGTTAGTACTAGAGCGTACACTGCATTGTACAATCTTTTGAAGTAGGCTCTACAAAACAAAGGTATTTTTCAGAGCATTTTTCCATGCCCTTACAAGGTATCTCTGAAGAAGAAGATGACCAATGAGGATGTAGCCAATACTCTTGGCAATTACCTGCATATAGAAGATGTTATGCCTGCATCCATTTATCATTCATCTACATCAAAGAAAGAGTTGAAAAACACGTCTAGAAAGGGATTCATCTACACAAAGTACAACAACATATTTGTCAATTTGGAGAGGCTTCAAAAGGAAATGGTTAAATAATCCACACTTCAAGGTATATCCATTGTTTTGATAATGACATTTATAGTATTTTTAATAATATAATGTTTGTTATTTGATGTAGATTGTGGTTCCAAACTCAAGTTTGTATTGAAGCTAGACGAATGTCAAATCATAAAGGGATGCCGTATGGAGAGACTTAGTGTGACACTCATGAATGAAGCTATGGCCCATGCTATTATTGATGATAGTGAAGAATCTACCCATCACTTTACATATAGTGTCCAATCGGAGAAAGATATATGGTGGTTAGGTGCTATTGAAGTACCTAAAGAATCCAATGATGTTCTTACATGGATTTTCAATAGGACCCCATGGATCAGAGAGATGATAACTTCTCAAATTCATGGTGCCAAAATCAATGTAGAAAGCCTTGGTGATTTTGAAGTAGAGTGGCACTTAGGTGGAGACTTAAAGACTATCAAATGCATGTTAGGGTGCAAACAAGGTGCATCTACTCTCTATCCTTGTCCATATTGCACACGAGGTTATAAACAAACAAAGAGAAAACAAAACAACATAGATGATTTAGTTGATGACACAGATGCAACTCCATCTACTGAATGGGATACACCTTTAATGAGGTGTCCCATGTTAGGTACACCTAATCGTGACATGTCAGATAAGGATTGGAATCCCATTATTCCATTCCCTTTAGTCAATGTCCACTTTTGCACCTTGCATGCCTTCATGAGAATTTTTGATAGACTATTGAAGCTCCATATAGAATACGCATTTGTCATGAAGCCAGTTGATAAATCTATTCAAGCTATAAAGAAATTGGAGGAACTTCTTAATTCAATTGGTTGTCCTGGTGGAAATGTAACCCTAGTTGTTAAGAAAGTTGGAGAATCTCAAGATAGCTTGCAACAAGTGTCAATGACAGAGAATAAAGCAAGACATTTTTTTAGAAGAGGTACTAGCACTCAAAATAATGAACGTTATGAGCTGTGGAAAGACCTATGCATGATCACAACAGACAATGACTCTCAAGTTTATCTTTGTAATAAGGGAAAGAAAGTTTGGTCGAGCTTTGATAAGTTGGTAGGCTTAATAGGTCTGACTAGGTCTAGTGCTATTCAACGTCAAATTTTTCAAGAAACATTAGTGGAGTTCACCAAGTGTTTCATTCAATCTTGGGGAAAGAGCAATATAACACACTACATTGTAAGTGTAATCTTCTTCTACAAGTGTTCATTGCACTTACCTTTTTCCAATGTACTTAACAATTTTTAGCATATTTTGTTTGCACATGGAGCTTTTTTCATGCATCGATATGGGTCATTAGAGATTTTCAGTACCCAAGGAATGGAAAAGTCACACTACAAAGCGAGGGGTGTCTACTTCAAAAACACCCGACATGGTGGTGGCCCAATGCAATCAAACTACATGGAGGAGATGTTTAATTGGTTTCTCCGCACTACATTCTTGAGAAAGTTTTTTGTGGAATGACTTAGGGATTCAAAATTGGCAAAACTTTCAAGAACGATGCAACACAACATTGCCAGTGAGAAATGGAAGTTATCGTTAAGTCCTCTTCATCATGCTCAGTGGCATGCAAGGAGACAACGAGAAGGCTCAGCTTGGAAGTAAAGTGAATTCGTTATTTCCCATCATGTGGTAATACTTATGATTATTGTAATCTTGGTTTCAATGTGTTATTATTTAATATATAATATTTTGTATGGTTTTAAACAGGTTTTATCCATTCTAGTGTGAACAAATAGTTTTTTAAAAAACTCTATAAATAGAGAGAACTCACTTCATTTCACACTTTTTGCAACTCAAGAGAATGGCAGGCACCAAGCAAACTACAAGGAAAGATTGCGTCTTCTTTCCTAGCCCTCATCTAGGGACACAACGCCCACCATGGTTGCAACCCCCCCAAAGACCTCGAAGCGGTTCCCAGAGCACATCTGTGCCTGTGTCACACGATGGCACACCACCTGGGAGCCATTCAATGCGAGAAAATGAAGTGTCCAATAGACAAGAGTATTACACTCTAGGACGATCAGAGTCCATTTCAGAAGATGAGCCACCACCAACAAGGACACCCATCAAATCAAGACCCAAACAGAAGTTGATCAAAAGGAGTGTACCAGAGAGCGAAGAAGAGTCATCCCCGAACGAGGAAAGCAGCAATCAACCACCGTGGAATGATATGAAAATTCCAACGATCCATAGGGTGACACATGGAGGTAAGACACTTCCACAAGGACAAGGGCAAATACCAACAGAGGAGGAAAGAGAGCAAAGTCAATAGCCACATCAACAACAAAATGTGCAAGATGAAGTTGGGCCCTCACATCGTGTACATCGGAGAAAAAAAAACTATCAACCACGGCGTCGACCTCAACACCAGCCAAACATACCTCCCAACACAAGAGCTCCACAAAGACGAAGGAAGCACTACAGGGCTTTTGCAGAGATACGACACTACCAAAAGTCCGTTGAACTACTCATACCATGAAGAGCTTTTGCAAGGGTAGTGAAAGAGGAACTACAAAGCTACCAAACAGGTCTAAGAATACAAGGGATAGCACTTGAAGCACTTCAAGAGGCAGCGGAGGCCTACCTCATCTCCATGCTTGAGGACTCTAACCTCTGTGCTATCCATGCCAAGAGAGTAACCATACAACCGAAGGACATTCAGCTAGCAAGAAGAATTAGAGGAAATAACCCATGATGTGTATATTATACCCTATGATAGGCTACTTTGCGATGTAATACAATGGATAATAGAAAATTTTGTTTTTACTTATATTCTTTGTCTCTTGTTTCTCTCTCACTCTCTCTCTCTTTTAGTCAGTTATATATGGATTCAGTTAAACATGCATGCACTTGCCTATTGTTTTGTGACTAGATATGTTCCTTTTCTACCTATTGATGTGCAACATGTCCTTTTCATACCAAAAAACCCCCAGCCACAGAAACGCGGGATTCAGCCCTACAAAATTTTTGCAGGGCTGAATCCCGCGTTTCTATGGCTGGGGGTTTTTTTGCAATATTTGGTCTTTTGTAAGCATCAAACATATGGTAGAGATGCAATGGTATGCATAAAAGGTAATCATTGTATGCATAAAAGGTATGGATGAGATCTTTATCTAGTTAAAGCTAAGTTTATACCCTACTGGTAATCTTTGGTCCTGATTCTACCAAAACCAAGTGAAAATCTAAAATTACATACTTTCCTATGTTTTGTAGCACCTAAAATCACTAGATAAGGCCAAAAAAGCCCCAGCCACAGAAACGCGGGAAACAGCCGTGCAAAAATTTTGCAGGGCTGTTTCCCGCATTTCTGTGGCTGGGGCTTTTTTGGCCTTTTTTATGCATGTAAGTATACAAAGGACCAAAGGACAATACAAAGAACCCCAATTAGATACAATTTGTGGACAGAAGATAAGTTCAATTTTTTAGCACATTCATATACAGAAATAGACAAATGATGAAAAAAAAAGTTTGTATTATCAAGACATTACATCATTTCTCAGTTGCCTTCAATTTCTCTACAACTTTCTTTCTCCTTTGTAGAGATTGAGCCAGCTGGTAAGTCAATACAGATCTTGATATTACATGGGAGTCTTGCATTCCAAGACCCATGGCGATACCTATTTGCCCTAATACTTTTCCTCTAAAATTAAGTCCTAATGTAGTTACAACTAAGGATTTCCTAATCAAAATGACACAATTAGTGCCTTGGGTAATTGTACATAAACACAAAATCTTGCTAAGGGCCTTCAAGCACCAAGTCATGAAGTGCCCATCCGGACTGTAGTCTTTGTGTATGATAACAAAATCATCCTTTGGCAACTTTCCGATGTAGTTTGCCAAGGATGCACCACTCCCACGAGAAGCTCGATCCCCACCAGACCTTGCTGCGAACTTGTCGAGCTCAATTGCTTCCTGTTAAGAACAAATGAGAATTCAAGCTCGTACAATGTTAACTTAAATTATCGATTTATTTAATTCAATTACCACTTACATCATGAAGCTTGTCTTCTTCCTCCCCTCTTCCAGGGGCATCAAGATCAATGCTAGAGTGGGCCATGCCACTCTGCTCTGCTACAGAGGATGTAGGAATGTTTTGCTTTAGTATCCTCTCCCGTGCTGCACTGAACTCCTCCTCCGTAGTAGAATTATTGTCATCATTTAAAATATCAGCACACACCATTGCTATGGTGTCTGCCACAGAATCCCCAAGTGGGATGGACTTCTTTTCAAGTATGTCAGATGTGTTGTCAAGTGGAACATCTGACATTGTGGAGAAAATACTCAAGCATTCATATAGACGTAGACCGAATGCCTTCTCAATGTCATGAAGTAAAATACATTCCTCTCCATCCACAACAATGCTGGAGAGATATTCAAGTTCCACCTCTAATAATGTGGGTTCAGAGGGGTTGAGATTTGAAGGGGGGGCCTCCTCCATGCTTGATTGCACACGTAGTTTATCGTCAACACCACCAGGAAATTCTTGGTGGATTGTAATGCTTTCTTTGGCAAAATTTATGGCCTCTGGTTGAGGCTCATTCTTCTCCTTAACAAAACCCCTAGTGACAAGGTTGGGGAGCTCAACAGGTGTAGGTTCGGGCTCCTCATTAATAATAAAATATGTTGTTGCAATGTAGGATAGGTACTTTGTACCCATCCTCTTCTTTTTGTTAAGTTTTTTTACTAATGGCACAGAGTCATCTAGTAAGTGCCCTGCAGTTTTAGCAATTTCCATGAAACGCTTAAGGCGCTTCATGAAGGCTTCATCGCCTCTGTGTATGTAGACTAGAAGGTCACATGGAACCCTTTTACCCTCATAAGGCGGTATTTCTATAGAGAAACACAAGATGTAGTACTCAAGGAACTCTATGATTTCCTTGAGCACATCAGAGTTCAGTTGAATTGTTTTGTCTAGATCAGGGACTCTAGACAATAGGTCATACAAGTGGTTTTGACCTTTGAACTCAGTTGATTCGAGGAACTCATTGAAGAGTTCACATGGATGTTTGGGTTGTAGGGTACTGGAGGATGCGGCAGCCATTGCGCGTGATGCTAGCTTCTGTGCGTACTCTGCAAGTGATTGTAGCTCTTCTTGGTTGCGAAAGTGAGAAATGAGAGAATAAGTGTTGCTTTTATAGTAGTTTCAAAATTTTAAAGTGAGTGGGACCCATTTTAAAACTAAAACTGATACCTTCAAATAAAACAATCATGCACAGAACTCTCAGAAAAAAAACTTTTGCTCATAAAAAGATTGAACAGAATCATTAACCAGAATAAGATACACGACAACACAATAGAAAAAATAAATTCTCAGAACTTTAAAATTATAATAAATTGCCATTGGAAAAACCAAAGATTTGGCAAATTGTACATCATATTGAGATAAAAAAATTTTACATGCTACATGTCTTGCATGTTAAATACATTGTTGTAGACGTAGGATTATAAATGGAACATAGGTTGTGTGTACACTGTAGCACTCAAATAGTTCTTGAGCTATGACAATGAAAGTTGTGTTTCATCCACACTCCATTCAAGGAGGACTTTAAGTTTATCCTCCAACCTCTTACCAATCTGCAGACAAATAGATATCTGTAAATGAACATATTTGAGTGTAAGAATTTGTATAAGCAAAAGAAGAAATACCATATGCTACTTACCTTATGCCCTTGTATTCTGAACTTTGATTGATCCAGATCCTCAAATCCCATGATTACTAGATGTTCTCTCACATTGGCAAGAGTCCAATGATGATTTACTGAAATAACTTCCATTACGTTGTTGGGTAGATTTATCTTAATTTCAAATGAAATTATAACACCCTCAGAACTTTGTAATGGTATCCATTCACCAAGTTTACACATCCAACGATCATAATAGAATCTAATGTACAATGAAGTACGATGTTTCAAGTATCGAAATCCTATGCCTGTTTCACCAATTTTACAAATGTATCTATCCCCTTTGGTGCATCCTTCTACAAGTCCCCAATTTTCACCTAGCAAACCCTCTACCTGCTCATACATGATATCTTTTAACATGAACATTGTTGAAGTCTCTAGAATTGTGAATATCTGAAATAAATGTACAAAACAATGAACGGGAACACACCAATGTAATCCTATAGATCTTGAAACTCTTGTAAATTTCAAAGAGTTGTGTATGTCCATCACCATCTTATGCTTCAAAGATGTTAATGTCCATACATCAGGTTGCGGCCACTCGAGCTTTAAGAGAGAATCTACCTTAATCATCTCTAACTTGCCAAAATCATTTGATGAAGAGGGTACAACATATGTATGTGTGTAAAAGAAAACTCTCTCGCGTAATAGCTGAGCAGGACGAGCTTGTGGAAAGACTATCGACCCAACATCTGCATGCAATGCTTGGAAAGTACCTGTAAGACTATGAAGTGGTTGTTCTTCCACCAAGGTAGAAGGAAATATGTCTACAACAAAAAACTACACAACTTAGCTAGGTATATTATGAAATTTGGACAAAAGTCAATGAGTAATACTTACAGTTGATAGGATATCTCATTTTGTTTGAGTTTTCCAATTTCATGGTTGACATTGTGAACACATGTTGTACAATGGCAACAGTTTCACCATTTTTGAGCTTTTTGAAGCCTAGTAACTTCCCTTTCCAATGAAGATCCAAGTTTCCACGATCTCTCACACGGTGAGGACCAACACCAGAGGGTTGCATGTACACCCATGCACCTTTGCAGAACTCCTGTCCTAACCAAAATCCTTCTGGAGCCTTGATATTGTGACATTTGATCGCGATAACCTCATCTTTTGGACGTCTATGAGATTTAGGTTTCTCCATTGGAGATCAGGCTATGGAAGTGATAGTAGGAATTCAAAGAAGATGATGCATTAGAGAAAGAAATGGAGATGCAGGAGTTGCAATGGTGTGCTAGGGAGAGAAAGTAGTGGAAAGAGATGAATTTTTGGGACCTGGGTATGAAAATGTGAGGTTTTGGAGGGAGAAAGTTGCATTTTGAGTTATTTTTGAAAAAGTCACTTTTTTCACTTCAGTTCATGCACGGATTTTGATTTAGAACCCCAAAAATAGCACTTTTGATCCTAAAAAGTGGTTGGGGGACCATTAAATGATGTTATGATGAGTTTTATAACTTTTTGAAAATTTTGAATTTTTGGACCCAGGTAAGTTATGAGATTCCTTTCTCTCTCTAGAGGCAAAACCTGAACATAGGGGAATCTTGTCCCCTCATCCCCCTTCAGCCTAGTGATTTATAGGCTATAGACTGTGTCCACCACCCTCCTCTCATTGGTCCATCACTAATCACTCCTTAATCCAAAAGGCCCATGTAGGGTTCATTTTTTCCCCTAATGATTTTGTAGATTCCTATTCATGCCATGGTTCCTGTTGCACCTACTGTAGAGTAAATTCATGCAGATGGTAAAGATGCTCAAGCACATGCATTGATAGCCTTGTCTATCAAATGTGCCATTATTCCTCACATTCGCTCTTGTAGAACAGCTAAGGATGCTTGGGATACACTTAGCACATTGTACCAGGCTAGGAATGAGTCTCGTGTTGCTTACCTCTGAAACAGTTGGAGAGTGAGCATATGAATGAAGGTGATTCTATGGACAATTTTCTAACAAAGATCAAAGATTTGAAGGAACAATTGATTTTTGTTGATGAAGTTATACTAGATAGTTCACTTGTGCAGACCCTTCTGAATGGTCTTCTTGATTCATATCAAAGTTTTGTTTCTACTCTTTGTTTGATGATGAAAGGCAATCCAAATGCCTTGACATTTGAGGAGTTAGTCTCTCTTCTGTTGCAAGAAGATTAGTCTAGATAGAATAGTCCCATTGTGCGTGTTGTTGATCAAGCTTTCCTGGCTAGTCAGAAGGGCAAAGGTAAATTGAGCTCATCTACTAGTAAGCAAAAAACTGCACATTTGAAAAAGGAATACAAAGATGAGAAGAAATGAGAAAAGCGAAAATTCTTTTTGTAAGGACTATAAATGAAACAATCATGTTATAAGGAATTGTCCAAAACTGGCTGCAAAAGAGGCAAAGAAAAAAGAGGCTGGAATGGTTGTTGGAGAGGCCTCTACACCAAAAACAGAGTCATCTAATCTTGTGTAGAATGAAGAATGGGTGTATACTACTGTTTGCAGTTTTGACCCATCTCCTCATGAGCAGTGTATGTTTGTAGTAGACTCAAATGTTTGGTACTTTGATAGTGGGGCAACCAAACATATTACCTCGTAGTGTAGTTTCTTCACTTCACTTGAGCTTGCTCCTACAAGGAATATTGTCACATGTGCCAACAACGCCTCTTATCCTGTTATGGGAGTTGGAATGACATTCTGACTAATGTTGATGGTAGTTCTTTTACATTGTCAGATGCTCTATTTATGTCAGGGATCAAGAAGAAGCTATTATCAATTTCAACTTTAGCTAACATTCGCTTGGTTGTGAAATTTGTTGATGAGAGATAGATGGTTCATGATCTCTCAAATGGAGATGTGATTATTGCTTCTAGCATTTTATGTCGTGGGTTGTATAAGCTCATAGACTATGGAAAAAATTTGTGAAGGATTCGGCATGTGCAGTACATGAGTCTTAGGCTATTTAGATGCAAAGCTTTGGCATGCACGCTTTGGTCATCTAGAATTTCCAAGTTTTCTATGCTTGCAAAAATCTGAAATGGTGTCCTCTTTGCCCAAACTTGAGGCGCCTAGTAAACATGTATGTGAAGGCTGTATTTTGGGAAACATGTATCCCGAAAGATGGTTCAATTTGAGCTACATAGAAATTGTACCCTGTTCACAACAATGTTTGTGGTCCTATGGAGACACCCTCTTTTGCAAATTACCTTTTCTTCGTGACTTTCATTGATGATTTTTCTAGGCATGAATGAGTATATCCATTGAAAGCAAAGTCCAAAGTGTTTATGTGCTTCAAACACTTTTTAGTTTTGGCTGAAAATCTATGAGCATGTAAAATGAGCACCCTCTGTTCTGATCGAGGGGGGGGATATATGTCTTCTAATTTTAATGCATTTCTGGCTGAATGTGGGATAAAACACAAGTGTTTAGTGCTATATACACCTCAATCAAATGAAGTTGTTGAATAGAAGAACATGTCACTCATGGAGATACGGAGGTGTATGGTCAAGAGTCAAGCCTTACCACAGTTTTTGGCTTGAGGCTGTTATGTGTGCACCATATGTACTTAAGAAGTGTCCCACTAAAGTGATGTAGTCTATCACTCCATATGAAGCTTGGCATGGTCGCAAGCCATTTGTTTCTCATGTGCATGTTTCTGGTTGTTTGAAATATGCATTAATGCCTGAACAACAACGTAGAAAATTGGATGATAAAGCAACCAACTGTATTTTTTTGTTGCATACAATTCTCAAAGCAAAGACTATCATCTATATCATCCACAGACAAAACATATTCTCGTTAGCCATCATGTTATTTTGTGGAAGATGCTATTCAACCATTACTTTCATGTACTAAGGAGACATTTGTTAGCTCCAAAGACATGTATGATACTTTGCTCCCTATTTTTATAGGTGGATAGTCACGTGCTGGTCCTAATGAGGCAACTTCTCAGCCTTTACAAGTTGCAGGTGATGATGCAGATTTACATGATGCACTTGTTGACGAGAGAGCTGATATTGAGGAGGCAAAAACTGTGACAAAACGGTTGGTACAGACTTTGTATGACAAAAAATTAGATGCATCTCTATCATATTGCACTCGTTCAAGCTCTCATAGAGCCTTTTTTGCATTAGATTGCTATGCTATGGCTACATCTAGTCTCTATGATGAGAACGAGCTTGTTTTGTTTGATGAAGCAAAAAATTGGGAAAATTGGATGGGTGTTATGCAAGCTCAATATGATTCTATAATGCAGAATAGTACATGGTCTTTATGTGACTTGCCTCTTGGCAAGAAGGCCATTGGGACTAACTGGGTATACAAGCTGAAGCATAAGCCTAATGGAACAGTTGACATGTATAATGCTTGGATTGTTACAAAGGCTTATGCGTAGGAAAGAGGCATTGATTTTGATGAGACCTTTGCACCTACATGCCGAATGAATACTATTCATAGCATCTATGCACTTGCATCTCATCATGCTTGGAACGTACATCAGTTGGATATTAAAACTGCACTTTCGAATGGTAAAGAAGGCATTATATGGTTTAAAGTGCGCACCCCGTGCTTGGCATTAGAAGATACATGCCTATCTGATTGCACATGGTTTTGAGAATAATCCAATTGAGAGCACCTTATATCTGAAGCGTGCAAATGGTGCTTCTGATCATTCTTGTGTATGTTGATGACATGCTACTCACTCGTCCTCATGAGAAGCTTATTGATGATTTTAAGGCTGATTTGCATGCCTCATTTGAGATGTCTAATTTGGGGCATTCACATCATTATTTGGGCATTCAATTTATGCAAGTTGATGGTGGAATAGCTTTGTGTCAAATGAAATATATTGACACATTATTGTAGCTTTTTGGCTTTGAAGACTGCAAACCTATTGCCACTCTTATGGAGACACGTTTATGATTGAGTCTTCATGATGCTGGAGATGCATTTGATGGCATTCTCTATCAGTAGGCTCTTGGATGCTTGATTTACTTATGCATTACTGAGCTAGATATTCTATTTGTTGTCTCGCAGATGAGCAGATTTATACATTGCCCAAGTGTCAAGCATTGGCAGGTGGCTAAGCACATTTTTTTGCTACTTGAGTGGTACTCAGCTACTTGGATTGTTTTATTCCAACACCAAATTTACATGATTTTTTTGACTCTGATTGGGCTAGTTGCTATGACACTCTTGTGTCCACTAGTAGCTTTTGCTTCATGTCAGGTAGGTCATGTATATCTTGGTTGAGTAAGAAGCAGCCTATTGTGGCCACTTCCAATTGTGAGGTTGAGCATAGGGCAGCTTTCATAGCCACTGTTGAGTGTGTGTGGCTCAGATGCATTATGGCTGATTTGGGTGTTGGTTAGTCTTCCACCACCACCATCTTCAATGATAGTTAGAGTGCATTAGCAGTTGTGAGGAACCCTATGTTCCATGCTCACACTAAGCACATTGAGGTGCATTATCATTATGTTAGGGAGAGGTTCTCTACTAGAGAGATCATCTTGGCATATGTGTCCATGCAGGGGAACATTGCAGACCTTTTCACGAAGGCTCTGCCTAGGGAGAAGTTTGGAGCTTTTCGCAAAGCTTTGGGCTTACTTCCTTTTGTGGATTGATTCCACATAGCTTGGCACTTCCTTATACATGAGTGCCAGCTCCTTATTCACCACATCACTCCCAGGGGGGATTTGTTGATATATTTAGGTAGTGATGTGTGTGAAGACACTAGGACCACTAGGGCACTTTTTTCCCTCTTTAGGAGGTGTTTCCCCCCAAGCTTGTATATATGCCTATTGCCCTAATGGGTTACTTATCTTTGTACATTCTAGTGGTAATACATTCATTATTGTGTGTCGTGCTCCAAGATTCTTCTTCTTCATTGTGTTGTTTTCACGTGCTTCCGTAGACATCTAACAACAACAATGAAAAATAGGTTGCTGCTAGGTAAAAGTTTTGTAAAGCTATTTTTAAGAATGTTTCATGATACTTAGGTCTATATAAAAGGGTAACATTGGATTCTAATTCTTCATAAATGAACATGCTATATGGTCATTGTCACCTAGTAGAGTATATGCAATCTGACACAATAAAAGCTATGGATTGCTACTTGTTTTGTCGAATGTTGATTGCGCTATGCACCACAGTAAATATACACATATGTTATGGCTTTTTTTGTAAAAGGTCACATTGACCACGTATGGATTTTTTTTGTCTGGGAGATTTTTTTTCTGTCTTAAGTGATAATAAGTATTGTTTCCCCTATATATAGGAAATACATGAATCTTCTCGTTTAATTGTAATGTTTGGTTTCTTACATAGAATAGATGGCTTTGAAAAATAATCATTTCCCATGATGCAACACTACAAGTCTTTGAGGTATGTTTGGAAGTAGAAGCATAGGTTCGACTACTCAATTTATGCATGAAGCAATTTTTTTTCAATTGGCTCCTACCTCTTTACATGAGAGTCCTCAATTATAACTTTTTTTTTATGAGATAGGAGGATTTATATACCAAGTGTGCTTTATCCTTGACTAGCATAGAAGTCATTTGTATTTCATACCTCCTAGTTAGTGAAGAAAACTGGCTCTCAGTTTTCAAATTGATGCATGTAAAAGGGAAAGAGAAACTGAAGCAGGTTAAACTAGAACTTTTTCATAAATGTATGATGTTGCACCAATAGGTATAAAAAAATATCTCTGTAAAACTATGAGCTCATTGTTATGTTTGCAAAAGCCTTCTCTTTTTCAAAAATTCAATTAGCTAAACAATCTAACAAGAAAGAGGAGTATAAGGTGGCAAGGCCAACTATGATTGATGTGAAGGAAGAAGCACTAGATGTAGATATGGTTGGAGCATCCACAAATAGAAGAAATTAATCACATTCAAATTCATTGGCAACTACAACGTTGGTAGGTTGGTTGCTCAATTTGCCAAGTTGTTGTTGTTTCTTCACTCAAGCTTGCACGATTCAAAGTAGAGGTTGGAAACATCATTAGCAAAAATAATCAACCATGTATTTTGTATGGATTTTATTTTTTAAGGATTAAGTTTCATCTTATAGTTGCTTAAGGGGACAGTGGGCATTTAATAGAGAACTGTTTATACTCTAAAGTAGGCCTCTTTTAGGCTCAGCTAGGATAATCTCTCTCCTTAGAGAGAGAGAGAGAAACATCACTTTCCATTGTTGATATACTTTTATAGTGGTGTGCAAACACACTAGAATTGTCAGGGCACTTTTTTCCCTCTTTAGGAGGTTCCCCCCCACCCCACCTTGCACATATACATATAACCCTAACAGGTTACTTATCTTTGCACATTCTCTTGGTAATACATTTTGTATTGTGTGTTCTACTCCAAGCTTCTTCTTCTTTGTTGGGTTGTTTGCATGCTTCTGCAGACCTCAAACTCCAACAATTGGCATCAGAGCAGGTCCACTTCATCTAGGGCATTGTCAACACCCCTCAGGTCAAAATCTCATAATTGCATGAAAATTGGTGAGCATACTTAGGGCAATTAGAAGTTCAAAACAACTTTGTTATGTGGTGTCAATATTGCAATCAGACCTCATTTTGGCCTCCGAATGCACTATTCTAGTGCGTATGCAGCTAATTTTGTGTTTTTGTGCCAAACATATATATAGGCTTTGATTTGCAAGTATAAGTGCTCGAAGTCTCCTACAAGTTTATTAGAACTTGACATGGTAGTTTTGTTCAACTTTTTGAGATATAGGCATTTTTCAACATCAAGGTATTTTAGTTAGTGGCCATGGGTGAAAGTAGTGATGTATTCTGCATGTATAGGCATATATTATGCAATCATGTATTGGTTGCAAAAGGATTGTGGAATATTGTGCACGGTGTTGAAAAATGTCCTACTACAACCGCAAATACAATTAGTGAATGTGATGTGAATGGCATTGAAGATGATGTTCTTCAAGTTCTTGTTTGTGTTGCGGTTCCTCCCTCTTGCACCTACTTTAGAGCAACTTTATTGGAATGGTAGAGATGCTCAAGCACATGCAGTGATAGCCTTGTCTATGAAACGTGCCATTATTCCTCACATTCACTCCTCCAAAATAGGAAAGGATGCTTGGGTTACACTTACCACTTTATACCAAGCAAGGAATGAGGCTCATGTTGCTTACCTCCAAAAACAGTTGGAGAGTGAGCACATGAATGAAGGAAATTCCATGGACAATTTTTTGAAAAAGGTCAAAGATTTGAAGGAGTAGTTGATTTTTGCTGATGAAGTCTTGCAAACAGTTCACTTGTGCAGATTGTTCTAAATGGCCTTCTAGATTCATATCAAATTTTGGCTTTTGTTCTTTGATTGATGATGAAAGGCAATCCAAATGCCTTAACGTTTAAGGATTTAGTCTCTAATCTATTGTAGGAAGATCAGAGGTCCATTATGCGTGTTGCAGATCAAGCTTTCCTGGCTAGTCAGAAGGGCAAAGGTAAATGGAGCTCATCTACTACTATAAACAAAAATTTGTGAATTCTCCAAAGAAGGATGACAAAGAGGAGACAAAAATAGAAAAGAAAAAATTGTTTTGCAATTATTGTAAAAAAAATGATTGTTTCATAAAGAGTTGTCCAAAACTAGCCACAAAAGAGGCGAAGAAAAAAGAGGCAGGAGTGGTTGTTGTAGAGACCTCTACACCCAAATTAGAGTCTACAAATCTTCTGTAGAATGAAGAATGGGAATTTACTACTATTTGCCATTATAATCCATTTTCTCATGAGTAGTGTATGTCTGCAATAGACTCAGATGTTTGGTACTTTGATAGTGAGGCAACCAAACATATTACCTTGCAGCATAGTTTCTTCACCTCACTTGGGTCTACCACATGCACCAACAACTCATTTTTTCCTGTCATGGGATTGGTAAGATCATTTTTACTACTTATGATGGTAGTTCTTTTACATTATCGGATGCTTTATTTGTGCCAAGGATAAAGACAAATATGTTATCAATTTTGGTATTACCCAAGATCGACTTGGTTGTGAAATTTGTTGATGATAGATGTATAGTTCATGATTTGTCAAATGGTGATATCATTATTGCTTTTGGAATTTTATGTCGTGGGCTATATAAGCTCATAGATTATGCAAAATTTGTGAATGATTCATCATTGGCAGTATCTCCTTTTTCATGTGTCTTTTTCTTGCCAAATTTGAGGAATAAAAGGAGGCTCTCTGTGGTTTGATGAAGGAAATTGGGCATAGCCTTGTAGAAAATTTCATGAGAAATTTTTCAGAATTTTTTGGCATTTTTTTTATTTTTCCTTCAATTTTCTCTATTTTTTGGGTTATTTTCAAAAAAAAAAAGGGCCCCCCCCAGGATTTTCGGGTTGAAGGAAAAAAAAAAAAACTCTCCCCCCCCCCCCTTCCCCCCCCCCCCCCCGTTCTGACACACCTCCCCCCCCCAATTTTTATTTTTTATTTTTTATTTTTTATTTTTTTATTTATTTTTTTATTATTTTTATTTTTTATTTTTATTTTTATTTTATTTTATTTATTTTATTATTTACTTTATATTTTTTTATTATTTTTCTTTCTCTTTTCTGTATAGGCGTTCGATGAAAAAGAAAAAAAAATATTATTATTTTTTTTTATTTTTTATGGCTCAAGGCTTTTGGCTTGGGATCATGCCTCGGTTGGCCGTTTTTTACAAAAAAAGAGTCATTTTCATGTTTTTTGGCCCCTCTGGATTCAATTTTTGCAATAATTTTCTCAAAATCACACCTTTTCCCTGACTTTTGGTCAAAACCCACATGTTTTATGCACATTTCTCACTTGTTTTTATTTCCCCACATTTTTTACATGGCTTATTCTCCCTTTGTCTTTCCTTATGTTCCATATTGTCCCATATGCACCCTCTGTAGCTCTACTGTTTGACCATTTAACCCTCTCTAGACCCCATCATCCTACCCCATGCCCTACCTTTACAAATCTGCCCAGCCACATCCTTAACCCTCCCTATCCCTTCCATCCCCGCCCCTCAGCCCTCCCCTCCACCCCTTTCTACCCTCCCATTGCAACCCTTTGCTTTTCCATTACTAAAATCCCTCTTTTGGTTCTTCTCTGGTGCTTGTTCTGGTGGAGTTGTTTGCTGCTCAGGTGTCCTCTTCAAGATTTTGCAGCTCACAATTCATGATGTCCTCTATGCTCAGAGCTTTGGTTATAGCTCTCCAAGACGGAGAGCACATTAGGTGGTGGGCAACTGTTGAGCCCATAAAAGTCATGTTGGTCAAAGTCAATTGCTGTCAAAGTCAAAAGGTCAAAGTCAATTGGTCAAAGTCAATAAGGTCAAGGTCAAAGTCAACAGGTGCAAAGTCAAAGTGCTAAAGTGCAGGTGTCAAAGTGCATAGGTAGTGCACAATTAATGGTCCACAAAGGGTAAATTGGAGAAAGTGGGTTGCAGGTTGCACAGGTATTTTCTCTAATTTCCCTAAGGTTCAAAGTGTGTTTTAAAGTGTTTTGAAAGGTTCAGGTGAACCCCCTCTTATGTGCAAAAGTGAAGACTTAAAAGGAAAATGTGAAGGTATGTGAAGCGGCAACATACGCACAGGTGAAGGTATGGCCCCCCATTAAAACAGTGAGTCAGTTGCAGTCAAAGCCCATAAAAGTCATGTTGGTCAAAGTCAATTGCAGTCAAAGTCAAAAGGTCAAAGTCAACTTGTCAAAGTCAAAAAGGTCAAGGTCAAAGTCAAAGTGCTAAAGTGCAGGTGTCAAAGTGCACAGGTAGTGCACAATTAATGGTCCACAAAGGGTAAATTGGAGAAAGTGGGTTGCAGGTTGCACAGGTATTTTCTCTAATTTCCCTAAGGTTCAAAGTGTGTTTTAAAGTGTTTTGAAAGGTTCAGGTGAACCCCCTCTTATGTGCAAAAGTGAAGACTTAAAAGGAAAATGTGAAGGTATGTGAAGCGGCAACGTATGCACAGGTGAAAGTATGGCCCCCCATTAAATTTTTTGGTTTTAGTCTAAAGTCACTATAGGACAAAACAGTGAGTCGTTGGCTGCCACTTGTGAAGACAATCTTGGGACATCAAAGTGAGCACCAAGATACTATTGCAGTTAGAAGCGTACGTGATCGACACACTCAAATCAAGGCAAGGTCTATTCTTGGACCAATCTTTGAGTAAGCAAGAGAAGCATAGTCTAAGTGAAGCAAGAGGGAGAAGTGCAAGAGTTACCAATGTGCGACGCAGAGAAGTGGAGTTGAAGGAGTGCATAGAGAGTGACTAAGGGATTGTGCAGAGAGTGCTAAGCTAGTCCCCCAAGGATCTCAAGGTCTCTTTGCAGTGTGTGTGTGCCGACAGAAGGTATTCATTCCTCCCCCTTAGTGGAAGCTTGGTGCAAGGTGTGCACAAGGATAAGCTTGAAGCAGGTGGAGGTCTGGTGCAGAGGAGGCCGGCGGCAAGAAGACTTTGGGATATTTGGTATTTTGTAATTGAGCACTCTATGTGATTGTGCACAGAAGTATTGGCTTGTATTGTGCTTCAAACATTGTAATTGTCTTACTGTAATCAATCGTCAGAAGCTTCCAAGGTGTATTTCCTCTTCTGGTCTTTTCCTTTTCTCCTACAAACCCTCAAACTCCTTCTTGTCTAAGAATCCCCCAACACACCCTTAATTAGGCATACCCAACCTAATCATTTAGAAATCCAAGAAGACGAAATTATAAAAGAAAAATTAACTGAGGAAACTTTGATATTACCTATATCTCAAGAAGCTATTGATAGATATAGAGCAGCCCAGCCTTACGGTTCTTAGAAGTTTAAAGTGTTACAATTATCTACTCGATATTTCGTAGATTTTTCAGTAGTATAGAATTTCTTTTACCTTAGACGAAAGAAAAATATACCTAAAACACCTACGATTGTCTCATACACCCTGCGTGTGCCGAGGGATTTACTGGCTGATTGATCCACCAGCCATATGTCCGCAACTTCCCGACATCGCGATGGTCTGACACAGTCGGCATTTTCTGAGAGAAAGTGATTTTCTTACCTTTTGCAAGCTTTCTTGATGCACTGGAGCACTGTACCTGCAAGAAAACTCAAAAACACAATAGCACATGCAAGCACAAAAGCTCTCTCTCTCTCTAGCATGCACAAATGAGGGGAAATGAGGAGAAAAAGGGAGGTGGAAAACACTAAAAACTAACTAAAAACAACAACAAAAAACTGAAATTTTTACCTTCCAACGCCACTTCTTGCTATACTCTTACCATCACACATTCGTCCTAGACTCGATCCCCGGCAACGGCGCCAAATTTGGTGTTGCTCTAGCACAATGGTGAGAACCACGTTAAGAAGCTCCACCTCCTTAATGTCAATCCGCGGAAGAGATAGGAGTGATATGAAGATCGTGAATGTAAGATGAAGTGAGAGTGATGGTGAGAAGCATAGAGATGCACACACACATATACACACACAACGAAGAGACAAGCAAGATACAATGGAAGGTAGGAAATCAACTCTATTACTCAAGATCTCAATTACAAGCTCAAAATAGCTCTAAGCTCACACTAGCCAACCTCAAAAATGAGCTCTCCAGCTCTTTTTATAGATTCTAGACTAGTTTTGACCGGTTTCACATCTAGTGACTGGCATAGTTAAAAAATAGGTTCTAGATGCTATTTGAAAGGGTAAACGGTGTCTAAAAATAACCAAAATTGGTACGCTCATTCTACCTAAGCTCCTCAAGCTTGAGGACTCCTCGGCTTGCACAAAATGGAGCTATAAATTACAAAAAGGTTTTTTCCATGTTACATATAGTACAAAAGTGATGAAAATCACTGTTGGAGGTCTTGAAAAGTATTTATAAAATATAAATCTTTGAAAAAATGATTCGATTGACTCCCTGCTTCTTTGTTATGATGTGTCTTCACATGCTTCCGTGTCTTCTATGCCTCTGACTACTTCCAACAGAAGAGGAGGTACATTTGAAAAATTGCAAAATTTGTAGACCATCGTGATAGGGTGACACAATCACAACAATCCATGTCATCGCGATTATCAAACACTGTCTTGACGGTCTAACACCATCACGATAGGCTAGACCATCATGACACGCCATACCAACGTGACAGTTCAGACCGTTGAGACAATCTAGACCATCATGAGAGTTCCCCTTTTTTGGCAAAAATTAGGGCTTATGAAATTTTGATCAAATTTTCATCAATTTTTGAAATATTTTGGTGGTATGCAAGACTTCCAAAGCAAATGGTGTGGGTATCAAAAGAAACCGAGGCAAGAGGGAGTGCTTGGGAGTATTCTTGGGCAATAAGGAGCATATCAAGGGTATACAAGGAGCTTGCCATAAAGTTGGAAATTCACTACACCTCCTATGTCAATTTGAGCTTAGGCTACAAGGTACTTCTAGCAATTAAGCATAGGGTGACATTAAGAACTTAAGTCCAACAAACATTAGTATAATGCAACCGCAAGAACCCAAAGGGAAGAACCTAAATTTATGCCATGAGAACTAATGAAATAACAAAAATTTATTCTTAATGATCATAAGTGAGACAAGAAAAACATCAAAGGTTATTAAAAAAAACAAGTAATTGGTACATTGAAGAACATTGCAATGTGTGTGTACATTGTTAAGGGAGGGATAGCACATGGGAATACAAATTCATGAATTTTAGGTTAGGAAGACATATAGGTAGATCCGATCAACAGAGCATCAAATCAACTGAGGCTAGTATTAATCACACTGCTAGATCGTGCGCCCAACAGTTGAGTGACTACCCCTATATAGTGAGCTCAGACACTAGTGAGTTAGAGATGTTGCATGGAGAAACCCATAGATGAGATGGAACTGTTGGAGTTAGACGTCTGCGGAAGCACGCGAACAGCACAAGGAAGAGGAAGAAGCTTGGAGCACAACACACAAGACTTAATGTATTACTAGAGAATGTACAAAGATAAGTAGCCCATTAGGGCAATAGGCGTATATACAAGCCGGGGGAAAAAAACCTCCTAAAGAGGGAAAAAAGTGCCCGGGCGGTCCTAGAGTGTTCACACACATCACTACCTAAATATATCAACAAATCCCCCCTGGGAGTGATGCGGTGAACAAGGAGCTGGCACTCATGTATAAGGAAGTGCCGAGCTATGTGGAAATCACTCCACAAAAGGAAGTAAGCCCAAAGCTTTGCAGAAAGCTTCAAACTTCTCCCTAGGCAGAGCCTTCGTGAAAAGGTCTGCAATGTTCTCCTGCGTGGGCACATATGCCAAGCTGATCTCCCCAGCAGAGAACCTCTCCCTGACATAGTGATAGTGCACCTCAATGTGCTTAGTGCGAGCATGGAACACAGGGTTCCTCGCAACTGCCAATGCGCTCTGACTGTCAGTGAAGATGGTGGTGGCAGAAGACTGGCCAACACCCAAATCAGCCATAAGGCGTCTGAGCCACACACACTCAACAGTCGCTGTGAAAGCTGCCCTATACTCAGCCTCACAACTGGAAGTGGCCACAGTAGGCTGCTTCTTGCTCAACCAAGATATACATGAGCTACCAAGCATGAAGCAAAAACCACTGGTGGACACACGAGTGTCATAGCAACCAGCCCAATCTGAGTCAGAAAAAGCATGCAAATCTGGCGGTAGTGATCCCCCCTTGGGATAAAACAACCCAAGTAGCCGAGTACCACTCAAGTAGCGAAAGATGCGCTTAACCGCTTTCCAATGCGTGACTCCTGGGCAATGCATAAACCTGCTCATCTGTGAGACAGCAAACTGAATATCTGGCCGAGTAACGCATAAGTAAATCAAGCATCCAACAGCCTGCTGATAGAGAACAGCATCAAATGCATCTCCAGCATCATGAAGACTCAATCGTAAACCTGTCTCCATAGGAGTGGCAATAGGCTTACAGTCTTCAAGGCCAAAACGCTGCAATAATGTGTCAATATATTTCGTTTGACACAAAGCCATTCCACCATCAACTTGCATAAACTGAATGCCCAAATAGTGATGCAAATGCCCCAAATCAGACATCTCAAATGAGGCATGCAAATCAGCCTTGAAATCAGCAATATGCTTCTCAAGAGGACCAGTGAGCAGCATGTCGTCTACATAGACAACAATGATCAAAAGCACATCATTAGCACGCTTAACATATAAGGTGCTTTCAGTTGGACTGTTCTCAAAACCATGTGCAATCAGATAGGCATGTATTTTCTCATACCAAGCACGTGGTGCTTGCTTTAAACCATATAACGCCTTCTTTAACCTGCACACCTGGTTTTCATGCCCTTTCTGCACAAAGCCACGGGGCTGAAAAACATACACTTCTTCATGCAAGTCACCATTCAGAAATGTTGTTTTAATGTCCAACTGATGTACATTCCAACCATGATGGGCTGCAAGTGCACAAATGCTCCGAACAGTAGTCATACGGCATGTAGGTGCAAAGGTCTCATCAAAATCAATGCCTCTTTCCTGCGCATAACCCTTTGCAACAAGCCTAGCCTTATACCTGTCAACTGTACCATCAGGTTTACGCTTCAGCTTGTATACCCACTTAGTGCCAATGGCCTTCTTGCCAGGAGGCAAGTCACATAAAGACCATGTACCATTCTTCATTATAGCATCATATTCAGATTGCATAGCAGCCATCCAATTTTCTGAATTTTGTGCTTCATCAAAAGAAACAGGCTCATTCTCATCACAGAGACTAGATGCAGCCATAGCATAGCAATCTGATGCAAAGGAGGTACTATGAGAGCCTGAACGAGTACGATATGACAAAGGTGCATCTAATTTGCTGTCACGCAAAGTCTGCACCAGCCATTTTGGCATAGTTTTTGCCTGTTCAATATCAGCTCTCTCATCAACAAGTGCATCATGTAAATCTGCATCAGAAATGGCATGATCTGCATCATCATATGAAACCTGCAAAGGCTGAGAAGTTGCCTCATTAGGACCAGCGCTAGCCTGTCCACCTGTAAAAAGAGGCATCAAAGTATCATACATGTCTTTGGAGCTAACAGATGTCTCCTTAGTACATGAAAGCAATGGCTGAATAGCATCTTCCACAAAGACAACATCACGGCTAACCAGAATGCGTTTAGTCTGTGGATGATACAGACGATAGCCTTTACTTTCAGAACTGTACCCAACAAAAATACATTTTACTGCCTTATCATCCAATTTTCTGCGATGTTGTTCAGGCACTAATGCATATGCCAAACAACCAAAAACACGCAGATGAGCAACAGATGGCTTGCGGTCATGCCAAGCCTCATATGGAGTGATAGACTGCAACGCTTTCGTGGGACACCTGTTCAGTACATATGCTGCACACATGACAGCCTCAAGCCAGAAACTATGTGGTAAAGCCTGACTTTTGACCATGCACCTCGCCATCTCCATGAGTGACCTGTTCTTTTGTTCAGCAACTCCATTCTGTTGAGGTGTATACGGCACTGTACACTGGTGTTTTATCCCACGTTCAGCCAGAAATGCATTAAAATCTGAAGACATATATTCCCCCCCTCGATCAGAACGGAGGGTGCCCATTTTACATGCTGACAGATTTTCAGCCAAAACCAAAAACTGTTTGAAGCACATGAACACTTCGGACTTTGCTTTGAGTGGATATACCCATGCATGCCTGGAAAAATCATCAATGAAAGTCACGAAGTAAAGGTAATTTCCAAAAGAGGGTGTCTGCATAGGACCACAGACATCACTATGTACAAGCTGCAATTTCTGCATAGCCCGAACTGAACCATCTTTTGGAAAGGAAGAACGCTGCATTTTGCCCAAAATACAGCCTTCACAAACATGTTTTCCAGGTGCCTCAAGTTTGGGCAAAGAGGACACCATTTCAGATTTCTGCCGGCGTAACAAACTAGCAAAATTCAGATGACCAAAGCGTGCATGCCAAAGCTTTGCATCTGACATAGCCTGAGAATCATGAACTGCACATGCCGAATCATTCACAGATCTTTCATAGTCTATGAGCTTATACAACCCACGACATAAAATGCCAGAAGCAATAATCACATCGCCATTTGAGAGATCATGGACTGTACACCTGTCATCAACGAATTTCACAACCAAGCCAATCTTGGCTAATGCAGAAACTGATAACAGGTTCTTTTTGATCCCTGGCACAAATAAAGCATCTGACAAAGTGAAAGAACTACCATCAGCAGTAGTTAGAATGATCTTACCAACTCCCATAACAGGATAAGAGGAGTTATTGGCGCATGTGACAGTATTCCCTGTAGGGGCAGGCTCGAGTGAAGAGAAGAAACTGCGCTGCGAGGTAATATGTTTGGTTGCCCCACTGTCAAAGTACCAAACATCTGAGTCTACTGCAGACATGCACTGATCATGAGAAGATGGGTCAAAACTGCAAACAGTAGTAAACGCCCATTCTTCTTCCTACACAAGATTTGCAGACTCTGTTTTTGGTGTAGAGGCCTCTGCAACAACCATTCCAGCCTCTTTCTTCTTTGCCTCTTTAGCAGCCAGTTTTGGACAGTTCTTTATAATATGATCATTTCCTTTACAGTACTTGCAGAACAATTTCTGCTTTTCTGATTTCTTCTCATCTTTATCCTGGTTCTTCGATTGTGCAGCATTTGCAGATTTCTGCTTACTAGTAGAAGAGCTCCATTTTCCTTTGCCCTTCTGACTAGCCAGGAAAGCTTGATCTGCAACACGCATAATGGACCTGTTCTGCCTGGACTGATCTTCCTGCAACAGAACAGAGACTAATTCCTCAAATGACAAGGCATTCGGATTGCCTTTCATCATCAATCGAAGAGTAGAGGCAAAACTCTGATATGAATCAGGAAGGCCATTCAGAACGGTCTGCACAAGTGAGCTATCTGGTATAACCTCATCAGCAGAAATCAATTGTTCCTTCAGGTCTTTGATCTTTGTAAGAAAACTGTCCATCGAATCACCTTCATTCATGTGCTCACTCTCCAACTGTTTTCGGAGGTAAGCAACACGAGCCTCATTCCTAGCCTGGTACAAAGTGGTAAGTGTATCCCAAGCATCCTTTGCTGTTCTGCAAGAGCGAATGTGAGGAATAATGGCACGTTTGACAGACAAAGCTATCAATGCATGTGCCTGGGCATCTCTGCCATCCCAACGAATCTGCTCTGCAGTAGGTGCAACAGAAACAGCAGCACGAACAGGAATCTGCGGAATATCATCTTCGACACCATCTTCATCAGCTCCAACACCTGTATTTGCAGTACCTGTCGTTACAGGTGTAACAGGACGTCTTTCAACACCCTGCACAATGTTCCACAATCCTTTTGCAACCAGTACATGTCGCATCATATAAGCCCATAATGGGTAGTTGGTACCATCCAACTTATCCTCAACAGCCAACATACGGAATACATCACTGCTTTCAGCCATGGCCGGTGACTAAAATACCTTGATGCAGAAAATTGACTGTATCTCAAAAAGTTGAACAGAACTGCCCAGACGAGTTCTGCTAGACCTGTAGCAGACTTCGAGACGCTTAAACTAGCGAACAGAAACTGGTATATACCTTTGGCACAAAAGGACGAAATAGCCTGCACAAGCACAAATTTTGTGCGAATCTGAGACTGCAAACGGAGGAGTGTCGACGGCGCCCTAGAAGAATCAACGACCTGCTCTGATACCAATTGTTGGAGTTAGACGTCTGCGGAAGCACGCGAACAGCACAAGGAAGAGGAAGAAGCTTGGAGCACAACACACAAGACTTAATGTATTACTAGAGAATGTACAAAGATAAGTAGCCCATTAGGGCAATAGGCGTATATACAAGCCGGGGGAAAAAAACCTCCTAAAGAGGGAAAAAAGTGCCCCGGCGGTCCTAGAGTGTTCACACACATCACTACCTAAATATATCAACAGGAACTTTCCTCTCTAGAAACACTAGACAGTCCCTATGAGACTCAACTTTAGTACATCCAAACCAACCAACTAGGTGCTCACATCTATGAGGATGGCTTATGAAGGTCCGTAGTTCAACTTAGGAATCCGGAGAAGCCCTTTGGAATTTAGCACCCTATGATCAAGTTCAAAAATGGGTCATACATATATAAGTAGGGAACCATGTATGTGGTGACTAGCTTACTTGATACAAGGATGAATTTGGATCCATTGTACCTGAGCGAGACATAGGAGACTTAGATCATGAGAGCAGAGAGCGAGAACCTAGAATTCTTCAAGGTAAATCAATCATGTCAAGGATTATCACGCCTAATTCAATACCCCAAGATAACACAAGAGTAGAGCTCTTTGTTAACAAAGAAATTGATCAAGTATTCTAGAGGTTTAAACTTGACAAATCTAGAGGTTCAAAGACCCAGAGATCCAAAAAAAATCATCTATGGATAACACTTCAGGGAGGATATTTGCAGTCATAGATCATGGTAGACAAGCCTATACTTGGAAGGGCAAGTCAATTTTCCTCTCATCTAAATCTACTAACCCTCATAGTCAGACAGGACCAGGGTCTTCACATGTTCTAGGAACTCAAAAAGAAAAATCCAAAGAGTGACCATAAGTGAGCTTCATACACACTATAGGAAGGGAGAGACAAGGACTAGATATCGAGGAAGCAGAACGAGAAAGATCTAGAGGACATAGGCACCAAAGAGGCATGGGTGCATCTCCCTTGCCAAGACCAAGAGAGAACCCGAGAATTTTGAGACCCACACAACTACTAAAATCCATGAGGAATTACTTCGATGGTATTGATGATCCCTATGATCATGTAGCCAAATTCAAGCAAGTGTTGAGAGCCAAACAAGTTGAGGATTTGTTCATTCAATACAATGCTTTTGGATTAACCCTATGTCACTCTAGCACAATGGTGAGTACCAACGTGAGGAGATACACCTCATAAATGTCAATCCATGGAGACATGAGGACCGGTATGAAGACCGTGAGCTAGTGATGGCACAAGTGCATGAGTGAAAGCACACAAGCATGCACGCACATACACACACATGCGCACAAGGTAAGATCAAAGAGTGGAACAATGGAAGATCTTCAATTACACAAGAGATCTTCCAATTGTAGCTTGGGCAGTTGTCTGGTTCGTCATTTTGTCATTGCTACCTTTGTATGGACTTCATCCTTGTATTCCAGTTTGATGGTGTCTTTCTTAGCTTCCAAAAATTGTGAGCTACTCAAAAGAGGTTGTCAACGTTGATTGAGAGTAGCTGTCGGTGGTGGAATTGCTTCCTTGCTCTTGCTGTTGTCCCCTTGATGTCCTCTCTTGCTGTTTTCACACATGGCTTCCCTAGTTTTCATGCCAAATACACGTGACCCATAATGATTGACGGGTAAGTGCATTAGTGCATGGGTTGGAAGAAGAATGTGCCTTGTGCACGGCCTTGTAATGTAGCCCTATGCATGCATACTTGGAAAATGCATTGGAAGAATTATGGTGCAAGAGGTTGGGTCTTGAGCTAAGTTCTCAAGGGTATGCCGACGAAGAGGTTTCCTAATCTATCATGGTTATAGTGTTGTTGAAGCATACACGTCTTACCATGGTAAAAGTTCCATCGATCTTCAACTCTTCATTGTGTACTTCCATCATGGTGATTGACCATCAGCTTGTCTTTGTTGATGGATGGCTTTGTTGATGGTTCGCTGATGAGCGTCTTCAAGCACATAGTTCTCTTCTTTCTTTTCATTCTTTCCCCCTTTTTTTTTGAACAATGGAGTAAGGCAAGAAAAAAGGTGTTAGCATCAATAAAATATTTTACATATGTGCGATGTGTCGCATGTGCCTGGGGTCCTCAATTGCGTCTATGCACGGCCGTGTAAGGTGGACCTATATTAATGCATACGTTGGAAATGCATGACCTGAATGGTGCAAAAGACAAGGTTATGCCAAAGGCACATGGTTGTTGCACGTCGAGGCTTTCAATGTTGTTGGTGGATGTTGATGCAATCTTTTTTGGAGGGAGCCAGTGGATCTTGAAATGATGTAATCCTTCTTATAGGGATCCATTTCAGGAGATTATTTGGCCCGATAGACTTAAGATATGTCCTCTTTATCTTTGGGTGGTTTCTGAATTTTGGTATCCAGCGTGGTTGGCTCTTTGGCTCTGTGGAGGCCACTGGTACTTTTGGCTTCCATACCCATATCCTTGATGATTGTTTGCTTATTTGTGCCGAAGGGCTGAGTTTATCTTCTTTTGGTTTATGTGCTCTATTCTTACCCTTTTCTCTCCTTGGCTTCTTTGTTGAGACCTTCTGCATGGTGGGGAGCATAGGTCGTTGTGTCTATAATGTTTGAGGATAAACACTCCTATCTGCACAACAAAAGCAAATGAACCCTCCTAGGATCCTGAAATTTTTCAGACATAGGCTCTGTATTTTCTGAGTTTCTCTAAGTATATGCAGAGACTGAAAATGAAATTTTGCAGGCATAAACTAGACTTTAAGAGCTTTCAAATGAGATTAAAATCACTCCATTTGGATACTGGATGATGCCTCAACCAGCTGCAACAAAACAGACAACTTGATCTCTCCACAGAGTATGAGCTAACTAGACAGACACTGTTCTGGACATTTCTCTGCACATGTGCAGGCACTGAACCTGAGACTTATACCAGACAAAGTAGAACTTATAAGCTTTCCAACAAGACAAAAATCATTGCAAATGGATTCCGGATGAAGGAGAAACAACAATTACAAGACCGGGGGGTCTGCCAAAAACATCTAGATAGATAGAGTGTGTAAAAGTGAAATTTCTGCAAAATATGCAGAGACCAGCTAGTAGGGGGTGTGCTTAAGCAAGGGGGCAACTTGGGCACGTATTTCCACGACTCTAAGTCATAATACAACTCATTAGAGGTTGTAAAGACCTCATACTAACCTCTTTAACCAATCAAAAGCATATACATGTCAAAAGTGAGGTCCAATCACATCAAGAGGTGAGCTAAATATTCTCTAATCAAATTATTTCCATTATGGGCATGATTTGATGCCTCCAACTCGTGGAAATCAGCCTCCTTTGATTGTGGAGGATGTGGAAGGTTCAATTTGGGGCATGTTCCCACACTCTTGAGCTTGAAAAACTTTCAACACTCCCCCTCAAGCTCAAGTCTTTTCCTTTGTTGCTTCAGCCTATGTCTCTTATGTTGATAGCTTCCTTGAATCCTCCAAGCTTTGTACCTTCAAGAAACTTTGTCATCATGTCTGCAACCTGCATTTTAGTGTTCACATACCTTATATCTAGCTCTTTGCCATCACCTTTTCTCTAACGAAGTGGTAATGAACCTCTATGTGCTTGCTCCTTGCATGAAACATGGGATTGTTAGCTAGATAGATGCTTGAAATGTTGTCTCCATAAAGAGGAAACTCCTGCACTTCCACTTCCAAGTCCTTAAGTAGCTTCTTAAGCCATAATAGCTCACATGTAGCCAATGCTAAACCTCTGTACTCAGCCTCTGTGGATGAAAGAGCAACAGTGGGTTGCTTCTTAGAGCTCCAAGAGATCACTTTTGTACCTATCATGAAAACATAACCCGATGTACTCCTTCGATCATCCTTGCTACCTGCCCAATCAACATCACTATATCCTTTGACACTTAGATCAGCATCATATGAGTAAAATAGACCTTGGTTGATGGTGTGCTTGATGTAACGAAGCACCTTTCTTGCCGCCATAAGATGATCATGAGTAGGTGTATGCAAAAATTGAGAGAGAACACCTACTACATATGCAAGATCAGGTCTAGTGAATGTAGCATAAATTAATGAACCAATTATGCTTCTATATAGTGTAATATCTTGTATAGCCTCTCCTTGACCTGCAACCAACTTTGTATTGGGCTCCATGGGCTGAGAAAGTGGCTTACAACCACTCATACCAAACCTGTATAGCACATCCAACAAGTATTTTCTTTGAATCAAGAAGATGCCATTGTGTGCATAGATTACCTCTATTCCCAAGAAGTATTTTAGTGTTCCAAGATCAGATATCTTGAACTCCTTTCCTAGCTTTGATTTGATATCTTTAATACCTGCAATATCACTTCCTGTGATGATCAAATCGTCCACATAGATGCATATATATACCGTCTTGTCTCCTTGCTTCTTCATGTAAAGTGATGGATCTGCAACACTTTCTTTGTATCCACAACTTGATAAATAATCCACTAACCTCTGATTCCAGGCCCTTGGGGCTTGCTTTAGTCCATATAGTGCTTTCCTTAGCTTGCAAACATGATTTGGGTACCTCATACTAGCAAATCCTTGAGGTTGGCTCATCTAGACTACTTCTTCAAGCTCTCCATTGAGGAAGGCATTCTTCACATCCAACTGATATAAGCTCCATTTCCTTGATGTGGCCACTGCAATCAAAGTCCTAATTGTTGGCATCTTGGCTACGGGGCTGAAAGTTTCATCATAATCTATCCCGTAGCTTTGGGAGAAGCCTTTCGCCACCAACCTTGCTTTGTACCTAGCAATGGAACCATCTGAATTTCTTTTAATTTTGTAAACCCACTTATTACCTATCACCTTCATGCCTTCTTGAGCTGGTACCAAGCTCCAAGTATGGTTCTCATCAAGTGCTTTGAGCTCTTCCTTCATTGCCTCTTGCCATTCCTTGCAATCCTTAGCTTCTTCATAACTAGTTGGTTCTTTGTCCTTGATTACCTGAGTCATGTATGCATAATGCTTTGCAATGAAATTATCATATGTTAACCTTTGTACTGGATATCTTACTCTTGAAGACCTTCTTTCACTTCCTTTTGGTGTGGTTGCCATCTTCTTTCTTTGTTTGGCCACTCCTGGAGTTTGAACTTCTTCTATCTCTTCATCTTCCAACATGCTCTCGTCCACATAGCTTCCTTCTTCAACTGAAATCTTCTCTTTGCCTTTGACTTTGCTTTCTTCAGAGCTGGTCTCTCTTTCCCTAAGCCTTCCACTCCATGGTGAGGGTGTCCTTGTGTTGCATGAGTTGCTTGGACCACTCAAATCCATGCTTTCTTGAACTCTATCATCATTCTTCAAATCTGTCTCACCTATGTCTTCAACCTGCAATGGACTTGTGCATGCATACCAAGGCTTCAACTCATCAAAGACAACATCCCTACTTACCTTCAGCTCCTTGGTGATGGGATTATAGCATTTATACCCCTTTTGTTCCATTGAATATCCCAAAAAAATACACCTTTCAGATTTGGCATCTAACTTTGACCTCAACTCTTGAGGTACATGTACATAGCATATACAACCAAAGATTCTAAGATGTGAAATGCAAGGTTTTCTTCCACTCCATGCTTCCTCAGGGGTTAGATGATGTATACCTGATGTAGGACATCTATTCATGATGTATGTGGCTGTATATGTAGCCTCTCCCCAATAACAATGCGGCATATTCATTTCATTGAGCATACACCTTGCTACCTCTGCTATGTGTCTGTTCTTTCTCTCTGCTACCCCATTTTGTTGAGGGGTATACCTGCATGTGAATTGTCTTTTGATGCCATTGACCTACAAAAATTCAGAAAATTCATGGGAGAAGTACTCTCCCCCTCCATCGGATCTCAAAGTTTTGATAAACTTGTCAGATTCCTTCTCCACCTGTGCTTTGAATTTCTTGAAGTAGTGGAACACATCGAATTTGTTTCTAATGCAATACAACCACACTTTCCTTGAAAAGTCATCAATGAAGGTTACAAAATACCTATTTCCAGCAAGGGATGCTTCTCTTGTTGGACCCCAAACATCCGTGTGAATCAGGTCTAAAACATTTGCACTTACATAGGTACTCTTCTTGAAGGGCAGCCTTGATTGTTTTCCTTGTTGGCAAGCTACACAAATTTCATGCAACATTTTAGATGTAAAATTTGGTAGGCCTCTTACCAAGCTCCTCCTTTGCATGTCCTTGAGCTTTTGTAGGTTGATGTGACCTATTCGTTTATGCCATAGATCCAAATCTGCTATCCTCTTGTCTCCATATGTGACATACATTGAATGGTGTGGCTGATTTATGTCCATTGTGAACATTCTCCCTTGCTTTTTTCCTTTTGCTATGAGCTTGAAACCTGCCCTTGGATCCTCAACAAAACATCCTCTTTCATTGAACCTAACTTGATAGCCTTTTTCTACCATTTGGCCTACCGAAATCAAGTTTTTGGTAATAGTAGGGACATGTAATACCTCTGATAAGCACTTTGCTCTTTGATTTCCTTCCAAACTGATATCTCCCACATGTTGAATGATATGCTCTGAGTTATCACCTGTTTCCACATGCCCTTGATGCTTTGGGACCTGCAAATTACTAAAAAAACTCCTTTCGACATGACATATGATTGCTACATCCACTGTCTACATACCATACATCTTCACTAGCTTGAGTTATATCTTCACCATACCTCATGGCAAGTAAATAATCATTCCCTTGGCTGGATGATGTGTTTGCATAATTACCTTGCCCTCTATAATTGTTGTTGTTGTTGTTGCTTTGATTCCCTTGTCTTTGAGCTCTATGATAGCATTCATTTGCAAAATGACCGGGCTTACCGCATACAAAGCATCCATTTGAAGTGGCTTGTCCTCTTCCACCAAATCTTGCACCTCTTCCTCTATTTGTGGCTCTTCCACCTCTTTGACCTGCATTTTCTTGTTGTCCTTGACCTCCTTGGTTGCTTTGATATCTTCCTCTTCCTCTTGAAGCACCTCGGTTGTGTCTTCCTCTTCCTCTACCTGCATACAACAATTGCCCTTGGCTATCCTTGGCGTTATGACCACCAAGGTTCATCTCCTCTGTCACCATGAGAGTGATTAGTTGATCAAAATCAGGAAGAGAGTCCCTTACATACACTGAAGTTGTGAAAGCCCTCCATTTTTCATCATCCCTAAGTCCATTTAGGGTGTGGGCGACAAGATCGTCATCATCTAGGGCACAACCGATTGACCCTAGTGCATCCGCAAGCTCTTTAACCTTTAATATGTAATCATTAGCACCTTGAGATGGGCTTTTCCTAAGATTATTTAGCTCATTCTTGAGCTGAATTTTTCTAGCTTTTGTGGAGGTTGAATACAATCTCTCCAAGCACTCCCACACCTTCTTCGATGTATCCAAATCTTGAATATGCCCTACCATAGAGTTGCTAATATGCTGAGATAAAATGAAAATGACCCTTTTGTCCCTTTCATCCCACTCTCTTACTGCTCTTCTATGATCATTGGTTGGATTTAACTCATCTATGTAGGGTTTTGGCTCTCCACCACTCACAAGTCCCCACAAACCTTTCCCCATCAAAAAATTGCTTATTCTAAATCGCCACGGTTGGTAGTTTCCTTTTTCGAGCTTCTCAATCTGAGCATTGAGATCAGCCATGGTGCCTCCTAACTCTTTTGAACCTCCCCCTTGATGCAATGAAGTTGAAAAGGATGGCTTTTACCTCAAAAAATAGAGCTACTCCTCTTGATGAAGCTTCGTCTTTGATTTGATGATGTATTTGCTTCCCCTTGTTGTTGACGTGCCCGTTCTTTGCTTCCTTCCTTCAAAATTTGATGAAGTCTTTACTTCACTTCAGTAGCTCCTTCTTCTCTCTTTGATACTCCACTTATTGCTCTGATACCACTGTTTGAGGATAAACACTCCTATGTGCACAACAAAAGCAAATGAACCCTCCTAGGATCCTGAAATTTTTCAGACATAGGCTCTGTATTTTCTGAGTTTCTCTGAGTATATGCAGAGACTGAAGATGAAATTTTGCAGGCATAAACTAGACTTTAAGAGCTTTCAAATGAGAGTAAAATCACTCCATGTGGATACTGGATGATGCCTCAACCAGCTGCAACAAAACAGACAACTTGATCTCTCCACAGAGTATGAGCTAACTAGACAGACACTGTTCTGGACATTTCTCTGCACATGTGCATGCACTGAACGTGAGACTTATACCAGACAAAGTAGAACTTATAAAATTTCCAACAAGACAGAAATCATTGCAAATGGATTCCGGATGAAGGAGAAACAACAATTACAAGACCGGGGGGTCTGCCAAAAACATCTAGATAGATAGAGTGTGTAAAAGTGAAATTTCTGCAAAATATGCAGAGACCAGCTAGTAGGGGGTGTGCTTAAGCAAGGGGGCAGCTTGGGCACGTATTTCCATGACTCTAAGTCATAATACAACTCATTAGAGGTTTTAAAGACCTCATACTAACCTCTTTAACCAATCAAAAGCATATACATGTCAAAAGTGAGGTCCAATCACATCAAGAGGTGAGCTAAATATTCTCTAATCAAATTCTTTCCATTATGGGCATGATTTGATGCCTCCAACTCATGGAAATCAGCCTCCTTTGATTGTGGATGATGTGGAAGGTTCAATTTGGGGCATGTTCCCACACTCTTGAGCTTGAAAAACTTTCAACATATAAGAGGTTCTTGGGTACCCACATTTGTGATTGCCCTTGTTGAGCTGTAGCTAACTTCTTAGGCACCCAAATTTGCATGTGATGATGGTCGGCCTTCATCGGTTGCTTTGGTACCCAAACCTATCGAAGACCTTAGGATTGATCTTGTCCTCGTTTTTGGGTGCTTCTTTTAGCATGTTTAGCTTGCTTTGATGGGAATGGTTGTGGCAAAGCTGGTGGTTGTTCTCCTTTTCGTACCTAGATCTGCTTCATGCTCTGAGCTTCTTTCTTCTTGAATTCTATCTGTCTAGTTGATATAGCAGATGTCTTTTTTGCTTGCCTCTTTGGTCACGTTACACTCGCATTAGTATGTGAAAGAGAAGAGAGGTTTGCTGGCCTTTGAGCTTGTGCTTCCATGAGTGAGTCCTTTGACTTTGTAGGGTTATTAACACACATAACATTTTCTTTGCAAAGCGTAGTTTTGGAAGAACTAAGGGAATGTGGGACCTTTGGATTTGTGAGCATGCAATTGTCTAATTCTAATGTAATACATTGTTCATGTACCCAAACTTGAAGGATTTGAATTCTTAGATTCAAGTTGACTGCATGGTCGTAAATCCAATCTTGACCCAAGACAAGTGGCTCTATAAGGTCCTCATCGTGACATACTAGCATTTTGACTTTCATGGGCATATCTTGAAGGTAGATGGGAAATTCCACCTCGCCCAAACAAGGGGTTTCCACACCTCCCAAACCTATGAGATAGACTTCTAGGGGCTTGATGTTCACTTGTAGATCTTGGCAGTATGAAAGTCTAACTGCATTAGTTGTTGCACCTAAGTCAATCAATGCTCTCACAGTCCTTACATCCTTCCCTTGTCCTACTGCTATGTTCACAAAGGGACGTCAATCAATTGTGCGAGAAGGAATTGCACTTGATGTTTGACACATGGCCATGTGGTATCTTGGGGCCTCAAGGTTGATATCTAGGCCTAGGCGTCTTAACTTATTTCTCCTAATGCATTCTCTAGCCTATGCCTGTGCTTCTTCTCTAACCCTTAACTCTTCTTCTTTTCGCTTCTTAGTAGTGTTGAGTCTCTTTAGCATATCCTCTGTAAGAGGTTCTTGATATAGCTTGACTCGACAACCACTGATATAGTTGGGCAAGATATCACCTTCTAGTGTGGCCAATTGAACGGCACCGCTAGTGGAAATTCTATTAATGATCATGGGTCCGTATCCTCTTTTTTCCAATTTACGGGCATGTTGCTTTAGTGTATAAACCAACACTAGGTCTCCCTCTTTCAAGCCTTTATCTTTGATATGTGCATCAAAGTATGCCTTTTGTCGTTTCTTTGTAGCATAGATGCCTGCAGCCGCTCATAACCTTGTCTCACCTAAGCGTTCTAGATCAAAGATCCTAGAGGATAATTCATGTCCATTCCACTCATGCTCTTGTGCTACTTTTAAAGCTGGGATTAGGAAGTCTAATGTAGCACAGCATTCTGTCCGAAGACCATCTGAAATGGGGTGGCATTGAGTACCATTTTTTAGGCAACTCGGTAGGCCCAAACAGCATGATGAAGTTGTTTGTCCCAATCAGAGCGTTTGTTATTTACGAGTTTTGTCAATACGTTACATAGGATCTTGTTTGTGCTCTCAACTTGTCCATTAGCTTGTGGATGATAGGGGGCAGACTTCTTATGTATCACCAAGAATTCTTGAAGAAGATTTTCGATTACTTCATTCAAGAAGTGTGTACCTCTATCACTTACTAACTCTATTGGTAATCCGTATCTGGTGAACACATTCTCAAATAAAAACTTAGTTGTAGTTTGAGCATCGTTTGTTGTGGCTTTGACTTCTACCCACTTTGTGAGATAATCCGTGGCTACAATTATGTACTCGGCATGGGACTTTCTAGTTGGGGGGTTAATAGGACCTACAAAGTCTATGCCCCACTTCGAGAATGCACGTCCTCCCATCATTGGCCTCAAAGGCATCTCATCTTTTCTAATTGGGTACTGGGCACGTTGGCATGTGTCACATTTCTTCACATAGGTATGTGCATCCATATGAAGAGTGGGCCACCAAAGTCCTAAGAATAAAATAGTCTTAATTACTCTGTCAGGCCCAAAGTGTCCACCTGCAACACTGCTATGTGCAGTATCCAAGACTTTCAAGTAGTCTGATTCATGAACGCACAATCTTAAGTAACCATCTTTGCCTCTTCGGTATAGGTTATCTCCTACGAAGGCATAGTCTTTAGCCTCTTGCTCCATGCTTCGTTTCCTTGCTAGACTAGCCTCCTTGGGTAATGTTCCCGATCTCATGAATTCTACCAATGGAGCACTCCAGTCTGGAATTAATGACACGTGATAAAGGGTGGCATGCTCCACGGGGGGTCTCTCTTTGCACACTGGACAATTCTTATTCCACTCATGAATTTCTTTATCCATACTAGGCCAATATGTTGGAACAAATCAATCACAAATTAGTGATTATAAAGATCTTGAAGAAAGTTAATGGTCAGAATGAAGTGAAAGAAGATACTTGAGAAAGTGAAGGAGATTTCAGAATGATAGCTTGTACACATATGTACATATAAGTGGAAATCCTTGTAATCTGAGTAGAGCTAAATCCTTAGGATGATAAGGAGTAGTATCATAGATGTGGGATGAGTCAAAAATCATGTATATATAAGTTAATGATGATAAGAAATGAATGAGAGAGTCATTTGTAGATGACAAATGTCTTAGAGATGTGTAGAGAGTTTTTTCCCAGAAAATAGCGACGGGTTTTTCTCTAAGTGCTCTCTGTCTGATCATGTGGATCAAGATTCCTTTTGTACACATCTAATTGAGAAGCTAATAAAGCTATGTCTAGAGTTTCATGATCTAATTCCTCTCCTACTGTGAGAATGATTAATAGGAACATTTGTATGTAGAAGTGAAAACTGAAGTCTGAGAGTAGCGCACTTTTCCGTCTCAGTATTTTGCTTAGATCTCGGTGTATACTGTAAAGTTTTTGATGAGTGAGCACTTAAAATCTAAGTTAGAAGATAAGGAAGCTATGGCTAGAAGCATTTAGCAAAACGGGTTTTTTATTGTGAGAAATCAACTTAAGAAGTTGACTATGTCGAAGGCGCTATCTCTGGAAGACAGTTATGACATATCTTTGATCTTAAGGATCAAATTAAACTTTTGATGATTAGTTTTGAGAACTAATGATTAGTATGATTGCGCAAAGGTATTGCGAATACTTGTGCATCATTTATTTGAAGAAATTTGAAGTTATGTGCAGGTAATGAAGTTGATCTTTGAAGCAGACTTTCTGAAGTAGACACTTCTTCACTCAGAGAAGTGTTAATGGAAGTTTTGGTAAAGAAGAATAATATTTGTGTAAAGTTTGGTTTATAACTGATATAGAAGTGTTCTTAAATCAGTATAGATCAAACCTTTGGAGATTAAGAGGTCTCCAACACAATACACTCCTAAACGTTTTAGATTTTGCAATGTTTGTTGTTTAGAATAGTGGTTCCCTAGAAATCCTTCATGGGCTTGTTGCAACCAATTACTATGTTCATCGTCCTCAACACAACAAGCTAGTACACCCTCTATATCTTGTTTGTACATGCTTCCTGCCATTATTTGATATTTTTGTGATCTTACAATTTCATCTTTGTTTGTTTTTACATTCTTATTTGCAGGTCCGAAGGTTAGGACTTGAACCAACTTATTTGCCCATTTAGGAACAACTTCTAAATTGAACAGATAAGCATCAGGCAATTCATCAGACACTCCTTGCGGTGACTCGCCTGAAATGATGCGAGAAAGGTGATCTGCTCTGAGGTGGGTCTTACCTTTCCTAACAACCACTTCAAAGTCATATTCCATTAGTAAGAGGAACCATCTTACTAGACGTCCTGTATTTCAAGGTTTATTGACCAAGTATAATAAAGCTTGATGATCAGTGAAAAATTTGAACTTGTTGGCCAATAGATAATGTCTAAACTTCTTCAGAGCATATACCATGCCTAAACCTTCTCTTTCGGTTGTGGTGTAGTTTCGTTCAACAGCGTTCAATTGCCTGCTAGCATATGCTATAGGCAAATCTAGGTTGCCTTCACCAGTGGGTTGTGACAACACACATCCTATTGCATAATTGGATGCATCCACATGTACATGGAATGGCTTCATCCAATCAGGAGTGGTCAGTATTGGCACTATGTGTTAGGAGAAATGGTTGGATGCACTCAGAACATTGAGTTGATGCTACTAGTCCTGCTTTGCACCTGCCCTCTTTGACTCCAGATATGCTTAGTAGACACTTTGAGCTTCCAAATGATACCAAAATATGCTATATGTACTTTGGAAATGATTTGACTAATGATTAGATCAAAACATATGAGTTTGCACTTCACTAGACTTGAAAACTTTCTATTTTGATCTTGATACCTGCTCAGTCTTTCACTCAGTGTGGCCAGTACACTTACAATTGATCAAATTCCTTCTGGAAATATTAAATTAGCTTAACAAGCTACCATTTGCAAGTGGAATGAGAAGAAATGACAAACTATACTCAGAGAAAGAAGTTTAGCAAAATTATATGTACTCCCGACTTTTTAGGAACTCTGCAGAAGAATACTAGAGATCACTTCGAGCAAGATTTCTCCGAGATGGTCGATCCAATGACCTTCAAATTTTGTAGGCCTGCAGAATACTTTGTGCTGGTTCCAACAAGCCTTGAATCACTTGATTTGGTTCAGTAGGCACTGAGATATGCCCTGTTGAAGTTGACAGACTTGGAATACATGACTTAGAGAAAACAGAGATGATGAATGTGTATACTTCTATTGATTTATGTAGTTGTACAATCTCATTAGCATGACAAGCATAGCTAAATGAGGTATTGTGGTGTAGGCTAAGATGTAGCACTCACACACACAGTGATACAATGATAAAATGCCTCGGGAAATGAGCAGAAGTGAGAGACACACCCGCGACTTTTTTCCTTTATCTTTTATAGAGATTGAGTGATCATTTGAAGTTTGAAATTCAAATCTAAGCTCCCTAGAATCTCTCCTCTAAAAGTAGGGAGATATTCTCTCCATTTACACCATCCAATTTCCACGACTAATCAAGTAGGTGTGTGTTCATAAATGCCAAGTCACTAAGACTTTTACAATGGAAGTAAAAAGATAATAAAGCATAGGTATGGGTTCCTATGCCCTTTCCTTCAAGTGAAGCCTTGATGAAAGTTGTCCAAGCTAATCTTCCAAAGTTCCAAGCCAAGTGTGAAGGCTTGAAATGCACCAACAGCTCCCCCTCAAGCCAAGCACTTTGGCTTAAGTCTTCATTTTTAATCTTCAATCACATCCTGCAATCCAATCATGGATTTGAATCTGCATAGCTTGTTTCCATCCAATGCTTTAGTGAGTAAATCTGCACATTGCATATTAGTGGACACATAAGTCAATTGAATGTCTTTGCTTAGCAATTTCTCTCTCACATAGTGGTAATGAACCTCTATGTGTTTTGTCCTAGCATGATATATTGGATTAGCTGCAAGGTGAAGAGAGCTTGTGTTATCTCCAAAGATGATGGGAGGCCTAGTGTATAGGCCTAGCTCTGTATACAAAAGCTTTAACCAGATAGCTTCTTGAGTGGCATTGGCAAGCCCTCTATACTCTACTTCAGTGGATGACAATGCCACTGTAGGTTGCTTCTTGGCTGACCAAGAAATAGGTTTATCTCCTGCAAAACAAATGTAACCTGATGTGCTTCTCCTATCATCCTTGCATCCTGCCCAATCTGCATCTGAGTATACTTTAATATCAATATCTGATGTATAAGGAAAATACAAACCATGGCTTTGAGTTCCTTTGAGGTACTTCAAGATTTTCTTTGCTGCCTCTAGGTGAGGTACCCTTGGTTTGTGCATGAATTGGCTTAGCACACTAACTCCATAAGCTTAGTGCTCATGAATCCCCTTCATGAGCACTAAGCTTTAGATTGACCTCCATTGGAGTGCTTGAGACTTTAGAATCCTGCAAGCCAAACTTCTTGACCATATCCTGTACATACTTCTTTTGAGTGATATATATACCTGAGTTGGTGTAGACTAACTCAAGACCTAAGAAGTACTTCAATAATCCAAGATCATTAATCTTGAACTCTTTCATCATCTGTCCTTTGATGTGTCTAATCCCATTGACATCATTGCCTGTAATGATGATGTCATCAACATAAACACACAAGTAGATTACCTCTGTATTACTCCTCTTTATGAACAGAGATGTGTCTGCTTTACTCATCACAAATCCTTGGTCTTGGAGGTAGGTTGTCAACCTGTAATTCCATGCTCTAGGTGCCTGCTTCAATCCATATAGAGCCTTCTTCAATTTACAAACATAGTTTACCTTCTTGGGATCTTCATAGCCAGGTGGTTGTGACATGTAGACTTCTTCAGATATCCATCCATTCAAGAAAGCATTCTTGACATCTAATTGGTACATGTTCCAATTCTTGGATGCAGCTACACTCACCAATATTCTGATAGTTGGCATCTTAGCCACAGGAGAAAATGTCTCCTCATAATCAATGCCTTGGGTTTGTGCAAAACCCTTGGCAACCAACCTAGCTTTGTACCTGTTTATTGTTCCATCTGAATTCCTCTTTAGCTTGTAGATCCATCTGGATCCTATCACCTTCATAGAGTCCTTCTTGGGTACCAAGTCCCAAGTATCACTCTCCTTGAGAGCTTCCATTTCTTCATCCATAGCTCCTTTCCATTCTGGTTTGGTGATTGCTTCTTCATAGGTACCTGGTTCTTCATTCAACAAATCCTTTGCAAGATATACAGAATGTTTAGTTACAAGTGATGTGTCATACCCATATCTGATTGGTCTTTTGCTCTCTCTCTGAGATCTTCTAATAGATTGATTTGAGGATTCTGGAATATCCTCTAGTTGCTTCATCTTCATCTTCCCTTTGGACTTCCATGCCTTGAACTCCTCAAGATTGATAGTGTCATCATCCTCTGAGCTTGGATCTTCTCCATTGCTTGGTTCCTCTTTGATTAGCTTTGGGAACTCTTCTTGCAAGTCATAGGGTAGACTAGCCTTCCTGCATTCATTCTCATACCATGAGTCATTCTCATCAAAGATGACATCTCTGCTTACCTTGAAGCCTTTGTTTGTTGGGTTGTAGAATCTGTATCCCTTTTGGTTCAAATCATAACCAATAAAGATACATTTTTCAGCTTTAGGGTCTAGCTTTCCCCTTACCTGTGAGGGAATATGCACATATGCTACACAACCAAAAATTTTGCAATGATCCAGAGAAGGTCTCTTACCATGCCAAGCTTCATAAGGTGTCATGCCATCAAGAGACTTTGATGGCAACCTGTTAATGAGATAGGTGGCAGTGGATACACCTTCTGCCCAAAGATAATTTGGCAGCTTCTTTTCATTAAGCATAGACCTAGCTGTTTCTACTATGAGTATATTCCTTCTTTCAGCTACTCCATTTTGTTCAGGTGAGTACCTTGTGGTTATCTCCCTCTTGATGCCTCTTTCCTGCAAGAAGTCTTCAAACTCATTTGAGAAGTATTCTCCTCCACCATCTGACCTTAGCCTTTTCAAGCTTCTACCTGTTTGGTTTTCAACAAGTGCAAGATACCTCTTGAAACAATTAAACACTTCATCTTTATGCTTTATAAAGTATAAGATAGTCCACCTGCTATAGTCATCAATGAAGGACACATAATACCTTGATCCTGAAATAGAAGGGTCCTTGCTAGGTCCCCAAACATCTGTGTGTACCGAGTCTAGGTAGTCTTCATGCATGAAACCTTTCCTTGAATAGGGCAACCTGTGAGACTTACCAAACTGACATGCTCCACACTTATAAATCATGTGTTGCTTGGACACATTAGGTATCCCAAGCACACACTGATCCCTGCACATTTGCTTTAGGGTTCTTTCACCTATGTGACCTAACCTCTTGTGCCATATTTCTAACTCTGAAAGTGTTTGATCCTTGTAATTATATAAAGCAATGTTCTTGGTGTCTTCTAGCTCAAAAGTAAACAATCTACATGATTTCTCCCCCTTGGCAATTCTTTTGAAACCATGTCTTGGGTCCTCCACATATGCTCCATGTTGAGTGAACCTGACCTGCAAACCTTTCTCCACAATCTGACCAACACTCATTAGGTTCTTGGTGATGGTTGGTACATAGAGTACCCTGCTCAATAGATTCTGGTTACCATCACATGTCTTTACATTTCCAATCTTTACAACAGAGTGTTTAGTATCATCACCTGTTTGTACTTGATGTTTGCCCTTGGGTTCTTCCAAATCAGAGAGTAGTGCCACATTGCCAGCTACATGGTTAGAACATCCTGAGTCAATATAAAATAAATGATCATCATTTGTACCTGCCTTGGAGGTCATATTCATGATCAATAGGGAGTCATCTTGCTCCTCTGTGTAGTTGTTGTAATCCTTTCTATTTCTGAATCCACCTTGGTAGTTACCATTGTGGTTGTGGTTGTAATTGTTGTTGTACTGATTGTTGTATCCATTGTAGCCTTGGTGTTGGTTGAATCTACCTCTGCCTTGAGAGTATCCACCTCTTTGATAGCCTCTTCCTCTCTGATTCTTATAATTTCTGTAGCACTCATCTATGGTATGGTTAGACAATCCACAAATGTTGCATGGTGATGAGTTGTAGGGTCTCCCCCTACCTTGCTTACCTCCTCTGCCTCTTCCTCTTGAGGATCTACCTCTCCCTGCATAGTTTGCTTGGGAGGTAGAACCTTCTTCATCAACCTTCTTACTTTTACCTTTATCTTTAACCTTCTGTTGGCATACAAAGCAACAGAGGAGCCATGCACAATACGGCAACAAGGCCAAATCATATTTTTTCCCATGGATTATGTACAACTCAAGTGATTTTGATCACTACACAAACATTGTAAATCCCGTTTTTGGTAGAATAGACTCCATTTTGTGCAAGCCGAGGAGTCCTCGAGCTTGAGGAGTATTAGAAGTACCATCGTACCAATTTTCATAATTTTTAGACTTCGTTTGAACCCTCAAATAAGCCCTGGAACCTAATTTTTAACTAGGCCGGACACTAGGTCTGGACAGGGCCAAAACTAGTCAAAAAACTATAAAAAGAGCTAGAGAGCTCATTTTAGAGGTTAGATTGTTTGTGAATTGAGCTTATGTAAGAGACCTTTTGATTAATGCAAAGAACTCCATTGTTCCTCTCCTTGTTCTTGCTTGTGTGCGCGTGTGTGTGTATGTGTGTGCATGCTTGTGTGCTTCTCACTCACGCACTTGTGTCTTCACTTGCTCATAGTCTTCATACTAGTCCTCACGTCTCCACGGATTGACAATTATGAGGTGAATCTTCTCACGTTGGTACTCACCATTGTGCTAGAGTGACACCAAATTTGGCGCCGTTGCCGGGGAGAGAGCTTCGAGGACGAGCGTGTGATGGTAAGCCGTCGAGTTGAGACATTGGAGTTATAGGTAACATCCTTCCTTCTCTTAATTTTTCTTCATTTTTTCCTTACTTTCGCATCACCATCATCACCATCATCATCTCCACCATCTCCCACCTCCATCTCCATCTCCACAAAAAATTTCAGTTTTTTGGTCATATTACACCCCCCACCTCATTTCCCTCATTTCATTGTGAGAGAGAGCGAGAGAGAGCTTGCATGCTATCTGTTTTTGGTGTGTTTTTGAGCTTTTGTTGCAGGAACTTGCTGTACCACCTCCTCCAGCAGTGTGCGCAGGTACGACAGGCTCTGCACAGGTCCCGGGACGACGACCTCTGTCTGTCGTGACAGACAGAAAAACTTAAAATTTTGTGAATGCATGTTTAGCACGGTAACCTACACCATTAGGGCACTCTAAATCACTAGAAGTTTCTCAAAAAATTGCGTTTTTTCAGTCTATCGCGACAGACACCGTCTATCGCGACAGACACTGTCTATCGCGACAGACCGAAATTCCACGACAGACAGCGTCTATCGCGACAGACACCGTCTATCGCGACAGACAGAAATCCACGATAGACGCCGTCTATCGCGACAGACCGAAATTCCGCGACAGACCAAAATTCCACGACAGACAGCGTCTATCGCGACAGACACCGTCTATCGCGACAGACAGAAATCCACGATAGACCCCGTCTATCGCGACAGACACCGTCTATCGCGACAGACCGAAATTCCACGACAGACACCGTCTATCGCGACAGACACCGTCTATCGCGACAGACCGAAATTCCGCGACAGACACCGTCTATCGCGACAGACCGAAATTCCGCGACAGACACCGTCTATCGCGACAGACACCGTCTATCGCGACAGATCGAAATTCCGCGACAGACACCGTCTATCGCGACAGACAGAAATCCGCGACAGACAGCGTCTATCGCGACAGACACTGTCTATCGCGACAGACAGCCCCCACGATAGTTTGTGTCTATCGCGACAGACACTGTCTATCGCGACAGACAGCCCCCACGATAGTTTGTGTCTATCGCGACAGACACCGTCTATCGCGACAGACAGACATTTTCGGCAAAAATTAAGGGGGTAAATTTTTTGGAAATTTAGGCTAAACTTTGGGCTTAGTTGCACTCTCAAATACTCATACACTTGCAAAGGCCTTAGAAAAATGCATTAGAACCCTGAAAGGTTCTGTTTGTCTAAGTTAATCCCCTAAACCCTGAACGGTCATAACTTTTTCATACGAAATCCATTTTCTGAGCTCTAGGGCTTGTCGGAAAGCTCGTGGCATATACTACATGCCCTCAACTGTTTTTTATAAGAATAACGCGTTGATTTTCAGAGAGGATATTTGGAAGTTGACACACAGAGGGGTAGAAACACCAAGGGAGCTCTAGAGGAAATTTCTAGCAATACAAAAGGGGGAACAAGGGTCATTAAAAAAGTGTCTGAAATAAATTGTCTGTCAATTGAAAGGTCTACTTGGAGCTAATCTTGGGACTTATGCAGGTCTGTTGAGAAGCAATTGAGAGCGTCCAAGCAAGGGTTTTGCGCAAGCTTGAGAATCAACTTCTCGAGCACTAAAGAGCAAGGTTCGGCAAGAAAGGTCGGAATACTCTCAACTCCTCTTCGTCAATTCCTAGCTTAGGCTAAGAACGATTAGAAGTAGGAGTAAGTCAGGGCGACGATAGGCCACTATCAAGTTGAAGCATACCTAAACTTTCAGGCTCAAGCTAAGGGCATAATCCTTGTACTGTCGAGAATTTTAAAGGGAAAGAACTTAACGTGGAACGGTCAACTGTAAGTGCGAAACAACATTCAAATATTCCTGACGACGTGATATCAGACAAGACCTTAAACACGATAAAATACCTAAAAAGAACCAAGCGACTAATATAAAGTAACCAGCAACGAGGTTGTACTCTGGGCAAAGAATTGGGCTACTTAAATAGGCATATGAACCTTAGATCAGGACGACATCTAGTAAGGGAGAGACAAAGCCTTAGATCTTCAGAGGCTAGTGTTAACCACACTGCTAGGTCTTGGGCCCAACAGTTGAGCCACCACTCGTACTACCCTAGCTCTGAGACCAGTGAGTCAGAGATGTCTCAAGGCATGGACAGACCTACGGGAAGTTCAGGTATGCCGTACTTGTACAGGGTAGAAGGCCCTTACAAAACACAGTTGGAATACCTTAGGACCAACCGATTAGGTGCTAGCATCTACGAGGACGGCCTAGGAAGATCCGTGGTCCAGATTAAAAACCCTGACCAATCCATAGGACTAGAGCACCCAGCTGTCAAGTTTGAAAACGGTGCATACCTGGACAAAGAAGGAACCATATACGTAGTCACCAGTCACCCAGATAGGACAGATGAATTTGGGAATGTAATCTCCGAAGCGGACTTAGGTGACTTGGAACAAGGAAACATGGGTGTAGAACCTAGAACCCCTCAAGGCAAATATGTTCTCACTAGGATTATCACACCTGAGTGGGTTCCCCAAGACAACAAGAGCATAGAGTTGCTCCTCAATCGAGAAACTGACGAAGCCTTTTGGAGGTATAAATCTAATCAGCCAATTGATATAGGAAATATCATGATCTATGAGTTTAAGGATCCTGATAGTCCAGGCAGAGTGACCTACTTAGATCACGCTTCAGAACAAATCTTTGCGGTTACGGAAAATGATAGGCATGCTTACACTTGGAAGGGTGAATTCATTTTCCCCCAACCAAGATCAAATGTATCCGATGGTCACCCTGGGGCTGGAACATCCCAAGCTCATGGAATGCAAAGGGACAGAAGTAGAGATAGACCAGAAGTAAGCTTTGCCAATCCAGTGGGCAGAGAAAGAACGAGGACGGAGACGAATAGGGTAGAACCTGAGGTGCTTAGAGCTCACAGGAACCAAAGAAATGTGGATGGATTCCCTCTGCCGAGACCTAGAGAGCACGCAAGAACTCTGAGACCGACTCAGCTAGTTAAGTCCATGAAGAATTACTTTGATGGCACAGGAGATCCCTATGATCATGTGGCGGAGTTCAAGCAAGTCTTGAGAGCTGAACAAGTGGAGGATCTATTCACGCAGTACAATGCCTTCGGTCTAACCCTTAGGAACACAGCACTTACATGGTTTCAGCCATTGGATGAGCGCCAGTTCAGGAGTATAGACCAACTCCTAGAAGCATTTATTATTGAATTCTCCAAGAGTGGCATAAGACACAATACCTCCTCACTGATTCACAGCTTCAAGCAAACCCCTCAAGAGACTGTGAGACTTGCAGGAAGAAGATTTAGGCAATACCTTGAAAGATGTCCTGTTTCGGAGCTACCCACATCTGCCAAACAAGTAGCTTTATTCCTTGATGGATTGCTGAGTACGAAATTGAGATCCTATGTGTATCTGAAAGACCCTAGGACTATAGAAGAGTGTGTACGCATGTGCATTGACATTGAAGATAACCTAGGGGAAGAACTAGAGCTTTCCAAAATCTACAAAGATTCAGATAGTGCATCTAGTCACTCTTCCACGCAATCCACATCAATTGAGGAACTCGCAGAGAAAGTAGCTCAGAAATTAGGGGTAACTAGTAAACAAATCCCAAGGTTTGCCCCTGTGAAAAGGTGCTACACTTGTGGTGGTGACCACATGGCGAATGTCTGCCCCATTATGGCTCAGCCCCAAGTAAATCCTAGTAGCCAGTACTGCACCATAGAACGGAGATACACCAATCACACCGCACAAGATTGCCCATACAACAAGCAGGCAGTTAGGCAACCCCACCCTCAGCCATACCCTCAGCAGGGAAGATACCAGAACCCGTACCCTCCACAACCATATGGCAGGCCACAACAAAATTTCCAACCTCAATATCAAAACCAACAAAGGCCTCAGCCTGTGCTAGCACAACAACCCCCAGCCCCAGCTAATGTGATTCCGGTAAAGTATACTGCTGCAAAAGAGAACCTGAATAGAGCTATAGTCCCTGTAACATCCTTGCTTTCTGAAAGTGACCCGAGTGACCATAGCTTTGATTCTACACATGTTGATAGCCCCCAGGCCTACTACATGCAGTCTCCTGAGCATGGTGAGTCCTATTATAGCGAAGAGACAAACGAACCTAGTTGGGAGTCAGATTACACGAACGTCATGTATGCAAACCCCAACCCTAGGCCTCAACCTAGGCAAGTAAGACCTCCATTCCCAAGAGGACCGTGCTACAGATGCCAAGGAGATCACCTCATTCGTGATTGCCCCTTACCTCCACTTACACAAAACCAGTCAGTGACAATCCAAGGCTTCTGCCAAGATTGTGGAAAAGAGCATCTCTTACGAGATTGCCCAAAGAACCCCAATAATATGCCAAAAATCACGCCCATCAACGTTATTGAGTTAGTGGTAGATTCCAGCGGAAGTGTTACTTCCACTGCACCCGTACAGGTAGTCACGAGAGCTCAAGCAGTGAAGCAAAACCAAGGGGTAGGCAAGGAAAAGAGCCCAGACGCTAGCGATACTGAGAGCCAAAATAAAAAGAGAACAAGAGCTTGGAGAGATAGCCGCGAACGCATGAAAAGGCAATGGGCAAAGAAGATGAGTGAACTTGAGGAAAGTCTACGAGAAACCAAGGCTAAAATCATAGAGATCACATCTCAACCGCACTCTCACACATTCCCACCGCTACCATCCCCATCACCCTCCATCCCTCCACCCTCTAAGACACCCCACGTAACCCACCCACCACCCCAAACAGGATCAGTATTAGCTGATCCCACTCCTGAAGACATAGACATGATGCTTAAAGCATATCAGGCCAGAATCCAAGAAGGGCCAAACGTCACGGATCATGACAAGTGCTATCCCAGAGCTGACCTAGAGATAGAAAGAACCAAGCTGTGCGCGAAAATGGTCGCATTGGCTCAGACTATGTTTGAAGCCAGTCGCCTTTTCAATTACTCGGGCTCAGCCAAGACGCAATTACACTTGGATGGATTCCTAGAGAAGTTAGAGGGAATAATTGCAAGATCTGCCAAGGAAGAAAAAAATCAAGAAAAAGATAAAGCAAGCAAAAACATGAACCATCCCCCATCGGAAGTTTATGTGGCCAATTCCACTAAACCAGACAACTTCCCCTCCTTAGAAAGAATAGAGAGGCTAATTGCACAATCAGAAAAGGAATCTGCCCCTCAAAGCAAGGAAAGGGCAAGAGAACGGATAAGCAAGCCTCTTTAGGAAGCCCATGTGCCTCCTCAAGAAGCTTATCTTTCCCCCCAAAAGGCACATGAGCCTCCCTCGAAAGCTTGCGTACCTCCATAGGTTGCCTACATTCCTTCTCAGGAAGCGTATGAGCCTGTTCGGAAAAGTAATAGAATAAGTAACCCTCCCCAGGAAGCTTGTGCTCCAGCCATCTATAAGAACGAGGAGGGAGCCAACGATAGAATAAGCCCTCCTTCCCAGGTTGCTTATGCGCCTAATTCTACGGAGCCAGACACTTCTTCTTCTCTGAATCAGTTTGCACCAGACTTCCTACGAGAGATTCAAGAAGACAAATGGGATAACGAAAGTGAAGTCGCCCCTCCCTTTGAACTTGTGGATGATGCACACGACCAATTCCCACAAGACATCCCATCTATTTACGGGGAACATGAGAGTACTCAGTCTCACGAGAGATTGGACTTTGAATCTAATTCCATACAAGAGTTACCCCACTTCACAGGACCATGGGAAGCAAAGTCCACCTGTATGAGAACACCAACAGTCATGGTAAGAAACGAAGATTCAGTCATACCTAGGAACACAGAGGTAGTGAAGAACGTTAACGTGCAGTGCAATCTCAAGTTAGAAGAGCTACTCAGGGTTAGACCTGAATTATGGAAACATGTAGCCAAACAAGTACCAGAGATAGCAAAACCTCGTTCTCAGGTAGGATCCCATAGGACAGTGCCAGAAATTCCCTTGGATAAGATAGGAGATATGTGTGAAGGTGAAGAAGGGAACACCTATCTTCCCATCACCTACCAGGAGTACACCACCAAGGCAATTTTGGACTCAGGTGCAGGAGTTGCAATTGCCACTACTTCCCTATGGAAGCGTTGGGGCAAGACGGCACTCAGGCCAACAAGAATGAAATTGCAGATGGCCGATGGTCACATAGAGAGACCCCTAGGTTTGATAGAAGGAATAACTCTCACCACTTGTGGTGTCGAGTTTGAGCATACTTTTGCCATATGCGACTTCAGCAAAAATCATGCCTATGAGATGATTTTGGGAAGACCATTTATGCGACAGTTGCAAGTGGTACAGGATTGGGGAACCAACTCCTTGTATTTGCAACACTTGGGTGTTACGACCAAAGTCAATCTCAAGGATTATTCTCATAGAGATGTCCCGCCTATCCAATGGAATCCCATCCATAGAGCCAAAGATGATACAGAATCAGTGCATTCCATAGGGTCAGGATCCTCATGGATGCATGAAGACACCCACTTATGGATGTGCAAAGTAGCAGTAGAGGAAGAGAAGAGAGAAAAGGCCAGAGAAATAGGTGCAAACGAAACCCATAGACCCATTCAAGACCCAGCCTATGCACCTGTAGTTTTTCCAGACGAGGAATTTGAACCCCATGGCTGGGCAGAAATTTTAGCAACAATGGATGTAGCCATCAATGAAGAACAATGGACACCTCACTGTGATGAGGATGGCTATGACATTTCAGTCTTCTCCATAGAGCCAATCACGGGAGAGGCAGTTCTAGAAGAATGCGAACCTAGCCCTGATGCATTTGAGGATGCAAGTGACTCCGACCTAGAGTCAATCATTATGGACCCACCATTTGCATCAGATGAAGAATACTTCCATGAAGTAGAATTTCAACCCCAGAGGCATGGGGAGCTTACAAACGATGTAAGATTAGCAACACATGTGACCCCGAAGGAAGAAGGAAAGAAACGAAAGAAGAGAGAAGCCTTACCAGAAGAGGAAGAATCTTTGTTTGAGGTCCCAGAAAATTTTAAGAAGTATGAGATAGATGACAGGAGAGTCATGATAAGAATGCCTAAACGAGAGGCACAATCAGGAGAGGCCTATGATAACAAAGAAACCACCAAGAAAATAGTAGTGGCCCTAGAAGGAGGAGAGGAGAGATGCACGTATATAGGCCATGACCTGACAGAAGAAGAAGAGCACGAATTGATTGCCTTGCTAAGAGAATACAGAGATGTATTCGCTTGGAGTTACAAGGATTTGAAAGGTGTTGACCCGAACATATGCTCACACACCATCCCCATGACTTCAGATGCCAAACCCTCTAAGCAAAAGCCCTATACTTATAACGATAATTACGCTGCTAAGATCAAAGAAGAGATAGATAGATTGGTTGAAGCTGGATTTATTTATGAAATTGAGCACACTGAATGGGTATCCCCCATCGTAGTGGTGCCCAAGAAGAATGGCAAGCTGCGTGTGTGCATTAACTTGAAAAAGGTTAATGCAGCCACAATTCGAGATAACTATCCACTTCCCATCACAGAACATCTCTTAGAAAGAGTGGCAGGCAAGGAAGTGTACAGCTTCCTTGATGGATTTTCTGGCTACAATCAAGTAGCCATAGCTCCAGAGGATCAGCATAAGACAGCCTTTGCCACAGAATGGGGCATTTTTGCTTTTAGAGTAATGCCATTTGGGCTTACCAATGCACCAGCTACCTTCCAGAGGCTGATGTGCCATGTGTTTAAGGAGTTCCTGAGGAAGAGTTTAGAAGTCTACGTTGATGATCTTTGTGCTCATTCCAACATTAGACAAACCCATATCCCTGAACTCAGACAAATCTTTGACAAATGTAGAGAATATCAAGTCTACCTGAACCCAGAAAAGTGCGTTTTTATGGTCAGGCAAGGCAAGATTCTAGGACACATAGTGTCGAAGAATGGCATATCTACCGACGAAGAAAAAGTGAGAGCCATAGCAGAGCTACCTAGGCCAAAGAATGTCAAGGAAGTACAAGCTTTCATGGGGCATTGTGGTTATTACCGACGATTTATACACATGTATGCTGTCATTGCAAAGCCCATGTACGGACTTCTGACTAATTTTGAGTGGACGGATGAATGTGAGAATTCCTTCCAGGAGCTTAAACGAAGATTATGTTCAGCACCAATCTTGACCACACCAGATTGGAATAAGCCATTCCATGTTCATGTGGATGCATCCAATTATGCTATTGGATGTGTGCTTGCACAACCTACTGGTGAAGGTAATATGGATCTTCCAATTGCCTATGCCAGTAGACAATTGAATGCGGCTGAACGGAATTACACCACTACAGAGAGAGAAGGCTTAGGCATGGTATATGCAGTTAAGAAATTTAGACACTATTTGCTTGCAAATAAGTTTAAATTTTTTACTGATCATCAGGCATTGCTATACCTTGTAAACAAGCCATGCAATACAGGAAGATTAGTGAGATGGTTTCTCTTGCTCATGGAATATGACTTTGAAGTTGTGGTAAGGAAAGGTAGGACTCATTTGAGAGCTGATCATCTCTCTAGGCTCACATCGGGAGAAGCCCCACAAGGAGTGTCAGATGACCTTCCTGATGCTTGTTTAATTTGGAAGTTGTACCGCAGTGGGCCAAGCCATTGGTACCAGTATTGACATACGGGCCTAATCATCCAGTGATAATCACACGGAATAGAGAGGTTGTAAAAGCCCAAAAGTACCACATCATGGCAGGAAGCATGTACAAGCACACAGATCAAGGGATCTTGGCTTGTTGCGTAGAAGAGGATGAGTACGCTAAATGGTTGCAATTAGCACATGTAGGTGCGTTAGAGCAACACCATTCAAAGCAACGAACTTTACAGACTCTAAAGAGATTCGGAGTGCATTGGCCAACTATGGAAGCGGATGTCCAAAAGTTGTGCAAGGAATGCCCAATCTGTTGCACTAAACCACCAGTGGAACACGCCACTCTTTATCAAGTATCCATTGTGCCAGATTGGAGTGAACCTCTAGTATCCTTCCTGAGGACAAACACATTCCCTCCAGACATGACTCTGGCTAGGAAAAGGAGTTTAGAACAAGAAGCCTTGGATTACTCACTTATTGGTGATAACCTATACAAGCGTGGTAAAGATGGTTACCTGAGGCTATGTATTCATGAAAGTGAATATCTTAAGATCTTAGAAACTGCTCACCAAGGTGTAGCAGGAGGACACTTTGGACCAGATCGGGTGATCAAGGCAATACTATTTGCGGGGTTCTGGTGGCCTACCCTTCACATGGATGCACATACCTATGTGAAACGGTGTGATGTCTGTCAGAGGACTCAGTATCCTATACGTAAAGATGAGATGCCACTGAAACCTATGATGGGTGGACGTGCATTCTCTAAGTGGGGAATAGACTTCGTAGGTCCTATAAATCCCCCAGCTAAAGGTTCTCATGCGGAATACATCATTGTTGCAACAGATTATCTCACCAAGTGGGTAGAGGTAAAGGCTACGACAAAGAACGATGCTCAGACAACTGCTAAATTCTTGTTTGAGAATGTGTTCACAAGATATGGGCTACCTATAGAACTAGTAAGTGATAGAGGCACTCACTTCTTGAATGAAGTGATTGAAAATCTACTCCAAGAATTCCTGGTAATACACAAGAAGTCTGCCCCCTATCACCCTCAAGCTAATGGACAAGCTGAGCGCACTAATAAGATTTTATGCAATGTACTGACGAAATTAGTGAACACTAAACGCTCTGATTGGGACAAACAGTTACATCATGCTGTTTGGGCATACCGAGTTGCCTACAAAACGGTACTCCAAGCCACCCCCTTTCAGATGGTATTCGGTCAAAACGCTGTGTTACCCTTGGACTTCTTAATCCCTACATTGAGAGTAGCACAAGAGCACGAATGGACAGGTCATGAGCTCTCCTCTAGAATTTTTGACCTTGAACGATTAGGAGAAACAAGACTGAGAGCAGCGGCAGGAATATATGCAGCCAAGAAGAGACAGAAGGCATATTTCGATGCCCATGTGAAGGATAAAGGCTTGAAAGGAGGAGATCTAGTCTTAGTCTATACACTGAAACAACACGCGAGGAAGCTAGAAAAGAGAGGCTACGGACCTATGATTATCAATAGGATCTCCACGAGTGGAGCAGTACAATTAGCCACGTTAGAGGGTGATGTTCTCCCTAACTATATTAGCGGATGCAGAGTCAAGTTGTATCAGGAACCCCTCACGGAGTGAATGCTGAGCCGACTCAACACTGCTAAGAAACGCAAAGAGGAAGAAAAGAGAATTAGAGAAGAAGCTCAAGCAGAAGCTTTAGAACGCATCAGAAGGATGAAATTACGAAGGCAAGGTAGAGAGCAGCCTAGGACAAATGACTATGCAGATCAAGGATATCATATGGCCATGTGTGAAGTCGCAGGAACCAGCTCACATAGGATAACTGATCGACGTCCTTTCGTAACCCTAGATATAGGACAAGGAAAGAGTGCAAGGACCGTAAGAGCCTTGATTGACTCAGGTGCAGCCACTAGTGCTGTTAGAGTGTCTTACTGTCAAGAGTTACAGTTAACTGTCAATCCTGTGGAAGCATATCTCATAGGATTGGGAGGCGTGGAAACCCCTTGCATGGGCGAGGTGGAACTTCCCCTCTACATTCATGATGAGGCAATGACAGTTAAAGTACTGGTGTGTCAAGATGAGGATCTCACTGAGCCTCTAGTCTTGGGTCAAGATTGGATCTATGACCAAGCAATTAACTTAAACCTAAGAAGTGGACTTCTCCAGGTTTGGGTCAATCATAGTCGAGTTACAGTAGAATTAGACAATGGAGCACTCAAGGAACTAGGAAAGGCACAGACTCCTGGTCCTTCCAGGGGTACACATGAAGATGACCATGCTGTTCTTGTTCAAAACCATGTGTTGCAGAGGAATGATATTTGCGAAAAAGGAGTCAGGGATGCGATGGAACTCCCTTCTTTTCCAAAGGCCAGAAGGAGGCAGCAACCAAAGGTGGATCAAAGGCAGAAGAAGCAGAGTACTACCCATGTCCGAGATCAAAAGTACCTGCGCAGCAGAATGTCCCAGAAAGTAAACCAAGTGTGGGTGCGGAAAGGCGAACACCCGGTTGCACTCACGACAACCACACGGGCAAAACTTCTTACTAGTAACCAACAACGTGACGCCACTAAGAAGTCTGTCAGAAATTCTTCTGCTAAAGTGAAATCCATTTGGGTGCCCAAAAAGTCGATGAAGGCTAGCCCACAATCAAGATAAATTTGGGTGCCTAAGGCTTGCTTGAGGGCACAAGTAGCTACGCCAAGGCCACAACCTATGCAGCATAACCCAACTACGCGTATAGCCCGTATTCACTCGTTCTCAACACTCAGGAACACACCAAGAACCAAGAGCACGCATGTAATCACTTGTAAATGGGTCCCTAAAAGGCCTCATGTTCAAGCTGATACACCTATAATGTTCTCTAGCGCCTCTACGAAACCAAAGGAAAAACCCATCCACTGCATTTGGCAGCTTAAGACCTATAATAAACCCCCCGACCCCAATTTGTAAATTCACCCCCACTTACTAACGGCATTAGTCTCCTAGGAATACACAAACATTAACTACACACACTGTCTTCGTGCACTTACTAACCACTAACTCACCATCTACCTCATGTTAATGTTGTAACGGGGACAACAACGGATTTATTCTGTCCATTACGATGTTAACACATGATTCTATATTCTCACAGAATCAGAAGGCAAGAAGTAAAATGGCAGAAGCGACAGGTTCGGGCTCACAAGTAGGGATACTTACTGCAGGAATTGATGTGGATAGTCTACCTGTGGATGTGCCACCAACTGAACGACCAGTGGAGCTGCAGCACCTTCAGCAAATCCCGGTGCCGGATCCACCTACAGGGATCACGGAAAGAGTCCATGCCAATTCTCATTGGTTCAATGGCATGCCAGGTCCATTAGGAGAGGCCAAGTATATCTGGGAGTCTAAGTGCGAATATGACAGATCATGGGTTCGATTCCAATTTTTCTCCAAGGAGTTTGAGACTTTACAGAACACCGAGGATCTCCAGACTATATGGCAACGAGCAGGGCCGGCAGAATACTTTGAAGCCCCACTACCTAAACCCGATCTCCTCCGATGTTACTATTTGGTCTCCACATTACAAGCTAATGAAGAAAAGGACAAACCCGGATCATTTGTTCTTCCCTCATTGCTGGGCAACAACGAGTTAAAGAGGTTTGAACTTACTGTGGAGTTGGTAAGCGACGCTTTGAATATGCACGCCACGCATGTACCCTCTGAAAAGGATGCTCTTGTTCCCACTAACATGAAGGATAGGAAACTATTGAAGCTTAAAGACATGGCAGCACTCACCCCGAATGTGTCCATCCCTCTCCGCATGTGCATGCAACATTTCGCCTTTCCCGGCCAAGACCGATTCACACAACCACACAAGAGGATCTGGTTCGCTCTCTACTTAGCGGAAGCAGGTGCGTTACCCATTAAGCTACCGGTATGGATTATAGATCAATTGTATGAAGCAAACAAACGGTCTTCTAGGAAATTAGTGGTGAATGGATGCTGTGCAATCACACGCATCATTTACCGGTGCCTAGCGTACGATGTCCCCATTGAACGTGCCTTAACTTGGGCACAATTACAAATGTTTAAAAGGCTCAAGACGTCCACACATCAATCCAAGCGCATGAGGGGTGCAATCCCTTGTGTCCAGACAAGGGAAGTTCTAACTACTCCTGAGGTATCGCCACGAAGGGAGGCCACTGTACCTCCCTTTACCATTAGGATACCCAGGTCGGGATCTGACACTACGACACAAGCTACCCCATTGGCTCCTCCTGTTCCACCTGAATTCGAATTTGCTGCCACTGGAGATGCTGAAGGAATGGACCCCCAGGACTTCGAAGCATTCCTACAAAGTACACAATTCTCCGATGTGGAGTTTTATTCAGAGGTAGAGGAACAAGGCACATCCTCACGAAGAAGAAGAAAGTCTACAGACGGTCGACATGTACATTGGAGTGACGCTCAGCAAGGTCAACAACAAGGACACCTAGAAGAAGAAGGAGTGTATGAAGAGGAGACCACTGAAGCCCCAGCCTATACAGCAGAACTTCGAAGGCTGTATCAAATTATGGAAAGAGTGCGATCACAACAACTACTCACCGAACAGAGTAGCAGAGTACTCATGACTCAGTTGTTGGAAGAAGCAGGAGTTGACTCAGAGTATAGGGAAGGTCTCTTATTGATGGCAGAAACATATGGGGTAGTGGAAGCAGTGTGCACTGCCATTCAGAGGTCTCCAGTTCAATATGACCCACGAAGGTTCCAGACACGACCACGCTCAAGGAAGAATATCCAGATTCCCATTACAGTTGCAGAAGAGCCAACTCTTACATCTGAACCTATCAGGACAACCTCCCAAGCAACCGAAACGGCTAGCCAACAGCACCCAGTCACCCATGAGGAGTCCACCGAACCACTACCACCCACACCCCCACCATCACCTCCTAGAGCAGAAACAGTGGAAATCACCTCGACCACTCAACCCACCGACCCAACCTTCATCTTCCGTACTCCCATCTCTAGTTCCACCCTATTCTCTACCACTGATAACCCAATCTTTGAAGCAACCCCCATCACTACACAATCCACCGAACCGCTCCTAGAGCCTACCCTAGGGCAACCATCACCCATGCCCTCAGCCATAGGTCATCCTGACCCTAGATCCACATTCATGGGTTTCCCTGCTACCACGCAACCCTTCCAGCCCCCCTCAAATTTACGACCTCAACCCCCGACCTCTCTCTCTCCATTTCTACAATCCCTCCATGACCTCCTTGCTAGAGCTTTTCAACCAGGGTCTCAACCATTTCCTGTCTTTTCAGCTCCCCACCCCACTTCGCATCTATTCACCACTTCCACACACACACCACCTACCATCCCAATGTATATGGCAGACCCCACACTCACACCCACTCCTGAAGGTATGGACATTTCACCACCCATGGCACCTCCCCCCACGATTTCACCTCCTCCCATTCCCCCTCCACCAATTTCACTCACACACACAACTTCAGTAGACACATCATTCACTGTTTCCCTTCCCCAATTCCCTTCCCATGCATCTCCCACTGTAAACACCACCCACTCATCTATAGGAAATGCATTGGACACCATGTTGGCTTGTATATCAAATTTAAGGACAGATTACATTCAGCTCCAGCAACAAAACGAACGCCTGCACGAGCACTCAGAGACACTACAGCACCGCCTTGCGGCACTAGAAACGGAAAATGCTCGCCTCCACACACAATTCCAAACTCTCCAAGAAGCTCATGGCATATTGGAGGTACAGTTACAGAACGTAGATCAGGAAGCGGTGCAGGTGGTAGAAGGTCACCTACGGACACAGCTGGACCGCAACTCAAAACTTCAGCGAAATATGGCACTACTCAAACGCCATCTTGCGGCTGCTCAGGAAGAGAATAGACGCCTGCAAATACAAAATCAAGAGAACCTGGAGGCAGCTATTGAGAGCACACCGGGGGCACCCATCAGCCCATCCAAGTTTCAAGCAGTGACCCCCGATAATATCAAGATCATATTGGAAGACTATGCCATGCTGCTTGAAGCACATGATAAACTATCGGAGGAGCTGGGACACTTGAAGCAGGAACACCAACAAGGACCAACATCAGCCTCGCCAACCACCCCCTCCGCGGCTTCACTTCTCACAGACGCAGAGGCCATAAAAGATCTCCAGAAACAGGTCACTGAATTGCAAACACGCCTACTACAATATGAGAGACCATCTTCCCCTCCAGAGGCTCCCACGGACGAAGAAGTTGTGCAAATTCCTGTGGAACAAACGTTTGACGAAGAATACGATCCGCAACCATTCCCAGGAGGCCAACAAACAGAAGAAGCGCAGGACACATTCGAGGCACCACGGCCCCCATGGCTACGTCAAGTTGAGGAAATCGGGAGTTCGCACGAAGAGCGCAGAGTAGTGCAAAATCAGGCCATGAGGGTCATAGAGGAAACTGTGTTACAATCGGCTTACTTTAAGAACCTGTCATCGAGACGCCTGATCCTCTCATCTGAACTCCAATACAGGCCGTATTATATTATCTTGGCTGATTATAATGCAGAAATACAAAGAGTCACGGGTCAGATTCCTACCTTTGCGACCCAATTTCAACCCGAAGACCTTCCTCCAGAGGTGCAAAAAGGCAAAATTCGTCAACCCACATGGCGGCAGAAACTTCTAGAGACATATCCAGAAATGCTACGCACATGGAACAACGCGCCTTTACACCTCCTGTACAATCCATGCTACAGTCCAGTCCCACGCCGCAGGTCTTGGAAGGCATTCAATATCAAGGTACAGAACAACGCGCAATGCAAGGAATGGCTGAACTACCCGTACATTGCGCCACCACAGGGACCACCGTCGGTAGCATATATGATGGGAACCATTCGCCACTGGATGCCGCGCTTGAAGCCCATGCAAGATGTAGCAGCGCAAATGATGCTTAAAATCTTAGACATGATGCAAGTAGTCCTGAAGACCTTTAGAAATGCAGCCGCACCACAGGTACGTCTCCCGGGGTTTAGCAATGGAAATTACGACTTGGTGTATGACATGAGCACCACCCCCAGTATTCGTGTGGCTTACGCTTGGCATGCACGCATCAAATACCTCCCTGCCTGCTACAAACAGACCTTCGAAGAAATGTTCAGATCAGGTTTCTGGGAGTATCACTCGGAGATTTTCGCACCAAAGCCAACACATCTGCTCCAACTGTTTGCTTGTGAACAAGCAATGTACTCAGAGTACTACACCACCCCGCAACCAGAGACCCCTGGTGCAATAAATTGGGATGCATTGGAAGCTGATCTAGCAAGAGGCTTAAGGATAGGAGAACATGAACTGGCCACCAATGTCATCCAATATTACATCGACCACCCGAGAGAACAAAGGTCTGTCAGGGGCGACAGACGCTAGGAAGGGGGGCGTGTTGGCATACAAAGCAACAGAGGAGCCATGCACAATACGGCAACAAGGCCAAATCATTTTTTTTCCCATGGATTATGTACAACTCATGTGATTTTGATCACTACACAAACATTATAAATCCCGTTTTTGGTAGAATAGACTCCATTTTGTGCAAGCCGAGGAGTCCTCGAGCTTGAGGAGTATTAGAAGTACCATCGTACCAATTTTCATAATTTTTAGACTTCGTTTGAACCCTCAAATAAGCCCTGGAACCTAATTTTTAACTAGGCCGGACACTAGGTCTGGACAGGGCCAAAACTAGTCAAAAAACTATAAAAAGAGCTAGAGAGCTCATTTTAGAGGTTAGATTGTTTGTGAATTGAGCTTATGTAAGAGACCTTTTGATTAATGCAAAGAACTCCATTGCTCCTCTCCTTGTTCTTGCTTGTGTGCGCGTGTGTGTGTATGTGTGTGCATGCTTGTGTGCTTCTCACTCACGCACTTGTGTCTTCACTTGCTCATAGTCTTCATACTAGTCCTCACGTCTCCACGGATTGACAATTATGAGGTGAATCTTCTCACGTTGGTACTCACCATTGTGCTAGAGTGACACCTTCTTATCAGTATATAGAGCAGAGGGGTTGTTACCTTTTGATTGATCTCCTACCTTTGTAAACTTTGCTTCATGTGTGAATAGTTGGCCCATGAGTGTTGTGAGATCTGGGGTATGCATGTCCATGTAGAGGTCCATTGCAGTGGTGAAGCTTTCCCACTTATCATCTGCCTTGAGTCCATTTGTTCCTTGCCTGACTTTTGCTCCTCTTCAATCTCCTCTCCAATGCTTGCTAATTGGTCTGCCACATCTTTAATCTTGGTCACATACTCTGAGACTGATTGCTTGGGCTGCTTCCTAAGGGTTGTGAATTCAATCCATAGTTGATTCTTCCTGGCCCTTGTGTTGGAAGAGAAATATGTTGACAACGTTTCCCAAGTCTCTTGGGAAGTCTTACAGTTCCTTATATGAGGTAAAAGGAAATCAGATATAGAGTTAAGAAGGTAAGACCTTGCCAAAGCATCCTTTGCACACCATTGGTTGAGTCTTTCTTGTTCATCCTTGGTGGGTAGTCCTCTAGCTTTGAATGAGGGCAATTCCTCATCTCCTGATATCAATCCAAATAAGCTTCTTCCTTGTAGATAGGTCTTCATCCTTAGAGACCAAGCTTGGTAATTGTTCCTGTCCAATTTGTCAATGAATGAAGGAAAACCATCTCCCATGTTTACCTTATTTGCTCTGATACCACTGTTAGGAGAAATGGTTGGATGCACTCAGAAGATTGAGTTGATGCTGCTAATCCTGCTTTGCACCAGCCCTCTTTGACTCCAGATATGCTTAGTAGACATTTTGAGCTTCCAAATGATACCAAAATATGCTATATGTACTTTGGAAATGATTTGACTAATGATTAGATCAAAACAGATGAGTTTGCACTTCACTAGACTTGAAAACTTTCTATTTTGATCTTGATACCTGCTCAGTCTTTCACTCAGTGTGGCTAGTACACTTACAATTGATCAAATTCCTTCTAGACATATTAAATTAGCTTAACAAGCTACCATCTGCAAGTGTAATGAGAAGAAATGACAAACTATACTCAGAGAAAGAAGTTTAGCAAAATTATATGTACTCCCGACTTTTTAGGAACTCTGCAGAAGAATACCAGAGATCACTTCGAGCGAGATTTCTCCGAGATGGTTGATCCAATGACCTTCAAATTTTGTAGGCCTGTAGAATACTTTGTGCTGGTTCCAACAAGCCTTGAATCACTTGATTTGGTTCAGTAGGCACTGAGATATGCCCTGTTGAAGTTGACAGACTTGGAATACATGACTTAGAGAAAACAGAGATGATGAATGTGTATACTTCTATTGATTTATGTAGTTGTACAATCTCATTAGCATGACAAGCATAGCTAAATGAGGTATTGTGGTGTAGGCTAAGATGTAGCACTCACACACACAATGATACAATGATAAAATGCCTCGGGAAATGAGCAGAAGTGAGAGACACACCCGCGACTTTTTTCCTTTATCTTTTATAGAGATTGAGTGATCATTTGAATTTTGAAATTCAAATCTAAGCTCCCTAGAATCTCTCCTCTAAAAGTAGGGAGATATTCTCTCCATTTACACCATCCAATTTCCACGACTAATCAAGTAGGTGTGTGTTCATAAATGCCAAATCACTAAGACTTTTACAATGGAAGTAAAAAGATAATAAATCATAGGTATGGGTTCCTATGCCCTTTCCTTCAAGTGAAGCCTTGATGAAAGTTGTCCAAGCTAATCTTCCAAAGTTCCAAGCCAAGTGTGAAGGCTTGAAATGCACCAACACTATGCACAAGCGTTTCTTCAGCTCATTGAAGGACTTTTCGAAGTCATCGTTCCACTCAAAATTTTTCAACAAGGCATAAAGAGGTTTAGCTATGATTGCATACATGTGAATGAACCTACGGTAATATCCACAATGGCCCATGAAGGCTTGTACCTCTTTAACATTCCTTGGCCTCGGCAACTCCGCTATGGATTTTACCTTGTCCTCATCTGTTGATATTCCATTCTTAGAGACAATGTGACCTAGGATTTTACCTTGACATACCATGAACACACACTTCTCTGGGTTCATACACACTCGATATTCTCTACACTTATTGAAGATCTGTTTGAGCTCAGGGATGTGGTATTTTTGCTCTTGGGAATGAGCACATAAATCATCCATATATACTTCTAAGCTCTTTCGCAAGAACTCTTTGAAGACATGACACATGAGTCTTTGGAATGTTGCAGGTGCATTGGTGAGTCCAAATGGCATCACCCGAAATGCAAAGATCCCCCACTCTGTGGCAAAAGCTGTTTTATGTTGATCTTCTGGGGCAATGGCTACTTGATTGTAACCTGAAAATCCATCAAGAAAGCTATAAACTTCCTTTCCTGCAACACGCTCCAATAAATGTTCAGTGATTGGAAGCGGATAACTATCTCTTATCGTGGCGGCATTAACTTTTTTAAGGTTAATACACACACGTAACTTTCCATTCTTCTTGGGCACCACGACAATGGGGGACACCCATTCCGTATGTTCAATCTCATAGATAAATCCAGCTTCAATCAATCTATCAATTTCTTCTTTTATTTTGGCTGCATAAGTGTCATTATATGTGTAGGGCTTATGTTTGGTGGGCTTAGCATCTGCTATCATGGGGATCGTATGAGAACAAATTTTTGGATCTACTCCCTTTAAGTCTCTATAGTGCCATGCAAACACGTCCCTATATTCCCTTAATAAGGCTACCAACTCTGCTTCCTCTTCTTTACTTAGGTCATCTCTTATGTACGTACATCTCTCTTCAGTCTCTTCGATGGTGACTACAATTTTTTTGGTCTTTTCTTTGTTATCATATGCTTCTCTTGTTGTGGCCTCTCTCTTAGGCATTCGTGCCAAAATTTTTCGGTCCTCAACTTTGTATTTTTTGAAATTTTCTGGTACTTCAAACAATGGTTCCTCCTTGTCATGTTTCACTACTTTTCTCTTCTTTTTCTTTTTACTACCTTCACTCCCATCCTTTGAATTTACCGTTTTGATGCTTGTGAGAGGTTCTTCTTCTTTTTGTGTAAATACTCCTATGTCTTCTAGATAGTGCTCCTCTGAAATAAAGCAACTATCCATCACAATGGACTCTAGATCATCATCGTTCTCTTCTTCTTCTATGAAGTCGTTAGAGTCACATTCTTCTAGCAAAGGCTAACACATGAACACTGAAATATCATAACCCTCCTCATCACAATGAGGTGTCCATTGTTCTTCATTCACAGCAATGTCCATGGTGGCTAGGATTTTTGCCCAACCATGAGGCTCAAATTCCTCATCTAGAAATATCATCGGCGTATAGGTTGGGTCTCGAACTGGTCTATCTCCTTGAGAAGTTCCTTTTTCTCTTGCCTTTAAGCGTTTTTCCTCTTCCTTTACGACCTTGCACATCCACAAATGAGTATCTTCATGCATCCAGGATGTATCCGATGAACTTTTAGAATGCAGAGAAACTAAATCTTCTTGCTCCTTGTGGATAGGATTCCACTGTAGGGGTGGTACATCTATGAAGGTGTAATCCTTCAAATTGACCTTGGTTGTGATCCCTAAGCGCTGCAAGTACAAGGAGTTGGTTCCCCAATCCTGTACTGTATGCAGTTGTTGTAGGAAAGGCCTTCCTAGAATCATCTCGTAGACATTATTTTTCTCAAAGTTACATAGCAAATGTGTGCTCAAACTCTACACCACATGTGGTTAGAGTTATCCCTTCGAGCAATCCTAGAGGTCTTTCCACATGGCCATCAGCCATTTGAAGCTTCATTCTAGTTGATCTTAATGTGGGCTTGCTCCATCCAAAAACACTCTCACCACAAGTGAAAGCCTTCCAAGAAACCTATAAGAAGACTCAAGAACTAGAAATTCAACGATAGAGCTGAATGTAAATTATCACACAAGCTCCAAAATGGATCTTTGGATCAATATTTCCACTTGTGTAGTCAAAATTATTCCAAAACTACAAAATCAGCTTCTAAATTTCCCCAATTTTGGACCCAAATAAACTCTCAAAAAATCGATGCAAAGAGCCAAAGAAGACACTTTCAAGGCTCCAACATGTGTTAATATTAAGTATCGTGACTCCTACAATCATCAAGCAACTAGGGTTTTGTGGTAGGAAAACCTACTCAAGCCTTGGGTGGGACACTACTGAAATGTCACAGGAAGAACTAGTACTTTGTCTTCATTGATGGTTGAATTCTTCCTCTCATGTAACCAAAGGCATCAATGGTGACTTCAATGACTCAGATGACAAGATATGCCAAACTCTATGTCTTGGCCGCCACCTTAGTTATAAGTTTTGGAGAAAGCCACATGTGGGCAAGTGAGTGCTCACACAGTAGCAAGAACATTTTGCTTCAAATGACTCTAATATCAATGAAGTGTTAAGAGGATGATGCACCATGGATTCTCCTTTTTGAGAGTTACACAATGATGCCCTCGTAATAGAAAACAAAGCTCCGGATGACAAACATGATGCTTTGCACAAACTTGTAGAATGGTCCGCAATGATGCCCTTAGAGTAGAAAATAGAGCTCTAGATAACAAACATGATGCTTAACACAAACCTGTAGAATATGTAGACCTTCACAATATAGAGAGAGAAAGAACTCACATTTTCTAGGTTTTACAAATGCAACTCAACCTTAAATTTATGGCTGACCAGGCCACTATATGTTTTTTAAAGGCACCTCTCTCTCTCTCTCTCTCTCTCTCTCTCTCTCTCTCTCTCTCTCTCTCTCAAATTGGAAGCACCTTTCTGCATTCCTCCAACTCTTGGACAAGCCCCTTCCTCTCCAATCTCCTCCTATGAGCGCTCATTTCCCCTTCTTTCCTTTGAAGCACTCCAATTCCCTTCCACACTTGGTATCCCTTGCATGCTTGCCAAAATCTTTGTCACATTGCAAACACCCTCCTATTCTCATGTTGAAGCGTACTTGGGTGGGTTTATATGTGCCTGGAAAATCATTGTGGAATGCTTAGAATCATTATTTTTTTCACATGAGTCTTTCCTCAACTTTTCATGCACAAAAAAGTCTTCTCTCTCCTTTCACTATCTCTCGATCATTGGAATCACTTCATACCCCTCCATTTGTTATCTTTTCTAAATCTACCTCTCCTTCAACAAAACATAACTTATTGTTAACTTCTTCCATTTCTTTGTAGCTCTAAATTATACCATAAGCTACGTCTAAAGGACATTTCTTCCCGTCTAAGGAGCTTACAATCTTTCCATCATGTTCTTAGTGAAGATCTTATGAATCTATTCGTGGAGTTGAAATCTCCACGACATTCACCCCCTCTGAATTTATGCATCCTATGAATATGTGCATCCTCCAAATGCGCCAACACAAGTCTTTTGTAGCCATATCTACAACTATTTGAGAAATCCAAAAAGTGTGAGTAAAAGAATGATGTGGATGGGTATACAAAAACCTTAGTGATGATTCTGAGAATCTATTCATGGAGTTGAAATCTCTACCACAAAGTTGAAATCCAAAAAATGTCAGGTATGGTTTAGCTTCATGTCAGAGAGCTTTGGGGGTCTTCTTTGTGGTCAATGATGTATGTGAATATCCGGCCCGCTCCACCCAAGAGGCCTCTACAATTATTTTAAGACCCAATTCAGATTGAGTGGCGATACTCGCATGTCGCACGCTCAGTCCAATCCTTGTACTCCTTGTCTCAAATTTTTGTGCTTCCTTCTTCACACAAAGTGGTGGTACACCAAAGATTGGCATTGACATGGTGGTACAAACACACTAGCACAGTTCCGACCTCCCACCTCCACTCCAATTCTCCAGGCGTGCATATGTGGACATATAAATGTTGCGAACATTTGTTTTATGTAGGGTACAAGTTTCAAATTATGTAAATACCTTTGGGAAGTCTTCAAATACTTAAAGAAGGCTCATACTATTCATAAAATGTAGCAAAAATACCACATGAGTTCTAGAACATGGTGAGTCAAATTAGTGAGTCACAAGGGAGCTGCAGTGGTGTCCTAGTGGAAGGTCGATGTGGCTACTTCTCAAAGTCCATCAATACTTTGCTTATTTGAGAACTTGAGTCATGTAATACCTCCATCCAAGTGTCTAGCACGAATTTAGATGTATTAAGAAGATTTTAGATTAGTTTCCCATGCTATAAAAAGAGGAGAAAAGTCGTGATCTTGTGGGATGTCCAAGAGAGTCATATGTGTATCTCTATGTTGCTGTAGTTTTGTATGCAGAGATTACAGAGCTTGTATCTCCCTTACTATATATCCAAATTACATGTTTGATAGCTCATTTGAAAGCTCTTACTGTCTACTTTTTTCCTCTAAATTTTCATAATCATTGGATTTGTGAGCTGAGAGCAGTACTCTCTGCAAGTAGTGTGTGTTCTCTGGTTTTACCCCCTGCTAAAGGTCTCTATTAAACCTCAAACTTGCAGAGGTCATATCTCCTTGTGTATGTATCCAAATCATAAGTTCTTTGGCTTTTTAGAAAGCTATTAAAGTCTACATGTATTCTGGAAAGTTTAAGATTCATTGGAGTTGTGAGTTAAGAGCAGTAGTCTCTGCAAGTGATGTGTGTCCTCGGGTTCATCTCTGTTTCAAGGTCTCCATTAAAGCTGCATATTGCAGAGGTCATAGCTCATTGTGTATTTATGCATTTGAGGTGTTCTATAGCTTGTTGGAAAGATCTTAGAGTCTAGTTTATGTCTGTGAAACAGTTTTGGAAAATTCTAAGTGAGTAAACAGCAGTTTGCTCTGCAAGAAAACTGGTCTGTGTATATAAGTTTGTGAAAAAGTCAACTAGGTCCTGTTGGGTTTCACCTACTTCTAGCTATACTTTGGAGATCAATAAACTCCAACATTGGTATCAGAGCAAGTACTTGGAGGCTTGGAGAAGTTTATCATACCTTGATGAAGAATTTGAAGCTATCAAAGAAGCAGTTCATCATCAACACTACACAAAGGTAGAAGAAGATCGCAAGGAGGCATCTCAAGCAACATCCAAGCAAAGAAAGGTGCACATACCTCATTTACAAGGTAAATATTATATTTCTTCTCATCACACACATTGGAAAGAAGGCTTAAAGGAGGAAGCTTAGCATTTGTATTATGGGAGACCAACATGCACAAATAGAGAATCTTGATAAGACCAATTATCAAGCATGGAAGTTTAGAATCACAGCATACTTGCAAGGTAGAGGCTTGTATGGTTTGATTGACGGCACAGATATCAAACCCACATTACCAGAGGACCCAAATCAGCAACAATTGAGGGAGTTTAGACTTTTGAATGAGAGAGACAAAAGGGTTATATTCATTTTATCACAAAATATTCAAGATTCAATGGTAGGACAAATACAAGATCTAGACACAAGTAGAGATGTTTGGCTTGCATTGGAAAGGTTGTATGCTACAGGTACAAGAGCAAGGAAGATTCAACTCAAAAATGAGTTGAATAACATAAAGAAAGATACAAGAACATCGGTCAATGATTACATATTGAAAGTTAAAGAGATTGCAGATCAACTATGATCAATTCAAGCTCATGTGGAGGACGACGACTTGGTTGCACATACTCTCAACGGACTCAAAGATGATGAGAGATGGAAACCCTTCATTACTTCAGTTTATGTCATAGGAGAATTACCAGATTTTGATCAACTTATTGCCCTCATGGTCATGGAGGAGATGAATCTAAATGGTTCTACTTCAAATCAAAAAGGATCTCAAGGATAAGCTCTTTATATAGGATCATCAAGAGGTGGAAATAGAGGTAGAAGAGGTTCAAATAGAGGTCGAGGAGGAAGGAGTGATGATCAAGGGACTTCAAGTGGCTTCTTCAACACAAGAGGAAGAGGAAGATCAAGTGCGAGAGGTACGAGAGGCTAATACAACTACAATCAAAGACAAAGGAATGAAGATAAGAACAATTGCTATATATGTGGAAGGTATGGACACTATGCCAAAGATTGTTATCAAAATGAAAATAATCAAGGTGGTAATCGAAGAGGAGGCTATTCAAGAAGAGGTAAACAACAAGGAAATTATGCAGTTGAAGGTAAAAGTGATGATTATGATTCTCTTCTTATGATGAATGTAGAAACTAAGATGAATTGCAATAGCGATGTATGGTATGTAGATAGTGGCTGTTCTAATCACATGTCTCATGATGCTTCATGGTTTTCTAATATGCATAATCCTTCATGTAAAGGTCATGTTGAAACAGGAGATGATACAACACATAAGATTATGCAAGTTGGAGATGTCGTTATGCAGGATAAGAGCAAGACAAATTGCTTGAAGGATGTACTTTATGTGCCAACGATTACTAAGAATTTGATGTCAGTTGGTCAAATGGTAGAAAAAGGTTTGCAAATAAGATTTAATCATGCAGTTTCCTTCATTGAGGATCCAAAGCAAAGGAGGTTAATTGCTAGAGGTCAAAAACAAGGTAGATTGTTTACATTCAAGGTAAACCCAAATCATACAAACTATTTCTCTTATGGTATGCATCGAATAGCAGAGCTTGATCTATGGCACAAAAGGATTGGACACATGAATGTACACAGGTTAAAGGAGCTATCAAAGAAGAGGATTGTTGAAGGATTACCTGATCTTACTAAGCAACATATGGTGCATCTTTGTGAAGCATGTCAAATGGGTAAGCAGAGTAGACAACCTTTCAAGCATTCAAGCTATGTAAGTGATGGTTTGCTAGATCTCATACACACAGATGTGTGGGGACCTACTAAAGAGGCATCCTTGGTTGGTAATAAGTACTATGTATCATTCATTGATGATCATAGTAGAATGACATTTGTGTATTTTATTAAACATAAGAGTGAGGTCTTTGATTGTTTCAAGAACTTCAAATCATATGTCGAAAAGCAAACAGGAAGGTATATTAAGAAGCTAAGATCTGATGGAGGGGGAGAGTATTTCTCTCAAGCTTTTACTGATTTTTTGTATGATGAAGGTATCAAAAGAGAAGTTACATGCAGGTATACTCCACAACAAAATGGATTCGCAGAAAGAAGAAACAAAATCATAGTAGAAGCATCTAGAAGCATGCTTAATGATATGTGTTTGCCTAATTATTTTTGGGCTGAAGCTGTTAGCACGTGTTTACATTATGAATAGAGTTCCGACTGCTGGAGTTCATCATTTGAACCATATGAGGTATGGCATGGAAGGAAACCAAGTGTAAGTCATTTGAAAGTATTTGGTTGTGTATGTTATGTACATGTACCGAGTGAGGTGAGATCTAAACTTGATGCGAAATCAGAAAAATGTATATTTATTGGTTATGCAGATACTCAAAGAGGATATAGATGCTATAATCCTCATACCAAATCAAAGAGGATACAGATGCTATAATCCTCATACCAAGTGTAAGTCATTTGAAAGTATTTGGTTGTGTATGTTATGTACATGTACCGAGTGAGGTGAGATCTAAACTTGATGCGAAATCAGAAAAATGTATATTTATTGGTTATGCAGATACTCAAAGAGGATATAGATGCTATAATCCTCATACCAAGTGTAAGTCATTTGAAAGTATTTGTTTGTGTATGTTATGTACATGTACCGAGTGAGGTGAGATCTAAACTTGATGCGAAATCAAAAAAATGTATATTTATTGGTTATGCAGATACTCAAAGAGGATATAGATGCTATAATCCTCAAACTTGTTGAAGTTAATGATGAAGGAGAGGAAATTAGTGATGTATGTGAGTATGGAGAATCATCAAAGGTTCCTAATAAGAAAGGAAGAGCATCTACATTGGAGGTAAGAAGAACTTCAAGAGTGAGTAAGCAACCTCAAAGGTATACTTATGAATCTTTTATGAATACTCATTATGCTTTTATGGCAAAAGTTGAGCAGGAAAATGAACCCACATGTTATGATGAGGCAAAAGGAGATGAAAAGTGGGAGAAAGCAATGAGAGAAGAAATGGAAGCACTACAGGATAACAAGACTTGGAATTTAGTTCCAAAGACACCAAAACAAAAGGTAATTGGTTGCAAGTGGGTTTTTAAGATTAAAAGAAATAGTGATGGTAGTGTGTCAAGATATAAGGCTAGACTTGTAGCAAAAGGATATAATCAAACTCAAGGTGTGGACTATGAGGAAACATTTAGTCCAGTAGCAAACATGGCAACGGTAAGAACTTTGTTGGCTTTAGCTGCAAGTAAAAGGTGGAATATAAATCAACTCGATATAAAGAATGCCTTTCTTAGTTAAATGAAGAAGTGTATATGTCACAACCAGATGGTTATGTGGATGCAAAATGTCCTAATCATGTATGCAGGTTAAAGAAGGCATTGTATGGTCTTAAGCAGGCGCCAAGGGCATGGAATGCAAGGTTGGTAAAGTATCTTATGCTGCAAGGATACACAGCGAGTCATGCTGATCCTTCACTTTATGTAAAACATGTAGATGACATGTGTGTCTATGTATGCATTTATGTGGATGACTTGTTGATTACAGGGAATGATGCAAAAGAAATTGATGAGATAAAAGCTAATTTGGGAAAGGAATTTAAAATTTCAGATCTTGGTTTGCTTAGATACTTTCTTGGGATTGAAATTGTGTATAGCGATGAAGGTATGTGGTTGATACAGAGAAAGTATATATGTGATATGCTGATAAGGTTTGGTATGCAGGAATGTAAATTTGTTTCTACTCCAATGGAATGTAATGTAAAGCTGAGTGCAAAGGAAGGTGATGAGTTGCATGATATGAATGTATATAGATCCATGGTAGGATCTTTGATTTATGCAACAAAAACTAGACCTGATATATGCTATGCAGTGGGAGTATTATCACAGTTTATGCATGAACCTAGAGTACCTCATATGCATGCAGCGAAAAGAGTGCTTAGGTATTTGAAAGGTACCATGAACGAAGGATTATTTTATAGTCATGATGCTGATCTAACTCTTAAAGTCTTTAGTGATGCAGATTGGGCTGGAAGCAAAGATGACAGAAGATCCACAAGTGGATATGTGGTAATAGCAGGAAACAAGACATTAACATGGAATTCAAAGAAACAGCCTACAATTGCTTTATCTTCAAAAGAGGCTGAGTATAGAGGTTTAGCATTGGCTACTACTGAGGTTATGTGGTTTAAAAAGTTGTTTCATGACTTGAATGTGCAGGTTGATGTACCACTGATATATGGGGATAACTTGAGCAGCATTCATATGACCTCAAATCCTATTTTTCATGCTAGAACAAAGCATATAGAGGTTCACTATCATTATGTTCGAGAGAAGGCCATAAACAATGAAGCACAAGTTTCTTTTGTGGGAACAAAGGATCAAGTTGCAGATGTCTTCACCAAATCCTTGGATGGACCAAAGCTTCAAAGATTCAACTATATTCTTGGCATGAAGGAAGTACCCTTTGAAACTTGAGGGGGAGAATGTTGCGAACATTTGTTTTATGTAGGGTACAAGTTTCAAATTATGTAAATACCTTTGAGAAGTCTTCAAATACTTCAAGAAGGCTCATATTATTCATAAAATGTAGCAAAAATACCACGTGAGTTCTAGAACATGGTGAGTCAAATTAGTGAGTCACAAGGGAGCTGTAGTGGTGTCCTAGTGGAAGGTCGATGTGGCTACTTCTCAAAGTCCATCAATACTTTGCTTATTTGAGCACTTGAGTCATGTAATACCTCCATCCAAGTGTCTACCACGAATTTAGATGTATTAGGAAGGTTTTAGATTAGTTTCCCATGCTATAAAAAGAGGAGAAAAGTCGTGATCTTGTGGGATGTCCAAGAGAGTCATATGTGTATTTCTATGCTGCTGTAGTTTTGTATGCAGAGATTGCAGAGCTTGTATCTCCCTCATTATATATCCAAATTACATGTTTGATAGCTCATTTGAAAGCTCGTCTACTTTTGTCCTGTAAATTTTCATAATCATTGGATTTGTGAGCTGAGAGCAGTACTCTCTGCAAGTAGTGTGTGTTCTCTAGTTTTACCCCCTACTGAAGGTCTCTATTAAACCTCAAACTTGCAGAGGTCATATCTCCTTGTGTATGTATCTAAATCATGTGTTCTTTGGCTTGTTAGAAAGCTCTCAAAGTCTACATGTATTCGGGAAAGTTTAAGATTCATTGGAGTTGTGAGTTAAGAGCAGTAGTCTCTGCAAGTGATGTGTGTCCTCGGGTTCATCTCTGTTTCAAGGTCTCCATTAAAGCTGCATATTGCAGAGGTCATAGCTCATTGTGTATTTATCCATTTGAGGTGTTCTATAGCTTGTTGGAAAGCTCTTAGAGTCTAGTTTATGTGTGTGAAACAGTTTTGGAAAATTCTAAGTGAGTAAAGAGCAGTTTGCTCTGCAAGAAAACTGGTCTGTGCATACAAGTTTGTGAAAAAGTCAACTAGGTCCTGTTGAGTTTCACCTACTTCTAGCTGTACTTTGGAGATCAATAAACTCCAACAATAAAGAATATAATATTTCACCAACTGTGATACAATAATTTTTTAATGCTGAAATTATTTAAACTATGATGAAGAAATTTGAATTAGCTCATTTCATTTGTTAATTCTAGCACCTCTTGCATTCACACTAGGGGCGACACAAAATTAAAAGATCGTTGTTCCACCCTTACATGTGAATAGATGGATGGCGGAACAATCTACTTTTCTCTTGTTCCGAATGGAACTTAAAAGATTTTCTATCTTTGTTCCACCACCCTAGTGTGAAGCCACCCTAATTCTACCTTCAAGAAGGTCAAGTAGCATGGACTCTTTCGCACTTCTTTTTCTTGTTCCCTTAGTGTGAAGCCACCCTAATTCTACCTTCAAGAAGGTGAAGTAGCATGGACTCTTTCGCACTTCTTTTTTCTTGTTCCCTTCTTGGAGCCTCTTATTTTGTACTAATTATTTTTCCTTTCAATTTTCTTAGTGAGGCATGTGTTGTTCATGTACCCCTTCTTTAACTATCCTATATTCTTTATGGTCTTCCATCATGCGATGTACGTTTTTAATATTTGATGCTTTTTCTTGCACTTGTGCTTTTCCTTTATGTCTTTATGCTCTATTGGAGGTTGTGATGCTTTGTCTTTTGCTTGATCAATTTCCTTCCCTTTAATGCCAAAGATTATTTTTTCCATCCATTTACCCAACATTTTGACCATGTATTTATCCATAAATGACAACCCAATGATCATGTCAAATGAATCCTTTGGGATGATCAAGAAGTCCAACTTTCCTTACCATTCACCCACTGTCATGTGGACATTCAAAGAAATTTTGATGATGTTGTCCTTTTCTTGAGCAAGTAAGACATACAAATCCAATGTTTATTGAGGGTAAGTTTTAAACTAGTTGTAGAGTCAAGTGACATAAATTTATGTGTGGCTTCAAATTCCACCAGCACAACTTTTTGGGTGTCATCAAAAGTACCCTAGAAGTATATATTCTTAATCATGTGGAGAGTGATTGGCAGGCACCAAGACGTTGATACCACATCCCCAACATGTGGGCCGCTTTTTAAAGTGCTTGGATTGTTTTCAATGTTTTCAACTTTGGTAATGGTTACCTTTAACTTGCATACCTAGGGCTCATCTTCAATTTGAGCTGCTTACATGATGTATAGAAAGCTCTAATAGATATAGCATAGATCTCAAAACTGAGAGCAAATGTGAAAATAGAGAAAATAGAGCCATCGTACACAAATGGATAAGGGAGATGGATGTCCCAATGCACATAAATATGGAAATATCAAATATTGTTTCATCTTTCTTAGAGCTACGTACGTGCTCCAAGATGCTCTGAAGCATACTCTCTTACTGGGAAATCCTAGTGCTCATGATTTCTATGGTATATGCTAAATGGTTCTCTATGAGGTGAAGAAGGTTTTGAGTCCATGACTATGAAAGTGTAAGTTCCCTTTTATGCTTTTGTTTATTTTCTCCTTTTTTCTTATCAATGTGTCTTAAAAAGTGATAGTGGAAACTAACATATCACAAGTCTTTGCATAAGAAAAAAAAAATCAACAAACACTATTAGTATGCTCTCTACTTTTTATGCATCAATCAACTATCCATGCAAATTTTAAAAATTTCGATAGCATTTGGAGAAGAAATCGACAATGAAAAAAATTTAACCAAGTGCTCTACATGCACTTCAAGACAAGTGTGTTGGTGAGCACACAATATACAACCAAAATAACCAAAGGGCACTACACACTCTGTATAATGATGAACGTGCTTCCAGTATGGATAAACTTATAAGAACACTAAATGTTTTTACTTTCTCCTTGCCATACATGCAAGAAACTATGCTACCATCCTACTTTGGTTAAAAGTGCATAGCTTAACAAGCATATGGGCAAGCACATATGCATGTATAACATGGCTAAGTTTATCCTAGATGCTAAACAATACATAAAAGAGAGTAGATATGCATAAATTCACAAGAAAACTTATCTTAAGTATCAAAAAATCTACTTGCACATATAGCACAGGTGCTAAAAATGATCACCACTTAGTTCCCTTGAGTCTTTAAGTCGCCACTAATCATCCTTGTGTCAAAAAAGTACTCCAATGAGGCTCACTAGTAATGGAGAGACAACTTTGAAGCTTCGTACAGGTTGTTGAATGTAGCCAAATGATATCTTTTAGGCAGTCCATGGATAGCTAAGTCAAGATTCCATAATAAGTGCAATCACTCCATTTGGATCTAAAATGAGGAAGCTATTGATATTTGAGTGAAGATGGGTAGGATCTTGATGCTCATTTAGAGGGGGAGGGCGTAGATGAAGAAATTGGATGGTTCTTCTTCCCTCTCTGAAGTTCAGTCATGACTTGCACATGCAAGCATTCCCTTCATCCCACATGACCATGCATCGGCACCAAAAGTGGGCTCATATAGAAGCTTATGTGCCAAAGTCTTTTGCAACAAGAGGAAGGGACTGACAATGATGTTCAACTCCTCCTTGCTCATGTACACACACTCATGGTCAGATTTTGGGGCATCGAACAACTATCTTGGGTGCACAAGGTCTCTTTGGGGGGGGGGGGGGCATGGGCTCCTCTCAGGGGACACTTGAATCCTTCTTTTGATAAGAAAGGTCCATGGTTCCCATCCTCTCTCTTGGACGGCCAAGTTCACAAAGCTCCAAAGCGGATAATCAATTTGAAATGTGGTATCAGAGAGAATTGAATCTCTACTTTTGGAACCAAACACAGTTAAGCGTGTAACTTAAGACGTGTAATGTAATGAAAAATAGAAAACATGGGTTTCAACATCAATGTCTTTATCCATCCAAGCAGTACTTGAATGAGAAGAGGATTGTTCTTTGAAAGCTAATATATCTTGAGAAGAATGTCGAAAATTTCTTTTCCTAAAGAAATAGGTACATTATGCCGAACCATTTTTGTGGGCAAGGCCTCATATTCAATTCTATAATGAGAGAAGTCTTTATAGCTGATCAATTGAGGGAAAAGTCTTCAATTCCAATACAAGTGAGGAGTGTCAATGGATTTAAAGTTATGAGGATTTGGGTTGGCTTCATGGCTTATGAGAAAATCTTCATGATTATGATGTAAGAGGTTCGATTCCCACAGGGATCATATGTAAAACAATAAGCTTTTTTATGAACCTTCAAAGTCAGCAATACAACAAAAATAAGTGAACCAAATTTTTCTTAGCCTCATTATTCAAATGGAATTTATCCGATAAATACAATGAGAAAAACCTATAAGAAATAGAAAATAATGCATACAATTTTTTTTTTGCAATAATAGCTTTATTAACCTCTAAACTTAGTGTGGATTCACACAGCCTGGCGCCAATGAAGAGATTGTGAGGCAATTCCATGTGGCAGCTATTTATTAGTCAACAAACAAAACAAAATGTTCTAGCTCCACTAAAAACTATATCGACCTTCCCCCTCGAAACAAAAGCAATAGATCAAAACATGAAAGATCTATGATTGTGGAAGTGCAAATTCTCAATCCAAAGATCAGAGTGATTTAGTGTTTGTCTATAGTAGTGCTTGATGTGAATGGCCTAGGCAATGGAAAGCTTTTTCCATCAGACCTGTCTTTTACTCAAAGAGTTTTTGGTGGTTATTTTTCTCCGATCACCCATTTCTGTTTTCTTGAAAGTTTGGAGGAAAGTTTGATTTTTGAAATTTGGAAATATTTGTTTGATCTTTTGAAGATCTTGGGAGGTCTCATCACGTTTCGTTGTGTAGTTTGATGTTTACAAGTTTTTACACATAACATTGTGGTATCAAAGCTTTTGTTTTTTTATCAGATCTTTCATAAAGCCTATTGAATTATCTTCTTTGTTTACAACAATTCAACATGGAAGATTTGAGTGCATCGATTGAGAAGTTATCAGATGGGAGAAACTATCACATGTGGCAATTTAGAAAGGAGTCTTATCTCATGTCTAAAGGTCTTTGGGGATTGATAACAAGTATAGAAGTGAAGCCGATATTACCAGAAGCTCCTACACAAGCAGATCGAGCAAGAGAGCAAGAATGGATCGAAAGAGACAGAAGAGTTTTGTTTATTATCTCACAAATAGTTTCGAATACTATGCTTGGACATATAAGAGGTCTGAATACTAGAGAATCCTTCGAGTCTCTAGAAAGGTTATTGCAACTACCAATAGAGCAAGGCAAACACAACTTATTGGTGAGTTGCCAAGAGTAAAAAAGAAGCCACAACAAACAGTTAATGATTATATTCTTGAGGTAAAATCTCTTATTGAAACATTAGCATCGATTGATGCATCTCTTAGTGAGGATATAAAGTTTAATAGCATGTTAAATGGATTGAGAGAAGATGAAAGATGGAATTATTTCATTACATCTATCATGACTCGAGAGAATCTACCATCCTTTGAAGATTTACAAACGCTCATGATGAATGAAGAAATCAACATAGAAGATGGGAACTCTTATCATTCACAAAGAGGTAGTCAAGGACAAGGTCTTTATACTTCATCAAATATATCAAGAGGTAGAGGAAATTGAAGAGGAGGATGAAGATTCAACAACAATGCAAGAGGAAGAGGAAGCTTTAATGCTACTAGAGGAGGAAGAACAATACAACAAAGTCAACAGACTCAACCAAATCAGCAAGGTAACTTTACTTGTAATTATTGTGGTAAAGTTGGTCATTATGCCAGGGATTGCTTCTCCAACCCAAAGAGAAGAGGTGGTTTTAGAGGAGGACAAAGAGGAAGAGGCCAAGATCACATGCACCAAAACAACAACATAGTGCAAGAGGAGGCTCAAACACAGAAGGAAAAAATTATTATGGCTATGCATACAAAGATGCATAAGAGGAAGGTAAGCAACAAAACTTGGTATGTAGATAGTGGTTGCTCAAACCACATGAGTCACAACATGAATATGTTTGTGAACTTACACAAGCCAAATCCAAGAGTCACAGTTGCTACAGGAGATAGTACTGAGCATGAAGCAGTTTACATTGGTGATTGTCCACTTAATGAGCATGTAACTCTCAGAGATGTTTTGTTTGTTCCTACTATTACAAGAAATTCGATTTCAGTTGGACAGATGGAGGACAATGGAGTGAAGGTCGATTTTGACAATAATTAGTGGTAAGCTTATTAGAAGAAGAATGGTACTTTTGTTATAAAAGGACAAAAGGTAAATAGATTATATACTTATGATGTTGAAGTTTCACATTATGCAGGTTATACAATGGTCAGTGGGGCTCAAGTAAGTCAAATGGATTTATGGCATAAAAGATTAGGACACACCAGTGTTGGAAGATTGAAGGATATTGCAAAGAAATCTTTGGTTGAAGGTCTACCACAACTACCTAAGCAAGATTTGGATTTTGTTTGTGAGGCATGTCAGTTTGGAAAACAAGTATGAACTCCTTTTTCAAAAGAAAGATTGCAAAGCAGAGGTATTTTGGACTTGACTCATACTGATGTATGGGTTCCATCTCAAGAAGAGTCCATGGCAGGTAGCAAGTACTTTGTAATGTTTATTGATGACTTCTCAAAGTTTACATTCATTTATTTTATGAAATACAAATCCAAAGTATTTGATATGTTCAAGAAGTTTAAATCATTGGTTGAAAAGCAAACCGGTCAAAGCATAAGAAGGTTGAGATCATATGAAGGAGGTGAATATTTTTATAATCAATTTCTTAAATAATTAGAGGAAGAAGGAATAAAAAAGGAGACTATAAATAGATCACACCTCAACAAAATGGTGTGGCCAAAAGAGGAAATAGGTCTATCTTGGGGATGGGTAGGTGCGTATTAAATGAAAAGGACTTACCACTTACTTTTTGGGCTGAAGCATGCAATATGGTAGTTTATGTGATGAACAGGTTACCACCTACTCAAAGTCATGTACAAAAAGCACCTTATAAATTGTTTTGAGGATCAAAACGAGATATTTCTAATTGTAGAATTTTTGGAAGCATATGTTTTGTTCATGTTCCACAAAAGTTAAGGTCAAAGTTGGATCCAAGGTCACAAAAAATGATTTTCATTGGTATGGCAGAAGGGCAACTAGGATATAGATGTGTGAACCCAGATACAGGAGAGGTAATTGTTTCGAGAGATGTTATTTTTCATGAAGATAAATCTTGGTATAAAGATGAAGTGCATGTAGATGAAGAAGAAACTACAAGAAGTCATGAAGAAGAGCCAAGTTCTCCACGCTCACCAGAAATTCAAATTACACATGAAAAGATAACTCCCCCAATCAAAAGTTGAAGAAAATTCTCCATTTGATTTCAAAGGAAATCGAGTCATAGGGAGAAGAAAGTGAAGGTTCTACGTCAAGAAGAACTCAAACTCGAAGGCAAGAAAAGCATGGTAGGACAAGAAGTAAATCAAGGTATCCAGTAAGAGAAAGAAGGCAACAGCAAAGATTTTCTGATGAAGCTTATATGGCAAAACTTCTTGAGGAGCAAAAATCAACAACTTTTAAAGAAGTATCAAAGGTAAAGAAATGGGTTAAAGCAATGGATGAATAAATGATAGCTTTGTATGAGAATAATACATGGAGTTTAGTTCCAAGGCAACATAACATGAAGGTAATTGATAACAAATAGGTGTACAGGATAAAGAGAAACAGTGATAGTTCAGTAAGTAGATATAAAAGCACGGCTTGTTTGTAAAGGTTATGCATAGAGTTATGTCATCAATTATGAGGAGACATTTTCTTCTGTTGCAAAGATATCAACAATAAGGACATTAATAAGTGTTCTCACAAGCAAGGTATGGAATCTTTGTCAATTAGATATCAAAAATACATTTCTCAATGGTGATTTAAAAGAAGATGTGTACATGGAGCAACCAGCAGGTTATGATGATCCCAAGAAGCCTATGCATGTATGTAAACTCTTGAAAGCATTGTATGGTCTTAAGCAAGCTCCAAGGGCTTGGAATTTTAGATTGGTAAAGTTTCCTAAAAAGCAAGGATACAGGTGTTCAAATGCAGATACTTCTTTGTATGTTAAAATTGAAGGATCATTGATTGTTTATATCTCAATTTATGTGGATGACTTGATAATAATAGGAAAGAATGAAGGTGAGATAGTCAGGATCAAATCAGAGCTTGGATCTTAATTTAAAATTTCAGATTTAGGAGAATTGACATATATTCTTGGAATCAAAGTTTTGAAGAAAGAAGATGGTGTATATCTTCTATAAAGGAAGTATATTTCAAATTTGTTAAAGAAATATGGCATGGAGCATTGCAAGAGTATCAGTAATCCAATGGAACCCAATGTGAAGTACAGTGTTGAAGATGGTGAATCTTTAGAAGATCCACTTATCTACAGGTCTTTGATTGGTTCTCTTATATATGCAACATTAACAAGGCCGGATATTACATTTAGTGTAAGTACATTGTCTCAATTCATGAACAAACCCAAAGATGTTCATATGCAAGAAGCGAAAAGGGTCTTGAGATATTTGAAGGGTACATTAACTGAAAGTTTGGGTTATAAATATCATGATGGTATGGATTTGAAAGCATAGAGCGATGTGGATTGGGCTGGAAATAAGGATGACAAAAGGAGTACAAGTGGATATCTGATATTTGCAGGTAATAATTTGGTTTCATGGAGTTCTAAAAATCAGCCCATAGTAGCCCTTTCAAGCACAGAAGCTGAATATAGAAGCCTTACAAATGCAACATGTAAGATTATGTGGTATTTGAAGCTTTATGAATATATCAATCTTTCTACAGCACGTCCACTACTCTTTGGAGATAATGCAAGTTCATTACAGCTCGTGTCTAATCCAGTGTACCATGCAAGAACCAAACACATTGAAGTACACTACCACTATATCCGAGAGAAGGTGGTGAATGATGATATTGATATTCAACATGTTGGAACTAAAGATCAATTAGCAGATATACTCACAAGAGCAGTGGATGCTCAAAAGCTCAAGCGAATCAAAGTTCTACTTGGAGTCAAAGCTTTGGATTTATAGCTTGAGGGGGGCAATGTTACATAAGAACAAGCTCTAAAGTATTATTTTTTAGGCTATGGATTTTATTATTTATGATAAATGACATGTGGAGGCACTCACATCTCCAAATTTAGAGTAAAAGTGATGTGAAACTTAAACCCGATGTGAAATGTTCCATGATAACTTGACGAGCCTTAGGAGTTGGATGATCACTTGGAGTTGGTGTTAAGGATCATCACAGACCCATCAAGTGACCCATCAAGTGAAGAAGAGAGATTGATTGAAGGTATTCTTCATGAATTTCATTATTATACTTCCCTTCTTGCTATTGCATCTAGACTTAACAATCTGTTGTATAATTTTGAAGAACAATGGGTATGAAAAATTATAGACTTCATTAAGGCCAATAGGGGGGAATTCAATGAGCTAAATGTAGCATTATATTTTTTATATTTTGATCAACTAGTTGATCAATATGGGTTGCCTGTAGCTATCAAAAAAGAAATGTTCATAAGGATATCTAATGGCTTTACACATGAGTGAATTTGACTTAGAGTGGTTGATAACTTAACATGGGATAATTTTAAGAACCAGCTCTTTGTCGAATTCTCATATGAGGATTATAGTAAAAACAACAGGATACCATTTTTATGATGGATTGAGTTCTCCAATAGTGACATGCATATTAAAAAAGCCTTCATTGAATTTGAAGTCAAATTTAATCCGTTACCTCAAACCTTAGGACAATCTTAGAACCAAATAAACTAAAAGTATTTCTAGATATGCTAGAAGCGTCTCAAGGAAAAGAGTTAGAGCCTAGATTAGAAGATGTAGACACAGGTAATGGTCTAACTGCTGGCTAGTCTAACTTTTGGCTCGGAGATAGTAAAGGTTGAGGCTCATGGCCTAGCACAATGATGGGAAAGATTTTTCAAATGCATAAGTGCTAGGGAAGGATCACCTAAAGGTAACGTGCCTATAATTGAAGTTGATCAATTGAATCAAACTAGAGAAGGTCCAAAAATTGCTCAACTTGTACTTAAATTGATCCTCTTACTAAAAACGTGGAAACTCTATTGATTGAAATTATTATATTGAAAAATATGCAAGGTTAAGAAATTAAAATCCAAGTTCAAGAACCAATTAAAAATCCTTTTAATCAATCAAGGAGATGCATATGGTGCGATGACTTTGTTCACCTTTATTGGACATGCATATCTCTACCTGAAGCAAAAGAAAGGAACTTGGTGTTGGCATACAAAGCATCAGAGGAGTCATGCACAATACGGCAACAAGGCCAAATCATTTTTTTCCCACGGACTATTTACAACTCAAGTGATTTTAATCACTACACAAACATTGTAAATCCCGTTTTTGGTAGAATAGACTCCATTTTGTGCAAGCCGAGGAGTCCTCGAGCTTGAGGAGTATTAGAACTAGCGACATATCAATTTTCATAATTTTTAGACTCTGTTTGAGCCCTCAAATAGACTCTAGAACCTAATTTTTAACTAGGCCGGACACTAGGTCTGGACAAGACCAAAGCTAGTTAGAAAACTATAAAAAGAGCTAGAGAGCTCATTTTTGGGGGTAGATTGTTTGTGAATTGAGCTTATGTAAGAAATCTTTTGATGAATGCAAAGAACTCCATTGTTCCTCTCCTTGTTCTTGCCTTGTGTGCGCGTGTGTGTGTATGTGTGTGCATGCTTGTGTGCTTCTCACTCACGCACTTGTGCCTTTACTTGCTCATAGTCTTCATACTAGTCCTCATGTCTCCACGGATTGACAATTATGAGGTGAATCTTCTCACGTTGGTACTCACCATTGTGCTAGAGTGACACCAAATTTGGCGCCGTTGCCGGGGAGAGAGCTTCGAGGACGAGCGTGTGATGGTAAGACGTCGAGTTGAGACATTGGAGTTATAGGTAATATCCTTCTTTCTCTTAATTTTTCTTCATTTTTTCCTTACTTTCGCATCACCATCATCACCATCATCATCTCCACCATCTCCCACCTCCATCTCCATCTCCACAAAAAATTTCAGTTTTTTGGTCATATTACACCCCCCACCTCATTTCCCTCATTTCATTGTGAGAGAGAGCGAGAGAGAGCTTGCATGCTATCTGTTTTTGGTGTGTTTTTGAGCTTTTGTTGCAGGAACTTGCTGTACCACCTCCTCCAGCAGTGTGCGCAGGTACGACAGACTTTGCACAGGTCCCGGGACGACGACCTCTGTCTGTCGCGACAGACAGAAAAACTTAAAATTTTGTGAATGCATGTTGGGCACGGTAACCTACACCATTAGGGCACTCTAAATCACTAGAAGTTTCTCAAAAATTTGCGTTTTTTCAGTCTATCGCGACAGACACCGTCTATCGCGACAGACACTGTCTATCGCGACAGACACCATCTATCGCGACAGACAGAAATCCACGATAGACCCCGTCTATCGCGACAGACACCGTCTATCGCGATAGACCAAAATTCCACGACAGACAGCGTCTATCGCGACAGACACCGTCTATCGCGACAGACAGAAATCCACGATAGACCCCGTCTATCGCGACAGACACCGTCTATCACGACAGACCAAAATTCCACCACAGACAGCATCTATCGCGACAGACACCGTCTATCGCAACAGACAGAAATCCACGACAGACAGCGTCTATCGCGACAGACACCGTCTATCGCGACAGACCAAAATTTCGCGACAGACACCGTCTATCGCGACAGACACCGTCTATCGCGACAGACCAAAATTTCACGACAGACATCGTCTATCGCGACAGACACCGTCTATCGCGACAGACCAAATCATGACAGACGACAGACAGCGTCTATCGCGACAGACACCGTCTATCGCGACAGACCAAAATTCCGCGACAGACACCGTCTATCGAGACAGACCAAAATTCCACGATAGATAGCGTCTATCGCGACAGACACCGTCTATCGCGATAGACAGCCCCCACGATAGTTTGTGTCTATCGCGACAGACAGACATTTTCGGCAAAAATTAAGGGGTAAATTTTTGGAAATTTAGGCTAAATTTTGGGCATATTTGCACTCTCAAATACTCATACACTTACAAAGGCCTTAGAAAAAATGCATTAAAACCCCTGAAAGGTTCTGTTTGTCTAGTTAACCCCCTAAACCCTGAACGGTCATAACTTTTTCATACGAAATCCATCTTTTGAGCTCTAGGGCTTGTCGGAAAGCTCGTGGCATATACTACACGCCCTCAACTATTTTTTATAAGAATAATGCGTTGATTTTCAGATAGGATATTTGGGAGTTGACACATTGAGGGGTAGGAACACCAAGGGAGCTCTAGAGGAAATTTCTAGCAATACAAAAGGGGGAACAAGGGTCATTAAAAAAGTGTCTGAAATAAATTGTCTGTCAATTGAAAGGTCAACTTGGAGCTAATCTTGGGATTGATGCAGGTCTATTGAGAAGCAATTGAGAGCGTCCAAGCAAGGGTTTTGCGCAAGCTTGAGAATCAACTTCTCGAGCACTAAAGAGCAAGGTTCAGCAAGAAAGGTCGGAATACTCTCAACTCCTCTTCGTCAATTCCTAGCTTAGGCTAAGAACGATTAGAAGTAGGAGTAAGTTAGGGCGACGATAGGCAACTACCAAGTTGAAGCATACCTAAAATTTCAAGCTCAAGCTAAGGGCATAATCCTTGTACTGTCGAGAATTTTAAAGGGAAAGAACTTAACGTGGAACGATCAACTGTAAGTGCGAAACAACATTCAAATATTCCTGATGACGTGATATCAGACAAGACCTTAAACGCGATAAAATAACTAAAAAGAACCAAGCGACTAATATAAAGTAACCAGTAACGAGGTTGTACTCTGGGCAAAGAATTGGGCTACTTAGATAGGCATATGAACCTTAGATCACGACGACATCTAGTAAGGGAGAGACAAAGCCTTAGATCTTCAGAGGCTAGTGTTAACCACACTGCTAGGTCTTGGGCCCAACAGTTGAGCCACCACTCGTGCTACCCTAGCTCTGAGACCAGTGAGTCAGAGATGTCCCAAGGCATGGACAGGCCTACGGGAAGTTCAGGTGTGCCTTACTTGTACAAGGTAGAAGGCCCATACAAAACACAGCTGGAATACCTTAGGACCAACCGATTAGGTGCCAGCATCTATGAGGACGGCCTAGGAAGATCCGTGGTCCAGATTAAAAACCCAGACCAATCCATAGGACTAGAGCACCCAGCTGTCAAGTTTGAAAACGGTGCATACCTGGACAAAGAAGGAACCATATACGTAGTCACCAGTCACCCAGATAGGACGGACGAATTTGGAAATGTGCCACCTACACAAAACCAGTCAGTGACGATCCAAGGCTTCTGCCAAGATTGTGGAAAAGAGCATCTCTTACGAGATTGCCCAAAGAACCCCAATAATATGCCAAAAATCACGCCTATCAATGTTATTGGGTTAGTGGTAGATTCCAGCGGAAGTGTCACTTCCACTGCACCCGTACAGGTAGTCATGAGAGCTCAAGCAGTGCAGCAAAACCAAGGGGTAGGCAAGGAAAAGAGCCCAGACGCTAGCGATACTAAGAGCCAAAATAAAAAGAGAACAAGAGCTTGGAGAGATAGCCGCGAACGCATGAAAAGGCAATGGGCAAAGAGGATGAGTGAACTTGAGGAAAGTCTACGAGAAACCAAGGCGAAAATCATAGAGATCACATCTCAACCGCACTTTCACACATTCCCACCGCTACCATCCCCATCACCCTCCATCCCTCCACCCTCTAAGACACCCCACGTAACCCACCCACCACCCCAAGCAGGATCAGTATTAGCTGATCCCACTCCTGAAGACATAGACATGATGCTTAAAGCATATCAGGCCAGAATCCAAGAAGGGCCAAACGTCACGGATCATGACAAGTGCTATCCTAGAGCTGACCTAGAGATAGAAAGAACCAAGCTGTGCGCGAAAATGGTCGCATTGGCTCAGACTATGTTTGAAGCCAGTCGCCTTTTCAATTACTCGGGCTCAGCCAAAACGCAATTACACTTGGATGGACTCCTAGAGAAGTTAGAGGGAATAATTGCAAGATCTGCCAAGGAAGAAAAAAATCAAGAAAAAGATAAAGCAAGCAAAAACATGAACCATCCCCCATCGGAAGTTTATGTGGCCAATTCCACTAAACCAGACAACTTCCCCTCCTTAGAAAGAATAGAGAGGCTAATTGCACAATCAGAAAAGGAACCTGCCCCTCAAAGAAAGGAAAGGGCAAGAGAACGGATAAGCAAGCCTCTTCAGGAAGCCCATGTGCCTCCTCAAGAAGCTTATCTTCCCCCCCAAAAGGCACATGAGCCTCCCTCGAAAGCTTGCGTACCTCCACAGGTTGCCTACATTCCTTCTCAGGGAGCGTACGAGCCTGTTCGGAAGAGTAATAGAATAAGTAATCCTCCCCAGGAAGCTTGTGCTCCAGCCATCTATGAGAACGAGGAGAGAGCCAACGATGGAATAAGCCCTCCTTCCCAGGTTGCTTACGTGCCTAATTCTACGAAGCCAGACACTTCTTCTTCTATGAATCGGTTTGCACCAGACTTCCTACGGGAGATTCAAGAAGACAAATGGGATAACGAAAGTGAAGTCGCCCCTCCCTTTGAACTTGTGGATGATGCACACGACCAATTCCCATAAGACATCCCATCTATTTACGGGGAACATGAGAGTACTCAATCTCACGAGAGATTAGACTTCGAGTCTAATTCTTTACAAGAACTACCCCATTTCACAGGCCCATGGGAGGTAAAGTCCACATGTATGCGAGCACCTACAGTCATGGTAAGAAACGAAGATTCAGTCATACCTAGGAACACAGAGGTAGTGAAGAACACTAACGTGCAGTGCAATCTCAAGTTAGAAGAGCTACTCAAGGTTAGACCTGAATTATGGAAACATGTCGCCAAACAAGTACCAGAAATAGCCAAACCTCGTTCCCAGGTAGGATCCCATAGGACAGTGCCAGAAATTCCCTTGGATAAGATAGGAGATATGTGTGAAGGTGAAGAAGGGAACACCTATCTTCCCATCACCTACCAGGAGTACACCACCAAGGCAATTTTGGACGGTGCAGGAGTTGCAATTGCCACTACTTCCCTATGGAAGTGTTGGGGCAAGCCAGCACTCAGGCCCACGAGGATGAAATTGCAAATGGCCAATGGTCACATAGAGAGACCCTTAGGATTGCTAGAAGGAATAACTCTCACCACTTGTGGTGTTGAGTTTGAGCATACATTTGCTATATGTGACTTCAGCAAAAATCATGCTTATGAGATGATTTTGGGAAGACCATTTATGCGACAGTTGCAAGTGGTACAGGACTGGGGAACCAACTCCTTGTATTTGCAACACTTAGGTGTTACGACCAAAGTCAATCTCAAGGATTACTCTCATAGAGATGTCCCTCCTATCCAATGGAATCCCATCCATAGAGCCAAAGATGATACAGAATCGGTGCATTCCATAGGGTCTGGATCCTCATGGATGCATGAAGACACTCACTTATGGATGTGCAAGGTAGCAGTAGAAGAAGAGAAGAGAGAGAAAGCCAGAGAGGTAGGTGCAAAAGAAACACATAGATCAATTCAAGACCCAGCCTATGCACCTGTAGTTTTTCCTGATGAGGAATTTGAACCCCATGGCTGGGCAGAAATTTTAGCAACAATGGACGTAGCCATCAATGAAGAACAATGGACACCTCACTGTGATGAGGATGGCTATGACATTTCAGTCTTCTCCATAGAGCCAATCATGGGAGAGGCAGTTCTAGAAGAATGCGAACCTAGCCCTGATGCATTTGAGGATGCAAGTGACTCCGATCTAGAGTCAATCATTATGGATCCACCATTTGCATCAGATGAAGAATACTTCCATGAAGTAGAATTTCAACCCCAGAGACATGGAGAGGTCACAAATGATGTAAGATTAGCAACACATGTGACCCCGAAGGAAGAAGGAAAGAAACGAAAGAAGAGAGAAGCCTCACCAGAAGAGGAAGAATCTTTGTTTGAGGTCCCATAAAATTTTAAGAAGTATGAGATAGACGACAGGAGAGTCATGATAAGAATGCCTAAACGAGAGGCACAAGTAGGAGAGGCCTATGATAACAAAGAAACCACCAAGAAAATAGTTGTGGCCATAGAAGAAGGAGAGGAGAGATGCACGTACATAGGCCATGACCTAACAGAGGAAGAAGAGCATGCGTTGATAGCCTTGCTAAGAGAATACAGAGATGTATTTGCTTGGAGTTACAAGGATTTGAAAGGTGTTGACCCCGATATATGCTCACACACTATCCCCATGACCTCAGATGCTAAACCCTCTAAGCAAAAGCCCTATACTTATAATGATAATTACGCTGCTAAGATCAAAGAAGAGATAGATAGATTGGTTGAAGCTGGATTTATCTATGAAATTGAGCACACTGAATGGGTATCCCCCATCGTAGTGGTGCCCAAGAAGAATGGCAAGCTGCGTGTGTGCATTAACTTGAAAAAGGTTAATGCAGCCACAATTCGAGATAACTATCCGCTTCCCATCACAGAACATCTCTTAGAAAGAGTGGCAGGCAAGGAAGTGTACAGCTTCCTTGATGGATTTTCAGGTTACAATCAAGTAGCCATAGCTCCAAAGGATCAGCATAAGACAGCCTTTGCCACAGAATGGGGCATTTTTGCTTTTAGAGTAATGCCATTTGGGCTTACCAATGCACCAGCTACCTTCCAGAGGCTGATGTGCCATGTATTTAAAGAGTTCCTGAGGAAAAACTTAGAAGTCTACGTTGATGATCTTTGTGCTCATTCCAACATTAGACAAACCCATATCCCTGAGCTCAGACAAATCTTTGACAAATGTAGAGAATATCAAGTCTGCCTAAACCCCGAAAAATGTGTTTTCATGGTCAGGCAAGGCAAGATTTTAGGGCACATAGTGTCAAAGAATGGCATATCTACTGACGAAGAGAAAGTGAGAGCTATAGCAGAGCTACCTAGGCCAAAGAATGTCAAGGAAGTACAAGCTTTCATGGGGCATTGTGGTTATTACCGACGATTTATACACATGTATGCTGTCATTGCAAAGCCCATGTACGGACTTCTGACAAACTTTGAGTGGACGGATGAATGTGAGAATTCCTTCCAGGAGCTTAAACGACGATTATGTTCAGCACCAATCTTGACCACACCAGATTGGAATAAGCCATTCCATGTTCATGTGGACGCATCCAATTATGCCATTGGGTGTGTACTTGCTCAACCTACGGGTGAAGGTAATATGGATCTTCCAATTGCCTATGCCAGTAGACAGTTGAATGCAGCTGAACGGAATTACACCACTACAGAGCGAGAAGGATTAGGCATGGTATATGCAGTTAAGAAATTTAGACACTATTTGCTTGCAAATAAGTTTAAATTTTTTACTGATCATCAGGCATTGCTATACCTCGTAAACAAGCCATGCAATACAGGAAGATTAGTGAGATGGTTTCTCCTGCTCATGGAATATGACTTTGAAGTTGTGGTAAGGAAAGGGAGGACTCATTTGAGAGCAGATCACCTTTCTAGGCTCACATCGGGAGAAGCCCCACAAGGAGTATCAGATGACCTTCCTGACGCTTACTTGTTTAATTTGGAAGTGGTGCCGCAGTGGGCTAAGCCATTGGTACCAGTATTGACATACGGGCCTAACCATCCAGTGGTAAACACACGGAATAGAGAGGTTGTGAAAGCTCAAAAGTACCACATCATGGCTGGAAGTATGTACAAGCACACGGATCAAGGGATCTTGGCTTGTTGCGTAGAAGAGGATGAGTACGCTAAATGGTTGCAACTAGCACATGTAGGTGCACTAGAGCAACACCATTCAAAGCAACGAACTTTACAGACACTAAGGAGACTCGGAGTGCATTGGCCGACTATGGAAGCGGATGTCCAAAAGTTGTGCAAGGAATGCCCAATCTGCTGCACTAAACCACCTGTGGAACACGCTACTCTTTATCAAGTATCCATTGCGGCAGAATGGAGCGAACCTCTAGTATCCTTCCTAAGGACAAACACATTCCCTCCAGACATGACTCTGGCTAGGAAAAGGAGTTTAGAACAAGAAGCCCTGGATTACTCACTCATTGGTGATAATCTATACAAACGCGGTAAAGATGGTTACCTGAGACTATGTGTCCATGAAAGTGAATATCTGAAGATCTTGGAAACTGCTCACCAAGGTGTAGCAGGAGGACACTTTGGACCGGATCGGGTGATCAAGGCAATATTATTTGCGGGCTTCTGGTGGCCTACCCTTCACATGGATGCACATACCTATGTGAAACGGTGTGATGTCTGTCAGAGGACTCAGTATCCTATACGCAAAGATGAGATGCCACTGAAACCTATGATGGGTGGACGTGCGTTCTCTAAGTGGGGAATAGACTTCGTAGGTCCTATTAATCCCCCAGCTAAGGGTTCTCATGCGGAATACATCATTGTTGCAACAGATTATCTCACCAAGTGGGTGGAGGTAAAGGCTACGACAAAGAACGATGCTCAAACAACTGCTAAATTCTTGTTTGAGAATGTATTCGCGAGATATGGGCTACCTATAGAGCTTGTAAGTGATAGAGGCACTCATTTCTTGAACGAAGTGATTGAAAATCTACTCCAAGAATTCTTGGTAATACACAAGAAGTCTGCCCCCTATCACCCTCAAGCTAATGGACAAGCTGAGAGCACTAATAAGATCTTATGCAATGTACTGACAAAATTAGTGAACACGAAACGCTCTGATTGGGACAAACAGCTACACCATGCTGTTTGGGCATACCGAGTTGCCTACAAAACGGTACTCCAAGCCACCCCCTTTCAGATGGTATTTGGCCAAAACGTTGTGCTACCCTTGGACTTCTTGATTCCTACATTGAGAGTAGCACAAGAGCACGAATGGACAGGTCATGAACTCTCCTCTAGGATCTTTGACCTTGAACGATTAGGAGAAACAAGACTGAGAGCAGCTGTAGGAATATATGCAGCTAAGAAGAGACAGAAGGCATACTTTGATGCCCATGTGAAGGATAAGGGCTTGAAAGCAGGAGATCTAGTCTTAGTCTATACACTGAAACAACACGCGAGGAAGCTAGAAAAGAGAGGCTACGGACCTATGATCATCAATAGGATCTCCACGAGTGGAGCAGTACAATTAGCCACGTTAGAGGGTGATGTTCTCCCAAACTATATTAGCGGTTGCAGAGTCAAGTTGTATCAGGAACCCCTCACGGAGGAAATGCTCAGCTGACTCAACACTGCTAAAAAACGCAAAGAGGAAGAAAAGCGAATTCGAGAAGAAGCTCAAGCAGAAGCTTTAGAACGCATCAGAAGGATGAAATTACGAAGGCAAGGTAGAGATCAGCCTAGAACAAATGACTGTGCAGATCAAGGATATCCTATGGCCATGTGTGAAGTTGCAAGAACAAGCTCGCATAGGATAATTGATCGACGACCTTTCATAACCTTGGATATAGGACAAGGAAAGAGTGCAAGGACCGTAAGAGCCTTGATTGACTCAGGTGCAGCCACTAGTGCTGTCAAATTGTCTTACTGTCAAGAGTTGCAGTTAACTGTCAATCCTGTGGAAGCATATCTCATAGGATTGGGAGGCGTGGAAACCCCTTGCATGGGCGAGGTGGAACTTCCCCTCTACATTCATGATGAGGCAATGACAGTTAAAGTACTAGTGTGTCAAGATGAGGATCTCACTGAACCTCTTGTCTTGGGTCAAGACTGGATCTATGACCAAGCAGTCAACTTAAACCTAAGAAGTGGACTTCTTCAGGTATGGGTCAATCATAGTCGAATTACAGTAGAGTTAGATAATGGTGCACTCAAGGAACTAGGAAAGGCACAGACTCCTGGTCCCTCCAGGGGTGCACATGAAGTTGACCATGCTGTTCTTGTCCAAAACTATGTGTTGCAGAGGAATGATATTCTCAAAAAAGGAGTCAGGGATGCAACGGAACTCCCTTCTTTTCCAAAGGCCAGAAGGAGGCAGCAACCAAAGGTGGATCAAAGAGAGAAGAAGCAGAATACTACCTATGCCGGAAATCAAAAGTACCTACACAACAAAATATCTCAGCAAGTAAACCAAGTGTGGGTGCGGAAAGGCGAACACCCGGTTGCACTCAAGCCAACCACACGGGCAAAGCCTCTTATTAGTAACCAACAACACGTCACTAATAAGAAGTCTTTCGGAAATTCTTCTGCTAACGTGAAATCCATTTGGGTGCCCAAGAAGTCGATGAAGGCTAGCCCACAATCGAGACAAATTTGGGTGCCTAAGGCTTGCTTGCGGGCGCAAATAGCTACGCCGAAGCCACAACCTATACAGCGTGACCCATTCACTCGCACAACCGGCATCCACTCGTTTTCAACACTCACGAACACACCAAGGCCCATGAGCACGAACAGAATCATTTGTAAATGGGTCCCTAAAAGGCCTCATCCTCAAGCCGATACACCTATAAAGCTCTCTAGCGTCTCTACGAAACCAAGAGCAAAACCCATCCACTGCATTTGGCAGCCTAAGACCTGTAATAAACCCCCCGACCCCAATTTGTAAATTCATCCCCACTTACTAACGGCATTAGTCTCCTAGGACTACCCATGCATTAACTACACACATTGTCTTCGTGCACTTACTAACCACTAACTCACCATCTAGCTCATGTTAATGTTGTAACGGGGACAACAACGGATTATTTCTGTCCATTACGATGTTAACACGTGACTCTATATTCTCACAGAATCAGAAGGCAAGAAGTAAAATGGCAGAAGCGACAGGTTCGGGCTCACAAGTAGGGATACTTACTGCAGGAATCGATGTGGATAGTCTACCTGTGGATGTGCCACCAACTGAACGACCTGTGGAGCTGCAGCACCTTCAGCAAATCCCGGTACCGGATCCACCCACAGGGATCACAGAAAGAGTCCATGCTAACTCTCATTGGTTCAATGGCATGCCAGGTCCATTAGGAGAGGCCAAGTATATATGGGAGTCTAAGTGCGAGTATGACAGATCATGGGTTCGATTCCAATTCTTCTCCAAGGAGTTCGAGACTCTACAGAACACTGAGGATCTCCAGACCATATGGCAACGAGCAGGGCTAGCAGAATACTTTGAAGCCCCACTACCTAAACCAGATCTCCTCCGATGCTACTATTTGGTCTCCACATTACAAGCGAATGAAGAAAAGGACAAACCCGGATCATTTGTTCTTCCCTCCTTGCTGGGCAACAACGAGCTGAAGAGATTTGAACTTACTGTGGAGTTGGTGAGCGATGCTTTGAATATGCACGGCACACATGTACCCTCCGAAAAGGATGCTCTCGTTCCTACTAACATGAAGGATAGGAAACTATTGAAGCTTAAAGACATGGCAGCACTCACACCAAACGTGTCCATCCCTCTCCGTATGTGCATGCAACATTTTGCTTTCCCCGGCCAAGACCGCTTCACACAACCACACAAGAGAATCTGGTTCGCCCTCTACTTAGCGGAAGCAGGTGCGTTACCAATTAAGCTACCGGTATGGATTATAGATCAATTGTATGAAGCAAATAAAAGGTCTTCTAGGAAATTAGTGGTGAACGGTTGCTGTGCAATCACACGTATTATTTACCGGTGCCTAGCATACGATGTTCCCATTGAACGTGCCTTAACTTGGGCACAATTACAAATGTTTAAGAAGCTCAAGACGTCCACACATCAATCCAAGCGCATGAGGGGTGCGATCCCTTGTGTCCAGACAAGGGAAGTTTTGACTACTCCTGAGGTATCGCCACGAAGGGAGACCACTGTACCTCCCTTTACCATTAGGATACCCAGGTCGGGATCTGAAACTACGACACAAGCTACCCCATCGGCTCCTCCTGTTCCACCTGAATTCGAATTTTCTGCCACTGGAGATGCTGAAGGAATGGACCCCCAGGACTTCGAAGCATTCCTACAAAGTACACAATTCTCTGATGTGGAGTTTTATTCAGATGCAGAGGAACAAGGCACATCCTCACGAAGAAGAAGAAAGTCTACAGATGGTCGACATGTACATTGGAGTGACACTCAACAAGGTCAACAACAAGGACACCTAGAAGAAGAAGGAGCGTATGAAGAGGAAACCACTGAAGCCCCAGCCTATACAGCAGAACTCCGAAGGCTGTATCAAATTATGGAAAGAGTGCGATCGCAACAACTGCTCACCGAACAGAGCAGTAGAGTACTCATGACTCAGTTGTTGGAGGAAGCAAGAATTGACTCAGAATATAAGGAAGGTCTCTTATTGATGGCAGAAACATATGGGGTAGTGGAAGCAGTGCGCACTGCCATTCGAAGGTCTCCAGTACAATATGATCCACGAAGGTTCCAGACACGACCACGCTCAGGTAAGAATATCCAGATTCCCATCACAACTGCAGGAGAGCCAACTATTACATCTGAACCCATCAGGACAACCTCCCAAGCAACCGAAACGGCTAGCCAAGAGCACCCAGTCACCCATGAGGAGTCCACCGAGCCACTACCACCCACACCCCCACCATCGCCTCCTAGAGCAGAAACAGTGGAAATCACCTCGACCACTCAACCCACCGACCCAACCTTCATCTTCCGTACTCCAATCTCTAGTTCCACCCTATTCTCTACCTCTGATAACCCAATCTTTGAAGCAACCCCCATCACTACACAATCCACCGAACCGCTCTTAGAGCCTGCCCTAGGGCAACCATCCCCCATGCCCTCAGCCATAGGTCATCCTGACCCTAGATCCACATTCATGGGTTTCCCTGCTACCACGCAACCCTTCGCGCCCTCCTCAAATTTACCACCTCAACTCCCGACCTCTATCTCCCCATTTCTACAATCCCTCCATGACCTCCTTGCTAGAACTTTTCAACCCAGGTCTCAACCATTTCCTTTCTTTTCAGCTCCCCACCCCACTTCTCATCTATTCACCACTTCCACACACACACCACCTACCATTCCAATGTATATGGCAGACCCCACACTCGCACCCACTCCTGAAGGTATGGACATTTCACCACCCACGGCACCTCCCCCCACGATTCCACCTCCTCCCATTCCCCCTCCACCAATTTCACTCACACACACGACTTCAATAGACACATCATTCACTCTTCCCCTTCCCCATTTCCCTTCCCATGCATCTCCCACTGTAAACACCACCCACTCATCTATAGGAAATGCATTGGACACCATGCTAGCTTGTATATCAAACTTAAGGACAGATTACATTCAGCTCCAGCAACAGAACGAACGCCTGCACGAGCACTCAGAGACACTACAGCACCGCCTCGCGGCGCTAGAGGAGGAAAATGCTCGCCTCCACACACAGTTCCAAACTCTCCAAGAAGCTCATGGCATATTGGAGGTACAATTACAGAACACAGATCAGGAAGCGATACAGGTGGTAGAAGGTCACCTACGGACACAGCTGGAACGCAACTCAAAACTTCAGCGAAATATGGCTCTACTCAAACGCCATCTGGCGGCCGCTCAGGAAGAGAATAGACGCCTACAAGTACAAAATCAAGAGAACCTGGAGGCAGCTATTGAGAGCACACCGGGGGCACCCATCAGCCCATCCAAGTTTCAAGCAGTGACCCCCGATAATATCAAGATCATATTGGAAGACTATGCCATGCTGCTTGAAGCACATGATAAGCTATCGGAGGAACTGGGACAATTGAAGCAGAAACACCAAAAAGGACCAACAGCAGCCTCTCCAACCACCCCCTCCGCGGCTTCACTTCTCACAGACTCAGAGGCCATAAAAGATCTCCAGAAACAGGTCACTGAATTGGAAACACGTCTACTACAATATGAGAGACCACCTTCCCCTACAGAGGCTCCCACTGACGAAGAAGTAGTGCACATTCCTGTGGAACAAACGTTTGACGAAGAATACGATCCACAACCATTCCCAGGAGGCCAACAAACAGAAGAAGCTGAGGACACATTCGAGGCACCACGGCCTCCATGGCTACGTCAAGTGGAGGAAATCGGGAGTTCGCACGAAGAGCGCACAGTAGTGCAAAATCAGGCCATGAGGGTCATAGAGGAAACTGTGCTACAATCGGCTTACTTCAAGAACCTGTCATCGAGGCGCCTGATCCTCTCATCTGAACTCCAATACAGGCCGTATTATATTATCTTGGCTGATTATAATGCAGAAATACAGAGAGTCACGGGTCAGATTCCTACCTTTGCGACCCAATTTCAACCCGAAGACCTTCCTCCAGAGGTGCAAAAAGGCAAAATTCGTCAACCCACCTGGCGGCAGAAACTTCTAGAGACATATCCAGAAATGCTACGCACATGGAACAACGCGCCTTTACACCTCCTATACAATCCATGCTACGGTCCAGTCCCACGCCGCAGGTCTTGGAAGGCATTCAATATCAAAGTACAGAACAACGCGCAATGCAAGGAATGGCTGAACTACCCGTACATTGCGCCACCACAGGGACCACCGTCGGTAGCATACATGATGGGAACCATTCGCCACTGGATGCCGCGATTGAAGCCCATGCAAGATGTAGCAGCGCAAATGATGCTTAAAATCTTAGATATGATGCAGGTAGTCCTGAAGACTTTTAGAAATGCAGCCGCACCACAGGTACGTCTCCTGGGGTTTCGCAATGGAAATTACGACTTGGTGTATGACATGAGCACCACCCCCAGTATTCGTGTGGCTTACGCCTGGCATGCACGCATCAAATGCCTCCCTGCCTGCTACAAACAGACCTTCGAAGAAATGTTCAGATTAGGTTTCTGGGAGTATCACTCGGAGATTTTCGCACCGAAGCCAACACATCTGCTCCATCTTTTTGCTTGTGAACAAGCAATGTACTCTGAGTACTACACCACCCCGCAACCAGAGGCCCCTGGTGCAATAAATTGGGATGCATTGGAAGCTGATCTAGCAAGAGGCTTAAGGATAGGAGAACATGAACTGGCCACCAATGTCATCCAATACTATATCGACCACCCGAGAGAACAAAGGTCTGTCAGGGGCGACAGACGCTAGGAAGGGGGGCGTGTTGACATACAAAGCATCAGAGGAGTCATGCACAATACGGCAACAAGGCCAAATCATTTTTTTCCCACGGACTATTTACAACTCAAGTGATTTTAATCACTACACAAACATTGTAAATCCCGTTTTTGGTAGAATAGACTCCATTTTGTGCAAGCCGAGGAGTCCTCGAGCTTGAGGAGTATTAGAACTAGCGACATATCAATTTTCATAATTTTTAGACTCTGTTTGAGCCCTCAAATAGACTCTAGAACCTAATTTTTAACTAGGCCGGACACTAGGTCTGGACAAGACCAAAGCTAGTTAGAAAACTATAAAAAGAGCTAGAGAGCTCATTTTTGGGGGTAGATTGTTTGTGAATTGAGCTTATGTAAGAAATCTTTTGATGAATGCAAAGAACTCCATTGTTCCTCTCCTTGTTCTTGCCTTGTGTGCGCGTGTGTGTGTATGTGTGTGCATGCTTGTGTGCTTCTCACTCACGCACTTGTGCCTTTACTTGCTCATAGTCTTCATACTAGTCCTCACGTCTCCACGGATTGACAATTATGAGGTGAATCTTCTCACGTTGGTACTCACCATTGTGCTAGAGTGACACTTGGTTATGGAAATTGATAGATAACTTTATGACTTTGCTATTAAGAATCCTCTGGGAAGAAACTTTGGGAAAGGATGTTTGAAGAATTTTTATGAAGCTTTGACAAGTCAAAATTCCTACTCTTACGAGTTAGATTTTGAAGAAAATGAATATCATTTTTGGACATATGTTTATGATGCTCTTGTAAGGGTAAATTGACTAAGCAAACACTTAAGGAATTTAGCTTCAATATGCGTGCAAAGAACACATTGGAATGAACCTCGTGACCTTCTTTCAGCGTATGCACATGAAGTAAATGTGGAACAAAAATTTAAAAGAGAAGAAGAAAAAGAGGATCAAGATACAAGATTGACTAGATCTAGAAACGAGACTCAAGTGGGAATGCCAAATGAACAAACTCAAGAACCTAAAGAAAGCCCTAGGAAAGAAAGAAGTAGATAAGCGAAAAAAACAAACTCAGAACTAGGAAAATGAAATAAAGGAAGTGAAAGAAGGAGAGCAAGTTGAGGAGAAGGGGGGAAATCCAACAACAAAACCTCAACATATAGATTGACTTCTCAATTGGAGAAGATTATTGACATTAAAAAGATCATATATGAGAAGATCCTTAAATCCAAAGTAACTCTTTGTGTAGAGGAAGTATGAGCAATGTCACGATCTGATATAAAAGAGGACATCATTAATATGATAAGTGTCATGAGCAAGAAGATAAGGAAGAGAGCTCACACACACACACACACACACTCTCTCTCACAATCAAAGAGGAGCACACACACAGATTGAGACAAGGAAGAATGATCTTCTTCTTCTTCTTCTTCTTCTTCTTCTTCTTCTTCTTCTTCTTCTTCTTCTTCTTCTTCTTCTTCTTCTTCTTCTTCTTCTATTATGTAAAAGGAATGTACAAGAATGACCTAAAACAACAATACAACAAGTGCAATATATAAAGAATAGTACATAAGGAAAATCCTAATATTCAGGAATGAGTGAGCTGGCAAGAAAAAAATGTACCATCACTCTCGGTAGATAAATCTAGTAAAGCTCAATGAAGTATCTGTAACATATATCGGCATGACCACTATACATGTAAGAGAAATGAAAAAGTGATACGTGTCATCCCGGATCATCACATGTTGAGCTTGATATTTCAACACTCCCCCTGAAGCAACGTCATGTCCTGCAATCCAAGCATCTTTTGAAACCACTTCAACTTCTCAACTCCAAGTGCTTTAGTGAAAATATCAACAACCTGCTCATCTGTCCTCACATAAACAAGGTCAATATCATTTGTGTTAGCACTCAAGGTCAGGAATGAGGCACAAGAACATGTCAAAGAAGTGGAGACTCAAGAAGAAGGAGCAAGTAGGGAGCAAGAAAAAGTACATGTCAAATTTTCATAAGAAATCCCTATAAAAATAGTGATTTTCATCACTAAAAACCATTGTAAATATAATTTCACATTTTTGCAAATCCATTTTGTTCAAGCCAAGGAATCCTTGAGCTTGAGGAATATTAGAAGTATCATCCTACCAATTTTCATTCCTTTTGAGCCCTCAAATAAGCCCTCAAACCTAATTCTTAACTAGGCCGGACACTAGGTCTGGACAGGGCCAAAACTAGTCAAAAATCTATAAAAAGAGCTAGAGAGATCATTTTTGGGGGTAAGCTAGTGAGAGAGTTGGCTTGTTAGAGTTTGAAGCTTTGTAAGAGAGTTCTTTTGTAAGAGAAGATTTCCATTGTTCATCTCTTTGCTCTTATCGTGTGCACGTGTGTGTGTATGTGTGTGCGTGCTTGTGTGCTTTCACTCATGCACTTGTGCCTTCACTCTCTCATGGTCTTCATACCAATCCTCACGTCTCCGTGGATTGACTAGTAAAGGAGGTGGCGCTTACGCTTGAGCTATACCAAATTTTGGTGCCGTTGCCGGGGAGAGAGCTTCGAGGATGAGCATTGTGATGGTAAGATCGTAGATTTGCAACGTTGGAAGGTAAGAAATAGTCATTTTCTCTTATTTTTCTCATTTTTCTTCTCCTTCTTCATCATCACCATCTTCATCTCCATTTTCATTTTTTAGTGCATTTTCACCATTTTCACATCATTTATCATGTGTGGGAGTGTAAGAAAGAGCTAGAAAGTGCTTGGACGTGCATGTGCTTGTGTTTTTCACGATTTTTTGCACATTTAAGGGTTGGCACGAAAATTCGAAATTCCCGCCTAAAAACTCAAAAAATCGCGATTCTCTCGAAAATTCAAAATTTTTTCCCACCTAAAATATTTTGAGAAAATCGCGATCCTGTCCTAGAAATTTGCGATTCTTTGGATTTGAGGAAATCGCGATTCTCTGCTAGAAATTTGCGATTCTCTAGACTTGGGCATTTTTTAGAAAATCGTGATTCTCTAGAAGAAAATCGCGATCCTCTGCTAGAAATTCACGATTCTCTAGACTTGGGCATTTTTTAGAAAATCGTGATTCTCTAGAATTGTGCATATTGAGAAAATTGCGATTCTCAGGAAGAAAATTTGCGATTCTGAGGGAGAAATTTGCGATTCTCTGGACTTGAGAAAATTTGAGAAAAATGTAATTCTCTGGAAGAAATTTGCGATTCTCTAGACTTGAGAAATTTGCGATTCTCTGCTAGAAATTCGCTATTCTCTAGAAGAAATTTGTGATTCTTTGGACTTAATACTTTTGAGAAAGTTGTGATTTTGTGGAAGAAAGTCACGATTTTTGGGACTTTGTGCTTTTGAGAATGTCGCAATTTCTTGGAAGAAAGTTGAGATTTCGTGGACTTTGTGCTTTTGAGAAAGTCGCGATTCCCTGGTAGGAATCCGCAATTCCCTGGACTTAGTGAGTTTAAGAAAGTCACGATTTCCTGTAAGAAATTTGTGATTCTCTACTTGGAAGATTTTGAGAAAGTCACGATTCTTTGGATTGTGGATTTTGAGAGAATCACGATTCTCTGAAAAAAAAAATGACTTTTTGGTTGCCTGATTCGCAAAAAAACACGATTCTCTGAGACGTCCTGCTTGCTTGTTTTGACCCCTAGAAGCCTAATTCGACATAACTTTCTCATACGAACTCTATTTGGGGAGATTTTGAGCTCCTTGGAAAGCTCGTTTTGAGTACTACAAAAGCATCAACTAATTCTGGTAAAACTAATATGTGGAGTTATAGATATAGTATTTTGAAGTTGACCCTCAAGTGGGACTAAGAAACCAAGGGGACTCCAAAAGGATTTTTAGCAATACAAAGGGGAATTTTGGGACTTGTAGACAAAGCTTATGAACTTGAGATCAGGTAGAAACCTTGGCAAGGATAGAAAAAACATTAGATCTTCTGAGCAAAGTGTCAACCATACAGTTAAGTTTTGGGCACAATAACTAAGTGGTTATCCTTACATACTAAGTTCAGACACAAGTGATTCAAAAATTTCCTTAAGCATGGGGAGACCTGCAGGTAGCTCAAGTAGTGCCTATTTACAAACAGTTGAAGGTCCCTATAAGACACAGTTGGAGTATATCAGGGTCAACCGATTAGGTGCACACATCTATGAGGATGGCCTGAGATGATCAGTGTTCCAACTCAAAAATCCTAATCAACCTTTTGGACTTGAACATCTAGTGGTCAAGTTTGAAGAGGATTCTTATATTGACAAGCAAGGAACCATGTATGTGGTTACCAGCTTACCAGATAGGACAGATGAGTTTGGAAATATCATTCCTCAAAATGAAATAGAAGACCTAGAGCAAGGAGATGTAGGACGAGAACCCAAGACTCCTAGAGGTAAGTGAATCTTGACGAGAGTGATAACTCTAGATTGGATTCCTCAAGACAACAAAAGTATAGAACTATTCTTGAATAGAGAAACGGAGGACGCCTTTTGGAAATTCAAGCCAGATCAACCTAATCCAATAATCACCATCTACAAATTCAAAGACCCTGAGACACCAGGCAAGGTTTTATATCTAGATAAAACATTGAAAAGAATGTTCTCGGTAATAGAGCATGATGGGCATGCATACACTTGGTAGGGAAAATTGATTTTCCCTGCACCAAGATCTAATGTCTCCCATGTCCTCCAAGAAGCAAGATCATCTCAGGCTCATGAAACCCAACAAGAACGAAACAGAGAGAGACCTGAGGTAAGATTTGCACACAATGTGGGTAGAGACAAATCAAGATTTGAAGGTGAAAGACATGAAAGAGAGAGACATCAAGCACATAGGCATCAAAGAGATGAACACAATTTTCCATTGCCTAGAACCCGAGAGTACCCAAGGATCCTTAGACCCTCTCAAGTGGTCAAGACAATGAAAAACTACTTTGATGGGTTAGGAGATCCCTATGATCATGTGGTTGAGTTCAAACAAGTACTAAGAGCCGAAGAGGCCGAGGACTTGTTCACTCAATTCGACGCATTTGGTTTGACCCTCAAGAGTACCACTTTAGCTTGGTTTCAACCCTTGAACAGTCACAACTACCATAATATAGGACAACTGCTAGAAGCATTCATTGTAGAGTTCTCCAAGAGTGGAATCAGGCATAATACATCATCCTTCATCCACACCTTCAAGCAGACACCCCAAGAAATAGTGCAACTTGCAAGAAGACGGTTCAGACAGTACTTATAAAGATGCCCTGTTCCAAAGTTACCCACACCATCCAAACAAGTGGCCTTGTTTTTAGATGGCTTACTAAGCACCAAGTTAAGATCATATGTGTACTTGAAAGGGCCTAGATCCATAGAAGAGTGTGTGTGGATGTGGATTGACATAGAAGATAAATTGGGTGAGGAGTTAGGATTGTCCAAACTCTATAAGGAGTTTGATACTTATATGTGTCATACTTCGAGAATATCCACAATAATAGATGAGATAGTTGAGCAAGTGGCCAAGAAGCTAGGAGTCCAAAATAGACATACACCAAGAGTCACCTCATTGAACGGATGTTATACTTGCGGAGGGGACCACATGGCTAATATTTGACCAATGCAAAACTAGAATGTGAGAGAAAGGAATGCCCCATATTGCACTGTCAAGAGAAAATACATGAACCATACGGCTCAAGATTGTTCCTACAATAGGCAAGCTGTTAGACAAGCTTATCAGCATCCTTACCAACAGGATAGGTACCAGAACCAATACCAACAACTTTATTATAGGCCACCACAACAATATCAACCTCAGTACCAACAGCAATAGCAATCACTATATAGGCCACAACTGGTCCTAGGAAACCAACCGCCAACTCCTGCCAATGTGATTCCAGCTAAGTATGTAGTGGCAGAGGAGAAGCGAAATAGAGCATTGGTACCAATGACCCCATTAGTCTTAGAAAATGATCCTCATGCTCAGAGCTCTGGCTACACCCATGAAGATAGGTCCACGAGCTTATTACATAGAGTCATCGGAGAATAGTGAGATTTACTCATATCAATATGAGGCACCACCTATGGAACAAAATTGGGAGCCAAAATACTCCAATGTTATGTATACAAATCCAAAGACCAGGCCCCACTTGAGACAAGTAAGACCACAAGCCCCTAGAGGAACATGTTTTAGATGTCAGGGCGACCATTTCATTCCTGAATGTCCCCACCCACCGTCTCCGGGTCAAGGACAGGCCATCACAATACAAGCATTCTAGTGCCCTCAAGGACAGGCCCTCTAGTGCACCCAAGGTTACACCCATTAATGTGGTAGGCTTAGTGGTGGATTCAACTCCATGCAGCATGAACATGGCCTCTGTATAGGTAGTTACTAGGGCACAAGCTTTACAATAGGCTAAACCAATCAAACAATCAGACTCAAGTGAATCAAGAGAGCCTAGTAAGAGGAAAACAAGGACATGGAAGGACACCAGAGAGAAAACCAATCACAAGTGGAATAGAAAGCTGTTTGAACTAAAAGAAATCCTTAAAGTTGCAAAAAGCAAAATAGAAGATATTGCCTCGTAGAATTCCTCACATGCTGAAACTCCATCCACACCACCTCATCCCACCCCACCACCCATTGTAAATAGACCAAAAACAGGGTTTGTTCTTGCATATCCAACCCCAGAAGGCTTTGACATGATGTTCAAGGCCTACCAAGCTCGACTTCAAGAAGGGCCAACAGTTGCAAACCTAGAAAACAGTTACCATAGAGCATATTTAGAGATTGAATGGACAAAAATGTGCATGAAAATGGTAGAACTAGCTCAGGCTATGCTCGAGACATGTCAATCGTTCAATCAGACAAACTCTATCAAACTGGATTTGCACTTCTAGGCATTATTAGAAAGATTAGAGCAGTTCGTAACCAAGCTGTAGGTTTCTTTACCTCCAGAGGCTCAACCGGTTGTTGAAAGAGAAAGCTCATCACCAAAGAAATTTTATGTTCTTGGTTCCATAGATGATGGAGCACCTCTTTCAATTCAATAGTACTCTCAAGAATTCTTGCGAGAAATACAAGAGAAATGGGCCAAGGAGAACGGTAATCCCCCTCCTATTCCTGAGATTGATGACCTTCATGATTAGTTTCCCCAAGACATTCCATCTATTTACGGAGATCAAGCAGAGCAACAAGAAGAAGAAATATTAGATTTTGAATCTAATTCTTTAGAAGAGTTGCCACAATTCATAGGCCCATGGGAATCAAAATCTCTCTAGATTAGAGCTCCCACAACAGTGGTAAGAAATGAAGACTTAGTGGTTCCAAGGAACACTGAAGTTGTGAAGAACACTAAGGTCCAATGTCATCTCACCTTGGAAGAGTTGTTCAAAGCAAAACCTGAGCTATGGAATCATGTGGAAGATCAAGTTCTAGAACTTTATTCCAACATGCCAAAAGTAGGCCCTAAGCACTAGAGATACCGCTAGACAAAATAGGAGACATAAGTGAAGGTGAAGAAGATAATAGTTATCTTCCAATCACCTACCAAGGTTACACAACCAAAGCAATCATAGATTCAGGTGCATGTGTTACAATTGCAACCAACTCCTTGTGGAAGCAATGGGGCAAACCTGCACTAAGACCAACTAGAATGAAGCTTCAAATGGCTGACAGCCATGTTGAAAGTCCCCTAGGATTGCTAGAAGGGATAACTCTAACCACTTGTGTAGAGTTTGAGCACACCTTTGATATATGTGACTTTCTCAAAAATAATGTCTATGAAATGATCCTAGGAAGACCCTTCCTATGGCAACTACAAATAGTACAAGATTGGGGAACCAACTCCTTGTACTTGCAAAACTTAGGGGTCACCACCAAGGTCAATCTAAAGGATTATACATTTAGAGATGTACCACCCCTACAATGGAATCCTATCCACAAGGTGCAAGAAGATTCAATCTGTGTGCATTCTAAAAGTTCACGTGATCCATCTTGGATGCATGAAGATACTCACTTGTGGATGTGCAAAGTCACAGAGGAAGAGGAAAACTTCTTAAAGGCGAGAGAAGAAGGAACTTCGCATGGAGATAGACCAATTAGAGACCCAGCCTACACACCAATGATCTATCCAGATGAGGAATTTGAGCCTCATGGCTGGCCAAAAATCTTAGCCACCATGGACATTGTTATCAATGAGGAACAATGGACACCTCATTGTGATGAGGAGGGTTACGATTGTTACACTTATGTGTTCCTCGAGTAGCTTTGATGTGAACCTTTTCCCTATACATGGGCACTTTTTACTCTAGTGCTAGCTAGAGGTTTTTTCCCCATGTTACCACATACACGATTCACTCATATGTGGTGGTACTTTGTACTTAGGGATATTATTCAACTCTTACTTCAGTTCAGTCATTGTCAATAGAGAGGGCTATTATAGCCATCCATCTTCCCCTGTGTCTTGTTGCATTTGTGCTCCTTGTGTGTGCTTCTGTTGTATCTCTCGCACTTCTACACACACCCAACAGTGGTATCAGAGCAGGTTCGACTCCTTCTCAAGTTTTGGTTTTTCGCGTCGCGGCGCGTGTGCACTTTTAACAATGCAAATCGACTTCGAAGCATATGACAGTGAATTTCAACAGCCAAGAAACATTTCCAGTAGGTGCCCTACCCTGGAGTTTTAGCCCCATTTCAAAGCCATTCATGCACTCAGAATTGCCATGAGAGCGACGATTTGTGAGCTAAAATTTTAGCATTCATTTCAGCTTTCGTCGAAGTGAGAAGATTTTGTCACATTCTTGTTCTTTTGTGAAATGGCGGGCAGCAATGACTTGTTTGGCATGCTTCAAGCTAAAGATAAGCTTGATGGGACCAACTATCCAATGTGGTCTTACATGATGAAGCATGTTCGTGTTGCTAAACAACTTTGGAACATAGTGCTAGGTGTAGATCGAAGACCTACAGGTTCTTCTACTTCATAGTCTACCGTCACAGATGGATCTTCTTCTTCGAGTACAGTGGTTTCTCCTTCTCCACCTACACAAGAGCAACTTAGATGGGATGGAAAAGATGTCCAAGCTCATGCATTGATTGTGCTTTCTGTGAAGCATCACATAGTTCCACACATTCGGTCATGTTCTACATCAAGACAAGCATGGGATACTCTTGCTTCTTTGTATGCCATGCGAAATGAAGCACGTGTTGCATACTTGAGGATGTATGTATGGCTGAAAATGAGTCAGTGGATGTGTATGTGACATGCATCAAGAACTTGAAAGAGCAATTGGCAAATGTAGATGAGATCATTCCGGATGCATCACTCATTTCTACATTGTTGAAAGGATTACCGGAATCTTTTCAAAGCTTTGCTACTACACTCCGTTTGGTTGCAAAAGAGAATCCTAATATGTATTCATTTTATGAGGTTGTGTCTCTTCTTTTGCAAGAAGAGCAATCTAGAGTGAATAGGAGTGGTTTGATTGAGGGAATACAAGCACTTTCTATCTCACAAAAGGGGAAAAGCAAGTATGGCTCAGCTTTGGGTTCATCAAAACCAAATCCTCAACCTTCCTCTTCCACTCATCCCTCTAATGATGGTGATTTGCAAAAGAAGAAGAGATGCAAATATTGTCGAAAGGCTGTTCATACTATTGATGAGTGTAGAAAGCTTGCTAAACACAATGAAGAAGAAGGAATCCGGCATGTCTATTGCTAAAAATTTAGCAAATGCAAAGAATGATGAAGTTAATATGGCTCAAGATTTTTGGTCATGTGTTGTTACATGTCATTATGATGCATCTTTGCATTCTAAATGTATGGTTGTGGGTGAGGCTGATTCGGATTGGTTCTTTGATAGTGGTGTTTCAAAGCACATAACATCATGCAAAAGATTTTTTGCCTCTTTGAAAGATGCACCAAAAGGAGGACATGTGGTGTGTGCAAACAATGCCTCTTATCCTATCATTGGAGTAGGAAAAATTGAGCTTACGGCTGCAAATGGAGGTGTGATTCTCTTGAAAAATGCATTTTATGTGCCCGATATAAAGAAGAACTTAAGTTCAGTTTCGTTGATTGCCAAAGTTGGACTTCATGTACACTTTGTTGATGATAAGTGTATGGTTCATGATTTCAGCAATGGTGATGTTATCGTGATGTCCTGTACATTATGTAATGGTTTGTATCGCATGGATACATACAAGAGGGCTGCCTCAAATGTCTTGGTTGCTCATACTTCTTCCATGGTTGAAATGGAGCTTTGGCATGCTCTTTTTGGTCACTTGAACTTCAGTAGTTTGCTCAACGTGCAAAAGAAGAACATGGTTATTGGCTTGCCTACACTTGAGGCCATTTAAAAGCATGCATGTGAAGGTTGCAATCTTGGAGAAATGCATCGTGCTTCTTTTCCAAAAGATAGTCATACACACACTACAAGAAAATTGCAGCTTGTTCATAGTGATGTATGTGGTCCCATCAAGACTCCATCTTTTGGGAAGCATGTATATTTCATTACCTTCATTTATGATGCTACTCTCCATACATGGGTGTATCCTATGAAAGCAAAGAATGAGGTATTTTCTTGCTTCAAAGCATTTTTAGCTATGGCTGAAAATTTTTGTTCACAAAAGCTTTTGACTCTATGCACGGATCATGGTGGTGAATACATGTCACATGAGTTTAATGCTTTTCTTCATGAAAGAGGTATTTCACATCAATGTATGGTGCCATATATACCTCAGAAAAATGGTATTGCCAAGCGTAAAAATTAAACACTTCTTGAAATGGCATGATGTATGGTTAAAGGAAAGCATCTCCCTGATAAGTTTTGGATGGAAGCGGTCATGTGTGCAAATTATGTGTTGAATCGCTGCCCTATAAAAGCATTGGGAGTCATCACTCCTTATGAGGCTTGGAATGGTCATAAGCCTATGGCTAGTCATATGTGTGTGTTTGGTTGTTTGGCATATGCTCCTGTGCCATCACAACAACGTCACAAACTTGATGACAAGGCAACAAAATGTATGTTGTTGGTTATAATGTTGAAAGTAAGGCATATCGTTTGTATCAGCCATTGACGAACACAATTATTGTGAGTCGAGATGTGGTATTTGCTGAAAATTTAGTTTTCCCTCTACTTGAATGCAAAAAACAGCCAACAGTTAGCTCATAACATGTGTTCGATACACTCATGCCTTTGTTCCAAAATGTTGTGTATGACTATGGTCATGTATACCAGCCAATTGAGGCTCAAAGGGCTGAGAATTTCCAGCCAAATAGGGCTGAAAATGTAGAGAATTTCCAGCCAGACATGGCTAAAAGCTTTCAGTCAAAAGTTGTCAAAATTGTTGGAAATTTCCAATCACATGTTGCTGAATATTTGCATCAAAATATGGCTGAAAATGAGCATGAAATTCAGCCCACACATGTTATAAATGTTGATGATGTATTACATAATGAACGCATGTCTATCAAGAGTGCACAAACTATGCCAAAGTGGCTGAAACAAACTTTGCAGGACAGCAAATTGAGTGCATCTTTATTTGGTAGAACAAGATCAAGCTCTCACCAAGCATCAAGTAATTTTGTGGATTATTCTCTTATTGCTACAGCATGTAATGAAGATCCACTTAGGTTTGAAGATGCATGTGATGATCCACAATGGGTGAGTGCTATGCACTCAAAAATGGATTCCATACATAGGAATGGTACTTGGGAGTTATGTGAATTGCCAAAAGGAAAGAATGCCATTGGTACAAAGTGGGTTTACAAGAGTAAGAGAAAGTCCGATGGTAGCATTGATCGCTACAAAGATAGATTGGCTGCCAAAGGATATGCGCAACAATATGGAATTGACTATGAGGAAACTTTTGCACCTACTTCATGCATGACTACCATTTGTACCATGGTTGCATTGGCTGCCCATCAAGGTTGGAAAGTGCATGAGTTGGACATAAAAACAGTCTTCTTGATTGGTGATTTGCAGGATGAGGTTTATGTGAAGCAACCTCCTAGATTTGCTATGAAAGGGAAAGAGCATATGGTTTTTGGCTTGCATAAACCCTTGTATAGTCTCAAGCAAGCACCACGTGCATGGCATGACAAAATACATAAGCACTTGGCTGCTCTTGGCTTCACATGTAGTTCAATTGAAAGCACACTCTATGTGAACAAAGATGGGGTTGATCTTATAGTGCTTATTGTTTATGTTGATGACATACTCTTGATTGGGTCATGTGATGCAAAACTTGACATTCTTATGGCTGATTTGCAGTATACTTTTGATGTCACTTATCTTGGTCTTTTGAGCTACTATCTTGGCATCCAGTTTGTATCCGTTGAGGGGGAATTGTTATGCATCAAGAAAAGTATGTTGAAAAACTACTTTAGCATTTTAACTTTGGGGGTTGCAAGCCAATTTCCACACCAGTTGAGACAGGATTTAGATTCTGAGTTGAGGATTCTAGTAATGCATTTGATGCTTCTCTTTATCAACAAGTTGTGGGATGTCTTATATATGCATGCAACACAAGGCCGGATATACAATATGCACTTTCCCAGTTGAGTCAATTCATGCATAACCATGGCACTAGGCATTGGCAAGTAGTGAAATGTGTCTTTAGATATCTTAGAGGCACTTTGGGCTTAGGTCTCTTTTATGGCAGAGATATTCAGCCATGCTTGCATGCTTTTAAAAATAGTGATTGGGCTGGTTGTTATGATACTCGTGTGGTAATTACTTTTTCCTTAGAGACTCATGTGTATCTTAGTTCATTAAGAAGCAACCTATAGTGGTGTTGGAAGCAGCCAGAGGCATAGAAGACGCGGAAGGATGTAACGACGGAGCAGTGAGCCAGTCGAATCTTTTTTTTAAAGAATCATGTTTTAAAAATACTTTTCAAAAACCTCCAACAGTGATTTTTATCACTAATGTAACATATGTATCATAGAAAAACCCTTTTCTTAATTTCTAGCTCCATTTTGTGCAAGCCGAGGAGTCCTCGAGCTTGAGGAGCTTAGGTAGAACAAGCGTATCAATTTTCGTTATTTTTAGACACCGTTTACCCTTCCAAATAGCATCTAGGACCTAATTTTTAACTATGCCGGTCACTAGATGTGAAACCGGTCAAAACTAGTCTAGAAACTATAAAAAGAGCTAGAGAGCTCATTTTTGAGGTTAGCTTGTTTGAGGTTAGAGTTCTTTTGAGCTTGTAATAGTGTTCTTGAGTAATAGAGTTGATTTCTCACCTTCCATTGTGTCTTGCTTGTCTCTTCGTAGTGTGTGTGTATGTGTGTGTGCATTTCTATGCTTCTCACCTTCACTCTCACTTCATCTCACATTCACGATCTTCATATCACTCCTATCTCTTCTGCGGATTGACATTAAGGAGGTGGAGCTTCTTAACGTGGTTCTCACCATTGTGCTAGAGCAACACCAAATTTGGCGCCGTTGCCGGGGATCGAGTCTAGGACGAATGTGTGATGGTAAGAGTATAGCAAGAAGTGGCGTTGGAAGGTAAAAATTTCAGTTTTTGTTGTTGTTTTTACTTAGTTTTTAGTGTTTTTTACCTCCCCCACACTCCATCTTCATCACCGCATCATCATCTTCATCTCCAAAAAAATCAGAAAATTCACCATATCCACCCATTCTCCTCATTTCCTCTCATTTGTGCATGCGAGAGAGTGAGAGAGAGCTTTTGTGCTTGTGTGTACTTTTGTTTTCTTGAGTTTTCTTGCAGGTACAGAGCTCCAGTGCATCAGGAAAGCTTGGAAAAGGTAAAATTTTCAGTTTCTGTCAGAAATTTCCGACTGTGTCAGACCATTGCGATGGTCTGCAAAGTTCGGAATTTGAAGAAGGCGACCACACCAGCATGTAGAGCACACTTGCGCCTCTAGGAATCCATACTTGCATTGCAAAAAATCATACTTTGGTGGACCATCGTGACGGTCTCAGATCATCGCGATTGTGTCACACCATCGCGATTGGCTCACGCCATCGCGACGGCTCGGCCGGACCATCGCGACGGTTCATTTGGACCATCGCGACGGTTCGCGGACCATCGCGACTGTTCGAGTGACCCCACACCATCGCGATTGGCTCACGCCATCGCGCCGACGGTGCCACGTGGCAAGCTAGACCATCGCGACGGTTTGCACCTCACGCCATCGCGACGACACCCTTACGCCATCGCGACAACTCAAATTTTGGACCATCGCGATTGGCTCACGCCATCGCGCCCAGACCATCGCGATTGGCTCACACCATCGCATATGTGACCATCGCGACGGTTCACTTTGGACCATCGCGATTGTTCACGTTGACCGTTGACTAACGCCATCGCGATTGTCCGCCTGATCGAGCCATCGCGACGGTTCACACTTACGCCATCGCGATTGTCCGCCTGATCGAGCCATCGCGACGGTGCACTTCAGACCATCGCGACTGTTCACTTTCACGCCATCGCGACGGTCCTAGACCATCGCGATCATCTTAGACCATCGCGATTGTGCACCCCCATCGCAAATTTTAGGGTTTCATTTTTTGGCCAATTTTGGGGCTATTTTTGGGAAATTTTTGGGTGATTATACTCATAGGAGACCCCTTAGCTCATATTTGGAGAAAAACCTGTTTGTCAGTTTTTACCCCCCAGGGCCTGAATGGTCATAACTTTTTCATCCGAAGTCCGTTTTTTGAGCTTAATAGCTCGTTAGAAAGTTCTCTACGAGTACTATGTGACCTCAACTATTTTTTTCTTAAAGGATACGTCTATTTTTAGATAAGCTATTTTGAGGTTGACCTAGTTTGGGACTAGAAAGCCAGGGGGCAAGCATTAAAAAGTTGGGCAAAAGGGAAGGGACTTAAAAGGTGTATATACTCAAGTGCTTGATCATCCAACTGTGAATTGGTCTAATATTGGATTTTTCCAGGTCTAGCGAGGGCAATCAAAGGCAACCAAAGCAAGGCAGAAGGGGCATAAAGCTTGGGAAGCGTGGCTTCTTGGGCATCAGAGCAACCAGAAAAGCTAACTCGAGGTTGGAAGATTACTCAACCCCCTCAGTCAATTCTTAGCTTAGGATAAACGTTAGCATTGTGGATTAAAGACGATAGGAACGCCTCAAGTTCAAGAGAATTAAATTTATCAAGTCCAAGACTAAAGATAAAGGTGTGTGACACGAAAACCTAAAGGAAAGAACATAAGTCTGACGGAACGAGAACTCAAAGTACCACGGAAAGTCGAATTCCTGACGCATACATTAAGACAAGAATCTAAAGAAATTTAAAAAGAATTAAGAAAGTAATAACAAAGAATCATTGACGATCTGAGCGTGTACTGAGTGTGCAAGGAAGAAAATTAATGAACCTTAGATCGGGCAAACATATAGGTAAGTCAGACCGACGAAGCCTTAGATCATCAGAGGCAAGTGTAAGAACTACTGCACGATCGTGGGCTCAGCAATTGAACACTAGTTATCCCTACGAGAGCTCAGATACTAGTGATTCAAAAATGGCATTTAGCACAGAAAGACCAGAAGGAGGGTCTAATGTAGCCTATTTAGAAAAACCAGAAGGACCCTATAGAACACAACTAGAGTTTCTCTGAACCAACCGATTAGGTGCTCGCATCTATGAGGATGGTTTGCGAAGGCAAGTGGTGCAAATGCACAACCCCGATCAACCCATTGGATTGGAACATCCAGTGGTGAAATTCGAGAGAGACGCATACATAGACAAGGAAGGAACAATGTACATATTAAGTACGCAGCCAAACAATACGAATGAGTTTGGCGTGATTCAACCAAAGACGGAAGCAAAATCTCAAGGAAAAGAACCATTAGAAGAGCCTAGAACACCTAGAGGGAAATCTGTACTGACACGAGTACTAATCCCAGAATGGATCCCTCAAGATAACAGAAGCATAGAGTTGTTTGTAAATAAAGAAACTGATGAAGCCTTTTGGAGATACAAGATAGAACTACTTAGTGAGGTAGGTATCATCACTATATACGAGTTCAAGGACCCGGATACACCTGGAAAGGTTGTATACCTGGATGAGACTTCAGAAAGAGTCTTTGTGGTACCTGACCACGCTAAAAACACATACACATGGAGAGGTGAATTGGTATTCCCTCCATCTAGAACGAACATGAATACAAGTCAACAAGGGGCAGGAACATCATCAGCCCATGGAAATCAAAGAGAGAAAAATAAAGAAAGACCCGAAGTAAGCTTCACTCATCCCATAGGGAGAGATAGAACAACCACGGACACTAATAGAGTAGATAGGCAAAGAGATCATGGAATACCAGGTGGTAGAGATGATTTTCCTCTACCTAGACCACGTGAACATGCAAGAATACTGAGACCCACTCAATTAGTGAAATCCATGAAAAATTACTTTGATGGGAAAGGAGATCCCTATGACCACGTCGCAGAATTCAAGCAAGTACTAAGAGCCGAACAAGTTGAAGACATGTTCACGCAATACAATGCATTTGGACTAACGTTAAAGAATACCGCTTTAACTTGGTTCCAACCTTTGCAACAAAGGCAATTTAGAGACATCCATCACTTTTTAGAGTCATTCATCACTGAATTCTCTAAAAGTGGGATTAGACATGACACGTCTTCGTTGATTCATAGCTTTAAACAAACCCCTCAAGAAACAGTAAGACTGGCAGGACGTAGGTTTAGACAATATGTTGAACGATGTCCAATGCAAGAGCTACCCTCACAAGCCAAGCAAGTGTCATTGTTTCTAGATGGCTTGTTGAGCTCTAAACTACGCTCCTATGTGTACCTAAAAGAACCCAGAACGCTAGAGCAATGTATAAGAATTTGTATAGACATTGAGGACAACTTAGGAGATTAGTTGGAACTCTCAAAGGTCTATAAGGACTCAGACTGTTCATCTCTAGCATCCACAAAATTGTCTAGCTCAATAGAAGACCTTGCAGAAAAAGTGGCCCAGAAACTAGGAGTTTCTAGTAAACCTAGGGTGCTAATGAACAAGCGTTGTTACACCTATGGTGATGATCATATGGCAAATGTGTGTCCCAATGCAACACAACCTCAAGCCAACCCTAGTGGCCAATACTGTACAATTGAGAGAAGATACACAAATCATACGGCTCAGGACTGCCCATACAACAAACAGACCGTGAGACAGAACTACCCGCAAGCATACCCGCAGCCAGGTAGGTATCAAGGCCAATACAATGCTCAGCCTTATTACTATAGGCCTCCTGAGAACTACCCATACCAGGCTCAACAGAGACCTCAACCTGTCTTAGCTCAGCAGCCACCCCCACCAGCGAATGTCATCTCAGTCAAATACGCTGCTGCAGAAGAGAACCTAAGTAGGGCTTTAGTGCCTTCTTCACCTTTGATCACAGAGAGTGACCCACACTCAAACAATTTTGACTCTACGCATGTAGATAGTCCACCCGCATATTACACAGAGTCACCAGAACACGTAGAAACATATCATTACGATAGTCCACCAGTGGAACCTAGTTGGGAGCCAGACTATGCTAATGTGATGTACACAAACCCAAATCCATGGCCCCAATTAAGACAACAAAGACCACAGGGCCCTAGAGGGCCATGCTTTAGGTGCCAAGGAGACCACTTCATAAAGGATTGTCCACATCCTCCTATAGCAGGGCAATCACAGTACTATAACATACAAGGCTTTTGTGCCGATTGTGGCAAAGAGCACATAATCAAAGATTGCCCTAAGAACCCTGTTAATGCTTCGAATGTGACACCGATCAACGTGATAGGTATTGTAAATAACGCAGATGGATCCAACCCTACCTACGTGCCTATCCAAGCTATCACAAGAGCCCAGACGCTCTTACAGAACCAACAGCTTAATCAGGAGAAAGTAGTCGGAAGTAGTGAAGTTGTAGAATCTAGCAGTAAAAAGACAAAATCTTGGAAAGATTCTAGAGAAAGGATAAAGAGAAAGTGGAGTAAAAAGATAACTGAGTTGGAAGGAAGTTTGAAGGAATCTAGAGCCAAAATCCTAGAATTGACTTCACAGGACTTGAATCAAGAGAATCCAGCTCAAAAATCAGGATCAGTTTTAGCGGAACCCATACCAGAAAATCTAGACATGATGTTTCGTGCATATCAGGCTAGATTAAAAGAGGGACCTCAAGTAGCTGAAATGAGTAAAAACTACCCTCGAGCTGATCTAGAAATTGAGAGAACTAAACTTTGCATGAAGATGGTAGAACTAGCACAAGCTTTGTTCGAAGCCTCTAGATATCTTAATTGGAATAACATGGCAAAACCGGAATTACATTTTCAAGGACTAATGGAGAGGCTAGAATATTTGATTGAAAGCAAAGAGAAAAAGGATCAGCATAGGAACCCTATTGTCTCAGAGACACAGGAAAGGAATGCACCATCCCAGTTTCAAGTACCCAATACAGAAAGTCAAGACAATTTGTCTTCCATACATAGGTACTCACATGAATTTTTGAGAGAAATCCAAGAAGAGAAATGGAGAAAGGAACAAGGAACCCATCCTCCTATTCAAGAAATAGATGACTTGCAGGAACAATTTCCCCAAGACATTCCCTCTATTTACAATGAGGTAGAGGAGGAGCAACTGAGTGAACACACAGCTTTTGAATCCAATTCTTTACAAGAATTACCTCAGTTCACAGGACCTTGGGAAGCAAAGTCTATTAATATGAGAGAACCCACGATAATAGTGAGGAATGAAGAATCAGTAATCCCTAGAAACACGGAAGTGATCAAGAACACCAAAGTACAATGTAATCTCACTCTAGAGGAATTGTTAAAGGTAAAACCAGAATTGTGGAAACATGTAGCAAATCAATTCCCCGAGCTTGCTACTGCTCCCTCACAAATAGGATCACAAAACAAGGTACCAGAGATACCCGTAGAAAAGATTGGAGATGTAAGCGAAGGAGAGGAAGGTAACACTTATCTTCCAATAACCCATCAGGGTTACACCACGAAAGCCATCTTAGATTCAGGAGCCGGAGTAGCCATCGCTACCACCGCTTTATGGAAACGTTGGGGTAAGCCAGCATTAAGACCCACCAGGATGAAGCTACAAATGGCTGACGGACACATAGAAAAACCATTAGGCTTACTAGAAGGAATATCACACCACTTGTGGTGTAGAATTTGAGCATACCTTTGCCATTTGTGACTTTGCAAAAAACCATGCTTATGAGATGATATTGGGACGACCATTCATGCGTCAGTTGCAAATTGTACAAGAATGGGGAACTAATTCTTTGTACTTGCAACATTTAGGAGTGACTACCGAAGTCAATCTTAAAGACTATTCACATAGAGATGTACCCCCAATACAATGGAATACCATCCATAAGACACCAGTAGAGACGGAATCCGTGCACTCATTAGAATCAGATCCTTCTTGGTTGCATGAGGATACCCATTTATGGATGTGTAAAGTAGCAAAACAAGAGGAAGAAAGGTTAGAAGCCAGGACCTTAGGTGCAGAACAACATCCAAGAACCCTTCAAGACCCAGCTTATGCACCTGTAGTATTTCCAGACGAAGAGTTTGAACCCCATGGTTGGGCAGAAATCCTAGCAACCATGGATGTAGCCATCAATGAAGAACAATGGACACCCCACTGTGACGAGGATGGCTATGATATCTCAGTTTTCACGATAGAGCCAATCATGTGCGATGCAATTTTAGAAGAATGTGAACCTAGAACTGATGCATTTGAGGATGCGAGTGATTTTGATTTAGAATCAATTATCATGGACCCACCCTTTGCATCAGAGGAAGAATATTTTTTCGAAGTAGAGACTCACACTCAGAAACAGGAAGAAATTACAAATGAGGTGAGGTTAGCCACTCAAGTGACTAGCAAAAGTGAAGGCAAGAAAAGAAAGAAGAAAGACACCATGACAGAAAAAGAAGAATCTTTGTTTGAAGTACCCGAGAATTTCAAGAAATATGAAATCGAAGATAGAAGAATCATGGTACGAATGCCTAATAGAAAGGCGAATGACGGACAAGTATATGATAACCGAGAGGAAACCAAGAAAATAATCGTAGCCATAGAAGGAGAAGAAAAATGTACATACATAGGGCATGATTTGACAACTGAAGAAGAAGAAGAGCTAGTTGCCCTATTGCACGAATATAGAGATGTTTTTGCTTGGAGTTACAAAGATTTGAAAGGAGTAGATCCAGATATATGTTCTCATAGAATCCCTATGACTCTAGATGCAAAACCGACAAAACAGAAACCGTACACGTATAATGATAACTATGCTGCGAAGATTAAAGAGGAGATAGATCGCTTGATAGAAGCAGGATTCATTTACGAAATTGAGCATACCGAATGGGTATCTCCCATTGTGGTAGTGCCCAAAAAGAATGGAAAATTGCGTGTGTGTATTAACCTTAAAAAAGTTAATGCCGCCACGACTAGAGACAGTTATCCTCTTCCTATCACAGAACATCTATTGGAAAGAGTTGCGGGCAAGGAAGTTTACAGCTTTCTTGATGGATTCTCAGGTTATAATCAAGTAGCCATTGCTCCAGAGGACCAACACAAGACGGCATTTGCCACTGAATGGGGCATATTTGCATTTCGGGTAATGCCATTTGGCTTAACAAATGCACCCGCCACTTTCCAGCGACTCATGTGTCATGTTTTTAAGGAATTCTTACGCAAGAGCTTGGAAGTTTATGTCGATGACCTATGTGCACATTCAAATGTAAGACAGACACATATCCCAGAGTTAAGACAAATATTTGACAAATGTCGAGAATATCAGGTTTGTTTGAACCCAGAAAAATGTGTTTTCATGGTCAGACAAGGCAAAATTCTAGGACACATTGTGTCAAAAAATGGAATCTCTACGGATGAGGAAAAAGTAAAAGTAATTGCAGATCTACCTAGGCCGACGAACATCAAAGAGGTACAAGCATTTATGGGCCATTGCGGTTATTATAGGAGATTCATACACATGTATGCAATCATAGCCAAGCCTTTGTACTCTCTTTTAACCAACTTTGAATGGACAGATGAATGTGAAAATTCATTCAATGAACTTAAACGACGCTTGTGCTCAGCACCTATATTGACTACCCCAGATTGGAGTAAGCCATTCCATGTACATGTGGATGCATCCAATTACGCCATAGGATGTGTGTTAGCACAACCCACGAATGAAGGTAACATAGATCTCCCCATAGCTTACGCGAGCAGACAATTGAACGCAGCAGAAAGAAATTACACCACGACGGAACGAGAAGGATTAGGGATGATCTACGCGGTAAAGAAATTCAGACATTATTTGTTGGCCAACAAATTCAAGTTCTTTACAGATCATCAAGCCCTATTGTACCTAGTCAACAAACCCTGTAACACAGGATGACTAATACGTTGGTTTCTATTACTCATGGAGTACGATTTTGAAGTAGTAGTCAGGAAAGGAAAGACACATCTTAGAGCTGACGGCCTTTCGAGATTAACCTCAGGAGAAGCTCCTCAAGGAATAGTGGATGAATTACCATATGCTTATTTGTTTAATCTTGAGATAGCACCAGAATGGGCTAAGCCTATAGTCCCTATTCTCACATATGGACCCAAGAATCCTAGGATAAAGATCAAAGAGGGAGAGATTACCAAGTCTCAAAGATACCAAATAATGGCAGGAAGCATATATAAACAGGATAATATAAAGATTCTTGCTTGTTGTGTAGATGAATCAGAACATGCGAATTGGTTGCAATTAGCACACATAGGTGCATTAAAGCAACATCATTCAAAACATCGAACATTACAGACTCTGCATAGACTAGGAGTATATTGGCCTTCGATGGAAGCAGATGTCTACAAGTTGTGTAAAGAATGCCATGTTTGTTGTGAAAGACCACCAATAGAGCATGCTACATTATATCATGTGTCTCTCACACCAGACTAGAGTGAATCGTTAGTGATGTACTTGAGGACGAAGACATTCCCTCAAGGAATGACTTTAGCACGACAACGCAGTCTAGAGCAGGAAGCTCAAGATTATTCACTTATTGGTGATAACCTATACAAAAGAGGACGAGATGGATATCTAAGACAATGTGTTCATGAGAGCGATTATCTGAGCATACTAGAGACTGCACACCAAGGTGTTGCAGGAGGTCATTTTGGACCCGATAGGATAATCAAAGCCATCCTCTTTGCAGGATTATGGTGGCCCACTCTTCACATGGATGCTCATACCTATGTAAAGAGATGTGATGTGTGCCAAAGAACTCAGTTTCCTACTCGCAGAGATGAAATGCCATTGAAACCCATGATGGGCGGACGTGCATTTTCTAAGTGGGGTATAGACTTTGTAGGACCCATTAACCCCCCTGCAAAAGGTACACATGCTGAATACATTTTTGTTGGCACAGATTATCTTATGAAATGGGTAGAGGCAAAAGCCACGAAAAAGAATGATGCACACACAACTGCGAAATTCTTATTTGAGAATGTCTTTACAAGATATGGATTGCCTATAGAGTTAGTGAGCGATCGAGGAACTCACTTTCTAAACCAAGTCATTGAATATTTGTTACAAGATTTTATGGTGATTCACAAGAAATCCGCACCATATCATCCTCAGGCCAATGGTCAAGCTGAAAGCACTAATAAGATCCTTTGTAACGTACTGACGAAACTCGTGAACAACAAACATTCAGATTGGGACAAACAGTTACACCACGCTGTTTGGGCATATCGAGTGGCCTACAAGACCGTACTCAATGCAACTCCCTTTCAGATGGTTTTTGGTCAGAATGCTGTGCTTCCTTTGGACTTCTTGATACCGACCCTTAAGGTTGCACAAGAACATCAGTGGACCGGCCATGAATTATCATCTAGAATAATGGACTTGGAACGATTAGGAGAAACCAGGCTAAAGGCAGCAGCAGGCATATACGCAGCAAAGAAGCGACAGAAAGCATATTTTGATGCACATGTGAAAGATAAAGGCCTAAAAGAAGGAGATTTAGTTCTAGTATATACGCTAAAGCAACACACACGTAAGTTAGAAAAGCGAGGTTATGGAGCTATGATCATTAACAGACTCTCAACAAGTGGAGCAGTACAGTTAGCCACTTTAGAAGGAGATATAATGCCTAATTACATTAGTGGCTGTAGAGTCAAGTTATATCAGGAACCTCTTACTGAGGATATGCTTAGACGACTCACGTTAGCAAAGAAGCGTAAGGAGGAAGAAAATAGAATACGAGCGGAAGCTCAGGCAGAAGCAATAGAACGCATTAAACGCATGAAGTTAAGAAGACAAGGACTAGGGAGAGAACATTATAACCATCTGGAAACTACACCCAGATATCCCATGGCCATGTGTCAAGTAAAGTCAACCACTCATCCTAGTATAGTGGACAGGAGACCATTCATTACAGTCAGGCTAGAGCACGACAACCCTTGCCAAGAGCTCAAGGCTCTAATTGACTCAGGTGTTGCGACTAGTGCGATTAGATGGTCCCACTATAAGGATTCAGGAATAGAAATGCGGCCAATTGAGGCATACCTCATAGGGCTAGGAGGCATGGAAACCCCTTGCATGGGTGAGGTGGACCTTCCTATCCTCATTAAGGATGTGACCATGATAGCGAAGCTACTAGTGTGCCATGATGACGACCTGATAGAACCCCTAATCCTTGGCCAAGATTGGCTATACGATCACTTAGTGGACCTAAATCTTAGACAAGGCTCCTTACAGATTGGAACCTTAGAACAGAAGCGAGTGATACCGCTTGACTTCCCTAACGGCATTCCAACTGAGGTTTGTAACCCTAGACCCTATGAAATGCATGCGACGGAAGACCGGGAGATCTTGGGTCAGATCAGTCACGTTACATCTACACCAACCCACTCGGGCTTGGCTATGGACAGTTGTCAATCAGAAGGACGACAGGAGATCTTCCCTGGGGCTTCCTGCAAACTAGAAGGGGCAGCTACCCAACCGCTAGGGCAGATGGACACAATCAGCGGTCAGGTGGGTTGCATCAGCGGCCAAATGAGCACAATACCCTGCGGTGCTCATCCTTCCAAACTTGCTGCGGACTGGCCTAGATTAAAGATAAAGAACGAATCACTTCCTAATGGGCAGGTCACGCAAGTGTTGGATCTCCCTTCTTTTCCAAAGCAGAGCGTCCAATGGACCTCTCAAACCCAACCACGAACGAGTCAGCCATGACAGAGGAACCCAGACCGACGACACCACCAAACAAGGCAAAGAAAGCAACAGTATCAACATCAGAGGACAAGTGGCACGAAACAAATATGGGTGCCAAAAGGACAGCAACCACAGGCTATTGGCAACACTACAGACGAGAACAGGACAAAGTTTCAACAAAAGCAGAGTCAGCATCCACAGTCCCCTCGATCTTCTTCTACAAGTACAAATACTCGACAGATTTGGATCGCCAAGAAATACCTTATCCATAGACCCACACCCACGCAAATTTGGGTACCCAAACAATGTATTATAGCCCAACCCTCAAGCCATGTAATATATACCCCTCAGAAATCTTTCCATCCTTCAATACCACCGAACCCGATACCACTTTTTGTCCCTCAGCAGAAACACACCACCCACTCAAAGACCCTTAGGAAATGGATACCGAAACGTATCCAAACGTCTTCTTGTATCCCCTTATCTAACAATTCTCCCACCCCGTTTAAACTCCACCCTTGTAATAATTCACCCTCAACCAAACCTTGTATGAATTCATACACCAAACCCCACATCACTCATAATAAAAGCTCATCAAGAAATGTATGCATAATCTGAAGCATGTAGGCGTCTAGAGACCTGCATTAGCTCTGCAAAAAGATCATTGCATCAATCACTTCACGACACTTGGCTACACGGGTTACACATCGGTTATGGAAAGGGATTGCGGTCTCGCCTTAATGGGATCATAATTAATTTCCATACTAATGTGTTAATCTTTTGTAGCAGATCTTTTCCACTTGCTCGTCAGTCATCATGCAAACCGAAGCAGGACCATCAGAAGCTGGCCCAAGCACACCAATGGCCAATATTGGAGAATTACTCGCAGAATCTTATCCTACGATGCAACCACCAGAGTTTCAAGGTTTTCCAGGACCCATGTCAATCGATGATCCTCCTAGAGGATATACTGAGAAGATTCATCGTAATTCTCATTGGTTTTAAGGCCTAGCAGGACCATTAGCAGACGCTGATTTCATATTTGAGGCCAATTTGGCATTTGATCTTCGCACATGGACCAAGTACCAGTTCTTTGCAAGAGAATTTGAAGGACTGCAGAATACACAAGATTTAACGCACGTTTGGGCACGAGCGGGATTTATAGAATACTTTAGTGACCCTCTGCCTAAACCCGATTTTTACAGATGTTTTTACCTAGTAACCACCTTGACAGCTTCAGAGAACAAGGATCTACCCGGAACATTCATGTTACCATCCTTGGTAAATGATCCTCCATTCAGAAGGTTTTATTTGTCTAAAGATTTAATTCGCGTAGCTCTGAAAATACATGGAACACACACTCCGACGGAGAGAGAACGGCTAGTCCCAGAGCAGATGAAACGTGGTGACATAACTAAGTGGGAGGATATTTCAGCTATAACCCCTGAGCTTTCCAAGCCATTACGGATATGCATGCAGCACTTTGCTTTCCCAGCTCAAGATCGTTTTACCATGCCCCACAAAAGAATCTGGTTTGGATTATACTTACCATGTACTGGACCCCAAACGGTTGATCTAGCTAGCTGGATAATTGATCAGCTCTATTTGGCACAACATAGATGGGAACGAAAGAAAGTCATCAATGGATGTTGTGCACTTACAAGGATTATATACATGTGTTTGGCATATGATTTACCCATAGAGTGTGCCATGACCAGCGATGAACTGAAGGCATTTAAAGGAACCACAAAGAAAGCTAGAAAGGCTAGCAAAGGCAGAGCCGGAAAGCGGATGAGAGGCACTATCCCATGCCTACAAGTCCCAGAATCACCCTCGCCACAACCATCTCCAGAGCAGTCACCAACAGCAGCCACTCCCACGGTACCACCAATTCGTATACGGTTATCAAGACTAGTTACGCCGGAGGGCACCACCAGTACTGTTGCACCCCAAGCAGCCACAACCACAGAACCTATCACCACAGCAGCTGAACTTCCCACCACTATTGGTGCGGAAGCTTTCTCTTTTCCAATACCCCATTTAGAAGCAGAACAAGCAGAGCCACTGAACACAACGTTTGATTTTGAGATGCCCGATGCATTCTCCAATGAGTTCCAGTTTTCAGAAGGACAATTGTTTTCTCAAGAATTTGAAAGGCCTAGCTACCCTACCACACCCAGGGATCAGCCACAAGGACAGATTGTGTCTAGCTCTGATGACGAAAGAACAGCAACCGATGACGACAAAGGAGACGACGAAGCTAGCCAGGAAACTCAGGAATCCCAAGAGCATGAAAAGACAGATGGCCAAGGCCAACAAACAGACACACATGGTGATACAAGTACCCATGAAGATGAAACTTACGAAGCAGCCGCTTACACACTGGCTATTAAGAAGTTGTATAGAACTATGGAAAAGGTTTGGGCACGCAAAAAGCTGACTGAGGAAGAGAGTCAACCGATAATAGAACAAGAACTTGTCACAGGCGGATTCGAAGACGCATACATCAAAGGATTCAGAGAGTTAGTCAAATCAGTAGGCTCCAACAAAGCACTCAGGTACTTGCAACGAAAGCCACTACCACAGTTTGACCCCCGTAGAGTACGACTACTTTCAAAGCCCGGCGAATACATTCGTGTACCAACAGGAGCACAGTCTTCAGAACAAGCTAGGGAGGCACGCCTCGTCCCCTAAAGTTCGTTGGCAGTAGAAACCATCCTTGTAGATTCCCCACCCCGCGCTACAACTGTACATACCTCAGTAGTCACTGAAGTACCGACCACCCCAACCGCTCCTCCATCACCGCCCATCCCTCCAGCCTCCCCTATTCACCCTCCTTCCCCCTGACTATCATCTTCTATCGCTGGTGGTGTAGCAGAAATTGTCTTTACGACCACTAACCCCACAATTCCCGCACCCATTAGACCTAGTCTACCCCCTCACACATCCACCTTTCCATTCAACCCATTCCTCCATCCATCTTTCCCGTCCTTCCCCACACCTCCCCGACCCACGGTAACCCCTATTTCCCCTTTCCACCAAGCTGCTCCAGCCAGTCCCCCTGTAAATTACTCCTCAACCTTTGTAAATCCCGTATTTACACCAGCACAAGCACCCACAGTCACACCCATATTCACAGTCACCGCACTGGACACGTCCAATGACATGGACATCTCACCACCCACTGCACGCTCACTCACTTCACTCACAGCACAAACATATTTAGGCACCTCACAATTTTCCACAATCACCACAGCATCCACCTTCCCACCCCCATTCCCCATTCCCGTTGCATCTACACCCACTGCATCTTCATTTAGCACCCCATTAATACTATCACCCACTGTAGATAATGCATTTCGACAGATGTTCATGTGTATGACGCAAGTAAGAGATGAGTTCACATCTCTTGGCGATAATTACCAGCAGCTGCAGAGGACAACCAATGACTTACAGTCGCAGCTTAATTTATTATCTATTGAAAATGCCTCTCTGAACACCCGATACCAGGAATTACGCGAGGCATATCACAAATTGGAACTAGAAAGCGAAGAAAAGACCAAGGAAGCCACTGCTAACCTGGATAACTTATTAAGAGCCCAGACAGTCCGCAATGCAATGCTAACACGAAACATGGGCTTACTACGAAGACACCTAGCAGCCGCCAAGGAAGAAAACCAGCGCCTACAGGATCAGAACCGAGAAAACTTAGAAGCAGCTCTTGACCACCCAGACCAACCACTCAGTCCTAGCCGGTTCAAAGCCATTCCTTCAGACTCGATGAGGATGCTGCTAGAAGATCATGTAAGATTGCTAGATGAATATGACCGCATGACTGAGGAGTTACAGAAACTCAAAGAAGATCATAAATTACTCCAGTTACGAGCACCGGCACACCCAGACATACCAGCACCTGTGGACCCCTCTCCTGACATCTTAGAGGAACTCAACGCATTACGGGCCTAGGTATCGAACCTTGAATCAAGGATTGCAGTATATGAAGCACCACCAAGGCCAGATTCCCCACCTGAGCTACCAGCTGAGGAAGAAACTGTCACCATCCCAGTGGAGGAAACGTTTGAAGAGGCATACGAGCCACAACCCATCCCAGGCGGAGGCGTCACGGCCGAAGGTCAGATGACTTACGAACTTCCGACCCCCGCATGGATGAAGACTATTGAGGAACTTAGGACAACACACTCAGCTAGAGTAGAGGCACAATTACATGCCATGGCGATGATAGAAGAAAGAATTTTACAGTCTCCATTCTTTGCTCATTTGGCCCCGCGACGATACATATCTGGGCATGAGCTACAGTATAAACCGTATTTTATGTTAATGGCTGAATACCAGTTAGCCATTGAGAAAGAGACAGGTAAGAAACCATCGCATGCAACTCAATTCGAGGAGGACGATCTACCACTTGATGCGCAGCAAGGAGAGATCTATCAACCAGAGTGGCGAAAAGATTTACTACAGAAGTATCCAGAAATGATGAGTACATGGGTAAAGGCACCTTTGCACTTAAAGTACAACCCATGTTGGGGACCAGTACCACGACGCCGCTCCTGGACTGCCTTTGCTATTAAGGTACAAAACAATAAGCAGTGTCAAGATTGGTTGAATTACCCCTATTTTAAGCCACCCATCGAGTTACCAACTGTTGGCTACATGATGGCTACAATTCGTCACTGGCTCCCTAGATTAAAGCATATGGACGATATAGCGGCGCATATGACTGTCAAAATCTTTGACATGATGCAAATGATTTTTAAAGTCTTCCGACGCGTCAAGGCACCTCATGTCAACACCCCGGGCTTTGAGCATAGCAATTTTGATCTGGTATATGATATGATTACAACGCCATCGCTACGGGTGTGTTATGCCTGGCATTGCAGAATAAAGTACCTACCGGCGTGCTACAAGCAGACGTTCGAAGAGATGTTCACAACCAGCTTCTGGGAATACCATTCAGAGGTATTCATAAGCAGGCCTACACATTTATTACAATTATTTGCCTGTGAATGAATGGTCTATTCCACACACTATCAGCTCCCGCCACCGGAAGAACCGCAACCAATCGACTGGGAGAAACTCGAGGCAGATCTGGCCCGAGGCATTCGTATCTCCGAGCACACCCTCGCTCAAGACCTCCTACAGAACTATATCCGGCAGACCTCACAACAAGGTTCTGTCAGGGACGACAGAAGCGAGAGGGAGGGGGGTGTTGGAAGCAGCCAGAGGCATAGAAGACGCGGAAGCATGTAACGACGGAGCAGTGAGCCAGTCGAATCTTTTTTTTAAAGAATCATGTTTTAAAAATACTTTTCAAAAACCTCCAACAGTGATTTTTATCACTAATGTAACATATGTATCATAGAAAAACCCTTTTCTTAATTTCTAGCTCCATTTTGTGCAAGCCAAGGAGTCCTCGAGCTTGAGGAGCTTAGGTAGAACAAGCGTATCAATTTTCGTTATTTTTAGACACCGTTTACCCTTCCAAATAGCATCTAGGACCTAATTTTTAACTATGCCGGTCACTAGATGTGAAACCGGTCAAAACTAATCTAGAAACTATAAAAAGAGCTAGAGAGCTCATTTTTGAGGTTAGCTTGTTTGAGGTTAGAGTTCTTTTGAGCTTGTAATAGTGTTCTTGAGTAATAGAGTTGATTTCTCACCTTCCATTGTGTCTTGCTTGTCTCTTCGTAGTGTGTGTGTATGTGTGTGTGCATTTCTATGCTTCTCACCTTCACTCTCACTTCATCTCACATTCACGATCTTCATATCACTCCTATCTCTTCCGCGGATTGACATTAAGGAGGTGGAGCTTCTTAACGTGGTTCTCACCATTGTGCTAGAGCAACAAGTGGCGACATCAATTTGTGAAGTTGAGAATAGGGCAATTTTCACAGTTATAGTGGAGTGTATATGGTTAAGATGCCTATTGATGGATCTTTGCATGGAGATTGATGCTACTACACATATTCTCACTGATAGTCAGAGTGCTTTGGTTATTGCATCAAACCCTAGTTTCATGCATGGACCAAACATATTGAGGTGCGTTATCACTATGTGAGAGAGCACCTTCATGCAGGAGATATTGATTTGGTATATGTGCCTACACAAGATAATGTGGGCAGACATATTCACCAAAGCTCTTCCACGAGAAAAGTTTGCTTTAGGCTTATTACCTTCTGGGGGCTGATCTATCACTCCCTGTATGTGTTCACATCATTCTCTCCAGGGGGTTTGTTATAGTTATGTGTTCCTCGAGTAGTTTTGATGTGAGCCTTTTCCCTATACATGGGCACTTTTTACTGTAGTGCTGGCTAGAGGTTTTTTCCCCATGCATACGTGATTCACTCATATGTGGTAGTACTTTGTACTTAGGGATATTATTCAGCTCTTACTTCAGTTCAGTTCATCGTCAATAGAGAGAGCTATTCTAACCATCCGTCTTCTCTGTGTGTCTTGCTATGTTTGTGCTCCTTGTGTGTGCTTCTGGTGTGTCTCTCGCACTTCTACACACACCCAACAATGATATTTCAGTGTTCATGTGTCAGCCCATGCTAGAAGAGTGTGACCCTAGTGAAGTCATAGACGAATAAGAGAATGATGATGATCTAGAGTCCATTGTGATTGATAGTTGCATTATTTAGAAGATGTAGGAGTGTTTAACCAAAAAGAAGAAGAACTCTCACAAGCATTAAAATGGTAAATTCAAAGGATGGAAGTGAGTTTAGTCAAAAGAAAAAGAAAAGAAAAGCAGTGAAACAAGAAGAGGAGGAATCATTGTTTGAAGTACCAAAGAGTTTCAAGAAATATGAGCTTGAAGACCGAAAAATTTTGGTACGAATGCCTAAGAGAGAGGCCACCACAGGAGAAGTGTATGATAATAAAGAAAAGACCAAAAAGATTGTTGTGACCATTGAAGGGAACAAAGAGTGATGTACGTACATAGGAGAAGACCTAAGTGCAGAAGAAGAAATAGAGCTTGTAGCTTTATTTAGGGAATATAGGGACGTGTTTGCATGGCACTATAGAGAATTGAAGGGAGTAGATCCGAAAATTTGCTCTCATAGGATCCCCATGACTGCTCATGCCAAGCCCACCAAACAGAAGCCCTACACATATGCGGCTAAAATAAAAGAAGAAATTGATAGGCTGATTGAAGCTAGATTTATCTATGAGATTGAGCATACTGAATGGGTGTCCCCCATTGTAGTGGTGCCCAAGAAGAATGGAAAGTTGCGAGTGTATATTAACCTTAAAAAAGTTAATGCCGCTACAATCAGAGATAGCTATCTGCTTCCAATCATTGAACATTTATTGGAGCGTGTTGAAGGCAAGGAATTTTATAGCTTCCTTGATGGATTTTTAAGCTACAACCAAGTAGCCATTGCCCCAGAAGATCAACACAAAATAGTTTTTGCCACAAAATGGGGCATCCTTGCATTTTAGATGATGCTATTTGCGCTCACCAATGCACCTGCAACATTCCAAAGGCTCATGTGTCATGTCTTCAAAGAGTTCTTGCGAAAGATCTTGGAAGTATATGTGGAAGATTTATGTTCTCATTCCCAAGAAAGAAGATACCACATATGAGTTCAGGCAAATCTTCAACAAGTGTAGAGATTATCGAGTGTGATTGAACCCCAAAAAGTGTGTCTTCATGGTATGTCAAGGTAAGATCTTAGGTCATATTGTTTTGAAGAATGGAATATCAACATATGAGGACAAAGTAAGAGCCATAGTAGAGTTCCGAGACCAAGGAACGTTAAAGAAGTACAAGCCTTTATGTGCCATTGTGGATATTACCATAGGTTTATCCACATGTATGCAATCATAGCCAAACTTCTTTATGCCTTGTGACAACTTTTGAGTAGAGTGATGAGTGCGAAAATTCCTTCAATGAACTGAAGAGACATTTGTGCACAACACCAATACTGACCACTCCTAATTGGAATAAACCATTCCATGTTCATGTGGATGCATCAAATAATGCAATAGGATGTGTGCTAGCACCACCAACAGTTTGAAGGAAATCTAGATTTGCCTATAGCATATGCTAGCAGACAGCTAAATGCGGCTAAACGAAACTATACAACAACTAAAAGAGAAGGGTTAGGCATGGTGTATGCCATGAAGAAGTTTAGGCACTATCTATTGGCCAACAAGTTCAAATTTTTCATTGATTATTAAGCTCTATTATATTTGTTCAATAAACCTTGCAATACAGGATGGTTAATAAGATGGTTCCTCTTGCTAATGGAATATGACTTTGAAGTTGTTGTTAGGAAAGATAGAACCCAGATCAGGGTAGATCACCTTTCTTGCATCACTTTAGGAGAGCCACCGTAAAGAGTGTCTGATGAACTACCTCACGCTTATCTCTTCAAACTAGAAGTTGTTCCTAAATGGGAAAATAAGTTGGTACCTGTCCTAACCTTCCGACTCGCAAACAAGAATGTAAAAACGAACAAAGAAGAAACTGTAAAATCACGAAAATATCTCATATTGGCAAGAAGCATGTACAAACAAGACACAGAAGGTGTATTAGCTTGTTGTGTCAAGGACGATGAACATAGCAGTTGGTTGCAACAAGCGCATGAAGGATTGCTAGGAAATCACTATTCTAAACAACAACATTGCAAAATCTAAAATGTTTAGGAGTGTATTGACCTAGTATGGATAAAGAAATACATGAGTGGATTAAGAATTTTCCAGTGTGCCAGGAAAAACCCCTAGTGGAGCATGCTACCCTTTATCACGTGTCGTTAATTCCAGATTCGAGTGCTCCATTGGTAGAATTTATGAAATCAAGAACATCACCCAACAAGGCTAGTCTAGCAAGAAAATGGAGCATGGAGAAAGAGGCTCAAGACTACGCTTTAGTAAGTGACAACCTATACCGGAGAGGCAAAGATGGTTACTTAAGATTGTGTGTTCATGAATTGGACTATTTGAAAGTCTTAAAAACTGCACATAGTGGTGTTGCAAGTGGACATTTTGGGCCAAATCGAGTAATTAATTCCATTCTATTCTCAAGACTTTGGTGGCCCACTCTTCATATGGATGCACATACCTATGTGAAGAGATGTGACACATGCCAATGTGCACAATATCTGATAAGAAGAGATGAGATGCCTTTAAGGCGAATGATGGGAGAACGTGCATTTTCAAAGTGGGGTATAGACTTTGTAGGTCCTACTAACCCCCAGCTAGAAACTCCCATGCAGAGTACATCATTGTAGCCACGGATTACCTTACCAAGTGGGTAGAAGTAAAAGCCACAACAAAGAATCGTGCTCAGACAATCAACTTCATCATGTTGTTTGGGCTTACCGAGTTGCCTATAAAACGGTACTCAATGCCACCCCATTTCAGATGATCTTTGGACAGAATGATGTGCTACCATTAGATTTCCTAATCCCAACTTTAAAAGTAGCACAACAATATGAGTGGAATGGACATGAGTTGCCCTCCAGGATCTTTGATCTAGAACGCTTAGGTGAGATGAGGCTATGAGCGACAGCAGGCATCTATGCTGCAAAGAAAAGACAAAAGGCATACTTTGATGCACACATCAAGGATAAAGGATTGAAAGAGAGAGACCTAGTGTTGGTTTACACACTAAAGCAGCATGCTCATAAATTGTAAAAAAGAGGATATGGACCCATGGTTATTAATAGAATTTCCACTAGTGGTGTAGTTCAATTGGCCACCTTGGAAGGCCATATCTTGCCAAACTATATAAGTGGATGTCAAGTCAAGTTATATCAAGAATCTCTTACTGAGGATATGCTAAGGAGACTCAACACTGCTAAGAAGAGAAGAGAAGAAGAGTTTAGGGTTAGAGAAGAAGCACAAGAAGAGGCTAGAGAGCGCATTAGGAAAAATAAGTTAAGGTGACTAGGCCTAGATGTCAATCTTGAAGCCCCACAATATCACATGGCCATGTGCCAAACATCAGGTGAAATTGCCTCTCAAATAGTCAATCGACATCCCTTTGTCACCATAGAGGTAGGACAAGGAAAGAATGTAAGGACTATGAGAGCATTGATTGACTCACATGCATCAAATAGCACAGTCAAACTCTCATACTGCCAAGATCTTCAATTTTAAGACCCACCAAGATGAAGCTAGAAATGGCTGATGGACATATAGAAAAACCATTAGGCTTACTAGAAGTGTGGAGTTTGAGCATACTTTTGCCATTTGTGATTTTGGGAAAAATCATGCTTACGAGATGATTTTAGGGCGACCATTCATGCGTCAGTTGCAAATTGTACAAGATTGGGGAACATTTAGGAGTGACTACTAAAGTCAATCTTAAAGACTATTCCCATCGAGATGTACCCCCAATACAATGGAACACCATCCATAAGACATGAGAGGAAACAGAATTAGTACACTCATTGGAATCAGACCCCGCATGGTTGCACAAGGATACTCATCTATGGATGTGTAAAGTAGCAAAACAAGAGGAAGAACGGTTAGCCGCCAGGACTTTAGGTTCAGAACAACATCCACGAACCCTTGAGGACCCAGCTTACGCACCTATAGTATTTCTAGAGGACGAATTCGAGCCTCACGGTTGGGTAGAAATCTTAGCTATGATGGACATAGCACTAAACGAAGAACAATGGACCCCTCATTGTGATGAGGACGGGTATGATATTTCCATTTTCATGATTGAACCGGATGAGGAAGACTTTATCCTAGAAGAATGCATGGAAATGATACAAGAACCGGACGAGAGTGATGATGAGGAGTTAGAATCCATTATCATGGAACCCTTCTGTTCAACAGAAGAGGAATATCTTTACTTTGTAGAAGCCAAAACCCTTGAAGAAGAAAAGGAAAGTCAAATGGAACAACCTGAGCTATCCATGAAAGATACGGAAAGCAAACAAAAGAAGAGAAAGAAATCACCTAAGATAGAAGAAGAAGAAAAACCACTCATGGAAGTACCAGAGAACTTCAAGAAGTATGAAATAGAAAATAGAAGAATCATGATACGAATGCCTGAAAGAAAAGCTAACGTTGGAGAAGTATATGATAGTCGAGAGAAAACCAAAAAAATCATAGTCACCATAGAAGGAGAAGAAGAAAAATGTACATACATAGGGCATGATTTGATGAATGAAGAAGAAGAAGAGTTAGTTGCCCTATTGCAAGAATATCAAGATGTGTTCGCTTGGAGTTATAAAGACTTGAAAGGAGTAGACCCAGATATATGCTCCCATAGAATCCCTATCACTCCAGATGCAAAACCTACAAAACAGAAACCATACACGTACAATGATAACTACGCTGCGAAGATTAAAGAAGAAATAGATCGTTTGATAGAAGCCGGATTCATTTACGAAATTGAGCATACCGAGTGGTATCCCCCATTGTGGTTGTGCCCAAGAAGAATGGAACCCACGAATGAAGGTAATATAGATCTCCCCATAGCTTATGTGAGCAGACAGTTGAATGCAGCAGAAAGAAACTACACCACTACGGAAAGAGAAGGATTAGGAATGATCTACTCAGTCAAGAAATTCAGGGATTATTTATTGGCAAATAAGTTTAAGTTCTTCACGGATCATCAAGCGTTGTTGTACTTAGTCAATAAGCCAGCGGTTCCTACGTTGGTTTCTATTACTCATGGAGTACGACTTTGAAGTAGTAGTCAGGAAAGGAAAGACACATCTTAGAGCTGACCACCTTTCAAGATTAACTACAAGAGAAGCTCTTCAAGGAATAGCGGATGAATTACCAGATGCATACTTGTTTAACCTTGAGATAGCACCAGACTAGGCTAAGCCGATAGTCCCTATTCTCACATATGGACCCAGGACTCCTAGGATAAGGATCAAGGAAGGAGAGACAAGCAAGTCACAAAGATATCAAATAATAGCAGGAAGTATCTATAAATAGGATAATCAAAAGATTCTTGCTTGTTGTGTAGATGAATCAGAACATGCAAATTGGTTGCAATTAGCACATGTAGGTGCATTAAAGCAACATCATTCAAAACATCATACGTTGCAGACTCTGCATAGATTAGGAGTATATTGGCCTTCTATGGAAGTTGATGTCTATAAGTTGCATAGAGAATGCCCTGTTTGTTGTGAAAGACCACCAGTAGAACATGCTACGTTATATCACATGTCTCTCACACCAGAATGGAGTGAACCCTTAGTGACATACTTGAGGACGAACACATTCCCTCAAGGAATGACCTTAGCATGACAACGTAGTCTAGAGCAGGAAGCTCAAGACTATTCACTTATTGGCGATAACTTATACAAACGAGGACAAGATGGATACTTAAGACAGTGTGTTTATGAGAGCGATTATTTGAGCGTACTAGAGACTGCACACCAAGGTGTTGCAGGAGGTTATTTTGGCCCCAATAGGATAATCAAAGCCATACTATTTGCAAGATTATGGTGGCCCACTCTTCACATGGATGCACATACCTATGTTAAGAGATGTGATGTGTGCCAAAGAACTCAATTTCCTACTCGTAGAGATGAAATGCCATTGAAACCCATGATGGGAGGACATGCATTTTCTAAGTGGGGTATAGACTTTGTAGGACCCATTAACCCCCTTGCAAAAGGTACTCATGCCAAATACATTATTGTTGCCATGGATTATCTTACCAAATGGGTAGAGGCCAAGGCCACAAAAAAGAATGATGCACATACGACTACAAATCTTATTTGAAAATGTCTTTACAAGATATGGACTGCCTATAGAGTTAGTGAGCGATCGAGGAGCTCACTTTCTAAACCAAGTCATTGAATATTTGTTACAAGATTTTATGGTGATTCACAAGAAATCCGCACCATATCATCCTCAGGCCAATGGTCAAGCCGAAAGCACTAACAAGATCCTTTGTAACGTACTGACAAAACTCGTGAACAACAAACGTTCAGATTGGGACAAACAGTTACATCATGTTGTTTGGGCATATCGAGTGTCCTACAAGACCGTACTCAATGCAACTCCCTTTCAGATGGTGTTTGGTCAGAATGTTGTGCTTCCTTTGGACTTCTTGATACCGACCCTTAAGGTTGCACAAGAACATCAGTGGACTGGCCATGAATTATCATCAAGAATAATGGACTTGGAACGATTAGGAGAAACCAGGCTGAAAGTAGCAGTAGGTATATATGCAACAAAGAAGCGACAGAAAGCCTATTTCGATGCACATGTGAAAGGTAAAGGCTTAAAAGAAGGAGATTTAGTCCTAGTGTATACGTTGAAATAGCATGCACGAAAATTAGAAAAAACGAGGTTATGGACCTATGATCATTAACAGACTCTCGACAAGTGGAGTAGTACAATTATCCACCCTAGAAGGAGACATAATGCCTAATTACATTAATGGATGTAGAGTCAAGCTTTATCAGGAACCTCTTACTGAGGATATGCTTAGAAGACTCACAATGGCAAAGAAGCGTAAGGATGAAGAACAGAGAATATGAGCTAAAGCTCAAGAAGAAGCTATAGAATGCATTAAGTGCATGAAGTTAAGAAGACAAGGACTAGGGAGAGAACATTATAACCACCTAGAAACAACACCTAGATACCCCATGGCCATGTGTCAAGCAAATTCAAGTACTCATCCTAGCATAGTGGATAGGAGTCCATTTATTACAGTCAGGCTAGAGCACGACAACCCTTGCCAAGAGCTCAAGGCTTTAATTGACTCAGGTGGTCCGACTAGTGCGATTAGATGATCCCACTATAAGGACTCAGGAATAGAAATGCGGCCAATTGAGGCATACCTCATAGGGCTAGGAGGCATGGAAACCCCTTGCATGGGTGAGGTGGATCTTCATATCCTCATACATGAAGTAACTATGACAGTGAAGCTACTAGTGTACCATGACGAGGACCTGATAGAACCCCTAATCCTTGGCCAAGATTGGCTATACAATCACTCAATGGACCTAAATCTTAGACAATGCTCCTTGCAGATTGGAACCTTGGATCAGCAGTGAGTGATACCGCTTGACTTTCCTAACTGCACTCTACCTGAGGTATGTAACTGTGGGCGATAACTTTCGCTCTGATATCGCTAATGATGGTCGTCACGGCAAGGCTTGAACTTTGTCAGACCTACGGAAATTGCCGTGCCATCGAATAGAGAGCTAAGCTAAAGTGATATAGAACACCTCTGTAATCAACAGTAGCTTAGCAGGATTTCTGTCGCTTAACTGTGTTAAACTGTGACTTGAATTCCACCGGAACTTCACCGGACTGTCACTGGGACGTCACCAAAATTTTACCGGAATGAACTTTGATTCTGCTCGTGATTACTTCAAATGAATTTATGCGAAGTAAGGAAGTGATACGTGAACTTCCTTCACTGAATGAACTTCTTCTTGAAGTTTAAAGAAAACTTCACAGTTCTGAAGTGCCACTTTCCGGTTAGACTTTGTACTGTGTGTTCATATCCATTCCACCAGAAACTGTGATCAGCTTAAAGTAGAGACGTCTAGCTACAAGATGAGCTATCTCTCATACAAAGCTTTGAATTCTACTACGAGATATACTTCGTTGTTCTACCGAAAAAACTCGCTCTTCTGAGAAAACTATAATTGACCGGAAATGCGTTTACTGAGATATCCTTGACTGAGACATTCGTTTACTGAGAAAGTACCGAGGGACACGTTTAGTAACGAACTGTAACTATTAATGGCTAACGAGCTTTCTATTGTAACACGAAAAACTTAGATTCTTCACATACGAACAGAGTGCCCAAACTTCCACATGAACATGTGTTTTCTATTAGACAAGATGTGTACAAATTAGCTTGGCCTCTTCTTGCTCAAGCTGTAGAAACTCTTCTACACTGATTAGTTTCTTATTATCATCTCTCTCAGATGAATACCTGACATTCCAGGTTTCTGTTATTCATCTGTACATACGCGATCTATGGCGTCTTCTGAGAACTTCTCACTCTCTCTTCACTCATACGCGATCTTTCATAATCCTCTTCTTCTCATCATCCCTCATCATCCGAGTCCTTCAATCCTTGGTGTATATATACACTTTTCTTCTGCGCTCTTCCACGCTCTCATTCTTTAATTCACGTTATGCACGCATTATGCGCACATTATGCGCACACCACGGTTTATTTCTCTGTTACTCGTACAATTCTTGATTCTAGTTAACGGACTGATTTCGCACGCTGTACAACTGAGGCTTTTGATTTTCTGAAGATTCCGCTTCTTTTCTTTTTCTTTTATGTCTGTCTGTATGTCAAATTCGTGAGTGATTCCTCAACAGCTCCCCCTCAATCACTAATTTGACCTCTTCCGGTCTTTCATATATCTTCCTTTCTTTTATACCTGCCATTTCTTTGAATCTGGTTGTCTTTGTTCCATCTAAGCTTTTTGTCAAGATATCTGCTATCTGATCTTTCGTAGGAGTGTAGACTATTTCTATCTCCTTCTCCATTACCTTTTCCCTCAGGAAATGATACTGAATTTCTATGTGCTTTGTTCTTGCGTGAAACACCGGGTTTGCTGCAAGATACAGCGAGCTCATATTGTCTCCATGTATAATTGGTATACCTTGATCAATCCCCATGCTTTTGAGCAAGGTCTGCATCCATATTACTTCTTTCGCGGTTTCTACCAGTCCTTTGTATTCAGCTTCTGTTGACGATAAAGCTACTGTATGCTGTTTCTTTGAACACCAGCTTACTAGCTTATCTCCTAGTTATATCATATACCCATGTATCGATCTTCTATCATCTTGACTTCCTGCCCAATCTGAGTCACTGAATGCTCTCAGCTTTATATCTGATGTAAAAGGATAATATAATCCTTCCTTTATAGTTCTTTTGATATATCTAAGAACTCTTTGTCCTGCAACCCAATGTTGATCTGTCGGACAATGCATAAACTGTGAAAGACCTCCCACCGTATAGCTGAGATCCGGTCTTGTTAGCGTAGCGTAAATTAAGCTTCCTACCAACGACTGATACTTCTTCATATCTTTGAACTCTGTACCATCATATTTACTGAGTTTATGATTTACTTCAAGCGGTGTTGAAGCTTTTCTGCAATTCTCCATGTTGAACTTCTTCAGTAAGTTCAGGAGATACCCTTTTTGCGTAACATATACACCATGATCTGTATATGTGATTTCCATACCTAGAAAGTATGATAACTTTCCTAGGTCACTGATTTTGAATTCCTTTTCGAGCAGTTTCTTCACCTCTGTGATTCCTGCATCTGAAGTACCTGTAATTATTATGTCGTCTACATAAATACAAATGTAGATCATTCCTTCTTCTGTTCTTTTGATGAGTAGACTTGCATCTGCCTTCGAACTTTGGTATCCAAGTTCATTGAGAAACTTCACAAGTCTGTAGTTCCAAGCTCTTGGAGCTTGCTTCAGTCCATAAAGTGCTTTTCTTAGTTTGCACACATGTTTTGGGTATCTGGAATTTACAAAACCTTCTGGTTGTTCCATGTAGACTTCGTCTGATATATATCCATTCAGAAATGCATTCTTTATATCTAGTTGACTTAGCTTCCATCCTTAGCAATCACTGTCCTTATGGTTGACATCTTTGCCACCGGACTAAACGTCTCGTCATAGTCTATGCCATGCGTCTGAGCATAGCCCTTGATAACCAATCTCGCTTTATGTATGGCTATCCTTCCATCTGCAAGTTTCTTAACTTTGAAAACCCATTTATTTCCGATTACTTTCTTACCATTTGGTTTAGGAACAAGCTCCCATGTCTTGTTTTCTTCCAATGCGCTGAATTCTTCTTCCATTGCTTCTTCCCATTGCTTCTTGCCTTTTGCTTCATCATAGCTCTGAGGTTCATCATCATCTTTGACCATATATGCATAATCTTTCTGAGTTATATAAGATGTATCATACGAGTACCTTTCCGGTTGTTTTCTTACTCTGTTTGACCTCCTTAGCTCGTATTCTTCGTGTGTATCTGAATACACGTCTTCATCTTCGTTTCTCATACCTGATCCGGCCCTGGACGTACTTGCCTGCATATAATCTTCATCTTTATTCACCTGTACGATTGATTTACCTTTCTCTTTTCTTTTTATCTCTTCTTCAAATTCTTCAGCTGTATGACTCTGATCTGCATACCATCTTTTCTGTTCATCAAATATTACATCTCTGGAAACAGTAAATTGTTTCGTTAGAGGACTCCATAACCTGTAACCCATCTGCTTTTCATCATCTCCGACGAACACATATTTCTCTCCTTTCGGTTCAAGCTTATGTCTCAGTTGAGACGGTATATGAGCATAAGCAACTGATCCAAACACTTTACAATGATCAAGTGTTGGCTTCTTTCCCCACCAGGCTTCATAAGGGGTCATTCCTTCTAACGCTGTACACGGTAATCTGTTTACCAAGTATGTAGCTGTATTTACGGCTTCAGCCCAAAGATAATCTGGACAATTCTTTTCCTTCAGCATAGCTCATGCAAACTCGACTAGAGTTCGGTTCCTTCTTTCTGCTACACCGTTTTGTTGTGGTGTATATCTGCAGGTTATTTCTCTCTTGATACCTGCATTCCAAAGGTAATCATTGAACTCTCGGGAGAAGTATTCTCCACCTCCATCAGACCTCAGTCTTTTAAGCTTTCGACCTGTGAGTCTTTCAACATATGCATGAAAATGTCGGAAAGCTCCAAACACTTCTGATTTCTCTTTCAAAACATAAAGAGTTATCCATCTTGTTGCATCATCAATGAAAAGAACATAATACCTTGATCTGCTGATTGATCCTTCTTTTGTTGGTTCCCATACATCTGTATGTATGAGTTCTAGCACACCATCATGTTTGAATCCTTTCTTCTGGAAAGGTAACCTGTGGGCTTTTCCCATCTGACAAGCTTCGCATTTGTGGATCATATGTTGGTTCTGTACATTCGGTAATCCTAGTACAGACTGATTCGCTATCATAGCTTTGATTCCTTTTTCATTGAAATGACCTAATCTCTTGTGCCAGAGATCAAGTCCTGTAATCACCTTTTCATCATGTGTGAGCAACGCTTGGCCAATGTTCCCTTGTACTCTTAAGGTAAAGAGTCTGCCTTCTTTCTTTCCAGAGACGATCTGATTATATCTGTTCTCACGATCTTCTACAAATACTCCTTTGTTTGTGAATCTGACCTGAAAACCTTTCTCAACTATCTGTCCCACACTAATCAGATTTTTTGGTATTGTTGGAACATACAAAACATTGGTTAGCAAATCTGCTCCACTCTTACATTTCACCTTTCCAATTGAATGCACGCTATGTCTTGTATTGTCACCTGTTTGAACAGTGTGACTTGAACTTCCTTTTTCCAGTTCTGACATCAGTTCTATGTTTCCTGACAAGTGATTAGAACATCTAGAGTCAATGTAAAATACCTTTAGATCTTCGTTATCAGATGTGCTGATTGACTTCATCATCAATGATGTATGATTTTCATTCTGCGTGTCATTTGCGTAGTTGTTGTAGGTGGTGTTGTAGGATTGTCCCTGTCCCCAACTTCTTGTTCCACCTCTACCGTAGCCTCCTCTTTGATTCTGTCTACCCTTTTGGAAGTTACCTTTATATCTTCCGCTTCTGCCTCTGCTATTACTGTTCTGATTTTGATTTGATCCCTGTTGGTTGTGCCAATAGTCATGCGCCAGATGATTACTTAGTCCACAAATCCAGCAAGCTTTCTGGTTGGTATTCTGACTACTTCTTCCTCTTCCAAAGCCTCTTGCTTTGCCGGTGCCTTTACCTCTAGCATAATAAGCCTGAGCGCTCGACTCTTCTTCATCTTTCGGCTTACTTTTGTCTTTCTTCTTGTTCTTCATGTACATTGCAGAGCTTTGTCCTTTATCTCCATCTCCTTTCAGATCTTGCTCATATGTGAGCATCAAACCAAGCAACTGATTTAAATCTGGTACAAAGTGATTTAAAGAAAGTTCAATTGAGAGTACGAAAGGTTTCCATCTTTCATCTCCTCTCAAACCTGTTAGCAGTTGCGCTATCAATCTGTGATTTTCGACATCTTCTTTTATGGATCGAAGACTATCTGCTAGATCCTTCATTTTAGTGACGTAGTCACTAATGCTTTGACTGGGCTTCTTTTTCAACGTTGTGAACTCGGACCATAAACTAGCCTTTCTAGCTTTCGTAGTATTTTGGAAGTGGTCTTCCAATGCGCTCCATATGTCCTCCGCTTTCTCCAGACCTCTAATGTGCGGTAGTAGATGATCTGAAACAGTGTTGTAAATGTAGGCTCTTGTCGTTGCATCTTTCTTCTGCCACAGCTTCAAAGCTTCTAACTCTTCTTTTTCCGGTTGGCTATCATCTTCGAAGGTCGGCTTCTTTTCTTCTCTGATCACGTACATCATTAAGTCCTTACTCATAAGTAAGGCTTCCATGTGCATTACCCACGTGGGATAATTATCTATATCCAGCTTATCAATTTGGACATGATCTGCCATGATCTTCTTGTTTTGCTTTAGGTTGCCTTTGAAAGTCTTTTGGCTCTGATGCCGCTTGTGGAACTAACCCGCTCTGATACCAATTATGGGCGATAACTTTCGCTCAAATATCGCTGATGATGGTCGTCACGGCAAGGCTTGAACCTTGTCAGGCCTACGGAAATTGCCGCGCCACCGAATAGAGAGCTAAGCTAAAGTGATATAGAACACCTCTGTAATCAACAGTAGCTTAGCAGGATTTCTCTCGCTTAACTCTGTTAAACTGTGACTTGAATTCCACCGGAACTTCACCGGATTGTCACTGGGACGTCACCGAAATTTTACCGGAATGAACTTTGATTCTGCTCATGCTTACTTCAAATGAATTTATGCGAAGTAAGGAAGTGATACGTGAACTTCCTTCACTGAATGAACTTCTTCTTGAAGTTTAAAGAAAACTTCAGAGTTCTGAAGTGCCACTTTCCGGTTAGACTTTGTACTATGTGTTCATATCCATTCCACCGGAAACTGTGATCAGCTTAAAGTAGAGACGTCTAGCTACAAGATGAGCTATCTCTCATACAAAGCTTCGAATTCTACTACGAGATATACTTTGTTGTTCTACCGAAAAAACTCGCTCTTCTGAGAAAACTATAATTGATCGGAAATGCGTTTACTGAGATATCCTTGACTGAGTCATTCGTTTACTGAGAAAGTACCGAGGGACACGTTTAGTAACGAACTGTAACTGTTAATGGTTAACGAGCTTTCTACTGTAACACGAAAAACTTAGATTCTTCACATACGAACAGAGTGCCCAAACTTCCACATGAACATGTGTTTTCTATTAGACAAGATGTGTACAAATTAGCTTGGCCTCTTCTTGCTCAAGCTGTAGAAACTCTCCTACACTGAGTAGTTTCTTATTATCATCTCTCTCAGATGAATACCTGACATTCCAGGTTTCTGTTATTCATCTGTACATACGCGATCTATGGCGTCTTCTGAGAACTTCTCACTCTCTCTTCACTCATACGCGATCTTTCATAATCCTCTTCTTCTCATCATCCCTCATCATCCGAGTCCTTCAATCCTTGGTGTATATATACACTTTTCTTCTGCGCTCTTCCACGCTCTCATTCTTTAATTCACGTTATGCGCGCATTATGCGCACATTATGCGCGCATTATGCGCACATTATGCGCGCATTATGCGCACATTATGCGCACACCGCGGTTTATTTCTCTGTTACTCGTACAATTCTTGATTCTAGTTAACGGACTGATTTCGCACGCTGTACAACTGAGGCTTTTGATTTTCTGAAGATTCTGCTTCTTTTCTTTTTCTTTTATGTCTGTCTGTATGTCAAATTTGTGAGTGATTCCTCAACAGTAACCCTAGACCATATGAACTGCATGCGAAGGAGCACCGGAAGATCTTTGGCTAGATAAGCCATGATATGTCTTCCCCAACCCACGTGGGCTTGGCAATGGACAATTGTTATTCAGAAGAACGTCAACAGATTTTCCCCTGGTCTTCTTGCAAATTAGAAGGGGTCACCACCCAATCGATGGGACAAATGGGGACCATTGGTGGTCAGGTTGGTTTCATCATCAGTCAGGTGGACTCCATCAGCAATGACATGGGCACAACACCCTGCGGTGCCCATCCTTCCACACTTACTGCGGACTGGCCTAGATTTAAGGTACAAAACGAAGCACTTCCTAATGGGCAAGTTCCGCAAGTGTTGGACCTCCCTTCTTTTCCAAAGCAGAGTGTCCATCCGACCTCTCAACCTCATCCACCAAGGAGTCACCAATGAATAAGGAACCCAAACCAACGACCCTACAAGACGATGCAAATAAAGCAATAATATCAACACCACAAAGAAGGAGGCACGAGACAAATATGGGTGCCAAAAGGACAGAAAGCACCGACAGATTTCAATAATGTAGACAATGACAAGACAAAGTTTCAACAGAATCAGCGGCAATATTCGACATCTCCTCGACCTTTTTCTACAAGTACAAACAGTCGACAGATTTGGATCGCCAAGAAGTACCTAATGCATCGACCCACACCCATGCAAATATGGGTACCCAAACAGTGTATTATAGCTCAACACTCCAGCCATGTAACAAATATCCCTCAGAAATCTCTTCACCCCTCAACATCACCACATCCAATATCATCTTTTGTCCCTCAACGGAAACATACCACCCACTCAGCAACTCTTAGGAAATGGATACCGAAACGTATCTAGTTGTCTCCTCAAAACCCGTTGTCTAACATTACTCCCATCCCGAATAACCAACTCCCTTGTAATAATTCTATCACAACTGAACTTTGTATAAACTCATCTACACATCACTTGTAATAACATCTCATCGAGTAATGTATGCACTATCTAAAGCATGTAGGTGTCTAGACACCTGCATTAGTCTACACAAATCATTCCATAAACCACCTCACAAACACTCGGCTACACGGGTTACACATCGGTCATGGAAAGGGATTGCGGTCTCACTTTAATGGGATCATGATTAATTTCCATACTAATGTGCTAATCTTTTGCAGCAGATCTTCTCCACACTCGCATTACTCATCATGGAGATAGAAGGATTGTCTTAAGCTGGCCCAGTGTACTTGCGGTCAATTTTGGTGAACTACTGGCGGAGCCACATCGCACGGTACAACCACTTGAATTTCAAGGATTCCCAGGACCTATGTCAATTGATGATCCTCCTAGGGGATACACTAAAAAAGTTCATCGTAATTCTCATTGGTTCCAAGGTTTAGCAGGACCTTTGGCGGATGCAGATTTCATTTTTGATGCTAGGTTGACTTTTGATAGTAGTAAGTGGGGCAAGTATCAATTTTTCTCCAAAGAATTTGAAGCACTCCAAAATATAGAAGACTTAAAGCATGTTTGGGTGAGAGCAAGTTTTACAGAATACTTCAGTGATCCATTGCCCAAACAAGATTTTTATAGATGTTACTACCTAGTGACCACACTCACAACCTCCGAGAACAAGGACTTTTCGGGCACTTTCATTCTGTCGTCTTTGGTAAATGACCCCCCATTCAAGAAGTTCTATCTTTCAAAGGATTTGATTCATGCTGCAATTAAGATCCATGGAACTCACAACCGACAGAGTGTGAAAGACATTCCAGAACCGATGAAGCATGGTGACATTATCAAATGGGAAGACATTTCAGCCATCACGCCTGAGCTATCTAAGCCATTACGTATATGTATGCAACACTTTGCATTCCCGGCTCATGATCGTTTTACTATGCCTCACAAGCGTATTTAGTTTGGACTGTATTTAGCTTGTATTGGGCCCCAAACAGTTGATCTTGCAAGTTGGATCATTGATCAGTTGTACTTAGCGCAGCAGAGATGGGAAAGGAAAAAAGTCATCCATGGATGTTGTGCTCTCATGCAAATTATTTAAATGTGTTTGGCATACGACTTGCCTATAGAGCATGCAATGACAAGTGAAGAATTGAAAGCGTTCAAGGGAACCGCCAAGAAAGCCAGAAAGTCTAGCAAGGGACAAGCAGGCAAGTGCATGTGAGGATCTATCCCATGCCTACAAGTTCCAGAGTCCCCGTCACCCCAACCTTCTCCAGAACAGTCACCTATGGAACACCCTACACCTATACAACCCATTCGCATATGACTATCACGATGTGTCATCACAGAAGGCACTACCAGTGCAGTTACTTCTCAGGCAACCTCAGTTCAAGAACCCACAACTATAGTAGTAGAAATTCCCACCTCGATTGGTGCAGAAGCATTCACTTTTCCTATACCCAACCTGGAAGCAGAACCAATGAATACCACGTTCGATTTTGAAATGCCGGATGCCTTTTCAAATGAATTTCAATTTTCAGAAGAACAATTTTTCTCTCAAGAATATGAATGATCAAGTTACCCTACTACACCCCGTGATCAATCGCAAGGGCAACTAGTCTCTAGCTCTGAAGAAGAGAGGACAAAAACTGACGACGATGATGGAGATGATGAAGCCAGTCAGGCCAATCATGACTCTCAAGAGCATGTGCAGACTGATGAACAGGAACCACACACTGACACCCAGGGTGACACAAGCACGCACGAAGATGAAACGTTTAAAGCTGCAGCCTACACATTGGCAATCAAGAAGTTATACCACACCATGCAAGCAGTTTGGGTGCGCAAAAACTCTCAGAAGAAGAAAGCCAAGCGCTTGTAGAACAACAACTCGCTACAGGAGGCTTTGAAGAAGCCTACATTCAAGGTTTCAGAGAACTAGTGAAGTCAGTAGGAACGGATGAAGCATTACGCTATTTGCAAAGAAAACCACTACCATAGTTTGACCCACACCGAATTCGATTGCTATCAAAATCGGATCAATATATTTAGGTACCAATGGATGTCCAGTCTTCACAGTAGGCTAGGGAAGCACACCTCATACCTAAAGGTTCCTTTAGAAGAAACGATTGTCATCGACTCCCCACCCCACACTTTCACTGTAAATACCACCACTTGGGGGGTCGAAGTACCCACCACCCCAACCGCTCCTCTTTCACCTCCCGTCTCTCCTATCTCTCATGTACACCCTACCTCTCCCAGTCCATCCACATCCTTTGATAGTGCGGTAGTAGAAGCTTTTGTTGCCTCCATTCCTCTCATCCTCTCCGCACCCACACAACCCAGCCTCCCTCCTCGAACTCCCACCCTTCTATACAGTTCATTTCTCCATCCATCCTTCCCTTCCTTTCCCACCCCTCCAAGACCCCTATTCCCGTTTCCCCCTCCACTGACCTTCTCCCCCGTCTCACCTCCCTGACCCACTGTATTTCCTCTTTCCCCTCTCCACCAAGCAGTACAAGAGACCCCATCTGTAAATTATTTGGCAACCTTTGTAAATCCTGTATTCACACCCACTCACGCACCCACTGTCACTCCACTATTCACAGTCACTGCACTCGACACCACGTCCAGTGACGTGGACATATCACCACCCACTGCACCACCACTCACCTCATCCATTCCACCACCACATTTAGGCACATCACATTTTTCCATAGTCACCACTGCATCCAATTTCCCACCCCTATTCCCCCTTCCCCTTGCATCAACACCCACACCCACAGCATCTTCATTCATCCCGCCATTAATACTATCACCCACAATCGACACTGCATTCCGTCAAATGTTTGCATGTATGACACAAGTGGGAGATGAATTCGCATCTCTAGGTACCAGTTATCAAATGCTGCAGCAAACCACGAACGACTTACAATCGCAGCTAAATTCGTTATCAATCGAGAATGCCTCCCTTAACACATGCTACCAAGAGCTACGCAAGGCCTACCACAAAATTGAATTCAAAAGTGAAGAGAAGACCAAAGAGGCCATTACTGATATTGACAATTTGTTAAGGGCTCAAACCATTCGCAATGCGACGCTCACTAGAAACATGGGTCTACTCAAACACCACCTCGTAGAAGCTAAAGAAAAGAACCAACGCTTGCAGGAACAGAATAGAGAGAACCTTGAAGCTACTTTAGATCAACCGGACGAACCCTTGAGTCCCAGTCGTTTCAAAGTTGTCCCCTCGGAATCCATGAAGATGCTATTGGAAGATCATGTCTGACTACTAGAAGAGTATGACAATATGAATGAGGAATACCAGAAGCTCAAAGAGGAACACAAAATATTATAGTTACGAGCACCTGTACAGCAAGCACCAACAACTCTTGCGGCCACATCTCCGGAGATCATAGAGGATCTCAATGCTTTATGGGCCCAGGTATTGACTCTTCAAACACAGATAGCAGCATACGAAGCACCCGCTAGGCCAGAACCCCCGCCAGAACTACCAGTGGATGAAGAAACAGTGACTATCCCGATGGAGAACACTTTTGAGGAAGCTTACAAACCCCAACCCATCCCAGGTGGATGTGTCAGAGCCGAGGGCCAGACCACATTCGAACTCCCTACCCCCACGTGGATGAAGACTGTAGAGGAACTTGGCAAGACACACTCAGCACTTGTGGAAGCTCAATTACACGCAATGGCCATGATAGAGGAACGTATACTACAATCACCTTACTTTGCTCACTTGGCCCCTCGCAGGTATATATCTGGGCATGAGCTCTAATATAAGCCATATTTTATGTTAACGGCAGAATACCAATTGGCCATCGAAAAGGAAACAGGCAAGAAACCCTCCCATGCAACTCAGTTTGAGCCTGAAGACTTGCCAACGGACACACAGAGAGGAAAAATCTTTCAACCAACTTAGCACAAGGATTTATTATAGGAATATCCCAAAATGATGAGCACATGGATCAAGGCACCACTCCATTTAACGTATAACCCATGTTGGGGACCAATACGACATCGCCGCTCCTGGAAGGCTTTTGTAATCAAAGTACAGAACAACAAGCAGTGCCAGGACTGGCTCAATTACCCATATTTCACTCCATCCACCAGACTGCCCACTCTAGGATATATGATGACAACGATTCGCCAATGGCTCCCTCACTTACGGCGAATGGATGATATAGCAGTGCATATGACTATCAAGATCTTTGACATGATGCAGATAGTATTCAAAGTCTTCCTGTTGATAAGTCCGTGTTTTATTCTCTAACTGTTATGTACTACTAGAACTTCTTAAAAACATGAGGTTTGTGGAGCAACTCGCTGCCTGGCATCGAGTCTCAGCATAAAGTCGATGCCTGGCATCGACTTCCCACATAAAAGTGGTCTTGCTCATGCTTGTGTTCATAGGCTAATTCTGGTGTTGAAAAAGTGGCTGAAAAAGTGGCTGAAAAAGCTCAAAGTCGATGCCCGGCATCGACTTTTGGTTGCAAGTCGATGCTAGGCATCGAATTTTCATTTTTAGACACTTAGAATTACTAAAGAAGGCAAAATTTCCAGTTTTGGCAAGTCATACAGAGTGATCTTGTGAAGGTCATAACTCGAGTTCTAGAGATCCCTTTCTTGCATATAATAGCTTCTTGGAAAGATCTACTCTTCTACTTTCATCCACTAAAAGATCTTGGAGAAACAAGATTTGAGCTAGGAGAAATTAGCAAAATATTGAAGGTATGTCATTTTAGTGACTAGGAAATTCTGAAGAAGTAAAGTTCTTGGTTTTGGCTATCATTTCTTAAAGTTTGGAGTGGCAATGAGTTAATGGTGACCATAGAGGTGTTCTAGTGTCACATTAATTCATTTCTTGTGGTGTTTTACACATCAACAAGTGGTATCAGAGCAGAAAGGTCCTAAAGAGCAGAAGGCGACAAAGGTACAATAAGTTTTGGAAACTTTTCCATTAAAGTTTGAAATGTGAAACATTAGAAGACACAAGGCATCAAAAGGTTACTTCAAAAGTATCCTCATACACAAAGAACTCCAAAAGGTATTATCCTTTATCCTTTAAGCTCACAGGTTGTAGCAGAAGGAAAGGAGTATGGCAAATCATATCTTCATTGACAAACTGGACAGAGATAATTACCCCGCATGGGTAATGAGAATGGAAGTCTTACTTATGAGTCAGGATCTCATGGTATATGTAACAGGTGAAGAAGAGAAGCCAGTATTTGAAGATGAAAGCCGACCAAAGAAAGAAGAACTTGATTCTTTAAAGCATTGGCAGAAGAAGGATGCAAGTGCAAAGGCATACATTTACAATACAATCTCAGATCATTTGTTACCACACATCAGAGGATTAGAATCATCTGAAGATATATGGAATGCATTGGAATATCATTTCCAAAGTACTACCAAAGCAAGGAAAGCAAGTCTATGGTCAGAGTTTACAACATTCAAGAAGAAGCCAAGTCAAAGTATTAGTGATTATGTCACTAAGATGAAGGATCTAGCAGATAGTCTTGGATCCATAGATGAAGATATTGAGGATCACAAGTTGATTGCTCAACTACTTGCAGGTTTGAGAGGAGATGAAAGGTGGAAACCTTTTGTCTTATCAACAGAACTTTCATTAAATCATTATGTTCCAGATTTGAACTAGTTGCTTGGTTTGATGCTCACATTTGAGCAAGACTTGAAGGGAGATGGAGATAAAGGACAAAGTTCTGCAATGTACATGAAGAACAAGAAGAAAGGAGATAAAGGTAAAGCAAAGGATGAAGAGGAGTTGAGTTCTCAAGTTTATTATGCGGAGGTAAAGGCACAAGCAGAGGAAGAGCAAGAGGTTTTGGAAGAGGAAGAGGTAATCAGAATAACAACAAGAAGGCTTCCTGGATTTGTGGATTGAGTAATCATTTGGCTCATGACTGTTGGCACAACCAACAAGGATCAAACCAGAATTAAAACAACAATAACACAGGTAAAGGTGGAAGATATCAAAGTAATTTTCAAAGAGGTAGAAAAAAATCAAAGAGGAGGCTATGGTAGAGGTGGAGGAAGAAGTTGGGGACATAATAAATCCTACAACACCACCTACTACAACTATGCAAATGACACACACAATGAAAGTCATACATCATTGATGATGAACTCAATCAGCACATCAGATAAAGAAGATCTAAAGGTATTTTACATTGGCTCTGGATGTTCTAATCATTTGTCAAGAAACATAGAATTGATGTCAGAATTGGAAAAAGGCATTTCTAGTCATATAGTTCAAACTGGTGACAATACAAGACATAGTGTACATTCAATTGGAAAAGTGAAATGCAAGAGGCGAACAGATTTGCTAACCAATGTTTTGTATGTTCCTACAATACCTAAAAACTTGATTAGTGTGGGACAGATAGTTGAAAAAGGTTTCCAAGTCAAGTTTACAACTGAAGGAGTATTTGTTGAAGATCGAGAGAATGGATATAATCAGATTGTCTCTGGTAAGAAAGAAGCTAGACTCTTTACTTTAAGAGTGCAAGGGAACATTGCTCAAGCTTTGCTCACACATGGTGAAGGAGTGATTATAAAACTTGATCTCTGGCATAAGAGATAAAGTCACTTCAATGAAAGAGGAATTAAAGCTATGGTTGCTAATCAGTCTGTACTAGGATTACCAAATGTGCAGAGTCAACATATGGTTTATAAATGTGAAGCATGTCAAATGGGAAAAGCACACAGGTTATCATTTCAGAATAAAGGATTCAAACATGATGGAGTACTTGAGCTCATTCATACAGATGTATGGGGACCAACAAAAGAAGGATCTATTAGTGGCTCAAGGTATTATGTTATTTTCATTGATGATGCTACAAGATGAATAACATTATACGTTTTGAAGGAAAGATCAGAATTGTTTGGAGCTTTTAAGCATTTTCATGCATATGCAGAGAGAATCACAGGTCAAAATCTTAAAAGACTGAGGTCTGATGGAGGGGGAGAATACTTCTCCCAAGAGTTCAATGATTATCTTTGGAATGCAGGTATTAAGAGAGAAATAACTTGCAGGTATACACCACAACAAAATGGTGTAGCGGAAAGGAGAAACAGGACTTTGATTGAGTTTGCTAGAGCTATGCTGAAGGAGAAGAATTGTCCAAATTATCTTTGGGCTGAGGCTGTAAATACAGCTACATATTTTGTGAATAAATTACCATGTGCAGCTCTAAATGGAATGACTCCATATGAAGCGTGGTGGGGTAAGAAACCAACACTAGATCATTGTAAAGTGTTTGGATCAATTGCATATGCTTATGTTCCATCACAACTTAGACATAAACTTGAACCAAAGGCAGAAAAATATGTGTTCATTGGTTATGATGAAAAGCAAATGGGTTACAGGTTGTGGAATCCTTTAACCAAACAATTTCTTGTTTCTATAGATGTTACATTTGATGAATAGAAAAGTTGGTTTGCATATCAAATTCATACAGCTAAAGAATTTGAAGAAGAGGTAAGAAGATGTGAGAAAGGAAAATCAATTGTGCAAGTAAATAGAGATGACGACTATATGCAAGCAAGTACATCGAGAAGTGGATTAACAAGAAGGAATGAAGAAGCTCCTATATTTGATGAAGAGGTGTATCCAGACACTTATGAAGAATGTGAACCAAGGAGGTCAAGCAGGACTAGAAGACAACCAGAAAGGTATTCTTATGATACTTCTTACATAACTCAGAAGAACTATGCATATATGGTCAAAGATGATGAAGAACCTCAAAACTATGATGAAGCAAAAGGTAAGAAGCGATGGGAAGATGCAATGAAGAAAGAATTCAATGCACTGGAGGAGAAGAAGACATGGGAATTTGTTCCTAAACCAAATGGTAAGAAAGTAATTGGAAATAATGGGTTTATAAAGTGAAGAAGCTTGCAGATGGAAGTATAGCTAGATACAAAGCTAGACTGGTGGTGAAAGGCTATGCTCAAACCTATGGCATAGATTATGATGCGACATTCAGTCCTGTAGCTAAGATGTCAACTATAAGGACAATCATTGCTATTGCAGCTTCAAAAGGATGGACCCTAAGTCAATTGGATATAAAGAATGCATTCTTGAATGGATACATATCAAATGAGGTATACATGGTACAACCTCAAGGGTTTATAGATTCCAGGTATCCAATTTTTTTTGCAGGTTGAGAAGAGCACTCTATGGATTGAAACAAGCTCCAAGAGCATGGAACTATAGACTGGTGAAGTATCTCAATGATCTTGGATATCAAAGTTCAAAAGCAGATCCAAGTCTACTTATCAAAAGAACAGAGGAAGGTACAATCTACATTTGTATTTATGTAGATCACAGGTACTTCAGATGAAGGAATCAAGCAGGTAAAGAGATTACTTGAAAAAGAATTAAAGATCAGTGATCTAGGAAAGTTGTCCTACTTTCTTGGAATGGAAGTCACTTATACAGATCATGGCATATATGTATCACAAGAAAGATATCTTCTGAATCTATTGAAGAAGTTTGATATGGAAAATTGTAGAAAAGCTTCAACTCCACTTGAAGTTAATCACAAGCTCAGTAAATATGATGGTGCATAATACAAAGATATGAGGAAGTATCAATCTCTTGTGGGTAGTTTGATTTATGCTACACTAACAAGACCTGATCTTAGTTATGCAGTGGGAGTTTTGTCACAATTCATGCATTATCCAAAGGACCCACATTGGATTGCAAGTCAAAGAGTTCTCAGATATATCAAAGGAACAATAAAGGAAGGATTATATTATCCTTTTACATCATATTTGAAGTTGAGAGCCTACAGTGATTCAGATTCCGCAGGTTACCAGGATGACAGAAGATCAACTCATGGCTACATGATATACATTGGTGATAAGCTTGTAAGTTGGTGTTCAAAGAAACAACATACAGTAGCATTATCATCAACTGAAGCTGAGTACAAAGGACTTGTGGAAGCATCTAAGGAGGTTATATGGATGCAAACATTGTTCAAAAGCTTGGGCATTGATCAAGGTATACCTACAATACATGGAGATAATATAAGTTCACTTTATCTTGCAGCAAATCCAGTATTTCATGCAAGAACAAAACATATAGAGATACATTATCATTTCCTGAGAGAAAAGGTAATGGAGAAAGAAATTGAAGTGGAGTACATTTCTACAAAAGATCACATAGCAGACATAATGACAAAGAGCTTGGATCGTGTGAAGACCAGCAGATTCAAAAGCATGGCAGGAGTAAAAGAAAAGAAGATGATATGAAGAAACAGAGAATGTCAAATAGTGATTGAGGGGGAGCTGTTGGAGAAACAATCACTAATTGGACATATATTTGAAGGTCAAATCTTAGGAAGAAAACCACATGCCTATGTGAAGGGACAAATTCACAAGTGTATTATATTTGTAAAGTTTTCACTTTAGTTCTAGAAGTTTTTTTTTTTTAATCACGAGAATGAGAAAATCTATATAAAATTAGTTTGTATCAACTGACACGAAATGAGAGAAAGACAATGAGAAAGTGAGTTAGTACTCATTTTGTATGACTGAGTATAGTCGGGCTTCTCTAAGTGAGAAAGCATCTGTAAAACTTCTGAGTTTTTCATAGCTATGAGAAGAAATAGTTAAAGTTTTGTGTATGAGACTCTCTCCATCATCTCCATGTTTTTCTACTGTGTGATGAGTTCAAAAGTTCAAGTTTCTTGAGCAACTCGATGCCTGGCATAAGTCCGTGTTTTATTCTCTGACTATTATGTACTACTAGAACTTCTTAAAAACATGACGTTTGTTAGCAACTCGATGCCTGGCATCGAGTTTCAGCATAAAGTCGATGCCTAGCATCGACTTCCCACATAAAAGTGGTCTTGCTCATGTCTTGTGTTCATAGGCTAATTCTGGTGCTAAAAAAGTGGTTGAAAAAGCTCAAAGTCGATGCCCGGCATCGACTTTTGGTTGCAAGTCGATGCTAGGCATCGAATTTTCATTTTTAGACACTCAGAATTACTAAAGAAGGCGTTTTCCAAGCAAGTCGATGCCTGGCATCGAGTTCGTGCTGATAAGTCTGTGTTTTATTCTCTGAGTTCTAACTCCTGCTAAATCTTCTTAAAAACATGAGGTTTGTGGAGCAACTCTATGCCTGGCATCCAGTTTCAACATAAAGTCGATGCCTGGCATCGACTTCCCACATAAAAGTGGTCTTGCTCATGTCTTGCGTTCATAGGCTAATTTTGGTGCTGAAAAAGTGGCTGAAACGCTCAAAGTCGATGCGCGGCATCGACTTTTGGTTGCAAGTCGATGCTAGGCATCGAATTTTCATTTTTAGACACTCAGAATTACTAAAGAAGGCAAAATTTCTAGTTTTGGCAAGTCATACAAGGTGATCTTGTGAAGGCCATAACTTGAGTTCTAGAGATTCGTTTCTTGCATATAATAGCTTGTTGGAAAGCTCTACTCTTTTACTTTCATCCACTAAAAGATCTTGGAGAAACAATATTTAATCTAGGAGAAATTAGCAAAATACTGAAGGTATGTCATTTCAATGACTAGGAAATTCTAAAGAAGTAAAGTTCTTGGTTTTGGCTATCATTTCTTAAAGTTTGGAGTGGAAATGAGTTAATGGTGACCATAGAGGTGTTCTAGTGTCACATTAATTCATTTCTTGTGGTGTTTTACACATCCAAAGTGGTATCAGAGCAGAACGGTCCTAAAGAGCAGAAGGTGGCAAAGGTACAAGAAGTTTTTGGAAAGTTTTCCATCAAAGTTTGAAAGGTGAAGCATTTGAAGACACAAGGCATCAAAAGATTACTTTTGAAGTATCCTCATACACAAAAAACTTCAAAAGGTATTATCCTTTATCCTTTAAGCTCACAAGTTGCAGCACAAGGGAAGGAGTATGGCAGATCATATCTCCATTGACAAACTGGATAGAGATAATTACCCCGCATGGGTAATGAGAATGGAAGCCTTACTTATGAGTAAGGATCTCATGATATATGTTACAGATGAAGAACAGAATCCAGTATTTGAAGATGAAAGCCGACCAAAGCAAGAGGAACTTGATGCTTTAAAGCATTGGCAAAAGAAGGATGCAAGTGCAAAAGCTTACATCTACAATCCAATCTCAGATCATTTGCTACCACATATCAGAGGATTGGAATCATCTGAAGATATTTGGAATGCATTGGAGTATCATTTCCAAAGCACTACTAAAGCAAGGAAAGCAATTCTATGGTCAGAGTTTACAACATTCAAGAAGAAGCCAAGTCAAAGTATTAGTGGTTATGTCACTAAGATGAAGGATCTAGCAGATAGTCTTGGATCCATAGATGAAGATGTTGAAGATCAAAGATTGATTGCTCAACTACTTGCAGGATTGAGAGGCGATGAAAGGTGGAAACCTTTTTTCTTATCAACAGAACTTTCATTGACTCATTATGTTCCAGATTTGAATCAATTACTTGGTTTGATGCTCACATATGAGCAAGACTTGAAGGGACATGGAGATAAAGGACAAAGTTCTGCAATGTACATGAAGAACAAGAAGAAAGGAGATAAAGGTAAAGCAAAGGATGAAGAAGAGTCAACTTCTCAAGTTTATTCTGCAAGAGGTAAAGGCACTCGCAGAGGAAGACCAAGAGGTTTTCGAAGAGGAAGAGGTAATCAAAATAACAACAAGAACGCTTGCTGGATTTATGGATTGAGTAATCATTTGGCTCATGACTGTTGGCACAACCAACAAGGATCAAACCAGAATCAAAACAACAATAGCAGAGGTCGAGGTGGAAGATATCAAAGTAATTTTCAAAGAGGTAGACAAAACCCAAGAGGAGGCTATGGTAGAGGTGAAGGAAGAAGTTGGGGATAGAATCAATCCTACAACGCCACCTACTACAACTATGCAAATGACACACAGAATGAAAGTCATACATCGTGGATGATCAATTCAATCAACACATTAGATAAAGAAGATCTAAAGGTATTTTACATTGACTCTAGATGTTCTAATCATTTGTCAGGAAACATAGAATTGATGTCAGAATTGGAAAAAGGCATTTCTAGTCACACAGTTCAAACAGGTGATAATACAAGACATAGTGTACATTCAATTGGAAAAGTGAAATGCAAGAGTGGAGCAGATTTGCTAACCAATGTTTTGTATGTTCCTACAATACCTATAAACTTGATTAGTGTGGGACAGATAGTTGAAAAAGGTTTTCAAGTCACGTTTACAAATGAAGGAGTATTTGTTGAAGATCCAGAGAATGGATATCATCAGATTCTCTCTAGTAAGAAAGAAAGTAGACTCTTTACTTTAAGAGTTCAAGGTAACATTGGTCAAGCTTTGCTCACACATGGTGAAGGAGTGATTACAGAACTTGATCTCTGGCATAAGAGATTAGGTCACTTCAATGAAAGAGGAATTAAAGGTATGGTTGCTAATCAGTCTCTACTAGGATTACCAAATGTGCAAATTCAACATATGGTTTATAAATGTGAAGCATGTCAAATGGGTAAAGCACACAGGTTACCATTTCAGAAGAAAGGATTCAAACATGATGGATTACTAGAGCTCATTCATTCAGATGTATGGGGACCAACAAAAGAAGGATCTATCAGCGGCTCAAGGTATTATGTTCTTTTCATTGATGATGCTACAAGATGGATAACTTTATATGTTTTGAAGGAAAGATCAGAAGTGTTTGGAGCCTTCAAGCATTTTCATGCAAATGCAGAGAGAGTCACAGGTCAAAAACTTAAAAGACTAAGGTATGATGGAGGGGGAGAATACTTCTCCCAAGAGTTCAATGATTATCTTTGGAATGCAGGTATAAAGAGATGAATAACTCGGAGGTATACACCACAACAAAATGGTGTAGCAGAAAGAAGAAACAGGACTCTGGTTGAGTTTGCTAGAGCTATGCTAAAGGAAAAGAATTGTCCAAATTATCTTTGGGCTGAGGCTGTAAATACAGCTACATATCTTGTGAATAGATTACCATGTGCAGCTCTCAATGGAATGACTCCATATGACTTAGACATAAACTTGAACCAAACGCAGAAAAATATGTGTTCATTGGTTATGATGAAAAGCAGATGGGTTACAGGTTGTGGAATCCTTTAACCAAACAATTTCTTGTTTCTAGAGATGTTACATTTGATGAACAGAAAAGTTGGTTTGTAGATCAAAGTCATACAGCTGAAGAATTTGAAGAAGAGGTAAGAAGATGTGAGAAAGGAAAATCAATTGTGCAGGTAAATAGAGATGACGACTATATGCAAGCAAGTACATCGAGAAGTGGATTAACAAGAAGGAATGAAGAAGCTCCTATATTTGATGAAGAGGTGTATCCAGACACTTATGAAGAATGTGAACCAAGAAGGTCAAGCAGGACTAGAAGACAACCAGAAAGGTATTCTTATGATACTTCTTACATAACTCAGAAGAACTATGCATATATAGTCAAAGATGATGAAGAACCTCAAAACTATGATGAAGCTAAAGGTAAGAAGCAATGGGAAGAAGCCATGAAGGAGGAATTCAATGCACTCGAGGAGAACAAGACATGGGAACTTGTTCCTAAACCAAATGGTAAGAAAGTAATTGGAAATAAATGGGTTCATAAAGTGAAGAAGCTTGCAGATGGAACTATAGCCAGATACAAAGCTAGACTGGTGGTGAAAGTCTATGCCCAAACCTATGGCATAGATTATGATGAGACATTCAGTCCTGTAGCTAAGATGTCAACTATTAGGACAATCATTGCTATTGCAGTTTCAAAAGGATGGACTTTGAGTCAACTAGATATAAAGAATGCAATTTTGAATGGATACATATCAGATGAGGTATACATGGAACAACCTCAAGGGTTTATAGATTCTAGGTATCCAAATTTTGCTTGCAGGTTGAGAAGAGCATTGTATGGATTGAAGCAAGCTCCAAGAGCATGGAACTATAGACTTGTGAAGTATCTTAATGATCTTGGAAATCAAAGTTCAAAAGCAGATCCAAGTCTACTTATCAAAAGAACAGAGGAAGGTACAATCTACATTTGTATTTATGTAGATGACATTATAATCACAGGTACTTCAGATGAAGGAATCAAGGAGGTAAAGAGATTACTTGAAAAAGAATTCAAGGTCAGTGATCTAGGAAAGTTATCATACTTTCTTGGAATCGAAGTCACTTATACAGATCATGGCATATATGTATCACAAGAAATTTATCTTCTGAATCTACTGAAGAAGTTTGATATGGAAAATTGCAGAGAAGCTTCAACTCCACTTGAAGTTAATCACAAGCTCAGTAAATATGATGGTGTAGAATATAAAGATATGAGGAAGTATCAATCTCTTGTGGGTAGTTTGATTTATGCTACACTAACAAGACCTAATCTTAGTTATGCAGTGGGAGTTTTGTCACAATTCATGCATTGTCCAAAGGACCCACATTGGATTGCAGGTCAAAGAGTTCTCAGATATATCAAAGGAACTATAAAGGAAGGATTATATTATCCTTTTACATCAGATTTGAAGTCGAGAGCCTACAGTGACTCAAACTGGGCAGGTAACCAGGATGACAGAAGATCAACTCATGGCTACATGATATACATTGGTGATAAGCTTGTAAGTTGGTGTTCAAAGAAACAACATACAGTAGCATTATCATTAACTGAAGTTGAGTACAAAGGACTTGTGGAAGCAGCTAAGGAGGTCATATGGATGCAAACATTGTTCAAAAGCTTGGGCATTGATCAAGGTATACCTACAATACATGGAGATAATATGAGTTCACTTTATCTTGCAGCAAATCCAGTATTTCATGCAAGAACAAAACATATAGAGATACATTATCATTTCCTGAGAGAAAAGGTAATGGAGAAAGAAATTGAAGTGGAGTACATTTCTACAAAAGATCATATAGCAGACATAATGACAAAGATCTTGGATGGTGTGAAGACCAGCAGATTCAAAAGCATGGCAGGAGTAAAAGAAAAGAAGTTGATATGAAGAAACACGGAATGTCAATAAGTGATTGAGGGGGAGCTGTTGGAGAAACAATCACTAATTGGACATATATTTGAAGGTCAAACCATTAGAAGAAAACCACATGCCTACGTGAAGGGACAAATTCACAAGTGTATTATATTTGTAAAGTTAGTTCACTTTAGTTCAAGAAGTTTTTTAAAATCACGAGAATGAGAAAATCTATATAAGTTAGTTTGTATCAACTGACGCGATGAGAGAGAAGAAGTGGAAGAGAGTGATAGAATGTGAGAAGGAGTTCATTTTGTATGACTGAGTATAGTCGGGCTTCTTTGAGTGAAAAAGCATCTGTAAAACTTCTGAGTTTTTCATAGTTATGAGAAGAAATAGTTAAAGTTCTATGTATGAGACTCTCTCCATCATCTCCATGCTTATCTTCTGTGAAATGATTTCAAAAGTTGAAGTTTTCCGAGCAAGTTGATGCCTGGCATCGAGTTTGTGCTGATAAGTCTGTATTTTATTCTTTGAGTTCTAACTCCTGCTAAATCTTCTTAAAAACATCAGGTTTGTGGAGCAACTCGATGCCTCGCATCGAGTTTCAGCATAAAGTCGATGCCTGGCATCGACTTCCCACATAAAAGTGGTTTTGCTCATGTCTTGTGTTCATAGGCTAATTCTGGTGCTTACTTCTCGTACCTTTGTCGCCTTCTGCTCTTTAGGACCTTTCTGCTCTGATACCACTTTTTGATGTGTAAAACACCACAAGAAATGAATTAATGTGACACTAGAACACCTCTATGGTCACCATTAACTCATTGCCACTCAAAACGTTGAGAAATGATAGCCAAAAACAAAGAACTTTACTTCTTCAGATTTTTCCAGTCACTAAAATGACATACCTTCAGTATTTTGCTAATTTCTCTTAGCTCAAATATTATTTCTCCAAGAAATTTTAGTGGATGAAACGAAAAGAGTAGCGCTTTCCAAGAAGCTATCATATGCAAAAAATGGATATCTAGAACTCAAGTTACGGCCTTCACAAGATCACCGTGTATGACTTGCCAAAACTGGAAATTTTACCTTATTCCATTAAAGTTTGAGAGGTGAAACATTAGAAGACACAAGGCATCAAAAGGTTACTTCAAAAGTATCCTCATACACATAGAACTCCAAAAGGTAGTATCCTTTATCCTTTAAGCTCATAGGTTGTAGCACAAGGAAAGGAGTATGGCAGATCATATCTCCATTGACAAACTGGACAGAGATAATTACCCTGCATGGATAATTATCCTGGAAGCCTTACTTATGAGTAAGGATCTCATGGTATATGTAACAGGTGAAGAAGAGAAGCCAGTATTTGAAGATGAAAGCCGACCAAAGAAAGAAGAACTTGATTCTTTAAAGCATTGGCAGAAGAAGGATGCAAGTGCAAAGGCATACATTTACAATACAATCTCATATCATTTGTTACCACACATCAGAGGATTGGAATCATCTGAAGATATATGGAATGCATTGGAATATCATTTCCAAAGTACTACCAAAGCAAGGAAAGCAAGTCTATGGTCAGAGTTTACAACATTCAAGAAGAAGCCAAGTCAAAGTATTAGTGATTATGTCACTAAGATGAAGGATCTAACAGATAGTCTTGGATCCATAGATGAAGATATTGAGGATCACAAGTTGATTGCTCAACTACTTGCAGGTTTGAGATGAGATGAAAAGTGGAAACCTTTTGTCTTATCAACAGAACTTTCATTAAATCATTATGTTCCAGATTTGAACCAGTAGCTTAGTTTGATGCTCACATTTGAGCAAGACTTGAAGGGAGATGGAGATAAAGGACAAAGTTCTGCAATGTACATGAAGAACAAGAAGAAAGGAGATAAAGGTAAAGCAAAGGATGAAGAGGAGTTGATTTCTCAAGTTTATTATGCAAGAGGTAAAGGCACAAGCAGAGGAAGAGCAAGAGGTTTTGGAAGAGGAAGAGGTAATGAGAATAACAACAAGAAGGCTTGATGGATTTGTGGATTGAGTAATCATTTGGCTCATGACTGTTGGCACAACCAACAAGGATCAAACCAGAATCAAAACAACAATAACACAGGTAAAGGTGGAAGATATCAAAGTAATTTTCAAAGAGGTAGACAAAATCAAAGAGGAGGCTATGGTAGAGGTGGAGGAAGAAGTTGGGGACATAATCAATCCTACAACACCACCTACTACAACTATGCAAATCACACACAGAATGAAAGTCATACATCATTGATGATGAACTCAATCAGCACATCAGATAAAGAAGATCTAAAGGTATTTTACATTGACTCTGGATGTTCTAATCATTTGTCAGGAAACATAGAATTGATGTCAGAATTGGAAAAAGGCATTTCTAGTCATAGAGTTCAAACAGGTGACAATACAAGACATAGTGTAAATTCAATTGAAAAAGTGAAATGCAAGAGTGGAGCAGATTTGCTAACCAATGTTTTGTATGTTCCTACAATACCTAAAAACTTGATTAGTGTGGGATAGATAGTTGAAAAAGGTTTTCAAGTCACGTTTACAAATGAAGGAGTATTTGTTGAAGATCTAGAGAATGGATTTAATCACATTGTCTCTGGTAATAAAGAAGGTAGACTCTTTACTTTAAGAGTGCAAGGGAACATTAGTCGAGCTTTGCTCACACATGGTGGAGTGATTACAGAACTTGATCTCTGGCATAAGAGATTAGGTCACTTCAATGAAAGAGGAATTAAAGCTATGGTTGCTAATCAGTCTGTACTAGGATTACCAAATGTGCAGAGTCAACATATGGTTTATAAATGTGAAGCATGTCAAATGGGAAAAGCACACAGGTTACCATTTCACAAGAAAGGATTCAAGCATGATGGAGTACTTGAGCTCATTCATACAGATGTATGGGGACCAACAAAAGAAGGATCTATTAGTGGCTCAAGGTATTATGTTCTTTTCATTGATGATGCTACAATATGGATAACATTATATGTTTTGAAGGAAAGATCAGAAGTTTTTGGAGCTTTCAAGCATTTTCATGCATATGTAGAGAGAATCACAGGTCAAAAGCTTAAAAGACTGAGGTCTGATGGAGGGGGAGAATACTTCTCCCAAGAGTTCAATGATTATCTTTGGAATGCAGGTATTAAGAGAGAAATAACTTGCAGGTATACACCACAACAAAATGGTGTAGCAGAAAGGAGAAACAGGACTTTGGTTGAGTTTTCTAGAGCTATGCTGAAGGAGAGGAATTGTCCAAATTATCTTTGGGCTGAGGCTGTAAATATAGCTACATATCTTGTGAATAAATTACCATGTTCAGCTCTAAATGGAATGACTCCATATGAAGCTTGGTGGGGTAAGAAACCAACACTAGATCATTGTAAAATGTTTGGATCAATTGCATATGCTTATGTTCCATCACAACTTAGACATAAACTTGAACCAAAGGTAGAAAAATATGTGTTCATTGGTTATGATGAAAAGAAGATGGGTTACAGGTTCTGGAATCCTCTAGCCAAACAATTTCTTGTTTCTAGAGATGTTACATTTGATGAAGAGAAAAGTTGGTATGCAGATCAAAGTCATACACCTGAAGAATTTGAAGAAGAGGTAAGAAAATGTGAGAAAGGAAAGTCAATTGTGCAGGTAAATGAAGATGAAGGCTATATTATGCAAGCAAGTACATCCAGAAGTGAATTAACAAGAAGGAATGAAGAAGCTCCTATATTTGATGAAGAGGTGTATCCACACACTTATGAAGAATGTGAACCAAGAAGGTCAAGCAGGACTAGAAGACAACCAGAAAGGTATTCTTATGATACTTCTTACATAACTCAGAAGAACTATGCATATATGGTCAAAGATGATGAAGAACCTCATAACTATGATGAAGCAAAAGGTAAGAAGCAATGGGAAGATGCAATGAAGGAAGAATTCAATGCACTGGAGGAGAACAAGACATGGGAACTTGTTCCTAAACCAAATGGTAAGAAACTAATTGGAAATAAATGGGTTTATAAAGTGAAGAAGCTTGCAGATGGAAGTATAGCTAGATACAAAGCTAGACTGGTGGTGAAAGGCTATGCCCAAACCTATGGCATAGATTATGATGAGACATTCAGTCATGTAGCTAAGATGTCAACTATAAGGACAATTATTGCTATCGCAGCTTCAAAAGGATGGACCCTAAGTCAATTGGATATAAAGAATGCATTCTTGAATGGATACATATCAGATGAGCTACACATGGAACAACCTCAAGGGTTTATAGATTCCAGGTATCCAAATTTTGTTTGCAGGTTGAGAAGAGCACTCTATGGATTGAAACAAGCTCCAAGAGCATGGAACTATAGACTGGTGAAGTATCTCAATGATCTTGGATATCAAAGTTCAAAAGCAGATCCAAGTCTACTTATCAAAAGAACAGAGGAAGGTACAATCTACATTTGTATTTATGTAGATGACATTCTAATCACAGGTACTTCAGATGAAGGAATCAAGCAGGTAAAGAGATTACTTGAAAAAGCATTCAAGATCAGTGATCTAGGAAAGTTGTCATACTTTGTGGGAATGGAAGTCACTTATACAAATCATGGCATATATGTATCACAAGAAAGGTATCTTCTGAATCTATTGAAGAATTTTGATATGGAAGATTGCAAAAAAGCTTCAACTCCACTTGAAGTTAATCACAAGCTCAGTAAATATGATGGTGCAGAATACAAAGATATGAGGAAGTATCAATCTCTTGTGGGTAGTTTGATTTATGCTACACTAACAAGACCTGATCTTAGTTATGCAGTGGGAGTTTTTTCACAATTCATGCATTGTCCAAAGGACCCACATTGGATTGTAGGTCAAAGAGTTCTCAGATATATCAAAGGAACAATAAAGGAAGGATTATATTATCCTTTTACATCAGATTTGAAGTTGAGAGCCTACAGTGAGACAGACTGGGTAGGTAACCAGGATGACAGAAGATCAACTCATGGCTACATGATATACATTGGTGATAAGCTTGTAAGTTGGTGTTCAAAGAAACAACATACAGTAGCATTATCATTAACTGAAGCTGAGTACAAAGGACTTGTGGAAGGAGCTAAGGAGGTTATATGGATGCAAACATTGTTCAAAAGCTTGGGCATTGATCAAGGTATACCTACAATACATGGAGATAATATGAGTTCACTTTATCTTGCAGCAAATCCAGTATTTCATGCAAGAACAAAACATATAGAGATACATTATCATTTCCTGAGAGAAAAGGTAATGGAGAAAGAAATTGAAGTGGAGTACATTTCTACAAAAGATCACATAGCAGACATAATGACAAAGAGCTTGGATGGTGTGAAGATTAGCAGATTCAAAAGCATGGCAGGAGTAAAAGAAAAGAAGATGATATGAAGAAACAGAGAATGTCAAATAGTGATTGAGGGGGAGCTGTTAGAGAAACAATCACTAATTGGACATATATTTGAAGGTCAAATCTTAGGAAGAAAACCACATGCCTATGTGAAGGGACAAATTCACAAGTGTATTATATTTGTAAAGTTAGTTCACTTTAGTTCTAGAAGTTTTTTTTTTAAATCACGAGAATGAGAAAATCTATATAAATTAGTTTGTATCAACTGACACGAAGTGAGAGAAAGACAATGAGAAAGTGAGTTAGTACTCATTTGTATGACTGAGTATAGTCGGGCTTCTCTAAGTGAGAAAGCACTTGTAAAACTTCTGAGTTTTTCATAGCTATGAGAAGAAATAGTTAAAGTTCTATGTATGAGAATCTCTCCATCATCTCCATGTTTGTCTACTGTGTGATGAGTTCAAAAGTTCAAGTTTTCTGAGCAACTTGATGCCTGGCATCGAATTTGTGTTGATAAGTCCGTATTTTATTCTCTAACTGTTATGTACTACTAGAACTTCTTAAAAACATGAGGTTTGTGGAGCAACTCGATGCCTGGCATCAAATTTCAGCATAAAGTCGATGCCTGGCATCGACTTCCCACATAAAAGTGGTCTTGTTCATGTCTTGTGTTCATAGGCTGGTTCTGGTGCTAAAAAGTGGCTGAAAAAGCTCAAAGTCATGCCCGGCATCGACTTTTGGTTGCAAGTCGATGCTAGGCATTGAATTTTCATTTTTAGACACTCATAATTACTAAAGAAGGCATTTTCCGAGCAAGTCGATGCCTGGCATCGAGTTTATGCTGATAAATTTGTGTTTTATTCTCTGAGTTCTAACTCCTGCTAAATCTTCTTAAAAACATGAGGTTTGTGGAGCAACTCGATGCCTGGCATCGAGTTTCAGCATAAAGTCGATGACTAGCATCGACTTCCCACATAAAAGTGGTCTTGCTCATGTCTTGTGTTCATAGGCTAATTCTGGTGCTGAAAAAGTGGCTGAAAAAGCTCAAAGTCGATGCCCGACATCGACTTTTGGTTGCAAGTCGATGATAGGCATCGAATTTTCATTTTTAGACACTCAGAATTACTAAAGAAGGCAAAATTTCGAGTTTTGGCAAGTCATACAGGGTGATCTTGTGAAAGCCATAACTTGAGTTCTAGAGATCCGTTTCTTGCATATAATAGCTTGTTGGAAAGCTCTACTCTTCTACTTTCATCTACTAGAAGATCTTGGAGAAAAAACATTTGAGCTTGGAGAAATTAACAAAATACTGAAGGTATGTCATTTTAGTGACTAGGAAATTCTGAAGAAGTAAAGTTCTTGGTTTTGGCTATCATTTCTTAAAGTTTGGAGTGGCAATGAGTTAATGGTGACCATAGAGGTGTTCTAGTGTCACATTAATTCATTTCTTGTGGTGTTTTACACATCAACAAGTGGTATCAGAGTAGAAAGGTCCTAAAGAGCAGAATTAATGTGACACTAGAACACCTCTATGGTCACCATTAACTCATTGCAAGGTGGAACGGTACGTTATGTTCGGCACATACGGTTTGCGTACGGTTCGAGATCCGAACCGAACCCTGAGGTTCGGTACATTCGGTACGCTGTTCCATAATTTCACAATTCATAAATGACAAAAATATACAAATATTTTATGTTGCATATTCAAGAATCAAGTTATCTAAACACTAATATCAACATTAAACAATGAATTATGAATTATGAATTATCAAATCTAGGGAAAAAATATGAAAATGTTACGTAAATTCAAAAATACATTGAACATGTATGGTACTGTTCGGTACGTATGGTGCGTACTGTACGTACCATATGTACAGAAAACTATACGGTTCGAGTTTTGATCCTACCTTGACTCATTGCCACTCCAAACTTTAAGAAATGATAGCCAAAACCAAGAACTTTACTTCTTCAGAATTTCCTAGTCACTGAAATGACATACCTTCAGTATTTTGCTAATTTCTCCTACCTCAAATATTGTTTCTCCAAGACTTCCATCGTGTCAAGGCACCACATGTAAACACCCCGGGATTCGAGCATGGCAATCAAGATTTAGCATATGATATGAGTACAACACCATCACTTCGAGTGTGTTATGCCTGCTAGTGTCGCATCAAATATTTACCGGCGTGCTATAAAATGACCTTCGAAGAGATGTTTACTACTAGTTTTTGGGAATACCATTCAGAGGTGTTCATAAGCAGGCCCACACACTTACTCCAATTATTTTCCTGTGAACAAATGGTGTACTCCATGCACTATAGACTCCCACCACCAGATCAACCTCAACCAATTGATTGGGAAAAACTCGAAGAAGATCTTGCCAGAGAAATTCACATTTCAGAGCACACCCTCGCTCAGGACCTCCTACAAAATTATATCCGACAGACCTCGCAACAAAGTTTTGTCGAGGACGACAGAAGCGAGAGGGAGGGGGGTGTTGGCAGTAGCCAGAGGCATAGACGACGCGGAAGTATGTGAAGACAGAGCACAACGAAGTAGTGGGGAGCCAGATGAATTATTTTTCAAACAAATATGTTTTATAAATACTTTTCAAAAGCTCCCAATAGTGATTTTCATCACTCTTGTACCATATGTAACATAGAAAAACCCATTTTTTAATTAGTAGCTCCATTTTGTGCAAGCCCAGGAGTCCTCGAGCTTGAGGAGCTTATGTAGAACAAGCCTACCAATTTTGGTTATTTTTATACCTTTTTTACCCCTTCAAATAGCACCTAGAACCTATTTTTTAACTATGTCAGTCACTAGATGTGAAATCGGTCAAAACAGGCTAAAAACTATAAATAGAGCTAGAGAGCTCATTTTGAGGTTAGCTTGTATGAGTAGAGAAGAGCTTGGAGCAATTTTGAGCTTGTATTGAGTAATAGAGTCTATTTTCCTACCTTCTAATGAGTCTTGCTTGTCTCCTACATGTGTGTGTGTATGTGTGTGTGTATGTGTGTGTGCATCTCTATGCTTCTCACCTTCACTCTCACTACATCTCATATTCATGATCTTCATATTACTCCTATCTCTTCCGCGGATTGACATTAAGGAGGTTGAGCTTCTTAACGTGGTACTTACCATTGTGCTAGAGCAACAGGTTGGTACTAAGGAGGATTTGGCAGTACCTACTCATCACTTGAAGTGTCCATCCATCTTTCCCAACAGTGGTATATGAGCAAATCTAAGGTAAAATGGAAGATGGTTTTCCTTCTTTCATTGATAAATTGGACAGGAACAACTATCAGGCATGGTCTCTAAGGATGAAGACATACTTACAAGGAAGGAGCCTCTATGGATACATCTCAAGAGATGAGGAGATGCCCATATTCAGAAGCAAAGGACAACCTATGGAAGAACATGAAAAACTCAACACATGGTGTGCTAAGGATGCATTAGCAAGGTCTTACTTACTTAGCTCAATCTTTGATTTTCTTCTTCCACATATTAGGAACTGTAAGACATCTCAAGAGACTTGGGAAACATTTTCTTCTTATTTCTCCTCCAACACAAGGGCCAGGAAGAATCAATTGTGGAATGAATTCACAACTCACAGGAAGAAACCTAAGCAAGCTATTTGAGAGTATGTGACCAAAGTTAAAGATGTAGCAGATCAGTTGGCAAGCATAGGAGAAGAAATTGAAGAGGAGCAGATTGTAAGGCAAGTGATCAATGGCATTAAAGCTGACAAATGGGAGAGCTTCACAAATGCCATGGACTTGTATATGGACATGCAGATTCCAGACCTTACCACACTCATGGGACAAATATTCACCCATGAAGCCAAACTCAACAAGAATGGAGATTCATCAAGAGGCAATAGCTCTTCTGCCCTATACATTGATAAGAATAATTCTAAAGAGAAAGGCAAGAACAAGAAGGTAGAAGATGAAGGAACTACCTCCCAAGCCAACTATGCAGGGAGAGGTAGATCATCAAGAGGAAGGGGCAGAGGAGGTAAGCAAGGTAGGGGGAGACCTTATAACTCCTCAACATGCAATATTTGTGGTTTATCAAATCATACTACAGATGAGTGTTTCAGGAACTTCAAGAACCAGCGAGGTAGAGGATATGAAAGAGGTGGATACACATAATCAAGAGGCAGATTTAATCACCACCAAGGACACAACAACAACTACAATAACAACTACAATAGCAACTACCAAGGAGGATAAAAATCCAGAAAGGCTTACAACAACTACACAGAGGAGCAAGAAGATTCTCTTCTGATTATGAAGCTGACTTCAAAACCAGGTATAAATGATGATCATCTCTTCTACATTGACTCAGCATGCTCAAATCATGTGGCTAGCAATGTAGCTCTTCTCTTTGACCTTGAGGAACCAAAGGGTAAGCATCAGGTACAAACAGGTGATGACACCAAGCACTCAATGATTAAAGTTGGAAATGTTAAGACCTCTCATGGGAACAAAAATCTATTGAGTAGGGTTCTATATGTACCAACTATTACCAAGAATTTGATGAGTGTTGGACAGATTGTGGAAAAAGTTTTGCAGGTTAGATTCAACCAATATGGAGCATTTGTGAAGGATCCCAAGCATGGGTTCAAGAGAATTGCCAAAGGAGAAAAGACAGGTAGACTTTTCACTTTTGAACTTGAGGATACAAGGAACATTGCACTTTACAGTTATAAAGATCAAACATTATCAGAGCTTGAAATTTGGCACAAAAGATTAGGGCATATAGGTGAAAGAACCTTGAAACAAATATGCAGAGATCAATGTGTGCTTGGGATACCTAATGTATCCAAGCAACACATGATTTATAAATGTGGTGCTTATCAGTTTGGAAAGTCTCACAGGTTATCCTTCTCAAGGAAAGGCTACATACATGAGGACTACCTAGAACTTATTCATACAGATGTATGGGGACCAACCAAGGATCCCTCAATCTCTTGATCAAGGTATTATGTATCTTTCATTGATGATTATAATAGGTGGATTGTATTGTACTTTATGAAGCACAAAGATGAAGTATTCAATTGTTTTAAAAAGTATCTTGCACTTGTTGAGAATCAAACAGGGAGAAATCTAAAAAGGTATACTCCTGAGCAGAATGGGGTAGCAGAAAGAAGAAATAGATTGATTGTTGAGACAGCTAGGTCAATGTTAAATGAAAAAAATTACCTAATTACTTGTGGGCAGAGAGTGTATCTACTACCACTTATCTTGTAAACAGGTTGCCATCTAAATCTCTTGATGGGATGACACCATATGAAGCATGGCATGGTAGAAGACCTTCACTTGATCATTGCAGGATCTGTGGATGTGTAGCATATGTGCATATCCCTTCTTAGATAAGAGGTAAGCTAGACCCAAAGGCAGAGAAGTGCATCTTCATTGGATATGATCTAAATCAGAAAGGTTACAGGTTCTACAATCCTTCAAACAAGGGATTCATGGTTGTCTTTGATGAAAATGACTCTTGGTTTGATAGTGAATGCAGGAAGGTAGAGGAGTTTCCAAGCCTTACTAAGGAGGTGCCTACTCAGAATGAAGACACCAATTCAAAAGATGAAGACATCATCAATGTTGAAGAGTTCAAAGCATGGAAGTCCAAAGGCAAACTCAAGATAAAGAAATTGGAAGATATACCTGAATCTTCCAACCAAACAATTAGGAGATCACAAAGGAAAAGCAAGAAGCCAATCAGATAGGGATATGACACTTCTCTTGTTACTAAGCACTCTGTTTATCTTGCAAAAGATTTATCAATTGAAGAACCAGCATCATATGAAGAAGCTAAGACCAAGGCAGAATGGAAGGAATCTATGGATGAGGAGATTGAAGCACTCAAGGAGAATGATACTTGGGAACTAGTACCAAAGAAGGAGTCTATGAAGGTAATTGGCTCTATATGGATCTATAAGATAAAAAGAAATTTTGATGGGTCAATAAGAAGGTACAAAGCTAGACTTGTGGCTAAAGGTTTTGCACAAACTCAAGGCATTGATTATGAAGAAACCTTCTCACCTGTGTTCAAAATGCCAACCTTAAGGGTATTGGTAAGTGTGGCTGCATCAAAGAATTGGAACATGTACCAATTGGATGTAAAAAATGCATTTTTAAATGGCTGGATTTCAAATGAGGTGTACATGTCATAACCTCCTGGCTATGAGGATCCAAACAAGGTAACATATGTATGCAAATTGAATAAAGTTCTTTATGGATTGAAGCAGGCACCTAGGGCATGGAACCATAGACTGACCACATATCTTCAGGACCAAGGTTTTGTCATGAGTAAAGCAGATACTTCTCTATTCATCAAGAGAAGTAATTCAAAGGTAATATACCTATGTGTATATGTTGATGATATCATACTTCCAAGTAATGATGCTAATGGCATCAAACAGATCAAGAATCAGATGATGAAGGAATTCAAAATTAGTGATCTTGGATCACTAAAATATTTTCTTGGAATTGAGTTAGTCTATACTAACTCTCGAATTTACATTACTTAGAGAAAGTATATACAAGATAAGTTGAAGAAGTTTCATTTGCAGGATGCCAAAGTTGCAAGTACTCTAATGGAGGTAAACCTAAAATTAAGTGCTCATGAAGGTGATGTACTTGAGGACATTACAGGTTACCAAAGCATAGTGGGAATCTTGAATTATGCTACCTTGACAAGAATTGACATTGCTTATGGAGTAAGTGTGCTAAGTCAGTTTATGCACAAGCTTAGGGCACCTCACTTGGAGATTGACAAAAGGATCTTGAAGTACCTTAAGGGTACTCAACATCATGGTTTGTACTTCCCTTATACGTCAGACTTGGACATTAAAATTTATTCAGATGCAGATTGGGCAAGATGCAAAGATGATAGGAGGAGTATCTCTAGATATCTTTCATTTGTAGGTGATAAGCCAATATCATGGTCTTCAAAGAAGCAACCTATTGTCATACTTTGCAGAGGTCCTAAAAAATCAGGGGTAATGATTAATTTGCTAAATTGATTTCTCTATGTATAGTGAATCATTTCAAGTGATTCTACTTGGAATCATTGGCTTACTAAGCTAATTAGATACCTCTAAAAGGAATTTTTCTAATTCCTACTGTACTGGTAGCACTGAGCATTACAAGCAACAGGTGTATGATCCAAAATAGAAAGTTTTCTTGGATTCTTCTATTTAGAAGTAGTCTGTTTTGATTCAATCTTTTCATACATCATTTCCAAAGTACATAGGCATTTTTATGGTGTCATTGGAAAGCTAAGAGGGTCCACATATCAACTCTGAAGTTAGAAGGGGTTGGTACTAAGCAGGATTTGGCAATACCTACTCATCACTTGGAGTGTCCATCCATCTTTCCCAACAGTTTTGGCTGCCACAAGAATTACATTTTTGAAAAACCAGGAATTACTTCTATGAGGCAGGATTGCAAGGCTACCATCTCTAGAATTAGATCTAAAAGAATTCCTCAAAACATTAGGCTTCTTCTCAACTCCCCTATCACCGACATGGAGATTTTAGAAGCTATTGATGCTTTGCCTAGTGGTAAAAGCCGATCCCTGCACGGTCTCCCAAATGAGTTGTTAAAGACTTTCAAGAGTGCCTTAGTTAAACCGTTACTTTTAGGGTGGATGGAGGGCCTACAATTCGACACTCTTCCTAACTTTCTCAATGAAGGCTTGATTAAACTAATTCATAAAAAAGACAAAAAAGAAGATTAAAAACTAGAGACCCATCACTATGCTACAAACTGGTTGTAAGATTTTAGCAAAGGCTCTTGCAAATCACGTTACCTTCCATTTGTGTTCATGGATCATTGAGGATCAAATGGGATTCATAAAGGGCAAATCCATTTTGGAGGCTATTATTGATGTGTCGAAAGGCTTGAAATTTTCATCTTCACAAGATTTCCTCTATCAAGATCGATTTTGACAAAAGCATACGAGCGTTGGGAGTGGGACTTATCTTTGAAAGATATCGATTTTGGCTCTAAATTCATCAACATGATTTCTACCTTTATGGGAAACACCTTGGAATTAATATTGATGGTCAATTCTCTCAAGAAATCAAGTTAAAATGTTCGATTCGACAGGGTTTTCCTTTGGTTCCACTCCTATTTGACATTGCCACGGATGGCCTAAGCTTCTTGGTTGGCCATCTGACCTATCTTGGACAAATTCAAGGTTCTCGGCTCTCTCATAGCCAAAGTCGGTGTTAATATGACTCTTCACCGATGATACGAATGCTCTTGTGCATAATGAACTCAATAACATCAACACCTTTTGGCAATGTCTATGTTTTCTGCATTGCATCCGAGTCTAAAGTTAGTCACTCCAAAATTGCTTTCAAAGATTGATGGCCCCCTCCATAACTCATCTACAATGGATAAATTCTCCAGCTCCTCGATATCCCAATGGACTTTGAAGTTTCTATGGACTAGCATTGGAAGTGGGTTCTGGCCATACTCGATGCTAAATTAGACTACTTGAAGGACATGCAACCCAACCTGGTAGGGCATGCAATGATGATCAACACCTTCCTCATTTCATCTATTATCTATTTTCTTGCTTATTGTAGATCGAAAGACAAAGAATTGACAAAGCTTGAAAGTATATGCAAAAAAATCCTCTAGAGGGGTGATCCCAACAAGAGAGGCGTGCCCAAATAAAGTAGGCATTGTGTGCTAACCATGAAGATTTTGGTGGTTTGGGCATTCTCAATTTGAGAGGTATGGCAAATACGATGGCAACCAAGTGGCTTATTCAAAGCATGGTGCAATGCAGAAGCTTCATGGCTAAACTAATTCTCAAAAACAAATCCTCTCTTGCACTTATGGGAATCCCTAGGTGGAAAGATCTCAATATGCTCACTTTAATGTTTTCTCAACATCTACTGATTCTAAAAGGTTCAGTCCTTATCTCCTCATATGGAGGACCTCATATGGAGGAGTTTGGAAGAAGATGAAACCATATATCAAGATTAATGGATTGAATGTGAGCAACTGAGATTAGGCAAAACGATTCTATTTGGTTACCAATTAAGGAAATCAAAGAAGTTGACTCGACAAACATCCAAAGAGCAAAGAAGCTATGGAACAAAGGATTTAGTAAATGGAAACACCTCTTGAACCATGAGAGAGGTCATTGGATAAGATTTGAAGACATAGACCTTGTTAAGAGTGTCAAAGCTAATAAGATCTATAGGGCCCCTCACTGGTGCAAATGTTGCCTGCGAGGCATAGAGAATCTTGGCCATCTCTTGTTCTCGTGCCCAAGAAGCTATCGGATATGGCAATCTTTTACCAAGATTTTTAATTTACAAAGGCAAATCAATTGGAAACAAACTTAAATTGGTGAAACAATTGGTTGCTCTTCTACCTTATGGAATGCCATAAGCGGGGAAGTGCTCTAGAAGGTAGACAAAGAAAGATGTGCTATGAACTTTAATGCCCATCAAAAAAATGTTCAATTGAAAAAACCCTCATCTTGTTAGGTAGAAGAATATGTAATTATAAAAAATCATTGCCGACACCATAGGATGTTTGTTTGGAAAACAACAAGATTAAAAACAAGTGGGTTGCTCATGAGAGATGAAAAATTCATTGACCTTCTCAATAGATCGCTTTAAACCATGGCATCCACCGATTCTTAAGTCTTGTACTTGTTTTGGATGGTCATAGCTATTTCATCTCCGGACCATCCTCTGTTTTGGATGGTCGTAGCTATTTCATCTCCGGACCATCCTCCCCTTGCTTTGTAGGATGTAGAGAATCCCATGAGCCCTAAGCTCATTCACTGTATAATTGTTCTTTTATTGATTCAAACATGGGAGATTAGGCCTCGGGGGAACTTCCTTTAGAGACGACCAAATGAAGACTGGAGTTCCAAACTTAAATTCAACAATTGCCCACAATCAGTAGACAAGAGGGTGATCATATGTTGAGAACGCAAAGATTACGTTGCTATGACCTTTGTGGCAGAAGGTATTTACATATAATACTGAATAGAAATTACTGTTCGATCTCATTAAGATAATTCTCATAAGCAAACATAAGTTCCAGCTGAACGAAATACAGGTCAGAAACTCCTGAAATAGTAATCAGTAATATTAAGTACCAAGTCCTCCATTAGTCTTCATACTCATCCCCAGAGAAATCCCCAGATTCGGCACCCACCTCCTCATAATCCTTCTCCAAGGCAGCAAGGTCTTCGCGTGCCTCTGAGAACTCTCCTTCCTCCATACCTTCACCTACATACCAGTGAACGAAAGCACGTTTTATATACATAAGGTCAAACTTGTGGTCTATTCTTGAAAACACCTCAGCGACACTAGTCGAGTTGGAGATCATGCATATGGCTCTCTGAACCTTCGCAAGATCTCCTCCGGGCACAACAGTAGGTGGCTGATAGTTGATGCCACACTTAAACCCAGTAGGACACCAATCCACGAACTGAATTGTTCTCTTCGTCTTGATGGAAGCAACAGCGGCATTCACATCCTTGGGCACTACATCCCCTCTGTACATGAGACAGCATGCCATATACTTTCCATGGCGAGGATCACATTTAGCCATCATCGATGATGGCTCGAATGCACTGCTCGTAATCTCTGCAACGGAAAGCTGCTCATGGTAGGCCTTCGCTGCTGAGATTACTGGTGCATAGGAGGAAAGCATAAAATGGATCCTAGGGTAAGGAACCAAATTGGTTTGGAACTCTGTAACATCCACATTCAACGCACCATCAAATCGAAGCGATGCTGTTAATGATGAGATCACCTGCAAGAGACCACATCCGTTAAACAAGGTGAAAAGGCAACAATGAAAATTCAAAGCTATTCATGCCATTTGGAAGTAAAAAGTGCACGAAAAACCAGCATAAGTCAGCCATTGCCACGTTCCCAAGATGGTGATATGCATTTGCACAAACTACGAACACATCATTGCCAATCCCATAATCTAAAAGCTCATGCATAATCATACGAATATATATATATATATATATATATATATATATATATATATATATATATATATATATATATATATATATATATATATATATATATATATATATATATATATTGGCGCACACGCACATGAAGACAGCCATAGCCAATAACACATTTTCAGTAAAGAGAAATTACAGAAATGAAAGTATAGCAAGCACATGAAGACAGCCAAAGAAAATAACAACATTTTCAGTATAACAAGCATAACAAAATGAAGGTATAACAAGCATCACAAGATGCCAGTGTATAACATGCATCACAAAATGCTAGTGCATAAATTCATCAATCAAACAAGACACTATCAGCATTCAAGGCCGCCTGTCACCTGTGAAATAAGGCGGTTAAGATTGTTATAGGTTGGTCTTTCAATGTCCAAAGAGCGGCGACAAATGTCATATATGGCCTCATTGTCCAGCAGGACAGCCACATCAGTGTGCTCAAGCAACGAGTGAGTTGAAAGCACACTGTTATACGGCTCCACAACCGATGTGGACACCTGGGGCGATGGATAGACAGTGAATCCAAGCTTTGATTTTTTGCCATAATCCACAGAAAGCCTTTCCAGAAGAAGTGAAGCCAAGCCAGAACCAGTTCCACCTCCTACTGCATGGAAGACAAGAAAACCTTGCAGACCTGTGCAGTTATCTGCAAGCTTTCTGATACGATCCAAGCAGAGGTCAACAATCTCCTTTCCAACTGCACCAACAGAAAGACACATTCACCTATTTGCATTTCCGTTCTCAGCCTTGACATCTCACGATGAACACGAAGAGTAAAAAGAGAGAGCGCTTTCCATGACAACATGTAAATGGACTGCTACTGTGAAAACCTATGCTAGAATCACGAATTGAGGAGAAATACAGCTTACTAGTATAGTGGCCCCGGGCGAAGTTGTTGGCCGCATCCTCTTTACCATTGATAAGCTGTTCCGGATGGAAAAGCTGTCTAAATGTACCAGTACGGACTTCGTCAATCACGGTGGGCTCCAAATCCACAAAGACAGCCCTTGGAACGTGCTTTCCAGCGCCCGTCTCGCTGAAGAAGGTGTTGAAGGCATCATCTCCCCCTCCGACAGTCTTATCACTAGGCATCTGTCCATCATGCTGAACCAGGAGGAGAATATGACATCACATTTTAATCATGCAGAACAATGCAAAGCGCTTTCCAAGATTTACAGAAAGGGCACAATGATCAAGATTAAACCGTCACGGAATAAAATATCCAATAGATCTATAAAATAATACTCGTTACCATGAAGAAAACTTTTAATTCATTTCATTTTTGGCACATGTTCATTCACTGTAATCACATCGATTATGAGGCAAAATCAATCGAGATGCAAATCTTGATCAAATGCGCATTAGGCACCGAAGATGATGCTTACATGGATCCAACTTCTACTATTTGCGCGCACATAAATTGATTGTCAGAAGAGTAAGGTTCGCCAAAAAAAAAAAAAATACAGGATTAGTTTCATTTGAAAAAACTTGAGTAGAGATCGAACGGCATGAAAACGAGACTTGACAACAGGAATATCAGGCATGGATCGGAGATGCAGAAGCAGTAGAAGAAGAGCTTGGTAGGTCGGATCCCTTCAATGCAGCATGCATAATGCAAATCAGTTGGATATCCGACAGATATGTCTCAGGTCTTTAAGATTTACACGGCATAACGGCCTTCACAAGAGTGTCGAACGCGTTGCTTCAGTAATTTCAAACCCTTGTTAAACAAAATGGCAATACACAGTAATGCATCATCCATAACGCAAATCAGTTGCAATTCGGACACACATGCGTATGGATTTACAACTTAGCATGGCACAACACCCTTCATGGAAACTGCCACAGTTTCCTGCCTCATTCCGATTCCTTGATGACAGAAAAGAGAGAATAGATAAATCTTACAAGCTATGGATTCTGCTGCAGTGCCTTCCAAGTGAACGACAGAAACTCGCAACATCGGAAAAACGGGGACATGATTTTGTTAAGCCCATGGTTCAGTAAAAATAACAGGAAAGCATCATCTAGAAACGGATATACCGAAATTGTGGAAATGAAACAAGCAAACTCTACCTGTATTCCATGCTCCAGGCAGTACAACTCCCAGCATGCATTACCAACTTGGATGCCGGCCTGACCAATATGAACGGAAATGCACTCTCTCATGGTGGAGAACGAGTTCACTGGCAGTGGCCGAGGGCTTGTGGATACGTTTACGAAGACGCCTCCACAACCGCCTCTTCGAGCTCTCTGTCTGAGTGGAAGATAAAGCTCAGATATGTAGATGAGCTGATTTGCAAAGCAGCCTCTGTTTTTCTAAGAGCCCCTGTTCTCCTGTGTCCTACCAACTTTGACAGTGACGTTTTTTTTTTTCATGGTATTACTAACACCTACACTTGTAGGTGGTGACTTAAAGCATAAGGGGGTTAGATATCTGTGGGAGTTCTAACTTTCATACACATTTTTGAAAACATGTCCATTTCACTGTGCATTGTAGTTTTTTTTCCTTTTCCGAGAACAACAAGAATTGAAAACACACTCACACATCCAACATATGGTACAGAAGCAAGGGAGACAAATCAAATTCTTCTTATTATCTAATAAGACAACATCTTGGGAATGCCAAAAGGTCTTTTTATAGTACTTTTTCATCAAATTGTAATGAAATAAATCCAATTCTTCCTATTATATAATATTGCAGGATCTAGCTTATATTTGTACAGTTCTTGATTCTCCTAGTAAGGATGGATAGCAAACCTTTAATTGAAGAGAGTGACATCCCCATTTCCAAAGATACTTTCACTTCTTTCAAGAGAAATTTTCCATCACTTCTTTCTTGTCGTGGCATGGTTGACTTAAGGAAGGAGCCTAAACATAAACAAAGATGGCCATACAAAATAATATCATGGATCTCAAAGAGTATATTGGACAATTTGGTTGAACCCACATGTTGTACATTAGATAACCCTATTTTGATGTAAAAATTACAAGAGAAGCTCCTAGTTACTTGTAAAAAAGTGGTACTAGAGGGGGCTATTATAAAGGCCCATCCCCTTACTTTTAAAGGGATCACGAACATTAGATCATCGTTGATGTTGAGACGAAAATCGAGAGGGTTGCTTCGTGTAACTTTTTGTTCCATCTTTTTTTGTACTTTTTTTCTTTAAGGTTCAATGGAGATTTTATGCATGTCACCTTGGATACTAAGTCTCACATATGATCCCTATCCCTAAATCCATCGTGTCATGTTGTATTGGATGCAGTCAAGCTTGTTCATGCCTATTTTTTGCATGTGTGATTCTTTTTTCATCATATCTATCACCTATAGGTGCAGGTGGTGACTTGCATAAGGGGGTTAGGTATCTCTCTAGGTGAGTTCTAACTTCTCACACATATCTTTAAACATGTGCGTTCACTCTGAATTGTACTTTCAATGATTCAAGCTTGAGAAAAACTTAACACACTCTTCGTTTTTCTCTGAGCAGGCATAACACTTTGGTTTATCCCATCGCCTCCGGAGTGGAGGATGGAAGTTCAAACCCCATGTGTTGCTATGGATGCTCCCTACTTGCTTAAGGTAGGATGATTTGGACATGTGGATTACAAGTGTGTGAGTGAGAAGCACACTAACGTGCACACACATACACACGCATGCACATACACAGTGGGACAAAGAGATGGAGCAATGGAGTCTTTAATTCATCAAAAGAAAGTTTACGATCTTTGTAGTTTGCTTCAATCTCCAACAATCCAACCTCAAAAATGAGCCTCTAGATCCTTTTGTAGTTTTTAATTAGTTTTGTTCTTGTTTAGACCTAATGTCTAGCCTAGTTAAAAATTAGGTTCCTAAGCTAATTTGGGGGCTCAAATGAGCTCTAAAATTTATGGAAATCGGTACATAGGTAGATCTATTACTCCTCAGGCTTAAGGAATCCTCAAATTGGATAAAATGGAGCTTGAATTATCAAAATGGAATTTACAATGTAGTGTAGTGATAAAAATCATCATTGATAAATGTTTTATATGAAAAATGAACACCTGGCCTATTGGCCTGATCTGTGTCAGCTTCCTTCTCTACTCAATCATTCTTGACCCTCTGTTTGCCCTTGCTCTCATTGGCTTGTTTGTCTTAAGCTCCCTTGTCTTGTCAGGCCATGTGGACCACTTACATGGTTGCTAACGCCCCCCCCCTCTCTCACATCTATCAGCCCTCAGAGACCCTTGTTGTGGAGGGCATGATATGTAATATTGTACCACATCGATAGCTAAATCGTGTTCTTTGAGGTGAAGGTTGCATGCTAAATCTGTCATCAGGCTATCCCAATCTATAAGACCTGGCATGTTTGGGTGTGGCATATGTAGTTGCTCAGCATGCAAGGTTTGTTCCACTACAAAGAAATGTAACAGATTTGTCGGTCTTGGGATGAATATTTTTTAGTTATATTTCCAAAAACCTATCGAGAACATTTCTATTATAAAAGAAAGATGGGGGCTATTATGAAAGAAAGATGGGGCCTATTATAAAAGGAAGAGGGGGCCTATTATAAATCTCATCCTATAAAGGGATCTTGAAGGTCATAATTGATTTTGAGAAGTGAATCAAAAGTGCTTTTTTGTAATTTTTTTCTCTATTTTTCTTTTGCTTTTTTTTTTTTAAGCTTCAATGTGCTGTTGTTATGCATATCGCCTTGGAAAGTAAGTTTCATATATGATCCCTACCCTCAAGTCCATTATTTCATGTTTTTTTTTATTCAAGCCCTTTTAGGCCTATTTTTTGCATGTGTGATTGTTTTCAAGTTAGTAAAAGTCATTCCAGTCAAAGAAAATTTTGGGTTTGGAGTCTTAACTATGCGAATTTGTAGAGCTCATGGAGAGCTTTAGAACAATACTAAAGAAATTTAGGTTAGGATTAATGGGCACAAAGTTATGAGTCTTTTCATGTTTACAGGTAAGTAGTGTATCCAACTAGAGGGCGACATTGGTAAAACCATTCAAATAAAACAAAACTTTGAGTCAAGCTCCAATTGTGGAATAAATTTGCCACTCAGCTAATCGTGAAAGAAAAAATTACTTCAAACAAAGAGAAAAATAATGAATAGACCCCTACAATTAGATCTCCCATGGATAAAGTAGGAGGTTTCCATGAAGGTGATGAAGGAGACACTCGCCTTCCAATCACATTCTGAGGATACATGACTAAATCCATAATACAAACTAGTGTCAGAGTAGGAATTGCTACTAAGGAAATTTGGGAAAAGTGGGGAAAACCAGCGTTGAGACCTACTAGAATGAAACTGCAATCGGTAGATGGTCATGTAGAGCATCCCTTAAGACTCTTATAAGAAGATGTGATCCTGACTATGTGGAGAGTAGATTCCGAATAGACCCTAGCCATATGCCAACTTGATAAGGTAGGCAATTATGAAATGATTCTAGGAACACCATTTATGATAATTGTGATGGAGAAGGAAGGATAGGGATGCTCTATGCAATGAAAACATCTACACATTACCTACAAGCCAAAAAAATCAAGTTTTCTATTGATCACCAAGCTTGATTGTACTTGGTCAATAAACCTTGCAACACAAGGAGGCTAGTTAGATGGTTTTTGAATTTTAATGGAAAGTGCTCTAGGGCTTCAGCATGAGCTTCTTCTCCAATTTGTTTTTCTTCCTCCTTACACTTCCTAGCTAAGGTGAGTCTTCTAAGCATTTCACCTATCAAGGATTCTTGACGGAGCTTGACTCTACATCCACTAATGTAATTTGGCATTACATCTCCTTCTAAAGTGGCTAATTGCACCACTCCATTTGTTGAAAGTCTATTGATAATGATAGGTCCATAACCACATTTCTCTAACTTATGAATATGTTGCGTCACAGTATAGACCAACACTAAATCGCCAATTTTCAAGCCCTTCTCATTCACATGCACATCAAAATAAGCCTTTTCTGTCTTCTTGGTTGCATATATTCTTTCTTCTACCCTTATCCTAGTTTCTCGTAAGTGTTCTAAGTCCATAATCCTAGCCTATAGTTCATAGTCTATCCATTGATGCTCTTGTGCAACCTTGAGAAAGGGTATCCAGAAGTCCAAACAAAGCACTGCATTATTACCAAAGACCATCTAAAAGGGAGTTGCATTGAGTACCATCTTGTAAGCCATTTTGTATGCCCAAATAACGGTGTGATTGTTTGTCCCAGTCGGAGCATTTGTTGTCTACAAGCTTAGTCAATACATTGCATAGGGTTTTGTTAGTACTTTTTGCCTGTCCATTTGCATGTGGATGATATGGTGGTAACTTCTTATGGATCACCATAAAATCTGGTAACATATAATGAATTCATTTAGGAAATGAGTTCCTTCATCACTCACCAACTCTATAGGTAGCCCATATCTTGTAAAGACATTTTCGAATAAGAATTTTGTAGATGTTTGTGCATCATTCTTTCTTGTGGCCTTGACTTCTACTCATTTATTTGGATAATCCATGGTTACAATTATGTACTCAACATGAGAACATCTAGCAAGGGTATTAATAGGCCTTACAAAATCTAAACCCCACTTAGAGAATGCACGTACTCCCATCATGCGTCTTAGTGGCATTTCATCTCTGCAAATTAGATATTGAGTTCATTGAAATGTGACACATCTCTTCACATAGGTGTGTGCATCCATATGAAGAGTGCATCACCATAATTCTAAAAATAATATGCCTTTGATAACTTGATCATGCCCAAAATGCCCTCTTGCAACTCCTTGGGTGTAGTTTCTAAAATCCTCAAGTATTTGCTCTCATGGACACCATCTCAGGTATCCATCTCTTCCACATTTGTATAGATTATCACCAATGAGTGTGTAGTCTTGAGACTCATGCTCTAGAGTCCTTTTTCTTGCTAATGTCATTTGATACGAGGTCTCCTAATACAACTTTGATACTCCTTGATCAACCTATAGACATCTACTTCCATTGTTGGCCAATATATGCCTAATTGATTTAGTGTTTGTAGAGTTCTATATTTCGAGTGATGTTGCCCTAATGCACCTACCTGTGCAATTTTCAACCATTTATCATGCTTCTTTTCTTCCACACAACAAGCTAGAATCCCTTGATCACTATGTTTGTAAATTCTTCCTTCAAATATCTAATATTTTTGTGACTCGACTACTTCACTCTCTTTAGTCTTGGTGGCAGGATTCTTAGGTCCATACGTGAGAATAGACACAAGTCATTTAACCTAGTTTGGAACTACTTTTAGATTGAATAGATAAGCATCATGAAGTTCATTTGATACTCCTTGTGGGGATTCTCCAGAAGTGAGTCATGAAAAATGATTTGCCCAAAGGTGAGTCTTTACTTTCCTGACTACCACTTTGAAATCATATTCCATTAGTAAAAGAAACCATCTTACTAATCTTCCCATGTTACAAGGCTTGTTCAATAGTAGAGTAATGCTTGGTGGTTTGTAAAGAGCTTAAACATATTTGAAATAAAATAATGTCAACTTTTTGACCGCATAGACCATGCCAAAGCCTTCTCTCTTGTTGGTAGTGTAGTTCCTTTTTGTAGTGTTTAATTGCCTCCTCACATATGCTATTGGGAGATCTATGTTTCCTTCATCAGTCAATTGTGCTAGCATGCATCCAATAGTGTAATTGGAAGCATCAACATGAACATGGAATGATTTATTCTAGTCAAGGGTCATCAAAATAAGGGTTGAGCACAATCGTCATTTCAACTCATTAAAATAATTCTCACATTTCTCAGTCCATTCAAAATTTTTCAAGAGGTTGTACATAGGTTTAGCAATGATCGCATATATGTGGATAGAATGTCAGTAGTACCCACAACGTCCCATAAAATCTTATACTTCCTTAACTATCATTGGTTTGGGTAACTCATCTATCACTCTTACTTTACCCTCATCTGTAGATATATCGTTATTTGACACAATATGGCCTAAGATTTTACCTTTTCTGACCATGAAGACACATTTCTCTAGGTTCAAGCACACTTGATATTCTCTACACTTATCAAAGATTTTTCTTAGCTCTGGGATGTGTATTTGATTTATGTGGGAATGGGAAAAAAATTCATCCACATAGACCCCTAAATTTTCCTCAAGAAATTATTAAACACATGACACATTAATCACTAAAAGGTAGCAAGTGCATTTGTGAGCCCGAATGGCATCACTCGGAATGCAAAGATACCCTATTCAATGGCAAACATCATCTTATGTTGGTCCTTAGGGGAAATGGTTACTTGATTGTATCCCCAAAATTTGTCAAAGAAGTTGTAAACTTCCTTGCCTACTACACGTTCTAGAAAGTGCTCCATGATTGGAAGCAGATAATTTTCTCATATGGTTGCGGTATTAACTTTCTTCAAGTTAATGCACACATGCAACTTCCCATTCTTCTTAGGGACTATAACAATGGGGGATAACCATTTTGTATGCTCTATTTCATAGATAAATCATGCTTCTATCAATCAATCAATTTCTTCTTTTATGTTAGCTACATAGCTGGCATTGTATAAGTGTAAGGCTTTTGTTTACTTGGCTTGGCTTCTAATGTCATGGGGATCCTATGAGAACAAATGTCTGGATCCTATCCTTTTAAATATTTGTAGTTCCAAGCAAACACATCTCTATATTCCCTTAATAACTCGATCTGTCTTAGTCTTCTTCTTCACTCAAATCATGTCCTATATATATATATATATGCACCTTTCTTCTCTTTCTTCAACCATCACTACAATCTTCTTAGTTTGTTCTTTATTATCATAGGCTTGTTCTATGAGAGATTCTCTTTTATGAATTCTTACCATTATCTTCCTATCTTCAACAACATACTTCTTGAAATTTTCTAGCACTTTAAACGATGATTCTTGATCTCCATCGTATAAGTGGTCATACTATGAAGAGAAAAAAAGCTCCATAATGATGGATTTTAAGTCCTCATCACTCACTTTTGCTTGTCCTTCTGTGATACGATCACACTCCTATGATAAGTTCAAACATAAGAGGTTCTACCATGAAGATGGAGATATCATAGCCATCTTCTTCATAATGGGGTGTCCATTGTTCCTCATTTATTACTATGTCCATTGTGGTTGAGATTCAAACTCTTCATATGGGAATGTCATAGGTGCATAGGTTGGGTCTTGTACTGATCCAAAGAGTTGCATAGCACCTAAGTTTCTGGCTTCTAGCCTCATATCTTCTTCTGTTGCAACTTTATACATCCATAAATATGTGTCATCGTTCATCCATGAGGGATTTGATTCTATGGAGTGCACTGAATCTGTCGCTTCTGGTGTTCTATGGATGGTATTCCATTGCAAAGGCAGTGCATCTCTATGGGAATAATCCTTGAGATTGACTTTGGTGGTTACCCCTAAGTGTTGCAAGTACAAGGAAATGGTTTCCCAATCCTGCACTATTTGCAACTCTCTCATGAGCAGTCTTCCCAAAATCATCTCATAGGTGTGGTTCTTTGCAAACCCACTGATGGCAAAGATGTGCTCAAATTCTACACCACAAGTGGTGAGAGTTATTCCTTCTTGTAATCCTAAAGGCGTCTCTATATGTCCATCTGCCATTTGCAAATTCATTCTAGTAGGCCTTAGACCTGGCTTGCCCCATCGTTTCCATAAGGAAGTGGTCGCAATGACAACTCTAGCTCATGAACCTAAAATCGCATTTGTGGTATAACCTTGGTAGGTAATAGGAAGATATGTATTTCCTTCTTCTCCTTTGACCATATCTCCTACCTTATTGATGGGTATCTCAAGCACCTTTCTTTATGATCCTTTCTAAGAGTGGGAATTAGCAACATCTGGCAGTTGGTTTTCTACATGCTTTCACAACTCAAGTTTGACTTCTAGCAACTCTTCTAAAGTGAGGTGGCACTGCAATTTAGTGTTCTTTACTACATCCATGTTCTAAGGTAGAATTGAATCATCATTTCTAATCAAGACAATGGAAGCTCTCATCTGATAGGACTTTGATTCCCATGGGGTCTGTGAAGTGGGGCAATTCCTGTAGGGATTTAGATTCCAAATCCAATCATTCGCTTGATTGCACCTCTTCTTGCTTCCTATATATAGAAGGGATATCTTGAGGAAACTGATCATGAAGATCATTTATCTCATCAATAGGGGTGAGATTTTTTGCTTCTAACCTGCATTTCTCCTCTTGAATCTCTCTCAAGAATCCTTATGAATACTTGTGGATGGAGGGAAGCATTCCACCTTCTTTAAAATCGAGAACTTGTGATATCACTGGTGAGAATTATCCTAATGTGCTCCTTATGGAATGAGCCTCCTTAGGTGCTAAATGGTCCGATTTAGATGCCAATCATTGTAATCTCTCTAGTAGTCCCTGGAAGTGCAACTCTGATTTAACTAGGTTACTCCAGTTAACATATTGGGTCGCTTTGAACATAGCCTGAGCGAGTTCAAACATTTTCATGCAAAGTTTGGTTCTTTCAATTTCTGGGTTTGCTCTTGGATAACTCTTGTGTAGCTCTACAACATTGGGTCCTTCTCTCAATCTAGCTTGATAGGCTTTGAACATCATATTCAAGTCCTTTGGGATAGTTCCACTAAGACTGATCTTGGCTTTGGCAACAAGAAGTTCCAACAATTTTTGTGAGGTTAATTCTAGGGATTTTTCCTTGGTTTCATTCAAACTTCCTTTGATTTTGACTTATTTCCTTTTCCACTTTCTCTTAAATCTCTCTGAGAATTTCCAAGATTTTATTTTCTTTCTACTAGACTCTCCTATTTCACTATGTTCTGAGGGTTTTTCTTGGTCTATTTGTTGGGTTTGTTGTAAAGATTGAGTTGTGGTCACTACATGAATTGGCATGAAGGTTGGTGAAGATACATTTGATGTGTGTAATATGCCTATTATGTTGATAGGATTTATCTTAGAGGCATTGGCTAGGTTTTTGGGGCACTCTTATATGACATGTTCTTTGCTAGATTTTGAGGCATATCCTTGAATGGTGAAATAGTGTGGCTACCTTGCTAGTGGAGGATGAGGACATTCCCTTCTAAAGTGATCTCCTTGGCATCTAAAACAGGGTCCTCTAGGGGCCTATGGTCTCATCTGTCTCATCTGGGGTCTAGGGTTAGGGTTTGTGTATATCATATTAACATAATCAGGCTCCCAATTAGGTTCCATTAAGGGAGTTCTGTATGGGTAGGCTTTAAGGTGTTCTTGGGATTCTTTGTAGTACTTTGGTGGACTATCTCCATGCATAGAATTAAACCTTTGAGCATTGGCATCATTTTCAGTGATCAATGGAGAGGATGGCACTAATGCCCTATTGATATTATCATCTATTTATGCATATTTCATTGAGATTACATTTTACTTTAGAGAGCTACAACTCGTCACCCAAATTATCCTCTATATCTATACACATTCTCACACATTTCGCTATGGTCCGGGGCTCCTCAAGGTAGACTTATGATCATAAATTTGCACTTAACAAGACATCTAGAAATAAGGAAACTTATTTAGCTTGAGTAGGTAGCTCTGTGATAGGGCATCTCTCAATGTATTGTCTAAGCCTACACCCTGGTAACCTCACAATTTCCTAAGGTGTTTGCTTAAAGTTATGGATTAATGATGAATGAAGTATTGTGTCTGATTCCACTCTTAGAAACCTCCGTAATGAAGGCTTCCAATAGTTGATCAATATACATGAATTGTCCTTGATGCAAGGGTTGAAACCACACTAAAGATGTATTTTTTAGGGTTAATCCAAAAGCATTGTATTGAATGAACAAATCCTCAACTTGTTTGGCTCTCAACACTTGCTTGAATTTGGCTACATGATCATAGGGATCATCAATACCATCGAAGTAATTCATCATGGATTTTACTAGTTGTGTGGGTCTTGAAATTCTCGGGTTCTCTCTTGGTCTTGGCAAGGGAGATGCACCCATGCCTCTTTGGTGCCTATGTCCTCTAGATCTTTCTCGTTCTGCTTGCTTGATATCTAGTCCTTGTCTCTCCCTTCCTATAGTGTGTATGAAGCTCACTTATGGTCACTCTTTGGATTTTTCTTTTTGAATTCCTAGAACATGTGAAGACCTTGGTCATGTCTGACTATGAGGGTTAGTAGATTTAGATGAGAGGAAAATTGACTCGCCCTTCCAAGTATAGGCTTGTCTACCATGATCTATGACTGCAAATATCCTCCCTGAAGTGTTATCCATAGATGATTTTTTTGGGATCTCTGGGTCTTTGAGTTCATATATAATGATTTTGATTGTGCTGCTAGATTTGTCAAGTTTAAACCTCCAGAATACTTGATCAATTTCTTTGTTAACAAAGAGCTCTACTCTTGTGTTATCTTGGGGTATTCAATTAGACGTGATAATCCTTGATATGATTGATTTACCTTGAAGAATTCTAGGTTCTTGTTCTCTGCTCTCATGATCAAAGTCTCCTATGTCTCGCTCAGGTACAATGGATCCAAATTCATCCTTGTATCAAGTAAGCTAGTCACCACATACATGGTTCCATACTTATTTATGTATGGCCCATTTTTGAACTTGATCATAGGGTGCTAAATTCCAAAGGGCTTCTCCGGATTCCTAAGTTGAACTACGGACCTTCATAAGCCATCCTCATAGATGTGAGCACCTAGTTGGTTGGTTTGGATGACTAAAGTTGAGTCTCATAGGGACTGTCTAGAGTTTCTAGAGAGGAAAGTTCCATCTCATTTATGGGTTTCTCCATGCTAAATGACATCTCTAACTCACTAGTGTCTGAGCTCACCATATAGGGGTAGTCACTCAGCTGTTGGGCGCACGATCTAGCAGTGTGATTAATACTAGCCTCATTTGATTTGATGCTCTGTTGATCAGATCTACCTATATGTCTTCCTAACCTAAGATTCATGAATTTGCATTCCCATGTGCTATCCCTCCCTTAACAATGTTCACACACATTGCAATGTTCTTCAATGTACCAATTACTTGTTCTTTTTAATAACCTTTGATGTTTGTCTTGTCTCAATTATGGTCATTCAGAATAAATTTTTGTTATTTGATTAGTTCTCATGGCATAAATTTAGGTTCTTCCCTTTGGGTTCTTGCGGTTGCATTATACTAATGTCTGTTGGACTTAAGTTCTTAATGTCACCCTATGCTTGTTTGTTGGACTTAAGTTCTTAATGTCACCCTATGCTTAATTGCTAGAAGTACCTTGTAGCCTAAGCTCAAATTGACATAGGAGGTGTAGTGAATTTCCAACCTTATGGCAAGCTCCTTGTATACCCTTGATATGCTCCTAATTGCCCAAGAATACTCCCAAGCACTCCCTCTTGCCTCGGTTTCTTTTGATACTCACACCGTTTTCTTTGGAAGTCTTGCATACCACCAAAATATTTCGAAAATTGATGAAAATTTGGTCAAAATTTCATAAGCCCTAATTTTTGCCAAAAAAGGGGAACTCTCACGATGGTCTAGATTGTCTCAACGGTCTGAACTGTCGCATTGGTATGGCGTGTCATGATGGTCTAGCCTATCGTGATGGTTTTGACAGTCAAGACAGTGTTTGATAATCACGATGACGTGGATTGTCGTGATTGTGTCACCCTATCACGATGGTCTACAAATTTTTCAATTTTTCAAATGTACCTGCTCTTCTGTTGGCAGTAGTCAGAGGCATAGAAGACGCAGAAGCATGTGAAGACAGATCATAACGAAGAAGCAGGAAGTCAGTCGAATCATTTTTTCAAAGACTTATATTTTATAAATACTTTTCAAAACCTCCAATAGTGGTTTTCATCACTTTTGTACTATATGTAACATGGAAAAAACATTTTTGTAATTTATAGCTCCATTTTGTGCAAGCCGAGGAGTCCTCGAGCTTGAGGAGCTTAGGTAGAATGAGCGTACCAATTTTGGTTATTTTTAGACACCGTTTAGCCTTTCAAATAGCATCTAGAACCTATTTTTTAACTATTCCGGTCACTAGATGTGAAACCGGTCGAAACTAGTCTAGAATCTATAAAAAGAGCTAAAGAGCTCATTTTTGAGGTTGGCTAGTGTGAGCTTAGAGTTATTTTGAGCTTGTAATTGAGATCTTGAGTAATAGAGTTTATTTCCTACCTTCCATTGTATCTTGCTTGTCTCTTCGTTGTGTGTGTGTATGTGTGTATGCATCTCTATGCTTCTCACCATCACTCTCACTTCACCTCACATTCACGATCTTCATATCACTCCTATCTCTTCCGCGGATTGACATTAAGGAGGTGGAGCTTTTTAACATGGTTCTCATCATTGTGCTAGAGCAACACCAAATTTGGCGCCATTGCCGGGGATCGAGTCTAGGACGAATGTGTGATGGTAAGAGTATAGCAAGAAGTGGCATTGGAAGGTAAATATTTTAGTTTTTTGTTGTTGTTTTTAGTTAGTTTTTAGTGTTTTTCACCTCCCCCACACCCCATCTTCATCACCGCATCATCATCTTCAACTCCAAAAAAATTAGAAAATTCACCATATCCACCCATTCTCCTCATTTCCCCTCATTTGTACATGCTAGAGAGAGAGAGAGCTTTTGTGCTTGCATGTGCTATTGTGTTTTTGAGTTTTCTTGCAGGTACAGTGCTCCAGTGCATCAGGAAAGCTTGCAAAAGGTAAGAAAATCACTTTCTGTCAGAAAATGCCGACTGTGTCAGACCATCGCGATGGTCTGCCAAGTTCGGAATTTGAGGTAAGTGAGTTCACCAGCGTATAGGCAACCCTTGCGCATATAGGAATCCATTGTTGCATTTGCAAAATTTGCATTTTGGTGGACCATTGCGATTGGCCCACGCCATCGTGATTGTGTCACACCATCGCGATTGGCTCACACCATCACGACAGCTCGGTCGGACCATCGCGACAGTCTCATGCCATCGTGACGGTTCACTTGAACCATCGCGATGGTCCTTGACCATCGCGACGATCCCCTCGACCCCACGCCATCGCGATTGGCTCATGCCATCGCACCGATGCTGCCATGTGGCAAGCTAGACCATTGCGGCGATACCCTCAGTCCATCGCGATGCCTCGAAATTTGAACCATCGCGATTGGCTCACGCCATCGTGCTTTGTGACCATCGCGATGGGCTCACGCCATCGCGATTGTCCCATTGACCGTTGACCTATGCCATCGCGATTGCTCGCCGATTAGACCATCGCGAAGGTTCATTCACATCATCGTGATTGTTCACTCACGCCATCGCGATGGTTCGCAGATCCACCATCGCGATCATTCATTTTCGGACCATCGCAATAGTTCACTCCTTCGGACAATCGCGATTGTGCCACGCCATCGCGACGGTTCACGTGGACCATCGCGATGGTCCCAGTCCATCGCGATGGTCCCACTCCATCGCGATGATCCCAGTCCATCGCGATTATCTCAGACCATCGCGATTGCTCACCCCAAATGCAATTTTTAGGGTTTGAAGTTTTGACCAATTTTGGGGATATTTTTGGCAAATTTTTGGGTGATTAGACTCATAGGAGACCCCTTAGCTCATAGGGGAAGAAAAAACATGTTTGTCAGTTTTTACCCCCGAGGGCCTGAACGGTCATATCTTTTTCATCCGAAGTCCGTTTTTTGAGCTTTATAGCTCATTAGAAAGCTCTTTACAAGTACTACGTGACCTCAACTATTTTTTTTCAAAAAGAAGACGTTTTTTTAGAGATGATATTTTGAGGTTGACCATCTGTGGGACTAGGAAAGAAAGGGGGCTTTGGAAGAAAATTTTGCCAAAGGTTAAGGGACCAAAAAGTGTATATATTCAAGTGCTTGATCATCCATTTGAGAATTGGTCTAATAGTGGGATTTTACAGGTCTAGCAAGGGCAATCAAGGGCAAACAAAGCAAGGCAGTGAAGAACACAGGGCTTGGGAAGCGCGACTTCTTGGGCATCAGAGCAACCAACAAAGCTGACTCGAGGTTGGAAGATTACTCAACCCCCTCAGTCAATTATTAGCTTAGGCTAAACGTTAGCCTTGTGGATTAGATTAATGACGATAGGAATGCCTCAAGTGCAAGAGATTTAATTTTTTAAGTTCAAGACTAAATTAAAGGTGTGTGATACGAAAACCTAAAGGAAAGAACTTAAGTCTGACGGAATGAGAACTCAAAAGTACCATAGAAAGTCGATTCCTGACGCTCACAGTAAGATAAGACAAGAACTTAAAGACAATTAAAAAAGAACCAAGCAAAGAAAGAACAAAGAACCATTGACGATCTGAGCGTGTACTGAGTGTGCAAGGAAGTAAATTCATGAGCCTTAGATCGGGCAAACATGTAGGTAAGTCAGACAGACAAAGCCTTAGATCATCAGAAGCAAGTGTAGGAACCACTACACGATCGTGGGCTCAACAATTGAATAATAGTTACCCTTACGAGTTGAGCTTAGATACGAGTGAATCAGAAATGGCTTTTAGCACGGAAAGACCAGAAGGAGGGTCAAACGTAGCATATTTAGAAAGACCCGAAGGACCCTATAGGACTCAATTAGAATTTCTCCGAACCAATCGCTTAGGTGCTCGCATCTATGAGGATGGTTTGCGAAGACAAGTGGTGCAAATGCACAATTCTGATCAACCCATTGGATTGGAACGTCTAGTGGTGAAATTTGAGAGAGACGCATACATACACAAAGAAGGAACGATGTACATCATAAGTACTCAGCCAAACAATACCAATGAGTTTGGTGTAATTCAGTTAGAGACGGAAGCGAGAGCCCAAGGAAAAGAACCATTAGAAGAGCCTAGGACACCTAGAGGGAAATCTATATTGACACGAGTATAGTTCCAGATTGAACCCCTCAGGATAACAGAAGCATAGAGTTGTTTGTAAACAAAGAAACTGACGAAGCATTTTGGAGGTACAGAATGGAACAACCTAGTGAGGTAGGCACCATCACTATCTATGAATTTAAGGACCCAGATACACTTGGAAAGGTGGTATACCTAGATGAAACTTCAGAACGAGTATTTGTGGTACCGGACCATGCTAGAAATACCTACACATGGAGAGGTGATTTAGTATTCCCTCCATCACGAGCAAATGTAAACATGAGCCAACAAGGGGCAGGAACATCCTCAGCCCATGGCACTCAAAGAGAGAAAAACAAAGAAAGACTGGAAGTAAGTTTCAATCATCCCATAGGGAGAGATAGAACCACCATCGACACGGACAGAGTGGATAGACACTGAAGAGAACCTAGAATACTAGGTGGTAGAGATGATTTTCCTCTACCTAGACCACGTGAACACCCAAGAATATTAAGACCCACTCAGTTAGTAAAATCCATGAAAAACTACTTTGATGGGATAGGAGATCCCTATGACCACGTTGCGGAATTTAAGCAAGTGCTACGAGCAGAGCAAGTAGAAGACATGTTCACGCAATATAATGCATTTGGAGTAACGTTAAAGAATACAGCTTTAACTTGGTTCCAACCATTGCAACAAAGGCAATTTAGAGATATCCATCACTATTTAGAGTCATTCATCACTGAATTCTTTAAAAGTGGGATCAGACATGACACATCTTCATTGATTCATAGTTTTAAAAAAACCCCTCAAGAAACAATTAGATTTGCAGGACATAGGTTTAGAAAATATGTGGAGAGATGCCCAATGCAAGAGCTACCCTCACAGGCCAAGCAAGTGTCATTGTTTCTAGATGGCATGTTGAGCTCTAAACTACGCTCCTATGTGTACTTGAAGGAAGCCAGAACGCTAGAGTAGTGTGTAAGAATTTGTATAGACATTGAAGATAACTTAGGAGACGAGTTGGAACTCTCAAAGGTCTATAAGGATTCAGATTGTTCATCTCTAGCATCTTCAAAATTGTCTAGCTCGATAGAAGACCTAGCAGAAAAAGTGGCCCAGAAACTAGGATTTTCTAGTAAACAGATGCCTAGGTTAACAACAAATAAGTGTTGTTACACCTGTGATGGTGATCATATGGAAAATGTGTGTCCCAATGCAACACACCCACAAGCCAACCCTAGTGGCTAGTACTGTACGATTGAGAGACGATACACGAATCGTACTGCTCAAGACTGCCCCTACAACAAACAAGCAGTGAGACAGAACTACCCGCAAGCATACCCGCAGCCAAGTAGGTATCAAGGCCAATACAATGCTCAGCCTCATTTAACCTCTTACCGAGGATATGCTTAGATGACTCACGTTGGCAAAGAAGCATAAGGAGGAAGAAAATAGAATACGAGCTGAAGCTCAGGCAGAAGCTATAGAACGCATTAAGCGCATGAAGCTAAGAAGAAAAGGACTAGGGAGAGAACATTATAACTATCTGGAAACAACACCCAGATACCCCATGGCCATGTGTCAAGCAAAGTCAAGTACTCATCCTAGCATAGTGGATCGGAGACCATTCATTACAGTCAGGCTAGAGCACGACAACCCTTGCCAAGAGCTCAGGGCTTTAATTGACTCAGGTGCTGCGACTAGTGTGATTAGATGGTACCACTATAAGGACTCAAGAATATAAATGCGGCCAATTGAGGCATACCTCATAGGGCTAGGAGGCATGGAAACCCCTTGCATGGGTGAGGTGCACCTTCCTATCCTCATACATGATGTGACCTTGACAGTGAAGCTACTAGTGTGCCATGATGACGACCTGATAGAACCCCTAATCCTTGGCCAAGATTGGCTATACGATCACTCAGTGAATCTAAATCTTAGACAAGGCTCCTTGCAGATTGGAACCTTAGATCAGAAGCGAGTGATACCGCTTGACTTCCCTAATGGCATTCCACCTGAGGTATGTAACCCTAGACCATATGAAATGCATGCGACAGAAGACCGGAAGATCTTTGGTCAGATAAGTCACGCTACATTCACACCAACCCACGAGGGCTTGGCGATGGACAATTGTCAATCAGAAGGACATCAGGAGATTTTCCCTTGGGCTTCCTGCAAACTAGAAGGGGTAACCACCCAACCGCTTGGTCAGATGGACACCATCAGCGGTCAAATTCACACAATCAGTGGTCAAATGGACACAATCAATGGTGAGGTGGGTTACATCAGCGGACAAATGGGGACAATTGTAGGTCAGGTGGACTGCATCAGCAGCCACATGGGCAAAATACCCTGCAGTGCCCATCCTTCCACACTTACTGCGGACTGGCCTAGATTTTTGCTACAAAACGGAGCACTTCCTAATGGGTAGGTTTCGCAAGTGTTGGACCTCCCTTCTTTTCCTAAGTAGAGTGTCCATCCGACCTCTCAACCTCAACCACAAAGGAGTCAACCACGACGAAGGAACCCAGACCGACGACCATCTCAGAGGACACAAGGAGAACAACAGCAGTATCAGTATCACAAAACAAGTGGCATGAGACAAATATGGGTGCCAAAAGGACAGAAACCACTGACAGATCTCAACGATGCGGACAATGATAAGAAGAAGTCAAGGCAGAAGCAGAGTCAATATTCAACATCTCCTCAAAGTACGAACATTAGACAAATTTGGATCGCCAAGAAGTACCTTATGAATCGACCCACACCCAGGCAGATTTGGGTACCCAAACAATGTATTATAGCTCAACCCTCAAGCCATGTAATATATACCCCTCAAAAATCTCTTCAACCCTCAATACCACCACATCCGATATCACCTTTTGTCCCTCAGCAGAAACATACCACCCGCTCACAAACTCTTAGGAAATGGATACCGAAACATATCTAGTTGTCTCCTCAAAACCCATTGTCTAACATAACTCCCACCCTGACTAATCTACAACCTTGTAATAACTCATTCACAACTGAACCTTGTACAAATCCACACACTATAACCCAACATCACTTGTAATAACACCTCATCAAGAAATGTATGCATCATCTGAAGCATGTAGGTGTCTAGAGACCTGCATTAGTTTGTAAGAAATCATTCCATGAACCATATCACAACACTCGGCTACACGGGCTACACATCGGTTATGGAAAGGGATTGCGGTCTCACTTTAATGGGATCATGATTAATTTCCATACTAATGTGTTAATCTTTTGTAGCAGATCTGCTACACAATCGCATCACTCATCATGCAGACAGAAGGACCATTAGAACCTGGCACCAGTGTACCCATGGCCAATATTGGTGAACTACTAGCTGAACCCCATCCTACGGCTCAACCACCAGAATTTCAGGGATTTCTAGGACCTATGCCAATTGACGATCCTCCCAGGGGATATACAGAAAAGATTCATCGCAATTCTCACTGGTTTCAAGGGCTAGCAGGACCGTTGGCAGACGTGGACTTTATCTTCGAGGCCAATTTGACTTTTGATACCCGTACATGGGCCAAGTACCAATTTTTCTCAAGAGAATTCAAAGGACTACAGAACACAGAAGACTTAACGCATGTTTGGGCAAGAGCAGGCTTCACAGAATAACTCAGTGATCCCTTGCCTAAACCAGATTTCTACAGATGCTACTACTTGGTAACAACATTGACAACTTCCGAGAACAAAGATTTGCTAGGAACATTCATTTTGCCGTCTTTGGTAAATGATCTGCCATATAAGAAGTTTTATCTATCTAAAGATTTGATTAGAGCTGCTATTAAGATACATGGAACGCATACGCCGACAGAACGAGAAAGGCTAATTCCAAAGCCTATGAAACGTGGGGATGTTACTAAGTGGGAAGATATTTCAGCAATCACACCTGAGCTCTCTAAACCGTTGAGGATATGTATGCAACATTTCAATTTCCCCGCTCAGGATAGATTCACCATGCCCCACAAACGCATCTGGTTTGGTTTATATTTAGCATGTACTGGACCTCAAACGGTAGACCTAGCAAGCTGGATAATTGATGAGTTGTACTTAGCACAACAGAGATGGGAAAGAAAGAAAGTAGTCAATGGATGTTGCACTCTCACGTGCATTGTTTATATGTGTTTGGCATACGATTTACCAATCGAGCATGCACTAATAAGCGAGGAGCTGAAAGCATTCAAGGGGACAACAAAGAAAGCTAGGAAGGCTAGCAAAGGACGAGCAGGAAAGTGCATGAGAGGAACCATTCCATGCCTACAGGTCCCAGAATCATCGTCACCACAACCCTCTCGAGAATAGTCTCCTACAGAAGCTCTTGTAATTGTATAACCTATTCACATACGATTATCTCGACCTGTCATTACAGAAGGCACTTCTAGTGCAGTTACCTCATAGGCAACGTCAGTTCAGGAACCTACCAGCACTGCAGAAGAAGCTCCCACCACCATCGGTGCGGAAGCGTTTTCTTTTCCGATACCTAACCTGGAAGCAGAACCCATAGATACAACGTTTGATTTCGAAATGCCGGATGCTTTCTCAAATGAATTTTAGTTTTCAGAAGGACAAATCTTTTCTCAAGAATATGAACGTCCAAGCTACCCAACCACTCCCCCAGATCAACCACAAGGACAAGTAGTGTCTAGTTCCGAGGAAGAAAGAACAGAAACCGATGAAGATGACGGAGACGATGAAGCCAGCCAAGGCACTCATGAATCCCAAGAAAATGTACAGACAGATGAACAAGGATAGCAAACGAACACCCAAGGTGACATGAGCACACACGAAGAAGAAACATTTGAAGCAGCAGCTTATACGTTGGCCATCAAAAAGTTATATCGCACTATGGAAAAAGTTTGGGCACGTAAGAAGTTAACGGAGGAAGAGAGCCAAGCACTTATAGAATAGGAACTTGTCTCAGGCGGTTTCGAAGAAGTATACATCAGAGGCTTCAGGGAACTTGTCAAATCAGTGGGATCCACAGAAGCCTTAAGATATTTGCAGAGGAAACCGTTATCGCAATATGACCCTCGCAGAGTTCACTTACTAACCAAACCTGGTGAATACATTCGTGTACCGACAGGAGCACAATCTTCAGAATAGGCCAGGGAAGCACGTCTCGTCCCTGAAGGATCATGGGCAGAAGAAGCTATCCTCGACGATTCCCCACCCCACACTACTACTGTACATACCACCGTTGTGACCGAAGTACCCGCTACCCCAACCGCTCCTCTTTCACCTCTCGTATCTCCAATCTCCCCTGTACATCCGATCTCTCCCAGATCATCCACATCTTTGGATAGCGCTATAGCAGAAGCCTTCCTTACTTCCATTCATCCGACAATTCCCACACCCACCGTACCTAGTCTACCCCCTCGGACATCCACCTTTCTATCTAGTCCAATTTTCCCTCCATCCTTTCTGTCCTTCCCCACACCTCCAAGACCCCTTTTCCCATTCCCACCTCCATTAACCTTCTCCCCAGTCTCTCCCCCTCGACACACCGTAATTCCGCTTTCCCCTTTCCACCAAGGAGTACAAGATAACCCCTCTATAAATTACTCTTCAACCTTTGTAAACCCTATATTTACACCCATACATACACCCACAATCACTCCACTGTTCACGTTCACCGCACTTGATACCACATCCAATGACATGGATATATCACCGCCCATTGCACCCCCGCTCACTTCATTCATGGCACCACCATATTTAGGCACCTCAAGTTTTTCCACTGTCACCGCTGCATCCACATTCCCATCCCGATTTCCCTTACCCTATGCATCAACACCCACACACACCGCAACTGCATTCACTCCGTCACTAATATTATCACCCACTATAGACACTGCATTTCAACAGATGTTCACATGTATGACACAAGTAAGAGATGAGTTTGCATCTCTTGGCAATAAAATATCAGACGCTGCAGAAGACAACCAACGATTTACAGTCGCAGCTCAATTCACTGACCATCATGAATGCCTCACTAAACACCCGCTACCAAGAGCTATGAGAGGCATATCATAAACTTGAACTAGAAAGTGAAGAAAAGATGAAAGAGGCTGTCACAGATATCGATAACTTGTTAAGGGCACAGACTATTTGCAATGCGACACTCACCAGGAACATGGGCTTACTCAGATGACACTTGGTAGCAGCAAAAGAAGAGAACCAGCGTTTACAAGAACAGAACAGAGAAAATTTAGAAGCTGCCCTAGATCAACCCGACCAACCATTAAGTCCCAGCCGTTTCAAGGCCGTGCCCTCCGAATCTATGAAAATGTTGCTAGATGATCATGTCAGATTGTTAGACGAATATGACAGCATGAACAAGGAATATCAGAAGTTGAAAGAAGAGCATAAACTACTCCAATTAAGAGCACCAATACCGCAAGGACTACCAGCCCCTGCGGACCCATCTCCTGACATCCTAGAGGAACTCAACGCATTACGGGCCCATGTATCAACTCTTCAATCACAGATAGCCATATATGAAGCACCCCCCAGGCCAGACTCCCCACCAAAACCACCAGCAGAGGAAGAAACAGTCACTATTCCGGTGGAGGAAACTTTGAAGAAGCATATGAACCCCAACCCATCCCAGGAGGACGAGTCATGGCTGAAGGCTAGACGACTTTCAAACTTCCAACTCCTGCATGGATGAAGATGATAGAAGAACTTGGAACAACCCACTCAGCAAGGGTAGAGGCGAAGCTACATGCAATGGCAATGATAGAAGAAAGAATTTTACGATCACCTTACTTTGCTCATTTGGCCCCTCGCAGATACATATCTGGGCATGAGCTACAGTACAAACCATATTTTATGTTAATGGAAGAATATCAGTTGGCCTTTTTTTTATGTTCAAATGATGTACTCTAGGTGCAAAAGTTTCCTCATAGTCAATGCCATATTGTTGTGCATATCGTCTGGCAACCAATCTAGGTTTTTAGCAATCAATGCTACTATTTGACTTTCTCTAAATCTTGTAAACACACTTTTTACCAATGGCATTTTTTCGTGTTGGAAATCTACATAACTCCCAAGTACATTCCTATGTATGGAATCCATTTTTTATTTCATAGTACTCATCCAATGTGGATCATCACATGCATCTTCAACAATAAATAGCTCTTCATTACATTTTGTTGCAATAAAAGAAATAATCCACAAAATTACTTGATGCATGTCAAGAGCTTGATCTTGTTCTACCAAGTAAAGGTGCACTCAATTTGTTATCCTACAAAGTTTGTTTCAACCAGTTTGGCATAATTTTTTACTCTTGATAGAAATGCATTCATTATGTAATACATCATCAACATATAGAGCATGTGTGGGCTGAATTTCATGCTCATTTTCAGCCATTTTTTAACACAAATGTTCAGCCATATGTGGCAAAAATTTCCAACAATTCCAACCATGATTGATTGGAAAATTTCAGCCATGTCTGGCTAGAAATTATATGCATTTTGAGATTTATTTTGCTAGAAATTGTCAGCCCTTTGAACCTCACTTGGCTGATCTACATGACCATAGTCAATCACATCACTTTGGAACAAAGATATGAGTGTATCAAACACATCTTGTGAGCTAATTATTGGCTATTTTTTGCATTCAAGTGTGGGGAAAATTGAATTTTCAGCAAATATACATCTCAAATCATAATAATTATGTCCATCAATGGATGATACAAATGATATCCCTTACTTTCAGCACTATAACCAATGAATATACATTTTTTTTCCTGTATCAAGTTTGTGATGTTTTGTGATGGAACAAAAGCATATGCCAAAAAAACAAACACAGGCATATGACGAACCATAGGTTTATGTCCATTCAAAGCTTCATAAGGAGTGATGACTCTCAAAATTTTTGTAGAGTAGTGATTCAACACATAGTTTGCACATATGACTCCTTCCATCCAAAATTTGTCAAGAAGGTGCTTTCCTTTAACCATACATCATGCCATTTCAAGGAGTGTTCTTTTTTTATGCTTTGCACTATCATTTTGTTAAGGTGTATATGTGACATTGGTGTGAAATTCCTCTTTCATGAAGAAAAACATTGAACTCATGTGACATGTATCCACCCGCCATGATCTATGCATAGAGTCAAAAGCTTGTTTCTATAAAAAATTTCAGCCATAACAAAAAATGCACAAAAAGAACACTATAGATGGCAATAGAAGATGCACAAATTGACATTATCTCCAACAATCCCCTCTTCAATGTCATAATAGTACAAGGTTCAACAACCTAAAAAACTTCTGATGTCTGCAAATATCTCTTAACTGATTTCCACTGAATCTTGAGTTGAATGTGCATGAACTTGGACCCTTGGGAGACTGCAAATTGAATGTCCGGATGTGTATTACATAGATATATTAAGCAAACAAATGCTTGACAATATAATGTAGCATCAAATGGTCCTAAACCTGCTTCCGATCATAATGATACATTGAAATACATAGGTGTCTAGATAGGCTTGGAATATGTCATCTCAAACCTTTCCAATAACTTCTCAATGTATTTCTGTTGTACCATGTAGATACACTCATCTCTGTATATGAATTCAATCCCAAGATAATAATGAATCTTTAAACAATTGAAGATCTGAATCTTAAGGATGTGTGATAATCATATCACTTTGTAGTGCATCTTGAACACTAGTTTGTTCATTCTCATCTAAAGTAAAGGCTAAAATATTATAAATTTCAAAATTTTTTGCATAATTTACCTAGTCTAATTGTTCTCTCCTTGTCTGACTTCTGGTTCTTTTAGTGTATTTATGCTGCTTCTTGCTCAACCAAGATATGCATGAGCTACTGAGCATGAAGCAAAAAACACTGGTGGACACATGAGTTTCATATCAACTAGCCCAATCAAAGTCAAAAAAATCATGTAAATCTGGTGGTAGTGATCCCTCCTTGGGATAAAACAATCCAAGTAGCTGGGTACCTCTCAAGTAGCGAAAGATGTGCTTAACCGCCTGCCAATGCTTGACATCTAGGCAATGCATAAACCTACTCATCAATGAGATAGAAAACTGAATATCTGGCCAAGTAATGCATAACTAAATCAAGCATCCAATAGCCTGCTGATAGAGAACAACATCAAATGCATCTCCAACATCATGAAGACTCAATTGTAAACTTATCTCCATATGTGTGGCAATAGGTTTACATTCTTCAAGGCCAAAATGGTGCAATAATGTGTCAACATATTTCATTAGATACAAAGCCATTCCACCATCAACTTGCATAGACTAAATGCCCAAACAATGATGCAAATGGCCCAAATCAGACATCTCAAATGAGGCATGTGAATCAGCCTTAAAATCAACAATATGCTTATCATTAGGACTAGTGAGCAGCATGTCATCAACATACACAACAATGATCAAAAGCACATCATTAGCATGCTTAACATATAAGGTGTTTTTAGTTGGACTGTTTTCAAAACCATGTGCAATCAGATAGGCATGTATCTTTTCATACCAAGCACGTGTTTCTTGCTTTAAACCATATAATGCCTTATTCAACCTAAACACTTGGTTTTCATGCCCTTTCTGCACAAAGCCACGGGGCTAAAAAACATACACTTCTTCATGCAACTCACCATTAAGAAATGTAATCTTAATGTCCAACTGATGTACATTCCAACCAAGTTGTAAGTGCACAAATGCTACGAACAATAGTCATTCGGCAAGTAGGAGCAAAGGTCTCATCAAAGTCAATGTCTCTTTCCTGAGCATAACCTTTTGCAACAAGCCTAGCCTTATACTATCAACTATTCCATCTGGCTTATGCTTCAACTTGTATGCCCACTTAGTGCCAATGGCCTTCTTGCTAGGATGCAAGTCACATAAAGACAAGTTACCTGACCTTCTTGCTAGGAGGCAAGTCACATAAAGACAAGGTACCATTCTTCATTATAGCATCATATCTAAATTGCATAACAACCATCCAATTTTTAGAATTTTCTGCTTAATCAAAGGAAACAGGCTCATTCTCATCACAGAGACTAGAGGCAGCCATATCATAGCATTCATAATCAGTCTTGCCAATACCAGTCTTGGGAGCTCAAGGAGTCGTGACCTCCAAGTAACTACTCTCCAAGTTCCAGTTCTTGTCTTGTTCCTTGTTCTAGTCTTGTCTAGTCTAGTTCTTGGACATCCCGTCTTGTCCTCTTGTAATCTCATAGTATGAGATCTTGTTGTTATGTTCTTTCTTGTATCTAGTTCATCTCTGAGAAGGGAATTCTTGTAATCTAGATATCTTGTTTCATACTTACGATCCCAGGTTGTGGGATCTCCTCTATCATCTCTAGTCGGGTTATTCATACTTATTAGTCTCGGGTTGTGGGACATCTTGTATCAGTCATGTATTCTTGTATCATTTTCCCTTAGTGGGTGTTCTTGTAATTAGAAGTGTATTTCCAAAATCTTGTCTACTGTAGTCAAAGATCACAATCTAGTGCTCCCCCAACATTTTGGCAAGAATAGCTTTGATCCAAGACCAGGCATCATGGAGAATGCTTATGAACAAATTGTAGCATCACTTCAGAGTCTCCAACAACAAGTCGAAGACCTAACTCATTGACAGACACAAGTCGAGATGGGACATCCAATGCATGTAGGTGCACTCCTCCAAGAATTACAAGAACGAATCGGGAGTCTTCAAGCAACTCAAGGCACTATTCAAGTGAATCAAGGGCCCATCATTTATGAAGGAACCCAAGATTTGCATGCTAGAAAAGTTCCATGGGGATCGCACAAAGTTTCATGTTTATTGGAACCTTGCTCTGTGGCCATAGTGATCGCACAAAGTTTTGAGGCATCCAAGGTGAGGTTTATTGGAACCTTGCTGTGTGGCCAAGCATTATCATGGTTTGCCCCAATCTTGGAGAAGAACATGGCATTACTTCAGGACTATGAGGGGTTTCTTTGAGAACTCATCGCCACATTTGGAGATGCAGACACAAGTTGAGTAGCAGAAACAAAACTTCGGAAGTTACGTCAAGGTAACCAACCCTGCCTCTACTTGTGCATCTGAATTTAGGCTATTGATATGTGATCTCACTTGGCATGAAGATTATTTCATAAGCCAATTTAGATGGGGTTTAAGAGATGATGTGAAGGATCTTTTGCTCACAATGCCAGAGGTTAAAACATTGAATGAATATATCATGCAAGCTATTCAATGATAACTGACTTTCAACTTTTTGAAAGGAAACAAGAAAAACAAGCAGAAGGAAGACCTCGCCAGTGGAAACCCTTCCAACCCACTCCTAAAGATGAGTCTATGCCTGAACCTATGCAAATAGATGTAACTAGGTTTCAGCCTCTAACAACACAAGAGAAAGAGAGAAGGAGAGCTAATAGGTTATGCCTCTATTGTGGAAACCTTGGACATATTGCAGTTAATTGTCCAAACAAGAGAACAAAATCCATAATCGCAACCACCCTTGTAGAGCAGGGAAACCACGAAGTCTACTTGTAAAAGAGACTGTGCAGTCGGACCATGATATAAGAAAGGGTCTCATAACTCTAGCTACACCCATAGAAACATGTCTTGCACCTGTCAAGTTAATCATGCCCAAGAAGACCCTTTCCCTTACAACCATAGTAGATTTAGAAGCTCCTCATGTTTCATTGATGAAGAATTGGTTAAGAAACATGGAATTCTTGTACTTTGGAAGAACAAATCAGTAGTAGCTGAAGTAGTAGATGGATGACCTCTAACATCTGGGAATATAACCATGGAAACCACACCATTAAGAGTACACATTGGTGACCATGAATCTCATATATGTTTCAATGTAATATCGAGCCTAGTACATCTAGTTATCATTGTAATACTCTAGTTAAAGAAGCATAATCTAGACATTAATTGGGAAAAGAATAAAATCACCCATCGAGATATCTAGAAGAACCCAACATATGTCGGAGCCAAAGCCTTCATACATGCAATAAGGAAGGAACTGACATATATGATCTATGCCATACAAGCTACACAATCAGTACAAAGGCTTTGAGATGTTTTTGAAAAGAAGAATGCAGATATCCTTTGAGACCATAGACCCTATGATTGTGTCGTAGAACTTCAAGAGGGAGCACAACTACCCTTTGGACCAATCTACAGACTATCCCCAGAGGAACTTACAGAACTATGCAAGAACATCAATGAGAATCTAGGAAAGGGGTTTATCAAACACTCAAAGTCTCCAGTAGGAGCTCCTATTTTATTTGTAAAGAAGATGGATGGAACTTTCGGGATGTGTGTAGACTTTTATGGATTGAATAAAGTCACTATAAAGAACAGATACCCTCTACCACTCATATTAGAGATCTTGGAATGCCTTGGAAAAGCAAAATTCTTCATGAAGATTGACCTTCGAGGAGCTTACAACCTTGTCATGATCAGAGAAGGAGATGAATGGAAGATAACATTTCGAACAAGGTATGTCCATTTTGAATATGTAGTTATGCCATTCGGTCTCACAAATGCTCCAACTGTCTTCCAACATATGATGAATGATATCTTTCGAGAATATTTAGATGATTTTGTTGTAATATACCTTGACAATATCTTGATATTCTCCAAAAGTCTATAGGATCATGAATGTCATGTAAAGATAGTCCTAGAGAAACTAAGTGAAAAAGGATTATATGCAAAATTGGAGAAGTGCTCTTTCCATAAGACAGAAGTGGAACTTTTAGGGTACATTGTATCAGATAAAGGATTTTTTATGGGCCCTAAGAAGATTGAGACAATCCTTGATTGGCAACCACCTTCATGTGTTCGAGATGTACAATGTTTTCTGGGGTTTTCGAATTTCTATAGGATATTCATCAGAGATTACTCCAAGATAGTGACACCTCTTACCAAGCTTACAGGGAAGTCCAAATTCTCATGGATGAAAGAAGCAGAAAAAGCCTTTCCGACCTTGAAATCAACATTCACTATTTCTCCGATTCTAGTTCATCCTGATTCTAGTAAGCCCTTCTTCCTAGAGATAGATGCATCAGACTTTTCCCAAGAGGCCATTCTTTCCCAATATGGAGATGATGGACATCTACATCTAGTTGCATATCATTCAAGGAAATTTTCCCCTCTAGAAATTAATTATGAAATTCATGATAAAGAACTTCTTTCCATAGTGGACGTGTTTGCTACTTGGCATCACCATCTAGAAGGAGCAGCTCATAAAGTTATTGTGTATACAAATCACAAGAACCTAGAGTATTTTATGACCACCTGCATTCTCAATAGAAGGCAATCTTGATGGAGTAACTTTTGATCCTGATTCGACTTTGTCATCACATACCGTCCAGGACGTCAACAATGTCAGTTAAATGCCCTGTCTAAAAGATCTTACCTTGCACCAAAGAAGGGTGAAGAGGCCTTTGATCAACAAGAGAGTGTATTACTCAAGCCTGAGCATCTCCAGTGAGTAGCTATCTCTTCAAGCCATCATGAAGATTCAGCCTTGAATCATTTGATCTGTGAGAATCTAGCACAACATGAATTGTTTTGTAATGTTAAGCAGAAATCTCAAGAAGGAAAAGTCCAAGAGGTAAAAGAATTTCAGGAAAAGGATGGATTACTACCCTATAAGAACCTATTGTTTGTCCCTCCTAGAAAGCCCAGGATCCAAGTACTTCAACAACATCATCACAACCTTGCAACATGACATTTTGAAGTGAATAAAACAATAGAACTCATATCAAGGGATTTTTGGTGGCCTCAAATGTGGAAGGAATTCAAAGAATATATCTGAACCTATGACACTTGCAATAGATCTAAGGTACGCCGACATAAACCTCATGGCCTCTTGCAACCTTTACCTATTCCAGAAAGGCCATGGGCTTCATTGTCTATGGATTTCATCACCCCCTTACAAAGTCAGATAAGTATGATGCCATTCTTGTTATTGTGGATAGATTTACAAAGCCTTGGAACACTTCATTCCAACTACCAAAGCAATCACAAGTGCAGCCACTGCTAGACTTTTTCTCATATACATCTTTAGGCTTCATGGATTGCCTAATGATATTGTCAACGATCGAGGTCCATAGTTCATATCCAACTTCTGGATCAGTCTTTGCAAGCTCCAAGTTAAACTATCTATAGCAAATCATCCACAACCTGATGGACAAACAAAACAGGTCCATCAAGTCCTAGAGCAATATCTCCATTGCACCACCAACTATCACCAAAATGATTGGTTTGAGTTGTTACCCTTTGTGGAGTTTGCTTATAACAATAGTTTTCATGCATCTACTAAGCAAACTCCCTTCTTTGCGAATTATGGACAACATCCAAGGATGGATATACAACTCTCAAATCATTTCATGAACCCATCTGCCAGGGATAAGGCCCAGTACCTCATGGAAATTCCCAAAGAACTCAAGGAAGAGTTACATAAAGCTCAAGAAAATTATAAGTACTATGCAGATCAACATTGTGTTCAAAATCCTGTTGATATATTTAGGTAGTGATGTGTGTGAACACTCTAGGATCGCCGGGGCACTTTTTTCCCTCTTTAGGAGGTTTTTTTCCCCCGGCTTGTATATACGCCTATTGCCCTAATGGGCTACTTATCTTTGTACATTCTCTAGTAATACATTCAGTCTTGTGTGTTGTGCTCCAAGCTTCTTCCTCTTCCTTGTGCTGTTCGCGTGCTTCCACAGACGTCTAACTCCAACAATTGGTATCAGAGCAGGTCGTTGCTTCTTCTAGGGCGCCGTCGACACTCCTCCGTTTGCAGTCTCAGATTCGCACAAAATTTGGTGAGCATACTCAGGGTGTTTCCGAGATCAAAATAGCTTTGCTGTGTGGTGCCGAAATCGCGATCTGAGCTCGTTTCGGCCTCCGAACGCACTATCGCAGTGCTTGTGCAGGCTATTTCGTCCTTTTGTGCCAAAGGTATATACCAGTTTCTGTTCGCCAGTTTAAGCGTCTCGAAGTCTGCTATAGGTCTAGCAGAACTCGTCTGGGCAGTTCTGTTCAACTTTTTGAGATACAGTCAATTTTCTGCATCAAGGTATTTTAGTCACCGGCCATGGCTGAAAGCAGTGATGTATTCCGTATGTTGGCTGTTGAGGATAAGTTGGATGGTACCAACTACCCATTATGGGCTTATATGATGCGACATGTACTGGTTGCAAAAGGATTGTGGAACATTGTGCAGGGTGTTGAAAGACGTCCTGTTACACCTGTAACGACAGGTACTGCAAATACAGGTGTTGGAGCTGATGAAGATGGTGTCGAAGATGATATTCCGCAGATTCTTGTTCGTGCTGCTGTTTCTGTTGCACCTACTGCAGAGCAGATTCGTTGGGATGGCACAAATGCCCAGGCACATGCATTGATAGCTTTGTCTGTCAAACGTGCCATTATTCCTCACATTCGCTCTTGCAGAACAGCAAAGGATGCTTGGGATACACTTACCACTTTGTACCAGGCTAGGAATGAGGCTCGTGTTGCTTACCTCCGAAAACAGTTGGAGAGTGAGCACATGAATGAAGGTGATTCGATGGACAGTTTTCTTACAACGATCAAAGACCTGAAGGAACAATTGATTTCTGCTGATGAGGTTATACCAGATAGCTCACTTGTGCAGACCGTTCTGAATGGCCTTCCTGATTCATATCAGAGTTTTGCCTCTACTCTTCGATTGATGATGAAAGGCAATCCGAATGCCTTGTCATTTGAGGAATTAGTCTCTGTTCTGTTGCAGGAAGATCAGTCCAGGCAGAACAGGTCCATTATGCGTGTTGCAGATCAAGCTTTCTTGGCTAGTCAGAAGGGCAAAGGAAAATGGAGCTCTTCTACTAGTAAGCAGAAATCTGCAAATGCTGCACAATCGAAGAACCAGGATAAAGATGAGAAGAAATCAGAAAAGCAGAAATTGTTCTGCAAGTATTGTAAAGGAAATGATCATATTATAAAGAACTGTCCAAAACTGGCTGCTAAAGAGGCAAAGAAGAAAGAGGCTGGAATGGTTGTTGCAGAGGCCTCTACACCAAAAACAGAGTCTGCAAATCTTGTGCAGGAAGAAGAATGGGCGTTTATTACTGTCTGCAGTTTTGACCCATCTTCTCATGATCAGTGCATGTCTGCAGTAGACTCAGATGTTTGGTACTTTGACAGTGGGGCGACCAAACATATTACCTCGTAGCGCAGTTTCTTCTCTTCACTCGAGCCTGCCCCTACAGGGAATACTGTCACATGCACCAATAACTCCTCTTATCCTATTATGGGAGTTGGTAAGATCATTCTGACTACTGCTGATGGTAGTTCTTTCACTTTGTCAGATGCTTTATTTGTGCCAGGGATCAAAAAGAACCTGTTATCAGTTTCTGCATTAGCCAAGATTGGCTTGGTTGTGAAATTCGTTGATGACAGGTGTACAGTCCATGATCTCTCAAATGGCGATGTGATTATTGCTTCTGGCATTTTATGTCGTGGGCTGTATAAGCTCATAGACTATGAAAAATCTGTGAATGATTCGGCATGTGCAGTTCATGATTCTCAGGCTATGTCAGATGCAAAGCTTTGGCATGCACGCTTTGGTCATCTGAATTTTGCTAGTTTGTTACGCCTGCAGAAATCTGAAATGGTGTCCTCTTTGCCCAAACTTGAGGCACCTGGAAAACATGTTTGTGAAGGCTGTATTTTGGGCAAAATGCAGCGTTCTTCCTTTCCAAAAGATGGTTCAGTTCGGGCTATGCAGAAATTGCAGCTTGTACATAGTGATGTCTGTGGTCCTATGCAGACACCCTCTTTTGGAAATTACCTTTACTTCGTGACTTTCATTGATGATTTTTCCAGGCATGCATGGGTATATCCACTCAAAGCAAAGTCCGAAGTGTTCATGTGCTTCAAACAGTTTTTGGTTTTGGCTGAAAATCTGTCAGCATGTAAAATGGGCACCCTCCGTTCTGATCGAGGGGGGGCATATATGTCTTCAGATTTTAATGCATTTCTGGCTGAACGTGGGATAAAACACCAGTGTATAGTGCCGTATACACCTCAACAGAATGGAGTTGCTGAACGAAAGAACAGGTCACTCATGGAGATGGCGAGGTGCATGGTCAAAAGTCAGGCTTTACCACATAGTTTCTGGCTTGAGGCTGTCATGTGTGCAGCATATGTACTGAACAGGTGTCCCACCAAAGCGTTGCAGTCTATCACTCCATATGAGGCTTGGCATGACCGCAAGCCATCTGTTGCTCATCTGCGTGTTTTTGGTTGTTTGGCATATGCATTAGTGCCTGAACAACATCGCAGAAAATTGGATGATAAGGCAGTAAAATGTATCTTTGTTGGGTACAGTTCTGAAAGTAAAGGCTATCGTCTGTATCATCCACAGACTAAACGCATTTTGGTTAGCCGTGATGTTGTCTTTGTGGAAGATGCTATTCAGCCATTGCTTTCATGTACTAAGGAGACATCTGTTAGCTCCAAAGACATGTATGATACTTTGATGCCTCTTTTTACAGGTGGACAGGCTAGCGCTGGTCCTAATGAGGCAACTTCTCAGCCTTTGCAGGTTTCATATGATGATGCAGATCATTCCATTTCTGATGCAGATTTACATGATGCACTTGTTGATGAGAGAGCTGATATTGAACAGGCAAAAACGATGCCAAAATGGCTGGTGCAGACTTTGCATGACAGCAAATTAGATGCACCTTTGTCATATCGTACTCGTTCAGGCTCTCATAGTACCTCCTTTGCATCAGATTGCTATGCTATGGCTGCATCTAGTCTCTGTGATGAGAATGAGCCTGTTTCTTTTGATGAAGCACAAAATTCAGAAAATTGGATGGCTGCTATGCAATCTGAATATGATGCTATAATGAAGAATGGTACATGGTCTTTATGTGACTTGCCTCCTGGCAAGAAGGCCATTGGCACTAAGTGGGTATACAAGCTGAAGCATAAACATGATGGTACAGTTGACAGGTATAAGGCTAGGCTTGTTGCAAAGGGTTATGCGCAGGAAAGAGGCATTGATTTTTATGAGACCTTTGCACCTACATGCCGTATGACTACTGTTCGGAGCATTTGTGCACTTGCAGCCCATCATGGTTGGAATGTACATCAGTTGGACATTAAAACAGCATTTCTGAATGGTGACTTGCATGAAGAAGTGTATGTTTTTCAGCCCCGTGGCTTTGTGCAGAAAGGGCATGAAAACCAGGTGTGCAGGTTAAAGAAGGCGTTATATGGTTTAAAGCAAGCACCACGTGCTTGGTATGAGAAAATACATGCCTATCTGATTGCACATGGTTTTGAGAACAGTCCAACTGAAAGCACCTTATATGTTAAGCGTGCTAATGATGTGCTTTTGATCATTGTTGTCTATGTAGACGACATGCTGCTCACTGGTCCTCTTGAGAAGCATATTGCTGATTTCAAGGCTGATTTGCATGCCTCATTTGAGATGTCTGATTTGGGGCATTTGCATCACTATTTGGGCATTCAGTTTATGCAAGTTGATGGTGGAATGGCTTTGTGTCAAACGAAATATATTGACACATTATTGCAGCGTTTTGGCCTTGAAGACTGTAAGCCTATTGCCACTCCTATGGAGACAGGTTTACGATTGAGTCTTCATGATGCTGGAGATGCATTTGATGCCGTTCTCTATCAGCAGGCTGTTGGATGCTTGATTTACTTATGCATTACTCGGCCAGATATTCAGTTTGCTGTCTCACAGATGAGCAGGTTTATGCATTGCCCAGGAGTCACGCATTGGAAAGCGGTTAAGCGCATCTTTCGCTACTTGAGTGGTACTCGGCTACTTGGGTTGTTTTATCCCAAGGGGGGATCACTACCGCCAGATTTGCATGCTTTTTCTGACTCAGATTGGGCTGGTTGCTATGACACTCGTGTGTCCACCAGTGGTTTTTGCTTCATGCTTGGTAGCTCATGTATATCTTGGTTGAGCAAGAAGCAGCCTACTGTGGCCACTTCCAGTTGTGAGGCTGAGTATAGGGCAGTTTTCACAGCGACTGTTGAGTGTGTGTGGCTCAGACGCCTTATGGCTGATTTGGGTGTTGGCCAATCTTCTGCCACCACCATCTTCACTGACAGTCAGAGCGCATTGGCAGTTGCGAGGAACCCTGTGTTCCATGCTCGCACTAAGCACATTGAGGTGCATTATCACTATGTCAGGGAGAGGTTCTCTGCTGGGGAGATCAGCTTGGCATATGTGCCCACGCAGGAGAACATTGCAGACCTTTTCACGAAGGCTCTGCCTAGGGAGAAGTTTGAAGCTTTCCGCAAAGCTTTGGGCTTACTTCCTTTTGTGGAGTGATTTCCACATAGCTCGGCACTTCCTTATACATGCGTGCCAGCTCCTTGTTCACCACATCACTCCCAGGGGGGATTTGTTGATATATTTAGGTAGTGATGTGTGTGAACACTCTAGGACCGCCGGGGCACTTTTTTCCCTCTTTAGGAGGTTTTTTTCCCCCGGCTTGTATATACGCCTATTGCCCTAATGGGCTACTTATCTTTGTACATTCTCTAGTAATACATTCAGTCTTGTGTGTTGTGCTCCAAGCTTCTTCCTCTTCCTTGTGCTGTTCGCGTGCTTCCGCAGACGTCTAACTCCAACAAATCCATCATATCAAATTGGGGATAAAGTATGGTTACTCAAAAACAATTTGCAAACTTCAAGGCCTTGTGCAAAGTTAGATCATAAAAGATTTGGTCCATTCACCATCTTGGCCAAGATTAATCCAGTCACCTTCAAGCTCCAGCTACCAAGTACCATGAGATACATCCAGTTTTCCATGTGTCCATGTTGGAACCATATCAGATGTCACCATTAAGGGGGGAGATACCAAGTCCTTCACCACCTATCGAGATTGATGACCATGAAGAATTTGAGGTGGAGCATGCCCTAGATTCAAGAATATCCCAAGGAAGATTGGAGTATCTTGTTCGTTGGAAAGGGTATGACATGAGTGATCGCACTTGGGAACCTATAGAGAACCTTCATAGAGCACTAGTCAAGGTTCGAGAATTTCATAAGAAAAACCCAATGAGGCCGAGACTAGAGATCATGATCGCTCCTCGTGGAACTCGTTGCTTGAGGGGGAGGTGATGTCATGAACAAGGAAACCATCCTAGACCTCATATTCCATGTGACTTTTATATCTCATGATTGACTCAGAATTTGAGGAAACCAACACTTCCATTGTGTCCGGAGCATGCCAAAACCCTAAGATCGTCTGTCTACTTGCCTCATTCGGATATCTAGAGCTCATGTATCAAATTGATGACATCATCGATGACATCATCAATTCGTAACGGCTTTCATGAACTGCCCTTGAAAACCTATATAAGGTGGGGTTGGCCACATTCATAATCAGTCTTGCTAATACTAGTTTTGGGAGTTCAAGGAGTCATGACTACCAACTAAGTACTCTCCAAGTTCGAGTTCGAGTTCTTGTCTTGTTCCTTGTTCTAGTCTTGTCTAGTCTAGTTCTTGGACATCCCATCTTGTCATCTTGTAATCTTGTAGTACGAGATCTTGTTGTGTTCTTTCATGTATCTAGTTCATCTCCCAAAAGGGAGTTCTTGTAATCTAGATATCTTGTTTCATACTTACGATCCCAGGTTGTGGGATCTCATGTATCATCTCTAGTCGAGTTATTCATACCTATCAGTCCCAGGTTATGGGACATCTTGTATCAGTCACATATTCTTGTATCATTTTCCCTTCGTGGGTGTTCTTGTAATTAGAAGTGCATTTCCAAAATCTTGTCTACTGTAGTCAGAGATCACAATCTAGTGCTCCCCTGACACTCTCATCAACAAGTCATCATGCAAATCTGCATCAGAAATGGAATGATCTGCATCATCACATGAAACCTGTAAAGGGTGCAAAGTTGCCTCATTAGGACCAGCACTAGACTATCCAACTGTAAAAAGAGGCAACAAAGTGTCATACATTTCTTTGGAGCTAACAGATGTCTCCTTAGTACATGAAATTAATGGCTGAATAACATCTTCCACAAAAACAACATCACGGCTAGCTAGAATGTGTTTATTCTATGGATGATACAAATGATAGCCTTTGCTTTCAAAATTATACCTAACAAAAATACATTTCACTACTTTATCATCCAATTTCCTGCATTGTTGTTCAGGCACTAATGTGTATGCTAGACAACCAAAAACATGTAGGTGAGCAACAGATGGTTTGCGACCATGCCAAGCCTCATATGGAGTGATAGACTCCAATGCTTTAGTGGGACACGTGTTAAGTACATATGATGCACACATAATAGCCTCAAGCCAGAAACTATGTGGTAAAGCCTAACTCTTGACCAAACACCTTGCCATCTCCATGAGTGACCTGTTCTTCTATTTAGCAACTCCATTGTGTTGAGGTGTATATGGCATTGTACATTGATGTTTTATCCCACATTCAGCCAAAAATGCATTAAAGTTAGAAGACATATATTCCTTCCCCGATCAGAATGGAGGGTGCCCATTTTACATGTTGACAAATTTTCAGCCAAAACCAAAAATTATTTGAAGCACATAAATACTTCAAACTTTGCTTTCAATGGATATACCCATGCATGCCTGGAAAAATCATCGATGAAAGTCACAAAGTAAATATATTTCCTAAAAGCACTACAAGAAAAAGGGGGGCGTAGCGACACCCCCGAATCGGGAAAAAGACGAAAACCGTCGCTTATGCGACGAAACCGTCGCATAAGCGACGGTAAAAATTTTGGATTTTTTTTTTGGCCGAGCCTCGTCGCATAAGCGACGATAGCGTCGCATAAGCGACGCTAGACCACAAGTGTCGCTAGTAGCGTCGCTTGTTAGCGACGCTACTAGCGACGTTGGCAAACTGCAGAGCGTCGCATATGCGACGCTCTGCAATGTAAAAAAAAAAATTCAATTCTCCCGGCACATTTGTGCCGGGCCTTGAACGCGAGGAAGAACACAAAGACCGAGAGAGAGAGAGAAAGAAAGAGCGCGCGCGAGAGGGAGAGAGAGAAGCGAGACATACACAAGGTATGCGCACACACACACTCACACACACACATATGTACACACACATATACACGCATAGACACACACACACATACGCAGACACACACACACATACACACAAATACACACATAGACACACATACACAAGACGCGCACACACATACACACACATAGACGCTCACACACATACACACACATATACACTCACAGACACATACACACATAATGATGCATCCACACACATACACATGCATACACACATAGACACACATATACACACACACATATGCATACACACACACATAGAGAGACATACACACACATACACATACATGCATACACATACATGCATACACATACATGCATACACATACACACATAAACACATACACACACATAGACACATACACACATAAACACATACACACTCATAGGTACACACACATACACATAGACACACACACATATAGTATATACACACACATGCACACATAGACACATACACACATACACATGCATACACACACATACACATGCATACACACATACAGACACATATACACACACATACACACACATATATGCATACACACACATAGAGAGACATACACACATAAACACATACATGCATACATTTGCATACATAATGCATATGCATATGCATATAATGTACATACATACTTACATGCATACATAATGCACATGCATAGATACATACACACACACAGATACATACACACATAGACACATACACACACATGAACACATACATACTCATAGATACACACACATACACATAGACACACACACATACACACACAGACACACATACACATAGACGCGCACACACATACACACACATAGACGCTCACACACATACACACACATATACACACACAGACACATACACACATAATGATGCATCCACACACATACACATACATACACACATAGACACACATATACACACACACACATATGCATACACACACACATAGAGAGACATACACACACATACACATACATGCATACACATACACACATAAACACATACACACACATAGACACATACACACATACACACATAAACACATACACACTCATAGGTACACACACATACACATAGACACACACACATATAGTATATACACACACGTGCACACATAGACACATACACACATAGACACATACACACATACACATGCATACACACACATACACATGCATACACACATACAGACACATATACACACACATACACACACATATATGCATACACACACATAGAGAGACATACATACATAAACACATACATGCATACATTTGCATACATAATCCATATGCATATGCATATAATGTACATACATACTTACATGCATACATAATGCACATGCATAGATACATACACACACACAGATACATACACACATAGACACATACACACACATGAACACATACATACTCATAGATACACACACATACACATAGACACACACACATACACACACATACACACATAATGATGCATACACACACATACACATGCATACACACATACAGACACGTACACACACATACACACATAATGATGCATACACACACATACACACATACAGACACATGTACACACACATTCACACACACATTCACACACATTCACACACATATACATACATGCATACATATTGCATATGCATATGCATACATACATACTTACATGCATATGCATACACACACATATGCATACATACATACTTACATGCATATGCATACATAATGCATATGCATATGCATACATAATGCATATGCATATGCATACATAATGCATATGCATACATAATGCATATGCATATGCATACATAATGCATATGCATACATAATGCATATGCATATGCATACATAATGCATATGCATATGCATACATAATGCATATGCATATGCATACATACATACTTATATGCATACATAATGCACATGCTTACATACACTGTCATAATGTATACACACACACATACACACATAGACACATACACACATAATTATGCATACACACACATACATATGCATACACACACATATGCATACATACATGCATACACATACACACACATAGATACATACATACACATAAATACATACACACTCATAGACACACACACATACACATAGACACACACACATAAACATAGACACACACACATATACACACACATACACACATAGACACATGCACACGTAATGATGCATACACACATACACATGCATACATAGACACACATAATAATGCATACACACACATACATATGCATACACACACATGCATACAAACATATACACACATATACACACACACATGCATACACACATATACACACACATATACACATATACACATACACATGCATACACACACACATGCATACACACATACAAACACATATACACACACACATACACACATAGATACATACACACGTAATGATGCATACACACATACACATGCATACATAGACACACATAATAATGCATACACACACATACATATGCATACACATACATATGCATACATACATGCATACACATACACACTTAGACACATAGACACACATAGATACATACATACACATAAACACATACACACTCATAAACACACACACATACACATAGACACACACACATATACACACACATACACACATAGACACATGCACATGCAATGATGCATACACACGTACAAATGCATACATAGACACACATAATGATGCATACACACACATACATATGCATACACACACATATGCATACATACATGCATACACATACACACATAGATACATACACACACATAGATACATACATATACATAAACACATACACACTCATAGACACACACACATACACATAGACAACACACACATATACCTACACACATACACACATAATGATGCATACACACACATACACATGCATGCACACACATACACATGCATACACACATACACGTATATATATATTGATTTCTAACCATTTTGTTTTATATGTTAGGTATTATGGATCCCAGTAAAGAGAGAAAGGCGAAACTCACTCTCATAAAAAGTCTTATGAGAGCAAGAGTTCCGTCAGATACTCTAGGGGCCATAATGCGGGACTACGCAGAGATGTCCGATGAGGAGCTGGATTATACGATCCAGATGCTTACGCGATCAGACGAGGGCTCTTCTGCGGATCCACATGCAGGAAGAGAGCTATCTGCTCATAGGTATGTTTTTTTTCATAAATTTTTTTAATGATATTATAGCACATATTTTTATTTATTTCTATCTATCTATTTTCAGGACACCTATACCACCTCCAGCACGTGATAGCAGAGCAGAGACGTTGCCTATGAGGACATGCATAGGCACGTTAGGACTAGAGTGCGACATAGAGCCAGAGGGGAATATTGTATACATAGGAAATGGATTGGAGTTCAAGAGGAGAATGCGTGCACTATGCGACTCTTACCTGCGCTTTATCCACTTACCGTGGAAGTAAGTAAAAGTTTTACATATAAATTGAAATATATATCTTATGTTTTATTTATATTATGTTTTTTATTTTTGTAGTGAGCATGATGAGAGGGATAAAAAGTACGTGCTCAGTTCACTTGAGACGGAGTTTGGGACAGGGTGGTCTCTTAAATGGTGTTTAAAAGAGATGCGGACACTTATGGCGCATCGTCGTGACAATGCACGGTATGTATGTATATGAGAGAGAGAGAGAGAGAGAGAGAGAGAGAGAGAGAGAGCACTAATCTCGATATTAGGGTTTTGAAATCCCTAATTTAAAAACTCTAATTCAACCTTTTAGCCATATGTTTGAAGTATATGTACACCTCCGACGTCCTACTAGAGAGATGTCTCTCCTCCCAACCTTATGCCTCTATATATAGCTACTCGAATCAACGAGGATCATGATTCATAATATATGTAAAGATATATACACATCATGTAGATAGGATACATAAATATAAAATGGAGTAGATATATTATGCTTCACACATACATGCCTAAATGCACACATAAATATATATATACATACTAACATATTTACATGTACATATTTACACATACATGTACATGCCTACATGCACACATAAACATATATATACATGCATACATATTTACATGTACATATTTACACATAGACACATATACATATATACATGTACACAATTATAAACACTTGCATATATTACGTACATGAATACATGTATACATATATCACACACATGCAAACACATACATATACATGAAATACATATATATGCATACTAATATATGTATACATATAATACACATGAATACACACACATATGCATACATACATGATAAAAATTTACTCCTCGAAGATAAAGCTATATGTAAAATAATTAGGCATACCCCCGAGCTTCATGTTCTAACTTAGAAGAACATGATTTCATCTCTCTAGTAGGATTCATCGTTATTCAAGTTAATAAAGAAAACCTATTATCTGATATCCATTCAGAAGCTTCAAGTTACTATCTAATCTGCTCATATGTTTTCATTATTGCCATCATTTTGGTAAGACATCAATATAGTCTCATCTTCATTATCCTTATTGATTTCATTTATTTCTTCTATTGTTAAATCTATGTTCTCATGAATCACATCATCTATTGGTGGATTAATATCTATTTCTGGTAATTCCTCTTCCTCATCAGTAGAATCAGCATGTAGAGAATTATCCTCTTCATAAAAAAGATTAGTATCATTATCATGTATAATGAGTCTAATTTTTATTCCAGATGTTGATGTATCAGTATCTGATGCTGAATCATCAAGAGGACTTTCTTCAATCTCTCTAACAATAAACTGTTCAAACAATGACCTACCTCTAGGTTGCACATGAATGACTTGCCACCAAGGATGAGCATCTGGGTTTTTATAAAAAATGCTTGTTCAATATGCCTAGGAAGAATATATGGTTCTTTAGTAGATCGCATTAGCTTGGAAGAATCAATTGCCCAAAACCCAGATAATTCCTTTCTTATTGTAGAATTACTACCTTTATACTCCGCTCGATACCAATCAACCTTCAAAATGACCTATCAAAATATATAACAACAAAAACGTCCCATTATTAGGTGCTTAAAAAAATAACTAACTCTAAAAAATATATATAAACTTTTTTCTACCTGTTTGAATGTACGAAATGAAATTTCATAGATACCAACAATAGTTCCTACGTAACCAAGTTCGCTATCTATAAGGTTCGTGTCTTTTGAGCTAGCACGTGATAGTTGCTTGAAACAAGCAACAATACTAGAATCCTCTGTTTTACGTAAAGAATCAATGGCTTTGATTCTAATATGCTGTCCAAAAGCCCACATATTAGTGAACATTCGAGCCTGCAAAATAAATTCAATTAGTAAATAGAAACTAACATACATATATGAAAAAAATAAAATATATATTTTAATAAAATTACCTTTTGTTCACAACCTATCATTAACTCTCTTTGCTCATCTGAGATTTCTTCATTATTTGCGTTGGCGTGTTGCAAACGACTATATAGCCAATCCGTGAAAGAAGGTATATCTGTAATCTCATTATTATCGAGATTAGGTCTAGATCTTTTGTTTTTTCGCCTTTTACTTTGGAGACTTTGAAGTTCCTCGTACTCGCTAACGAATGCTTGCATGCATTCGCTATTATATGCTACAAAAGTAGAAACATCATTTTTTTCTTGAAATGTAAATAAGAATGGAACCCCCTTACCTGATAATACCTCATCTGTTATTTTTGAAGAAGACTCGTTGGTCCATGCACGTGGAGCTTCTTCATGAACTCTTTCAAGGTACTCACTAACGTAATACATGCACTCTTCAAGCATCCAACCCTTTGCCATGGATCCTTCTGGTTTTGCTCTTTGTCGCACATAACCTTTTAGTATTCCCATAAATCGCTCGACCCAAAACATCCATCGAGTGTTGACAACACCGGCAATCTCTATCTCATCTACAAGATGGACTAGTAAATGAACTTGAATATCAAAAAATGAAGTAGGAAGTTCTTTTTCCATCAAACATAGTAGCTCTTTGCATTCACGTTTTTTTTGTGGGATCAAATTTTTATCGATCTCTTTGGATGTAATCCACCTATACAAATCATAAAAACAATTGTAAAGAAGTTAATTAAAAAATAAAAGATATCCAATATTCATACATATTAAATATAAAAGTATCATAATTACCTTATAAGTGATCCAAGACGATAGATCACATCTCGTACTCCTTTCGTTGTACATCCATCGATAACCAAAGGTAAAATATGTTTCAAAAAGTTATGCCAATCATGGGTCTTTAATCCAGATAAGCTCTTATCATCCATAGTAAACATGTTTTGAAACGATGCTCCATATCCTGTAGGAGTCTTGATCAATTGAATTCTATTGTTGATAGTCTATATCTCTTTTGTTGTAAGTACCCAAGGAGCAGATGCATAAGTCGTTTCTTGTCGATGTCTATCAAAAACTGGCCATAACTTTGGTTTGGATTTTTGATCTTTCAAATCATTCCTTGATGTTGTGGTATCTTTTAGTCCAAGAAGATGCTGCCATAGTGAATAACCAATATTTTTGAATATATGCATAGGATCAAGAAGATGACATACTTTTAACTCTTTCCAATACTCCAAAGAATACCATATTGATATGTTCTGTGCGAGTGCCAATTTCCCTTTACCTCTGTTCACATACTCATTATCTGAATCATCACTGAAGATTTCTGCTTCTGGATCTATCAGAGGTCCATCTGTCCATTTTTTATACCAATCCATAGGCGTCATAGGTTTTGGATATTGGCCTGTTTCAAGCTTTCCATTAAAATGTATCGCTTCTCTTTTAGATCTTAATGGATGATCATCAGGCAAGAATCGTCGATGTCGAAGATAAATATTTTTGTTGAGATTCTTACTATAGATTGATCTCAACCAATCACCACAATATGGACAAGCTTTATAACCCTTAGTAGATATTCCTGCATCATGGAAAAGGATAAAAATATAATTAGATTAAATCATATTTATTTACATGCATATTGAATAAAAAAATTACATCAATACCTGAACAAACGCCATATCCAGGAAAATCGTGAATAGTCCAAGCCACAATACCACGAATCGTAATATGTCTTTCATTGATGCTTTTTGATATATCAATGACATTAATACCTCTCCATAACTCTTGAAGATCGTCAATGAGAGGAGCAAGATATACATTCATATCTTTAACTTGTCTTTTGCCTGGGATTAAAAGTGAAAGCATTAAATGTTCCTTTTTAATGCTAAGATATGGCGGAAGATTGTAGTTTATGACTACCACTGGCCATGTTGACCATTTACTGGATTTCATGGAGAATGGATTAACCCCATCTAATGCAACTCCTAACTTTAGAATTCTGTGGATTTTGTGCAAATTCAGGCCATGTAGAATCAATATGCTGAAAAGCAACACTATCATGAGGAATTCTGATTATTCCATCAGTACTTTTGTGATCATGTCCCCAAGTCAAAAGCTTTGATAATTCGGGGCTTTGAAACATATATCTAATCCGTGGAGCCAATGGAAAATGTCTCAATACCTTATTCGGGATTTTACCTTCTTCACCCTTATATCGAGGAGATTGACATTTGGGACATGTCAAAGAGTCTGCATATTCACCTCTATATAAAATACAATCGTTAGGACATGCATGTATACATTGATAATCTATACCAAGATTGTTGATTATCTTCTTCATTTCATCATGTGAGGTAGGAAGAATATTTTGACTTGGTAAAAACTTTTCAGATAATAACCTGTAAGTTTATCAAAAAAAGATATATTAAAAAAGGTAAATAAATATACATACATATATACATGCAGGTTTTTATTCTTACTTTAGATAAGGTAAGAACAAGAACTTGAATTGAATAGATACTTTTTGTCCGCGCATCTTTTAAAACTATTAATGCATCTTTCAAAATATTTACGCAAAACAATCGTATCCTGTCAATTCACACATAAGTTCATATAATGGTGACCTGGATGAATCGCATGCACAAAGGTTACTCAAGATAGAGCAGGATTTCTTGGGTATGCAGTAAACCTCTTGCATGTCAATGATGAGCATCTGAACTTTAGGATACAAAGTGGACTACTCCATTATAATCAGATTGCTGTCTCTTGAGTAACCTCTGTGCATGCGACTCATCCAGGTCACCATTGCGAATATTTGGAAAGATGCATTAATAGTTTTAAAAGATGCGCGGACAAAAAGTTTCCATTCAATTCAAGTTCTTGTTCTTATAACCTTATCTAAAGTAAGAATAAAAACCTACATGTATTTATATATGTATATATATTTATGCATATATATATATATATATATATATATATAAATAGATAGAAAATTGAAATTTATACCTTAATAGTGTCGAAACAGATACATTACTCCATCCAAAACGATTTTGAAGGTTGAGAATAAGTAAGCTCGCATTTAGTCGTGTCAAATGACTTCCTTCATATACATGCTTTAGACATTCCTCTCGAAGATATTTCTCATTTTTAGAAATATCCATGCTCTCACTGTCATTTTGATACCAATCCTCAATAAAATCTGCCATGCCATCATCTTCATCATTGTCACACAAATCTTGTACTTTATCATCTTTTGAATATAGATCTTTCAACTTTGCATATTGCACAGGCTTAGTTTTGCGTAGCCTCCTCATGGAAGCTTCTGATAAATGAGGTCTTATTGGTAATTGTGAATGTTGTGGACGAATATCATCAACATCATACGTTGGAATCTACACATATAAATAAAACTCATTAGTATTCCATAAATGAATAAAAATTAAACTTCAAATATAAAATTAAGTATATAACTTATTAAATATGGATAGAAAATTTTTATTCTCTCTAGCTAAAAGGTGCTCTTGGAGGTCTACGCCATCCATAATTCACTAATAGTTCATCACCAGCATGTAATGTAGTAATAGCATTGACAACTATGTATCTTGATACATCTCTACTCATGTATGGTGATTCATGACTATTTTCACGCTCCTCAAATGTGCAATTAGTCCTTGAACTATTATGTAACCCTCGACTATTATTTATTAAACCTGCTATATTTCCATGTGTGTAAGGTCTTCCATCAATATATAATCTTTCATTTTCTGCATGTAAAATCCTTCTACTAGTAAGAGATGCTGCGTTCAAGCATATTCCATAAGTACTCATGCTTTGAACATAACGTGAAAGTCGATGCCAATCTCCCCATCCATATATAGGACCACAAAATGACATAAGAGTGACTTCAGAGTTCGGAGGCACATACAAATCCTCTACAATAAAGAGACCACGACCAGCATTAGTAATAGTGGATGGAGCAATCATATAGCGATTACCCCAAAAGTTGAAAACCTCTCCATCTAAAGGAAGTGGTCCTCTATTCCATCCTCCATATCTTCTTCTATCATATGTTTGTACTAAAGAACGATCACGAGCTGGCAATGGATAATCTCTAGCCGTTTCATTCTCTAAACCAGGAGGTAGAGGATTTCTATAAACCTCTGCTTGTAATTGATGAACAGCAAGTCCATGACGTGTACGAGGTATATTAACATTATGAGAAAAATCATCATCATCATCATCATCGAGCAAGTATTCGTGTATATCAATAATAATTTGATTTTATACATGGTTTTTAAATAAAAAATGACATTAATATATATAGAAAATACATACCCAAGCATTATCACGTTGACTAGGTGATGGTGCATGCTCAAAAGTACCATACTCTGCCTCATGTTGAATACATTCCAATCGTGCGTGCCATAACAAGAGTTACACCAACATATAATATGCTCTTGATAGTAAAATTCATCATAATTCCTATCGGAGGACACATGTGAAGTCGTTGCATGGGTAGGAGGTGGTGGAGTACCCTCTGATTGATCAGAATCTGCACATCATAAGAAACATAAAAAATATATATAAGTTATGTATCCATCAAATATAGTTAAAATTAAATATTTCATATACTTACAGTATAAAGTCGTTGCACGATGAGGAGACGGTGGTGGTGTTCCATCTGATTGATCAGAATCTACAAATAATGGTATTTGATATTAATAATTTGATTATCTACATAAATAAAAAATTCACATATACATATTTACACATACACACATATTCACATATACACATTTATACATACACACATATTCACATATACACAACACATATTATTGTGGGATAAATGCATGTATTTTGTATGAATGAGTGTATATGCATGCATGTGTGTGTACGTATATATGTGGATATGTATATGTGTGTTTATGTTATATGTATGTATATGTGTATATATATACATATATGCATGCGTATATGTTTGCATGTATATGTGTATGTGGGTATGTGTATGTGTATGTGTATATGTGTGTATATATGTGTATGTATTCTGACTTTTTTTTATGTTTGAGATTAAATTAATAGGAGATATTGTATGGTCGAAAAAAATAAGAGGCGAGCTAACATACCACCTGAGTCGTGGCAGTTTTTTCGCAGACAGCTACGTCTTCAGGAGTCATTTCCTCAGCAGAAGGTACACAAATTAATAGTTTATATTTATAATTTTTAGATATTTTAGTAATTTTTTAATTTAATTTATGTATTTTTTCCTTGAATAAACAGGCTGCTGCAAAGAAGAGAGTGGAGTCGGGCCACACATCGCACTTAGGCCAAATGGGCCATAATGGTTTTGTAGCTACGTTTGTAAGTATATGTGTTATTGTGAGTATATTTTTTATTTTAGTTAAAATGCAAGCAACTTATGTTTTTTATTTGTTTCATTGCAGCGAAAGGATTATGGCCGATATCCTACGAAACACGAGATCGAGTATGCTACACATTTTGGATATCGGCGTTTGAGCGAGTATATACAAGATCATCCTGATGCCTTTGTGAGTATTTTTAAATTTTATATAATTATTTTGTTGTTATGAATGTTTTAATTATTTTATTGATTTATGTTTGTTATATGTAATACAGGAGTATTATGAGGAGACAAATATGGATGAGGTGGAGAGACAGACACAGGAGGGACGATCTCGATCGTCACAGGGTGATCATGAGGATGAGGATGAGGAAGATCAGGATGATCATGATATTGCTGATGATGATGATGATCATGATGATGATGATTAGGATTTTAGACGTTGATTATGACATTGGATTATATGTATTTACATTGATATATATATATATATTTATCTATATATTTTTCATTTCAGTCATGTTTTGAATTGTGTGTATGGTATTAAGTAATGAAGAGTTTTGTTCTATTGATTGTTATTATTGTTTATATTAAGCATGTGTTTTAATACTTTAATTATATAATTCATTCATATGTGTGTACCTAAGTGTATATGTATGTGTGTGTATATGTATGTATGTGCATGTGTATGTATGTGCATGTGTATGTGTGTGTATATGTATGTATGTGCATGTGCATGTATAAGTGTATATGTGTGTATGAGTATGTGCATGTGCATGTGTATGTGTGTATATGTATATGCATGTATATGTATAACTCTATGTGTATGTGTGTGTATGTGCATGTATATGTGTATATGTGCATGTGTATGTGTGCGTATATGTATGTATATGCATGTGCATGTATAAGTGTATATGTATGTATCAATATGTGCATGTTCTTGTGTATGTGTGTGTATATGTATAACTCTATGTGTATGTGTGTGTATGTGCATGTATATGTGTATATGTAGGTATATGCATGTGTGTGTGCTTCTTCATCATGTATAAGTGTATGAGTGCATATCAATAAGTGTGAGTATGGTATGTAATGAAAATAACACAATTCAAATGATCTACAAATAATAGAAATTGTACTTACAATTGTGATCCATAGTTTTTGCTTGGTTAGCTTCTTGAATAACCTGCAATAAAGAGAGAGAAGAGAGAGAGAGAGAGAGAGAGAGAGAGAGAGAGAGAGAGAGAGAGAGAGAGAGAGAGAGAGAGAGAGAGATCTAGAGAGAGAGAGATCTAGAGAGAGAGAGTGAGATCTAGAGAGAGAGAGATCTAGAGAGAGAGAGATCTAGAGAGAGAGAAAATTCAAAGAGAGAAAGATGTAGAAAGAGAGAAACAAAGACAGAGGGAGACAATAACAGAGAGCTTAAGCAAAACAACAATTCTGCATATACTTGCTTCAGCTCGTAAGCACAGCGCAATTGCGAACGTTGGAGAGCTCTTCGATCGGATGCGTGAAAATGCCGATTGCAGAGCCTCCAACGTTTTAATTTTTGTCCGTCAATAGATCGTCGTATAAGCGATGCAACGCGTCGTCGTATAAGCGACATTTGCTTAGCGTCGCGTATACGACGGTCTGCACCGCCGCTTATACGACGGTGTGCACCGTCGCTTATGCGACGCAAAAAAGCGTCGCTTAAGCGACGCCTTTGACAAGCGTCGTTTAAGCGACGTTAGGCGGAAGCGTCGCAATAGAGGTCGCAAATACCGTCGTTTTTTGCGTCGTATAATCGACGGTCTGCGCTCAACGGTAATTCCGACGCAAGTTGCAATTTTATAGCGACAAAATTTTGTCGCGTTAACCGTCGCTACACGCCCGTATTCCTTGTAGTGAAGAGGGTGTCTACATAGGACCACAAACATCACTATGAACAAGCTGCAATTTCTGAGTAGCTCAAACTGAACCATCTTTGTGGAAGGAGGAATGTTGCATTTTGCCCAAAATACAGCCATCACATACATGTTTACTAGGTGCCTCAAGTTTGGGCAAAGAGGATACCATTTCAGATTTTTGCTGGTGTCGTAAGCTAGCAGAATTCAGATGAACAAAGCATGCATGCCAAAGCTTTGCATCTGACAAAGCCTAAGAATCATGTACTACACATGTTGAATCATTCACAAATTTTCCATAGTCTATGAGCTTATACAATCCACAACATAAAATGCCAGAAGCAATCTTGCCATTTAATAGATCATGAACTGTACATCTGTCATCAATAAATTTCACAACCAAGCCAATCTTGGCTAAAGCTTAAACTAATAATAGAATTTTCTTGATCCCTTGCACAAATAAAGCATCTAACAATGTAAAAGAACTACCATCAACAATAGTCAGAATGATCTTATCAACTCCCATGATAGGATAAGAGGAGTTGTTGGCACATGTGACAATATTCCCTGTAGTGGTAGGCTTGAGTGAAGTGAAGAAACTGCGCTGCGAGGTAATATGTTTGGTCACCCCACTATCAAAGTACCAAAAATCTGAGTCTACTACAAAAATACATTGTTCATGAGAGGATGGGTCATAACTGCAAACAATGGTAAATGTTTATTCTTCATTCTGCACAAGATTAGTAGACTCTCTTTTGCATGTAAAGGCCTCTGCAACAACCATTCCAGCCTCTTTCTTCCTTACCTCTTTAGTAGCTAGTTTTGGACATCTTTTTATGACATGATCCTTTCCTTTATACTATTTGCAAAATAATTTTTGCTTTTCTATTTTCTTCTCGTCTCTGTCTTCCTTCTTTGATTTTGCAGAATTAGCAGATTTCTACTTACTAGTAGAAGAGCTCCATTTACCTTTGCCCTTCTGACTAGCCAGGAAAGCTTGATCTGCAACATGCATAATGGATCTGTTTTGCCTAGACTGATCTTCCTGCAAGAGAACATAGACTAAATCGTCAAATGTTAAGGCATTTGGAAGAGTAGAAGCAAAACTATGATATGAATCAGGTTGACCATTCAAAATAGTTTGCACAAGTGAATTGACCTATCAGGCAAGACTTCATCAGTAGAAATCAACTATTCTTTCAAATCTTTGATCTTTGTTAGAAAACTATCCATTGAATCACCTTCATTCATGTGCTCACTCTCCAACTATTTTCGGAGGTAAGCAATACAAGCCTCATTCCTTGCCTGGTATAAAGTGGTAAGTGTATCCCAAGCATCCCTAGTTGTTTTGTAAGAGAAAATGTGAGGAATAATGGCACGTTTGACAAACAAGTCTATCAATGCATGTGCCATACCAACAAATTTGCTCTGCAGTAGGTGCAGTAGGAATCATAACAGGAATAGGAACATGAAAAATATCATCATCTTCAAGACCATCTGCATCACCTTCAGCAACTATGTTTGCAGGTGAAATAGGACATTTTTCAACACCTTGCACAATATTCCATAGTCCTTTTGCATCCAATACATGATGCATCATATAAGCCAACAATGGGTAATTGGTACCGTCCAACTTATCCTCAATAACCAACATACAAAATACATCACTCCTTTCAGGCATGGCCACTGACTAAAATACCTTGATGCAAAAAAATGACTGTATTTGAAAAAGTTGAATATAACTAACCTATCAAGTTTTGCTAAACTTGTAGCAGACTTCGAGATGCTTATAGCGAAATAGAAGCCTGTATATATCTTTGGCACAAAAAGATGAAATTGCCTACAGAAGCACTATGATAGTGTGTTCGGAGGATGAAACAAGCTAAGATCGCGCTTTCAGCACCACAAAGCAAAGTCGTTTTGATCTCCTAATCACCTTGAGTATGCACACCAAATTTTGTGCATTTTTGAGACTATGACCAGAGGGGTGTCGATGATACCCTAGATGAAGCAATGACCTTCTTTGATACCAATTGTTGGAGTTCCATGTCTGTGGAGGCACATGAACAACACAAGGAAGAAGAAGAAGCTTGGAGCACAACACACAATATTGAATGTATTACCACTAGAATGTACAAAGATAAGAAACCCATTGGGGTAGTAGGTGTATATACAAGCCGGGGAAAAGAATTTCTTGAAGAGGAAAAAAGTGACCCGGCAATCTTGGTGTGTTCACACATCACTACCTAAATATATCAACAATTATTGGAGCCATTTTGGAGCACTTTCATGCATAGTTATCTTTACACAGGTTCAAGGACATCAAGAAGAGTGTTCCTTGTACTTCTTCGACAATGAATATCCAACTTTGAAGCTCTATTTTCAGCCTCATTAGTAAATATATAGGTTTCTTGAAGGGTTTCAGTTGTGGTGGGAGTAACCATTGCAAGTTTCTGCAGGTTTTTGAGCCTAAAAAACAAAGTTGACAAAGACTTGCAGGTGTTATTGGCTAGTGTTTGGGTTGTGAATTCAGCCTTTCAGTTCCATTTTACTGCATATATTGAGCACATACACACCATGTATGCTTCTATGGATACCGCTTACGTATGTCAATGTGGTCATTGATATAGCTGTTACGTATTTGCATAAAGCCTTTGACATTGATAAAGAGGGTCATGGTGAGGTTTTCTTAACTAAGAGACACCCAGATGTCGGGATCTCTTCGATGATGCAGGTGGAAGACTTACCCAGTCTCGCCATGGGAGATGTATGCTAGTTGTTCATAGGTGTTCGATAAGCCTAGTTGGCTTCTTTCGATTAACTGATTATACACAGTAGAGTTAATGATTCACTATGCAGGTTTACATGTTAGTACTTACAATTTTATGAGATTTTGACACTAGTCATATGCTCATTTTGCAGAGGAGACTCTGGCAAAAGTTTTCCAGATTTTTTGGTTTTGTCAACGATACAATGGTCAATTTACACTTATTGGTGTGAGCACATTTAGTCTCACATAATCCTTTTTATTGTTCATTATTGCTCATTAATTCATTTTTTGGGAAGACTCTACTGAATTTTTTCTTAGAATCTAATACTTGGTCATCCTTTTTTTGGGCATAAGTGGTGTTTGGACTCTTCTAGCTTCATTATCATTCTATTCAATTCTATATCATCATGACATCAGAGGTCTCAGCAGGTCTAATGGATCAAGGTCTAGTGCTAGTGTTCTGAGGAGGAGCTATAACTTATAGGGCAAAGACCATTTTGAGATCCAAAAAATTGATGGCACAAACTTTTCTCTATGGAAGAATCAGATTAAAGATGTGCTGATTCAAAGGAGGCAATGGAAGACAGTAAATAGAATCTCAAAGAAATCTACTAGCATGAATGAAAATGATTGGGATGAGTTGGATGAAATGGCTAGGTCTAAGATTCAATTGCACTTGGTAGGTAATGTTTACTTTATAGTATTGGACTGTGAAAATGGAGAGGAGCTTTGGAAGAATGGTGTATGACTTGAATGTCACTGAAAGGAAAAGTCGTGACCTGATCTCTCAAGTTTATAGAAGAAACAAGAGGCATTAGAAATTAACAAAACAATTTTGTCAAGTGTGACAAAAGAGCAAGAGGGGGAAGATGTTGGAATGAATGTCAGAACAACTTCAAAGAGCAAGTTCCAATGGAGTTTTTATAAAGAAAAAAAGAAAAAATGTATTTTTAATATTGTAAATTATTCCAAATTTTATAAAAATGTGGAATATTCTTCCTCATGATGGTATCAATTTTATGTATTTTAATCAAATTTTTAGAGCTCTCTAGACTGTATATTTCTAGGATAGAATGAGAAAGGGATACTTTTTTAAGTATGAACTTGGACACTTAAATTGGTATAAAAGACAATTCAAGCCACTTTGTAAAAGTACTTCATTTTTGAATGAGAAGTTAAGGAGCTCTTTCAAAAGTAAATTCTTGTCACTTTGCTTTCTCGATATTTTAAAATGAATTTGGTGAGTGAATTCCATGGATTTATCTTAGAGATTGGTTGTCTTATGTATGGACATGACCTTCATTGATCTATTCTCAATCTAAATGCTTGTGAATTCAAGACAGAATCTATTTTCTCATGATTGTGTAAAGTTGCAAAAATTGAGATTCTCTTGTAAGGGGTTTATAGACATAGAAACTTGAAACTAATGATACGAGCATATTCCTAATGCCATATTTTAGGCAATTAAATCATTAAAAAATCTTATTTTTATCTCCACTTATGATCAAAATAGATTTATAATGGAAATGGTAAGATCTTGAATTATTTTGCTTATATGATTTGGATTAATGAATATATTGATCCTTTCTTGATAAATCTTGAGTTTCATCGATTAGAAAGGGGGTAGAGTCTTTGAATTCATGTATTGACAATTTAATGTTTGTCATTGTTTGTCTATTATGCTATAATTATTGGAGAGGATAACTCTAAAGTATAATAAATACTAGTTTTATGGGTGTATATACAAATTGGAGGAGGGGGGAACCTCGTAAAGAGGAAAAAAAGTTCCATAGGTAAGTATGTTTACACACATCCCGATCGATGCATAGATCTTGCTTGGGAGCGATTCAATGAACAAGGAGTTGGCACTCATGTATAAGTGCCAAGCTATACAAAATGAACTCAATCCACAAAACAAAGTAAGCCTAAATATGTTTTTAATGTTTCTAACTTTTTCATAGGCAGAGCCTTTGCAAAAAGGTCTAGAACATTATCATAAATGGGGACATAAGCTAAATTGTTCGCGTTAGCAAGAAGTCTCTCCTTGGCATAATGATAGTGCACCTCAATGTGCTTTGTGTGAGCATGGAAGATAGGATTCCTCAACAAGGAAGCATGCAACTAACTAGTCAAAGAGAATCAAAACAAAAGGAGGACCAAGCAGAACCTAGCAAACAAGGAAGTCCAAGAAGATCTAGCAACTTGGCCCATCGAATTTCTGAATGAAACTTCTTATGAAATAGTGATTTTAATCACTACACACCATTGTAAATCCCAATTTTGCTAACTCCAACTTCATTTTAGTCAAGCAAAGGAGTCCTTGAGCTTGAGGAGTGTTAGATCTATGTACATGCCAATTTTCATAATTTGTAGAGCTCCGTTGAGCCTAGTTCACGCTAAGTGTGACTAGTGGTTCTGATTAATTAGGGTTATATTAGGCATGATACAAGCGTTGGAAATTTAGTAAGTCCATAACTAATACCACAAGTCTAAGTTCCATAGATCCAAGATTTACAACATTAATTCCAGCAATCTTCCAATATTAACAAAATATGAACATACCACATTTAATCATACAAATGATGAGACAAAGATAGAGAGAAAGATTAGACAACATGTGTAAAGTGTTATGTAAGCCAGGGCTTACTCACACTATCAAACATACCAATGTCAAATTACAATATGGGAGTCAAAACTCTCGACCACTCTATGTGAACAGAAATACATGGATGAGTGAATGTACAAATGTAACAAACATATTCAGATGTATGGAAAGAAATCTGAATATATATGAGATGTGTGACCTAATAGGTTGTAGAAGAGTGAATATGAGTGACAGAAAGAGGAAGGATCAGTCTAAAACTGATAATCAACAAACCCTCATCTAACCTTAGGCTATGGAAGAACCTAAGTTAGACACGTGTGTGAAAAGATCACATACTTACAAAAGTAGCAAAGAATGCTAACAAGTTTGCTGCCAGAAATCCTCAAACTCATATGAACATACCTTCTCAAACACCTCATCCAAATATGCATAAAGCATACATGTACTATTTCCCTTGTACCTATGCTGAATAGGACTCCTTCCAATATGGATGTCACTGCCTCCAAAAGCTCCAAGTAGTACCTGTGTGCATAAAGAGAATATGTACCTGAATTCTTAACATAAGATGTAAATCTTATGTTAACCACCATCCAATGTCTTTGAAGTAACCCAAAATCTTCATGTAGAAGACCATCTTCAAATACATCATGTGAATGGCTGATCCACACCACCAAGCTGCCAATAGATAAGTCCTCTCCATAAGCAAGAGTGTGAGCACATTCTTCTTCTCCAAGAAGAACTCCACAACCGCTCCTGAACATGCTCCAAGATAGCACCATGGTTGCCCCATGTGCTAGAAGCATCACCTCTATTGAGGTACCAAAGCTCCAAAGCTTGGTGTTGAACTAGGTGAAGGATAATTAAACAATGAGCCAATGGCTTCTTATATAGCTTTGCTTATACCTTGAAAAGCTCCTCCAAAAGCAATCAATAAAGCACGAGCAATATGATCACTAAAAAACACCATATTTACATATTCGCATCCGCTGCTGTCTTTGAAATAAAGCAAAAGCATGACAAAAAATCTTTCGCACTGCACTCGCTGGGTATCGAGCCCTGGTGGGAGTTTTGGGAGGTTAATGACATAGCCACATCACCTAGCACCCATAGCTTGTCGAGGAACTAGAAAGAACAGCTATGCATGCTACAAATGTGAGCAAAAATGAACCATAGCACTCATGCACAATGTGCTAGATGACATTGTTTCCAACAATCCCCACGGCAATGTCATATTGGTACAAAATGAATTGAATCTGAAAACTTCATAATCTTCAAACTTGTACTCCTCAAATGGACCTTCAAACCTTTTCTTCAAAAGTCTTCTTCAAAACTGAATTTGACTTTCCTTCATACTTCAAAAACCTGAACTTGCTGAATATGAACCATAATCCTTGAGAAAATATGCAAACTAGATATCCAAAAGTGTACACATCAAGCAATCACTGCTTGACAACATATATAGCATGAGCTGACTCTGAACCTGCTATCTACTATCTTCTCAAACCTGAAAACATACATTAGGATCCACATATTTGCATTTACCTTCCAAAAAGGTTTCTCAACGTACTTCTGTTGTGTCATGTAGATACACTAAACAAAATCAAGAACAGAATCTTGGGACTTGTGACTGACAACTCACAACTTAGTGTATTATGACGACTATTGGTTCATCTCTGACTGTAGTCAAGTCAAGTCAACTCAAGTCAACTCAACTCAACTCAACTCAACTCAACTCAACTGAAATCAACTCATGAGTCTCATAAAAAAGTCTATGATTTCATCACATCTTCATCTTTGTTCAATCTGTAAGTCTTTCATACCTCTTTCCTTCAGAACTTGGTATAAACATAAATGTGCACACCTCTGAAACATACCTCTATGAAATATCAAGTTTCTCTTCAATAGAACTCTGGAACCTTCTTCTGAACAGGAACACCCTAACAGGAATTTTCTCCAGACATTCTCTCCACACCACAAGTGGTGAGAGTTATTCCTTCCAATAGTCCTAAAGGTTTCTCGAGTTGCAAAGCCCACGACCTAGCTGTGTGGTTGGCACTAGCTTCAGAGGACATGATGCTTTGTCTATCCCGACCTAGGTGTCTACCTAATCTAAGATTCATATGCCTTATCTATTATCCCAATGTTTCCCAAGTACAACCACATTTCAATGCTCTTATTTCACAATCACTTGTTCTTTTTTTTTTATTTTCTCTTGAGCAATATTGTCCGTTGAATGGCGTCACTAGGAGTACTTGAGTTTTTATCCAAAATTGATGAGTGATTGATCAATTTATGTTTTTTTTCCTTAGGTTTTACCACAACAATAGTCTAACTACACTTGAACTTGAGTAATTAGGGTTTCTCGTACTTGTTGTTGGAAACAATGTCATATAGCACATTGTGCATGAGTGCTATGGTTCATTTTTGCTCACATTTATAGCACGTATAGTTGTTCTTTCTAGCCCCTCTACAAGCTGTCGATGCTAGGCTACGTGGCTATGTCATTAACCTCCCAAAGCTCCCACCAAGGTTCGATACCAAGCGGGCACAGCGTGGAAGATTTTTTTGTCATGCTTTTGCTTTATTTCAAAGATGGCAGCGGATGCAAATATGCGAATATGGCATTTTTTAGCGATCATATTGCTCGTGCTTTATTGGTTGCTTTTGGAGGAGCTTTTCAAGGTATAAGCAAAGCTATATAAGAAGCCATTGACTCATTGTTTAATTATGCTTCACCTAGTTCAACAACAAGCTTTGGAGCTTTGGTACTTCAATAGAGCTGATGCTTCTAGCACATGGGGCAGCCATGGTGCTATCTTGGAGCATGTTGCAGAGCAGCTATGGAGTTCTTCTTGGAGAAGAAGAGTGTGATCACACTCTTGCTTATGAAGATGACTTATCTATTAGTAGCTTGGTGGTGTGGATCAGCCATTCACATGATGTATTTGAAGATGTTCTTCTACATGAAGATTTTGGGTTACTTCAAAGACATTGGATGGTGGTTAACATAAGATTTACATCTTATGTTAAGAATTCAGGTACATATTCTCTTTATGCACACAAGTACTACTTGGATCTTATGGAGGCAGTGCCATCCATATCAGGAGGAGTCCTATTCAGCATAGGTACAAGAGAATCAGTACATGTATGCTTTATGCATTGTTGGAAGCAGCCAGAGGCACAGACGACACGGAAGCATGTAACAACGGAGAAGGGAGCCAGTCGAATCGTTTTTCAAATAATTATGTTTTCAAATACTTTCCAAAAACCTCCAACAGTGATTTTTATCACTATTGTAACATATGTAACATAGAAAACCCCATTTTGTAATCCATAGCTCCATTTTGTGCAAGCCGAGGAGTCCTCGAGCTTGAGGAGCTTAGGTAGAACAAGCGTATCAATTTTCGTTATTTTTAGACACCGTTTACCCTTCCAAATAGCATCTAGGACCTAATTTTTAACTATGCCGGTCACTAGATGTGAAACCGGTCAAAACTAGTCTAGAAACTATAAAAAGAGCTAGAGAGCTCATTTTTGAGGTTAGCTTGTTGGAGTAGAGAAGAGCTTAGAGCTATTTTGAGCTTGTAATAGTGTTCTTGAGTAATAGAGTTGATTTATCACCTTCCATTGTGTCTTGCTTGTCTCTTCGTAGTGTGTGTGTATGTGTGTGTGCGTTTCTATGCTTCTCACCTTCACTCTCACTTCATCTCACATTCACGATCTTCATATCACTCCTATCTCTTCCGCGGATTGACATTAAGGAGGTGAAGCTTCTTAACGTGGTTCTCACCCTTGTGCTAGAGCAACACCAAATTTGGCGCCGTTGCCAGGTATCGAGTCTAGGACGAATGTGTGATGGTAAGAGTATAGCAAGAAGTGGCGTTGGAAGGTAAAAATTTATTTTTTTTACTTAGTTTTTAGTGTTTTTCACCTCCCCCACACTCCATCTTCATCACCGCATCATCATCTTCAGTTCCAAAAAAATCAGAAAATTCACTATATCCCCCCATTCTCCTCATTTCCCCTCATTTGTGCATGCGAGAGAGTGAGAGAGAGCTTTTGTGCTTGTGTGTACTTTTGTTTTCTTGAGTTTTCTTGCAGGTACAGAGCTCCAGTGCATCAGGAAGGCTGCAAAAAGGTAAAAACTTCAGTTTCTGTCAGAAATTTCCGTCTGTGTCAGACCATCGCGATGGTCTGCAAAGTTCGGAATTTGGAGAAGGCGACCACACCAGCGTGAAGAGCACACCTGCGCCTACAAGAATCCATAGCTGCATTCACAAAATTTGCATTTTGGTGGACCATCGCGACGGTCTCTGACCATCGCGATTGTGTCACACCATCGCGATTGGCTCACACCATCGCGACGGCTTGGCCGGACCATCGCGACGGTCTCTGACCATCGCGATTGTGTCACGCCATCGCGATTGGCTCATGCCATCGCGCCGATGGTGCCACGTGGCAATCTAGACCATCGCGACGGTTCATTTTTCGGACCATCGCGACGACACCCTCACACCATCGCGACACTTCAAAAATTCAGACCATCGCGATTGGCTCAAGCCATCGCATCTGTGACCATCGCGACGGTTCACTTTGGACCATCGCGATTGTCCACGTTGACCGTTGACTGACGCCATCGCGATTGTGCCCCTCGACGCCATCGCGATTGTGCACTTTCAGACCATCGCGATTGTGCAATTTCACGCCATCGCGACGGTGCAATTTCACGCCATCGCGACGGTGCACCCTCACGCCATCGCGACGGTCCCAGACCATCGCGATCATCTCAGACCATCGCGATTGTGCACCCCCATCGCAAATTTTAGGGTTTCATTTTTTGGCCAATTTTGGGGCTATTTTTGGGAAATTTTTAGGTGATTAGACTCATAGGAGACCCCTTAGCTCATATTTGGAGAAAAACCTGTTTGTCAGTTTTTACCCCCCAGGGCCTGAACGGTCATAACTTTTTCATCCGAAGTCCGTTTTTTGAGCTTAATAGCTCGTTAGAAAGCTCTCTACGAGTACTACGTGACCTCAATTGTTTTTTTTCTTAAAGGATACATCTATTTTTAGAGAAACTATTTTGAGGTTGACCTAGTTTGGGACTTGAAAGCCAGGGGGCAAACATTAAAAAGTTGGGCAAAAGGGAAGGGACTTAAAAGGTGTATATACTTAAGTGCTTGATCATCCAACTGTGAATTGGTCTAATATTGGATTTGTCCAGGTCTAGCAAGGGCAATCGAAGGCAACCAAGGCAAGGCAGTGAAGGGCATAAAGCTTGGGAAGCGCGGCTTCTTGGGCATCAGAGCAACCAGAAAAGCTGACTCGAGGTTGGAAGATTACTCAACCCCCTCAGTCAATTCTTAGCTTAGGATAAACATTAGCATTGTGGATTAAGACGATAGGAACGCCTCAAGTTCAAGATATTTAATTCTTTCAAGTTCAAGACTAAAGTAAAGGGTGTGACACGAAAACCTAAAGGAAAGAACATAAGTCTGACGGAACGAGAACTCAAAATTATAACGGAAAGTCAAATTCCTGACGCATACATTAAGACAAGAATCTAAAGAAATCTAAAAAGAATCAAGAAAGTAATAACAAAGAATGTGTGACGATCTGAGCGTGTACTGAGTGTGCAAGGAAGAAAATTAATGAACCTTAGATCGGGCAAACATATAGGTAAGTCAGACCGGCGAAGCCTTAGATCATCAGAGGCAAGTGTAAGAACTACTGCACGATCGTGGGCTCAACAATTGAACACTAGTTATCCCTACGAGAACTCAGATACTAGCGAATCAGAAATGGCATTTAGCATAGACAGACCAGAAGGAGGGTCGAATGTAGCCTACTTAGAAAAACCAGAAGGACCCTATAGAACGCAACTAGAGTTTCTCCAAACCAACCGATTAGGTGCTCGCATCTATGAGGATGGTTTGCGAAGGCAAGTGGTGCAAATGCACAACCCCGATCAACCCACTGGATTGGAACGTCCAGTGGTGAAATTCGAGAGAGACGCGTACATAGACAAGGAAGGAACAATGTACATCTTAAGTACGCAGCCAAACAATACCAACGAGTTTGGCGTGATTCAACCAGAAACGGAAGCAAAATCTCAAGGAAAAGAACCATTAGAAGAGCCTAGAACACCTAGAGGGAAATCTGTACTGACACGAGTACTAATCCCGGAATGGATCCCTCAGGACAACAGAAGCATAGAGTTGTTTGTAAATAAAGAAACTGATGAAGCCTTTTGGAGATACAAGACCGAAATACTTAGTGAGGTAGGTATCATCACTATATACGAGTTCAAGGACCCGGATACACCTGGAAAGGTTGTATACCTGGATGAGACTTCAGAAAGAGTCTTTGTGGTGCCTGACCGCGCTAAAAACACATACACATGGAGAGGTGAATTGGTATTCCCTCCATCTAGAACGAACATGAATACAAGTCAACAAGGGGCAGGAACATCCTCAGCCCATGGAAATCAAAGAGAGGGAAATAAAGAGAGACCGGAAGTAAGCTTCACTCATCCCATAGGGAGAGATAGAACAACCACGGACACTAATAGAGCGGATAGACAAAGAGATCATGGAATACCAGGTGGTAGAGATGATTTTCCTCTACCTAGACCACGTGAACACGCAAGAATATTGAGACCCACTCAGTTAGTGAAATTCATGAAGAATTACTTTGATGGGACAGGAGATCCCTATGACCACGTCGCAGAATTCAAGCAAGTGCTAAGAGCAAAACAAGTTGAAGACATGTTCACGCAATACAACGCATTTGGACTAACGTTAAAGAATACCGCTTTGACTTGGTTCCAACCATTGCAACAGAGGCAATTTAGAGACATCCATCACTTTTTAGAGTCATTCATTACTGAGTTCTCTAAAAGTGGGATTAGACATGACACGTCTTCGTTGATTCATAGCTTCAAACAGACCCCTCAAGAAACAGTAAGACTGGCAGGACGTAGGTTTAGACAATATGTTGAACGATGTCCAATGCAAGAGCTACCCTCACAAGCTAAGCAAGTGTCATTGTTTTTAGATGGCTTGTTGAGCTCTAAACTACGCTCCTACGTGTATCTAAAAGAACCCAGAATGCTAGAGCAATGTGTAAGAATTTGTATAGACATTGAGGACAACTTAGGAGATGAGTTGGAACTCTCCAAGGTCTATAAGGACTCAGACTGTTCATCTCTAGCATCCACAAAATTGTCTAGCTCAATAGAAGACCTTGCAGAAAAAGTGGCCCAAAAACTAGGAGTTTCTAGTAAACCTAGGGTGCTAACAAACAAGCGTTGTTACACCTGTGGTGGTGACCATATGGTAAATGTGTGCCCCAATGCACCACAACCACAAGCCAACCCTAGTGGCCAATACTGTACAATTGAGAGAAGATACACGAATCATACGGCTCAGGACTGCCCATACAACAAACAGACCGTGAGACAGAACTACCTGCAAACATACCAGCAGCCAGGTAGGTATCAAGGCCATTACAATGCTCAGCCTTATTACTATAGGCCTCCTCAGAACTACCCATACCAGGCTCAACAGAGACCTCAACCTGTCTTGGCTCAGCAGCCACCCCCACCAGCGAATGTCATCTCAGTCAAATACGCTGCTGCAGAAAAGAACCTAAGTAGGGCTTTAGTGCCTTCTTCACCTTTGATCACAGAGAGTGACCCAAACTCAAACAGTTTTGACTCTACGCATGTAGATAGTCCACCCGCATATTACACAGAGTCACCAGAACACGTAGAAACATATTATTATGATAGTCCACCAGTGGAACCTAGTTGGGAGCCAGACTATGCTAATGTGATGTACACAAACCCAAATCCACGGCCCCAATTAAGACAACAGAGACCACAGGGCCCTAGAGGACCATGCTTTAGGTGCCAAGGAGATCATTTCATAAAGGATTGTCCACATCCCCCGATAGCAGGACAATCACAGTACTATAATATCCAAGGCTTTTGTGCTGATTGTGGCAAAGAGCACATAATCAAAGATTGCCCCAAGAATCCAGTTAATGCTTCGAATGTGACACCGATCAACGTGATAGGTATTGTAAATAACGTAGATGGATCCAACCCTACATACGTGCCTATCCAAGCTATAACAAGAGCCCAGGCGCTCTTACAGAACCAACAGCTTAATCAAGAGAAAGTAGTCGGAAGTAGTGAAGTTGCAGAATCTAGCAGTAAAAAGACAAAATCTTGGAAAGATTCTAGAGAAAGAATAAAGAGAAAGTGGAGTAAAAAGATAACGGAGTTGGAAGGAAGTTTAAAGGAATCTAGAGCCAAAATCCAAGAATTGACTTCACAGGAATTGAATCAAGAGAATCCAGCTCAGAAATCAGGATCAGTTTTAGAGGAACCCATACCAGAAAATCTAGACATGATGTTTCATGCATATCAGGCTAGATTAAAAGAGGGACCTCAGGTAGCTGAAATGAGTAAAAACTACCCTCGAGCTGATCTAGAAATTGAGAGAACTAAACTTTGCATGAAGATGGTAGAACTAGCACAAGCTTTGTTTGAAGCCTCTAGATATCTTAATTGGAATGACATGGCAAAACCTGAATTACATTTTCAAGGACTAATGGAGAGGCTAGAATACTTGATAGAGAGCAAAGAGAAAAAAAATCAGCCTAGGAACCCTATTGTCCCAGAGACACAGGAAAGGAATGCACCATCCCTGTCTCAAGTACCCAACTCAGAAAGTCAAGACGATGTGTCTTCCATACATAGGTACTCACATGAATTTTTGAGAGAGATCCAAGAAGAGAAATGGAGAAAGGAACAAGGAACCCATCCTCCTATTCAAGAAATAGATGACTTGCAGGAACAATTTCCCCAAGACATTCCCTCTATTTACGATGATGTAGAGGAAGAACAACTGAGTGAACACACAAGATTTGAATCTAATTCTTTACAAGAATTACCTCAGTTCACAAGACCTTGGGAAGCAAAGTCTATTAGTATGAGAGCACCCACGATAATAGTGAGGAATGAAGAATCAGTAATCCCTAGAAACACGGAAGTGATCAAGAATACTAAAGTACAGTGTAATCTCACTCTAGAGGAGTTGTTAAAGGTAAAACCAGAATTGTGGAAACATGTAGCAAATCAATTCCCTGAGCTTGCTACTACTCCCTCACAAATAGGATCACAAAATAAGGTACCAGAAATACCCGTAGAAAAGATTGGAGATGTAAGCGAAGGAGAGGAAGGTAACACTTATCTTCCGATAACCCATCAGGGTTACACCACGAAAGCCATCTTAGATTCAGGAGCCGGAGTAGCCATAGCTACCACCGCTTTATGGAAATGTTGGGGTAAGCCAGCATTAAGACCCACCAAGATGAAGCTACAAATGGCTGATGGACACATAGAAAAACCATTAGGCTTACTAGAAGGCATATCTCTCACCACTTGTGGCGTAGAATTTGAGCATACTTTCGCCATTTGTGACTTTGCAAAAAACCATGCTTATGAGATGATATTGGGACGACCATTCATGCGTCAGTTGCAAATTGTACAAGATTGGGGAACTAATTCTTTGTACCTGCAACATTTAGGAGTGACTACCAAAGTCAATCTTTAAGACTATTCACATAGAGATGTACCCCCAATACAATGGAATACCATCCATAAGACACCAGTAGAGACTGAATCTGTGCACTCCTTAGAATCAGACCCTTCTTGGTTGCATGAAGATACTCATTTATGGATGTGTAAAGTAGCAAAACAAGAAGAAGAAAGGTTAGAAGCCAGGACCTTAGGTGCAGAACAACATCCACGAACCCTTCAAGACCCAGCTTATGCACCTGTAGTATTTCCAGACGAAGAGTTTGAACCCCATGGTTGGGCAGAAATCCTAGCAACCATGGATGTAGCCATCAATGAAGAACAATGGACACCCCACTGTGACGAGGATGGCTATGACATATTAGTTTTCACGATAGAGCCAATCATGGGCGATGCAATTTTAGAAGAGTGTGAACCTAACACTGATGCATTTGAGGATGCAAGCGATTTTGATTTAGAATCAATTATCATGGACTCTCCATTTGCATCAGAGGAAGAATATTTCTTCGAAGTAGAGACTCACCCTCAGAGACACGAGGAAATTACGAATGAGGTGAGGTTAGCCGCGGAAGTGACTAACAAGAGTGAAGGCAAGAAAAGAAAGAAGAAAGAAACCAGGACAGAAAAAGAAGAATCTTTATTTGAAGTACCCGAGAACTTCAAGAAATATGAAATCGAAGATAGAAGAATCATGGTACGAATGCCTAATAGAAAGGCGAATGACGGACAAGTATATGATAACCGAGAGAAAACCAAGAAAATAATCGTAGCCATAGAAGGAGAAGAAGAAAAATGTACATACATAGGGCACGATTTGACGAAGGAAGAAGAAGAAGAGCTAGTTGCCCTATTGCGCGAATATAGAGATGTGTTTGCCTGGAGTTACAAAGACCTAAAAGGAGTAGATCCAGATATATGTTCTCATAGAATCCCTATGACTCCAGATGCAAAACCGACAAAACAGAAACCTTATACGTACAATGATAACTACGCTGCGAAGATTAAAGACGAGATAGATCGCTTGATAGAAGCAGGATTCATTTACGAAATTGAGCATACCGAATGGGTATCCCCCATTGTGGTTGTGCCCAAGAAGAATGGAAAATTGCGTGTGTGTATTAACCTTAAAAAAGTTAATGCCGCCACGATTAGAGATAGTTATCCTCTTCCTATCACGGAACATCTATTGGAAAGAGTTGCGGGCAAGGAAGTTTACAGCTTCCTTGATGGATTTTCAGGCTATAATCAAGTAGCCATTGCTCCAGAGGACCAACACAAGACGGCATTTGCCACTGAATGGGGCATATTTGCATTTCGTGTGATGCCATTTGGCTTAACAAATGCACCCGCCACTTTCCAGCGACTCATGTGTCATGTTTTTAAGGAATTCTTACGCAAGAGTTTGGAAGTTTATGTCGATGACTTATGTGCACATTCAAATGTAAGACAGACACATATCCCAAAGTTAAGACAAATATTTGACAAATGTCGAGAATATCAAGTTTGTTTGAACCCAGAAAAATGCGTTTTCATGGTCAGACAAGGCAAAATTCTAGGACACATTGTGTCAAAAAATGGAATCTCTACGGATGAAGAAAAGGTGAAAGTAATTGCAGAATTACCTAGACCAACTAATGTGAAAGAGGTACAGGCATTTATGGGCCATTGTGGATATTATAGGAGATTCATACACATGTATGCAATCATAGCCAAGCCTTTGTACTCTCTTTTAACCAATTTCGAATGGACAAATGAATGTGAAAATTCATTCAATGAACTTAAACGACGCTTGTGCTCAGCACCTATATTGACAATCCCAGATTGGAGTAAGCCATTCCATGTACATGTGGATGCATCCAATTACGCCATAGGATGCGTGTTAGCACAACCCACGAATGAAGGTAACATAGATCTCCCCATAGCTTACGCGAGCAGACAATTAAACGCAACAGAAAGAAATTACACCACGACGGAACGAGAAGGATTAGGGATGATCTACGCAGTAAAGAAGTTTAGGCACTATTTGTTGGCCAATAAGTTCAAGTTCTTTACATATCATCAAGCCTTATTGTACCTAGTCAACAAGCCATGTAACACAGGACGACTAATACGTTGGTTTCTATTACTCATGGAATATGACCTTGAAGTCGTAGTCAGGAAAGGAAAGACACATCTTAGAGTTGACCACCTTTCGAGATTAACCTCAGGAGAAGCTCCTCAAGGAGTAGCGGATGATCTACCAGATGCATACTTGTTTAATCTTGAGATAGCACCAGAATGGGCTAAGCCTATAGTCCCTATTCTGACATACGGACCCAAGAATCCTAGGATAAAGATCAAAGAGGGAGAGATTAACAGGTCTCAGAGATACCAAATAATGGCAGGAAGCATATATAAACAGGATAATCAAAAGATTCTTGCTTGTTGTGTAGATGAATCAGAACATGCAAATTGGTTGCAATTAGCACACATAGGTGCATTAAAGCAACATCATTCGAAACATCGAACATTACAGACTCTGCATAGATTAGGAGTATATTGGCCTACGATGGAAGCAGATGTTTACAGGTTGTGTAAGGAATGCAACGTTTGTTGTGAAAGACCACCAGTAGAGCATGCTACATTATATCACGTGTCTCTCACACCAGACTGGAGTGAATAGTTAGTGACATACTTGAGGATGAACACATTCCCTCAAGGTATGACCTTAGCTCGACAACGTAGTCTAGAGCAGGAAGCTCAAGATTATTCACTTATTGGTGATAACCTATACAAAAGAGGACGAGATGGATATCTAAGACAATGTGTTCATGAGAGCGATTATCTGAGCATACTAGAGACTGCACACCAAGGTGTTGCAGGAGGTCATTTTGGACCCGATAGGATAATCAAAGCCATCCTCTTTGCAGGATTATGGTGGCCCACTCTTCACATGGATGCTCATACCTATGTCAAGAGATGTGATGTGTGCCAAAGAACTCAGTTTCCTACTCGCAGAGATGAAATGCCATTGAAACCCATGATGGGCGGACGTGCATTTTCTAAGTGGGGTATAGACTTTGTAGGACCCATTAACCCCCCTGCAAAAGGTACACATGCTGAATACATTATTGTTGCCACATATTATCTTACGAAATGGGTAGAGGCAAAAGCCACGAAAAAGAATGATGCACACACAACTGCAAAATTCTTATTTGAAAATGTCTTTACAAGGTATGGATTGCCTATAGAGTTAGTGAGTGATCGAGGCACTCACTTTCTAAACCAAGTCATTGAATATTTGTTACAGGATTTTATGGTGATTCACAAGAAATCCGCACCATATCATCCTCAGGCCAATGGTCAGGCTGAAAGCACTAATAAGATCCTTTGTAACGTACTGACGAAACTCGTGAACAACAAACGTTCAGATTGGGACAAACAGTTACACCACGCTGTTTGGGCATATCGAGTGGCCTACAAGACTGTACTCAATGCAACTCCCTTTCAGATGGTTTTTGGTCAGAATGCAGCGCTTCCTTTGGACTTCTTGATACCGATTTCCACACATTATCAGCTCCCGCCACCGGAAGAACCGCAACCAATCGACTGGGAGAAACTCGAGGCAGATCTGGCTCGAGGCATTCGTATCTCCGAGCACACCCTCGCTCAAGACCTCCTACAGAACTATATCTGGCAGACCTCACAGCAAGGTTCTGTCAGGGACGACAGAAGCAAGAGGGAGGGGGGTGTTGGAAGCAGCCAGAGGCACAGACGACACGGAAGCATGTAACAACGGAGCAGGGAGCCAGTCGAATCGTTTTTCAAATAATTATGTTTTCAAATACTTTCCAAAAACCTTCAACATTGATTTTTATCACTATTGTAACATATGTAACATAGAAAACCCCATTTTGTAATCCATAGCTCCATTTTGTGCAAGCCGAGGAGTCCTCGAGCTTGAGGAGCTTAGGTAGAACAAGCGTATCAATTTTTGTTATTTTTAGACACCGTTTACCCTTCCAAATAGCATCTAGGACCTAATTTTTAACTATGCCGGTCACTAGATGTGAAACCGGTCAAAACTAGTCTAGAAACTATAAAAAGAGCTAGAGAGCTCATTTTTGAGGTTAGCTTGTTGGAGTAGAGAAGAGCTTAGAGCTATTTTGAGCTTGTAATAGTGTTCTTGAGTAATAGAGTTGATTTCTCACCTTCCATTGTGTCTTGCTTGTCTCTTCGTAGTGTGTGTGTATGTGTGTGTGCGTTTCTATGCTTCTCACCTTCACTCTCACTTCATCTCACATTCACGATCTTCATATCACTCCTATCTCTTCCGCGGATTGACATTAAGGAGGTGAAGCTTCTTAACGTGGTTCTCACCCTTGTGCTAGAGCAACACCAAATTTGGCGCCGTTGCCGGGGATCGAGTCTAGGACGAATGTGTGATGGTAAGAGTATAGCAAGAAGTGGCGTTGGGTTGAGGTTTTGTGTTTGGAAAAAGTTACCTCATATTCAGTATTTTCAGAAAATTTCATAAAAGTCAGATTTTTTTGATGTACTAGTCACATGGAGAATCTACTTTCTATGATTGTGTAGATTGTTTGGATACGTGCTTGTATTCAAAAAGGTGTTCCATCAGATCCTATCACTTGCTTGAGAAGTGGAGTTAGCCAAAAGAAAGTCAAGTAGGTACTATCACATTTCACCTAGGTAGAATATGAAGATTTGAAGTATCAACTTGCAGCTTTTGGAGTTCTCAAGGTGAGAAGTTTGTCCACTTATGTTTCAAGTAGGAGTTGCAGATTCTTGAAGGATTTGGTTAAAGAAAAGTTTTACAACTTTGTGAGAAACATTGACACTTAGAGACATTCAGGTAACAAATCAAACATTCAGTCATGAAGGTTTGATGAGAGCAAATTCTACACAGGTATTTTTTTGGAGAGATCTTGATAGATCTAGATAGATCTTGTATGATCTTGAGTATTTATGAGTCAATTGTCTATCCTTTGTTTGTGAAGATTCTTAAAATTGGAAAAAGTAAGTCAAAGATTCAGGTTCTATCAAATTTGTGTTGCAAAAAGATAGAAGAAGATACTTGTTATGTTGCAGAAGGTTATGAATCCTAAAATGCTTTTAGCAAGGTTGTTATGTTAGGATCAGCTAACTTTATTCTAGAATATGGGAAGCGGAAGAGTTACAGTGAAAGCTATTAGCAACTGCAGTGCTAATAAAAAGGGTTCAGAGATTTTGTTTCATATACAGGTATTGATCACTGAAGATCAGATTTATTGAAGGAAGGAAGACATTCCAAAATTCATAAAGTATGATATAATTTGAAGAATTCTGGATACTAGTGTTAAATCGTCCAGGGGATGATGAAACATGAAAACTTATTTTCAGCCATATGTGGAAGAATGCAAATTCATATCTACAGGTATTCCTATATTTCCTTTGTCAGATTCTCTTTATGTTCCAACTTTGAAAGAAGAAGGAAGGGACAACTATATATAGAGCAAGATTGGGGAACCAATTCTTTGTACTTGCAACATTTAAGAGTCACTACAAAAGTCAACATCAAAGACTATTCTCATCAAGACATACCCCCTTTATAATGGAACCATGTCCGTAGAGCAACAAATGACACAGAGTTAGTGCACTCCATAGGATCAGGATCCTCATGGATGCATGAAGACACCCACTGACACCCACTTATGGATGTGCAAAGCCACAGTGGGAGAAGAGAAAGAATAATCGCTAGGGAAGTAGGTGCTAAGGAGAATCATATATCAGTTTACGACCCAACCTATACACCTATGGTTTTTGTTGATGAAGAATTTGAACCCCATCATTGGGAAAAAATTCTAGCCAGGATGGATGTAGCTATGAATGAAGAACAATGGATGCCCCATTATGATGAAGACGGCTATGATATTTCAGTCTTCACAATAGAACGAATCATGTATAATCCAGTTATTGAAGAATGCAAACCTAATAGGAATGAACCCAAAGAGGATAGTGGCGATGATGAAGATTTCATCCTCATGGAGCCTTTCTATACTTTTGAGGAAGAATACCTCTATTTGATAGAAGCTAGAACTTAGGAAGAGGAAAGATCAAAACAAGAAGAGAAGTTAATAGTCAACAAGAAGACGAAACAAAAGAAGCCAAATCCTAAGACATTAGAGGAAGAGAACCCCTTTGAAGTCTCGAGAACTTCAAGAAATATGAAATAGAACAACAAAAGGTCATGATCTAGATGCCTAATAGAGAAGCACTCGTAGGGGTGGCATACGATAACAAAGAGAAGACTAAAAGAATTGTGATAACCATAGAAGAAGGTGAAGAATGATGTGCATATATAGGACATGACTTGATCAAAGAAGAAGAGAAAGATTTGGTCGCATTTTTAAGAGAATACAGAATTGTGTTTGCATGGAGTTATAAAGACTTGAAAAGATTAGACTCAGATATCTGTTCACATAGAATTCCCATGTCCTTAGATGCCAAGCCAAGGAAGCACAAACCCTACACATATAATGATAATTATGTGATAAAAATCAAAGAGGAAATATATTGCTTGATAGAAGCTAGATTTATCTATGAAATTGAGCGTACTGAATGGGTATCCCCCATTGTGGTAGTGCTCAAAAAGAACGGAAAGCTCCATGTTTGCATTAACTGAAAGAAAGTTAATGCAGCCACTATCAGAGATAGCTATCCACTTCCTATCATCGAACACTTATTAGAACAAGTAGAAAGCAAGGAAGTTTACAACTTCCTTGATGGATTTTCTGGCTACAATCAAGTGGCCATTGCCCTAGAAGACCAACACAAGATGGCATTTCCCACAGAATGGGGTATTTTTGCATTTTGTGTGATGCCTTTTGGAGTCACCAACACTCCTACTACATTTCAAAGGCTGATGTGTCACGTGCTCAAGGAGTTCTTGCGAAAGAACTTAGAGGCCTATGTGGATGACTTATGTGCTCATTCCAACATCAGAGAGACACATATCCATGAGTTGAAATCAATCTTTGACAAATGTAGAGAATATTAAGTCTGCTTGAACCCAAAAAAATATGTTTTCATGGTCAGGCAAGGCATGATTCTAGGACATATAGTATCAAAGAATGGAATCTCAATGAATGAGGATAAATTTAGAGCTATTATCGAGCTACCTAGACCAAACAACATCAAGGAATTACAAGCCTTCATGGGACATTGTGGTTATTACCGATGTTTCATCCAACTGTATGCAATAATTACAAAGTCCCTGGACAAACTTTTGACTAATTTTGAGTGGACTGATGAGTGCAAAATCTCTTTCAATGATCTTAAACAACGTTTGTGTTCACCACCAATCTTAACTATACTAGATTGCAATAAGCCATTCTATGTTCATGTGGATGCATCCAATTTGAATGTGTGCTAGCACAACCTATTGGTGAAGGCAATATTGATCTTCAGATAGCTTATGCAAGTAGGCAATTGAATGTGGCCGGGCAAAATTATACCATGAAAGAGAGAGAAGTATTAGGCATGGTATATGCGGTCAAAAAGTTTAGGCATTATTTGCTTGCAAATAAGTTAAAACTCTTTATGGACAATCAAGCACTACTCTATCTAGTGAACAAACCTTGCAATACAGGGAGATTAGTAAGATGGTTCCTCATACTTATGGAATATGCCTTTGAGGTAGTCATAAGGAAAGGCAAAACCCACCTTAGAGCACATCACCTTTCTAGAATCACTTCAGGAGAGTCCTCGCAAGGAGTGTCAGATGACCTTCATGATGCTTTTTTTTTTCAACTTGGAAGTAGTGCCTAATTGGGCCAAGAAAATTGTGCCTATTTTGATCTTTGGACCGAAGCACCCTATACAGAAAGCCAAAGATAAATAAGTGGTGAGATACCAAAAATATCACATATTGGCAGGTAGTGTGTATAACCACACCAATCAAGGCATATTGGCTTGTTGTGCAGAAGAAGAAGAGTATACAAAGTGGTTGTAGTTAACACACATAGGTGCACTGAAGCAACATCACTCTAGACATCAAACCTTATGGACTCTACAGAGACTACGAGTATATTGGCCAACTATCAAAGCAGATGTCTATAGGATATGTAAGGAATGCCCAACTTGTAGTGCTCCACCACCAATGGAACATGCCACTCTGTATCAAGTATCGTTAATTGCAGATTGTCTAAAAATAACCAAAATTGGTAGGCTCATTCTACCTAAGTTCCTCAAGCTCTAGGATCCCATACCATCCTATTTTATATTCACATTGATGTGTGTGATACTTATCCTAAAGTCTAAACATCTCTTGATAGAGTACCTTCTTGGTTCAATTCTTTAAAAGAATTTTGAAGTTTTAGGCATTACCTCTAACTTGATATTCTAGGTTTTGATTTCTTCACATGATAGTTTCACGATCTTGTGCTTTTTCTGTGGAAACTTGAAAACCTCTTGATAAAATATCTATTCTTCTTTGCTCCTATTTTCAAATGAAAACCAGTTATAATTTCAAATACTTGAATTTTCACAATTTGAAGTCCAATCGGTTTATTCTTGACCAATTCATAGTGACAAGAGCTTTTTACTTCTTGTCTTTAAAGTCCTTTCTAACTAAAGCTTTAAGTAGCTACCTCGAGGGTTTTTTTTAGGAATCTCTCTATTGCTTAAGTGTAAGCATCCGTTAATGCTTTTGGATTTCATCTTTAAGAAATCCCTTTAAGGATAGGTAAACTTTTACGTTATACCTTCCACAAACTTAATTACCGTCATCACAGTTGCAGACTACATACTTGGAATATTTACTCTCTTCAGACGTGGAACAACTTACTTGTTTCACACTTTTCCATTGGATAAATGGATCTTGAGTGAAAAAGTCCCAAAAGGAATTTGATTGCCAATACTTGGGCAAAGTTTAGAGTAGTTCCAATCACAATTTCTGGGATAAATGTTGCCAAGCTTGATCAAGTCTTATTGATCTTGCGATAAAAATAAAGACTTCATCTTTATCTTTAAGATCTCTTGAACTATCAAAAGCTTATGTTCTTACCCATGGGATTTTAGAGATCTTTCCCTAACTCAAGTCCAAGCATGTACGAATGCCTTTTAGATTCTAAAGCTAAGAATCTTTGATACACCTCTCCGTGATATCAACCATTTGACTTTAAGTACCACTTTTGGTGGTTTGGGACTTCTAGGGAACTACTTGCTATTTAAAATGCAAGAAACTAAGAATTATGACCACCACCTGCTAGAGAGATGACTCTCCTCCCAACCTTATGCTTGTATATATAACTGCTGGAATCAAGGAGGAGCATAAATGTAACAAAAGTCCACAAGTGCATGTGCAATCTCCTCCACTCCTTTAATATCTTCCATTAGAGTCTACTAGTGGTTGGAGTGATCTCGACCATTGCTTTAGTACCTTCCACTAGAGTCCACTAGTGGTTGGTGTATTCACCACTCAGATTAAGTCTCACTAAACCCAAGTTAACTCACATTAACTTGAGTTAGAAGGCTCCACAGCTCCTTGGGCAAAACTCTCTCCCCATGCTCCCCATGGGGATTGAACCCAAGACCTCCTCCTTCATAACCTTGAGATTTAACCACTAGGGTATGTGGATCACTTCTTTAAGAAAGCATATGAACTTATGCTTAAGTCTAGTCTTGAGATCTTTGGCCCTACACATGAGTGACGAAATAGTGTTCGATTTCAGATCTGTCTGAACCGGTCGGACCAATAGATCATAGAAGACTTAATTTATTACACAAACCTCTGGTAAAGTTTTTGAGAATGAAGACATTCCCTCAAGAGATGACATGTGCAAGATGATGAAGCTTAAGGTAGGAAGCCCTAGATTATGTAGAAGAGGAAGAGAAAGATACCTAGTACTGTGTGTCCATGACAGTGAATATATGAAGTTTTTAGAAACTAGCCACCAAGGTGTGGTAGGTGGACACTTTGGATTAGACCAAGTGATCAAATCAATACTATTCACATGACTTTGGTGGCCAACCCTTCACATGGATGCTCATACATATGTGAAACAATGTGACATTTGTCAGCAAATGTAGTACTTGATACGTAAGGACAAGATGCCACTAAGACCCATGATGGGAGGATGTGCATTCTCTAAGTGGGGAATAGACTTTGTTGGTCCTATTAATCACCCAACCAAGAGTTCACATGCAAAATACATCATTGTTGCCACATATTATCTAACCAAATCAGTAGAAGTAAAAGCTATCAGGAAGAATGATGCACATACCATAGCCAAGTTCCTATTTGAAAATGCATTTACAAGATATGGACTACCAATAGAATCGGTTAGTGACCATGGTACCCACTTCTTGAATGAGGGTATTGAATACTTGTTGCAAGAATTCGTGGTCATTCACAAGAATTCAGCCCCATATCAACCACAAGCAAACAAACAAGCTGAAAGTAGAAACAAGATTACTCTCCACAGTTCTAACTTAGCTTATGAACAACAAATGTTCCGATTAGGACCAACAACTACATCATGTTGTTTGGGCATATCAAGTGGCCTATAAAATGGTACTCCAAGCCACCCTGTTTCAAATGGTATTTGGCCAAAACGCAGTATTTCCACTAGACTTCTTGATACTAACCTTAAAATTGGCACAAACGCATTAACGGACGAGTCGTGAACTTTCTTCTAGAATTTTTGACTTAGAGCCACTAGGAGAAACCCGATTGAGAGAAGTAGCTAGGATCTATCTTGATAAGAAGAGACCAAAGGCCTACTTTGATGCTCAGGTAAAGGATAAGGGTTTAGAGGCAAGATATTTAATTTTGTTATACACTCTAAAACAACATGCTAGGAAATTAAAAACGTGTGGCTATGGACCTATGATAATTAACAAAATCTCAACAAGCAGAGCTATCCAATTAGCCACATCCACTAGTGTAATTAGATTTCTTACTATCAAGGTCTGCAATTGAACATCCATCCTATTGAAGTTACCTTATAGGATTGGGTGGATGAGAAACCCTTTGCATGGACAAGGTGGAGCTTCCCATCAACCTTCAAGATGTCCCAATGACAATAAAAGTGCTAGTGTGTCCGGATGATGACCTCAGAGAATATGTTATTTTGGGAAAAGACTAGATTTATAACCATGTGGTGAACGTGAACCTAAGAAGTGGACTTCTTTAGGTCTAGGTGAACCAAGAACACATCATAGTGGAACTAGCAAATCAAACACTCAAGGATTTAGGATAGGCACCCACTCTTAGTCCTTTGGGGGGCACACATGAAGATAAAGATGATGTGTTTGTCCAAAGCTTTGTGATGTATATGGATGTTGATCTCAATAAAAGATTCAAAGAACAGGTGGAACTCCCTTCTTTTCTAAAGGTGATCGAGATAAAGCATGTAGAGGAAACCGTGAAACAAAGAAAACAGATAGTCAACTCTCTTAACCAAAGGAGAGACTAGAACAAGGTGACATCTAGAGTGAAGCAGATCTGGATAGACAAGAGTGAGCAATCCTCTACTTCTGTAGTAGGACCCCAAATGCAAACCAAACAAAAAACTCAATCAAAGACTGCAATAAAAGAGTATTCCAAGAATCAATGAATGATTTCTATTTGGATACCCAAGCGATCAATGAAGAATGACCCTAATGCACAACAAATTTGGGTGCCTAAGACCTGCTTATGTGCTCAAGTTGATCACCACATCTAGACAAACCTAAGATTCCTAGGATATGGGTACCTAAAAAGTCCCAAATCCTAGTAGAATTGTCTCAAAAACCTTTAAAGGTCAAGTGTCAAGAATTGTAATCCAATAAAGGAGGTTTGGCACATCAAACCTTGTACTAAAACCCATGATCCAGTGGCTCCCGAGAGCTACCTGGAATTGTTCATACCTAGAGTGCAAATCCCCCATCAAATAAATAGATCTTCTTACAAAGGCTTATGCGTACTCATCTATGATAGGCCCAGTTCCCATATTTCTGATTGTCACCTTATTTACTGGCTCTAGATCCTGAATAAATCTCAGTGACCCATTTTTCTTTGGTACTGTGAACCAATAGTGAGAATAGGGAGCACTTGATGGCTCAAGAATCCCCATTCTAATATTTTCATTCAACATGTCAATTAACTTTGAAATGTGAGCTTTTGGTACTGGAATCGGTCGAAGATTCCAAGGTACATGTGGTATAGTGAAGATTATCATTGGTGTCACCATAGATAGATCTACACACCCAATTTCCTGGGCATTGAAAGAAAAAGCCTTTCCATGCCTGAATATCATCTAGGAGAATGCATTCTTCTCTTTTTCAATGAGGAAACCATCTTTTCCTAACTGAATTTGCTCAAGCATTTCTCTAGTGAATTCGTGACCTATTTTTCTTTTATCTCTGAGAGGTGGCTGGGTTTTTGCACCATCCATAAGTTTGTTACTATTTTCAGGAAGCAAAACTACAACTGGTCTAATCTTTTTATCGACCATTTTGTATTTTGTTTCAACAAAAGCTTATTTTCCCAATCCTCCTTGCTCAAGCTTTGCTATTTCCTTGTACATGGAAATAGAGTGCATTTGAATCACGTAATCACTCCTTCTTCCTTAAATAAATTCTTGCAAATCAAACAACATATCTGCAAAAGATATCTCATCAAAAATTCCGGAAATCTCCTCGTCGAAGTCGAGCACTCTACATCCATGAAAGTTTCTCTAAAGATCTGCTATGTATCATTTTTCCCACTTTTTTAACTAAAAAAAACATGAAACTGCAATGAACTTGTTGAAGAGAGTGCTATGAAACTTGATATGAACACATTTTCATTTGGGATCTTTTCGCTTTCAAAGCTTCCATAGTCCTGATTTATGAAAGCTTCATTTAAAACTTTGATCTTCAAATCCTCATTCGTTCTCCTCTGTTTCTCTTCCACTACCGCCTCATGCTCCACTGAAGAGCATAAATAAGTAACAACCGAGAGAGTATCTACAAGATCGTTCCATCCGGTTACCCCTCGGATCTTATTGCTTGCTAACTTTAAGATTTTATGATGCATCTTTCCCCGATCTAGGGACTTTATCACTTTAGACCATGATTATGTGTCACTATTTTCATCAATTACTTGACACGTGTATGTAGATGTATGAGATGTTGAAGCAACATTACGAGAAGTGCGAGGGAAAAACACTCTCATGCCTCCCCGACCAAAGTTAGTATTTACCTTTTCTCTCGTTTTTGAGTCATAAATCATCTTCTCCTTTATGAATACTAGATTTTTGGCCAATGCTTCTTTAAGGCTCTAACACGAGTATCTATTGTGTTCCAAAAAGTAACACCAAATGCATCTTTTAATTTTAGGAGCTTTTGGGACTTTATTATTATTTGTTTGTGGGGTTTGGGATTCCATCATCTGTTTAACACTCTGGATCATAAGATCACTAAACCTTTTAAAGATCTCTTCCATGGTGTTGAGAGGCACAACCTCCTTTACAGTTGGTTGATTGACCTGAGCATTTGGGGGAGGCTGATGTGGTGCCTGTATTTGCTCTTCTTGTAATTCCTCTTGCCAATCTTGCATGAACTTTTCCATAGCTCTTTTCTTTTCTACGTACCTCTTCACTGTTGCTTCTACCTCGTCCCAACCCTCTGTAATCCCAAAATCTATCTCCATGTCTTGCAATTGTGGGAGAAGTTCCTCATAGGCCTTTATATCTATTGCTCGTAAAAACAATGAAACCCTTTCATGTTCCATTGCTTTGCTATCATGTTCAGTTAGGTCATTGTATTGTAGATCAAATTCCCTTTTAATATCCATGATTTTTTGGTCTTTCGATTTATGAATCCACTTTAAGAATGTTGCTTGATTCACCTTATCAATGTCCTAGAGAGTGAACATTTTTATTAGAGCCAATTTGTATTGTGGCCACCTCGTTTGGGCCTCCATTGTTAACCGATCACGTAAGTGCAACTCTGACACATATACAAAGTTTTCAAGAAGTTTTATATCATTTAAGGGAGTAAGTCCAGTTCCAAGGTATTGAGCTTCTAGCTCGTATTCCTTGCAAAATCGTGTGATATTTTTACCATCAAAGTAAACACTCCATTTAGTAATTCGTTCGTGGAATTCTTGAATGGCACTGTCTTTTTTCATCCTGCTGGAAGTGCAAGATGTGAGTTATAACGTCCATCTAGGAAATTGCAGTGTTGCCCATAAACACTCAAATGATAAGAGCTTTTCAAACTGCATTTCTTGCTAAGCTTTCACTCCTAAGGTTGAAGCCTCTACACTCACCTCCTTTCACATCGGGTTCACAAGGTTTGTCCTCGATGTTTGTGAAAAGGAGGGTCTAATCTAAGCATCTTTGGAAAAATTCAACCTTACTCATAAGAGATGAAGGGGAGAAATGAGTGCTTTGTTTTCGAGATTCACTTCTTGATGAACTTTGTTGAAGTAAACTTATACATAAATATATATAGCAAACACCTCCAATTGAGTTCATTAAAGTATGCTTCACATAATACTACACGCAACAAGAAAACAAACCCTTCAAATTCTTTGGAAACTTAGATTTTGCAGCTTGTTCACAGTGATGTCTATGGTCCTATGCAGACACCCTCTTTTGGAAACTATCTTTACTTCATGACTTTCATCGATGATTTTTCCAGGCATGCATGGGTATATCCATTGAAAGCAAAGTCTGAAGTGTTTATGTGCTTCAAACAGTTTTTGGTTTTGGTTGAAAATATGTCAGCATGTAAAATGGACACCCTCCATTTTGATCGACGGGGGGAATATATGTCTTCTAGCATTAATGCATTTCTGGTTGAACGTAGGATAAAACATTAGTGTACAATGCAGTACACACCTCAATAGAATGGACTTGTTGAACAGAAGAACATGGCACTCATGGAGATGGCAAGGTGTATGGTCAAGAGTCAGGCTTTACCACATAGTTTCTGACTTGAGGTTGTCATGTGTGCAACATATTTACTTAAGAGGTGTCCCACTAAATCATTGCAATCTATCACTCCATATGAGGCTTGGCATGGTCCCAAGCCATCTCTTGCTCACCTACATGTTTTTGGTTGTTAGGCATATGCATTAGTGCCTAAACAACATTGCAAGAAATTGGATGATAAAGCAAGAAGATGTATTTATGTTGGGTATCATTTTGAAAGCAAAGGTTATCATCTGTAGCATCCACAAACTAAACTCATTTTGGTTAGCCATGATGTTGTTTTTGTGGAAGATGCTATTCAGCCTTTACTTTCATGTATGAAGGAGGCATTTGTTAGCTCCAAAGACATGCATGATGCTTTGTTGCCTCTTTTTTGTTGGAGCAAGTCTATGACAAGCCTAAGTATTGGCTTGAGTCTCACAAAGTCTTAGAAGAAGCTTTAAAAAGAAGACTATGTAAAGTTCACTTGTGAACTACCTCTTGTAACTTTTGAAGAGTTTACTTAATGTAAAAGTAAGAGAATCTTAAGTGGTTGAGTCCACTTGATCAAGAATGGAAAGAGGAGCCACGAATTTGTGATTTGTGGTAGGTAGAGAATCAAATCAATCATTGATTGATTGGAGAGTGATTGAGGGAAGTTAGCCTCCCAAACTCAACTATAAATAGATGGCAGTTTTAGTCGTGGTTAGAGAGACCTATGTGAAGACCTCCAAGAGCTGGGCTTTATGCCATATCAATGTGTGATTACAAGGCACACATATGTATCAGTAAGTCATTGTATTGTACAAGCAATATACTTTCATTTTCATGATTATTTGAGTTCATCTTTCCATGTTCTTGTGAAGTGTACTACTCACTGCCATTACTCTCAGTTTTCTCGGTCAGCTTGCAGAGATGTTTTCTCTGAGCTTGGTGCATCATTTTCAGTGATTTAACTTGGTAAAGTTAGCTCTATAAGTCTACTATATGCTCACAAAGTTTCATGTCATTTGAATGTTGCAATCTTCAGTTATGTTCATTTGAAGTCAACAAGGTCTGTTCATCTTCACTTCTCTGTCAGGTACCCGACTTTTTCCCTCATCTTGTCAGAGCCATTTCTCAGTGGTTACTTATCCAAATTCAGTGATTTAAAGCTTGTTGGATTCAGCTTACTGTCTAGTATAACCATTAAAATGTTCATAATCATTGGATTTCTACATTTTGAGTTATGTTGATTTTGCTGCTCACTGGTCTATTTCTGTAGCAGCCCGTGAAAATCGGGATGATGTCATCACTTGTTAAAACTCATTCTCAGTGTGTGGTTCATTATTTTTGATGAGATTACTCTTGAAAGTTAGCTCTTTAAGTTGCCTAGACTTCCCCAAGAGGAATTGAGCTAATTGCTGCTGTGCTCAGAGAATTATGTAAAACACTGGACAAGTGTATGAACCAAGAATAGCAAGTTTTCACCTCTGAGCTAACTCCAACTTATCTGTTTTGATCTATCTTTTTGAGAGTGATATTCCAAGGTACATAGGGTGTCTAATACATCCATTGGCAAGCTAAAAGGGCCCACCATATACTTCTGGAGTTCATTTGGCTGATGTAGATCAAGGATTTTGCAACACCTCTTCATCTTCAAGCACATACCTATCCATCTCTTCACAGTGGTATCAGAGCAAGGTTGGACAACATGGCAGATGGATTTCCTTCATCAATTGACAAATTGGATAGAGGTAATTACTCAGCTTGGTCATTAAGGATGGAAGCTTATCTCCAAGGTAGAAGTTTATATGGTTATGTGGCTGGAGATGAAGTTATGCCAAGTTTCAGGAACAAAAGTCAACCAACACAAGAAGAGCAAGAAAGATTGAGCACATGGTGCTCCAAGGATGCACTTGCAAGGTCTTATCTCCTCAACTCTATCTCAAATTTTTTGTTGCCTCACATTAGAAGTTGTAAGACATCTCAGGAAGTGTGGGATGCACTTGAAGCTTTCTTTTCTTCAAGTACCAAAGCTAGGAAGCATCAACTATGGCTGGATTTCACAACTCTCAAGAAGGCTCCCAAACAAAATGTGACTGATTTTGTCACAAAGCTCAAGGACATAGCGGATCAGTTGGGAAGCATTGGAGAGGTAATAGATGAAGAGCAAATTGTAAGGCAGGTCATCAATGGCTTGAAGGCAGATGATAAGTGGGAAGCATTCACCACAACTATGGATTTGTACATGGACATGCATGTACCTGATTTCAACACACTCATTGGACAACTACTTACTCAAGAGGCAAAGCTTATCAAAAATGGAGAAAGCTCTAAAGGTAATCAATCTTCTGCTTTATACACGAATAAAAGCAAGTCTAAAGATAACAAAGGAAAGGCAAAGAAAGTGGATGATGAAGCAGGTACATATCAAGCTAACTATGCAGGTAGAGGAAGACATGGCAGAGGTAGAGGAAGAGGAGGTAGACAAGGCAGGGGGAGATCCCAAGACTCCAACTCATGTTCTATTTGTGGATTAACTAATCATACAACTGAAAATTGCTTTAGGAATTCCAGGAATCAAAGAGGCAGAGGATACAATAGAGGAAGTTATGGATACTCAAGAGGAAGGTTCAACAACTACCATGGCAACTACAACAACTACAATCATTCAAACTATCAAGGAGGCTACAAAGGAAGGAGAGACTACAATAACTACACAGAAGACTCAAACAAAGAGGATTCATTATTGATCATGAACATGGCTATGCCACAAGGTAAATCTGATGAGCATGTTTTCTACATAGATTCAGGTTGTTCAAATCATGTGGCAGGAAATGTGGCACTCCTATCAGATTTAGAAGATCCAAGGAATAAGCATGAGGTACAAACAGGAGATGATACAAAACATCCAGTGGAGAAAATAGGCAATGTCAAAGCACCTGATGGAAACATCAACCTACTCAGTAAGGTACTCTATGTCCCTACCATTACAAAGAATTTGATAAGTGTTGGGCAGATAGTAGAGAAAGGGTTGCAAGTCAGGTTCACAAAAGCAGGAGCATTTGTTGAAGATCCAAGTCAAGGATTCAGAAGAATTGCAAAAGGTGAAAAGACAGGTAGATTGTTCACATTTGAATTACAGGACACTAGAAACATTGCTCTCTTTAATTATGGTAGTCAGACACTCACAGAATTGGAAGTATGGCACAAAAGGTTAGCACATATTGGTGAAAGGTCATTAAAGCAAATCTGCAGGGACCAAAGTGTACTTGGACTCCCTAATTTGTCAAAACAACATATGATTTATAAGTGTAGTGCATGTCAATTTGGAAAGTCTCACAGGTTACCATTCATGAAGAAAGGTTATATGCATGGAGATCTCTTGGAGTTGGTTCATACAGATGTATGGGGACCTAGCAAGGAAGCTTCAATATCTGGATCAAGGTATTATGTTTCCTTTATTGATGATTGCAGCAGATGGACTATCCTATTCTTTATGAAACACAAAGGTGAAGTTTTTTCATGTTTCAAAAGATATTTGGCTCTTGTGGAGAATCAAACAGGTAAATCACTAAAAAGGCTAAGGTCAGATGGAGGGGGAGAATACTTCTCCCATGATTTTGATTCTTTTCTTCAAGAAAGAGGAATCAAAAGAGAGGTAACTACAAGGTACACTCCTGAGCAAAATGGAGTGGCAGAAAGGAGGAATAGGACAATTGTTGAAGCTGCAAGGTCTATGTTAAATGAAAAGCATTTACCTAATTACTTATGGGCTGAGGCTGTATCTACAGCCACTTACTTGATTAACAGGTTGCCTTCAAAATCCCTTGATGGGATGACTCCATATGAGGCTTGGAATGGAAGAAGACCAAGCTTAGATCATTGTAAAATTTTTGGATGTATTGCTTTTGCTCATGTTCCTTCACAGGTTAGAGGCAAGATGGATCCAAAGGCAGAAAGGTGTGTATTTATTGGATATGACAACAATCAAAAGGGCTACAGGTTATATAACCCTACCAACAAAGGATTCTTGGTAAGCAGAGATGTAGTTTTTGATGAGAACAATTCATGGTATGAAGATTCATGCAAGAAGATCAATTTACCATATGATCTTGAAGAAGATTTTCCAAAGCTTGGTAGAGAACAATCAAAGATTGAAGAACAAGACACCTCAGAGGATGATGAGGTAAAGCAAAATTGCAGGAACTTGGACATGAGGCAGAATCATCACATCATGGCCTAAGAAGATCTATGAGGGAAAAGAAAAAACCAGAAAGGTATGGGTTTGACACCTCATTAGTAACTAAACATTCTATATACATAACACAGGACATAAACCAAGAGGAGCCATCATCATTTGAAGAGGCCAAAGCAAAAACAGAATGGAAGCATGCAATGAAGGAAGAGATCGAAGCACTTGAGGAAAACAACACTTGGGATTTGGTGCCCAAGACTTCATCCATGAAGGTAATAGGCTCAAGATGGGTCTATAAACTCAAGAAGAATTCTGATGGTTCTATTAACAGGTATAAGGCAAGGCTTGTAGCAAAAGGCTTTGCACAAACTCAGGGAATTGATTATGAGGAGACCTTCTCTCCTGTGGCAAAGATGCCTACTATTAGGGTTTTGCTTAGTATTGCCTCTTCCAAGAATTGGAAGATACTTCAACTAGATGTAAAGAATGCATTTTTGAATGGTTGGATAACAGAAGAGGTATATATGGCACAACCACCTGGTTTTGAGAATCAAGTTTATCCTGATTATGTGTGTAAACTTAACAAAGCATTGTATGGTCTCAAGCAAGCTCCAAGAGCTTGGAATTTCAGGCTTGTTTCATTCTTGCAGGACAAAGGCTTTCAACCAAGCAAGGCAGATCCTTCACTCTTTATTAAAAAGAGTAATTCCGAGGTCATCTACCTATGTGTATATGTAGATGATATTATATTGACAGGAAATGATGCAGATGGTATGAAGAAGATCAAATCAGATGAGAGAAGAGTTCAAGATAAGTGATTTGGGTTCACTTACCTACTTCCTAGGTTTGGAAGTTGTCTACAAAGATCATGGTTTGTTTCTCACTGAAAGAAAGTACATTAAGGACATGTTGGCAAAATTCAAGATGCAAGATTGTAAGATTGCAGGTACTCCAATGGAGGTCAATCACAAATTGAGCTCACATGAAGGTGAACTCATAGAGGACATCACATCATATCAAAGTCTAGTGGGTAGTCTCAACTATGCCACATTGACAAGAGTAGATATATGTTACAATGTGAGTGTGCTAAGCCAATTTATGCACACACCAAGGAAACCACATATGGATGCTGCCAAAAGGATTCTCAAGTATCTCAAAGGAACCATAAATGAAGGACTTTATTATCCTTATGTATCTGATTTAGGTTTGAAGCTATTTTCTGATGCAGATTGGGCTGGCTCCAAGGAAGATAGAAGGAGCACTTCAGGTTATCTTATCGTTGCAGGTTCAAAGCTTATTTCATGGTCATCCAAGAAGCAACCCACAATTGCTCTCTCTTCTACTGAAGCTGAATATAGAGGTCTTGCCATAGCTACACAAGAAGCTATGTGGATGAAGACATTATTCAAAGATCTTGGATTGGAGTTCGGAACTCCAACTATTTTTGGTGACAATATGAGTTCTATTCATTTGGCTGCTAATCTTATTTTTCATGCAAGGACTAAACATATTGAAGTTCATTATCACTATGTACGAGAAAAGGTTCTAAGCAAAGAGATTCAAATATCATATGTGTCCACTCATCAACAATGTGCAGATATTCTAACCAAAGCATTGGATGGTACAAAGCTTTGCAAATTCAAGGCTATGATTGGTTTGCAGGTAATCTTGGAAGATTGAAGACCTCAAGCATACTTGGCTTGAGGGGGAGCTGTTGGAGCAAGTCTATGACAAGCCTAAGTATTGGCTTGAGTCTCACAAAGTCTTAGAAGAAGCTTTAAAAAGAAGACTATGTAAAGTTCACTTGTGAACTACCTCTTGTAACTTTTGAAGAGTTTACTTAATGTAAAAGTAAGAGAATCTTAAGTGATTGAGTCCACTTGATCAAGAATGGAAAGAGGAGCCACGAATTCGTGATTTGTGGTAGGTAGAGAATCAAATCAATCATTGATTGATTGGAGAGTGATTGAGGGAAGTTAGCCTCCCAAACTCAACTATAAATAGATGGCAGTTTTAGTCGTGGTTAGAGAGACCTATGTGAAGACCTCCAAGAGCTGGGCTTTATGCCATATCAAGGTGTGATTACAAGGCACACATATGTATCAGTAATTCATTGTATTGTACAAGCAATATACTTTCATTTTCATGATTATTTGAGTTCATCTTTCCATGTTCTTGTGAAGTGTACTACTCACTGCCATTACTCTCAGTTTTCTCAGTCAGCTTGCAGAGATGTTTTCTCTGAGCTTGGTGCATCATTTTCAGTGATTTAACTTGGTAAAGTTAGCTCTATAAATATACTATATGCTCACAAATTTTCATGTCATTTGGATGTTGCAATCTTCAGTTATGTTCATTTGAAGTCAACAGGGTCTGTTCATCTTCACTTCTCTGTCAGGTACCCGACTTTTTCCCTCATCTTGTCAGAGCCATTTCTCAGTGGTTACTTATCCAAATTCAGTGATTAAAGCTTGTTGGATTCAGCTTACTGTCTAGTACAACCATACAAATTTTCATAATCATTGGATGTCTACATTTTGAGTTAGGTTGATTTTTCTACTCACTGGTCTATTTCTATAGCAGCCCGTGAAAATCGGGATGATGTCATCACTTGTTAAAACTCATTCTCAGTGTGTGGTTCATTATTTTTTATGAGAGTACTCTTGAAAGTTAGCTCTTTAAGTTGCCTAGACTTTCCCAAGAGGAATTGAGCTAATTGCTGCTGTGCTCAGAGAATTATGTAAAACACTGGACAGGTGTATGAACCAAGAATAGCAAGCTTTCACCTCTGAGCTAACTCCAACTTATCTGTTTTGATCTATCTTTTTGAGAGTGATCTTCCAAGGTACATAGGGTGTCTAATACATCCATTGGCAAGCTAAAAGTGCCCACCATATACTTCTGGAGTTCATTTGGCTGATGTAGATCAAGGATTTTGCAACACCTCTTCATCTTCAAGCACATACCTATCCATCTCTTCACATTTTTGCAGGTGGACAATCTAGTGTTGGTCCTAATGAGGCAACTTCTCAGCCTTTGTAGGTTTCATGTGATGATGTAGATCATTCCATTTCTGATGCAGATTTAGATGATGCACTCGTTGATGAGAGAGTTGATATTGAGGAGGCAAAAACTATGCCAAAATTGCTGGTGTAGACTTTGTATGATAGCAAATTAGATCACCTTTATCATACCATATTCATTCACACTCCCATAGTGCCTCTTTTGCATCAGATTGCTATGCTATGGCTACCTCTAGTCTCTCTGATGAGAATGAGCATGTTTCATTTGATGAGGCACAAAATTTTGAAAATTGGATGGCTACTATGCAATCAGAATATGATGCTATCATGAAAAATGGTACCTGGCCTTTATGTGACTTTCCTCCTGGCAAGAAGGCCATTGCCACTAAGTGGGTATACAAGCTGAAGTGTAAGATTTATGGAACAATCGATAGGTATAAGGCTAGGCTTGTTGAAAAGGGTTATGCTCAGGAAAGAGACATTGATTTTGATGAGACCTTTGCTCCTACTTGTTGAATGACTACTGTTCGTAGCATTTGTACACTTGCAATTGATCATGGTTGGAGTGTACATTAGTTGGACATCAAAATTGCATTTTTGAATGGTGACTTGCATGAAGAAGTGTATGTTTTTCAAACCCATGGCTTTGTTCAAAAAGGGCACGAAAACGAAGTGTGCAGGTTGAAGAAGGCATTATATGGTTCAAAGCAAGAACCACCTACTTGAGATGAAAAGATACATGCATATCTCATTGCACATGGTTTTGAGAAGAGTCCAAATAAAAGCACCTTATATGTTAAGCATGCTAATGATATGCTTCTGATCATTGTTGTGTATGTTGATGACATGCTTCTCAGTAGTGCTCATGACAAGCATATTGCTGATTTTAAGGGTGATTTACATGCCTCATTTGAGATGAATGATTTGGGGCATTTGCATCATTATTTGGGCATTCAATTTATGCAAGTTGATGATCGAATGGATTTGTGTCAAACAAAATATATTGACACATTATTGCAATGTTTTGGCCTTGAAGAATGTAAATCTATTGCGACTCCTATGGAGGGAGGTTTACGATTGAGTCTTCATGATGCTCGAGATGCATTTGAGGCTATTCTCTATTAGTAGGTTGTTGGATGCTTGATTTACTTATGCATTACTCAGCTAGATATTTAGTTTTCTATCTCATAGATGAGTAGGTGTATGCATTGCACAGGTGTCAAGTATTGGTAGGTGATTAATCACATCTTTCGCTTCTTGAGTGGTACCCAGCTACTTGTTTATCCCAAGGGGGGATCACTACTGCCAGATTTACATGCTTTTTCTAACTTTGATTGGGCTGGTTGCTATGACACTCATATGTCCATTAGTGGCTTTTGCTTCATGCTTGTTAGCTTATGTATATCTTGGTTGAGCAATAAGCAGCCTACTATGGCCGCTTATAGTTGTGAGGCTAAGTATAGGGAAGCTTTCATAGCGATTGTTGAGTGTGCGTAGCTGAGATGCCTTCTGGATGATTCAGGTGTTGGTTAGCCTTCTGCTGCCACGATCTTCACAAAGACTTAGAGCACATTGACAATTGCAAAGGAACCCTATGTTCCATGCTCGCACTAAGCACATTGAGGTGCATTATCATTATGTTAGGAAGAGGTTCTCTACTGGAGAGATCAACTTGGCATATGTGCCCATATAGGAGAACATTGCTGACCTTTTCATGAAGGCTCTACCTAGGGAGAAATTTGAAGCTTTCTGCGAAGCTTTGGGCTTACGTCCTTTTGTGGATTGATTCCACATAGCTTGGCACTTCCTTATACATGAGTGCCAACTCCTTATTCACTGCATCACTCCTAGGGGGGATTTGTTGATATATTTAGGTAGTGATGTGTGTGAACACTCTAGGACCACCAAGGAACTTTTTCCCCTCTTTAGGAGGTTTTTTTCCCCTGGCTTGTATATACGCCTACTACCCTAATGGGTTATTGATCTTTGTACATTCTAGTGGTAATACATTTAGTATTGTATGTTGTGCTCCAAGCTTCTTCTTCTTCCTTGTGATGTTCATGTGCTTTCATAGACCTTGTACTCCAACAAGTTTTTCTAACCCAATGGGGAGAGAAAGAACTTGATCAGAAATGGATAGAATGTATAATGAAGGTGTTATACATTATGGAATATGTTGAACAATGCATTGTTGGAGTGTTAATTTATTAAATGTATTAATGTGTTTTGGTGTTTTTGATATAGCAGCTGAAGGTTCGTGAGGGCATGAAAGCATGAAGGGCGGACATCAATAATCCGACTTTAGTGCGGACATCAATAAATCTGATTTATAATTTGGTTTGTAAATAAATCCGCATAGAAGGTTCTATTGTTAGAAATAGTTAGAAAAATAGTGGTTAGAATAAGAGTCATTGTATTTTTTATATTGAAAGAAGAGGCTTTCTATGAAAGTCACCAACTTTTAGTTTCATGTATGCTTTTTGAAACTGCTCTCATGTAACCACTCTTTTCAACATAATTAAAAATTCCTATAAATACATGCACTCTGTGGACTGTCGAAACAAAGTGCATGGGGGGAGATTGCACCCAATACTGCGTTCAGTCTCGTCCCTTGCTATCTCTATTTTTATGTGTGTTTTCTGCGTTCGTAACCTTTGTGTGCGTGTGAGAAAGATCCTGATAACAGTGGTATTAGAGCCTTGCACGTATCACTACAGAGGAATCTGTTTCTGTTCGATTTGGCAAATTGATCTCTGTTTTGTTGTCTCTATTTGCGATCCGATTCTGATTCCATCTCCGTCTCCGTCTCTGTTTCCATCTCTGTTTCTATTTCTAGTTTAGTTCTAGTTTTTGCTCTAGTTCCAGAACCAAAACCTACGTTTACACCTACGTTTACACCTACGGCTTACTCCATTTACACCTACGGCTTACTCCAAGGCATCGACTAAGGCAAAGAACTTAGGCATTACATTGGCATCATTGGCACTCAAGGCTCCCTTGGTGACCGTTGGCAATCGTTGGCTACGTGCGAACCAATTTTAATGTATGAGTGGCAATAAGAACTTTTAGATTCACCAAGGTGGGAGGATTTGAACCCACAACCTCACCCACACAAGGGAAGTGTTTTACCACTACATTATCTCTTTGTGTTGTCACTCTACTTCTCTTTTCTTATATTTAACATAAATTTCATCTCTTTCTTACTTTTTCAATTCCCAAGAACAACCATTCCGTTTACATTTTAACTCAAACAAACTCAAAAATTGGTTTTACATATCTAGCAAGAAGGTTTTGTGTCTACATCCTCATGGAACCTATGAACAACATAAAGGATTTTAGTGAATCACCTCTCCCTAAGGTCACACTCTAGCAACAAATGGAGCTCCTACAACAGGAATTACGAGGTGCTCAAAACGAGATTTGAAAATGTGACAAAATACTCGAAAAGATGCAAAATGATGAAGACAACCTTATGACGGTGGTGAAAGCTATTGTCTCTGCCCAGTCGGAGGGCACACATTCCAAGATTGCCGTTAAGAATTACCAATTTTTACTGTTTGATGGCCGTAAGGATGGCCCTTTAATCCTTTCATGGCTTTCACAGTTTGTTGATTTTTATACTGATGAAACCTATGCTGAAAGTGAAAAAGTCAAATTTGCCTCTAACTATTTAGTAGGAAAAGCTCAACTCTGGTGGAATGTCCTACGACAAAGTACTGAGTGTCCAACAACATTGAAGGCTTTCCAAGAGAAAGTGAAGGATTCTTTTCTTCCTCCTCAATACCATTTGCATGTTCGACGTGCATGGATGACCCCTACATGGAAGGAGGGTGATACGGTTACTACCTACACGGAGCGGTTCTGGAAATATTTACTATTGGTTTGAATGCTTGAAGATGTACCAAAGGATAGCTTGTAGCGAAAATACGAAGATGGTTTGGAGATGGGAATCCAAGCTAAGCTTCATACCTTACGACCTACAACCCTCAACGAGGCTATAACTTTCACCTATGATGCAGAAAAAGAATTCCAGTCCATGACCAAGTCACTTCGTCTACAATAACCACGTCAACGACCACTTTTTGTTAAACCAAATTTTCCCATGAAACATAATTTTAATGCTCCATCTTACCCTAGTTTTCCTCGTCCACCGCAATCCAATTACTCAACTCCACCTGTTGCTTCATCTCTCCAACCTACCAAACCACATACCCTACAAACTTCAGCGATGGATGCCCAACAGAAGCGACCACGAATCACTTGCTGGAATTGTGGCAAACCTGGACATACAAAAACGAAGTGCCGATTGCGACCTCTTAACATGAAACTAGCTGTAGCTCAATTACATAACATGGAGGCCCACAATGAAGGAATTCCTCCTCTTTGGACAGAGGAATCATTGGATAAGGACTTAAGTACCTTGGGTAATGATATCTCTCTTCATTCTCTACTTTGCATGCAGGGTACTATAAACAACAAACTCGTTAAAATTCTACATGATGATGGTAGTCCACATGACTTAATTTCACACTTATTAGTACAAGAACTTAAACCGAAAATGTTTCCTTCTTTGTAAAGAGTAAAAGTTGCATTTCAAGGTAATCGTTACAATGTAACACGAGAAGTACAAGATGTTACGATTAGCATAGGTCCATATGTTGATTTACAAACATTTTTAATTGCACCTTTGCAATCTTACGATGTTATACTAGGTATGACTTGTCGTCATCATTATAACCCACGGATTGACTACCATACACATACCTTTAATTTTGAATTTAAAGGTCAAATCATTACTTTGTTTGCACGGCATGATTTCCAACTTTGTCTGCAAGGCATGATTTCTAGCCATTTCCATTGATTAGTCATACTCAAGTAAAACGTGCATTTAGGAAAGGATTCAATTCATGCATTGTTTTTGTCAATGTCATCAATGATTATACTCATACAATTCCTCATGCACATAAACCTTTCATGACTACTTATAAGGATGGTTTTATATCTGAGTATCCCTCTGAACTGCCACCATCTCAAGGATCCTTTGACCATAGCATAGACTTAGTCCTTGGTAGTTCTCCTCCTCATAAAGCACCTTATAGACATGGCCCACTACACCAAAAGGAAATAGAAAACCAAGTAAAAGACCTACTATAGAAAGGACTTATAAGGCCTAGTTCTTCCCCATTTGGAGCACCAATTCTCTTAGTAGAGAAGAAGAATAAAACTTATCAAATGTGCATTGATTATAGAGCCCTTAAGAAGATCACAATAAAGAATAGATACCCCATACCTCGAATCAATGATTTTTTAGATAAATTACGAGGAGCTCGTGTCTTTAGTAAAATTGATCTAAAATCAAGATACCATCAGATTCGTATGATGCAAAGTGATATTTTTAAGATTGCATTTAGAACTCAAACATGCCATTATGAATTTATGGTAATGCCCTTTGGACTTACTAATGCTCCTGCTACATTTGCACGAATGATGAACGTCATTTTTCTTGATTACCAAGATTTTGTTCTTGTATTTTTCAACAATATACTTGTTTACAATAAGAATGATAGTAAGCATGAGATGCATCTTAAAACAATTTTTCATTTACTACGAGAGAATAAACTTTATGCTAATCTTGAAAAGAGTTACTTCTTTCAACGTACGCTAGAATATGTAGGACATATTATTTCAAGTGAAGGTGTGCATGTGGATCCAAAAAAAAATTAAAGTTATAGTAGAATGGCCTACACCACAATCAGTCAATGATGTCCGCTCTTTTCTTGGGTTGGCTAGTTTCTATAGGAAGTTTGTTTGAAATTTTTATTATTTATCATTGCCGTTTACCTTGTTATTGAAAAAGAAAATAAAATTTGCATGGGGACTTACCCAACAACAATCCTTTGAAAAACTCAAACATGCACTTTCACATGCACCTATTTTACAATTACCTGATTTTTCACAACCCTTTCATGTTGTTACTGATGCTAGCGGTTCAGGGATAGGTGCAGTTTTAATGCAAAATGATCATCCCATTGCATTTGAGAGTAGGAAGCTTAAGCCCTCAGAAAAGAATTATAGTACATATGATAAAGAATTGTTAGCAGTTGTGCATGCTTTGCAAATTTGGAAACACTATCTTATGGGCTTTGAGGTCTTAATAAAAAATGATCGACATGCTATTAAGCATTTATTAAATCAGCCCTTAATCTCTGATCGCCATCTTAAATGAGCATCATTCATGCAAAATTTCCAACCCATGATCCAATATCAGCCTGATAAAGCTAATGTTGTAGCTGATGCTCTTAGCCGATTTCCTTCACATTCTGTTGTCTTGCATAATATTTCTACCATCCAAATACATTCTTTTCAAGAAATGGTTTCCACTTATGCATCTGATTTGTATTTTTCATGTGTATGGCATGACTTCAACAATGGTGCATCTTTATTTGATGAACATTATACATTTCATAATGGTTTCCTTTATTTTCAACATAGATTATGCATAACCCAAGCTTTATTTTGTCATCAAAGAAATGCATGAACCATCTTACATGGGACATAGAGGCATACAAAGCACCATTTTTGCCTGCAAAGATTTCTTCTTTTGGCCACACATGGAAAAAATATTGCACATTATGTTTCTCAATGCATTATATGTCAGCATGTAAAACGTCATCATGGTAAACCATTTGGACTGTTAATGCCACTGCCCATTCCTAACGAACCATGGGAACAAGTTTTTATGGATTTTATCATAGGTCTTCCCATCAATTTATCACATAATGATATGATTTGGACAATAGTTGACAACTTTAGTAAATATGCATATTTCATTCCATGTAGAAAAACTTTGTCTGCACCTCAGGCTGTGAAATTATTCATCAAATGCATTCTCCCACATCATGGATTTCCTAAAGTAATGTTATCTGATCATGATGTTAGATCTTGTAATCATTTTTGGGTTGCCTTATTTCAACATTTTGGTTCTAAAATAGATTTCAGCTGTGCATTTCATCCCAAAAGTAATGGGCAAAGTGAGGCCACAAATAGTACTATTCTTGATTTATTACATTGTTATTCATTAGAGAGTCCAACTAATTGGGATGAAAAGTTTCCATTGCTTCAATTTGCTTACAATAACACCACACACACCACTACTGGCCGTGCACCTTTTGAAATTGTTTATGGTAAAAAGATTCCCACTCCCATGTCACTCACCCAAACTGACATTCCGATGGCTGATTCTATTGCTCAAGATCACGTTTATATACTTCATGATGTTCACGAGCACATTCAGAAAAGTCAAGAGCGATACACATGTAATATCAATACTAAATGACTAGCTAAGGAATTCAAGGAAAATGATCTTGTATGGTTGCGTATCATTAAAAGACGTCTCAAAAATATTTTGCAGCATCCTAAAATTAAACTTGCACCATGCTTTTATGGACCGTTTCGCATTATAGAAAAAATTAATGATAATTCATTTAGATTAGATATACCATCTCATTGGAATATACATAACTCTTTTCATATTAGTTTACTTAAACTATTTAAAGGCACTTTACCACTCACTCCACTTCTTGATGACCTTCCTTTGATTGAAGACCAATCTGAAATCTTGGTTCCTAATGAAATAATTTATCATGATGTCACTACTACATGCATAGGTACTCAATATCATCGATATTTGGTTAAGTACAAAAATCACTCTATTGAAGAATGTCAGTGGATACATAAAACACAATTAGCACCTCATTATGACCACTTAATTTCTGCATATCATACACAAACACATTAACATAATTCCTCCATGAACATTTCCATGCATGTTTCTTTTAACATGGAACATGCTTATTTTTATTCAGTGATGAAACATGTGACTGGCCATCCATGTTTATTGTATTTATCAACTGAGGCCAATTGCTTTTTCAATTGAGGGGCATGTTATACATTATGGAATATGTTGAACAATGCATTGTTGGAGTGTTAATTTATTAATGTATTAATGTGTTTTGGTGTTTTTGATATAGCAGCTAAGGGTTCGTGAGGGCGTGAAAGCATGAAGGGCGAACATCAATAATCTGACTTTAGGGTGGACATCAATAAATTTGATTTATACTTTAGTTTGTAAATAAATCCACATAGAAGGTTCTATTGTTAGAAATAGTTAGAAAAATAGTGGTTAGAATAAGAGTCATTGTAGACCACAATTTTTGATATTGAAAGAAGAGGCTTTCTATGAAAGTCACCAACTTTTAGTTTCACACATTGTTGGCATCATACGGGAAGAAGCAGGTACGGGCATACATGCAGATCTAGCACTAAGGCAACCCATGAAAATTTTTCCAATCCCTACATCAGTTTAAAAGTGATTCTCATCACTAAAAACCAATGTAAATACCGTTTCACCTTGTTGTAGCTCCATTTTGTGCAAGCCGAGGAGTCCTCAAGCTTTAGGAGCTTTAGAAGATTGCCTACCAATTTTCATATTTTTTAGACCTCGTTTGAGCCCTCAAATAAGCCCTGGAACCTAATTTTTAACTAGGCCGGACACTAGGTCTGGACAGGGCCAAAGCTAGTCAAAAACTATAAAAGAGCTAGAGAGCTCATTTTTGGGGCTAGCTTCTTCTAGTTTTGAATCTGTATGAGAACTTGGTTGCAATAGAAGTGATTCCATTTTCTTACTCTCTTTGTTCTTGCTGTGTGTGCGCGTGTGTATGTGTGTGCATGTTGGTGTGCTTCTCACTCACACATTTGTGCCTTCACTTGCTCGAGGTCTTCATACCATCCTCATGTCTTCCCGGATTGACATTAAAGGAGGTGCTACTCATCACTAAGCTACACCAAATTTTGGCGCCGTTGCCAGGGATTCGAGCTTTGGGGACGAGCGTGTGATGGTAAGACATAGAGAGGACGCGTTGGAATGGTAAGTAGTAGGTAAATTTATTGCTTTTTTCTCCATCTCCATCTCCATCTCCTTCTCCACTTCCATCTCCTTCCCTACTTCATATTCCTTCTTTCATTCCATTCTCCTCATTTGCTTTGTGCGAGTTTGAGAGAGAGCGAGTGTGTGTTCTTGTTTTTGTGTGTTTTTTTGCATGATTCTTGCAGGCTGCAACATCCTCACCATCTCCAATAAGCTCAGCAGGTACGGATTTTCTCTGCGCAAGCCCTGAGGCGTCGAGCTCGAGCTATCACAAGACACCAAAAAACTGACCCTATCACGATTTTGAGTGCACCATGACACTGCGCGGGCTGAGAGCTCTTAGAATCACTAGCCAAATCAGAAAAATTCACCATATCCCGAGGTATCGCGACACACTGACCTATCGCGACACACCGGCCTATCACGACACTCCCAAGTATCACGACACACTAACCTATCACGACACTCCCAAGTATCAAGACACACTGACCTATCATGACACACCCGTCTATCGCGACACACCGACCTATCGTGAGACTCCCAAGTATCGCGACACACCCGTCTATCGCGACACTCCCAAGTATCACGACACACTGACCTATCGCGACACTTCCACCTATCGCGACACACCCGTCTATCGGGACACTCCCAAGTATCGCGACACACCCGTCTATCGCGACACTCCCAAGTATCACGACACACCGACCTATCGCGACACTTCCACCTATCGGGACACACTGACCCGACCTATCATGATACACCAGCTTAACACATGAATTTTTAGGGTGAATTAATTGATTGAATTGAGGTACTTTTGGGCTTAAGTTTGGACACATTGGGATGATATTAGAGCCTTAGAAGTGGGCAAAATACCTAAAAACCAAGGAGGAATTTCCTGAACCCTGAGAGCTTGTTTTGACCCCTAAATGCTTGAATGGTCGTAACTTCACCATACGAACTCCGATTGATGAGATTTTGGTCTCGTTGGAAAGCTTGTTGAGAATCCTACGTGGACCTCAACTGGTTTTTGTAAGAATCATACGTGGAGTTTTAGAACATGTATTTTTAAGTTGGCCTTTAGGTGGGACTAGGTGGTCATAAGATTTTGGGGTACAGTGAGTTACTCCAAGGGGGGCCTGTAATTGTTGATGTGTGTCTTTCAATCCATTGTGGTAAAGGAGCTATATTAACTTGTGAACTTTTGCAGGAACATTGCGTGCACTCAAGGCATTCCAAGGCAAGCTAGCAAGGGTGAGTACCAAGCTTGGGAGAAGGCTACCTGGGCTTGTGTAGCAGTCTGGTCAACAAGTGAATTAAGGTTGGAAGTTCTCTCAACCCTCCTTCGTCAATTCTAGCTTAGGCTAAGTACAACCTAGGCATGGTGATTAATTAGGGCAACGTCAGGCACGAATCAAGTCCAAGAGAACTAATCAACTAAGTGCAAGCATTAAGTAGGACTTAAGTGCAAAAACCCTAAGGGACAAAAGAAAACTTGAATCGAGCAAATATCAAGTGTGAAATTCACTTAAGTACTCCTTACGACGTGATTTCAAACAAGAGCTTAACACAATATTCAACTAAAAAGAAAAAAGTGATTGGTGCAAATTAACATGCAACAAGAGTGTACTTGGGACCAAGGGGGTAGAGAAACTAGGCATATGAACCTTAGGTCAGGCAGACACTTAGGCGGAGACCGACAAAGCCTCAGATCTTCTGAAGCTAGTGTCAATCACACTGCTAGGTCTTGGGCCCAGCAGTTGAGTGATTACCCATACACTCCCTGATCAGAAACAAGTGATTCTGAGATGTCCTATAACATGGAGAGACCAGTAGGTAGTTCAGGGGTGGCATACCTAGGAAAGCCAGAAGAACCTTACAAGACTCAATTGGAATACATCAGGACTAATCGTCTAGGTGCTCGCATCTACGAAGACGGCCTGAGAAGATCTGTGGTCCAGATTAAGAACCCCGATCAACCCCATGGACTAGAACACCCGGTAGTCAAGTTCGAGAATGGAGCATACCTAGATAAAGAAGGGACTATTTATGTAGTCACCACCCTTCCAGATAGAACAAATGAGTTTGGGAATGTGATCGCAGAGACCGACATGGGTGATATAGAGCAAGGGAACTTAGAGAGAGAGCCAAGAACTCCCCATGGTAAATCCGTCTTGACCAGAATCATGACTCCAAAGTGGATTCCCCAGGATAATAAAAACATAGATTTGATTTTAAACTGAGAAACCGATGAGGCATTTTGGAGGTATAAGCCTGCCCAGCCTCAGGAAGTAGGAGCCCTCACCATTTATGAGTTTAGAGACCCTGAAAGCCCAGGCAAAGTAACCTACCTAGACAATACGTCAGAGCGGATCTTCGTGGTCTCTGACCATGGGAGACATGCCTACACTTGGAAGGGTGAATTTGTTTTTTCCCAACCTCGGTCCCATGTGTCTTACAGCCACCAAGGAGCTGGGACCTCCCAAGCTCATGGAGCTCAACGGGATAGAAGTAGAGATAGACCTGAGGTAAGCTTTGCCAACCCCCTGGGAAGAGAAAGGATGAGAACAGCAACGGATAGAGAAGAAATCGAGAGACGTAGAGCCCCAAGGAACCAAAGAAATGCTGATGATTTCCCTTTGCCGAGGCCGAGAGAACATACTAGGACCCTAAGGCCAACTCAGTTGGTGGTCCATGAAGAACTATTTTGATGGCACAGGAGACCCATACGATCATGTAGCTGAATTTAGACAAGTCTTGAGAGCTGAACAAGTGGAGGACCTATTCACACAATACAATGTTTTTGGTCTAACCCTTAGGAACACTGCCCTTACATGGTTTCAACCCCTAAGTGAGAGGCAGTTTAGGAGCATAGACCAACTTTTAGAGGCTTTTGTCATTGAGTTCTCTAAGAGTGGCATACGGCATAATACCTCCTCCCTGATTCATAGCTTTAAGCAAACACCTCAAGAGACGGTCAGACTAGTAGGAAGACGGTTTAGGCAATACCTAGAAAGGTGCCCAATGCCTGAGTTACCCACACCAGCCAAGCAAGTGGCTCTGTTCTTAGATGGATTGTTGAGCACCAAGCTCAGGTCATATGTGTATCTGAAGGATCCTAGGACCATAGAAGAGTGTGTACGCATGTGCATCGACATCGAGGATAACCTAGGGGAGGAATTAGAACTTCAAAAAATCTACAAAGATTCAGATAGTTCTACTAGCCTCTCTTCCTCGCAATCCTCCTCTATTTAGGAACTCGTTGAGAAAGTAGCTCAAAAGCTAGGAGTCTCAAGGAAAGAAATACCAAGGTTTGCACTAGTGAAAAGATGCTATACCTGTGGAGGTGACCATATGGCGAATGTATGTCCCATTATGGCCCAGCCCCAAGTGAATCCTAATAGCGAGTACTACACCATAGAACGGAGGTACACCAATCACACCGCACAAGATTGCCCATACAATAAGAAAGCAGTTAGGCAAACGTACCCACAACCATACCTTCAACAAGGAAGATACCAGAACCAGTACCCACCTCAACAATATGGTAGACCACAGCAACCCTATCAAACCCAACAAAGGCCTCAACCCGTGTTAGTGCAACAACCCCTTGCTCCAACCAATGCGATTCCAGTAAAGTACACAAATGTAGAAGAGAATCTGAATAGAGCCATAGTGTTAGTGCGACCATTGCTTTCTGAAGGTGATCTAGGTGATCATAGTTTTGACTCTACTCACATTGAAAGCCCGTAGACTTATTACATGTAGTCACCTGAGCATGACGAGTCATACTATTATGAGGACTCGAGCGAACCTAGTGGGGAGCCTGAGTATGCTAATGTTATGTACACAAACCCCAACTCTAGACCTCAACCTAGGTAGGTACGACCCCCATTTCCTAGAGGGCCATGCTTGAGATGTCAGGGAGATCACCTCATACGTGATTGTCCATTGCCTGCCCCTACACAACCCCAACAAGTGACAATTCAGGGCTTCTGTCAAGATTGCGAAAAAGAGCATCTCTTACGAGATTGCCCGAAGAACCCCAATAACCTGCCAAAAATCACTCCTATCAACATCATTGGACTAGTAGTAGACTCTACAAGAAGTGTAACTTCCACTGCCCTAGTGCATGTGGTCACTAGAGCTCAAGCCTTGCAACAAACTCAAGGAGTAGGGCAGGAAAAGAGTTGTGAGATGAGTGAGACAAAGAGTATAACCAAGAAAAGGACAAGAGCATGGAGAGATAGCCGGGAGAGAATGAAAAGACAATGGTCTCAAAAAATGAGCGAACTTGAAGAAAGCTTGAGAGAAACCAAAGCAAAGATAAGTGAACTCATATCTCAAAACCACTCTCACACTACCCCTCCACCACCGTTTCCATCTCCCGCCAATCCATCACCTTCCATTCCCCAACCTTCTTGGGACCATAATTAATTTCCATGCTAATGTGTTATTCTTTTGTAGCAAATCCTTTACATACACTCAGATTACCATGCACGTTGAAGGAACCTTTGAGGCTGGCACCAACACACTAGTAATGGGTTTTGAGCACTAAATGGATGAAGCACACCCTTCAATGAAACCTCTGGAATTCCAAGACTTCATGGGGTTGATGCCAATTGATGATCCCCCTATCTGAAGGATCAAAAGAGTACATGGTAAATCCCACTAGTTTTAGGGCTTATTAGGACCATTGGTAGACACAAAACACATTTATGATGCAATGCTATGCTTCAGTGGTGATACTTGGGGTAGATATCAATTCTTTTCATGGGACTTTGAGGCCCTTTAGTATTTTGAAGAGTTACAATCAATTTGGGCAAGAGCAAGGTTTACAGGATACTTTAGCACTCAGATGCCCAAACCAAACTTGTATCGATGTTTTTATTTTGTTACCACTCTGCAATCCCTTGTCAGGAAAGAACTCCGAGGCATGTTCATTTTGCCCTCACTAGTTGTAGATCCCCCTTTCAAGAAGTTTTATCTCTCAGCACATCTCATCAGGGCTGCACTCAAGATCCATGGCACGCATACACCGATGGAAAGGGAAAGGCTCATCCCGAAGCCAATGAAGAAAGATGACATGCTCAAATGGGCAGATATTTTAGCTATAACAACTTAGCTATCAAAACCACTACGATTTTGTATGCAACACTTTGCCTTCTCGGCCTAGAACCATTTTACACTACCGTAGAAACAAATTTGGTTTGGCTTATACTTGGAAAACATAGCAGCCCAGAACATTGACCTTGCTAGCTAGATCAAGAACAATTATATTTGGCACAACAAAGATGGGCATGAAAAAAGGTCATTCATGTCTGTTGTGAAATTACTTGGATTGTATACGTGTCTAGCATATGATATCCCCATTGAGTGTGCCATGACTAGTGAAGAGTTAAAGAAATTTAAAGGAACTTCGAAGAAATCCCGTAAGTCAGCCAAGACAAGGGTAGGATAGTGTATGAGAGGTACGATCCCATGCTTATAGGTTCTAGAATTTCCATCACCTCAACCTTCCCTTAGTAGTCTCCCATAGAGCCTCCGGCACCTGTACCTCCTATTTGTATTCGCCTATTATGCCCCATCACAACTGAAGGTACAACGAGTGCAATGATCACCTCAGAATCTACCCCTATTGCTACCACTTATGCCACCACTAGTGATGTAAGAGAAGCTCCCACCACCATTAGTGTGGAGGCTTTCACATTCCCAATACCCAATCTAGAGGTAGAACCCCTCAATACCACCTTTAATTTTGAGATGTAGGGTGCATTTTTGAGTGAGTTCTAGTTCTCTAATGCACAATTTCTCTCTAAAAAATATGAACGATTGAGCTACCCTAGCTCAGCACCTGAACAAGGATGTGATCAAGTAGTCTCAAGCTCCAATGAGGAAGATCAAACAATGACTGACAACGAAGAGGAAGATGATAAGAGCCAACATAGTTAAGAATCACAAGATGACGACCAACATGATCAAGAGGAACAACAAGCTGAAACACAAGGCGACACTAGTACACAAGAAGAGGACACATTAGAAACAGCCACCTACAGAGTCTCCATTCAAACATAGTATCAAAATATGCAAATTGTATGGGAAAACAGACGATTTTTAGAACAATAGAGTAAGGAGACTTTAGAACAAGAATTGACCAGCAGAGCATTTGAAGTTTCATTTGTAAACGCTTTCAATGAACTAATCAAGTTAGTGGGTACAGTAGAAGTGCTTCATTTCTTAAAGAGGAAACCCCTGCCACAATTTGACCCTAGACACATTCACCTGATGTCGAAGCCAGGAGAATTTATCAGTGACCTGGCCGATGCTCAGTCCTCTTGTCACCATGAAGAGGCAAGATTTTTAGATGAATCGCCACCAAAAGGAGAAACTATTATCATCGACTCCCCTCCTTGAACTTTGACATCCATACCCACCACCATGGTCAAAATTACCTCTACTTTCAATGTGACCCTCCGATCACTGGTACATTCAAATTCCCTTGTACATAACTCATCGCCTTTAGCTCAACCCATCTCGAGTGCTATTGTAGAAGCCTTAGTACATCCAATTTCCATTTCTCCCAATGGACCCTCTACACCCATTACCTCGATGATAGTTCCCCCTATTCCCCCTAATCCTTTCCTCACCCCTTCTATTTCTCCCATTCACTTCCTCCAACAACCATTCCTTCCATTACAACACCCCATGACATTTTCACCTGTGACAACTCCTAGTCCTAGTACTTTGCCACCATCTTCTACCCTACACCAATTAGATCGCAAAGCTCCCGATCTAATATATTTTTCCATGTTTGAAAATCCAATGTTTACACCCACACACCCACCAAGAGTCACTCCATTATTCACCATTAGCTCACTTGATTGCACTTCTAGTGACATGGACATCTCACCATCCACAACACCAACACTCACATCTACCACACCACTACACACTCTCACATCCATTCACTTTTCAATTATCACCACAACATCCACAATCCCGCACCCATTCCCCTTCCCCCTTGCATCAACCACTACACAAACTTCATTGTTTAGCACACCATCACTACTATCATCATCCTTTGTAGATAACACATTTCACCAAATGTTTGCCTACATGCACCAAGCATGTGAGGAATTCACAGCATTAGGACATAACTACCAGGCTTTGCAGCAAACAATGACACAACTGCAAGCTAGCCTCAATTCGCTAACCATCGAGAATGCCTCGCTAAATGCACACCATCAAGAAATCCACGATGCATACCACTCCATGGAGCTAGAGTTCGAGCAGAAGACAAAAGAAGCTATTATAGAGGTAGAAGAACACCTATGAGTCCACGTCATCAAGAATGCAATGTTAACATGAAATATGGAACTCTTGCGATGACATCTTGCAGCAACAAAGGAAGAAAATCAATGCTTACAAGAACAAAACAGAGAGAATTTTGAAGTAGTTATGGACAAGCATGATGAACCCATTAGTCGAAGTCGATTCAAGGATGTTCCATCTGAAATAATGCCAATGCTGATAGAGGATCATGCACGTTCATTAGAGGATTAGGACAGATTAAATGAGGACTATCAACTATTGAAATTTGACAATGCCACCTTATGCCTGCAATCACCTGTGCAACAATCAATAATTCAAGAAGTCACGCCACCCGAGATAATGGAAGAATTGACCACATTACGGGCATGTGTGTTGGATCTACAAGCTCAAGTTCTAGATCATTCAGAGACTCTTGTGTTGGTTGACTTTTGTTCCTGAAACTTGGCATAACTTCATCTCCAGCCACATAACCATATAAACTCCTACCTTGGAGATAAGCTTCCATTCTTAATGACCAAGCTGAGTAGTTACCTCTGTCCAATTTTTCAATTGATGAAGGAAATCCATCTGCCATGTTGTCCAACCTTGCTCTCATACCACTGTGAAGAGATGGATAGGTATGTGCTTGAAGATGAAGAGGTGTTGCAAAATCCTTGATCTAAACCAGCCAAATGAACTCCAGGAGTATATGGTGGGCCCTTTCAGCTTGCCAAAGGATGTATTAGACACCCTATGTACCTTGGAAGATCACTCTCAAAAAGATAGATCAAAACAGATAAGTTGGAGTTAGCTCAGAGGTGAAAACTTGCTATTCTTGGTTCATACACCTGTCCAGTGTTTTACATAATTCTCTGAGCACAGCAGCGATTAGCTTAATTCCTCTTGGGGAAGTCTAGGTAGCTTAAAAAGCTAACTTTCAAGAGTAATCTCATCAAAAATAATAAACCACACACTGAGAATGAGTTTTAACAAGTGATGACATCATCCCGATTTTCACAGGCTGCTAGATTTTGAGACCAGTGAAAAGAAAAATGAACATAACTCAAAATGTAGGACTTAAATGATTAAGAAAATTTGTATGGATATACTAGATAGTAAGTTGAATCCAACAAGCTTTAAAGCATTGAATTTGGATAAGTAACCACTGAGAAATGGCTCTGCCAAGGTGAGTAAAAAAATCGGGTACCTGATAGAGAAGTGAAAATGAACAGACACTGTTGACTTCAACTGAACATAACTGAATATTGCAACATCCAAATGACATGAAAACTTGTGAGCATATAGTAGACTTATAGAGCGAACTTTACCAAGTTAAACCACTGAAAATGATGCACCAAGCTTAGAGAAACCATCTCTGCAATCTGACTGAGAAAATTGAGAGTAATGGCAGTGAGTAGTACACTTCACAAGAACATGGAAATATGAACCCAAATGATCATGAAAATGAAAGTATATTGCTTGCACAATACAATGGACTTACTGATACATATGTGTGCGTTGTAATCACACCTTGATATGGCATAAATCTCAGCTAGGTCTTCACATAGGTCTCTCTAACCACGACTAAAATTGCCATCTATTTATAGTTGAGTTTGGGAGGATAACTTCCCTCAATCACTCTCCAATCAATCAATGATTGATTTGATTCTCTACCTACCACAAATCACGAATTCGTGGCTCCTCTTTCCCTTTTTGATCAAGTGGGCTCAACCACTTAAGATTCTTTCACTTTTACATTAAGTAAACTCTTCAAAAGTTACAAGAGGTAGTTCACAAATGAACTTTACATAGTCTTCATTTTGAAGCTTCTTTTATGACTTTGTGGGACTCAAGCCAATACTTAGGCTTTTCATAGACTTGCTCCAACAATATCAAGGATAAATGATTGAAAGAGGGAGACCTAGTGTTGATTTATACACTAAAGCACCATGCCATAAATTGGAAAAATGAGGATATGGATATATGGTAATTATTAGGATTTCCACTAGTGATGTGGTTCACCCACTCTAGAAGGTGACATCTTGCCAAGCTATATAAGTGGATGTCAAGTCAAGCTATATCAAGAACCTCTTATAGAGGATATGCTAATGAGACTCAACACTACTAAGAACCGAAAAGAATAAGGGTTAAGTGTTAGGGAAGAAGCACAGATAGAGGCTAGAGAGCACATTAGGTGAAACAAGTTAAGGCGACAAGGCTTAGATGTCAATCCCAATGCCCCAAGGTATCACATGGCTATGTGCACCAAAAAGAGTACACATTCTAGCATCATAGATAGATGACCATTCATCAAGGTTGAACTAGGGCATGCCATTGCCAATAAGATGATCAAAGCTATCATTGATTTTTGAGCTACCACTAGTGGAATTCTCATGCTATAAAGGATTGGGCATGGAAGTTAAGCCACTAGAAGCTTATTTAGTGGGCTCAGGAAGCATGGAAACCCCGTCTATCAATGAGGTGAACATTCTTATCCTCTTAAAGGATGTCCCTTTGACAATAAAGTTTCTAGTTTTCCATGATGAGGACATCAGAGAACATATGCTATCAGGGCACGATTGGTTGTACAATCATGCAATTGACTTAAACCTCAAGCAACGATCACTTTAGGTTTGGGTAAACAAGCAATGCCTAATGGTTGAATTGGAAGATAGGGACTCTTTTGATTCCAGTACCCCACACTTTGCAAACACTACAGAGTCCAATGTGTACCATTCCTCACCTATTGATAGGTAGTTCATGCAAGTGCTGGAACCCCATTCTCTTCCAAAAGTATCAACATCACAGTTGGATCAATCAATTTTGTAGAGCAAAGGAGGACAACTACAAATAGATGGCAATAAGGAGGCAACCTTAGTGACAAAAGCTACTACACAACCTCTCTCATCACGCACAAGGGCAAAACTTGAACCAGAATTTAAGACTAAACACATATGGGTGGTGAAAGGCAAGCAACCACTAGCCTTGCCCCAAAAATTTGCATCCAGGAAAGCCAACCATGTCAAAAGAAGAATGACGCAACTAGGAAAAGCTCAACCACAAGGTATCCAAAAAATTTGGGTGCCTAAGGAATTAGTTGCAGGTCAACAAGGGCAATTACATATGTGGGTACCCAAGGAACTCTTACATACACAAAATCCTATGCTCTCTCGCATGAGAAAAGTCTCAACAAAGAAGCTAAGGAGAGGCAAGGGTCACAACCAAGCACACAGATAAAAATAAGATCAACTCACCTCTTTGGCAATATTAAGAAGATAATCATCAAGGGTATGAGTTCGTGTTGATGTATGAAACATCACAAGAACTAAGCTAAAGTGGTATTAGAATACCTCCATAACCATCATTAGCTTAGCAATACTCTGATCTTGAAAAACTTTACCACTGAACTTAGTAAATTTAAAAAATTTACTTCTCAAAAATCTGCGCCTTTTCTTCAAGCTTCAAATCTGATCTGTATTAGCTTGATCTTTGTAAATTCTTTTGATCATTTGCTAATAGAAGTTATTTATAATGTTAAGTAACACATACCAAGCAAAACTTTCAAGTAATAACTTCAAATTCTTCTGAATTTACTCCAACATTTGCACTATGTCTGAAATCTGAAAAATAACTTCATCGATTTGACATACCTTCACTGTTAGACTCATTTCTCCGAGTATGCGTCCCGTTTCGTAAATATCTTTTGACCAATTGTAGTTGAAGGTAGTAGCTTTAAAATGAGCTATCACTCATTAAAAACTTTACACTGTACTATCAGATCTGACCTTAAGAAGATCAGGGAAAAGTGCGCCAGAAAACTCGTAACTGTCAACTAACTTACACACTGATGTGAAATCACTTAGAACTCAATGTACAAGAGGAATTCGATCAATTCCTTTTACACAAACATGTATTAACTATCAGAGAGAATGTATACAAAATGGCTTGGCCTTATTCTACTCATAGCCACAGAAAACTCTCATCTACTGAGTAGTTCATCCTCAACATCTCTCTCAGAAAAACCTGACTTTTTCTTATTCACTCAAGGATTACAAAATTGAGTTCCTCTATCATTTTTCAACTCAAATTAACTTATATACATGTAGTTTACATATTCCTAGACTCTAACTCATAAGTTTTGAAGTTCTATGTCAAGACTAGACTTCTAATTTTGCACTAAATTACAAGAGTGAATTTGTCCCTTCACTTAGGCTTAATTTTCTGAGTGCTTTGTCTTCACTTCTCCTTGTCTTTCTTTTTCCTTCATATATTCATGTCTAATTAGTGAGTGAAGCCCCAACAGTTCGGAAGCCAAAAGCACGAGTAGCCCCCACAAAACCAAAGATAACCATGATGGATACGAAATTTAAGAGATCATCCAAAGATGCAGAGGTCAAAAGTGATCTCTACATGGCCAAACATGGTTCTTAAATGGATCCCTACAAGGAGGAATGATCAGTTATCATTCAACCATGGATTGATTGCATCACTTCAAGACCCAATGGATACCTCCACACAAAGATTCATCAATGTTTTCAAGCAACATCAGAAGCCTCGACATGCAAAAACCATGTGCCCTTGGCATAATCCCATCTTTTGCACCATTTAGGTCATGCATTTCCATAGTATGCATTAATATAGAGCCACATTACAAGGCCATGCATAGACACAATTGAGAATCTCAGACACATGAGACACATTTGACATATTGATACTAACCTCTTTCTCCTTGTTTTGTGATAATATTACTTAAAAAGAAAAAGGAAAAAGAAGAAAGAAGGGACAAGACCATGCACTCTAAGAATCTCATTAGTGAACCATCAACAAGGACATCCATCAACAACGAAAGGCAAGCCAATGGTCAATCACCATGGTGGGAGTACAAAAAAAAGAGATGAACATCAATCAACCTTTAACCATGGTAAGAATCCCGCACTTTGGCAACACTATAACAATGATAGATTAGGAAGCCTCTTTGTCAGCGTTGTCGTCGAGATTTTCTTTCCTCTCTCACTCATGAAGGCCTACAAGAATCACATTCGGTGAAGGTAGCCAGAATTCCCTAAGAAGTCCAAGATGCATCAAGGATGTCAAAGGGAGTTCACATGCAAACTTTGGAAGAAATCGAGCAAATCCAGGGTAGGAGTCAAAGCTGGTCAAGCTTTGGAAATTAGGGCAAAAATTTCAATGTCTCCAAATCACATGAAAATTCATATACTTTTAAAGCCTATCAAAGGTAGTCTATAGCCCGAATTTCACATGAAAATGGATTTTCTAGCACATTGATATGCCATGTGCATTTTGTAAAAAATGTAATTTTCCCACTTAGACCCTACAAAATTTTGTATAGGAATTTTTGTTAGCCATATGGTTTGGCATGTATAAATACCATATGTGGCTACATATATGTACAAAGTTTCAAGGCTATCAAAGCTTCCTAGACACCTTAATGCCACCTTGCAAGCTTCCAAATGTAGTCAAACTTGTACAAGGAAGATTCAGATGGGAGTTTTTTTTGCATATTCCTAAAGGAGGCCTTTCAAAACATAGTCCTACAAACTTTTATCTTCATCAAAGGATATTTGAAGGGTCAAAGAGCACAAAATCTAGTTTTCAAGGTCATCACACTTTTCTAGAATAAGAAAATTGAAGGCTTGAAGGGCTGCCACATGTCAAAATATAATTGAACCATGTTGAACGGTCAAGATGAGCTCATATTCAAAGGTGGAGATGCACTAAAGCATAAAGGAAGGAGGATCCACTAGTTTTTTCATCAAAGAAGACGTTTTTGATAGTTAAAGTTTAATAATGCAAAGTTTCTCCAAAAATAGTGGCTTATCTTATCCGAATTGATGTCAACACTGATCCGATGGTCCAGATCCTCCCTAGATCCAATGGTGCAGAATGAAGGCGCCTAAATTTCACTCCTTTACACTAGATTTGATAGAAAGAACAATTCCAAGCCATTGATTTGATTAATCAAATGGTTGTAATCGAAAGTAGTGATCCTAGAGTTGAGAGTTGATTTCTCTAGATCCAAGGGCCCAAATTCATTCAAAAAACTATATAAACCCCCCTCCAAACTCCTAGAGCATCATTGTTAGGAATCCATAGGGCTCTTGATAGCTTAAGGTTTCCTTGAGACGATCACCCTCGGTTGAGCGAGTGAGGATCCAAGGTGGGCTAGTATGAGTATAGTACCTAGTTTCAAATTTAAGTTAGAACTCCAATCTAGGATAGGCTCTTGAAACTAGCATCTCTATCTTGTCTCACCCTCGGTGGAGCGTGTGAGTGAGTTAGAGCTGGTTTTAATGAGTCTTAGACTTCTTTAGTTAGACGTTACGAGCCTAGACATACATAGGGTCAATGAAGTGGAACTCATCTTCTTACGTGTGACATTCGGTTGAATTGTCATGGTTTGAAGGTCGAAACCGCCTTTGATCAGTAGACTTATTAGCTTGACGTATTACGAGGATCTTATACATGTATCTTAATTCAAATCCTTTTCATTCATGTCACTTGTCACTTGTCTCTTGTCTCTTGTCTCTCAATCTCTTAAGTATTTTTACATGTCTTCTATTTTCTTCTATGTGTGAGAAGGCTCCGCAATATTGCATTGAACCAGTGAGGATGTTTCATTGAGCTTGTGAGTAAACCCTATCATCATAATTCACTTGCATGCATATAATCCGTACATACCCATACATATTGATTAGTTTCTGAAAGTGTATAAGAAGCTCCAATATTGGACAATTCTTCCTTTCGAAACTGATTTATGTGTAAGGATTCCATCTATTCTCGTCATGCATACATATCATCCAAAGAAGACTATGCATATGGATTAGAATTAGGAAGTGTTTAAGAAGATCCTTCAATGGACCATTCTTCCCTCCAAATTTGATTCGTGTGTATGGTTCTCTTTCATTCTTATCAGTCATGTTCATAAATCTAACTTGCACTCCTACATTCCCATTCCTATAATCATTTCAACATCTCTCTCTTCTCCATACTCAACATTAATTTCACTTTCATGTCCTTAAACCTTCCAACATTCATTAGCTTCATACACCCTATGCGTGCCACGATCGGATCCCATCCACCTGGATTGCGATCACCTCCACATTTGAACCCGACGTGAAACGCTTCGTGGCATTTGCTTCTGATCTTGTTGGGAGGTTGTGATCCATATCCTGTGTTTCATATTTTTCATCCTCATCATATCATCATCATTAGTCTTGAGTGTTGCACTGGATTTCTCACAGTATCGTGCACATCTTCGTCGTCAAGTAAACGCATTTGTGAGAGATCTAGAGCATCGTGCATCACTTGCTTATTCACATAAGATGGAGGAAGGATCCAGATCCCTTATTGTTGATAAACAAGGCCAAAGAATAGTCTCTTCTATGTTGAGAGAGAAGGGAAAATTCAATGGCATCAACATCACAAGCTACTTAGATTTGTTTGAAGAGCAAGCTATGATTTTTGGTCTTCCCGAAGATCTTTTGATATCATTCTTTGAACAAATTGTTGATAGCTCTATCATAAACCGTGTCACTCAATATGATAGTCTTCCTTGGAGTGATTTTAGAAAGGAGATGCTCAAAGAATTCTATCTTGAAGATTATAGCCAACATAATCGGGATGGATTTTTACGATGGGTCAATTCACCAAAGCCTAGTAGCTCTATTACTCATTTACAAAATGAGTATATTAGACGCTATGAACAACTTCCTAATGAGGATAAGATAACTTTGGAACCTGATCTTGTGATCAATTTTCTTAAGCTTCTTCATCCTGAAACTCGTAGGGAAGTTGAACGACGATTAGAAGAACCAGATAAGTGTTATGGTCTTACTGACAATTGGCAAAAAGTGCATAAAGTAGTAGAGGCTATAGCCCATAGACATCAAAGACAATCCATGCTTTATGAGCAAACTAGTCTTCCTCAAGCTAGCCTTCCACAAACTAAGGAGCAAGTTAGAGAACAATCCCATGCTATGATTTTTGACTCTACTCCTATTCCTCAAATGATGGAGCCTACTCAAGGTTTTAAAGTAGAGCCAAATAAAAGTGTAGTTGAACAATCTCAAGTGGAAATTCTCACTAAGAAAATGGAAAGTCTTATTGCTACACAATCCAATTTGGCTAAGACTATAGATGCTTTACAATCTAATTACACCAAAACTTTCCAAAATTAAATGAGCCCAATGTCTTTTAAGAGCTTAATCAACATGTTATAGCTACCAATCAAAATCCACAAGTAGCTCCTACTCAAGCATATCAAGTTCCTCCAATGCATAATCCTTCAATGCAAAATCCTCATCCTCATGTGCAAAATCCTCAAATGTATCAAAACATGTATCCTCAAGCTTCTCAAATAGCTTTTCAAAATCCTCAAAATCAAAATTTTCAGAATCATCTACCGTATAATATGGAAGCTCCTCTTGCACCTCAAGTACCACATGTTGCTCCCCAAGCTCCTCAAATACATCAATTGCCTTTTCAAAATCCTAATTATAATGTTCAAGCAATACCTTATCAACAAAATCCTCAATTTCAAAATTTCCCACCACAAGTTAATCAAAATCCTCAAAATCAAAATGGTTTTGTGTGTGGCCCTCGTAGGTGTCCTTGGTGTGATTCATTAGAGCACTTTTTGAGAGATTGTGAACTATTGAAGGCTGCTAAGGAGCAATGACTAGGAATAGACATAAACAAGAAAATCTGTGACTATCGATCCAGGCTACCTTTGCAAGGAAAATATGGTAAGGGAGGAATGAAAAAACACTATGAAAATATAACCATAACGGATGTAGGAACTAGAGGAATGAAACTAGAAGCTCTTGATGAGCAACAAGTAGAATGAAGTAAAACGACAAAGGAAGGTGATTTTTCCATAGAGGCTTTAGTAAGAGCACGAGATGAGATTAGGAGAATAACTGCTTGGGAATCACCGATAGAAGATCAATCTCTTATTTCTCATATATCCAATGTAGAAGAAAAACGAAAAAGAGATGAAGTTGAGCCTAGTGAAAGAAGAGTGACTTGAAAACAAACCTCAGAGGGAATAGAAACAATCATAGAGCAAGGAGAACCATCACAATCCAAAGATAAAAAACAAGAATCACAACCCAATGAACAAAAACAAGAGGAGAAACAAAAAGGGAAGAAGACAACGCAAAGAAAAACAGAACCAAAGCCTTTGGATAAACAAGAACAATCAAAACAAACTGAAGAACAAACACGAGAACATGAACAAAAACAAGATCTTGAGCAAAAACAAAAGAAACCAAAGAGAAAACCTAAAGCCATCTTGATTTCAGAAATTGAGAGAAAAATAGATCCTATGGAGATTTTAGATGACATTTTGCTTAAGAGTCAAGTGACTATGTCTTTAGAACAAGTTTTCTCTATTGCAAAGCCTATTTTTAAAGATAACTTTATCGGCCTAATTAAAAGGAAGAGGTTTTCGCTTAATCTAGATACTGAGATGCAAGATTCTCTAGATCAAGATCAAGCTATGAATGAAGCCTTAAACTTTGATGAATCTGATGAAGAGGACTTTGATGATGATGAAGTAAATGTTAATAGAAGTTTCTTAGGACCTATTCAACTTGACCATGAAAATCATGAAAACAATCCTGAAAGTCACTTTAAAAGAAAATTTTGGTCTAGAGGTACATCAGAGATGCATGTTAAAATAGGAAATGATAAGAACACTATCACTGTAAATGGATTAGTAGATTCCGGCTCCGAAATCAATGTGATTTCAAGAGAAGTCTATAATAAGTTTCGATGGCCCATAGATAAAGATTGTGGATGGCGTATGAGAACTGCAGATAATGGTGTAGGTACCTTGTATGGAGCTTGTGCTAGTGTGCCCATATCCATTGGAGGAATCACAGAAGAGTTTCACATTCAAGATAATTGCTCCTATGAAGTTCTCTTAGGTCAACCCTTTATTTGTGAGAGTCGTATGGAAACTAAAGCCATGGATGATGGGTCTACCTATGCTAGATTTAAGTCTAAGGATGGAATGCAATCACTTCAAGTCATGCCGGTAGGAGTGAATCATCCTAGGAATCGATTGTCAATTAGAAAGAAACCTATTGTTACTCAGAGTAATGAGCATGCTTGTAGTGATTGTGCACCTCGATTCATGTTTGGAGCTACATATGATCAAAATTTCGGATAGAATCCATTGTTCAGTGGGACAACAGTGGATATTGGTTTGACATCTCGCATCCAACCAACATGTACAATAGTTTGTCACTTTGTTTTCCACATTCTAGATTAGATTTTCTTCATAAGAGTCAATTGTCCAAGTCTTTTATCCGAAAAACCCAAAAAAAATTATAAAAACAACAAAATCATGGAACATGATGAGAACATTGAGCATGTGATTGAAACATCTCATTGTTTCTCTACTCTTGAGGAGCTAGAGTTATGTCTTCAACAAAATTCTAATTCCCATATTATTTTTCTTTCTTCCCTTGATGAGTATGCTCTAATCGAGGAATATGCTCTCAATGTTGACAAGTGCTCAAACTTTAACCAAACACATGATGCCTTAGTTGAAACAAAGTACAAAATTGTAGACAAAAAAATCAAACCCATAGCTCAACCATTACCTCAAGGAAGTAATGAAAAAATTATTGATGTGAAAAATGATCCAATTCTTCGGGATAAGAAAAACATAGGACATACATTCACGGATGAGACAATCAAACAGGTGAAAATTGGTAGAGATGATGATTTTCTTTTGCCAGCAGAGAGAGATAAATTTGAGAGAGTTATATGGAGCCATGGAAAAGCCTTTACTATGTATCCTCATGAGATTGGTTGTGTAGATCCTAAGCTAGTTGCATCCATGATAATCTTTTCTATTCCACATATTCCATGGAATCTTCGCCCTATACCAGTTCCAAAGGCTCACTTACCTGAGCTAATGAAACTACTTAAGGAGAAGATAAACATGAGAATTTTAGAGCCATCTTTTGCACCTTACTGAAGTTGATGGTTCACTGTGCCTAAAAAGAATGGGAAACTACGTTTTATTCAAGATCTCGAGCCCGTCAATAATGTCACCATAAGGAATGTAGGAACAAGACCCATTGCTTGTATACCCATTTAGTGACAATGGCTTTTTTCAAAAGATGAAAATCACGTATAGAACAAGTACCATTCTTCATAATAGCATCAAATTATGATTGCATAGCAAACATCCAATTTTTTTATTTGTGTGCTTCATCAAAACAAATAGACTCATTCTCACCAAAAAAGACTAAATACAGCCATTACATAACAATCTGATGAAAAAGAAGCATTATGAGATCTTGAATGAGCATGATGTGAGAAACATGCATGTAGCTTGCTATCTCTCAAAGTCTGCACAATCCATTTAGGCATAGTTTTTTTCCTCTTTCATGTTGGCTCTCTCATAAATAAGTGCATCATGTAAATTTTATAAAAACTGATATGTAAACTCAATATATTGTTGGTTCTCTCATTTATGCCTAGGTAGAAATGAGACCAAACATTGCATTTGCAATGGAACTCACAAGTAGACAAGTAACTAATAATCATAAGAACCATCAAGAAACAATCAACATGATATTGATATATTTAAGAGGCATTAATGAAAAGTGTATAAGCTTAGGTAGAGCTGATGCACCCATTGTAGGATACAATAACTCTAAATATGTAATTCATGTGGGAAATAAAAGTTTTACTTCAAGGTACATTGTTCAATTCATAAAAAGTGCTATATTTTTACATGTCGCATCTTCAAGAATATCCAATGGTTTCCACTATAGAACTAGAGTATTTGCATCTAGCGAGGCATCAAAAGCATTATTCCTTTTGTGATTGACTTGTGGCATGGGTATGCCTTAGCATGTACCTCAAATATTTAATGATAGTTAAGTGTCATCAGATTGGCTAAGAATCCGATAATGGAGAGAGAAAGGACAATTTTCTTATAAAGGTTCACTCTGAAAAAGTTTGTACCATGTGATAGCTTCAAGACCATTATTTTTTAGTCCCTCGTACAACTATGTAACATGTCCAATTATGTGGGAGTTATAGATTACATATTTGCACTCAAATATTACGTTTCATTCCCTTGTTTTATTATTCACACCATCCATATAGGCTTTTAGTGAGTGTTTGTTAGTTTTAGTGCTTGTGTGAGGAATTAGAATTCAAATTGCGAAACCTCCATATCTATATGAATTATATTTTAGTGATTTTTGTTTTATTTATTTTTTATGTAGATCAAGTAGAGCACATAATCCAAATGGAAGTTTCTCACTCAAGAGTGATATCATTCCCCTTCATACGTGAGTGATTGGATTGACAAACCTAGGTTCTCGAAGTGAATAAAATACCCCTCTTTAATTTTGGAACATCAATCTTACACTATGCTTGAGGTGTATCTGATCTACATCAAAGGCTATCGCGTCGAAAAAATATCCGTTGGAGAGTTCTTTTTCCTATGCTCATTTATTGTATTTTTTTGAGAGATTTTTTATGTTTCATTTACCGTTGTAAAAGCTTGAGTTTTACACATGTAAAGGTAGAAAGATAGAGCCAAAATCCCATGAATTCGTGGTGGTTGAACTTGCATTCAATCAAGCAATCAATTACCTAAAAGTAGATCAAACTAGATCTTCACTTTTCCTAGATTGTAGGAAAGTGAATTGATTCCCTCCAACAACCATTCCCACCTTCATTTGAATTCAAATTACCCTTGTAAAAGTCATGGAACACTCCTAGAGGCTATATAAAGACTTGAAATCACTTGTACAATACATGGAAGCAATATACATACACTTGTGACCATTATTGTCTTGTTCCTTCAATTCTCTGCATCATCTTCTTCGCCAACAGTAATCGTGCAGAGGCTGCTGCTCTCTCTTCAGAGATCCAAATTGAGTGCAAGATGGCTCATTGGAAAGGTATATTAGTTTCTAGTTTATTTCTATAAATTTTCAAAGCATTTGGTTTAGTAAATTGGGAGACATCTGAGTTTTTCTATCTCGGGGTCAATCTCTACGTATTCCTGAAAAATAGGAAGTACCACCGGTGAATGTCACATTCATTCCTACAGCATATTTTGCTTATTCCTTATACTTTTGTGCATTCTATATACTCAACCCTATGTCTATCACTCCCATAGAAGGATTTTTTCTAATTGTAATCACGCTGGTCACTATGGGCATTTGAAGTTCATTGTCTCTTCCATAGATAGTAAGTTTTTTGAGCTAGTCGACCCACGAACCTATCTGTTTTGTATCGACTCATTCTTCTTGATGCTCCAAAGTACATAGTGTGTTTCTTTGCACTTATCACATGCTTATAAGGTCTATTTGAGTCTTCATAATCTCAAGGGCTGGTCTTGTGTCGGTTGGCTTGACCAAACTTCGTCGCTTCGAAACACACTTTTCTACCTTCTACAAGCTTCTCCAAGTTCTTTCATTTAAAACCCCACTATGGAATAAACTCTGAAAAAGAATATTCCTATCTTATGAACTATATAGGCCTCATTCTTGCTTATATGTTCATTGCTTGTGATAGAAAAAGAATTTGAATGCTTGTATCTAGTCAACTCCAAAGGTCTTCATTCTCTTTTTGACATTGATTGTGATAGAGAGTGTAGATATTTACAAAGGTGATTGTACTATTATATATATTCTGAAAATAAAAATGAGTGACAATATATTGCTAAACATAATCCATTACTAAGTAAGTCTCTAATGTTTTTTTTTTAAATAAGTGTTACAAAAGTCAAAATAGTGTTCAGAACTCAAAAGATGGTCAAAACACAAAATATAAATAAGTATTTATTCAAAAAGAAATTAAAAATGGTTATGTTGAGCAATGACAACAATCGCGTTAACATCTCCATTAATTGGAAGTCTCTTTTTCGTATATTACTTGAAAACTATGTCAGCAACATTTTTTTTTTACCACAAATCATGAAAAATGATAATTTTATGATCTTTTATTTCATCAATTTTTGTGCCAACATCAAAGACTTCAAAATCAGCCATTGCAAAAGGTTCTAATGATGTAGATAATAAGACTTATTTATTTCTTCATGCATTCAAGGTCACATTAGTCAAAATAGTTAAAAGTCTAAGACTATGATTTAAATTTTACTCTTTCCAACACGCATAATTTTTTGGCCTCAACCATAGATGTGAGTGCTAGGTTGACTTTAGAAAATGGACCATTGTTCATTGATACATACAAATATGAAAGTTGATTGCAATTTTAAGGTTTGTGCAACATCACTAATATGACCTATCATATTGGCTTTTATAGCACATTTTTGCATAATCCTCAAGAGATATTTTTTCTTAGGACTTTGTTTTTTTACCTGCTCTTTCATTAGGCTCCAAATATTAAATAACAACTTACACACCAAATGGAACGCCCTTTATCCACCATTTTTAAGCGCTAACATTAAGCTCATCTTGGATATCAAATCTTGGAATTTCAATCCACGGTTCAATGTGTTCATCCTTCACAAACCCCACACAACCTCAAGAGAACCATGTGAATTTGTGCGGATTCTTAAATGTAACAAAATGTTCTCTAGATTTAGAAATCTAATTGGCGTAGATTTCAAATTGAGAATTAGTTAAGGACTCCAGGAAGCCAATCCCTCACTATGTAATCTTACTTGTCTCAAGTGTACCTTGTATCAATAAGAAGCAACCCATGGTCACATTATTAGAGTTCAAGGTCTACCATAGCACACAAATAGCACAAGGAAGAAGTACAACACAATACAAAATGTGTCACCAAGTGAATGAACAAAGATAACTCAACCATTAGGGTTATGTGCACATGCACAAACTAGGAGGGAAAACCTCCTTAAGATGGAAAAAAGTGCCTTGGTTGTCCTAAGTGCATTCATGCACATCACAACCAAAATATATCAATAATTATCCCCTATGAGTGATGAGTGGAAAGAAATCAATCCAAAAAAGGAAGTAACCCCAAAGCTTTGCAGAAACCTTCAAACTTCTCCCTAGTAAGAGCCTTTTTGAAGAGGTTTGCAACATTCTCTTGCATGGGCACATAAGATGAATTGATGTCTCCAGCAGATAACCCCTCCTTGACATAATGATAGTTCACCTCAATGTGCTTTGTATAGGCATGAAACAAAAGGCTCCTCACAATTCTCAATGCACTATGATTTTCAATAAGATAGTGGTAGCAAAAGATTGACCAACACCCAAATCAGTCGAAAGGCATCTTAGCCACACGTGCTCAATAATGGATGTGTGTGTCTACCCTAAACTCAACCTCACAACTAGAAGTGGCCATAGTAGACTACTTTTTGCCCAACCAAGATATGCATGAGTTACTAAGCATGAAGAAAAGAGCATAGGTGGACACATGAGTTTCATAGAAACAAGCCCAATTTGAGTCAAAAAAGCATGTAAATCACACAATAATGATGCCCCTTCGGATAAAACAATCCAAGTAGATGGGTACCACTCGAGTAGCAAAAGAAGAACTTGACCTCCTACCAATTCTTGACACATGGACAATGCATAAACCTACTCATCTGAGACATAGAAAACTAAATATGAAACCAAGTTATGCATAACTAAATCAAGCATCCAACTGTGTGTTGATAGAGAACAACATCAAATGCATCTCTAACATCATGAAAACTCAATCGTAAACTAGTTTCCATGAAAGTTGTAATAGGTTTGTAGTCTTGAATGCCAAAATGATGCAATAATGTGTCAATGTATTTTTTTTTTACACAAAGCTACTCCCCCACCAACTTGTATAAACTCAATGCCCAAATAATGATGCAAATGCCCCAAATCTGATATCTCAAATGAGGCATGCAAATCAGCCTTGAATTTAGCAGTATGCTTCTCATTAGGACTAGTAAGAAACGTATCATGAACATATACAACAATGATCAAAAGTACATTACCCACATGCTTAACATATAAGCTTCTCTCAGTTGGACTGCCAATCCTCTTGAAGCCTTGTTCAGGGTCTTCCACATATGCTCCATGCCTTGTGAATTTGACCTGTAAGCCTTTCTCAACAATCTGTCCAACGCTAATTAGGTATTTGGTTATAGTTGGCACATACAAAACCTTAGGTTCATGTTGTCATCAGAAGCCTTGACATTTCCAATTTTCTTAATAGAGTGTCATGTCATCACCTATCTGCACTTCATGCTTCCCTTTGGGTTCTTCAACGGCAGATAATAATGCTACATTTCCAGCCACATGATTAGAACAACCTGAATCAATATAGAAAAGATGCTCATCATCTCTACCTTGCTTGGATGTCATGTTCATGATGAGTAGAGAATCCTCTTGGTCTTCTGTGTAGTTGTTATACTCTCTTCTTCCTCTGAAACCTCCTTGATAAATGTTGTTTGTAGCCTTGGTTATAGTTGTGATTGTAATTGCTTCCTCCATTGTTGAACTTGCCTCTAGATTTTCCATAGATCCCTCTATGGAAGCCTCTTCCAATTTGATTCCTTGTGTTCTTGAAGGCTTTTCCACTTCGATGATGACAAGTTGGTGACTTTCACACTCATCGTCTGAAGATGATGCCTCCTTCTCTTGTGTAAAGGGGATAGCTCTTGGGCCAGGTTCATAGTGGATTTCCCCTTTACCTGATGATAAAGTGGAAGCTCTCTTTTCCTCCTCTAGTGTATGTGGCTGATCCTCTATAAACACCACATCACGACTCACCATGATCTTCTTAGCCTCAGGGTCATAAAGCTTATAAGCCTTCTTATCTTTTTTGTACCCTAAGAAGATGCATTTGATGCTTTTTGGTTGAAGCTTGTTTCTCTCCCTATCTGGAACATGTACATAACATTCACTTCCAAATACTTTGAAATGGAAAACAAGAGGCTTTTTACCAGTGTAGGCTTCTTGAGGAGTCTTTCCATCAAGTGCCTTGGTGTAGCTTCGATTCAAGATGTAGACAATAGTGTTGATAGCCTCTACCCAAAATTGGTTAGGCAAACTGTGTTGACCTAAGTACCAACTTAGGGACTTGCGGAGAAAGAGACTATACCTCAATCCCCTCACAAGTGCATATAGTGGGGATACACGCTTTTAATTATCAATCCAAAGAGTATACAAACCTAGCCGAGTGTATGAGGACATGCAATCATGTAATGATCAATGCAAATGAACTACTCAAAGAGTGTAAATGAGGCAAAGACTTATCCAAACAAGCTTCCACTGTTAGTCAAGGCGAAACGATACTTGGTGCAGCAACCGTCAGTATTTTGGACTTTTCTCCCAGCTTTGAACTCCAAATATAGCAAATAGCATATGCGTTCCGAAGCTCTCAAGAAGACGCATCCAATGGCAGTGGTTTCACTCAATTCTGACGCTCCTACTTCAAGTTATGAGCAAAATACTGAGTCGTGGGAATACCTTCCTACACTTCAACACTTCCTACACTTCGCACACACCTTACCTACAACAAATAAACACTTTCAAGGATAGACAACACTCACAAGCACTCTTTCCAAGCACTACACATGCATACAAGCTCACAAAGAAGAAGATACAGAGTGAAGAAGACACAAATTCGAATTTCTGTGCACTCTATTCTCACAATGGCAAAAAGTTCTTTACAAAGAGTCACATTTGACTTATATACTAGTGCCCTAAAAATAGTCCTTTCACACAAGAGACCGGCACTTTATTCACTAAAAGACTAATTTCCTACTATTTTACATGGGTAAGCTTCTAATCTTCTGTGGGGATGCATCTAGAGGACTCCTCTAGTGCCTTTACAACGGAAAATATATTACAAGAATGATTATGATACAAAAATATGATGTCCAAATCGGAAAAATTTTGGGGCCCGTCTTTTTTTCTGCTTTGTACTTCCTTTAGCTCTGCAACACTCTCCCCCTCTTCGTCTCTGTCGTCCCTTGACAGGCTTTGCTTCTTGTCATCAGTTTGTTGTCCGCACGCACCCAGTGGTCAGTATTGCCTGATTCTTGGTCTTGCATTACGTTTTAGAGGCGCTCTGATTTGTCCTGGTTGCACACATCGGACCTTGCTGTGTTATTCACTTCTTTTCTCTGCACGCAACCTTTGCTCATTGTTACCTGTTTATAAAACAGGTGTTCAGTTTTGACGGCCTCTTCTTAATTCTTGTTTTACATTCTCTGGGCCTGATGCATTTGCCTTGCTTGCCCGCAACCCTCGGAGTTAGACTGACTACCTGATATTCCACAGTCTAATTCACCTATAGGTTCCTTAATTCTGGGTTGCCACGCACGCCACCAGTGGAAGGTCTGAGGATGTGGTGCTTCAGTCTTCGATCTGGACCTTCCAGAGATCAAGAGGTTGAAGCACCCATGTGGGTTACGTCCTTTCCTTGGTGTGTGTGCCCCTGCGGGGCTCTGTGCAGAGATGGGTGTTGCGCCCCTGCGGGGCTTCTTGCAGAGATATATCTTCAGGTATTGCTTTTTAGTGAAGCTGCTTCTTTCATTGTCTTCTTCTTTTCTTCTTCTTACTTGATTCTCCCTCAACACTGCCCCCCTCCTGGACTCTGTCGTCCCCGACAGGCTTTGATAAGCGACGGGCATATGTTTGATATACTCTTTGCTCTGTATCATTTAGCAGATTTGCTTCATGTATCATGAGTTGTTTCCATTGTTCTGCCTTCACACCGTCATTTGGTGGCTGTCTGTGATCTGCGAAGAAGCTAAGTTCATATGCCACTAATCTGGCATTTAAATTGGATGACATCTTCAAAAAAATTTCTGAATCCATCTCAAAAAATCCTGTAAAGAAAGCTTCTTCGAAAGTCTGCATATATACACTTGGCAGGAACATCAATCGTGAATAATAGGCCATTATTGTTGGGCGGCTAGGCATAACGGATAGATCAAAAATAAGTATTTTCGTGCCCTGATTAATACCTATGAAGTTCAAAAAGGTGTAGGCCGCATGCTTGAATACCTTCAAAACTGTAAGGATCATGCTAAGTATTTTGTTGGTCATTTTGACAGTTAAATCAGGTACTGTCGCATAATTCTGTAGCCAAAATTCTATGGTTTTGACCATATAATCCTCCGTTGGCAAGTAGTTATGTGGCGGGCTCGGAAGCATAGGATAATTGAGCCACTGCTTATTTATAGTGCCGCTTCGTTGCATATCCAAAAATTCCCTGTTATCCCTTCGGCATGGTATTGGACAAAATGAAGGGTTTACCTGGAATGCATATGGCGCTGCTTGCCAATGCACCCGTAGTGTGGGATGTTTCTCCAAAAATTTTCGTCGCTACACTGGTTGTGCAGCTTCAAACTCTGCTTGCGTGTATGCGAATGTGTCGTGTTTGAAATTCAGCTGCTCATCTGGACTCTTCTGTGTAATCTTTGTTATATAACGTCTTGTTTTCTCTTTCAAGAGTCTGTATGGAATATTGAACGGCTTCATAATCTTGTCCAGGTCTTTACCTTGGATCTTGGCCTCTTTCATCACTTTGACCACTTCATTTTCAAAATTTTCTGTTAACCGGGACACCACTAGTGCCCGTTCCTTCTGACTTATTTCTGCAGTATAGGGCATCGGATGTTCGTCATGTATGTCGGCCAACTGCTCATGTAGTGGAGAATTATAGATCGGGTGAGATAGAGGACTTACCTCTACCTCATCAGTAGGAGTTTCCGTAGCCGGCACTACTGGTGTCCCGATCAGTGTTTTCTCTTTCATTTGAGTCTTTAATCGTGCTATGAATTCATCTTTCTCTTTTATCTCTTGCATGGCTTCTCTGAGTGTTTCTTTAGTGGCCAGCAATTCTTTACCAATGTCAGCTACATGATCCATATTTTAGCTGTAGCTTTGTACCAATTTGGCATTCACCTTTTATACTTGACTCTTCAATTCATTGGTTTCATTGGCATATCTGTTCTTCCATTCCGCTGTCTTTGCTTGTTCTTGCTGTAGCAGCTCTTCATATTTTGATATCTGATCTCTTAATTCTTTGTCTTTGGTTTCCGTGGATTCCTGTTGTACGATTGGTTGATCATATAATAAGGACTTCATCAATTCCTTATTTCTGTTGCGGAGGCTGTCGTTCTCTTCCATATACAACTTGAGTTGTTGTTCTAATAACATGCTTCTCATCTTCATTTTCTCTTTCTCAGCCTCGCTCGCATCGTGTAATTTTTGTAACTCTGTTAGTTGTGTATGCATCTGTTGATTCTGAGCGATGGATGCCTCATGTTGTAGCTTGATTGTCAGCACCTCTGTATTTTTGACTGCCAATTCTTTTTGTGCTTCAATCAATTGTGCCGATAGCTGCTCACTCATGATTTGAAATTGATTCTTTTCTCTTCTTGCCTGAACATAGTCAGCATCTATTTCCATCAACTGTTGTTGAGTGTCCATGGCCGTCTGAATCATTTGCTTGACTACCGGCTTCAGCTGAGTGACATCCACATTCAGCCATGTTTTTGGAATGCTTGGTTCTTCGTCGGTATTGATATCTTTGCCCTGTGCGATATGTAATGTAGTGTCATGGGGCTGCCTAATCTGAAGCTGGATCCTTGGCTCAGCCCCCATGTTTTCTTTATTTTCTTGAGGTGTGTCATCCGGTACCTCGATCGCAGTCTGTTCTTTGATTTGTAATTCCTCTGTTTCCTTACCTACTAGAGTTCGGACTTCCTCTTTGATAGGTGGTTTTACATAAGTATCATTGGTTGGAGCTTCCTTGATGCTTATCTTTGTAGTATCATTTAACTGTATTACATGCTCCGGTTCAATGGGATCTTCTACATTCTGTTCCTTCTCTTTATGACTTCTTGGCGTCACTTCCACTCGGTCGATCTCATTCCATTCATCTTCTTGAGTTTTTGTCCGTATATCAGTATCCAAGGTATCTTTTTCAGGGCTGGAATCTGTACTTGTACTGGAATCATCTATGCCCAGCTCTTTGTATCTTCCAGCTTGTTTAATAGTCTTCTCTGTACTTTGTAGTTTTTCTTGACTCGCCTGTCTATAATGATGACCTTGAATATTTAGGTTCACCTGCCCTTGCATGTATTGATGTGTTTCTTCGAGGGCAGCGGAAAGATCTCTCTTTGTAATAGGCATTTGTGCCGTCGTGATCTTCGGTAAGAGATGAGTTCTCTTAGATTGTGGTGTAGCTTGGGCTTCCTCCTCCCGTAGACGCTTTGTACCCCTCATGGGTTTTTGTGTGCTGGTTTCCGCTTCTTCAACCATAACAACTGCTTTCTTCTTCTTAGGGACCGTAGCGGATTTTGCATACTTGGCTAGCCCTTCTGAGGTTGGCATCTCCCGTAAGCAATTTTTCATCTCAAGGGCTTCATATATCAATAGTGTTAATGCAGAACTACCATTCAAAAACTTTTTCTGGCCCCATTTCTTCTGTGCTTCAAATAGCCTTTCTTGGACATACCCTGTCAAATTGATTTTGTTTCCTATTTGTCGCATGGCATGTGATAATAGTTGGACTACAATTTTTTGTGGAGCCGTGTATCTGTGCATGCTAGGGAAGCAGAAATGTTGATGCACGAGACGGACAACATCTTCAATGTCTATTCTGTTAATCTCCAGGAAGGATCTCTTCTTGGGATCATGACATTCTTCTTTGACACTAGTAATACCTGCTTGGTTCCATCCAAAAGCTTTATTGATTAACTCATGTGTGAATTGGATAGTCTTCCAAATTCCGACTTTATCCAAGATGCGTGCTTCGGGAACTGATATCTTTGTTGCGGCAGGTTGCATTGTGTTCATTACTTGTGCACATCTTTGAAAGTCTGGAACATAGATCGGCAATTTGAGAAATGCCTCTATGCCTGCTTGTGTCCATGCATCTTCAATATGAGGTAATCCTTGTATTATTGTCTTGAAATCTTGTGACATGATAGGAAAATAATGATCTGTGTCCATAATTTTGATTGTTGCCATGAAGATGAGCTCTGCCACTGGTTGATCATCCCGAAACCAGTGACCTCTTGCTTTTGTTACTGATTCCAATGGAAGAAGCTGCACCTCTTCCTGTTGCGTAGATTCTGAATCAGTAGACGCCATCTGCACTCAATATAGAGTATGAATTAGTTGCCATATATTATCAGAAATCCTCCTTTATTTGTTTGTCATAAGCTCGATATTGCTCCGAGTGAATGGTGTCGTCCCTTTCCCGTGGGTGTGAGAAAGGTAATACCTGGATTTTTCATATTTTTTAGGTATTTTTATATTTTCATCTGAAAAGGAAAACAAAAAAGTTAGTTTATAGCCGAGGCGGTTATTAAATTTTTTGGAGTATTTTTCTTAATATATGTACAAGTGCGCTCCTATTTCCCCGTGAGGAAAATGTGTTTGACTATCCTGAAATAGAAGAAGGATGTGCCGAATGCTTGGCCTTGTAATGTGGCCCTATCATGCATACTTTGGGTCTCGAAGGCTCCATATGTGTGCAATTGGAAGTAGTTGGCTGATGCATGCCGTTTATTTTGTCTTTAGGTATCCAAATCTGCTTCATTTTGCTAGGCCTTGTTGTATGTTGCTCAATTCCCCTGAATGTGGCTCTTTTCTTGTTGTATGTCTGTTCTACCTTATGTGTAAATCGTGGAATAGCTCGGGTTGCCATTACAGACTCCTTCTTTCTCCAGTAACTCTTTTGTTGTGGCTGTTTTGCCTGTGGACCATATTGGTTCTTCTTGTGCTGAGGATCTTCCTTTCGGTTTGGTTTCTTTGTAGCGCATGACTTAGGAATCCAGATTTGCGAATGATCCTGTTGAGCAGCAACTACTTTCTTTGGAATCCATATTGTAGTATTCGTCGATGACTTCGTTGTTCCGACTGAATTGTTTTTCTACGTGATTTGTTGTTCTGATGTCCGTTGTGCTTTTGTCGTCGAAGATACTCCTCCACTTGATCTTTCTTTATCCACGCTTGGTTAGAGTATGGAATAGGGTATATTTTAATGTGTACAGATTTTGAATTACTCAGAGGACTAGTCTCTTTTATGCATGGTGCTTCAGTGAGGTGAGTTTCAGATAGATTGACACTTTCATGACTTGCTAGACTAGAAGATTGTGTGCAATCAGAATTCGATGTGTCCGCACATACAGTACTCGATGAAGGTGTTTCGATAGTGCTAGTAATCATACATTCAGGACTTTGTTCTTTAGAATGAACTTTTTGCTCCATGCTCACAGATTTGATTGGTCGTTCATCTAACAGACTGAATACTTCACGATGTCCTATCCTGGCTGAGATATATCCCAACGCCAATTGAATGGTCACCTCATATTCGTAAATCCAGTCTTGGCCTAACACTACCTCTTCAAGTAAATCTTGATCATGACACACTAATATCTTTTGTTCCATAGTGTTGTTGCCAAGATGTAAATGTAAGGTGATCTCACCTATGCATTGAGTAATTGTTCCTCCTATTCCAATCAATTGGGCCATCGATGGGCGTATTTTCTCCTTGAGTTTTTGGGTCAAAGAAAGCTTGATACAACTTACAGCAGCTCCTATGTCAATGAGAGCATCCACCAAGTGGTACTCCGTTTTACCTGCTCCCAAATTTAAATATGGTTGTGTTCTCTGCGATCCAGGTTTTGAGTGGCTCTAAAATTAGCCATTGGGATGAGTTCTTCTCCTAGTCGATATCTCTCATCTCGCTCTCTCATCCACTCTTTCCGTTTCTTTATTCTTTCCAATGCTTTCTGTCTCGCTTCTTCTCGTATCCTTTCCTCCTCTATGCGTCTATTCTTACCTTTGATTAATCGAGACATTGTTTCTTCGGTCAATGGTTCTAGATATTTTTTTTCTCTACACCCACTGATGTAGTTTGGTAACACGTCTCCATCTAAGGTTGCTAAGCTAATGGCTCCACTTGTAGATGTGCGATTAATAATTAATGGACCATATCCTCTCTTTTGCAACTTCTTAGCATGTTGTTTCAAGGTGTATACCAAAACTAAATCTCCTTCCTTCAAACTTTTGTCCTTAATATGCGCGTCAAAATAGGCTTTCTGTCGTCTTTTAGCAGCATAAATGCCTGCTACTGCTTGTAACCTAGTTTCGTGAAGCTTTTCTATTTGATCCAATTGAGCTGATAGTTCATTAACTGTCCACTTGTAAGTAGTTGCTACTCTCAGAGTGGGAATTAAGAAATCAATTGGCAAAATAGCATTTTGTCCATATACTAAGTTAAAAGGAGTAGTGCCTATTGCGGTTTTATAGGCTACTCGAAATGCCCATAAAGCATGATGTAACTGCTTATCCCAATCTGATCTACCATTGTTAACGATTTTGGTGAGAACTGTACACAAGATTTTATTCGAACTTTCTGCTTGTCCATTGGCTTGTGGGTGATAAGGGGCTGATTTCTTATGAGTTACCAAGAATTCATTCAATAAAGCTTCTATAACTTCATTAACAAAGTGCGTACCTCTATCACTCACAATTTCTATTGGTAGTCCGAATCTAGTGAAAATGTTTTCAAAGAGAAACTTGGCTGTGGTTTTTGCATCATTTTTCTTGGTTGCTTTTGCTTCAACCTATTTGGTCAGATAGTCTGTGGCTACAATTATATATTCGGCATGGGATCCTTTTGCTGGTGGGCTAATAGGTCCTATGAAGTCTATTCCCCATTTTGTGAAAGCTCTAGCACTCATCATGGGTCTAAGTGGCATCTCATCTCTTCTAATTGGATATTTCGTTCGTTGACAAGTATCACACCGTTGCACATATGTTATGACATCTTGGTGTAGAGTTGGCCACCACATTCCCGCAAAGAGGATCATTTTTGCTGTTTTATCTGCAGAGAAGTGTCCTCCTGCAGCTCCTGTATGTGCCATCTCTAAAACAGAAAGATATTCGTCTTCATGGATGCACATTCGTAATTGGTTATCTTTCCCTCGTTTAAAGAGTTGTTTTCCTATAATGACATAATCTTTGCTTTGTTCTTCAAGTGCACGTTTCCTTTCTGAAGTAGCTCCGTCTGGGTATTCTTGAGTTTTCAAGAACTTTACCAGAGGCATGCTCCATCTTGGTGCTATTGTCGAATAGCATAAGGTAGAGTTCTCTTCTGGGATTTGTTCTTGACAGGTCTGACAGGTCGATACATAGTTATGTGCATCTCTTTGCATGGTTGGCCAATATATGCCAAATCTCTTGACTGTTTGCCATGTTCCATTTGCATTCAAATGAGTTTTCCATCGGTTTACGTGTGCTTTCTGAAGCCACATTTCTTGTTCCTCTTCTTCCACGCATCTCATCAATAATCCACTTGAATCCTGGTGATACAAACTTCCCGCAATGATGTGAAGGTTTTTAGTCTTCCAGAGGTCTTGGGTTTGGTTTGGTGTGATCCCATCTTTAGGTCCATGTGTAAGTATAGGGATCAACTTTTCTGCCCATTGAGGACATACTTCCAGGTTAAAAAGGTATGTATCTGGCAGATCATCTGGTACTCCTATGGGTGGTTCTCCATGGGTCATCCTTGATAAGTGGTCTGCCCTTATGTGGGTATTTCCTTTCTTGACTACTACCTCAAAATCAAATTCCATTAGCAATAAAAACCATCGTACTAGTCGTCCTGTATTACAAGGCTTGTTGACTAGGTACAGTAGGGCTTGATGATCAATGAAGAATTTGAATTTGTTTGCCAACAGGTAATGTCTAAACTTTTTGACTGCGTACACCCCTAGGCCTTCTCTCTCCATGGTAGTATAATTGCGTTCTGCTTGATTTAACTGTCTACTAGCATAGGCTATAGGGTGGTCTAATTTTCCTGTGTCAGCAGGTTGAGCTAAGATGCAACCAATGGCAAACTTGGAAGCATCCACATGAATGTGAAACGGCTTATTCCAGTTAGGGACTCGAAGGATTGGTGCTGAACTCAATCGATTCTTTAACTCATTGAAGGCCTTCTCACATTCCTCGGTCCAATTAAATAGAGTCAATAATGCATAAAGAGGTCTATTAATTATGGCGTACATATGTATGAATCTTCGATAGTATCCACAATGTCCCATAAATGCTTGAACTTCTTTAGCAGTCTTCGGTCTAGGTAAATCCAAAATTACCTTGATTTTGTCTTCATCTATTGAAATCCCATTCTTAGAGACAATATGTCCTAAGATTTTTCCTTGTCGAACCATGAAGACACATTTTTCAGGATTAAGGCATACTCGATATTGTCGACATTTGGCAAAGATCTTTTCTAGTTCAGGGATATGCTCTGATCGTATAGCTGAATAAGTACAAAGATCATCCACATATACCTCCATACTTTTTCTCAGAAATTCCTTGAACACATGACACATCAATCTTTGGAAGGTAGTTGGGGCATTAGTTAGGCCAAAAGGCATGACTCTAAAGGCGTATACTCCCCATTCAGTTGCGAATGCTGTTTTATGTTGGTCCTCAGGAGCAATGGCTACCTGATTATACCCTGAAAAGCCATCCAGAAGCTATAGACTTCCTTCCCTGCTACCCTTTCCAAGAGATGATCGGTGATTGGTAAAGGATAACTATCCCTTATTGTTGCGGCATTTACTTTCTTCAAATTGATGCACACTCTTAACTTTCCATTCTTTTTCGGTACTACCACCAAAGGTGACACCCATTCCGTGTGCTCAATCTCATAGATGAATCCAGCATCTAGTAACTTGTCTATTTCTTCCTTTATTTTGGCTGAATACACATCATTGTAAGTATATGGTCTTTGTTTAGAAGGTTTGGCTTCGGATGTCATGGGGATTCTATGCGCACATATAGATGGATCTACTCCCTTTAAGTCCTTATAGGTCCAAGCAAAGACATCCCGATATTCTCTTATGAGACGAATTAACTCTTGTTCTTCCTCTAATGAGACATCCTGTCCTATGAAGGTGCATCGTTCCTCTCCTTCTTCTACAGTTACAACTATCTTCTTGGTTTGTTCCTTATTATCATATGCTATTCCAGGTTGTGCTTCTCTTTTCGGCATTTGAATAGCAATTTTTCTCTCCTCCACTTCATATTTTTTAAAGTGAGCTGGTACCTCAAATTGGTCTTGGGGTTTATTTTCTTCATCTTCTGATTCTCTTTCAAATTCTAATTTCCCCTTCTGTGTGAGTTCCTGGTGTTTTTCATTGGCGGTGATATTTATGTTGGTGGTACTATTCCGTAGATCCATTGGTTTGGGTTCCATTTCAATGCTCTCGTAGTCCTCCTTCCAGTCTTTCTCAATCACTTCTCCTTCTTCAGCCTCCTGAAGGACTACCACATACAGGCTAACATCATAACCCTCCTCATCGATACATTCGTTCATGGTTACTACTTTTTCGTTTACACAAACATCGAGGGTCGCTAAAATTTCCATCCAACCGTGTGGTTCAAATTCTTCATCCGGAAATACTTGTGGCATGTAAGCTGGATCTTGTACAGACCTCGCTATTCCTTGTTTTTGCTGCCAACCTTTTCTTCTCTCCTCTTCCTTCTTTGCAGCTTGGCATATCCACAGATGAGTGTCCTCGTTCATCCAAGATTGATCACTAGAACCTACACTATGAATCGATTGATCGTCTTCCTCCTTATGAATTTGATTCCATTGTAGAGGTGGAACATCTTGATAAGTGTACGTATGTAGGTTTATTCTAGTGGTGGTTCCTGCGTGTTGTAGGTATACCGCATCTTTTCCCCAATCTTGTACGACCTTTAGCTGTCTCATGAAAGGCCTTCCCAGGATCATTTCATAATTGCTTGGCCTTTCGAAGTGACATATTGCTAAAGTGTGTTCGAATTCCACTCCACACGTAGTGAAGACTACTCGCTCCAACAATCCTAAGGGCCTTTCCGTATGTCCATCTGCCATCTGTATTTTCATGCGTGTTGGTCTTAACGCTGGTTTTCCCCATTTCTCCCAAATTTCTTTGGTAGCAATACCAACACCAGCTCCTGAATCTAGTATGGCTTTGGTAGTGTAACCCCTATAAGTAATTGGAAGGCAGGTATTTCCTTCATCTCCCTCACTAAAGTCTCCTACTTTATCCACTGGAATTCTCACTGTGCTTACTTCATCTGCTATCTCTTTATTTTCCTCCTTGACTTCCCATTGACTGATTAATTTTTCCTTCAAATGTGGTTTTACCTTCAACAGTTCTTCGAATGTTAGGGTACAAGGGATTTTTACCTCTCTAAGGCGTTGTATGATCTCAGATGTTTGGACTGATGGGTTCGTTTCTCGTTTCCTCATTGAGGGAATGCGATACAACTCTGAATTGTGTTCGTACTCCCCTGTGTAGTTGGGCAGTTCCTTTACATCTTCCTCTCCTTGGTCACTTGCATCCATTGGAAGAATTTCTTCTGAATTTAGTTCAGGTATTGATCCCTCTATTTCGTTTTCTGCTTCTAGTTCTTCAAAGGGTGGTTCAATTCCTTCCGCTTTCTTCCATTTTTCCTCTTGAACTCGTGCCCATAGATCCTTAGTCCATTCTCCTTCTACTTCAGGGACTATGGATCCTTCCCTTCTCTCCATACCACGTTTGTCATTCTATGTCCTACTTACTTCAGGCTTTTCATGAATGTTTACACACTCTTGGAACTCTCCTTCAGAAATTCGGGTGTTAGGTAAAGGCGATGCAGGTTTTTCTAAGGTTTGTTGTGCAACTTCTATCAATTTCTTGCAGATTTCTAGTCTTTCTTTTTCTAAGTCGCCTCTTGGATATTCTCTCTCATGTTGCTCTATGGTTTGTGCTGTGATTTGTGTATTTTTGTTCCACACTGCAATATTGTAGAGGTCCTAGGACAGTAGGTTTATTATAGGTATAAGCCGGTGGTGGAACTACTCCCCTAGTACACAAGTGAGAAGGATGATCTCCTCCGCACTGCATACATCTTCTGAGCATGGGTACTCTTATAGGGTTATTGGGGTAATTCCTCTGTCCTTGAACGTTCAACTTTTTCGCTAATAATTCGGCTATTTCCTCTACATTGTTTTTAGGAATTGATGAGTTACTGGCCGAATCTTCACTTTTCAAGCTTCCTTGAGGTATTTTCAGGTCCTCTGCTAGGTTATCTTCTAGGTCTATGCATTCCTTCATGCATTCTTGCAAAGTCTGAACCCTTTTTACATACACCAATGATCTCAAGGATCCGTTCAACAATCCTTCCAAAAATAATGACACCATTTTATTTTGTGTGGGTCTCTCTTCTACTGGGCATCTGTCTACATATTGCTTGAATCTTCTGGCAGCCAATCTCATTGATTCGGTAGGGACTTGCTTGAAGCTGTGGATCAATGATGAAGAATTGTTTTTAATTCCTGATTTAGTAAATTCCTCAATCATTTCTTGGTATACTTGCTCCATGTTCTAAAAGGTATTAGGGTCCAATGGTTGAAACCATGCTAACGCCGTGTCTGACAAAGTAAGACCAAAGGACTCATATTGAATCAAAAAGTCTTCTACCTGTTCGGCTCTGATTACTTGTTTAAATTCCACTATATGATTGTAAGGTTCACTAGAGCCATCATAGTGATTTCTCATGCATTTGGCAACTTGGATTGGCCTTAGTCGTCTTCCTGCTTCGGGTGGTCTAGGCATCACTGGGAAAATTGGTCTTCCTACTGGTATGCCTGGTCCTCTTACTACCGGCGGTCTGACTGGAGCATGAATTCCATGTCTGGGGTCAATAGTTGGCTGAGGTTGGTAGTTAGGGTTATTCGCAGGCATTGCGAACTGCACAGGTGGTCTGACTGGGATTTGAGGTTGTTGTGTCTGTTGTGTTTGGCCCGACTGTTGGTATGAATCATTATGGGATGTTCCCAGTGGGTTTCTTGAGGTAGTGGCTTGGTCCCTAGGGGGAAACACTGGGATGTTCTGATATTTCAACTCGGCTCGTTCCACTTCTGTTATGGGCCAATATCTTCGCTGATTTTTATCCAGATATGTGATAATGGAGGAGAAATCAGGATCCTGCAACTCATAGATGGTGACTGGATTAGGAGCGGCTTCCCAAATTGAGGAATGTGCTCTAAGGAGATGCTCCATCCCATCGATCAAATATACATCCATTAAGGTGTCGTCCTGGGGAATCAGATCTCCTCTCCATATCCTAGCTACCGTAGATCTTCCTCTAGGTGTAGTTACTTGCTCTTCATTCCCTCCTCTATTTAAATGTGAAGCATTATTTTCTTCACCAATTTCATTAATGTTTTCTGGGTGTTCTGTGACAACATATTGGGTATCTCTTTTGTCCATGTAAAGTCCTCCTACGTACTTGACTGCTGGTCTAGGCACTATGTAAGCCTCTGACGCTTTCTTTAACCTAGCCACTGATCTGTTTAGACCATCCAAATAAATAGGAATCTCATTTTGATTGGTGTTCACATACTCCAAGGAGGTTCTGTACTCTCCCTCGATGATTGACATCATGCCAATCATGGGTACTGTGTTCTGCATATCCTTTGAAGCCATGGGAATTTCTTCCTCTGACTCGCTGGAGGTCTCAGAATAATGTGAACGGTTACTTGGATCTGCTACACTACCTACAGAAGAGATTACACTTCTTCGGCTTCCTAGGATTCTTCCGGATCTCAGGTTCATCCACTTCAAAACTCTGATCAGTCTTTGCTACCCTTGGGCCTTTGGCACTCTTCACTCAGGGTCAAAATTCTAGGGAGAAAGTTGGCAAAAAATTGACTGAAAATAACTTTTCAAGTCACGATACTTAACCTTCAAAATTCCACGATACACGATCTCTGGGCTGAAACGATACCCGATACTTGGGTCAGAACGATACACGATATTCGAAGGAAAACGATACTTGGCACTTGGGAGGAAACGATACACGATGATTCAATCCCGATGATATTCGATACTTGAACACAGACGATACACGATACTTGCAGCAGACGATATACGATCTCTGAATTGGAACGATCGGCGATACACGATATTTGGCAAGTATCACGATCTCTGTGAAACGATACACGATCTTTCTCCAAACGATACTTCAGAAAACGATCGCTCGCAGACGATCGCTGGCAAAACAATACACGATACTTGTTAGGTATCGCGATCGGTAAAGACCAAACGATACTCGAGCGATACACGATACTTGACTACCACGATACTTCGAACAAACGATACTTAGCACACGCGATACACGATCTTCGATGAAGACGATACACGATAGGCAACAAGTATCGCGATCTTTGATCAACATGATACTTATCAAGTATCGCGACCGGCACGAAACGATACACGATAAACGATACACGATCGACGATCGTTGGCAAAACGATCTCTGACCAAGTATCGCGATCGGTATGAAACGATACACGATCGGAGGGAAATATCACGATACTCAACCACAGGAGCAAAACGATACTTGCTAAGTATCGCGATACTCGACCGCGGGAGTAAAACGATACTTGACCCTTAGACAATTTTTGAGAAATGTTTTTTAAGTTTTGTTTTGATGCCCTTGTTTTCCTAGTTCCTCTCTCCTCTCCTCACTCTCTGTATCAAGCAAAGCACTCTTTTTACCCCCTGCAGATCTCAGACGATACCTGACGCAGATCGTTTGACACTGATATTGAATTATTTGAGTGATCAAAAAGATCTAGCAACTGAGTGGCTCACCTTTGATGCTCTTTCTCACTCTTCTAGCACCTTTTCTTGCTTAAAGCCGCTCCACAAGCTCAGACACGACACACGATATTCGGCAGCTCACGATACTCGACGGTCTCTCTCACGATACTTGCTCAAAACAAGTGATTTTCACAATGACTCTTTTTGGCTTTTATACTTGGGATTTTCTATCTACTGAAAATGAAACAACAAGACAAGAAGTGAAAGCTACTCTAATCTACTCCCTCACTCTTCCTATTCTCCTCCTACTACTCACTTCCCTAAACTAACAACTCACTACACACACTCCAAGAATGAGAAGTAGCAAGTGCGGCTGAAAATGACTTACCAAAGAAGAGAAGATTTCCACTCCTCCACTTACTTCAATGCAAAAAAGCTACTTACCATCACACGCTTGCCTCGGTTTGATTCGTCACTCCCCGACAACGGCGCCAAAAAGTGTGTTGACCTAAGTACCAACTTAGGGACTTGCAGAGAAAGAGACTATACCTCAATCCCCTCACAAGTGCATATAGTGGGGATACACGCTTTTAATTATCAATCCAAAGAGCATACAAACCTAGCCGAGTGTATGAGGACATGCAATCATGTAATGATCAATGCAAATGAACTACTCAAAGAGTGTAAATGAGGCAAAGACTTATCCAAACAAGCTTCCACTGTTAGTCAAGGCGAAACGATACTTGGTGCAGCAACCGTCAGTATTTTGGACTTTTCTCCCAGCTCCGAACTCCAAATATAGCAAATAGCATATGCGTTTTGAAGCTCTCGAGAAGACGCATCCAATGGCAGTAGTTTCACTCAATTCTGACGCTCCTACTTCAAGTTATGAGCAAAATACTGAGTTGCGAGAATAGCTTCCTACACTTCAGCACTTCCTACACTTCGCACACACCTTACCTACAGCAAATAAACACTTTCAAGGATAGATAACACTCACAAGCACTCTTTCCAAGCACTACACATGCATACAAACTCACAAAGAAGAAGATACAGAGTGAAGAAGACACAAATTCGAATTTCTGTGCACTCTATTCTCACAATGGCAAAAAGTTCTTTACAAAGAGTCACATTTGACTTATATACTAGTGCCCTAAAAATGGTCCTTTCACACAAGAGACCGGCACTTTATTCACTAAAAGACTAATTTCCTACTATTTTACATGGGTAAGCTTCTAATCTTCTGTGGGGATGCATCTAGAGGACTCCTCTAGTGCCTTTACAACGGAAAATATATTACAAGAATGATTATGATACAAAAATATGATGTCCAAATCGGAAAAATTTTGGGGCCCGTCTTTTTTTCTGCTTTGTACTTCCTTTAGCTCTGCAACACAAACCCTTTCCCTTCAACATGCACCTTGTCATCTCCATGATGGTTTGATTTTGATGTTTTGCAACACCATTCCATTGAGGGCTATGTGCCAGTGTGAGTTGATGCTTGATTCCTTTACTCTTGCAGAAATCTTCACACTTTCTTGATATGAACTCACCACCCCCATCTATCCTGAATTTCTTCATCTTCTTCCCTGTTTCAGTTTCAACAAGCTAAAGCCATTCTTTAAACTTACCAAAAGCTTGAGCCTTATCATGAAGGAAGTACACCCACATCTTCCTGCTATAATCATTGAAAAGTAACATGAAGTAGGTTGTGTAGGCATCTTTCCACAAAAACCATCATGCACCAACTCTAGGATAGCTTGCCCTATTCTTGCTTTCTTGTCGAAATGCCTTCCTCTATTGCTTTCCCATCATGCAAGCTTCACATGGCTCCTTCATTTCTGCAATCAAAGGTAGGTGTGCAACCATACCCTTGCAATGCATCTCCTTCAGTACAGGGTATCAGATGTGGCAGAATCTCTCATGTCATGGCTTACTTGTGCCCATGTTTGTAGTGGTTGTAAGAGCACACAACTCATACAGGTTGTTCCTCCTTATGCCAATCCCAACAATGTTGTTGTTATTGTCCATAATCTTAGCTCCTATCTTTTTGAAAGATACTTGATTACCTTGATCAGTTATAGAAGCTACTAAATTTCATTTCATTTGTGGATTATACAACACATTTGAAAGCTTTCTGACATTACCATTAGAGTTAATGAAAGAAACCATACCTTCACCCTTTGCATGACATCTTGCATTATTGCCTACCTTTATTGTAATGGGTTCCTTTAGAGGCTGTAAGGAACTATAAAGGTCTTTTTTGCTCGGCATGTGATGAGATGCACCACTGTCCAACACCCATGAGTCATCCGTACTTGAATCTTCAGTTAAGGAGCACACCTCCTCTATCGTAACAAATAATTGAAGCTCTATTTCTGCTGTGTTGGTAGACTCTTTGATTTTGCCACCTTTTTAAGAGCCACTCTTCTCTTTGGCCTTCTTGATGTGATAGTCTTGGATCTTTGTCCTTTCTTCTTGCAAAGGAAACACTCTCCCTTGAACTTCTTTTTGTCGTTCTTCTTTTTCTCTCCATCTTTTGAAGAGTCTGCTTTGCCTCCTCTGGCATTCGTTGTGAATGTAGCATCACCTTTGTTGGCACCACTTCTTTCCATGAGCCACAACTCCTCCTCCATGAGTAAGGCACCAGATTCTTCAAAGGTTAGTGGTTGAGGTCTGATTTGAGTATAAAGAGCAGTTACCAAACCATCAAACATAACAATTTTTATGGCGATGCACCATAGCGTGCTCCCCTTCTTGAGAGCTCTAAGACGATATCCTCAAAGTAAAAAACTGAGCTCCAAGCACTGCACATGGTACTCTGCATAGAGGCTATACAATATGGAGAAAAACATAGTACACAAGGAGCACAAGCATAGATTTCTTAGGTGTTACAAATGTGGTTGAACTTACAGTCTTTGGCTGACTAGTCCACTATATGTTTTATTAAAGAACATATACAAAGAAGTGTCCGGTGGCCATTTGGACTTTCATGTGGACGCTAACGGTAAAAATCCCCCACTAAAAGCCAATATGGGCAAAGTAATTATGGTAGAAAAATAAAGAATGATAAAGAATACCTGAGTGTAAGTATACAAACTATACCTCCCACCTGATGGGCATGTTACAAAGTATACAAGTGACTGTGTAAGATCATGAATCAAGTAATCCCCATCAAGTGACAAGAGTGTCAAAAGGTATCCTCTGGTAGAGCTTTAGTCAAAGAATTTATAGCATTATCTTGAGTGGGAATCTTCTCAAGAATAATGCACTCAGTGGCTAGCAATCTCTAATGAAGTGATACCTCACCTCAATGTGCTTGGTCTTTGCATGATAGACTAGATTCTTAGCGAAAGCAATCGCACTCTGATTATCACCGAGCAAACAAGGCACATGCTAAGGTAAACCCATATCACAAGCAAGATGAGAAAGACATAATGCTTCCTTACATGCCTCACTTGCTGCAACATACTTTGACACTTGTATATTCTTGAAGATGAGATCTCCAAGAGATAGCACCTCCAGCAAAATGAAAAATGTACCATGATGTAGACTTATGATTGTCTACACAACCATCATAGTCAGAATCCATGTAACCAATAATGGATTCTTTCCCTCTACCTAAGCATAGACACTTGTCGTTAGTGTCACTGAAATATCTCAAAATCATCTTGACTGCTTCCCAATGCTTCTTGCTAGGATTACATATATTTGCTCACAACTCCCACTGCAAATGCAATGTCTGGTCTCATAGCTAGCATAGCATACATGAGACTACCAACAACAGACTGATAGGGAATTTTGGTCATGAATTCCTTGTCCTCATCTAATTTGGGGCAATCATCCTTGCTCAATTTCACATATTTGGGTAAAGTTGTACTCAATGCCTTTCCACCCTACATATTGAACCTGTGAAGTACTTTGGATATGTACTCACTTTGAGACAAGTATATGCATCTTTTAATCCTACCATGAGTAATGCGCATGTCAAGAATATGTTTGGCATCCCCAAATCCTTCATATCAAATGTCTTACTCATCTTCTTTTTGAGAATTGATAAGTCATAAGAGGACTTACTAGCAATCAACATATCATCGACATAAAGTATCAAGCATATGAAGCTACCATCTGAGCATCTCTTTGTGTAGAGACAATGATCCTTATTGCTTTGAGAATAGCCTTGAGACTTCATAAAAGCATAAAGTGTTTGGTACCATTGTCTAGGGGAATTTTTAAGTACATACAAGCTCTTCTTGAGCTTACAATCTAGACTTTCCTTGCCAAGAACTACATAACCCTCTGGATGTTCCATATAGATATCATTTGTAAGATTTCCATGCAAGATAGTAGTTTTCACATCCATTTGGACTAGCTCTAAGTCCTCCATTGCAACAAATCCAAGCAACCTGTGTAGGATAGTCATCTTGACCACTGGAGAGAAGATTTCCTTGAAATCGACACCATGTTGTTGCTTAAAACCCTTTGCAACAAGTCATGCTTTATACTTTGGAGAAGCACCATCTGATGTGAATTTCAGCATATATACCCATTTACATGGTAAAGCTTTCGTGCCCTTTGGCAAAGGTACCAAATCCCAAGTACCATTCTTGTGAATAGAATCCAACTCACTCTTCATGGCATGCTCCCACTTGACATGATCCTCTATTTGCATAGCCTCTTTGTAGCAAGAAGGCTCACCGACATCTATTAACATGACAAAATCTAAACTTGGAACATATCTATCAGGTGGATGTGAGACACGTGCAGAGCGTCTCAATGTTTGTTGAACAAGAACATTTGCAGACTGATATGATCGGACATTCTCTTGAACGTCCCTATGTGCAACATTTTTATGCATGCTAACTAGAGGACCAATATCCTCAAACACCACTCTTCTCACTTCAACCTCCTTAATGGGCTGTTTATGCATCTTAGACTCATTGAAAATGACATTACTACTTCTCATCACTAACCCTATTCAGGATCCCATAAGTGATATCCAAATCAAGAAAAATGCATTTCTTTGACTTATGGTCCAACTTTTGTCTAAGATTCTTGGGTATATGATCATATGCTTCACACCCAAAAACTTGAAGATGATCACAATATGGTGGCTTCCTTGTCCATAACTCTTGTGCCACTTTCAGACCTTTGGCAATACTAGGTGAAAGGTTAATCACATGAACTACAATCATGAACTACCCAAACACCTGATGAAAGGTTTGCATGATGCAGCATAGAGACTACTCTATCTTGAATAGTTCTATTTATCTTTTCAGGTACACCATTCTGTACTCGAGTGTAAGGAGCAGAAAACTCTCTGCGAATTCCTCTAGATTGGCAGAAAAGGTTGAATTCATGTGAGGTATACTCACACCCATTATCTAAACGTAAAGCTTTGAGCTTAGTTCCTTTTTTAGTCACATTTGTGAATAAAAAGGAAAGAAAACATAGGATTCCACCTTGTTCAAACTTTGAACATTAATTACAGTAATGTTTAGAAGAAAGTGGAAGATTTGCATGAGGATTGCATGCACCAATGTCATGTATCTGATTCCATGTGGATCTAAAAATCAATTTGGTCCACATGATGGTAGTGCCTATCCACCTATTAAAGAAGAAGGATGGGTCAATGAGGTTGTATATCGATTATCGAGGTTTGAAAACGGTTATGATTAAGCATAAATATCTAATGCTTTGAATAGATGACTTGTCTGATCAGTTGAAAGGACCAAGGATATTTTCAATTTTAAAGCTTGATCTTCGACAAGGATACCACCAAATCAAGATGAAGTATGAAGATGTCCCTAAATAAACTCATAACTAACTATGGACATTATGAATTCTTAGTCATGCCTTTTGGACTAACAAATACCTCACCTGGTTTTATGATTGTGATGAATGCAATACTAAGAACATAGTTAGGAAGATTTTTAGTTGATTTTCTCGATGTCATCCTTCTCTATGGTTAAGATACAACCACCCATTTGGAACACTTGGAGAAGATCTTCCAAGTCCTAGGAGAGAATACATTATATGACAAAGAATCGAAGTGTGAATTCATTTCATAAGAAAGATATCTTGGACACATTATACTTGAGAAAGGAATTCAAGTAGATCATTAAAAGATCCAAGCTATCCTTAACTAAACACACCCCAAAAACACTATAGAAGTTCAAAGTTTTTAAAGGTTAGCAAGATACTATAGAGAGTTTGGATCAAACTTTGCTAAGGTTTTTATCCCTTTATTTGAAAATCTAAAGGGAAAACCTAAAAGCCTTACCTGTGATAAGGAACATGTAGAAAGTATGGAAGGACTTAAGAAAGCCATAATATTAGTCTCGATCCTACAAATTGTAGACCCAAATGAACCCTTTGTGGTTGAAACTGATGCAATTGAGTTATCAATAGGAGCTGTGTTGAATCAAAATGATCGGCTGATTGCTTTTGAAAATTAAAAGCTAAAATCATCTTAATGGAACTATTTTACATATAAAAAAAACTTTATGCCATTATGCATGCGCTAAAGAAGTGGTGACATTACTTTTTTTGCACCAAAGTAGCTATAGTTTTTGATGAAGCAAGTATCAAGTGGTTGGCAAACCAATGTGAGTTAAAAAGCAGAAAGGCAAGATGGGCCGAGATACTTAAATAGTTTGACTATGAATGTAGATATCAAAGAGGAAAGCTCAATGTAGTTGCAGATGCTTTAAGTCAGATGCCTATGTTAAATTCTCTAATCTTCATACAAATCTCCAATGATTTGATGGATTTGATGAAATATAAGAATAAAAAAGATCCAAGTTTTTAAGAAACTTGGAAAAGAGTTCTTAATCAACGTAGAAAAATTTTCATCTCAAGACAAGTTTAAATAGTAAAACATTCAAGATGAATACTTGTTATACAAAGGGAGGATTTGTGTACCTTGTGAAAAAGAACATAAAAGGAAAACTTTGTTTGAGTGCCATGATGCCCCTAGTGCCAATCATTGGGGAATCAACAAAACTTATGAATTGGTCAAAAAATTTGTTTGTTGGCCAAATGTTCATAAATATGTAATGAATTATGTACTTAAATGTACAAAATTTTGAGTAAATAAAGTGGAGAAGTTCAAGGCTGTTGGCTATTAAACCCTTTGGAAATCACCAGTGATAAATGGGAGAATATTTCCATGGAATTTATTAGGGGCTTACCTTCAATCCAAAAACTATTGGTGCAATAGAATCCGAGCCCACATACTTGAATGATTAGTATATTTCTCATGGAGCCTTATATGATCAATCCCTTTTAAAATCAATTACATTTACCTTTATAAAAGAGTCCTACATCCATGATGAAGTTAGGAAGCATCAAATCTCGTAATTGATTGATGATAGAATATATTCTATAGTTTAGGATTTACTTTTAGGTAGACTTTTGAATTTGAATTCAAAAGATTGGCTCCAAAATCAACTATAAAAAGAGGATCAAATGACTCGCATGCCATCTCGACTTCAAGAGATCATTTGAAAGGGATACATTGTGAATTGAAATCTCACTCCAAGATCACTCACTTCCCTCATATTGTGCAATAGATTATTGCCAATGACATTGTATTTATATCTGATCTAGTACATGCATTTTCATTATATCTTCACTTCACTTCTCTGCCATGATTACATCAATACAGTGATCTTCTCAGAGGTTGTTCTCAGTGTATCATTGATCATTTGAGGTTTTCAAAGCATCATAGTGTCTAGTTTATGGCTACAAAATCTCATTATCATTGCTTCTCTATATCCTCAGATATTATCATTTCTTTACTCTCTGGTCTATTGACTAATGCATCCCAAAATTGTCGGGGCACTCCTATGATTTGCTAAACATCATACTCAGTGTGTAGCTCATCATTTTATTGAAATCACTCATGATTGGTAGATGTCTAAGTTAATTAGAAATCACCAAAAGGAATTAGACTAATTGCTACTATGCTTAGAGCACTGTTCAATATACTAAATAGGTGTAAAGACAAAAATAGCAAGTCTATGACCTTGGATCAATTTCCCATCTATCTATTTTGATCCAATGATTAGTGGATCATGTTGCAAACAACATAGGTGATTATTTATGATCATTATCAAGATTAAGAGGCCCACTACACTCTCCAACAATTGTTCTTGGCTGGTGTGAAGTAGGTTTAAGCAACACCACTTCATCCCTGAAGACCATCCACCATCTCCTCCAACAGTGGTATCAAAGCCACAATAAGCAAGATGGGAGATGGATTTCCATCATTCATTGACAAATTGGATAGAAGAAACTACTTAGCATGGTCACTAAGGATGCAAGCCTATCTTCAAGGGAGAAGTCTATATGGATACATCTCTGGAGATGAAGAGATGCCAACATTCAGTAGCAAACATCAACCCATAAGGGAAGAGCAAGAAAGGTTGACCATATGGTGTGCAAAAGATGATCTTGCTAGATCGTACCTACTAAACTCAATATCTGATTTCTTATTACCTCACATTAGGAATAGCAAGACCTCCCAAGAAATTTGGGAAGTACTCTCATCATATTTCTCATCAAATACAAGAGCTAGGAAGAACCAACTATGGGTGGAGTTTACAAACCTAAAGAAGCAACCAAAACAAAGTGTGGTTGACTATGTGACCAAGATGAAGGATGTGGCTAACCAAGTTGCAAGCATTGGAGGGGAGATAGAAGAAGAACACATAGTAAGGCAGATCACCGATGGCATCAAAACTGATGATAAGTGGGAGTCCTTCACGAAAACAATGCACCTTTATATGGATATGAAAATATCTGAGCTTAACACCTTGATGGGGCAACTCTTCACCCATGAGACAAAGCTCAACAAGAATGGTGACAACTCTAGAGATAATCAATCTTCTGCCCTTTACTTAGATAGAAATAAAAGTAAGGATAAGGGTAAAAACAAAAAGAATGAAGAAGAGGCTAGTACCTCTCAAGTTAACTACACAGGTAGAGGAAGAGATACTAGAGAAAGGGGTTACGTGGAACAAGGCAATCATAGACAATAAAGGAACAAAGATGGGCAAGTGCCCATACTGTAAACACAGCTTTGATGGCTGATCTCATTCAAGAACAAGCCAAGGAACCAACCAATGTGGAAGAAGCACTCCACAATCCGAATTGGAGGGCTTCCATGCAAACAAAATACAACAATATCATGAAGAATGGAACTTGGGAGCTAGTGGATCGGCCCACTAAGCATAAATTCATTGGCACTAAGTGGTTCTAGAAGCTAAATTAAAAGGCTGATGGTACTTTGGAAAAGTACAAAGCAGGACTTGTTGCACAAGGATATTCACAAGTTGAAGGCATTGACTTTTGTGAATCATTTTCCTCAATTGCAAGGTTGAATACTACCTGACTAGTACTAGGTGTGGCTACACATAAGCAATTGCCTATCTATCACATGGATGTCAAATTAGCATTCCTAAATGGAAACCTCAAGGAGTAGGTATATGTGCCTCAACCCCTAGGGTTTGAGGCTCCCCATTTAGAGAACAAGGTATGTAAGCTCAAGAGGGCATTGAGCATGGTACCAGTGGATAGATAAGTATCTCTTGGATCTAAGTACTCTATGTAGATGACCTTGTGATTACAGGAAATGATGATGCTCTTCTTCAACAAATGAAAGATGTCTTGAGTTCAGAATTTGAAATGATAGACTTGGGCTTAAAGCATTGTTGCTTAGGCCTTGAAGTTTGGCAAGAACCAAGAAAGATTTTCATCTCTCAACAAAAGTCTGCAAGACAAATATTGAAGGTATTCAACATGGAGGATTGCAAAGAAATTTCTACACCTATGGAGATCAACAGAAAACTATCTATTGAAGATACTTCACCTCCAGTGGATATTGGAAGATATTAGGAAATTTGTTGGAACTCTCATCTACATGTGCAGTAGTAGACCATATATCTCTTATGTTGTTGGAGTGGTAAGCAAGTCCTTAAGCATGGCCCAGGTTGAGCATTACATAGTATTTAACACTAGTAAGCCCTTCATCTAGAGTCTATCTAGATTGCCATCTAAGCTCCACATCAGGAGCGCACGAGTGGACAACACCATCATAATTGCATTATGCTCAACAATATGAGAATTTGAGTTCTCTATCTCTTAGTTTGCGTCTATCTTTGTCTACGTTTTCTTTCTCTCAACTCTCTATACTGGTCTATTCCGCTGTGTTGTTATTTTCTTACACCATCTACTTTGTGTTTCACTTTCCAAATCCACTTAGTTCTAATTACCTTCTTCTTTGGTGGTAAATCAATGTTAGCAGCCGGTGTGGATGACCACTTCAATTGTAAAAATGTATTTATTATGTAATGGGAAAAAGGGGAACTTGTGGAGATTCTAAGAGTTTTTGGAGTCTATAATGTTCAATGCTTATTGTATTCGGGAAGTTCGTAACGGTGTGTGCGGATTACGAAGTAGTTCGGTGACATTCAATACGGTGCACATTCCGAAAGTAACGAGTACGAAGAACAAAGATACGCAAAACGCCTAAGTTTGTGAAGTCTGTAAGATGCTATTCAGAGAATGATTTGTACAAAGATGATGTAATCCAGTTCTATGTTTTTTGAGTAATCAAAGACTTTATTCTCTAATTCCGTTATCCTATCCTATTTATATTTTGTTGGTGTGACAAAGTGTTGTGGTATATAGGTCATATAAATGTATTGTAAGGAACAAAAACACATGTTTATGAATATTGTGTATTCATAGATCCCCATTCTCGAACCTATGATTGGGTCCTATAGTATTGCATTGAACACCACAGCCCAAACATATTGGCAACCACGATGGGATTCGAGAGTTAAGATCCCATAATTGGTAATCATGGTTCAGACTCGCAGCTCTCTACACAGGCAAGCAGGGTATAAAAGCTTGCACACTTTATCGAATTCGGCTTATTTGGTGAGTGTGCTTTCCCAAGAGAAAAAGGACTGGTTTGACAGTAGAGGATTATTTCAGTGCACCATGTTAGATTGGAGGAGCATTCGACCTCACCCACAGGCAAAAGATATTGCAATGGAGATAGCCCAGTAGACTGATGGTAATGACATCAACACACAGGAAATCAGTATTAGAATAGGGCAAGAAGTCTTTCAGTTGTTGTCTGCATTAATCGTAGAAAGATTTAAGGTCACGAACAATGGGATCACAACCAGCACTGAGTCTGTGGAAGCAACAAAAATCTATGAATTACTTGGTAAGCCACGTTTAGGTGAATACGGATTTGCACAGCTCCCCGATGAGAACCCTTTGAAGCTCGACTTGCTACTGATGACAATGACCATCAAGCTGCAAGCAAAACACTATGGAATATCTCAAAAACTCTTTGCATTGGTAAAAGAATCTACTAAAACGTAGGTAAATTGGGTTGAAATCATTTTCCAAAAATTAAAGAAAGAAGTTCGATGACTCTTCAGATGAACTAGCTGAGCAGTGAATGCGGTGTTAGATTCTAAAGTGGGTGTAGTTGTCACTCGACTTTTTACAGAGACACCAACATACTTACCTCAAGAATACACAGTATGCTCGGTAAAAATTTTCTTGCAGATCATTAAGAAGAGAGCGGCAAAGTGGAAGCCAATGGGAGAGACTTCTCATGAGCAAACAGAAACGGAGAGAGATGAGGATGAGGAGTTCCGGAGGCAACAGGTGGAGGAAAATCAAGGGTGGGAAGCTGAGATAAAGGCCAAGGAAGAAGCTAAGAGAAAAGCCAGGGAAGAAGCAGAGGGGAAGGCAAGAGAGGAAGAGGCAACATGAGAGCAATTGGAAGAAGAAAGGTGACAAAAGTAGGAGGAAGAAGAATCCAAGAGAAGAGAAGGGGAAGAAAGGGAAAAAAGGGATGTCGAGGAAGAAAGATGCAAAAAACGACAACAAGACCAACGAGATCGTTCAGGAGGATCATCCCGCAAAATTTTGGCCTTACACACATTTTCATCTTGCAGACTCATAGATAGGTGGAAAAATGAAGAAGGAAAAGTAAAGTTGCATGCAGTGTGGTGCAGTGATTATATATATCCCTGGATGTATAACAATGAAATGGTTCGACTAGAGCTACTTGGTGAATTGGCCAGAGGATTAATGTGGAATGCTGTGAAGTTAGAAGAGTTCCAAAACAAGTATAATATTATGATTGTTAAAAAAGATAAGTGGTTAACGAAGACAGCTAATTTTATTAAAGAGCTCAATTAACTTTAGATCAAAGTAGAAGCCGCAAGAACAGAAAATGTTGCTAGGGATAGTGTAGTTCATGAAGAAATAATGGATGATTTAAATGAAGCTCTAATAGAGAATAACACTTTGAGAGTAACTATTGAACAAAAATAAAAAATTATTCCATAATTCAAGCGAAAGTGGGTCAGATGCAAAAGGTGCAACACAAATTGAAGAAAAGCAATAAGGAGTTGGCAGTCAAGTTAAAGAAGACAAAGGAAGAAATGCAAAAATTAAAGGAACGGGTAAAAGAGCAAAGCAGGGAGATAAAACATCAAAGCATTTTGATTGCGGAAGTGGAAGAAAGATTGGCAGTATGGAATTCAGAGTTTACTACTTTAGAAGAAAAGCTCCATACTATTCAGGAGAATTTAGATATAGTGTCGACACAAGTTGCAAGGATTCCGGAATTCAAGAAGCAAGTCAATCAGTGGAAGCAACATTGTAATGATGCAAATGCAGTTTTGGCAAATAAAGAAGTAGAGGTGGAGAAGTTGAGAAAGGACGCAATAGTTTTGGAATTAACCTATAAAGAAACTTTAGAGAAAGTTACGAAATCAATGGCAGAATATATAACTAAGTTATCCAATGTTACTACAACTTTCAATAACTTATTAGATGGATTTCAGAAGCGGATACCGGAACTAGAAGCATGTGTGATTAGTTGTATAAGCTCTATCTAGCAACTCTCTCTAATGCCGTAATCCTATCCTGTTTATATTTTGCTAGTGTGACCAAGTATTGTGGTATAAAGGTCATATAAATATACTGTAAGGAACAGAAACACATGTTTATGAATACTATGTATTCCTAGATCCCCGTTCCCAAACCTATAATTGGGTAGTGTAGTATTTCATTGAACATCAAAGCCCAAACATCAACCAATTCCTAGGTGTCATGCTTTAGTATGCTATCATACTCAACCTTCATTGCTACTCTCCACTTAGGATCTTTGAGTGATTCATCTATAGTAGTGGGTTCTTTTACTAATCCCGTGATTTCAGCCATAAGAGCCATATTGAAAATATGACGGGAGGCTCTTTGTTGCTCCTCAATCCTCCTTGATCTATGCAACCCATCTGAAGATGACTATACCAATTTGAGGGTTATAGTTATCAAAGAGTTGTTCTACCCACCTTGGTAGTGGCTTACACTATGTGGCAACAATGGATTGGATTTTTGGTGGAGGAATGTCATTTTCTGATGTGTCCTCCCCATCGATCTTGACTTGTTTATGGGAAGGCACAAGGTGAGTTGTTTCTTCAGCTAATGAGATAGTGGATTTACCTTTGCTATCCACTAGGTGTGTTTGCTCATCAAATACCACATCATGGCTAACAATAATCTTCTTTGCCTCTAGATCCCAAAGTCTATATGCTTTAGAATCTTCACTATATCCTAAGAAGACATATTTTCTACTTTTTAATCCTAACTTATTTCTTGTTGATTCAGGCTAATGTGCATAACAAAAACATCCAAAAATTATGAAATGCCTAACTGAAGGCTTTTTACCAGAGTACACTTCTTTAGGAGTAATGTCCATTAGTGCCGTTGTGTAGCATCTATTCAAAATGTACATATTTGTATTAATTGTTGTTGCCCAAAATGAATCAGGCATATCTTGAGCTTTCAGCATGCAATGGGCCATTTCAACTACTATCCTATTTTGTCTCTCAACAACATCATTTTCACGTGCGGGTTGCGTTAAGCTGACTCTTAATTCCATTAGCATTATAGTAGTTATTGAATTCTAGAAGAATTATCCTCCTCGATCAGCACATAACTTCTTTAGTTTCCTACTTGTTTCATTTCCAGCAATCTTGTGCCACATCTTAAATTTGTAAAATGCATGAGCCTTCTCTCAAATAAAATACACCCACATCTTTCTGATGATATATTTAGCTAGTGATGTGTGTGAACACACTAGGACCGCTAGGGCACTTTTTTCCCTCTTTAGGAGGTTTTTTCCCCCCAAGCTTGTATATATGCCTATTGCCCTTTGGGTTACTCATTTATGTACATTCTAGTGGTAATACATTTAGTATTGTGTGTTGTGCTCCAAGCTTCTTGTTCTTTCTTGTGTTGTTTGCATGCTTCCGCATACCTCGAACTCCAACAATTGGTATCAGAGCAGGTCGTCGCTTCATCTAGGGCATCCTCAACAGAACTCGAAGTCTACTACAAGTCTACTACAAGCATAAGCATCTCGAAGTCTACTACAAGTTTAGCAGAACTCGACATGGTAGTTTAGTTCAACTTTTTGGGATAGAGTCAATTTTCTACATCAGGGTATTTTCGTCACTAGCCATGGCTGAAAGCAATGATGTATCCCATATGTTGGCTATTGAGGATAAGTTGGACGGTACCAATTACCCATTGTGGGCTTATATGATGCATCATGTATTAGTTGCAAAAGGACTGGAATATTATCTAGGGTGTTGAAAAATGTCCTATTACACCTACAAACATGGTTGCTGAAGGTGATGCAGATGGTGTTGAAGATGATGATATTCTTCATGTTCATATTCGTGTTATGATTCTTGTTGCACCTACTGCAAAGCAAATTTGTTGGGATGGCAGAGATGCTCAGGCACATGCATTGATAGCCTTGCCTGTCAAACATGCCATTATTCCTCACATTTGCTATTGTAGAATGGCTAAGGATGCTTGGGATACACTTACCACTTTATACCAGGCAAGGAATGAGGCTCATGTTTCTTACCTCTAAAAACAATTGGAGAGTGAGCACATGACTAAAGGAGATTCCATGGATAATTTCATGACAAAAATAAAAATTTTGAAGGAGTAGTTGATTTCTATTGATGAAGTCTTTCTTGATTGTTCACTTGTGTAGACTATTTTGAATGGTCTTCCCAGTTCATACCAAAGCTTTGCTTCTACTCTTTGTTTGATGATGAAAGGAAATCCAAATGCCTTGACATTTGAGGAGTTAGTCTCTGTTCTATTGCAGGATGATCACTCTAGGCAGAACAGATCCATTATGTGTGTTGCAAATCAAGCTTTCCTGGCTAGTTAGAAGGGCAAAGGTAAATGGAGCTCTTCTACTACTAAGCAAAAATCTACTAATTCTGCACAATTAAAGAAGGAGGACAGAGAGGAGAAGAAAACAGAAAAGTAGAAATTTCTTTTGCAAGTACTATAAAGCAAATGATCATGTCATAGACTGCTATCCAAAACTCGCTGCAAAAGAGGCAAAGAAGAAAGAGGTTGGAATGGTTATTGCAGAGACCTCTACATCAAAAATAGAGCCTGCTAATCTTGTGTAGAATGAAGAATGTGTGTTTACTATTGTTTGCAGTTTTGACCCATCTTCTCATGAGCAGTGTATGTCTACAGTAGACTCAGATGTTTGGTACTTTGATAGTGGGGCAACAAAAAATATTACCTCCTAGTGCAGTTTCTTCACTTCATTTCATCTTGCCCCTATAGGGAATACTATCACATACACAAAAAACTCCTCTTATCCTATCATGGGAGTTGGTAAGATCATTTTGAATATCGCTTATGGTAGTTCTTTTACATTCTTGAATGCTTTATTTGTGCCAAGGATCAAGAAGAATCTGTTATTAGTTTCAGCTTTAGCCAAGATTGGCTTGGTTGTGAAATTTGTTGATGATAGATATACGCTTTGGTCATCTAAATTTTGCTAGTTTGCTATGCCTACAGAAATCTAAAATGGAGTCCTCTTTGCCCAAACTCGAGCCACCCAGTAAAGATGTTTGTCAAGGCTATATTTTGGGCAAAATGCAGTGTTTATCATTCCCAAAAGATGGTTCAGTTCGAGCTACTAAAAAATTGTACCTTGTTCACTATGATGCCTATGATCCTATGTAGAAACATTCTTTTGGGAATTATCTTTACTTCATGACTTTCATCGATGATTTTTCCAAGCATGCATGGGTATATCCATTGAAAGCAAAGTCCAAAGTTTTTATGTGCTTCAAATAGCTTTTGGTTTTGGCTGAAAATCTATCAGCATGTAAAATAGGCAGCCTCCATTCTGATCGAGGGGGGGAATATATGTCTTCTAGCTTTAATGCATTTTTGGCTTAATGTGGGATAAAACTGCAGTGTACAGTGCCATATACACCTCAATAGGATGGAGTCAATGAATAGAAGAACAAGTCACTCATGGAGATGGTGAGGTGTATGGTCAAGAGTCAGGCTTTACCTCATAGTTTCTGGCTTGAGGTTGTCATTTGTGAAACATATGTACTTAATAGGTTTCCCACTAAAGCATTGCATTCTATCACTCCTGATGAGGCTTCGCATGGTCACAAGCCATCTATTGCTCATTTGCATGCTTTTGGTTGTCTGGCATATGCATTAGTGACTAAACAACAATGCAAGAAATCGGATGATAGTATGTTTGTTGGGTACAATTCTAAAAGTAAAGACTATCATCTGTATCGTCCACAAGGTAAACACATTTTGGTTAGTCGTGATGTTGTTTTTGTGGAAGATGCTATTGAGCCATTACTTTAATGTACTAAGGAGACATCAGTTAGCTCAAAAGACATGTATGACACTTTGCTCCCTCTTTTTACAAGTGGACAGTCTAATGTTGGTCCTAATGAGGCAACATCTCAGCCTTTACAGGTGTCATGTGATGATACAAATCATTCCATTTCTGATGCAGATTTACATGATGCACTTGTTGATGAGAGAGCTGATATTGAGGAGGCAAAAACTATGCCAAAATGGCTGGTGCAAACTTTGCATGATAGAAATATAGATGCATCTCTGTCATACCATTCTCATTCAGAGTCTCATATGCCTCTTTTGCATCAGATTGCTATGCTATGGCTACCTCTAGTCTCTATGATGAGAGTGAACTTGTTTCGTTTGATGAAGTACAAATTTTTTAAAATTGGATGGCTCCTATGCAATCAAAATATGATGTTATCATGAACAATGGTACCGGGTCTTTATGTGACTTGCCTCTTGGCAAGAAGGCCATTGGCACTAAGTGGGTATTCAAGCTAAAGCATAAGCCTGATGGAACAATTGACAGGTATAAGGCTAGGCTTGTTGCAAAGGGTTATGCATAGGAAAGAGGCATTGATTTTGATAAGACCTTTGCACCTACATGCCAAATGACTACTGTTACTAGCATCTGTGCACTTGCAACTCATCATGGTTGGAATGTACATCAGTTGGACATTAAAGCTATACTTCTAAATGGTGACTTGCATGAAGAAGTGTATGTTTTTCAGCCCCGTGGCTTTGTGCAAAAAGGGCATGAAAACCAGGTGTGCAAGTTAAAGAAGGCATTATATGGTTTAAAGCAAGCACCATGTGCTTGGTATTTAAAGATCCATGCCTATCTCATTGCACATGGTTTTGAGAACAATCCAATGAGAGCACCTTATATGTTAAGCGTGCAAATGATGTGCTTCTGATCATTGTTATGTATGTTGATGACTTGCTGCTTATTAGTCCTCATGAGAAGCATATTGTTGATTTCAAGGTTGATTTGCATGCTTCATTTGAGATGTCTGATTTAGGGTATTTGCATCATTATTTGGGCATTCACTTAATGCAACTTGATGGCAGAATAGCTTTGTGTCAAACCTATTGCCACTCCTATGGAGACAGGTTTACGATTGAGTCTTCATAATTCTGGAGATGCATTCGATGCTTTTCTCTATCAAAAAGTTGTTGGATGCTTGATTTACTTATGCATTACTTGGCCAAATATTTAGTTTGTTGTCTCATAGATGAGCAGGTTTATGCATTGCCCAGGTTTCAAGCATTGGCAGGCGGTTAAGCACATCTTTCGCTACTTAAGTGGTACCTAGCTACTTGGATTGTTTTATCCCAAGGGGGGATCACTAGTGTCAGATTTACATGCTTTTTTTTACTTTGACTAGGTTGGTTGCTATGACACTCGTACGTCCACTGGTGGCTTTTGCTTCATGCTTGGTAGCTCATGTATATCCTATTGAGCAAGAAGTAGCCTACTCTGGCCACTTCTAGTTGTGAGGCTAAGTATAGGGCAGCTTTCACAACGACTTTTGAGTGTATGTGGCTCAAATGCCTTATGGTTGATTTGGGTGTTGGTCAGTCTTCTGCCACCACCATCTTCACTAACAGTTAGAGTGCATTTGCAATTGCGAGGGACCCTATGTTCCATGCTTGCACTAAGCACATTGAGGTGCATTATCATTATGTCAGGGAGAGGTTCTCTGCTGGAGAGATATGCTTGGCATATGTGCCCATGCATGAGAACCTTGCAGGCCTTTTCATGAAGGCTTTGCCTAGGGAGAAGTTTGAAGCTTTTCGCAAAGCTTTTGGCTTACTTCCTTTTTTGGATTGATTCCACATACCTTGGCACTTCCTTATACATGAGTGGGAGCTCCTTGTTCACTACATCATGCCTAGGGGGGATTGGTTGATATATTTAGGTAGTGATGTGTGTGAACACACTAGGACCACCGGGGCACTTATTTCCCTCTTTAGGAGGTTTTTTTCCCCAATTTGTATATATGCCTATTGCCCTAATGGGTTACTAATCTTTGTACATTCTAATGGTAATATATTCAGTATTGTGTGTTGTGCTTCAAGCTTCCTTCTTCTTCTTTGTGTTGTTTGCATGCTTTCGTAGACCTCAAACTCCAACACTTTCTACTATAATTATGGACTATCAACAAAAAGTATAGAGATCCTCCCAAAGGAGTAGAAATTTTACACCAGAGATGAGCATGTACCAACTCTAGAAGAGCTTGAGCTTGATTGCTATTATCTTTAGGAAATGCCTTCCTTTGTTGCTTGCCCATCATGCAAGCTTCACATGGTTCTTGCAAATCTGAAAATGTAGGTAAATGTGTTACCATCCCTTTTCTTTGCATCTCTTTGAGAATAAAAAATCCAAGATGGCAAAAACATTGATGCCAAATTCTACTTATGTCTTTGTCCTCTATAGCAATAAGGGTGCTCAACTCATACACGTTATCTTTTCTCACTCCTTTTCCTATATTATTACCTGCTCCATCCAAAATTTTTGCACTATCCTTTTTGAAATGTACTTCAAGGCCACGATATGTTATGGAAAAAATTGATAATAGATTTTCTTTTTAGTCTAGGAATATACAAAACATTAGAGAGTTCTCTCCCAACACCAATGGTAGCAATAAAAGAGATGGTTTTTGTTCCTTCAGTTGGACATTTAGAGTCATTTTTGACCACAACATTGATGGGTTCCTATAGAGGCATTAAGGAATTATGCCAATCCTTCTTGTTGTTCATGTGGCGACATGCTCCACTATCTAATATCCAAGGTTCATCCACATGAGTTTGGGTAGATGTACATACCTCCTCTATGGAAACACATATTTCAAGCACTGTGTTGTTTTCCAATGTAAGAAAATAACAACACAATGGAATAGACCAGTACACAGAGTTGAGAGAAAAACACAAACAAAGATAGATGCAGACTGAGAGATAGAGAACTCGAATTCTCATATTGTCAAGCATAATGCAATTATAACCATGGTGCTATCCATCCATGTGCTCCCAATGTGGAGCTTAGATGGTGATTTAGACAGACTCTAGATGAAGGGCTTACTAGTGTGCAATGCTCTGTAAAGCTCAACCACTTATATAGCTTTTACCAAGGGGAGTCGATATAGATAAATGTATACAAGAGATAATAATTGGCAAAATATACAATCGAGCAATATCTCCATGACCAAAAGTCCTATCGTCTTGGCCCTATGGGCCCGGGGGATAGCCCCCCTAGACCCTGCAAAAGGGGGCAAGCTCCTCCCTCTACACTCCCCCCATTAAGGTTCTATGGGGAAACCATGTGACACCACAAGGCCTTTCTTTTTGCCGTGAATGGCAACCCAATGGCTCCAAAATGCCCTAGCTAACCAAATGATAGGCTCACAAAGATCATCTATAACCATCGATGATCACACATAGAGCTCATCTAACTTAGAAGTTAGGGTTCCACAAACTTTTGGGCTCTCACAATGGCTTCTCCTCATAATGGAGGCCTTAAAACTTAGAGCACCATGGATCATTTTTGGTCACTTGAGGGTGGATTATTGAGCATATCCAACACCCCCCCCCAATGTGCCATGAGCTACATCCTTGGTCCAATCCCAAGCTTTGGAAAGTGTCGAAGAAGTTGCTCTCTCCCAAGAGCCTTGGTGGGATGTCTACTCCATTTTCTTCAGTTAGACAATAGCTTATCTCCATGGTATGGTCCTCAATCAACTCACGCACATAGTAATACTGAATTTTGTTGTCACACTTCAACTGTGTAACCTCATGTCCTTGTATTCCTATGTGCCATAGGATCCTCCTCAACCATACTGCTTCACATGTTGAAACACATGTAGCTTTGTACTCAACTTCAGTAGAAGATAATGCTACATTCGGTTGCTTCTTATTGATCCAAGAGAAAATCCCTGATCCTAAAGAAAAGAAATATCGAGAAACTAATTTTTTGGTATTAATATCTCCTGCCCAATCTAAATCATAGTATCGAATGAGAGATGATCTGTATTCATCAATAATACCATAATCAATGGTTCCTTTCACATACTTGAGTATCTACATGCTTGCCTTCCAATGAGTTTGGCAAGGCTTATTAGAGAACTTACTTAATACTCTAGCAACATAAGAGATATGTAGTTTGATATTGCATAAGTAGATGAGACTTCTAACTAATTTCGTTTATCTTCCAATATCCGTTCGAATGAAGTATCTTCAATAGATAGTTTTCTATTGACCTCCATAGGTGTAGAAATTTCCTTGTAATCCTCCATGTCGAATGCCTTCAATGTTTGTCTCGCATACTTTTGTTGAGAGATGAAAATCTTCCTTGGTTCGTGCCAAACTTCAAGGCCTAAGCAATAATGTGTTAAACCCAAGTCTATCATTTCAAATTTTGAACTCAAGGCATCTTTTGTTTGTTGAATGTTGGTGCAGGGCAATCAACAATTGAAGTTTTAATGAATGATTGGAAGTCAAAGACTGAAGAAAAGTTCAAGTTATGAAGCATGAAGGAAGTGCATATCCAAAAGATGAAGATGTGTACACATGTGTACATTAATTCAGAGATAGTTCACTTATACTTTTGTATAGTCAGGACTTTGTAAATATTTGCCTATATATACAAGCAAAAATGTTGAGGCAAATATGAGAGAGTGTAGAATACAAGAATTCAGAAGAATTAGAAGTGATTAGACTCTTGAGAAGTTTGAAGATTAGCTCTCTCATCCAGATGTAAAAGTTCTCTAGTAATGAAGAAAAATTGCACCCGATGTTTCTATGTATTCTCTTTATGTGCTTGATTATTTCAAGAAACCTTTTGTAGATGTCTAATTCCATAGTTAATGAGTCTATGGTTAAAGTTTGAGAGCCTAATTGTAAACAGGCTGTGAGAATTATGAGTAGGAACATTCATATGTGAAGAAGTGTTCACTGTTTTCTGAAACAGGTGCAAAATTTGATGTTAATGTTTTGGTCAGTTCTCCTTCCACAGTGTAAAGTTTTGAGCAAGCAAGCACTCAATCCTTAAGTTGGAAGGTAAGCTACCTATGTCTAAAATAATTTGCATAAATGGGTTCTAGATTGAGAGAACCAAGTGTTAGAAGGTACAGGTGTCTGAATCAACTTCTCAAAAGAACAATTTTAGACATAGGTGACTTGTTAAGTTCATTTCTCAAGATCTACTGAGTCTTTTGAAATGATTTAACTTGGAGAAGGTGCGCAAACTATAGAAGACACCTTGTGCGAAGCTTTATAAAAAACTTTACACATTTGATAAGTTAATGAGAGAGATATGTGCAGTAGAATTTCTGTAGAATCATCTTCTTCACAGTTTATCCAAAATCTTTATAATTGATCATTAATCCTCCAAATTGGTGAAGGTTTTGAGTTACTCTTGATATAGAGGTTCTCTAACTTCAAGATTAGCGTGTTCTTTTGGAGATTAGCCCTCTCCATCAGTGGTATCAGAGCAGGAAACATCAAAATTGAAGAAAGGAGCATCCTGACTGCTGCAGTCATAAAGAATTCAACATCTGAAGATTCAAAAGGTGAAAGCTTGAGAAAAGCTTGAGAAGGAGGCCATACAACATCAAGGAAGACAAAAGGAGTATCATTCAAAGTAAAGGTACATCTATTACTCATAATGTTTGAAGAATTCAATACACAGGTGAAGAAAGGATGGGAGATTCTCTTCAGATAGAGAAGTTGGATAGAGAGAACTATCCAGCATGGTCAATGAGGATGGAAGCTCATCTTATGAGCAAACACTTGATAAGTTATATCATAGGTGAAGAAGAAAAGCCTCAGTTCAGAGATCCTAGTGTTCCAACTAGGGAAGAATTATCAGATTTGAAGACTTGGATGAAGAAAGATGCTCAAGCCAGGAGCATTATCTACATGGCAGTTAATGACTACTTGCTACCTTACATTAGAACTCTTGAAAGTTCAAGTGATATATGGAATGCTTTGGAGGAGCATTTCCAAAACACCACAAAATCAAGGAAGGCATCCTTGTGGGCAAAGTTTACCACATTCAAGAAGAAGGCCTCTCAATCCATCTCAGACTATGTAACAAGGATGAAGGACATTGCAGATGCATTAGGAGCAGTTGATGAAGATATTGAGGAGGATAAATTGGTAAGGCAAATCCTCACAGGTTTGAGAGGTGATGACAAATGGAAGCCATTCATTTTGTCTATTGAATTATCACGATCATTTTACTCCTGACTTAAATCAATTGCTAGGACATATGTTAACCTTTGAGCAGGATGTCAAAGGTGAAGGTGATAAAAGTACAGGTCATGCAATGTATTCAAAGGATAAGAAGAAGAATATCAAAGGGAAGCAACAAGCAAATGAAGATGAAGGTACAACTAGCCAAGCCAACTTCCTAAGAGGAAGAGGAGGTGGAAAAGGTAGAGGAAGAGGCAGGAGTAATAAAGATGGAGTTAAAGCTTGCTAGATTTGTGGTAAGACAAATCACTTAGCTAATGATTGTTGGCATAATACTAAGAATAATGGTGGATATAATCAAAATTTTAATTCAAGAGAAAGAGGTGGCAAAAATCAAAGAGGTAATTTTAGAGGTAGAGGTAGTAGAGGTTACTTTGGAAGAAATGCAGGTAGAGGATTCTATTGGAGCAAGACAATCAACAATTGGTGATTATATGAAGTCTAGAAGTGGAGATATGAAGAAAAGATTGAAGTTCAACTTCATGAAGTAAAGTGAAGATTCAGGAAGCAAAGTTCTTCAAACACATGTACATTAGTTTTGTAAATACTTCAATATACTTGAAGTAATGACGAATCAACACTCATATGTATGTATGTATATATATATATATATATATATATATATATATATATATATATATATATATATATATATATATATATATATATATATATATATATATATATATATGATTGTATTAACAGAGAGAGATGAAATATAGATGAATAGATGATGAGTATTGTGTGTATCATCCATCAGATGTATGAAGAGTTGAATAGAAAGAATGTTCAGAGAATTGCACGTCGATCTTTTCTCTAGTTCTCCTTCTGTGTTTGATTTTATCAGAAATCCTTTTATACACATCTAAGTACATAGTTAATCTATCTATGGTTAAAGTTTGAGAGTCCAATTGCAAACAAGCTGACATAATTTTGTGTAGCAACATCTATATGTGAGAAAGTGTTGAGTGTCCTCTAAAATAGGTGCAATCCCAATGGTCAAAGAAATGGTCAGTTCTCAGTGCACACTGTAAAGTTTTACACAAATGAGGAGTCAAAATCTAAGTTGGAAGGGAAGCCATGTATAGCTAAAAGCATTCACTTAAACGGATTCTACTTTGGGAGAACCATGTGTTAGAAGTTGCAGGTGTCAAAGTCGACTCTACAAGAAGGCAGTTTCAGACATAGGTAGATTGTTTGAAACATTTCTCATAATCTACTTAAGCTTTTGAAGTGTTTTAACTTGGAGGAGGTGCGCAAGCTCTAGGCAACATATTCTACAAAGTTTCATCAGAAACTTTACACAAATGACTAGTCAATGAGTCAATAATGTGTAGTAGACTTTTCTGTGAAATGACTTTCTTCACAGTTAGTTAAAATCTTGACAGTTTGGTGCTTGTCTTCCATAATTGGTTGGAGTTTAAAGTTATTCTTGATATAGAGGTGTTCTAGCATCAAGGATAGCTTTCTCTTTTGGAGATTAACACTCTCCATCAGTGGTATCATAGCAGGAGTTATCAGATTGAGGAAAGGAAGACCCGGACTGCTGCAAACATACAAATTTCACATCTTAAAGGTTCAAAAGGATAAAGTGTGAAAGAAAGATTGAAGGAAGACACATAAAGGCTATCAAAAGGATCAAAAGGAGCAACATTCGAAGCTAAAGTACATTTATTCCTTATAAGTATTAAAGATTTGATAGTATAGGTGAAGCAAGGATGGGAGATAGTCTCCAAATTGAGAAGTTCGATAGAGAGAACTATCCAGCTTGGTCTATGAGAATGGAAGCTCATCTTATGAGCAAAGATCTGATGGGATACATCACGGGAGAGGAAGAAAAACTAGAGTTCAAAGATCCTAGTGTTCCAACTAGGGAAGAGCTTGCAGATATAAAGATTTGGATGAAGAAGGATGCTCAGGCAAGGAGCATAATCTACATGGCAGTGAATGATTATTTGCTTCCTCATATCAGAGGACTTGAAAGTGCAAGTGACATAGGGAATGCTTTGGAAGAGCATTTTCAGAATACAACCAAACCAAGGAAAGCTTCATTATGGGCAAAGTTTACTACATTTAAGAAGAAGGCTTCACAATCAATATCTGATTATGTGACAAAGATGAAAGACATTGCAGATTCTTTAGGTGCAGTTGATGAAGATATTGAGGAAGATAAGTTGTTAAGACAAATTCTCACAGGGCTAAGAGGAGATGAGAAGAGGAAGCCTTTTATTTTGTCTATAGAACTTTCATTAGATCATTTCACTCCTGATTTGAATCAATTGTTAGGACATATGCTAACTTTTGAGAATGATATCAAAGGAGATGTTGATAAGAGTGCAGGTCATGCAATTTATTCTAAAGATAAGAAGAAAGCTAGCAAAGGAAAGCAACAATCAGTTGAAGATGAAGGTACTCCAAGTCAAGCAAACTTCCTAAGAGGAAGAGGAAGTGGCAGAAGTAGAGGAAGAGGCAGAAATAACAAAGATAATGTCAGAGCTTGTTGGATATGTGGTAAGACCAATCATCTATCTCATGATTGTTGGCATAATAATCAAAGCAAAGGTAATTTTAATCAGAACTTTAATCAAAGAGGAAGAGGTGGCAGATATCAGAGAGGAAACTTCAGAGGTAGAGGTGGTAGGAATTCTTTTGGTAGAAGTGGAGGAAGAAACTTCCAAAATCAATCCTACAATAACACCTACTATAATTATGCATCAGATCAGAAAGAAGATTCAACTCTTATTATGAATGCAACATATGAAGCCTCACATGAAGACATGAGAGTATTTTATATTGACTCAGGATGTAGCAATCATCTGAGTGGAAATATTGCTTTGATGATTGATCTAGATCATAAGGCAATCAATCACACAGTTCAAACACGTGATAATACAAAGCACAAAGTAAAGTCAATTGGTTCAGTTAAAGCCAAAGATGGAAGTACTCTCTTGAGTAAGGTTCTGTATGTTCCTACAATTCAAAAGAACTTGATTAGTGTAGGACAAATTGTGGAAAAAGGTTATGAGGTAAGGTTCACTAATGATGGAGTTTATGTTGAAGACCCTAGTCAAGGGTATAAACAAATTGTTACAGGGAAGAAGGAAGGAAGGCTCTTTACATTAAAGATACAAGGTAATATTGGACATGCTATGTTCACATATGGAGAGCAAAAGGTGTCTGAATTGGATCTTTGGCATAAAAGACTTGGACACTTTAATGAAAGAGGTATCAAAGAAATGGCTAACAATGGTTGAGTGCTTGGATTGCCTAATGTTGCAGGTCAACACATGACATACAGATGTGAATCATGTCAATTAGGTAAGGCTCATAAGCAATCATATAATAAGCATGGCTTTATGTATTCAGAAATACTTCAATTGGTACATACAGATGTGTGGGGTCCTTCAAAGGATTTCAGTATAAATGGTTCAAGATATTATGTCATATATGTTGATGATGCTACCAGGTGGATCACAATCTATGTGATCAAAGACAAGTCAGAAGTGTTTAATACATTGAAACACTATCATGCATATGCAGAAAGAATTACAGGTCAAAAGTTGAAGAGACTAAGGTCAGATGGAGGGGGAGAGTATTTTTCTAATGAGTTCAGTGATTATTTGTGGAATGCATGTATAAAAAGGGAAATTACTTGCAGGTACTCTCCTCAACAAAATGGTGTAGCAGAAAGGAGGAATATAACACTTGTTGAGTTTGCAAGATCCATGATGAAGGAGAAAAATTGCCCAAATTATTTGTGGGTTGAGGCTGTGAATACAGCCACATATTTGGTCAATAGGTTACCATGTAAAGCTTTGCAGGGTATGACACCATATGAAGCTTGGTGGGGTAAGAGACCTACCTTGGATCATTGTAAAATATTTGGATGCTTGGCATATGCATATGTGCCATCACAATTGAGGCATAAATTGGAACCTAAAGCAGAGAAGTATGTATTCATTGGTTATGATGACAAGCAGATGGGTTATAGGTTGTGGAGTCCTTCCACAAAGCAATTCCTTGTGTCTAAGGATGTTACATTTGATGAGCAAGGTACTTGGTATGCGGGTACACTTAATGTTCATGCAGATGTTGAAGAAGTTGTGAATCAAAAGAAAGGTAAATCAAAGGTTCAGATATTTGATGAAGAGGAGATCAATGAAGTACAGAATGAAGTTGAAGATGTGCCAAGGTTTGATCTAGAATGTGATGAACCAGAAACTTCAAGAAGTGGAGAACTCAGAAGGTCATCTAGGCACAAATGGCAACCTACAAGGTATAGCTATGATACTTCATTCTTGACTACTAAAGATTATTCTTACATGTTAAAAGCAGATGAAGATCCATCCACATATGATGAAGCCAAAGGGAAGAAGAATTGGGAAAAAGCTATGCAGGAGGAATATGATGCATTGATGGAAAATGAGACTTGGGATTTGGTTCCTAAACCAAATAGTCAGAAGATCATTGGATGTAAATGGGTCTACAAAACAAAAAGGTTTGCAGATGGAAGTGTATCTAGGTACAAAGCCAGGCTTGTTGTAAAGGGATATGCATAGACATATGGTGTGGATTATGATGAAACTTATAGTCTTGTTGCAAAGATGACAACCATAAGGACTCTGATAGCAATTGTTGCTTGCAAAGGTTGGAAATTATCTCAATTAGATGTAAAGAATGCATTTTTGAATGGTTATATTTCAGATGAAGTCTACATGGAACAACCAGATGGTTTCAAAGATCAAGTGTATCCAAATTATGTGTGTAAGCTCAAGAGAGCTTTGTATGGGTTGAAGCAGGCCCCAAGGGCATGGAATTATAGGCTTCTAAAGTTCTTAAAGGAACTTGGATTTCAAGCATCAAAGGCAGATAGTAGCTTGCTAGTCAAAGCAAGTGAGGATGGATTTATTTATGTTTGTATTTATATTGATGACATAATACTTACAGGAACAGATGACAAAGGTATACACATGATTAAGAAGCAGATGGAGAAAGAATTCAAAATCAGTGATTTGGGAAATTTGTCATTCTTTTTGGGAATGGAGATTTCATATACTCAACATGGAGTATATGTAACTCAAGAAAGGTATCTAAGAAATTTACTAACCAAGTTTAAAATGGAAGATTGCAGGATAGCACCAACTCCAATGGAAGTGAATCATAGATTAAGTAGATATGGAGGAGAAGAATTCAAAGATATGAAGCTCTATCAGAGTTTGGTGGGTAGCCTGATTTATGCTACATTAACAAGACCTGATTTATCATATGCAGTTGGAGTTCTATCTCAATTCATGCATTGTCCTAGAAAGGAACATTGGATTGTAGGACAAAGAGTACTTAGGTACATCAAGGGCACACTTAAAGAAGATCTGTATTATGGATTTACTTCAGATACAAGAGTCCAGATATACAGTGATGCAGATTGGGCAGGTAATTCTGATGATAGAAGATCAACACATGGATATTTGTGTTATGTGGGAGATAAGTTAATTTCATGGTGTTCTAAGAAGCAACATACAATTGCTTTATCATCTACAGAAACAGAATACAAAGGCATGGTAGAAGTTGCAAAGGAAGTAATATGGTTAAAGACTCTCATGAAGAGTTTTGATATTGTTCAGAGTACTCCTATCATTTGTGGAGACAATATGAGTTCTTTATATTTGGCAGCAAATCCTGTATTCCATGATAGAACTAAACATATTGAGATTCAATATCATTTTTTGAGAGAGAAGGTTGTTGATAAAGAAATAGAAGTTATGCATACTCCTACAAAAGATCAACTTCCAGATATGATGACAAAAAGTTTAGATGTACCAAAGTTGCAGAGGTTTAAAGATATGGCAGGAATAAAGAAGATGGACGTAATCACAATTGATGATTGAGGGGGAGTTGTTGGAGCAGGACAATCAACAATTGGTGATTATATGAAGTCTATAAGTGAAGAATGAAGAAAAGATTGAAGTTCAACTTCATGAAGTAAAGTGAAGATTCAGGAAGCAAAGTTCTTCAAACATATGTACATTAGTTTTGTAAATACTTCAATATACTTGAAGTAATGACGAATCAACACTCAATGTATATATATATATACACACATATATATATATATATATATATATATATATATATATATATATATATATATATATATATATATATATATATATATATATATATATATATATATATATATATATATATATATATATATATATATATATATATATATATATATATATATATATACGAGTATATGATCGTATTAAGAGAGAGAGAGAGATGAAATATAGATGAATAGATGATGAGCATTGTGTGTATCATCCATCAAATGTATGAAGCGTTGAATAGAAAGAATGTGTAGAGAATTGCGCGTCGATCTTTTCTCTAGTTCTCCTTCTGTGTTTGATTTATCAGAAATCCTTTTGTACACATCTAAGTCCATAGTTAATCTATCTATGGTTAAAGTTTGAGAGTCTAATTGCAAACAGGCTGAGAGAATTTTGTGTAGGAACATCTATATGTGAGAAAGTGTTGAGTGTCTTCTAAAACAGGCGCAATCCCGATGGTCAAAGAAATGGTCAGTTCTCATGGCACAATGTAAAGTTTTACACAAATGAGGAGTCAAAATCTAAGTTTGAAGGTAAGCCATCTATGGCTAAAAGCATTCACTTAAACAGATTCTATTTTGGGAGAACCATGTGTTAGAATTTGCACGTGTCAAAGTCGACTCTACAAGAAGGCAATTTCAGACATAGGTATATTGTTTGAAACATTTCTCATAATCTACTTAAGCTTTTGAGATGTTTTAGCTTGGAGGAGGTGTGCAAACTCTAGGCGACATATTCTACAAAGTTTCATTAGAAACTTTACATAAATGGTTAGCCAATAAGTCAATAATGTGCAGCAAACTTTTCTGTGAAATGACTTTCTTCACAGTTAGTTAAAATCTTGATAGTTTGCTGCTTGTCTTCCAAAATTGGTTGGAGTTTAAAGTTATTCTTGATATAGAGGTGGTCTAACATCAAGGATAGCTTGTTCTTTTTGAGATTAACACTCTCCGTCAGATTCCAAAGTCAACAATACCACAATACCTACTACAATTATGCTTCAGATCAGAAGGAGGATTCAACATTGATAATGAATGCAACTTGTGAAAGGCAAAGTGAAGACCAAAGAGTCTTCTACATTGACTCAGGGTGTAGCAATCACCTGAGTGGCAACATAGCTTTGATGACTGATTTGGAGAATAAGATAACTAATCATGTTGTTCAAATAGGTGACAATACAAAGCATAATGTGAAGTCAATTGGATCAGTGAAGCCTAAGGATGGAAGTACTCTCTTGAGTAAGGTTTTGTATGTTCCTACAATTCCTAAGAATCTGATAAGTGTAGGCCAAATTGTTGAAAAAGGTTATGAAGTTAGGTTCACTAATGAAGGAGTGTTTGTGGAAGACCCTAGCAATGGGTATAAACAAATTGTTTCAGGGAAGAAAAAAGGAAGATTGTTCACATTGAAGATCCAAGGTAATGTTGGTCATGCTTTGCTCACTTATGGAGGACATAAGATCTCTGAGTTAGATCTTTGGCACAAGAGGCTTGGACATTTCAATGAAAGAGGTATCAAAGATATGGTTAATAATGGTTCAGTGCTTGGATTGCCTAATGTTGCAGGTCAACATATGACATACAGATGTGAGGCATGTCAATTAGGTAAGGCTCATAAGCAATCTTATTCCAAGCATGGTTTTATGTATTCAGAGAAGCTTGAATTGGTACACACAGATGTGTGGGGACCATCAAAAGATTTTAGTATTAGAGGTTCAAGGTATTATGTGATTTATGTTGATGATGCTACCAGATGGGTCACTATCTATGTGATCAAAGATAAGTCAGAAGTATTCAATACATTCAAACATTATCATGTGTATGCAGAGAGAATTACAGGTCATAAGTTGAAGAGACTAAGGTCAAATAGAGGGGGAGAGTATTTCTCTAATGAGTTCAGTGATTACTTGTGGAATGTAGGTATAAAAAGGGAAATTACTTGCAGGTACTCTCCTCAACGAAATGGTGTAGCAGAAAGGAGGAATAGAACTCTTGTTGAGTTTGCAAGATCCATGATGAAGGAGAAAAATTGCCCAAATTACTTGTGGGTTGAGGCTGTAAACACAGCTACTTATTTGGTCAATAGATTACCATGTAAAGCTTTACAGGGTATGACACCATATGAGGCATGGTGGGGTAAGAGACCTACTTTAGATCATTGCAAAGTATTTGGATGTTTGGCATATGCATATGTGCCATCTCAATTAAGGCACAAATTGGAACCTAAACCTGAAAAATATGTATTTATTGGATATGATGATAAGCAGATGGGATATAGGTTATGGAGTCCATCCCCAAAACAATTCCTTGTATCAAAGAATGTTACATTTGATGAGCAAGGTACTTGGTATGCAGGTACAATCAATATTTATGCAGGTGATGAAGAAGTTGTGAATCAAAAGAAAGGTAAATCAAAGATTCTGATATTTGATGAAGAGGAGAACAATGAAGTACAGGTTGAAGTTGAAGAAGTGCCAAGATTTGATCCAGAATGTGATGAACCAGAAACCTCAAGGAGTAGAGAACTCAGAAGGTCAACAAGACACAAATGGCAACCTACAAGGTATAGCTATGACACTTCTTTTTTGGCTACCAAAGATTATGCTTATATGGTAAAGGCAGATGAACACCCTTCTACATATGAAGAGGCAAAAGGTAAGGAAAATTGGGAGAAAGCTATGCAAGAAGAATATGATGCATTGATGGAGAATCAGACATGGAATTTGGTTCTTAAATCAAATAGTCAGAAGATCATTGGATGCAAATGGGTCTACAAGACAAAGAGGTATGCAGATGGAAGTGTGTCTAGGTATAAAGCTAGACTTGTTGTGAAAGGTTTTGCTTAGACATATTGTATAGATTATGATGAGACCTATAGTCCTGTGACAAAGATGACACCCATCAGGACACTCATAGTTATTGCTGCATGTAAAGGTTGGAAATTATGTCAATTAGATGTGAAGAATGCTTTTCTAAATGGTTATATTCCAGATGATGTTTTCATGGAGCAACCACAAGGATTCAGAGATGAAAGGTATCCAGATCATGTGTGCAAGCTCAAAAGAGATTTGTATGGTTTGAAGCAGGCCCCAAGGGCATGGAATTATAGACTTGTGAAGTTCTTAAAAGAAATTGGGTTTCAAGTATCTAAAGCAGATAGTAGATTGCTTGTTAAAGCAAGTGAAGATGGGTTCATTTACATGTGCATATATGTTGATGATATAATTCTTACAGGTACAGATGAGAAAGGCATTCAAAGTCTAAAGAAGCAAATGGAGAAAGAGTTCAAAATCAGTGATTTGGGAGACTTGTCATATTTTTTGGGCATGGAGATCTCATACACTCAACATGGAGTGTATGTAACTCAAGAAAGGTATTTGAAAAACTTGTTGATCAAGTTTAAGATGAATGATTGCAGGGTAGCACCTACTCCAATGGAGGTGAATCATAAATTGAGCAGATATGGAGGAGAAGAGTTCAAGGACATGAAGCTATATCAGAGTTTGGTTGGTAGTCTGATCTATGCTACTTTAACTAGGCCTGACTTTTCATATGCAGTGGGAGTATTGTCTCAATTCATGCATTGTCCCAGGAAAGAACATTGGATTGCAGGACAAAGAGTGTTGAGGTACATTAAGGGTACACTCAAATAAGGTTTGTATTATGGTTTTACATCAGATACAAACATCAAGATTTATAGTGATACAGATTGGGCAGGTAATCCTGATGATAGGAGATCAACTTATGGATACTTGTGTTATGTGGGAGATAAGTTAATTGCTTGGTGTTCAAAGAAGCAACACACAGTTGCTTTATCATCTACAGAGGCTGAGTACAAAGGTATGGTGGAAGCTGCAAAGGAAGTGATATGGCTAAAGACTCTTATGAAGAGTTTTGACATCATACAGAGTACACCCACTATTCATGGAGATAACATGAGTTCATTGTATTTAGCTGCTAATCCTATTTTTTCATGCCAGGACTAAACACATTGAGATTCAATATCACTTTCTAAGAGAGAAGGTGATGGATAAAGAGATTGAAGCCATACATACTTCAACAAAAGATCAGATAGCTGATATGCTAACCAAAAGCTTGGATGGACCAAAGCTACAGAGGTTCAAAGACATGGCAGGCATAAAGAAGATAGAGAAAACCTCAATTGATGATTGAGGTGGAGCTTTTGGTGCAGGGCAATCAACAATTGAAGCTTCGGTTGATGATGAAAGGCAATCCAAATGCCTTACCATTGGAGTTTGTTGCAGGAAGATTAGTCCAGGCAAAATAGGTCCATTATGCGAGTTGCAGATCAAGCTTTCTTGGCTAGTCAGAAGGGCAAAGGAAAATGGAGCTCTTCAACTAGTAAGCAAAAATCTGCTAATTTTGCATATTGGAAGAAGGAAGATAAAGATGAGAAGAAATCAGAAAAGCAGAAATTGTTTTGTAAGTACTATAAAGGGAATGATCATATCATAAAGAACTGTCCAAAACTGGCTCCTAAAGAGGCAAAGAAGAAAGAGGTTGGAATGGTTGTTGCAGAGGCCTCTACACCAAAAACAGAGTCTGCAAATCTTGTGCAGGAAGAAGAATGGGCGTTTACTACTGTCTGCAGTTTTGACCCATCTTCTCATGAGCAGTGTATGTCTGTAGTAGACTCAGATGGTTGGTATTTTGATAGTGGGGCGACCAAACATATTACCTCGCAGCATAGTTTCTTCTCTTCACTCGAGCCTGCCCCTATAGGGAATACTGTTACATGCGCCAACAACTCCTCTTATCCTGTTATGGGAGTTGGTAAGATCATTTTGACTACTGCTGATGGTAGTTCTTTCACTTTGTTAGATGCTCTATTTATGCCAGGGATCAAAAAGAACCTGTTATCAGTTTCTGCATTAGCCAAGATTGGCTTGGTTGTGAAATTTGTTGATGACAGGTGTACAGTTCATGATCTGTCAAATGGCAATGTGATTATTGCTTCTGGCATTTTATGTCATGGGCTGTATAAGCTCATAGACTGTGAAAGATCTGTAAATGATTTGGCATGTGCAGTAAATGATTCTCAGGCTATGTCAGATGCAAAGCTTTGGCATGCAGGCTTTGGTCATCTGAATTTTGCTAGTTTGCTATGCCTACAAAAATCTGAAATGGTGTGTCATTGCCAAAACTTGAGGCACCTAGAAAACATGTTTGTGAAGGCTGTATTTTGGGCAAAATACAGCGTTCATCCTTTCCAAAAGATGGTTCAGTTCGGGCTACTCAGAAATTGCAGCTTGTACATAGTGATGTCTGTGGTCCTATGCAAACACCTTCTTTTGGAAATTACCTTTACTTTGTGACTTTCATTGATGATTTTTCCAGGCATGCATGGGTATATCCACTCAAAGCAAAGTCCGAAGTGTTCATGTGCTTCAAACTGTTTTTGGTTTTGGCTGAAAATCTGTCAGCATGTAAAATGGGCACCCTTCATTCTGATCGAGGGGGGGAATATATGTCTTCTGATTTTAATGCATTTCTGGCTGAACGTGGGATAAAACACCAGTGTACAGTGCCGTATACACCTCAACAGAATGGAGTTGCTAAATGAAAGAACAGGTCACTCATGGAGATGGCGAGGTGTATGGTCAAGAGTCAGGCTTTACCTCATAGTTTCTGGCTTGAGGCTGTCATGTGTGCAGCATATGTACTGAACAGGTGTCCCACTAAAGCGCTACAGTCTATCACTCCATATGAGGCTTGGCATGACCGCAAGCCATCTGTTGCTCATCTGCGTGTTTTGGTTGTTTGGCATATGCACTAGTGCCTAAACAACATCGCAAAAAATTGGATGATAAGGCAATAAAATGTATTTTTGTTGGGTACAGTTCTGAAAGTAAAGGGTATCGTCTGTATCATCCACAGACTAAAGGCATTCTGGTTAGCCGTGATGTTGTCTTTGTGGAAGATGCTATTCAGCCATTGCTTTCATGTACTAAGGAGACATCTATTAGCTCCAAAGACATGTATGATACTTTGATGCCTCTTTTTACAGGTGGACAGTCTAAAGCTGGTCCTAATGAGACAACTTCTGAGCCATTGCAGGTTTCATATGATGATGCAGATCATTCCATTTTTGATGCAGATTTACATGATGCACTTGTTGATGAGAGAGCTGATATTGAGCAGGCAAAAACTATGCCAAAGTGGCTGGTGCAGACTTTGCGTGACAGCAAATTAGATGCACCTTTGTCATATCGTACTCGTTCAGGCTCTCATAGTGCCTCCTTTGCATCAGATTGCTATGCTATGGCTGCGTCTAGTCTCTGTGATGAGAATGAGCCTGTTTCTTTTGATAAAGCATAGATTTCATAAAATTGGATGGCTGCTATGCAATCTGAATATGATGCTATAATGAAGAATGGTACATGGTCTTTATGTGACTTGCCTCCTGGCAAGAAGGCCATTGGCACTAAGTGGGTATACAAGTTGAAGCATAAACTTGATGGTACAATTGACAGGTATAAGGCTAGGCTTGTTGCAAAGGGTTATGCATAGGAAAGAGGCATTGATTTTTACTGAGACCTTTGCATCTACATGTCGTATGACTACTGTTCGGAGCATTTGTGCACTTGCAGCCCATCATGGTTGGAATGTACATCAGTTGGACATTAAAACAACATTTCTGAATGGTGACTTGCATGAAGAAGTGTATGTTTTTCAGCCCCGTGGCTTTGTGCTGAAAGGGCATGAAAACGAGGTGTGCAGGCTAAAGAAGGCGTTATATGGTTTAAAGCAAGCACCACGTGCTTGGTATGAGAAGATACATGCCTATCTGATTGCACATGTGTTGTTATAAGGGTTGCCCACAATTTCCTCATGCAATGGCACCCTCTAGCCCTCATAAAAATATCTCTTTTTGTATTTAGGAGATGTCCATATGAACACTCTCCTAAAACCCCTTTTTGATAATTCCTCTAGTCTATGGTATGGAAGCCTTTTCAAATAAAATCTCTTTTTGCACACATCCATAGATTTCCCACATAGATTTCCCACGCATATATTTGTATTGAAGAGGGTGGTTGGAAGGAATATTTGAAAAGATCTAGAGAGATATGAGCATGTGCTCCTTTTTGACTAGTCAAAAAGAGCACATGGGAGAATGAGCTGAGCCTATAAATAGAGGCTATTTCTTGTAAAGAGGAGGTCCCTTGGCCATGGCCTTGGCCTCCATTTTGGTAATGGAAGAAGGTGTCATTTGCTACTCTCCTGTTTCCTTGTGTGCAAGGCGATGATCTTGGTGTATGGATTTGCATGTGTGTGTGCATGGTTGGGAGGATGTTCCCCTTTGCTCCTTGTGACGTTGGCCATTGTTGCCATTGCTCCATGAGCGTGGGTGAACCTCTCCTCTTATTCTTTGCCCCAACTTGGAGAAACCTCTCACTTCCATGTGAGGCGGTTAGGGTTGTTGCTTCCCCTTTTCTCAACAATTTGGCGCCGTTGCCGGGGACGTCGGCCTTTAGCCGTTGGTTTTTCCAAGTTTGCGTGTCCATACTTCGTGAGATGCACCTTGACACTTGGAGGAGGATGAATACGTGTGGCCTTCGGTTGGTCTAGGGTACCTCTCTTTTGTTAATTTTTTGAGTAGTTGTAGTTCAATTTTTTTGTTTGTTGCACATGAACACCCTTCCTATCTCCCTTTTCTCTCTCACTCTCTTACACCTACACACGCTTCCACACACTCACATATGCATCACTGTCAAATTCTGTCGTTTCTTGATTTGAATGGTGCTGTGGATAGAAGGATGGGACGTACATTCTCTCTGGCCCTTCCCTCTTTTCAAATCTCCTAGAAAACTAAAAAAAAAAAAAAAAAATAGTGAAATAACTAAATATGGAGTGAAAACTTGCAAAAGTTTGGTCCAGTCTGGCGTCTCTCGTCTTCAATTCCAAGAAATAGATTATGTATTGTCGATTTGCATGAGTCATATTCAAAGTTAGGGCCGTTGGATGCTTGGCGTTACTTCCCCACGCTCAGGGAGGGTAGGTGAGAATTTAATTCTCCCTACCTTCATCCATTGATGTTTTTTGGGCTGTCTGCAAGGCCTATGTTGGCAGCTCCCTATCGGGAGCTCGTCGGCATCTGGTCCGCTCTGCATCATGGTGTTCTGCACTCCAAGGCGGGAGCTCTGCTCTTCGGGTGCTTCCTTTGTTCCCATCTCAGAGTGGCACACTCTGTTCACTCTACTCCTATCGGGGGCTCGTCAGTATCTGGTTCGCTCTGCAGCATCGTGTTCCCCACTACAAGGGCGCTTTGCCATCTTGCTTCCTCGGCCATCTGAGGATTCGAAGACACCTGTGCCCTGAATTCTGGTGCTCTCAGTAGCTCCATCGATTCCTATTTCTCTCAGTGTGTGCCTCCGTGGTGGGGATGCGCAATCGGGTCCTCTGCTTTGCTGTTGCATTGATGTACGAATCCAGTCCCAATCTTGTGGCTATGCCAAATTATTTGGTCATTGGATGAATGGTTGCCTCAACGCACCTTCGCAAAAGAAGCATCTCACTCAGGACTTGGCGCACTCATCTCCTCCAATCTGTCTTGCCGACGTGTGTATGTTCTCTGCATCTCATCATGATATGATTCTCTCCAAGTGTGGCCATGGCATCATGCAAACACTCTTCCCATCAAGATGCAACGACTCCGCCATGTGCGGCCAGGGTGTTCTTTGAAGAATTCTCAGAGGATCTGATCGTGTCCAATGATAATATATGCTTGTATCTCTGTTCTTGTCAGCCATTTGTCCAGACATCAGAATCAATGCTCTTACGCATTTCGACATTATCATTTTTATTGTCTGCTGCTTCCTTGCCTGGCTGATATGTTGAACTTGGGGTGTTATTTCATTCAGAATATGTCGGCAAACCGATATTTGTGCTTTCATCTTCTAGATGTGATGAGACAAGGTCTTATGTGCACGGCCCTCTTTGGTCTCTCTCATCACCCATGATATACATTTTTTCATTGGCGCATATTTGGTTTCACCCTTCCTCCATCTGTGGCACGCCCTGTCAAGACGTGCACAAAGGGCAGTAGGGGAAGGTTATTAACTCTCCCTTCCACTCTCTCCTTACTCGCATAGTCCATACGGGGTAGGAAGGAGTGTACAACCCCTTTCCCACTCCAACGTTTCCCTCTGTCTTCCTCTTCTTGCAGGTCGAGCTACACTCCCTACCTACTTCGGATGCAAAACTGGTTCAGCTCAACCCTCTTGACCTTTCTTCTTGGGGTTTTAAAGATGCTCCTTTTCCCTCTCTGCAACGACTGTGTGCCATCCCTTAGTTATGCTTTGGGCCAACCTATGTTTGCTTTTGTGATGTTGCTCTGCAGGGTGCAGGATGCTGCCCAACAACTTATATTCCAAAGGTTAGGTTCAGATTGGTGACACTAATGTGATCAATGTGTTTGATGCCCGTAACCTTTCCATGTTCACTACTATGTCCAAGGTATTGGATTTTTTCGACGCTGTGCTGTCTCTGGTAATTTAGTGCATATCATTGTGACGATTGTTGGAGGTTGGTACCAATGCGTTCATGCTTCCCTGTACTTTTGCTATAGCTCAGGGTTGAAGTTTCCTCCCCAGTATTTTTCATGAATAAGCTTCACCTTGTCATCCACCCTTGAGGAAGGGGTTGAACGCCTTCTCTCTCAGGTCTGGTTGAGCCTTCTTGCTCAAAGTTACTATGCTAAGTTGAACCTTGCTTTCTCTCCTTGGGGTCAAGAACCGATCTTCCTTCATTCTCTGTGGCATGACCTGCGATCTGGAAACCTGACTCCCCTTTGACCATTTGAGTGTGGAAGAATCTGCATATGGCTGCAAATTTGGTGCCCAAGCATGGCCACAACCAAGAATCTACTGTTCATCTATCATGCAAAAGATTATCTCTCCATTACAACATGAACCACATTACTACCATGGGAGAACAATCTTTTTGTATCTGTGACTATGAATTTCTGTAATGAGTCTTTTATAATAGCTATTTCTAAAGGAGGACTTTCCTGATTATTGTGATTGATTTTTAAATGCTTCATGCTCAGTGTTGTTTTTCTTGCAGAAGTGGTAACTCTTTCTTATGGAATCAAAGGTACTCATCAACACAGATAATATGCATAGAGACCTATGTGCACATACACATCTATGCGTATTGCATTTTAATCAAGCCTATTTGAAGAATTCATATGAGATCAAATGAACTAGGGATTCTTGGCTAATAGGTTAGGTAAGAAACTGCCTCAAGTCTTGCTTAAACGGATTTTTCTAATAAGTTACAAATCACTGAAATTAAAAGGCATGTAAAACATCATATGTGTGTTCTATCTCAAGTTTTCAAGTACAAAGTTGCAAATTTCTCTTTTTCATGTTATTACAGGCGGAAGTTTTGGTTCTATGACAAATCGGGCCCCATTTGAATACTTTGACTACTGAATAAATGACTACTGAGTAAATGTAGAAATGTTGGTATAAGGTTGGGTTTATGTCCAAAACTCCACAGCTTACAACTCAAAATTTGTAATTAAAGAGTCGAACGATTGAAATGCCTGCACTTGAAATTCCAGGAGAGTACACAGATGCATTGTTATAGTTTTTTAGCACATTAGGGAGGCACATAAGATTGATTGGCTTTTTCTCTTAATCATTCTTGATTTTCAAAAGGATAGGCTTACATGGAAATCCGTAATGTTCCCCAACTGCCTTGATAATTCCATCGGTTGAGGATTGAGGTATGCACTACATGCCCTTATGGGAGGAAGGCTTCTTGAATAATTTCAGGGCCCTATGCACTGTGATTGCAGTAGCTATGCTTACATTGGGAAGTCTATGATTTCCACACTTAGAGAAGATATCCATCTCCAATCTTCACTTGGAAGATATTCCCAAACAATTTTTGATGCTTTGGATTGATACTATATTAAGGATAAATTGAGAGCCTTGATAAATTTGGGGCCATCACAGAATGGGAGGTGTAACTATGAATTGTGTCTCTTGAGTGTGCCATGATCTTTATGTTTTGTAGGCTTGGATAATGCAACTTGGAATTATGCTTTCAATGGGGTGTGTCTGACTGCTCCATTTGGGGAAGATTATGTACATATCCAAAGTGTTTTGTAGGAGCTCTCAAAAATATGGGAGTTTTGGCTGCATTAGGAGAACTTCCAAGCTTGATGCTTGAGGAGTGGAGCTTGGACTTGGAACTCAAGCTTGAGGTGCCCTATTTCAAAGAGAACTTTTTTGTAAAGCATTGCTTAAATTATTGCACCAGCTGGAAGGATGAATGAATCGCCGTGTGGATTCAGACTCGTTTTATACTATTTAAGGTTTGAGGGATTGTTTTTTGCTAGGGAAGTGACTCTCTAGTTCCACATTCCTCATTTAAGGCTTAAATTCATTACAGACCAACACATTTAGACCTTTGGCATATTCTTCTTACCTCCTATGGATGATTTGCTACTATGCCTTGCAGGAAGAGAGTTGGATAAGTTGTTGGAATCTCATGAATGCTTGTAAAATGATAGGACTCATAAAGTTGCACTATTGTCTATTGATTTTATGAGCAGCGAACACTCATGTTAAATTGCAAGCTTGATTGACTAGAAGCTTAGTATAAATGATGGCAGGACCATAGGCTACATTCATCTCATGCTTTACATTGCAAAATGTCCCACTCTCACTTGAAAATAACAGAGTATGGAATCATTGAGACATAAGGGACAGATAAGGACTCCTTGTTTTGGGACTATGGTTTTTTCTTTTCTTTGCAGGAGCAAGACGGTTTTTCATGCAAACTTCTCTCTAATAGAGCAAGTCTTGTGGCAATGGATGCCCCCTAAAGTGGAAACTAAAAATGGAATTAACATTTTTTGGCTGCTTCTTTTCAAAAATCAGTCTACTTGTTGTGTATGTTTAATTTTCAGGTATTGGAGCTTTTGAGTGAAGGCACATGGGAAGGAGGCTGGGCTGACTGCCCCCCAAGGGGATTGTGTCGCTCAGCATTGCAGGCCTGAAAGACTTGAAGACTTACAAATTTGGATACATGCTGGGCTGACTGCCCCCCCTAGGGGATTGTGTCGCTTAGCATTGCTGGATTAGAGATTTGAAGGCAGACGGCTTGTTGATTCAAAAGATTTGCAGCCTTGCAAAATTCAAATTGGAACTGCTGCACATTTGAAGAGTTGAAGACTCCAAACTTGGACCAGTTCGGCACTATATGCTTCTCTCTTAGCTTTGTCGAGGACGACAAAGTCTAGGAGGAGGAGGGTGTTGTTATAAGGGTTGCCCACAATTTCCTCATGCAATGGCACCCTCTAGCCCTCATAAAAATATCTCTTTTTGTATTTAGGAGATGTCCATATGAACACTCTCCTAAAACCCCTTTTTGATAATTCCTCTAGTCTATGGTATGGAAGCCTTTTCAAATAAAATCTCTTTTTGCACACATCCATAGATTTCCCACGTAGATTTCCCACGTAGATTTCCCACGCATATATTTGTATTGAAGAGGGTGGTTGGAAGGAATATTTGAAAAGATCTAGAGAGATATGAGCATGTGCTCCTTTTTGACTAGTCAAAAAGAGCACATGGGAGAATGAGCTGAGCCTATAAATAGAGGCTATTTCTTGTAAAGAGGAGGTCCCTTGGCCATGGCCTTGGCCTCCATTTTGGTAATGGAAGAAGGTGTCATTTGCTACTCTCCTGTTTCCTTGTGTGCAAGGCGATGATCTTGGTGTATGGATTTGCATGTGTGTGTGCATGGTTGGGAGGATGTTCCCCTTTGCTCCTTGTGACGTTGGCCATTGTTGCCATTGCTCCATGAGCGTGGGTGAACCTCTCCTCTTATTCTTTGCCCCAACTTGGAGAAACCTCTCACTTCCATGTGAGGCGGTTAGGGTTGTTGCTTCCCCTTTTCTCAACAACATGGTTTTGAGAACAGTCCAACTGAAAGCACCTTATATGTTAAGCGCGCTAATGATGTGCTTCTGATCATTGTTGTCTATGTTGACGACAAGCTGCTCACTGGTCCTATTGAGAAGCATATTGCTGATTTTAAGGCTGATTTTCATGCCTTATTTGAGATGTCTGATTTGGGGCATTTGCATCACTATTTGGGCATTCAGTTTATGCAAGTTGATGGTGGAATGTCTTTGTGTCAAACGAAATATATTGACACATTATTGCAGCATTTTGGCCTCGAAGACTGTAAGCCTATTGCCACTCCTATGGAGATAGGTTTACGATTGAGTCTTCATGATGCTGGAGATGCATTTGATGTTGTTCTCTATCAGCAGGCTGTTGGATGCTTGATTTACTTATGCATTACTCGACCAGATATTCAGTTTGCTGTCTCACAGATGAGCAGGTTTATGCATTGCCTAGGAGTCACACATTCGAAGGCCGTTAAGCGCATCTTTCGCTGCTTGAGTGGTACTCGACTACTTGGGTTGTTTTATCCCAAGGGGGGATCACTACCGCCAAATTGGCATGCTTTTTCTGACTCAGATTGGGCTGGTTGCGATGACACTCATGTGTCCACCAGTGGTTTTTGCTTCATGCTTGGTAGCTCATGTATATCTTGGTTGAGCAAGAAGCAACCTATTGTGGCCACTTCCAGTTGTAAGGCTGAGTATTCTACTTCATATTTTTTGAAGTGGGCAGGCACTTCAAATTGGTCTTCAGGCTTGTTTTCTTTATCATCTTTTGCTTTATCTAATCCAAGCTTTTCTTCCTGTGTCCTTTCTTGATTTATTTCATTAACTATGACACTTACTCCTTGATCTTCACGTTCTGTTTCCATTTGCTCTTGCTCCATTTCAATGCTCTCATAATCCTCCTTCCATTCTTTTTCAATTACTTCTCCTTCTTCAGCTTCTTGAAGAACTACCACGTATAGAATAACATCATATCCTTCCTCATTAATGCATTCATTCATGGTTATCACATCTTCGTTTACAGATACATCGAGAGTGGCTAAAATCTCCATCCAACCATGAGGTTCGAATTCTTCATCTAGGAATATTTGAGGCATGTAGGCTGGATCTTGTACAGATCTAGCAATTCCCTGCCTTTGCTGCCATCCTTTCCTTCTATCCTCCTCCTTTTTCATAGTTTGGCATATCCATAGATGAGTGTCTTCGTTCATCCATGATTGATCACTTGAACCTATACTGTGAATTGACTACTCGTCTTCCTCTTTATGAATCTGATTCCATTGCAAGGGAGGAACATCTTGGTACGTGTAGGTGTGGAGATTTATTCTTGTGGTTGTTCCTTCATGTTGTAAGTATACTACGTCTTTTCCCCAATCTTGCAGTACCTTTAGCTGTCTCATGAAGGGTCTTCCGAGTATCATCTCATAATTGCTAGCCCTTTCAAATTGACATATCACTAAGGTGTGCTCGAATTCAACTCCAGAAGTGGAAAAAATTACCCGTTCCAATAATCCCAAGGGTCATTTGGTATGTCCGTCTGCCATTTGTATCTTCATGCGCATTGGTCTTAGAGCTGGTTTTCCCCATTTTTCCCAGATTTCTTTAGTTGCAATTCCTACTCGAGCTCCAGAATCCAAAATGGCTTTAGTGGTGTAACCCCTATAGGTAATTGGAAGGCACGTGTTTCCTTCATCTCCCTCACTAAAATCTCCAACCTTATCGACTGGGATTTTTATTGTGTTTACTTCATCAGACATCTCCTTCTCTTCCGTCTTGATCTCCAATTGACTGGTTAATTTCTCCTTCAAGTGTGGTTTGACCTTCAAAATTTCTTCCAATGTCAGAGTGCAAGGGATTTTTACCTTTCTAAGGTGTTGTATGATGTCCGATGTTTGGACTAATGGGTTCTGTTCTTTTTTTCTTATTGAGGGAATGCAGTATAATTCCGAATTATGTTCGTATTCTCCTGTGTAATTTGGCAAAGCTTTTACACTGTCATTCTCCTTTTCACTTTGTTCGAATGGTAATAATCCTTCTAAATTCAGCTCAGGTATTGAATGTTCTAATTCACCTCCTGCTTCTAGCTCTTCAAAGGGTGGTTCTATTCCTTCCACTTTCTTCCATCTGTCTTCTTGGACTCTTGCCCACAAGTCTTTAGGCCATTCTCCATCTACTTCGGGGACAACGGATCCTTCCCTTTTATCCTTGTAGTGTTTTTCATTATGTGTCTCACCTTCTTGGGTTTTCTCGGGGTCATTAGGGATGACACACTCTTGGAATTCTTCTTCGGGAATTCGTGAATTGGGTAGTCTACAAACAAGTTTTTCTAAGGTCTGTTGAGCTACTTCAATTAATTTCTTGCAAATCTCCAACCTTTCTTTCTCTAAGTCACCTCTAGGATATTCTTTTTCATGTTGTTCAATGGTCGGTCCTGCTCTGATTCGTGCCTGGTATGCTTGAATCCACATGGCTAACTCTTCTAGCATGGGATCTGCTAAAACTGATCCTACCTCTCCTTTTTTATACTTTCCTTTTTTATTTTCTTCTTCAAGTTTCTGTTTTTCTTTCTGATCTTGTTCATTTTTTTCCTTCTCCATCTGTTGCTGTAATTTCTTTTCCTTTATCCTATCTCTACGATTCTTCCATCTCTGTGTTCGTTTACTTGTGATACTTTTTCCAAGTTCTTCCGAGTCTTCAACTCTTTGAGGTGTGGTTGTATTCACCTCTCTGTTGCTTTGGTCATTCTACCTAGTTTTCTTGTCATTCTCCCCAGTTTTCTCTGGTGTCTCTCTGGCTTTAGCTCTTGTTATTGCTTTCAATGCCACGATGTACCCCTTATCACTCCCAGATGACTCTATTACTTCTATCACGTTGATTTGCACCTTCGAGTTAACTTTTTTAGGGTTTTTGGGGCAATCTCTTAAAAGGTGTTCTTTACCACAATCACTACAGTATCCTTCCCAAACTCGTTGTGGTGGTGGTGGGTTTGGTAGTGTACATTCTCTGATATAATGATCACCTCCGCATCTATAACATGGTCCTCTAGGTACAGGCGGTCTGTTCATAGGTGGGGGGGTATGGGTGCTCTGGGAGCTGTGTACATCAATGACACATAATCTTGCTCGTATCCGTAAGAATTATTTGGTGCTTCCATGCAATATGTATATGGTTCGTACATTTGTCCATATTCTATCATAGAGCTCTCATAATTGGAATAGTTTCCTTGACTATGGTCATAGGATGAGTCATATGGTTCATTACTAGTCAAAGGTGTGGCTGGAACTATTGCTCTCTCTAAGTTTTCTTCAGGTTGAGCCATTTTCACTGAGACAACATTTTGAGGATGGGGCAGTTGTTGCCCTAAAACCGGTTGTGGTTGAGTGTAATTTTAGCATAAGGTCGTGGTAATGGTGCCTACTATTGATATGTAGGATATTTAAAGGCTTCTCCTCCTTGATCTCTCTGAGGGTATCCATAAGGTCTCATGAGCAGTTGTACTAGTCTTGATTGCCGATTGTAAGGATAGTTTTCTATACTGTGGTTGGTGTACTTTTGTTCTATGTTGTAATATTGTAGAGGGCCCGGAATAGGTGGTCTATTGTAGGCATAAGCAGGTGGTGCGACTACTCCCCTAGTGCACAAATGAGAGGGATGATCACCTCCACAATGCATACATCTTCTAAGCATGGGCACTCTCATTGGGTTGTTGGGGTAGCTCCTCTATCCTTGAACGTTGAGTTTCTTTGCTACTAAGTTAGCTATTTCCTCTACATTGTTCTTAGGGTTTGATGTGCTGCTGGTGGAATCTTCACTTTTCACACTACCTTGAGGTATTTTCAAGTCTTCCGCTAGATTTTCCTCTAGGTCGATACATTCTTTCATACATTCTTGCAAAGTTTGAACTCTTTTCACATATACCAGAGATCTTAATGATCCATTCACTAACCCTTCCAAAAATAATGACACCATCTTGTTTTGAGTGGGCCTCTCTTCAATAGGGCATCTATCCACATATTGTTTGAATCTTCTTGCAGCCAATCTCACTGACTCTGTAGGAGCTTGCTTAAAGCTATGGACCAATGATGACGAGTTGTTTTTAATCCCAGATTTAGTGAATTCCTCAATCATTTCTTGATAGACTTGTTCCATGTTTTGAAAATTATTAGGATCTAATGGCTGGAACCAAGCTAAAGCTGTGTCTGTCAAAGTTAGACCAAAAGATTCATATTGGATCAAAAAATCTTCTACTTGTTCGGCTCTGATTACTTGCTTGAATTCAGCTATATGATTGTAAGGTTCACTAGAGCCATCATAATGGTTTCTCATGCATTTGGCAACTTGAATAGGTCTTAATCTCCTTCCTGCTTCAGGTGGTCTAGGCATCACAGGGAAAATTGGTCTTCCTATTGGTATACCAGGTCCTCTTACCATAGGTGGTCTATCTGGAACAGGGATTCTATTCCTTGGGTCAACAGGTGGCCGAGGCCGATAGTTAGGATTATTTGCAGGCATAGCAAACTGCACATGGGGTCTAACCGGGATTTGTGTTTGTTGTGTTTGTCCAGATTGTTGATATGAATTATCCTGAAACATTCCTTGACGGTTTTGCAAAGTAGTGGCTTGATATCTAGAGGGGAACACTGGAATGTTTTGATATTTCAACCCTGCTCTTTCTAACTCCGTTAGAGGCTAGTACCTCCTATGGTTTTTGTCCGAATAGGTGATGATGGTGGGGAATTCAGGATCTTGTAACTCATAGACAGTAACTAGATTAGGGGCTACTTCCTATAATGAAGAGTGGGCTCTAAGGAGATGCTCCCTTCCATTGATCAAATACACATTGTTGAGCCCATAAAAGTCATGTGGTCAAAGTCAATTGCAGTCAAAGTCAAAAGGTCAAAGTCAAATCGTCAAAGTCAATAAGATCAAGGTCAAAGTCAACAGGTGCAAAGTCAAAGTGCTAAAGTGCAGGTGTCAAAGTGCATAGGTAGTGCACAATTAATTGTCCACAAAGGGTGAATTGGAGAAAGTGGGTTGTAGGTTGCAGAGGTATTTTCTCTAATTTCCCTAAGGTTCAAAGTGTTTTTAAAGTATTTTGGAAGGTTCAAGTGAACCCTCTCTTATGTGCAAAAGTGAAGACTTAAAAGGAAATAAGAAGGTATGTGAAGCGGCAGTGTACACACAGGGGAAAGTATGACCCCCCAATTAAAATTTTTGGTTTTAGTCTAAAGTCACTAGAGGACAAAACAGGGAGTCGTTGGCTGCCACTTGTGAAGACAATCTTGGGACATCAAAGTGAGCACCAAGATACTCTTGCAGTTAGGAGCGTACGTGATCGACACACTCAAATCAAGGCAAGGACTATTCTTGGACCAATGCTAGAGTAAGCAAGAGAAGCATAGTCTAAGTGAAGCAAGAGAGGGAAGTGCAAGAGTCACCAGTGTGCGACGCAGAGAAGTGGAGTTGAAGGAGTGCATGGAGAGTGATTAAGGGATTGTGCAGAGAGTGCTAAGCTAGTCCCCCAAGGATCTCAAGGTCTCCTTGCAGTGTGCGCGTGCCGATAGAAGGTATTCATTCCTCCCCCTTTGTGGAAGCTTGGTGCAAGGTGTGCACAAGGATAAGCTTGAAGCAGGTGGTCTGGTGCAGAGGAGGCTGGCGGCAAGAAGACTTTGGGGTATTTGGTATTTTGTCATTGAGCACTCTGTGGGATTGTGCACAGAAGTATTGGTTTGTATTGTGCTTCAAACATTGTAATTGTCTTATTGTAATCAATCGGCAGAAGCTTCCAAGGTGTATTTCCTTTCCTGGTCTTTTCCTTTTCTCCTACAAACCCTCAAACTCCTTGTTGTCTAAGAATCCCCTAAAAAAATTTGGCACGCATGGTGGGACTTCCAAGGAGATTTGAGCTTAGGAGAAACCAAGTGCAAAGTATAGCAGAGGTCACGTGTCTACAGTGCTACTACAGTGGTACTTCATCAAACAAAAGGTAAATATTCTTATCAAGTGTCTCATATTAAGTGGGCTATGAGCTGCTCATGACCGCAACTCGGTCCCAAACATTGAGGGTCACCTGCAAGCAGACAAGAAGGAAGGTTGTTAGAAGGTCCTCCAGTCCACTATCTTCAACCTCATCAGTAAAGAGCATGGTAGGTCAAGTAGACTTGGAAACTTTACTCTCTAGATTAAATATAAAGTTTCCTTCTTTCAAAGGCCTAGCTCAAGAGGATCCGGATGAACACATTAGAAGGTTTTTGGCACTATGTAAGACTAGAGGCTTAATGGGTAGGGAGGATGCCTTTTTGATTCTCTTCCCTGCCACATTAGAGGGATTAGCAAATAAGTGGTTCAGCCAGTTTGTTGAAAATCATTTTACCACTTGGGATGTGATGAAAGATGCATTTCGAGCATGGCAACACTGCGGAGATTATCATAGAAGAACTAGAAAATTTGAGATTGGGTCCAGGAGAAAAGTTCCCAGAGTTTGTGACTAGGGCCAAAGCACTAATGGCTAAATTGCCAGATCCACCACACGACTTTTTTGTTAAGAAATGGTTAGCTAAGCCCCTACCAGTGGCCACCCAATGCAAAATAAAGGAATTAGTGTTACCTACAACCTCCATAGAGGATTTCATCAACAGAGCCACACGCTTGGAGCAGATAAGGCACCAGTATGGAGCAACTTCTTCCCAACCAACATATGGTACAGAAATGGAGGATCCAGTGATCCAGCTAAGGAAGGAGCTGGAGGGCTTAAAAAGAAATAAGCCCTACAAAGAGGAGGATAATATTGTTGCTCAGTTGAGACGGGAGATTGAAGCACTAAAGCTCCAAAAGGAGGAGGAGGCCCAAGCACAGGAATTGGCCCAGCTGCGATAGGAGCTGCAGGAACTCAAAGGGAGTGGCATCAAGAGTGGACTTTGGTGTTCCATGTGCAGCAAGCAAGGTCACATAGTAAGTGAATGTCCTCTGTTAAGTGTGACTTGCCAATTATGCAGGAAAGTTGGCCATGAGGCCCATGAATGCCAATCAAGGGGAATGCCTGCAACAACATACTGGACACAAGGAGGACCCCTACCACCAGTAAATGTGATGGCAGCTACACCCAATCAAGGTAACACTTATAACCCTAGACAGAGGGATAATTTTGGAAATGGGCCTAGAAGGCCAATTATTTGTTTCAGATGTGGAGACTGTGGGCACTATCAAAGTAGGTGCACTCTCCCAGAAAATGTTCCTCCTTGCAAAAACTGCCAAGAGGCCAGAGACCACTATACAAATTGTTGTCCTAAGAATCAAGTCTCTTCATCCGGGCCCCATATTCAAATGATTTCTGTACACAAAAAAGAAGTGTTAGATCAGGTCAATGTGCCATCTCCATCTACCAGGGTGGTGCATTTAGAAGAAATTGAATCTTTTACGGTGCAGACAAGAAGTAAGGGGAAGGCTCAAGTGGAAATAGGTCAAGAATCAATGATTAATGGATTAAACAGAGACAAAGGTGTGTCTGAAGACAAAGCCACCACAAGTGCAGATACAAGGCAAAAAGAAAATTTCACAGGTACTAGTGATGCCATTGAATATGCATTCAACAGGGCTCATGAGGATTTTGATAAGTCAAATGCAGCCCATGCTCTTAAGGAATCAGAAGCTTCCAAACTGCTCAAGTCCATAAAAAAGGAGGTTAGTATTTTTTATTTAATAAAGATGGATGGGAAGTTTAGGTCAGAACTCTTGCAGATAATTGATGAAATGCCCACAACAAAGTTTGGTGGCAAAGGCTGCTGTTATGCATAAAGATAAAAGTTTAGGGGAAGCACCCCTCACAGATTACAAGAGCCCTCGGCTAACAGTCTCTATTAAAGGTCATGAGTTTCAAGGAGTTATTGTGGATGGTGGTTCTGGCATTAACTTGATGCCTGAATATACCATGAAAAAGATTGGACTATACCCTTCAAGACCTGCCAACTTCACTGTAACAATGGCAGACCAAAGCATAGTAAGGCCTATGGGAGTGGTCCCTGGAGTTCCAATCAAAATACAAGGTACCATCTTTAACTTGGACTTTGTTGTTTTAAGGCTGCCACTGGTAGAAGGAAGTTTCCCCCTGTTAATTGGGAGACCTTGGTTAAGGCATGCCAATGTGTTGCATGACTGGGGCAAGGACACAATGTGGGTAAAGCAGGAGGGAAAAGAGTTGCAGCAGATAATTTTAGAAGAAGGACCATACAATCAGAGAAATACTAGAATGATGCAGACAATTGGTATTTGTATGGAAGAAGAAGTGGTGGACAACCCAGAAGCATATCTATTTGAAGGAGCAGATTTATATGAAGATGAAAACATGTTGCCTTGGCTCCATTCAGAAGACCCATCTTCCTACTATGGAATTTTCCCAAACTCAAGTAGAGAAGAAGCATATGAAGAAAAAGAGGAAATCACTCAGGTTGAAACAGTCTCAGTCAAAGGCCACGGAAAAGAGAAGAAAAGCAAAGTCCTTAAGTGCAGCCGTGATGAAGATGCTTCAAATCAGATGTCAATGGCCACTGTTTTATGGATCCTGGTATGGATATCATCTATTGTGTCAATCTTTATGATAGTAAGTGCAAGGCTTTACAATGATGTGGACGGAGTACCTGCAAGTCTTTGGAAACAAAAGATGTAGTATGGAGGAGATAATATTGTACTGAAGGATTTAAGGTGGGTCTATCAAAGCGTCAGCATGCCCAAAAAGAAGATAAAACAAATGAAGTGCAACACAATTGAAGGTTATGGAGGAGTTTTTCGGGGTCAACATATAAAGATCATGGCTAAAGGCCTATCATCAAGCCACATGAAGAATTATGGATCACCTGGAACCTGCAAAATTTGTCTAGGTTGTACATAGTCTTTTCTCGTCATTTTTACTTAACTTTTAGTAGTTTTCTTTATCCATTTCATGCTTGTTTCTTGAGTTTTTACCAAATTTAGCAGCCATTTCATCAACTTTGCAAAGGTACAATTTTTAGGAAGTTTTCAAGCATTTTTTAGAATTTTTTCTAGCATTTTTCTCCTTTTCACGTGTCTTTTTCTTGTCACATTTGGGGAATAAAGGAAGATCTCTGTGGTTTTTGAGTGAAGAAACTGGCCTAACACTCTAGGAAATTTTTTCAGAATTTTTTGAAGATTTTTTGGATTTTTTTGTAATTTTTTTTATTTTTTATGTATTTTTCTTTGGTTTTTTGGATAATTAAAAAAAAAAAGCGGCCCCCAGGGCGTTTTCTATTTTTGCACCAAAAAATAAAAATAAAAAAAATCCCCTCCCCCACCCCCACTAACCAAACCCCTCACCGACCATTTTCCCCCCCTCCCCGCCCCCCCCACCGACCACCACCGACCACCCCCCCTCCCCCCCCCCCCCCCCGTTCTGACACATCTCCCCCCCCCCCCCCCCCCCCATTTTTATTTTTTATTTTTTATTTTTTATTTTTATTTATTTTATTATTTTATTATTTTTATTTTTTATTTTATTTATTGTATTTTATTTTTTACTTTCTTTATTTCTTTTATTTTTTTATTTTTATTATTATTTTTCTTTTTCGTTTATTTTTCTGTATGGGCGTTCGAGAAAAAAAAAATTTAAAAAAAAAAAAAAAATATATATATATATATATATATATATATATATATATATATATATATATATATATATATATATATATATATATATATATAACTTTTATTTTTCTGGCTCAAGGCTTTTGACTCGGGATCGTGCCTCGGTTGGCCATTTTTTACAAAACTGAAGTCATTTTCATGTTTTTTGGCACCTCTGGATTCAATTTTTGCATTAATTTTATCAAAATCACACCTTTTCTCTGAGTTTTGGTCAAGACCCACATGTTTTACGCACATTTCTCACATGGTTTTATTTCCCCACATTTTTCACATGGCTTATTCTCCCTTTGTCTTTCCTTATGTTTTGTAATGTCCCATATGCACCCTCTGTAGCTCTATTGTTTGACCATTTTAACCCTCTCGAGACCCCATCATCATACCCCATGCCCTACCTTTACAAATGTGCCCATCCATATCCTTAACCCTCCCTATCCCTTCAATCCCCGCCCCTCAGCCCTCCCCTCCACCCCTTTCTACCCTCCGATTGCAACCCTTTGCTTTTCCATTACCAAAATCACACTTTTGGTTCTTCTCTGGTGCTTGTTCTAGTGGAGTTGTTTGCTGCTCAGGTGTCCTCTTCAAGATTTTGCAGCTCACAATTCATGATGTCCTCTATGCTCAGAGCTTTGGTTATAGCTCTCCGGAACGGAGAGCACATTAGGTGGTGGGCAACTGTTGAGCCCATAAAAGTCATGTGGTCAAAGTCAACTGTAGTCAAAGTCAAAAGGTCAAAGTCAACTGGTCAAAGTCAACAAGGTCAAGGTCAAAGTCAACAGGTGCAAAGTCAAAGTGCTAAAGTGCAGGTGTCAAAGTGCACAGGTAGTGCACAATTAATTGTCCACAAAGGGTTAATTGGAGAAAGTGGGTTGCAGGTTGCAGAGGTATTTTCTCTAATTTCCCTAAGGTTCATAGTGTTTTTAAAGTATTTTGGAAGGTTCAGGTGAACCCTCTCTTATGTGCAAAAGTGAAGACTTAAAAGGAAATGTGAAGGTATGTGAAGCGGCAGTGTACGCATAGGGGAAAGTATGGCCCCCCAATTAAAATTTTTGGTTTTAGTCTAAAGTCACTAGAGGACAAAACAGGGAGTCGTTCGCTGCCACTTGTGAAGACAATCTTGGGACATCAAAGTGAGCACCAAGATACTCTTGCAGTTAGGAGCGTATGTGATCGACACACTCAAATCAAGGCAAGGACTATTCTTGGACCAATGCTAGAGTAAGCAAGAGAAGCATAGTCTATGTGAAGCAAGAGAGGGAAGTGCAGGAGTCACCAGTGTGCGACGCAGAGAAGTGGAGTTGAAGGAGTGCATGGAGAGTGATTAAGGGATTGTGCAGAGAGTGCTAAGCTAGTCCCCCAAGGATCTCAAGGTCTCCTTGCAGTGTGCGCGTGCCGACAGAAGGTATTCATTCCTCCCCCTTTGTGGAAGCTTGGTGCAAGGTGTGCACAAGGATAAGCTTGAAGCAGGTGGAGGTCTGGTGCAGAGGAGGCTGGCGGCAAGAAGACTTTGGGGTATTTGGTATTTTGTCATTGAGCACTCTGTGGGATTATGCACAGAAGTATTGGTTTGTATTGTGCTTCAAACATTGTAATTGACTTACTGTAATCAATCGGCAGAAGCTTCCAAGGTGTATTTCCTTTCTTGGTCTTTTCCTTTTCTCCTACAAACCCTCAAACTCCTTCTTGTCTAAGAATCCCCCAACACACATCCATTAAGGAGTCATCTTGGGGCACTAGGTCTCCTCTCCAAACCCTAACAAGAGTAGATCTCCCTCTAGGAGTGGTCACTTGTTCTTCATGTCCCTCTGCATTAAGGTTATGAGCATTATCTTCTTCCCCTTGTTTGTTGATACTTTCAAGGTGTTCCGTAACAACATACTGGATGTCTCTCTTGTCCATATAAAATCCTCCTGCATACTTAACTGCTGGCCTAGGCACTATGTAAGCATCTGAAGCTTTCTTTGGTCTGGCCACTGATCGGTTTAGACCATTTAGGTAGATTGGGATCTCATTTTGGTTGGTGTTCACATATTCCAAAGATGTCCGATATTCTCCCTCAATAATTGACATCATGCCAATCATTGGTACGGTATTTTGCATATCCTCTGAAGCCATGGGAATTTCTTCCTCTGACTCACTAGAGGTGTCAGAATAATGGGAACGGCTACTGGGTTCGGCTACACTTCCCACTGAAGAGATTACACTTCTTCAGCTTCCTAGGGTTCTCCCAGACCTTAGGTTCATTCACTTAAAAGTTCTCTTCTTGTTTTAACCACTCCTAGCCTCCAAAGCTCCTTGTTGTGGTCCCAATTTATGAAATTACTTGAGTGACTGAGAAACTTCCTCTGAGGAACACGATACACGATATCCAACGCCCAAAGAGTATACCACGATACTCGATATCTGACACACTAGAAAGGTACCACGATACTCGATATTTCAGCAAGACGATACACAATACTTGGACGAACACGATACACGATACTTACTGGAGATGATACACGATACTTAGATAAACATGATACTTGATACCTACAAAACCCGATACTTGACACTGAAGGTCACGATACACGATACTGGGTTGGTATCACGTGAAAAAGCACGATAGATGATACGTGACTGGTATCGTGATCCGAAATCTGCGATACCCGACACACGATATTCCACCACAAAATTTCCACGATACATGATCGTCCACAAGTATCGCGAGAAATTCCTGACGATACTTGATATTAGCCAGGTATCGGGGAGAGTTGCCTCCACGATACACGATATCCGACCAATATCGCGATTAGAGACTCATGATACACGATACTCGATCAGTATCGTGATCTGAATTTCACGATACACGATATGCGATATCCAACTAATATCGTGAGAAATTCTCAACGATACTCGATACTTTACATGTATCATCAGACCCAGTTCAACGATACCCGACACTTGACAAGTATCGCGAAGTGAGTTTCATGATACACGATATTCAACAAGGCCAGGTATCGCGATACTCGACCACAGGAGATCACGATACTCAGGTATCGCGATACTCGATCGCGGGAGAACACGATACTTGGCACTTTTTCACTTTGTGGCAAATGTTTTGGATTTTGAATGCATACAAAGGTTTCTTAAGCTTATCTACCCTCTCCCCTCAGTCTGTATCACAGAAATAAACCCTCTCTTTACTCCTGTCTACTTTTCACGATACTTGCCGCAGATTCTTCTACCAAAATGCTTATTTTAGTTGGCAATGATGATTAGAAGATTAAAGTGCTCACCTTGGGAACTCTCTTTCAACTTGTCAACCACTCCTACTCACCTGCGTAGCTCAATCACCCCGCTCTCCAAACACGATACTCGATTGCTTGCTTCCACGATACTTGCTTTGGAAACAAGTGATTTGAAAAAGGCAAAGTTTTTGGCTTTTATACTCTTTTGAAAAGTTCTCCTCACTACAAAGACTCAACAAGACTAAGATTGAAGGCTACTCTAACTTCCTAACTACTCCCTTCTTCCTCCTACTCTACTCACTCTACTCACTACCCTAGACTATCAACTTACTACACACACTCCAAGAGTGAGAAGTAATAAGTGCGGATGAATGTGACTTACCAAGGAAGATAAATTCACAACTCCTCTACTCGCTTCAATGCTAAAAGCTACTTACCATCACACAAATGCCTCGGTTTGATTCGACATTCCCTGGCAACGGTGCCAAAAACGTGTGTACCTAAGCACCAACTTAGGAACTTGTGGAGAAAGAGACTATACCTCGATCCCCCTCAAGTGCATATAGTGGGGATTCACGCTTTATCTATCAATCCGATGAGTATCTAAACCTAGCCGAGTGTATGAAGACATGCATTCAAATGATGATCAATGCAAATAAGCTTCCCAAAGAGTGCAAACAAGGCAAAGATTAATCCAAACAAGCTTCAACTGTCAGTCATGGTGTCACGATACTTGGAGTAGCAGCCAACAGTAAATTGAGCTTTTCTCTCAGCTTCAAACTCCGAATATAGCGAATAGCATATGCGTTTCAAATCTCTCGAGAAGACGCATCCAATGGTGTATTTTCACTCAATTCTGACGCTTCTACTTCAAGTTATGAGCAAAATACTGAGTCACGGGAATGACCTTCCTACACTTCAGCACTTCCTACACTTCACACACACCTTAACAACAACAAACAAACACTTTCATGGATAGACAACACTTCCTAACACTCTTTTCAAGCAACACACAAGCATACAATCTCACAAAGAAGAAGATACAGAGAGGAGAAGACACAAATTCGAAATTATGTGCTCTTGATTCTCACAATGGCAAAAAGTCTCTACAAAGAGTCACAAATTGACTTATATACATGTGCCCTAAAAATGTTCCTTTCACACAAGAGACCGGCACTTTATTCACTAAAAGGCTAATTTCCTACTAATTTACATGGGTAAGCTACTAATCTTCTGTGGGGATGCATCTAGAGGACTCCTCTATTGCATTTACATCGGAAAATATATATTATAAAATGATGATGATACAAAAATAAGATGTCCAAATCGGAAAAATTTTGGGGCCCGTCTTTTTCTCTGCCTTATGCTCTTCTTAGCTCTACAACAACAGCTTAAGAGAGCTTTGGACGAGTCTTTGAATTCTTTATTCGACAAGGATAAGTCCAAGTTCAGAAATTCCTCTTTAATTTCATCGTTCTCATTTATAAACCTCCTTAGAACTTCTTCTGATTCAGTTATAGAAGTGAGGCAGTAGTCTTGTCTAATGTTGAAGAGCTCTTGAATGCAATAGAGAGGAACAAAATCCTTCCTAGAGATGAAGTAATATGGGAGATTTTCAAAAAAGGAGTGATTTCTCTGGGATTTTCACATTTTCTTCCAGCTCTCTTATAGTAGTCTCTGCTCTGAAAGAAGCGACATCAAAGTTCCTAACCTCTTCTTCTTCTGCTTGGATCTCTTCAACAATCTCTTTGACTTGACTTTTTGAATATTTCTCAAGAGAAACATCAAGGGATGCCCATTTTTCTTCATCATGTTCATTTTCTTCAATCTTCCCAATTGAGATGTGATCAAGCCATCAGAAACCCTATGCTCAAGGGCACTAAACAACAATTGTTTTGTTGTTCTAGGAAAATTTCTATCCTACCTGGCAAGGTGGAAATCTTCCTACATTTTCTAGTGTCTCTTGCCCTATCCAAAGGATCCTTCCCAAAAAATCATTGGGTGGATATAAGTTTTGCCAGATATGATAACTTCTTGGCCATCTACTATCCTAATGAAGGTCTCCCATTCATCCATAAGAAATTCCTTGCTTTTCTCCACAAGTGCTTCAAAATCAAAGGTGGGATTGAAGATTTTCGTTGCATCTAGAAAATGATTCACCCTAAACCCCTCTTGAACCATATAATCTAGAAGTTTTTTAGATGGAGAAACACTTAAAATTAAATTCTTCTCTTCCATGTCGAAAGGCAACCGATACAAGTGAATAGGTGCAGTCAAAGAGAGTCAAAGAGGTGTGATCGCTTGAATCAGCCGTCTATAGGACTGGAGCCCAGAGTGCTTGGCTATGAAGGCAGAAATTTGATGAAGGTTGAAAGTCAGAAAAGAGAGTGGTATTTATAGGCAAAGAGAGAAGAAACAGTCACATGACATGGACCAATGAATGTGTGCCATGCGGAAAAAATGAACTTGAAATTTCATCTATCAAATGATGTGGAACACTAAAACATTGACACATGGAAATGTACGTTCATAATGGCTAGATTATGTGGACCAATCAGACATTGCCACATGGCACCAATGGTCAACTTGAGCTTGAGACCTATTTAAGCTCTTGCCTTCATTTGTGCCATTTTTTTGTGACATACATGCTCTCCCGACTTCCAACAGTTTTCATTCTCCAATCCTCTTTTGAAAATTTATCTTAGTCCTCTTCTCCTTGAGCTCTCTTGGTGTGCAAGGTAATATCCATGATCTTGGTATCTTCTACACGATCGATTCCAACAATTAGTGGAATCGGAGATTACTAGATTTGCCCAATCGCATGAATTGGTTGTGCCTAGTTAAAAGGCCTTTTTAGATTATTCATTCTTTTAGGATTAGGGCAAAACATAAGAGGATTCTATTTTTTTTCACATGCTATTTAGATAATCGATTCAAGAGATTAGGGGAATTGGAGATTTTCATATTGACCTATTCGCTTGAATCCGTCGTGTTTGGTAAAAAAACATGTTTATGATCTTTTTTTATTTTTTAAGTTAGGGGCATCTATAAAGACTTCATGGAATACATGAAAAGAAATTCAAAACCTTGATTTGTTTGATATGACCAATTCAAGCGATTAAGGGAATGAGAGGTTTTTGGATGGCCTTAATTGCTTGAATTGGTCATCTAATGAATTCTTGATTTTCTTATTGTTCCATGTGTTTGATCCCCTTCAATTCTTTTTTACAGATCATGGCTAGGGTAAAGAAGACAGCTAAGAAGTTGTACCCTCAAGAGCGACAACAAAGAGGATAGGCACCTGCTCTAGAGGGGCATGGACCTGCTCCAGAGACCACAAATAGCCAAGATAAAGTTGATCCACAAAAGGCATATGCCAAAAAGAGAGTTAATTATCATATCAAATCACTAAGGTAAATCAAAATAGCTTGGAAAACTATCGGACTTCTCATCCCAAGGCTTCCTTTCATGAGAGTGGTTAAGGAGATCTCTACCAATCTTTGCTCTATGATGAAGACTACTTCATTTGTGAATGTCAAGTGGCAGACCCAGGCTCTTCTATGCTTGCAAGAAGCAGCAGAAGATTTTGCAATTGATTTTATGAATGATGCTTATCTTTGTGCAGCACAATGTCATAGGGTGATGCTTATCACCAAGGAATATGTTGTTGTGTCCACGTGAAGATACAAGTTTGATAAAGCCATTGTCCCTCTTGACAAGCATGATCAAAAATTTTTTGATATTCTTAATATACCTCCAGCAAGAAAGCCTAAACCATCTACAATCAAAATTGAAGAGATCCCTTCTCATGACTATTCAACAAGAAATGCAGGAAAGACTGAGGAGGAGAAGAGAAGGATGAATCTTATGACACAAGAATGTGTTATCCTTGAGGACATTCAGAGGCTGAAGAAGGCTAATTCAGAGCTTTTGAAGAAAGGAGATAGCTAGGTAATTGTCAATGCTTCAATGCCATGGGAGGAAGACTTCATGCTTGACACTAGGCCTGACGAAAACAAAATGTTGATAGACTTCAATGTTGAGATCTTTGACAGCATTCTCAATATAGCTCTCAGGTATTTGGCCATAATATGCTCCATTTTATCAAAACTTGATCTCCTTGATGCATCTGCTAATGATTTTATATTGTAGGGTCTTACTCCAGCAATGTGAGCAGTCAATCTCAAGGAAGGTCTTTATTTTGGATCCCCTTGTGGCTCAGTTTATATAATACAAGCATGGAGAAATTGGTCATTTTCTCAAGGATTTTAGTGAGGAGATACAATATATAGTTTATCCATATATTGATAAATAAGTTTTCATTTCTATTTTCCTTATAAAGCCATTCCTTTCTTGGTGGTTTTATTTATGAGTATATGTCACATTTTTGTTGGAGTTAGATGGTTGGGGAAGCACGCGAACAGCACAAGGAAGAAGAAGAAGCTTGGAGCACAAACACACAATACTGAATGTATTACTAGAGAATGTACAAAGATTAGTAGCCGATTAGGGCAATAGGCGTATATACAAGCCGGGGGAAAAAAACCTCCTAAAGAGGGAAAAAAGTGCCCCGGCGGTCCTAGTGTGTTCACACACATCACTACCTAAATATATCAACAAATCCCCCCTGGGAGTGATGCAGTGAACAAGGAGTTGGCACTCATGTATAAGGAAGTGCCAAGCTATGTGGAAATCACTCCACAAAAGGAAGTAAGCCCAAAGCTTTGCGGAAAGCTTCAAACTTCTCCCTAGGCAGAGCCTTCGTGAAAAGGTTTGCAATGTTCTCATGCGTGGGCACATATGCCAAGCTGATCTCCCCAGCAGAGAACCTCTCCCTGACATAGTGATAATGCACCTCAATGTGCTTAGTGCGAGCATGGAACACAGGGTTCCTCGCAACTGCTAATGCACTCTGACTGTCAGTGAAGATGGTGGTGGCAGAAGACTGGCCAACACCCAAATCAGCCATAAGGCATCTGAGCCACACACACTCAACAGTCGCTGTGAAAGCTGCCCTATACTCAGCCTCACAACTAGAAGTGGCCACAGTAGGCTGCTTCTTGCTCAACCAAGATATACATGAGCTACCAAGCATGAAGCAAAAACCACTGGTGGACACACGAGTGTCATAGCAGCCAGCCCAATTTGAGTCAGAAAAAGCATGGAAATCTGGCGGTAGTGATCCCCCCTTGGGATAAAACAACCCACGTAGCCGAGTACCACTCAAGTAGTGAAAGATGCGCTTAACCGCCTTCCAATGCGTGACTCCTGGGCAATGCATAAACCTGCTCATCTATGAGATAGCAAACTGAATATCTGGCCGAGTAATGCATAAGTAAATCAAGCATCCAACAACCTGCTGATAGAGAACAGCATCAAATGCATCTCCAGCATCATGGAGACTCAATCGTAAACGTGTCTCCATAGGAGTGGCAATAGGCTTACAGTCTTCAAGGCCAAAATGCTGCAATAATGTGTCAATATATTTCGCTTGACACAAAGCCATTCCACCATCAACTTGCATAAACTGAATGCCCAAATAGTGATGCAAATGCCCCAAATCAGACATCTCAAATGAGGCATGCAAATCAGCCTTAAAATCAGCAATATGCTTCTCAATAGGACCAGTGAGCAGCATGTCGTCAACATAGACAACAATGATCAGAAGCACATCATTAGCACGCTTAACATATAAGGTGCTTTTAGTTGGACTGTTCTCAAAACCATGTGCAATCAGATAGGCATGTATCTTCTCATACCAAGCACGTGGTGATTGCTTTAAACCATATAATGCCTTCTTTAACCTGCACACCTGGTCTTCATGCCCTTTCTGCACAAAGCCACATGGCTGAAAAACATACACTTCTTCATGCAAGTCACCATTCAGAAATGCTGTTTTAATGTCCAACTGATGTACATTCCAACCATGATGGGCTGCAAGTGCACAAATACTCCAAACAGTAGTCATACGGCATGTAGGTGCAAAGGTCTCATCAAAATCAATGCCTCTTTCCTGTGCATAACCCTTTGCAACAAGCCTAGCCTTATTCCTGACAACTGTACCATCAGGTTTACGCTTCAGCTTGTATACCCCCTTGGTGCCAATGGCCTTCTTGCTAGGAGGCAAGTCACATAAAGACCATGTACCATTCTTCATTATAGCATCATATTCAGATTGCATAGCAGCCATCCAATTTTCTGAATTTTGTGCTTCATCAAAAGAAACAGGCTCATTCTCATCACAGAGACTAGATGCAGCCATAGCATAGCAATCTGATGCAAAGGAGGCACTATGAGAGCCTGAACGAGTACGAATTGACAAAGGTGCATCTAATTTACTGTCACGCAAAGTCTGCACAAGCCATTTTGGCATAGTTTTTGCCTGCTCAATATCAGCTCTCTCATCAACAAGTGCATCATGTAAATCTGCATCAGAAATGGAATGATCTGCATCATCATATGAAACCTGCAAAGGTTGAGAAGTTGCCTCATTAGGACCAACACTAAACTGTCCACCTATAAAAAGAGGCATCAAAGTATCATACATGTCTTTGGAGCTAACAGATGTCTCCTTAGTACATGAAAGAAATGGCTGAATAGCATCTTCCACAAAGACAACATCACGGCTAACCAGAATGCGTTTAGTCTGTGGATGATACAGACGATAGCCTTTACTTTCAGAACTGTACCCAACAAAAATACATTTTACTGCCTTATCATCCAATTTTCTTCGATGTTGTTCAGGCACTAGTGCGTATGCCAAACAACCAAAAACACGTAGATGAGCAACAGATGGCTTGCGGTCATGCCAAGCCTCATATGGAGTGATAGATTGTAGTTCTTTAGTGGGACACCTGTTCAGTACATATGTTGCACACATGACAGCCTCAAGCCAGAAACTATGAGGTAAAGCCTGACTCTTGACCATACACCTCGCCATCTCCATGAGAGACTTGTTCTTCCGTTCAACACTCCATTCCGTTGAGGTGTATACGGCACTGTACACTGTTGTTTTATCCCAACTGTAGCCAGAAATGCATTAAAATCAGAAGACATATATTCCCCCCCTCGATCAGAACGGAGGGTGCCCATTTTACATGCTGACAGATTTTCAGCCAAAACAAAAAATTGTTTGAAGCACATGAACACTTCGGACTTTGCTTTGAGTGGATATACCCATGCATGCCTGGAAAAATCATCAATGAAAGTCACGAAGTAAAGGTAATTTCCAAAAGAGGCTATCTGCATAGGACCACAGACATCACTATGTACAAGCTGCAATTTCTGCATAGCCCGAACTGAACCATCTTTTGGAAAGGAGGAACGCTGCATTTTGCCCAAAATACAGCCTTCACATACATGTTTTCCAGGTGTCTCAAGCTTGGGCAAAGAAGACACCATATTAGATTTCTGCAGGCGTAGCAAACTAGCAAAATTCAGATGACCAAAGTGTGCATGCCAAAGCTTTGCATCTGAGATAGCCTGAGAATCATGAACTGCACATGCCTTATCATTCACAGATCCTTCATAGTCTATGAGCTTATACAGCCCACGACATAAAATGCGAGAAACAATAATAACATCACCATTTGACAGATCATGAACTGTACATCTATCATCAACAAATTTCACAACCAAGCCAATCTTGGCTAATGCAGAAACCGATAACAGATTCTTCTTGATCCCTGGCACAAATAAAGCATCTGACAAGGTGAAAGAACTACCATCAGCAGTAGTCAGAATGATCTTACCAACTCCCATAACAGGATAAGAGGAGTTGTTTGCGCATGTGACAGTATTCGATGTAGGGACAGGCTCGAGTGAAGAGAAGAAACTGCGCTGCAAGGTAATATGTTTGGTCGCCCCACTTTCAAAGTACCAAACATCTGAGTCCACTGCAGACATGCATTGCTCATGAGAAGATGGGTCAAAATTGCAAACAGTAGTAAACGCCCATTCTTCTTCCTGCACAAGATTAGCAGACTCTGTTTTTTGTGTAGAGGCTTCTGCAACAACCATTCCAGCCTCCTTTTTCTTTGCCTCTTTTGCAGCCAGTTTTGGACAGTTCTTTATGATATGATCATTCCCTTTACAGTACTTGCAAAACAATTTCTGCTTTTTTTATTTCTTCTCATCTTTATCCTGGTTCTTCGAATGTGCAGCATTTGCAGATTTCTGCTTACTAGTAGAAGAGCTCCATTTTCCTTTGCCCTTCTGACTAGCCAGGAACGCTTGATCTGCAACACGCATAATGGACCTATTCTGCCTCGACTGATCTTCCTGCAACAGAACAGAGACTAACTCCTCAAATGATAAGGCATTCGGATTGCCTTTCATCATCAACCGAAGAGTAGAAGCAAAACTCTGATATGAATCAGGAAGACCATTCAGAACGGTCTGCACAAGGGAGCTATCTGGTATAACCTCATCAACAGAAATCAAATGTTCCTTCAAGTCTTTGATCTTCGTTAGGAAACTGTCCAACTGTTTTCGGAGGTAAGCAACACGAGCCTCATTCCTAGCTTGGTACAATGTGGTAAGTGTATCCCAAGCATCCCTAGCTGTTCTGCAAGAGCGAATATGAGGAATAATGGCACGTTTGATAGACAAAGCTATCAATGCATGTGCCTGGGCATTTCTACCATCCCAACGAATCTGCTCTGTAGTAGGTGCAGCAGAAACAGCAGCACGAACAGGAATCTGCACAACATCATCTTCGACACCATCTTCATCAGCTCCAGCACCTGTATTTGCAGTACCTGTTGTTACAGGTGTAACAGGACGTCTTTCAACACCCTGCACAATGTTCCACAATCCTTTTGCAACCAATACATGTCGCATCATATAAGCCCACAATGGGTAGTTGGTACCATCCAACTTATCCTCAACAGCCAACATACGGAATACATCACTGCTTTCAGCCATGGCCGGTGACTAAAGTACCTTGATGCAGAAAATTGACTGTATCTCAAAAAGTTGAACGGAACTGCCCAGACGAGTTCTGCTAAACTTCTAGCAAACTTTGAGACGCGCATACTGGCGAACAAAAACTGGTATATAGCTTTGGCACAAAAAGACGAAATAGCCTGCACAAGCGCTGCGATAGTGCGTTCGGAGGTCGAAATGAGCTCAGATCGTGATTTCGGCACCACACGGTGAAGCTGTTTTGATCTCTGAAACACCCTGAGTATGCTCACCAAATTTCGTGCGAATCTGAGACTGTAAACGGAGGAGTGTCGACGGCACCCTAGATGAAGCGACAACCTACTCTGATACCAATTGTTGGAGTTAGATGTCTGCAAAAGCACGCGAACAGCACAAGGAAGAAGAAGAAGCTTGGAGCACAAACACACAATACTGAATGTATTACTAGAGAATGTACAAAGATTAGTAGCCCATTAGGGCAATAGGCGTATATACAAGCCAGGGGAAAAAAACCTCCTAAAGAGGGAAAAAAGTGCCCCAGCGGTCCTAGTGTGTTCACACACATCACTACCTAAATATATCAACAATTTTTAGGGGTCACTGGAGTCTTATAATTATTGATTTTGTTGAATACCAAGCATTATTCATGAACTCTCTCTAATCATAGCATGGTAATTGCAAACTGTTACTGAAAATGTACATTGATAAAAAATATCCAAGCAAAGTGAATGAAGAAAAAAAGTTTAGTTATATGCAAATTCATGTGCCACTACAGAAAGACAGTACATCATGTGGATGGAGAGTAATTGTCAATGCAGTAAGGTTCTTAGAGCACAGGTTTTATAGTCTTAGTCTAAATCTATGTGACTATCTATATGCATGGATCCTTTTGGTCAGAGAAAAAGCAATTCATGCCATCTTTAAAGATGCTATCTACCCTTATGATCCAGAATCTCCTCCACCACCTCCACCACCAAGACATAAGAATACTGAAGATAAGAAAAAAGGGCCTCATGTTCACTCTCCATTGAAGCATGTCCCGAAGAATAAGCAAAGAATTGAAAGCTCTAAAAAGAAGAAAAGCAACAAAAATGTGAAGGCATCAAAAAGTATAGAGTTTTGTATCTATCTTGATACTTCGCCCATTACTTCCAACATATGTTGAAAGATATTTATATGCTCTTTGTTGTAAATGCAATTTTGTACACAAAATAACCTTCAGAGCATTGAATGTATTAGTAAATGATTCCATTCTATCTTTATCTTGAAGATAGTTATTGTAAATCATGTTTCTATAAAGAAATGGTTTCAACTTATCAATGTTGGTAGTAGTTTTTCTTAAATGTAAACTATGGTCTGCCTTTTATTCATGACATAAACTAAAATAATAAGTTGTTTATCATTAATTTCTTTAACGCTATGCTATATCATGATTTGATGATAGCAAGTTGAAAAATTGGGCTTGTGAAGGAAAATGGAGAAGATTGGAGGACACGACCAATTCAAACGATTAGGGCACTTAAAAATCCTCCATTTCCCCTAGTCACTTGGATTGATCGCATCCTCGAGTCTTCTCGATATTTTAATCCTTGACGCTCTTAACTATGTTTATCACCCACACAAAAGGCACGACTGATTCAAGCGAGGAGAGGAGTTTGGGAACTTCAAATGGCTCGTATTGCTTGAATCGATCGTCCCCTTTCACACATCGCCCATTAACATAGAAAACGAAAGATGACCAATTCAAGAGATAAGCGCCTTCGGAGAACCTTCATTGCTTCTTATGGCTTGAATTGGTCCTGTCCTCCAAGCTTCCCCCTTTCTAATATTCCTACCTTATTACTCTATTTAACTTAGAAGTAACATGGAGTCCTTATCCATACCTTGAACATTAGAATTTGTTTGGATAAGTAACATGGAGAGCTTCTTATCCTTATCTTGAGCAATATAAACCTTGCACAACAATTGCATGTTTGAGACAATTATAAAAGTATTTTCACAATAAAAACATTAGAAAAGTGAGGATATAAACCAAAGCAATGCCAATATCAATATGATGAGTTTACATAAAAAAGAGATGCAATTTTGCACAATAGTTGCATGTTTGAGACAATGATAATTTTTTTTGCTCAATGGAGATATTCTTTAACCTACAAAAGTCTTTGCACAATAGAAACCTTAAAAGAGTGATGATATAAACCAAAACAATGCCAATATGAATATGATGAGTTTAATAAAAAAGATATGTACTGAGTAGAAAAAAAAGGGCCAGATTGGTTACATTCTTAAGGGTTGGAACTTGATCACCTTGGGTGACAGACAAGTTATGCAAGATAGTGTTTTCTTTGTTCTAAAGTTTAGCATTGCACCATCAATTGAGAATCTGAATTTTGATGAAACCTCAAGGAGCTCCCTTACATTTTTGAATTTCCAATTTGCAGTGACAATTATTTTCCTAGGTTGAAAATTTGGATAAATTAATAATTCTACCTCAAATTGTGGACAAAAATGTTTTTAAAACATGCTACAAAAATGTGAAGAGGAAGAAACCATTGAATCTTTATCCTTTGAGAAATTCGGCTTGCTAACATTGCCCTTTGGACATCATCTTTCATTTTGAATAAAAAACTTGAAATTGTTGAATGATCAGGAGCATCCCAATCTAATGAAGAGATGCAATGAGCAAGAAAATGTACAAGATTTCCATAAGCACTCCTCCTTGATGGCACCTAATAATCTGCAAAATAGATAAATAATTGAATGTTATTGAAAAATTGAATAGATTTCGTTGCATACAAAGTTCTGCATAATCCTTATGAAGGACATTGAATGTTCCTGTTAAACATTCAGATTTCCACTCCATTGGAAGGAAAAATATCTACAATACAAAAACATATATCTTGTAATATAGAAACATATATCTTGTAATTTAAAAACAAATGAAATTGATGAAAGAGCATTGTTAAACTTCACTTACAATACGATGAGAATTGCATATGATTGTTTAGCATGAGATCCTTAGCACTGTACACATGTTGCACTTTTGCAAACCAACCATCTCTCTTCAATTTGAACCTAAGAATATGACCTTTCCAATGGTTTTTTGTGTTGTCTCTTTTAGTAAGCTGGACTTTATGGGCACCTCTACAACTAGGAAGCATAGCATAGATGCCTCAATTGTTGCAACATACTCTTCTTCAATGGTGGAAAGAGTTGTACATTCTTGAAGAGGAGATCTCCAAGAGATAGCACCTCGAGAAAAATGAAAAATGTACCCTGCTGTAGACTTAGAATTGTCTACACAACCAGCATAGTGAGAATTTTTGTAGCCAATAATGGATGCTTTCCCTCTACCTAAGCATAGACACTTGTCCTTAGCGCCACTCAAATAAAGGAAATCCAAATGCCTTGACATTTCAAGAGTAAGTCTCTGTTTTGTTGGAAGAAGATCAGTCTAAGAAGAACAGCTCCATTATGTGTGTTGCAAATCAAGCTTTCCTGGCTAGTCATAAGGGCAAAGCAAAGGGAAACGGAGCTCCTCTATTAGTAAACAAAAATCTACTAATTCTGCAGAATGAAACAAAGATGACAAAGACAACAAGAAAATAGAAAAGCAAAAATTATTTTGCAAGTACTATAAAGCAAATGATCATGTTGTAAAGAATTGTCCAAAAGTGGCTCCAAAAGAGGCAAAAAAAAAGAGCCTAGAATGGTTGTTGTAGATGCCTCTACATGAAAAACAGAGTCTGTTAATCTAGTGCAGAATGAAAAATGGGCATTTAATACTGTTTGCAGTTTTGACCCATCTTCTCCTGAAGAGTGTATGTCTGTAGTAGATGCGGATGTTTGGTACTTTGATAGTGGGGCAACCAAACATATTACCTCATAGCACAGTTTCTTCACTTCACTCGAGCCTACCCTACAGGGAATACTCTCACATGTGCCAACAACTCCTCTTATCCTATCATGGGAGTTGGTAAGATCATTTTGACTACTACTGATGGTAGTTCTTTCACATTGTCAGATGCTCTATTTGTGTCAAGGATCAAGAAGAATTTGTTATCAGTTTTAGCTTTAGCAAAGATTGGCTTGGTTGTGAAATTTTTTTATGGTAGATGTATAGTTCATGATCTATCAAATGTCGACGTGATTATTGCTTCTGGCATTTTATGTTGTGTTTTGTATAAGCTCATAGACTATGAAAAATCTGTGAATGATTCAGCATGTGTAGTACATGGTTCTTAGGCTATGTCAAAGATTTGACATGCAGGCTTTGGCAATCTGAATTATGCTAGTTTGCTACACCTACAGAAATCTGAAATGGTATTCTCTTTGCCCAAACTTGATGCACCCGACAAACATGTTTGTGAAGGTTGTATTTTGGGAAAAATGTAGTTTCCATCCTTCCCAAAAGATGGTTTGGTTTGAGCTACTCAGAAATTGCAATTTGTACATAGCGATGTATGTGATCCTATGCAGATAGCTTTTGGAAACTATCTTTACTTTGTGACTTTCATTCATGATTTTTCTAGGCATACATGGGTATATCCATTGAAAGCAAAGTCTAAAGTGTTTATGTGCTTCAAATAGTTTTTGGTTTTGGCTAAAAATGTGTCAGCACGTAAAATGGCAACACTCTCCATTTTGATCGAGGGGGCGAATATATGTCTTCTGACTTTAATGCATTTTTGGTTGAACATGGGATAAAACATGAGTGTTCAATGTCGTATACACCTCAACAGAATGGAGTTGCAAAACAAAAGAATGGGTCACTCATGGAGATGGTGTGGTGTATGGTCATGAGTCAGGCTTTAACACATAGCTTCTGGCTTGAGGCTATTATGTGTGCAGCATATGTACTTAATAGGTCTCTGTTGACAGTATAGACAGTATACGGGAAGAAGCAAGTACGGACACACATGCAGATCTAGCACTAAGGCAACCCTTCATTGTTTTTCAAAACCCTTACATCATTTTTAAGTGATTCTCATCACTAAAAACCCTTGTAAATATCATTTCACCTTTTTGTAGCTCCATTTTGTACAAGCCGAGGAGTCCTCGAGCTTGGGGAGCCTTAGAAGTAGTTGCCTGCCAATTTTCATAATTTTTAGATCTCGTTCGAGCCCTCAAATAAGCCCTGGAACCTAATTTTTAACTAGGTCGGACACTAGGTCTGGACAGGGCCAAAGCTAGTCAAAAACTATAAATAGAGCTAGAGAGCTCATTTTTAGGGGAGCTTCTTGTAGTTTGAGCTTGTATGAGAACTTTCTTGCAATAGAAGTGATTCCATTGTCTTACTCTCTTTGTTCTTACCGTGTGTGCGCGTGTGTGTGTATGTGTGTGCATGCTTGTGTGCTTCTCACTCACGCACTTGTGCTTCCACTTGCTCGTGGTCTTCATACCATCCTCATGTCTTCCCGGATTGACATTAAAGGAGGTGCTACTCATCACTGAGCTACACCAAATTTTGGCGCCGTTGCCGGGGATCGAGCTTTGAGGACGAGCGTGTGATGGTAAGACGTAGAGAGGACGCGTTGGAATGGTAAGCAGTAGGTAAATTTATGATTTTTTTTCCATCTCCTTCTTCATCTCCATCTCCATCTTCATCTCCACCTCCACCTCCTTCTCCACTACAAATTCCCTCTTCCTTATCATTCCCTCATTTGTTGTGTGCGAGTTTGAGAGAGAGCGATTGTGCGTGCTTGTATTTGTGTGTTTTTTGCATGTTTCTTGCAGGTGGCAGCTCCATCATCATCTCCAGCAAGCTCAGCAGGTACAGAAATTGTCTGCACAGTCCCCGAGGCGTTGAGCTCGAGCTATCGCGACACTCCGAAAATTTCACCCAATCACGATTCTGAGTGCACCACGACACTGCGCAGGCCTAGAGCTCCCAGGAACACTAGATAGAACAGAAAAATTCACCATATCCCGAGCTATCGCGACACTTCGAGGTATCGCGACACCCCACGACCTATCGCGACACTTCGAGGTATCGCGACACTCCCCGACCTATCGCGACACTCCTAGGTATCGCGACACTTCCCACCTATCGCGACACTTCGAGGTATCGCGACACTCCACGACCTATCGCGACACTCCGAGGTATCGCGACACTCCGAGCTATCGCGACACTCCGAGCTATCGCGACACTCCGAGCTATCGCGACACTTCCCACCTATCGCGACACTCCGAGCTATCGCGACACTCCGAGGTATCGCGACACCCCCGAGCTATCGCGACACTTCCCACCTATCGCGACACCTCCGAGCTATCACGACACTCCCCGACCTATCGCGACACTTCCCACCTATCGCGACACTTCGAGGTATCGAGACACTCCACGACCTATCGCGACACCTCCGAGCTATCGCGACACTCCGAGCTATCGCGGCACTTCCGACCTATCGCGACACTCCGAACTATCGCGACACTCCGAGGTATCGCGACACCCCGAGCTATCGCGACACTTCCCACCTATCGCGACACTTCGAGCTATCGCGACACTTCGACCCGACCTATCGCGATACACGGCCTTTAACGCATAAAAATTGAGGGTTAAGTTTTTTAGTGATTGGAAGGGTAGTTGAGCTTAATTTTAGGCACCTTGGTATAACTTTAGAACCTTGGAAGTGGGCAAAAGGCCTAGAAACCAAAGAGGGATCTCCTGAACCCTGAGTGCCTGTTTTGACCCTTTAGTGCCTGAATGGTCATAACTTGACCATACGAACTCCGATTGATGAGATTTTGGTCTCGTTGGAAAGCTCGTTGAGAATCCCACGTGGACCTCGACTGGTTTTTGTAAGAATCATACGCGGAGTTTTAGAACATGCATTTTTAAGTTGACCTTTAGGTGGAACTAAGTGGTTCTCAGATTCAGGGGGTACAGTAAACTACTCCAAGGGGGCTGAAATTATTGAAGTGTGTCTTTCAATTACTTGTGGCAATAGAGCTATACTAACAGGTGTGCTTTTGCATGAACTTTGTGCGCGCTCAAGGCAATCCAAAGCAAGCTAGCAAGGGTGAGTACCAAGCTTGGGAGAAGGCTTCCTGGGCTTGTGTAGCAGTCTGGTCAACCAGCTAATTGAGGTTGGAAGATCTCTCACCCCTCCTTTGTCAATTCCTAGCCTAAGCTAAGTACGACTTAGGTGTGGTAATTAATTAGGGCAACGTTAGGCACGAATCAAGTCCAAGAATATTAATCAACAAAGTGCAAGAAGTAAATAGGTCTTAAGTGCGAAAACCCTAAAGGACAAAAGGTAAACTGGAGTCGATCACTTATCAAGTGCGGAAATTCACTTAAATACTCCTGACGACGCGATTTCAGACCAGACCATAAACATAATATTCAACTAAAAAGAACAAAGTGATTGGTGCAAAATCAACCTGCAACGAGAGTGTGCTTGGGTTCTAGGGGATAAATAAATCAGGCTTATGAACCTTAGATCAGGCAGACACTTAGGCCGAGACAGACAGAGCCTCAGATCTTCTGAAGCTAGTGTCAATCACACTGCCAGGTCTTGGGCCCAGCAGTTGAGTGATTATCCATACATTCCCAGATCAGAAACAAGTGATTCTGAGATGTCCTATCACATGGAGAGACCAGTAGGTAGTTCAGGGTTGGCTTATCTAGAAAAGCCAGAGGGACCTTACAAGACTCAGCTGGAATACATCAAGACGAATCGTCTAGGTGCTCGCATCTACGAAGACGGACTGAGAAGATCAGTGGTCCAGATTAAGAACCCCGATCAACCCCACGGATTAGCCCACCCGGTAGTCAAGTTTGAGAATGGAGCATACCTAGATAAAGAGGGGACTATATATGTAGTCACCACTCTCCCTGATAGAACTGATGAGTTTGGAAATGTGATTGCGGAGACCGACATGGGTGACATAGAGCAAGGAAACTTAGAGAGAGAGCCAAGAACTCCCCGTGGTAAATCTGTCTTGACCAGAATCATGACTCCAGAATGGATTCCACAGGATAATAAAAGCATAGATCTGCTGTTAAACCGAGAAACCGATGAGGTTTTTTGGAGATATAAATCTCCTCAATCTCAGGAAGTGAGTGCCCTCACAATCTATGAGTTTAAAGACCCTGATAGCCCAGGTCAAGTAACCTACCTAGACAATGCATCAGAGAGAATCTTCGTGGTCACTGAGCTTGGCAGACATGCCTACACATGGAAGGGAGAATTTTTTTTTCCCCAACCAAGGTCTACTGTGTCCTTTGGTCACCAAGGAGCTGGGACCTCCCAAGCTCATGGGGCTCAGAGAGATAGGAGCAGAGACAAACCTGAGGTAAGTTTTGCCAACTCCCTGGGAAGAGAAAGAACGGGAACAGAGAGGAATAGAGTGGAACCTGAGAGACATAGAACCCCATGGAATCACAGGGACATTGATGATTTTTCTTTGCCAAGGCCGAGAGAACACACTAGGACCCTGCGACCAACTCAACTGGTGAAGTCCATGAAGAATTATTTCGATGGTACGGGAGACCCTTATGACCATGTGGCAGAATTTCGACAAGTGTTGAAAGCTGAACAGGTGGAGGACCTATTCACACAATATAATGCTTTCGGTCTAACCCTTAGGAACACTGCCCTTACGTGGTTCCAACCACTGAATGAGAGGCATTTCAGAAACATAGACCAACTCTTAGAGGCATTTATTGTTGAGTTTTCTAAGAGTGGAATCAGGCATAACACCTCCTCACTAATTCATAGCTTCAAACAAACACCTCAAGAGACGGTCAGACTAGCTGGAAGAAGATTTAGACAGTACCTGGAGAGATGCCCTATGCCGGAGTTACCCACACCAGCCAAACAAGTGGCCTTGTTCCTAGACGGATTGTTGAGCACTAAGCTCAGGTCATATGTGTACCTGAAGGACCCTAGAACGATAGAGGAGTGCGTGCGCATGTGCATAGACATTGAGGACAATCTAGGTGAGGAATTAGAACTATCAAAAATCTATAAGAATTCTGATAGCTCTAGTGACTTGACATCTGGTCAATCCACATCCATCGAGGAACTTGCAGAGAAGGTAGCCCAAAAACTAGGTGTCTCTAGCAAGCAAATTCCGAGATTTGCCCCAGTTAAGCGGTGTTACAATTGTGGCGGTGAACATATGGCAAGTGTATGCCCCATTATGGCCCAACCACAGGCGAATCCTAGTAGCCAGTACTGCACCATAGAGCGCAGATACACCAACCACACTGCACAAGACTGCCCATATAACAAGCAAACTGTTAGGCAAAATTATCCTCAGCCATATCCACAACATGGTAGATACCAGAATCAGTACCCATCACCACAATACAACAGACCACAGCAAACTTATCGGCCATCTTATCAAGGGCAGCAGAGGCCTCAACCAGTCCTAGTGCAGCAACCCCCTGCTCCAACCAATGTGATCCCAGTGAAATATGCATCTACTGAAGAAAATCCGAATAGAGCCATAGTCCCAGTCACCCCATTGCTATCAGACAGTGATCCAAGTGACCATAGTTTTGACTCCGCACATATTGATAGCCCACAGGCTTACTACATGTAGTCACCCGAGCATGACGAGTCATACTATTGTGAGGACCCAAGTGAAAATAGTGGGGAACCTGAGTATTCTAATGTCATGTACACAAACCCCAACTCTAGACCTCAACCTAGGCAGGTACGACCCCCATTTCCTAGAGGGCCATGTTTCAGATGTCAGGGAGATCACCTTGTACGTGATTGTCCACTACCTGTCCCTACACAACCTCAACCAGTAACCATTCAGGGCTTCTGTCAAGATTGCGGGAAAGAGCATCTCCTACGAGATTGCTCGAAGAACCCTAATAACATGCCTAAAATCACTCCTATCAATGTTGTTGGGTTAGTTGTAGACTCCACAGGGAGTGTGGCTTCCACTGCACCTGTGCAGGTGATCACAAGAGCCCAGGCACTTCAACAACACCAAGGTGTTGGTCCCGAAAAGAGCCCCGAGGTGAGTGAAACAGAGAGCATACCCAAAAAGAGAACTAGCGCCTGGAAGGATAGTCGTGAAAGAATGAAGAGGCAATGGGAAAAAAAGATAAACGAACTTGAAGAAAGCGTGAGAGAAACCAAGGCAAAAATCACAGAGATCACATCTCAACCGCACTCCCACACACTTCCACCACTACCATCCCCATCACCCTCCATTTCTCCACCCTCTAATACACCCCTCGTAACCCACCCACCACCCCGAGTAGGATCAGTATTAGCTGAACCCACTCCTGAAGGCTTGGACATGATGTTCAAGGCCTACCAGGCTCGACTTCAAGAAGGGCCAACAGCTGCAAACCTAGACAAGAGTTACCCTAGAGCAGATTTAGAGATTGAACGGATGAAAATGTGCATGAAAATGGTAGAACAAGCTCAAGCTATACTTGAGACTAGTCAAAAGTTCAATCAGACAAACTCTGTCAAGCCGGATTTGCATTTCCAAGGCTTACTAGAAAGATTAGAGCAGTTGGTAAACAAATCACAAGTTTCTTTACCTCCACAGGCTCAACCAGCTGTTGAAAGAGGAAGCTCACCACCAAAGGGAGCTTATGTTCCTAATTCCACGGATGTTGGAATACCTCCTTCAATTCAACAGTACTCTCAAGAGTTCTTGCGGGAAATACAAGAAGAGAAATGGGCCAAGGAGAAGGGTGATTCCCCTCCTATTCTTGAGATTGATGATCTTCGTGATCAATTTCCCCAAGACATTCCGTCTATCTATGGAGATCAAACAGAGCAACAAGAGGATGAGAGATTAGATTTTGAATCTAATTCTTTACAAGAGTTGCCTCATTTCACAGGCCCATGGGAATCTGAATCTCTCCAGATCAGAGCCCCCACAATATTGGTAAGAAATGAAGACTCAGTGATTCCAAGAAACACTGATGTTGTGAAGAACACTAAGGTTCAATGTCATCTCACTGTAGAGGAACTCCTCAAGGCAAAACCGGAGCTCTGGAATCATGTGAAAGATCAGGTTCCAGAACTTGAATCCAATATACCAAAAGTAGGCTCTAAGCAGAAAGTTCCCGAGATACCTCTCGACAAGATAGGAGACATGAGCGAAGGTGAAGAAGGTAACACCTATCTTCCGATCACCTATCAAGGTTACACAACCAAAGCAATTGTGGATTCGGGTGCCGGTGTTGCTATCGCGACCACCTCCCTGTGGAAGCGATGGGGCAAACCCACCTTAAGACCAACGAGAATGAAACTTCAAATGGTAGATGGGCATTTTGAAAGACCTCTCAGATTGCTTGAAGGGATAACTCTAACCACTTGTGGTGTAGAGTTTGAACATACGTTTGCTATATGTGACTTTGAGAAGAATAATGTTTACGAGATGATCCTAGGAAGACCTTTCCTACGACAATTGCAAATAGTACAAGATTGGGGAACCAATTCCTTGTACTTACAACACTTAGGGGTCACCACCAAGGTCAATCTGAAGGATCACACCTTCAGAGATGTACCACCCCTACAGTGGAATCCTATCCACAAAGTGAAAGAGGACTCTATCTCCGTGCATTCTGGAAGTTCACCTGAACCATCCTGGTTGCATGAAGATACTCACTTGTGGATGTGCAAGGTCGCAGAGGAAGAGGAAAAGCGCCTAAAAGCGAGAGAAGAAGGAACTTCCCCAGGAGATAGACCAATAAAAGACCCAGCCTATACACCAATGATATTTCCAGATGAGGAATTTGAGCCTCATGGTTGGGCAGAAATCTTGGCTACCATGGACATTGCAGTCAATGAAGAACAATGGACACCCCATTGTGATGAGGAGGGTTATGATATTTCGGTGTTCATGTGTCAGCCCTTGTTGGAAGAGTGTGATCCTAGTGAGTTCATAGAAGAAGAAGAGAGTGACGATGATCTAGAATCCATTGTGATGGATACTTACTTTGACTCCGAGGAACACTACTTAGAAGACATAGGAGTGTTAACCCAAAAAGAAGAAGAACCTCTTGCAAGTATCAAAACGATAAGTTCAAAGAAAGGAAGTGAAGGAGGTCAAAAGAAAAAGAAAAGAAAAGCAGTAAGACAAGAAGAAGAAGAATCATTGTTTGAAGTACCAGAAAATTTCAAGAAATATGAAGTGGAAGACCGGAAAATTTTGGTACGAATGCCTAAGAGAGAGGCCATTATAGGAGAAGCATATGACAATAAAGAAAAGACCAAAAAAATTGTAGTGACCATTGAAGGGAACGAAGAGCGATGTACGTACATAGGAGACGACCTAAGTACAGAAGAAGAAGCAGAGCTTGTAGCACTATTAAGGGAATATAGGGATGTGTTCGCATGGCACTATAGAGACTTGAAAGGAGTAGATCCAGAGATTTGCTCTCATACGATTCCGATGACCGCTGATGCCAAACCAACCAAACAAAAGCCCTACACATATAATGATAATTATGCAGCCAAAATAAAGGAGGAAATTGACAGGCTGATTGAAGCTAGATTCATCTATGAGATTGAGCACACTGAATGGGTGTCCCCTATTGTAGTGGTGCCCAAGAAGAATGGGAAATTGCGAGTGTGCATTAACCTTAAAAAAGTTAATGCCGCTACGATCAGAGATAGTTATCCAAGGAAGTTTACAGCTTCCTTGATGGATTTTCAGGTTACAACCAAGTAGCCATTGCCCCCGAAGATCAACACAAAACGGCCTTTGCCACAGAATGGGGAATCTTTGCATTTCGTGTGATGCCATTTGGGCTCACCAATGCACCTGCAACATTCCAAAGACTCATGTGTCATGTCTTCAAGGAGTTCTTGCGAAAGAGCTTAGAAGTATATGTGGATGATTTATGCGCTCATTCCCAAGAAAGAAGTTACCACATCCCTGAGCTCAGGCAAATCTTCAACAAGTGTAGAGATTATCGAGTGTGTCTGAATCCAGAGAAGTGTGTGTTTATGGTACGACAAGGTAAGATCTTAGGTCACATCGTTTCTAAGAATGGAATTTCAACAGATGAAGACAAAGTAAGAGCAATAGCAGAGTTGCCCAGACCAAGGAATGTTAAAGAGGTACAAGCCTTTATGGGCCATTGCGGATATTACCGTAGGTTTATCCACATGTATGCCATCATAGCTAAACCTCTTTATGGGTTGTTAACAAACTTTGAGTGGAACGAGGAATGCGAGAATTCTTTCAACGAGCTGAAAAGATGTTTGTGCACAGCACCAATATTGACTACTCCGGATTGGAGCAAACCCTTTCACGTCCATGTAGATGCCTCCAATCATGCAATAGGATGTGTGCTAGCACAACCCACAGGTGAAGGAAACCTAGATTTGCCGATAGCATATGCTAGTAGGCAATTAAATGCAGCTGAACGAAATTACACCACAACGGAGAGAGAAGGCTTAGGCATGGTGTATGCTGTGAAGAAGTTTAGACACTATCTATTGGCCAATAAGTTCAAGTTTTTCACTGATCATCAAGCTTTACTATATTTGGTCAATAAACCTTGCAATACAGGTCGCTTAGTAAGATGGTTCCTCTTACTAATGGAATACGACTTTGAAGTTGTTGTCAGGAAAGGTAGAACCCATCTTAGGGCAGACCATCTTTCTCGCATCACTTCAGAAGAGCCACCGCAAGGAGTGTCTGATGAATTGCCCGATGCTTATCTGTTCAATTTAGAAGTTGTTCCTAAATGGGCAAACAAGTTGGTACCAGTCCTAACCTTCGGGCCTGCAAATAAAAATGTTAAAACAAGCAAAAAGGAAATTGTAAAATCGTTAAAGTATCAAATATTAGCCGGAAGTATGTACAAGCAAGATACCGAGGGCGTATTAGCTTGTTGTGTCGAGGATGATGAACATGCTAGTTGGTTGCAACAAGCCCATGAGGGACTGCTAGGAAATCACTACCCTAAACAACGAACATTGCAGAATTTAAAACGTTTAGGGGTGTATTGGCCTAGCATGGACAAAGAAATACAAGAGTGGATCCACAATTGTCCAGTGTGCCAGAAAAGAACCCCAGTGGAGCATGCCACTCTTTATCATGTGTCATTAATCCCTGATTGGAGTGCTCCATTGGTTGAGTTCATGAGATCGAGAACATTGCCCAATCAGGCTAGTCTTGCCAGAAAACGGAGCATGGAGCAAGAGGCTCAAGACTATGCCTTAGTAGGAGACAACCTATATCGAAGAGGCAAGGATGGTTACCTAAGACTGTGCGTTCATGAATCAGACTACTTGAAAGTCTTAGAAACGGCACACAGCGGTACTGCAGGTGGACACTTTGGGCCAGACAGAGTAATTAAGACCATTCTATTCTCCGGACTTTGGTGGCCCACTCTTCATATGGATGCACATACTTATGTGAAGAGTTGCGACACATGCCAACGTGCCCAATATCCGATAAGAAAAGATGAAATGCCCTTAAGGCCAATGATGGGAGGACGTGCATTTTCAAAGTGGGGTATAGACTTTGTAGGTCCCATCAACCCCCCAGCTAGGAACTCCCATGCAGAATACATTATTGTAGCCACAGATTACCTTACAAAGTGGGTGGAAGTAAAAGCCACGACAAAGAATGATGCTCAAACGACGGCTAAGTTCTTATTCGAAAATGTGTTCACTAGATATGGGTTACCAATAGAGTTGGTTAGTGATAGAGGGACGCACTTCTTGAATGAGGTCATTGAAAATCTCCTTCAAGAATTCATGGTGATACATAAGAAATCTGCACCCTATCACCCACAAGCTAACGAACAAGCCGAGAGCACGAATAAGATCATGTGTAATGTATTGACGAAACTTGTAAATAATAAACGCTCTGATTGGGACAAACAACTTCATCATGCTGTTTGGGCATACCGAGTTGCTTACAAAACGGTACTCAATGCCACCCCATTTCAGATGGTCTTCGGACAAAATGCGGTGCTACCCTTAGATTTCCTAATTCCAGCTTTAAGAGTAGCACAAGAGCATGAGTGGAATGGACACGAGTTGTCCTCTAGGATCTTTGATCTAGAGCGTTTAGGTGAGACGAGGCTACGAGCAGCAGCAGGCATCTATGCTGCAAAGAAACGGCAAAAGGCATACTTTGATGCCCATGTGAAGGATAAGGGCTTGAAAGCAGGAGATCTAGTGTTAGTCTACACATTGAAACAACACGCAAGAAAGCTAGAAAAGAGAGGCTACGGACCTATGATCATTAATAGGATCTCCACGAGTGGAGCAGTACAACTAGCCACTTTAGAGGGGGATGTCCTCCCAAACTATATTAGCGGATGCAGAGTCAAGCTGTATCAGGAACCCCTCACGGAGGAGATGCTAAGTCGACTCAATACTGCTAAGCAACGTAAAGAGGAGGAAAAACGAATTCGAGAAGAAGCACAGGCAGAGGCCTTAGAGCGTATCAGACGAATGAAGTTGAGGAGACAAGGAAGGGACCAGCCTATGAATGACACTCAAGAGTCTCCAGGCTATCACATGGCCATGTGTGAGGCTTCAGGTGAACATACCCATAAGATGGTGGACCGACGACCTTTTGTGACCTTAGAAATAGGACAAAGAGACAGCACAACAAGCGTGAGGGCTTTAATTGATTCAGGAGCAGCCACAAGTGCAGTTCGGCTCTCTTATTGCCAGCAGCTGCAATTGGAGGTAAATCCCCTAGAAGCATATCTGATAGGATTAGGAGGTGTTGAAACCCCTTGTATGAGAGAGGTGGATCTTCCCCTCTACATACAAGAGGTCCTCATGCCAGCAAAAGTGCTAGTGTGTGAAGACGAGGATCTGACCGAACCTCTTGTCTTAGGCCAAGACTGGATCTATGATCACGCAGTCAACCTCAACCTAAGAAGTGGACTTTTTCAGGCTTGGGTAGGCCAAAGTCGTCTCACGATTGAATTAGAAAATCAAGCACTCAAACCAATAGAACAGGCACCAACTCCTGGTCCCTCCAGGAATCCACACGAAGATAACCATGATGTACTTGTCCAAACTTCTATGGTGCAGAGGAATGTCAATCTTACTGGAGGTTCAGGAGCCAAGAAGGAATTCCTAACTGATCCAAAGAAGATTCTAAACGAACGGACTGAACATCACTCTACACGAAGGAGGCCGCTGATCAAGAGGCAGGAGCGCCAACCCGTGCAACATGGAGCATCTCGTGGTGTGAAGCAGATCTGGATACGCAGGGATGGAAAACCCACAGCTCCAATAGCAGATTCTCAAGGAGACAAGAAACGAGCCTCACCATCAAGGAACAAAGTGAAGAAACCCCCTAGGATAACCCCTAGGCATACCATTTCTATTTGGGTTCCTAAGCGGTCAATGAAGGCCACCCCTAATGCTAGACAGATATGGGTGCCCAAGGCTAGCTTACAAGCCCAAATTACTTCACCTTCAGGCACTAGGATGAAGCAGCTTTCACAAGCACTCTTGGCCAACAACTCAGAAAGTGACAAGATACCTACACCATGTCCCCACTTCCATCAACCCCCGGAATGTCTGGAAATGGGTACCCACAAGGTCCCAAATACATCACACTCTCATACCGAAATCTTCACCTGTCCTTAGCTCTAAGAGCTACGACCCCTCTATCAGAGTGTGGAGAATTAAACTGTGTACTAAACCCCCTGACCCTATTCTGTAAATCCGTCCACACTAACACAGAAGCATTCCGAGCCCATTGCATAACCAAAGTATGCATCTAGGATGACACTGACCTTTAATCACCACTCACACATATCATAAACACCTCACCACTAACCACTGACCTCCGGGATTGTCATGTTAGTATTGTGAAGGGAACACCATTACATCTTGTTTCCTATGCAACACTAATGTGCCTTTCGTCTTCCAGCAGATAAGCAACCTACTCTCATGGCAACAGCGGCAGGCACAAGCTCTCAGGCAGGATCTGGTGCTCCTATCAATTGGGATGCCATGCCAGTGGAAGCTCTACCAACAGCTAGGCCTGAAGAACTCTTGAATGTGCGAAGGATTCCTATTCCAGATCCACCCAGTGGACTAATCGAAAGAGTAAAAGGGCACTCCCATTGGTTCAATGAAATGCCAGGGGATTTGGGAGACGCAGATCACATCTGGGAGTCCAAGATGGAGTGTGGAGGGGTTTGGTGGACCTTCCAATTCTTTTCAAGAGAATTTGAGACCTTACAGAATGCAGCTCCACTTCAGGATATCTGGCAAAAGGCAGGACTACAAGCTTACTTCAGTGCAGCTCTACCTAAACCCGACTTCCTCAGGTGCTACTACTTGATTGCTACGTTGAAACCTACCGGGGATAAAGATCATTCAGGCACATTCTGGGTGCCCTCCTTATCCAATCTGGAGGAGATGAGGAAGTTTGAATTAAATGTAACGTTAATCAGGGAAGCCCTTCAAATGTATGGCACTCATGTGCCTTCAGATCGCGACCCCTTGATACCAGAATCAATGAAAAGCAATAGAGTCAAGAAGCTCAAAGAAATGTGCGCCCTCACCCCCAACATCGCCATACCTCTGCGGATGTGCCTCCAGCACTTCGCATTTCCCGCTCAGGACCGTTTCACTCAGCCTCACAAGAAGATATGGTACGGGTTGTATTTAGCAGAGACCGGAAGCTTGCCCATTAAGATGCCGGTATGGATCTTAGATCAGGTATATGAGGCTGGCAAGCGGGGGGCGAGGAAGCCCACCTTACATGGTTGTTGTGCGCTGACAAGGATCATCTACAGATGTCTGGCATATGATGTGCCAGTTGCTCGAGCCCTAAAGTATGCACACCTGGAGCTGTTCAAAGGGCGGAAGTCAGGGAGTCAGCCTGCAAAAAGAATGCGTGGATCCCTTTCACAGGTCCTGATCCCTCCAGAAGCCACCGCCAAAGTCTCCACTAGGGAGGAAGCCCAGGTGGCACCTATCACAATCCACCTCCAAGAGTCTCAACCAAGAGAGGTGGTACAGCCCACTCCTTCTGCCCTCCACTACCTACCGATGCAGAATTTGCAGCGATGGCCACCTTCACAGAGGACCCAAACTTTGATTTTGAAAGATTTCTGCAGACGATCCCCCTATCCGACAGTGAAGATTCCCTTGACAATGTGGGTCCGGACACATCTGCCCAAAGAGAACAGCCACGGGGCGAGATGAGCAGAGTACAGGGGGAAGGAGTGGCACAACATCCGCATTACCAAAACACACAAGTGCAGGAAGGCGCACACAGAAATGACCCGCAAGACAGTGAAGAGGAGGCCCCTGCCTACACAGCACAACTCAGACGGCTGTACAAAACAATCAAGCAGGTACAGAGAAGACATAAGATGACAGAAGAAGCAAATAGGGCCCTCGTAAACCAGATGTTGCAGTCAGAGCATATCGACCCCCATTTTGTAGAATCGCTAAATCTTTTGGCGGACACCTGTGGCATCAGTGAAGCAATGAGAACCTTGGTCTATCGAGAGAACCCTGTTTATGATCAAAGAAGAATTGATACACGGCCTCGACAAGGAAAGATGATTCAGATGGAAGTATCTACCGCGTTAGCTACGTCCACATCAGAAGATGTTCACATGATTAGCCCTAGGCCCAATGATGAACCGGAGGAAATTACGCATGCACCATCCCCCCCATCATCTCCTATCCCACCCTCAGAGCCTCTCTCCACGTGTCTTTCTACACAACCATTCTCCTCCTATAGTGAGACCATTGTACACACCCCCGTTTCCACTTTCCTTCCTTCACCCTCATCCATCTCCGTCACTCAGATTTTTGAACCCCAACTAGGTCACCCTTCCTTCCTCCATGCCCTTGGACAACCATCTGCCACTAGACAGACTCTTTCCCTCCCTTTACCCTCCACCCCTCCATTTCCTCCCTTCCAAACTCTACCTACCCCGTCCCTTGTAACTGCCTCAGGCTCCACACTAATCAACCAACCCTCCTTCTGGACCCAACTTGTAAACATTCTTCAACAGGTTGATGAACATAATAAAAAGTCCCTTCCCCAAATTCACTTCCCCACATTCACAGCCACCACTATCACACCACCCACCATCCCGGTGTTCACATTTCACGAATCACACTCTCTCATGTCCGACCCCATGGACATCTCACCATCCGCTGGGTCACCCACCACCACTGTTCTCACCACACCATCGCAGGTTATTACACTCACATCACCACTTCCACACACGATAGGCACAACATCCACTTTTCCCATTCCCACTTCCCAACCCCCTGCATCTTCCATCCTTACCCCCGCATCCACCTCATTTAGTCTTGCACTCGACACCATGCTCGAAGCTGCCACTCAGCTTAAGCAGGAATATACATTATTGGAGGAAAATAACAAAGCGCTTTGCACCCTCTCAGCAACACTCCAAGAGTGTGTCAATGCTTTGGGGAGTCCAGCCATACGGAGTCACAAAGCAAAATATCTGCCCTCGAACATGCAAATGCGCAACTCGAAGCGAGGCATATGGAAGAGAGCAAAGCCATGGAGGAACAGCTGCGGGATCAAATGGGCCGCAATGCAAGGCTTCAACGAAACATGGCCTTGCTACGATGACATCTGGCGGCAGCTCAAGAAGAGAACAGACGGCTTCAACAACAAAACCAAGAGAACCTCGAGGCCGCCATGGAGAACACCCCGGGAGTACCCATAGACCCGGCTAAATTTCAAGCTGTTCCCTCAGAAAGCATACAACAGATCTTGGAAACTTATGCCAATCTTTTAGAAGCACATGATCAGCTTGCCGACCAGCTGAAGGACCTACAGAGACCCCAAGAGTCTACACCACACCCACGGGAACCTAAAGAGATGACTGACGCTGCTACGTCACCTGAACCTGAACATTCAACAACCAATGACGTACTGGAGTTACGGCAACAGATTGCATAATTAAAATTGAAGTTGATGCAGTATGAGCGACCTCCTTCCCCACCAGAGCAACCGTTAGAAGAAGAAGCAGTTACTATTCCAGTGGAGGAAGCATTCGACGACACCTACGAGCCTCAACCATTCCCAGGAGGACGCGTCACAGAAGAAGGTCAAGATACCTATGAGGAACCCCCATCGGCATGGATGAAACAGGTAGAGGAAATGGGGCAAACTCATCAGGAACGGATATCCACTCAGATGCTGGCAATGAAGGCCATTGAGGACACCATCCTTCACTCAGAGTACTTCAGGCACATTGCCTCTAGACACCTTATCACTAGCTCAGAATTACAATACAAGCCCTATTTTGTATTGTTGGCCGACTACAACGCAGAAATCAAAAGAGTCACCAACAAGTGCCCAACATTTGCCACACAGTTCGAACCAGAAGATATACCAGAAGCGGCACGAAAAGGGGCCATATTCCAACCAACTTGGAGGCAGAAGTTACTCGAAACTTACCCAGAAATGCTTCGAACATGGGATCACGCCCCCATGCATTTGAAGTACAATCCGTGTTTTGGGCCAGTGCAAAGACGAAGATCATGGAAAGCTTTTGCAATCAAGGTTCAGAATAACGCGAACTGTAAAGAATGGCTCAATTACCCCGCCATCGCCCCCCCAACCGGTACTCCCACAGTGTCATACATGATTGCAACCATCAGACATTGGATACCACGTCTCCACCCCATGCCAGATGTCGCTGCCCAGATGATGCTCAAGATCTTCGATATGATGCAGGTCGTACTCAAAACTTTTCGCAATGTATGCCGTATTCAACCTCCTATTCCCTGGTTTATTAATGGTAACTACGACCTGCTATATGATATGAGCACAACCCCGAGCATACGAGTGGCTTACGCATGGCATGCACGCATAAGATATCTCCCTGCCTGCTACAAGCAAACATTCGACGATATGTTCACCACGGGGTTTTGGGAGGCACATTCAGAGGTATTCGTGCCACGGCCTACGCATTTACTCCATCTTTTTGCATGCGAACAAACAATGCATTCCGAGCTTTACACGATGCCACAACCTGACATGCCTGGTACAGTTGATTGGGAGGCTTTGCAACGAGACCTGGTCAGAGGTTTAAGAATCAAAGAACAAGAATTGGCAACCGACCTCCTGCAGAAATACATTGATCAAACTGTGGAAGAGAGGTCTGTCAGAGGCGACAGACCCTAGGGGGGGAGAGTGTTGACAGTATAGACAGTATACGGGAAGAAGCAAGTACGGACACACATGCAGATCTAGCACTAAGGCAACCCTTCATTGTTTTTCAAAACCCTTACATCATTTTTAAGTGATTCTCATCACTAAAAACCCTTGTAAATATCATTTCACCTTTTTGTAGCTCCATTTTGTACAAGCCGAGGAGTCCTCAAGCTTGGGGAGCCTTAGAAGTAGTTGCCTGCCAATTTTCATAATTTTTAGATCTCGTTCGAGCCCTCAAATAAGCCCTGGAACCTAATTTTTAACTAGGCCGGACACTAGGTCTGGACAGGGCCAAAGCTAGTCAAAAACTATAAATAGAGCTAGAGAGCTCATTTTTAGGGGAGCTTCTTGTAGTTTGAGCTTGTATGAGAACTTTCTTGCAATAGAAGTGATTCCATTGTCTTACTCTCTTTGTTCTTACCGTGTGTGCGCGTGTGTGTGTATGTGTGTGCATGCTTGTGTGCTTCTCACTCACGCACTTGTGCTTCCACTTGCTCGTGGTCTTCATACCATCCTCATGTCTTCCCGGATTGACATTAAAGGAGGTGCTACTCATCACTGAGCTACAGTCTCCCACTAAATCACTACAGTCTATCATTCCATATGAGGCTTGGCATGGTTGCAAGCCATTTGTTTCTCATCTCCGTGTCTTTGGTGGTTTGGCATATGCATTGATGCTTGAACAACATTGTAAGAAATTGGATGATAAAAGCAAGAAATTGGATGATAAAGCAATAAAATGTATTTTTGTTGGGTAAAATTCTGAGAGCAAAGGCTATCATCTGTATCATCCATAGACTAAATGCATTTTCGTTAGTCATGATGTTGTTTCTATGGAAGATGCCATTCAACCTTTACTTTCATGTATGAAGGAGACATATGTTAGCTCCAAAGATATGTATGATACTTTGCTACCTCTTTTTACAAGTGGATAGTCTAGTGTTGGTCCTAATGAGGCAACTTCTCACCCTTTGCAGGTTTCATGTGATGATGCAGATCATTCCATTTCTAATGTAGATTTTCATGATGCACTTGTTGATGAGAGAGCTGATATTGAGGAGGCAAAAACTATGCCAAAATGGCTAGTGCAGACTTTGCGTGAAAGAAAATTAGATGCACCTCTGTCATATTGTACTCATAGAGCCTCTCATAATGCCTCTTTTGCATCAGATTTCTATGCTATGGCTTCCTCTAGTCTCTATGATGAGACTGAGCATGTTTCGTTTGATCAAGCACAAAATTTTGAACATTGGATGGATGCAGTGCAATCTGAATATGATGCTATCATGAAAAATTGTACCTTGTCTTTATGTGACTTGCCTCCTGGAAAGAAGGCGATTGGCACTAAGTGGGTATACAAGGTGAAGTGTAAACTTGATGGAATAGTTGATAGGTATAAAGCTAGGCTTGTTGCAAAGGGTTATGCATAGGAAAGAGGCATTGATTTTGATGAGACCTTTGCACCTACATGCCAAATGACTACTCTTCATAGCATCTATGCACTTGCAGCTCATCATGGTTGGAATGTACATTAGTTGGACATTAAAACTGCATTTTTGAATGGTAAAATGCATGAAGAGGTGTATGTTTTTTAGCCCCATGGCTTTGTGCAAAAAGGGCATGAAAACCAGGTGTGCAAGTTAAAGAATGCATTATATGGTTTAAAGCAAGCACCATGTGCTTGGTATGAAAAGAAACATGCCTATGTGATTGCACATGGTTTTGAGAACAGTCCAACTAAAAGCACCTTATATGTTAAGTGTGCTAATGATGTGCTTCTGATCATTGTTGTGTATGTTGATGACATGTTGCTCACTGGTCCTCATGACATGCATATTGCTGATTTTAAGGCTGATTTGCATGATTCATTTGAGATGTCTAATTTGGGGCATTTGCATCATTATTTGGGCATTGAGTTAATGCAAGTTGATAGTGGAATGTCTTTGTGTCAAATGAAATATATTGACAAATTATTGCAGAGTTTTGGCCTTGAAGACTGTACACCTATTGCCACCCCTACGGAGATAGGTCTACGATTGAGTCTTCATGATGCTAGAGATGCATTTATGTTGTTCTCTATGAGGAGTTTGTTGGATGCTTGATTTACTTATGCATTACTGGGCCAGATATTCAGTTTGTTGTCTCACAAATGAGCAGGTTTATGCATTGCCCAAGTGTCAAGCGTTGGTAGGCGGTTAAGTGCATCGTTTGCTAATTGAGTGGTACTCGACTACTTGGATTGTTTTATCCCAAGAGGGGATCACTACTGCCAGATTACATGCTTTTTTTTATTCTGAATGGACTGGTTGCTATGACACTCATGTGTCCACCAGTGGTTTTTGCTTCATGCTTGGCAGCTCATGCATATCTTGGTTGAGCAAGAAGCAGCCTATTGTAGCCACTTCAAGTTGTGAGGCTGATTATAGGGCAACTTTCACAACGACTATTGAGTGTGTGTGGCTCAGACGTCTTATGGCTGATTTGGGTGTTGGTCAGTCTTCTGCCACCACCATCTTCACCGACAGTCAAAGCACATTGGTAGTTGCGAGGAACCCTCTGTTCCATGCTCGCACTAAGCACATTGAGGTGCATTATCATTATGTTAGGGAGAGATTCTCTGCTGGAGATATCAGCTTGGCATATGTGCCCACGCAGGAGAACATTGTAGACCTTTTTACAAAGGCTTTGCCTAGGGAGAAGTTTGAAGATTTTCGCAAAGCTTTAGGCTTACTTCCTTTTGTGGATTGATTCCACATAGCTTGGCACTTCCTTATACATGACTGCTAGCTCCTTGTTCACCAAATCACTCCCAAGGGGATTTACTGATATATTTAGGTAGTGATATGTGTGAACACAATTGGACCATCATGGCACTTTTTTCCCTCTTTAGGAGGGTTTTTCCCTCAGCTTGTATATATGCCTATAACCCTAACGGGTTACTTATCTTTGTACATTCTAGTGGTAACACATTCAATATTGTGTGTTGTGCTCCAAGCTTCTCCTTCTTCCTTGTGTTGTTCATGTGCTTCCATAAACATCTAACTCCAATAGATAACAAAGGTAAATAGCTAGAATGAGAAAGATTTTCCATTCCACTACGAGATATATGGCCCAAACAACCATGCAAAATACAAGCCATAGGCTATTTAGTAAGAGCTAAAAAGTGTTTTGTGATGCAAATAAAGGATAAAGTGAGCCAACCTTGCTTCCTTTTGCAATAACCATATTGCCCTTTGATATGCAAAAAGACTGAGCATAAAAGACCACCTTGTAACCAAGGTCATCAAGCTGATCAACTAACATCAAACTACATGATAACTGAGGTACATGGCATACATTATGCATAGTAAATTTTGAACCATCAATGAACTGCACAACCACATCTCCAATCCCCACAATGTCACACTAGTAAGAGTCACCAAATCTCACGGTACCAAGAGACCTTGCTGCATAACTAGAGAACCATTCCCTGTGTGGTGTCACATGGAAAGAAACACCAGAATCTAGCAAACACATGTGAGAAAGAGAATCAAACATAAGAGCCTCATTTGGGATAGTACTATCAAGTGTAAAAACATGAGCATCATCAGAAATAGCATTAATTTCTTCAATCTTCACAGTTGAAGTAGATGGTGCACGTAACTGTTTAACATGCCCATCCATTATCTCCTTTAACTTTAGCATTCTTTAATGCATAATAGTTGTTCTTCATGTGTCCTTTCTTATGACAATAATGGCATTCGATATCCCTCTTCCTTGATTTACTTCTACTCTTATACCATTGACCATTCTTTTCTTTATTCGTGCTCCTGCCACATTGTTGATTCTTTCCTTGGTAAGAATCACGAACATTATATGCATCTCCACTGTGAGTGCCAACAATAGATTTTCTACAAATCTCCTCACTCAAGAGTGCCCCACATATGTCATCATAAACCAGTTTACCACCAAGTGCACTATTGCTAATAGTTGTGCGAAATGTATCCCATGATGATGGAAAGGTGCATAGCAACAAGATTGTTTTCATTTCATTATCCATGTCCATTTTCTAAGCTTATAACTAGGAGAATATAGCATCAAACTCATTCAGATGAGCAACAACATTGTCTGTATCCTTCATGCGAAGATCATACAAATTTCTCATCAAGTACAATTTGTTTGATGCCATTTCTTTTTCATATGTATTGCATAACTTCTTCCAAAGCTCCTCTACACTTTCACACTCCAATACTATAAAGTAAACATTATCGGCTAGGTGGAATCAAATGGTAGACCTGGCCATTTCATCTAACTCATCCCAATCATCTTCATCCATGTCAGCAGGCTTCACTGAGATTCCATTTACTGGCTTCCATTCCCTCCTCTAAATCAGCACATCTTTAATCTGATTCTTCCATATAGCAAAGTTTGTGCCATAAAATTTTCGAATCTCAAAATGTTCTTTACCCTACAAGTTATAGCTCCTCCTCAGAACATTAGCACTAGACCCTGATCCAGCACATGTGCCTGAGACCTCTGATGCCATGATGGTAGAGAACTGAATAGAATGATAATGGAGCTAGAAGAGTCCAAAGCCCACTAAGACTCAAAGAAGAATGACCAAGTGTCATATCCTCAAAGAGAATTCAGCAGTCTTCCTAGAAAAATGAATTGATGAACAGCAATGACCAACCAAAATGAGTATGTGAGAATAAATGTGCTCACACCAACAAGTGTATCAAGCAGTAAATCGACCACTATTTAGTTGACAAAACCAAATTATTGAAATTTTTTGCCAAATTATCCTTTGCAAAATGAGCATATGACCAGTGTCAAAATCTCATAAAAATGTTTACTTGCATTGTGAATCACTAACTCGATTGCTTATAATCAATTACCCGAAAGAAGCCAACTAGGCTTATCGAGAACCTATGAACAACTATCATACACCTATGGTAAGGCTGGGTAAGTCTTCCACTTGCATCACCAAAGAGACCCCAACATCTGGGTGTCTCCCAGTTAAGAAAACCTCACCACGACCCTCTATATCAAACATAAAAGGCTTTATGCAAAAACGTACCGCTATATCAATGACCACATGGACATACATAAGCGGTATCCACAGAAGCATACATAGTGTGTATGTGTTCAATATATGTAATAAAACAGCACTGAAAGGTTGAATTCAATGCTCAAACATTTGCCAACAACACCTACAAGTTTCTGTGAACTCTATTCTTTAGGCTCAAAAAACCTACATAGACTTCTGGTGGCTACTCCCACCACCATGAAAACCTTTCAAGAAACCTACGGATTAACTAGTGTGGTTGAAAACACAGCCCCAAAAGGTGAACATTCATTGTTGATGAAACACAAAGAACACTTTTCTTCATGTTCTTGGACATCTATGAAGAGAATTATCCACAAAAGTACTCCAAAATGGCTCCAAAGACACCCCAAAAATGCTTCAAAAATAGGGTTTGAAAACAAAGAATGAAGGTTTGAGGACACAATGTCAACCTTAGTCTTTCCCCTTCTTCAAGCACCACAAGAGTGTAGCTTAGTGGCAATATATTGCCACAGTTAAGCGAGCTCTGGGGCGAATGGTACTCGGATGGGTGACCTCCCGAGAAGTATTACGAACCTCTATCTTCCATGATTGTTGAGGTCCTCCCTCACGTGCAGCCAATGGCACCAACGATAGCTTCGGTGACTCGGATGACAAGGTATGCAAAGGTCTATGCCTTGGTTGCCGCCTTAGTCATAAGCCTTGGAGAACGCCTCACAAAGCTTTTGTGTCAAAATGCTCTGATACCAGTGAAGTATTTCGATGGCGATGCACCACAGTGTGCTCTCCTTCTTGAGAGCTCCACGACAATATCCTCAAAGTAGAAAACCAAGCTCCAAGCATCACACACAGTACTCCACACAAGGCTACAGAATAAGTAGAAAAACACAATACCCAGGGAGCACGAACATAGACTTCTTGGATGTTACAAATGCGGTCGAACTTACAATTTGTAGCTGACCAAGCCACTATATGTTTTATTAAAGGACATATACAAAAGTGTCTAGTGGCCATTTTTCCTTTCACATGGACACTAACAATAACACAAGTGAAAATAGAAAATCACTAGTAGATCTTCTATATGGAACACTACCAACCTAATATGCATTAGTGTATCCATGAACCTACAAGGCTACACCAACGTCATAAAACAATGCATAATCCAATGTAGCACTCACATAGCATAAAGTGTGTCTTAAAGCATGTTAGTGTGGTTTCTTGGGAACCTACATAAACTAGTGCTCAAGTTCCACAATTTAGCTTAGATTAGGCTTTGTAACTGTGTGATATATCAAAATCCCCATAATTTTCCTATACGTAGTAGCATTTTCTAATGTTTCACCTAGTATCCAACTTCAAATTTTGATCTTATTGCATAGAAATTGAGTTAAAAATAGTTATGCCATATTTTTGCAGCATACTCAATGTGTATTGCCTTTGGGACAATCATATACCTATTTTTTTGTGTATAGACTCAATGCCAAAAAAATAGTGCAACACAGTGAGATCTTTAATATTAAATTCTTGCATAAGAAGTTGCTTTACCTCTTTAAGGCTTTTTCGTTATGACTACCTATAATCAAATCATCAACATAAATAGCCACAATTGTGATCCCATCATAAACCTTCTTTGCATATAATGAGTGATTTTTATCACACATAGAAAGTACAATCGAAATTAAATAATTTGCAATCCTTGCATGCCAAACATGAGGGTCTTGTTTAAGCCCATACAAAGCCTTTTTCAACTTGCAAATACATCTAGCATGCTTTGAATCCTCATATCCTTGTGTTTGGTCCATGTATACTTTTGCCTACAACTCACCATGTAACAAATCATATTTTCACATCCATCTAATGCAAAAACCATCCTTTTGTTACCATCAACATTATGCGTTACCTCATAAACTCACTTGCAGCCTAGGGTTTCCTTCCTTGTCACAATGGAACTACTTTCCATGTTTCATTTCATAAAGTGCATCCACCTCCTCATCCATAGATTTCTCTCTATTTGCATTTCCAATTGCATCTTCAGAATAGGAAGATTCAACATCTTGTATTGCCTTGCTCATATAAGTAGAGCCATGTAGCTATCATATGTTAATAATTGGATTGAATTTTGGATCCTCTAATATCTTCTTGGTCTTGGATAACTTCTTCTTGTTCTATCATCTGCATATGCATTTCTTACTTCTAGAGTCTTCACAAAGGGCAATCCAAGTTCCTCATCAAGCCTCTTTCCTAATATTACAGGATATATAGACATGCATACACAGTGAGTACAAAAACTAAAAACATACATAAAATTGAGTTACACAATAGACGAGACAGTACATAGTATTGGGTGCAATCTCCTGCCACACACTCCGTTTGATGGGTCTATAGAGTACATGTATTTACAGGTTTTTACTACATCAAAAATAGAGATTACAATGAGGATAGTGCTTCAAAAGCAGGTGTGAAAGTTAAAAGTTTCTCCCTTTTACGAAGAGCCCTATCTTTTATTTACAAAAATCGTGATCTACAATGATCCTTATTGTGACCACTATTTTTATTACTTTTTACAAAGAACCCTCTACCTAGGTCTTTATTTACTTATTTGTGTCCAGACATATCCGAAATGTCCACACCCATCCATGCCCTCACAAGCCTTAGTTGCTATATCAAAACATGAAACACATTAATATCTCAATAAATTAAACTCCAAAATTCAAGTTTCATCCTCAACTCATTTGGAACATGTACATCTGTAATACAACCAAATAATTTCACATGCAATAATTTTGGTTTTTTACTTGTAAAATTTTCTTCAAGTGTAACTTGATGTACAACAACAATCAAAGTTCTATTCATGACGTATACTCCAATGTGCACAATTTCTGCCCAATAACAATAAGGAATATTTTTCTCAACCATCAAGGCTCTTGATATTTCTACAATATGTCTATTTTTGCATTCAACAATGCCATTATGTTGTTGTGTGTACCTGCATGAAAATTGTCTTCGAATTCCATGATTTTTTTAGAAAACTGGTGAATTCATTTTATATGTATTCATCTCCTTCATCAAATCTTAATGTCTGAATAGACTTTTGTCTACACCAAGGTCTTGAAATTCTAAAAGTGAGTAAACACCTCACTCTTCTCCTTCATGAAGTATACCCATACTTTGAAAGTGACATAGAACCTACAACCTCCCATAGATATGGTCTTTTCAGGACCCCACACATATGTATGCACTATCTCTAGCACATTCTTGCTAACATGCTTGTCATGCAAAAATGATGCCCTCAATTGTTTACCAAATCGACATGCTTCACATACCTTCTACATCTCTACATTGACAAGCTCATTTGACTGCATCAACTTCAACCTCTTCAAATTTTCATGCCAATTTGTTGGTGCCATATCTTTATGTCAAAAATAAAACTTGCACCTTTTGCAAACATGACTACATTCATTTCAAGAAATTTCACATTCAAGGTAAAAATCCTACCCATTTTGTTCCATTTGGCGATCAACCTTTCATTCTATTTTTACTCTTTTGCATATAAACCATCAAAATTAAACCTGACATGAAGTCATTAATCAATCATTTGTCCAACAGAAACTAGGATCTTTGTTATATTTGGAACATGCAGTACATCAACAAGATGTTTTACCTTCCCATCCTTCATGGATCATGTTATCTTTCCTATATGATCGATAGGATGTGATGTATCATCACCTATTTCAACAAATATAGGAACTATCGATTTCTACAAACTACTAAACTATTTTGCATGAGTATTCATGTGATTTGAAGTACATGTTTGATTTTGAAACATTGATACACATTGTATTCATCATGTGATGTTGAACCATGAACAACTTCTCTGAATTATCTGCACTTGTGGGGTGCATAGTTAGTTTGTTGCATTCTGATGTTTTAATTCTTCAACCTACAATCACATTCAAAGTGACCAAAATTTTAACATAATTCCAACATCCTCAAGTTTCATTATTTGAATCATTTCTTTGGAAATTTTTGCGGCCTCTTTGGCTTCCCCTATCTCAAAATTGTACTCCAACTCCTTGAGTAGCATGTTGTTACTCCACTTCGAAAGCCTCTACCTTGTTTCCTCTTCCACTTCCAGAGCCACTACCTTGTATGAATTGCTTATATGCAACTCATAAACCACAAAGGCACACTTCAATCTTATCATCATCATCATCAAATTTGGAGTAGCATGTTGTTGACCTTGGTCCCGTTTATTGTTTCCTCTTCCACTTCCAAAGCCTCTACCTTATATGAATTGCTTATATGCAACTCCTAAAACACAAGGGCACACTTTAAACTTATCATCATCATCTAGATTGATGCCAATAGATGCAAGTGACTCACATGTGCTTTTGATTTTTAAGGTGTAGTCACTTATCGGCATGCTCTTTTTGCTTACTGTATAAAACTCATTCTTGAGTTGCAATTTCCATGCCTTTGTATTAGTCTCATACAATATGATCAAACTGTTCCAAGCCTCTTTCAAATTATTGACATCGTATATGTTCCCAATCATGTTATCTTGTATGATAACAGACAACCAATGCGTTACCTTCCATTTTCTTTGATTCCACTCTTCATATGCTCTTAAGTGATTCACAGTTCGATTTCTCTCTCGTAGTTGCAGAGGGTTTTGATTGTCTCATTCGATGTACTTCCAGTAACCTTTTTCCATGAAGAAATTTACCATTGTGAATCTTTAAGCATGAAAGTTGTTCTTCTCCAACTTACCACTCATAAATTGACTCATTCCATTAGAATTTACCAATTTCTACAGTAATTTACAATACTGCAAAATAACTACAAGTAATAAATCTACTTGAACACTATCACATTGTGACCCTAACAGTTTGATCTCAAAAAAACACAGCTTTTGAGTATCAACCATACAAAAAATTACTTGAAATTCTAGATATGAAATATATAGGAGATGTTGAACAAAACACAAGTTAGAGGTTTGCAAACAAGCCTCTTTTTCTAACGGCCCATCTTGTGAGCTTGAAACGAAGTTTGAAATGTCTCCAAGACTAAAATCCAAGCAAAACAAGTGAACCTAAACGGATAACATGCAAAAATATTTTAGCACTTTCTACTTGCACTCCAAATTTTGTAGCAATGTGAGATTATTTGTGAAACATGTGTTCTCCACACCTCATGGACTCTTCATTGTCAGCCTTCTTCACAAGCTCTCTACAGCCACACTAGCTTTGATACCATGTTAAGAGAAAGGAGATAAGGAAGAGAGCTCTCACACACTCTCATACACAAAGAGAAGATCACATATAAATAAAGGCAAGGAAGAATGATATTCTTCTACTTCTTCTATTACATAAAGAGAATATGCAAGAAAAGGCCTCCTACAACATTACAACCAATACAATCATAAAGAAAACTCAAATGTTTGCAAATGAGGAGTTGGCAAGAAACAAATGTGCCATCACTCTCGATAGATAAATCTGGTAAAGCTCACTAATCCCTGACGTATATTCATGTAACCACTATGCATGTTAGAGTGGTATGTGTTGATATATTTAGGTAGTGATGTGTGTGAACACACTAGGATCATCAGTGCACTTTTTTCCCTCTTTAGGAGGTTGTTTTCCCCCACTTGTATATATGCCTATAACCCTAATGGATCACTTATCTTTGTACATTCTAGTGGTAATACATTCAGTATTGTATGTTGTGCTCCAAGCTTCTTCTTCTTCCTTGTGTTGTTCGTGTGCTCCCGCATACCTGAAACTCCAACCATTGGTATCAGAGCAAGTCAGTGCTTCATCTAGGGTGTCATTGACACCCCTCCGATTATTGCTGCGAACGCACTTGCTGAAGGTGATGCAGACGGCATTGAAGATTGCGATATTCTTCATGTTCGTGTTCATGTTGTGGTTCTTGTTGTACCTACTATAGACCAAATTTGTTGGGATGGCAGAGATGCTCAGGCACATGCATTGATAGCCTTGTCTGTCAAACCTACCATTATTCCTCACATACGCTCTTACAAACAGCTAAGGATGCTTGGGATACACTTATCACTTTATACCAAGCAAGGAATGAGGCTCGTGTTGCTTACCTCCGAAAACAGTTGGAGAGTGAGCACATGAATGAAGGAGATTCCATGGATAGTGTTTTGACAAAGATCAAAGATTTAAAGGAGCAGTTGATTTTTGTTGGTAAAGCTTGCCTCACAGTTCACTTGTGCAAACTGTTCTGAATGATCTTTCCGATTCATATAAGATTTTTGCTTCTATTCTTCATTTGATGATGAAAGGCAATCCAAATGCCTTAACATTTGAGGAGTTAGCCTTTGTTCTATTGTAGGAAGATCAGTCTAGGTAGAACAGGTCCATTATGCGTGTTACAAATCAAGCTTTCCTGGCTAGTCAGAAGGGCAAAGGTAAATGGATCTCTTCTACTAGTAAGCAAAAATTTGCTAATTCTGCACAATCAAAGAAGGATGATAGAGCCAAACAGAAAACAGAAAAGTAGAAATTCTTTTGCAAATACTTTAAAGGAAATGATCATGTCATAAAGAGTTGTCCAAAACTAGCTGCTAAAGAGGCAAGGAAGAAAGAAGCTGGAATGGTTGTTGTAGAGGCCTCTACACCCAAAACAGAGTCTGCTAATCTTGTGCAAAATGAAGAATGGGCATTTACCATTGTTTACAAGTCATTCCATTTTTTATGCAGATTTGCAGGATTCACTTGTTGATTAGAGAGTTGATATTAAGGAGGCAACAACTATGCCAAAATTGTTGGTGCAGACTTTGCGTGACAGCAAATTAGATGCACCTCTATCATATTGTACTCATTCAAGCTCTCATAGTGCTTCTTTTGCATCAGATTGCTATGCTATGGATGCTTTTAGTCTCTCTAATGAGATAATCTTGTTTCGTTTGATGAACCACAAAATTTTGAAAATAGGATGGTTGTTATGCAATCAACATATGATGCTATCATGAAAAATGGTACCTTATCTTTATGTGACTTGCCTCCTCGCAAGAAGTTCATTGGCACTAAGTGGGTATACAAGCTGAAGTATAAGCCTGATGGAATAGTTGACAGGTATAAGGCTAGGCTTGTTGCAAAGGGTTATGCGCAAGAAAGAGGCATTGATTTTGATGAGACCTTTGCACCTACATGCCAAATGAATATTGTCCATAGCATGTATGCACTTGCAGCTCATCATGGTTGGAATGTACATCAATTGGACAATAAAACTACATTTCTGAATGGCGACTTGCATGAAGAAGTGTATGTTTTTTAGCCCCATGGCTTTGTGAAGAAAGGGAATGAAAACCAAGTGTGCAGGTTCAAAAAGGCACTATATGGTTTGAAACAAGCACCACGTGCTTAGTATGAAAAAATACATGCCTACCTGATTGCACATGGTTTTGACAATAGTCCAACTGAGAGCACCTTATATGTTAAGCATGCTAATGATTTGCTTATGATCATTGTTGTGTATGTTGATGGCATGCTGCTCACTAGTCCTCATGAGAAGCATATTGTTGATTTTAAGGCTGATCTCCATGCCTCATTTGAGATGTCAGATTTGGGGCATTTGCATCATTTTTTGGGCGTTCAGTTTATGCAAGTTGATGATGGAATAGCTTTGTGTCAAACAAAATATATTGACACATTATTGCAGTGTTTTGGCCTTGAAGACTGCAAACCTATTGCCATTCCTATGGAGACAGGTTTATGATTAAGTCTTCATGATGCTCGAGATGCATTTGATGCTATTCTCTATCAACAGGCTGTGGGATGCTTGATTTACTTATGCATTACTTGGCTAGATATTCCGTTTGTTGTCTCATAGATGAGAAGGTTTATGCATTGCCCAGGTGTCAAGCATTGGCAGGCAGTTAAGCACATCTTTCGCTACTTGAGTGGTACCCGACTACTTGGATTGTTTTATCCCAAGGGGGGATCACTACCGCCAAATTTACATGCTTTTTCTGACTCTGGCTGGGTCGGTTGCTATGACACTCGTATATCCACCAATGGTTTTTGCTTCATGCTTGGTAGCTCATACGCCTTATGGTTGATTTGGGTGTTGGTCAGTCTTCTGCCACCACCATCTTCACTGACAATCAGAGCACATTGGCAATAGCGAGGAACCCTGTGTTCCATGCTCGCACTAAGCACATTGCGGTGCACTATCATTATGTGAGGGAGAGGTTCTCTGCTTGAGAGATCAGTTTGGCATATGTGCCCACATAGGAGAACATTGTAGATCTTTTTACAAAGGCTCTGCCTAGGTAGAAGTTTGAAGCTTTCCGCAAAGCTTTAGGCTTACTTCCTTTTGTGGATTGATTCCACATAGCTTAGCACTTCCTTATTCATTAGTGCAAGCTCCTTGTTCACTGCATCACTCCCAGGGGAGATTTGTTGATATATTTAGGTAGTGATGTGTGTGAACACACTAGGACCGTCGAGGGAGTTTTTTCCCTCTTTAGGAGGTTTTTTTCCCTCGGCTTGTATATATGCCAATAACCCTAACGGATCACTTATCTTTGTACATTCTAGTGGTAATACATTCACTATTATGTGTTGTGCTCCAAGCTTCTTCTTCTTCCTTGTGTTGTTTGCATGCTCCTGCAAACCTCAAACTCCAACAGTACATGCCATCCTCATCATCACAAGTTGAGCTTGATATCTCAATAATCTTATGTTACATGCTATCCATAAAATTCTTACTTAATTGTCCATGATTTATGCACTTAAAGAATAATTTTTCACTCTTTGCTTTTTCCCACACTTCATGGTCAAGTCTTGGTTGTGAAAGTCATGGGCTTTTGAGATCTTCTTTCCTAAAGCTACTTATTTTACCTTTATTTTTTTGAAGGTTTTATTCTTCCCAATAAGATGAAGTGGTTGTGTCTTTGACTTAGCATGATCTTCATCGATGTATGCTAACTTTATCAAGTCTTATAAACTCTTGGGGGCACTTCTCATCACTTCATGTTTATCACCTTATTGAAACCACGAATAGAACCCCCAACTTTATGGAAATCAGCTAGATTTTGGAGTTTGAAAATTATTTCTTGATAATGAGAAATGTAAATTTAGAGGGGATGTCCTCATTGAAGGACCTTGTCCCACTCTTCCCAATTGTGCTCATCCTCATTCTCTGACAAGAACTCTTTCTGAAAGAGTTATTCAAATTTGTTTCAAGTCATGTGAATCATCTGCGCTTCTTTCAAGATCATCCACCATTTGTAGGCTTTTGACTCAAGGGACAAGCTTGTTTCTAAGATTTGGTGGCTCTCATGAATATTCTTAAGTTGAAGCAAGTCTTTCCATTTCTTGAGAAAAGTAAAAAACAGCAACTTTATTTCTATCATTTTCCTCTCTTGAGAGCTAAGGTGGTTTCAAGTCTTTCGCAAACGAAAGAGTCATAGACCTTAAGGAAGTAGTGAGCGGAGGATTTGAAATCAAATTCTCAGCTCCATTTCTAAGTAAAACATTACTCAAGATGTGTAAGGAAGCATATATTCCCTTACTCATAGATGGATCCCTGGTCAAGTCGACATAGATCCTAATCGACCAAGAAGACATTTATTTGGGTGAAGCGTGCCTAAAATTTACTCCAGTAATAGATAAAAGTGTAAAGGGTATTTCTGTTTGAATTTTTCTAACCATGAACATATTCGCTTACATATCATTCATTTTTTTCTTCAAAGCCATCTACCTCTTCTTTATCCTTCATTGTTTGCCCTAATATGTACTCTATTACTTTTACGCCTTTGTTTAACGTATGGTCTACTTCTTGCCTAGGTGCATCTATTTGCAAGTTACCACCATTAAATGATTGTCCCTCCATTGAATACTTTAGAACAATAAAAAGCAATGCAATGTTCATTCTTAACTCAAAAGTGAAATAGATGAAATCCAAATACAATACTTCCCTTATGGTTTTCCAGAGTTTTTACTTTTTTGTAGATTGGCTAAGGTCGCCTTTTGGACGTGCCTCCTCTTGAACATGCATGATCCTTTTTGAAGCGCCACGAAGTAATTTTCCATGAACCAAGCTTCGAGTTGAAAATGGATGTGAACAAGTTGCTTGAAGCCTTTTTTGGGATGCCTTGAGTAACCATGTTTTCTTGAAAAATGGTTGGAAGGACTCTTGGAGGATATAGTAGGAGAGATGGTCTTCCAACACCTAATAGTTTGGATGAGTATGGATTGAGAAAACACTTTGAAAAGCTCTTCAAAACCTCCTTCTAGCTCTTAGAGTTAAGCCATATGGAGAGAAATTGGAGGTGCAAAGAGGGATGGGCGACAAAATTTATGGGAGGCTCATGAGCTTGAACAATTACCCCATATACGATCCTTTGGGGGGTTGGAAAAGGATATCACAACAAGAGTTTCTCCCTCTTGCTCTCAACATATTAAGGAGAAGGGAGAGGTTGCTCCTCACGTTCTCTATGGCTTTCTCATACCAAGGTGCACGTGGGCATTGGGGGCCCTCCATGTCAAACTGCCGATAATGGCTGCTGGGGGGTCTCCTTCAGTGTTTTGAGAGGGGGTCCTATGGATCCTCCTCTATGTCCTCCAAGTGTTCTTTGGATTGGCCTTCGAATGTCATTTTTTTGCAAAGCAAAGAGAGAATTTTTTTTGCTAAGGTGGGTTCTTCACATGGGTTTCTAAGTCAAGCAAACATATGGGACCACATGGGATCCTTGAAATCGCATAGGGCTCCCAATCTTAGAATAAAAACCTAAGGTCAAACCATTCAGTTGAGGTAAAATACCTAAGGGTTTCTCAGTGAAACCCAAGGGTTCTCCAAGGATCTCCCAAGGGTTTCTCTATGAAATCCAAGGGTCTAGAACTTTAGAACCCATTGAAATAAACCCTAGTTGTACAACATCTTTCTAGCACATGTCACCTATGCAACCACTTACTAATGAGAGTACACCTGGGCAAGTTTTGGTAGCAAAAGCTTTGAGTTCGGATCTTTATTTTAACCCATTGATTCTCTTTCAATATGCATTATTTCTTTTTATTTCTATATTTTCAAATGAAAGAAGATAAGGCCAAAAATCTAGTATTTCAATTGAATTTGGAACTCTTCCATTGCATGTCAATCGATTCTTTGAGTTCTAGTGGGTTAATAGGTATTGTAGTTTGGTGAGGTCTCAACTTGTGAGAATGAGAGAAGCTATTATCATACTTGGAACTAATCCGTCATAAGCCCGATCAATGTATACATGGAAATAATCATGTATATAGGAAGGGACCATTGCACTGTTCAACCTCGTTTGTGGCATATATGCCAAAAGTAACATTTACAAAAATCTCACCTTTTCCTTTGTCATATCCATCTAAAAAGAACATCAATAATAGTAAAAGCTGAAACTAAAATGAATCTGGTATCTTCATACTTGAAGTAGCCACATAAGAGGAATGAATTAAAAAGACATGCCATACTGTTTGATCGGCTATGATGATCTATCCATTTCAAAAGAAGATCAACCATAACAAGAAGCTAAACAAGAATGTACCTGGATTCTTCATAATTGAAGCAACCACAAAAAGGTATGAATTCAAAACACCTGTCAATCTTGTTTAACAAACTCCGACCTTATTAATAAGAAGTATAATCGCAATAGCAGATGCACAGTGAACAAAACTTCTGCATGAGATGTTCACTAGCAGGTAACGGAAATAAAAAGGTCCAAATATCCAATCAGAAAGGGGTTCAATTATACTAAAACCTAAACTAGAATAAATCTGGATTCTTCAGAGTTGAAGCAACCATCTGGAGAAGAATAGATTCAAAAGATATTTCTGTAAGATCAACTGTAAGATTTTTCAAATATAATAATTATACCTGAACACAGCAGAGACACAGGATATTTATGTTGATTTCACTGACACTGGCTTAGTTGGCAAGTAAAAGAAATAGTAACAGAGTGCAGAATCCAGCCAATAACAGGTAGACTGAAAGTAGAACGATGTATAGAGGATTAACAGAAACCATCTTTCTGTGCAGTCCATAGAGACTGTGATACAATAATAGCGTCATCCTGATACAGTGAACTGAACAGTGCAAACAGCTCTAGTTCAAACTGAGATTCAGTTTTATCAATATCCAGATACATTGATTTGAACACTCCAAACAGCTTTTATCATGACCAAAGATAGCATAAATGATTGATTTGTAAGAGTATTACCACAAATGCATACCATGCTATCCCTAGAAATCTGTTCTGATTATTCAAATGAAATAGGGATTTTCTTTATGAAGGATTACCCATGAAAAATCAGGCTCACGATGCAGATAATTGGCATCAGAATGTTTCTAAACACAGAATTAATTGCTAAGCAAATATAAGGCAGGTGGACTAAACAACTGAAGAAAAGCAGTCCAATAATACAATAATGCTCAAAAGGATCAACATTTTAGCTAACACAGTCAAAACTCCATCCAAAAAGGGATCCGACCATGAATCTGGATTTATGCAGGGGCACTTGAGGACTTGCCCTTGATCATGTTGCCGATTTGAGTGAATATATCAGAACGTGAACGGTAAAGCTCCACATGGTGAGGAGGTACTACATGATAAATAATGGCAATTGCAAGGGCAGAGAGAAAAGGGCCAACCCAAAATACCCAATGACCATCCCAAAGTGAGCCACCCATGGCAACAGCAGGGCCAAAGCATCTAGAAGGATTCAACCCTGCCCCAGTGTAGCCACCATTCACTGCCATAAGCCCTCCTGACATGAAGCTCATCAATGCAATGACTGCACCAATCATGAATGGTGCCAGAATCGGGCCAGTAACCTACAGGGCCCACCATATACAGCCATTGTTAAGAAAATGCACAAATTGATACAAAACTCCTTATGACTGTTATTGATTTACAGAAAAAATTAGAAAGCTCTGGCAATGCAAAGATAGACACAATACGTGCAGCGATGCAGACGTATGCACATGTTCAGACATGTAGACTTACTTGAAACTGCTTGGGATCCAATGCGATTGAAAATGCAAAGAATAAGACTACTAGAGTGAAGACAAACTCTGCAAGCAAAGCTGGCCCTGGCTCAATACCCACTTCTTGCAGCACACCATCAGAATAAATGGTGTTCTTCAAGTAGCATCCACCCAGACCATACTTTTCAGCAACACTCTCTGCAACTACTACCTTGAGAGCCAAAGCACCTATAACAGAACCTGCTATTTGCCCTATAACATACAAGAGGCCCCTTGCTGGCGAGCAGAATCCTGTAAGCACCGTCGCAAATGTGATGGCAGGGTTCAAGTGACCTCCAGATGCAGGGGCAGCTCCCAAGATGAAGAATGCTAGACAAAAGAATGTTATTACGCTGATGGCTGCAGTGCTCGATGTGAAACCTGCCTGCAAGCAAGTGATTGCCCCAGCTGTGTTGACAAACACTAAGAGTGCTGTAACAATGAACTCTGATATAGCCGCTCTCCATACCTGTACATAGACAAACTTAATAAGGCAAAAGATTCCAAAGAGACAGGCACACAAGCAAAGACAAAAGAAAGAGTATGCAGTGTACCAATTATCAAATCCTTCAGCTATCGAAAACCTACTCTCAAGCAGCGGAATCAGCCACACACCAGCAGCATGATCGCAGGCAACCATCACAAAGAAACTACCTCGTTGTCTAACGAGATAATAATTATGCTGATCCTAGCTGCAGGCGAACAATCAAGTTCATGTGCACATATTTTGGCCTGACGAAACCAACCTAAGGTCTCTTGAAACCGTACACTATAATCTACAGGTGACATTCAGAAGAGACGTACATTAAGGTAATACATTTGACATTCAGCATGGACATCTATTGCAGGCAGCAAAAGGCATATCGTGAGAAACAAGATCTCAAACTCCATAATCGGTTCCTGCGTTTCGAGTTCTCCCAGCCATGTGAACGCCAAAACGATACATAATCATCTACATGGTACCTGATATGATTGCATAGGGGGAGAATAATCCAGAAACGATGCCTCATAGGCAGAAACTCGAGATTCAAAACTTTGGAAAGGTTTCGCAGAAAAATAGAGAGCATTTTTCGACACAGACTTTTTGCAGCTCTCATGTGCTGGGTTGAACTCCACATAATACAGAGCTCATTATTACCTCCGGGCTGATGAAATCATTGAAGCCTAAGAAGACCGGAACAACTCCAGTGAACTCGTATTTTCTTTCAAGCTTGCTTATCCTCCTTTCATCCGGGTAATAGTGGACCAGAGAACCCTCGAAGACTTGCTCCACATAGTCGTCGTCACTGTCATTCTCCTCGTCCACTTGAGGAAGCTCTTCGTGTTGCAGCCTGATCACATGTTGCAATGCATTATTAGTATGTATATGAAGAACGATATGATATTTGACCTTGTAGCAAAACTTTGAAAGAGAACAGACAGAAAAACAACACATAAATGAGCTAAAACTCGGCCATTATAAGAACCTAATCCATCTCCTTAGACAGACTAAATTGAGGTCTGAGGATCAGATTCAAAACCAGGTGTACGTCAGCGACCCGCACTAACTAAAGTGGGCGGTTGCAATGTATTTCATAAAGCCTAATGTGCAAAACGAAGTCTGAGATAAGTATGCCTCACTGTACACAACTGTAGGAGAGAGTGCCAAATGCATGTAACGATGAGAAGAGTACACCTTCCTTCATAATCTGGCATCAAAACTTCATGAATGGATATGCAAAGTGCATCCAAAGATCACAGATAAGCAACATTTAAGAACAGTCTATGCATTAACCTGCCAAGATCTGGTTTGAATACAAGCAATGCACAACAAATCCTTTCTCACAACAAAACCAATTGACGAAGTATGCACTGAGAAAGCTTAGGAACAACACTTAACCTGAATTTGACGACACTTCAGTTTGTCCTACCTGCTTCGAGGAGTTCTTGTGTCACGGCGTCTGAGGGACGAGGCAAGTCGGGGTGAGAGCACTGCAGAGGGGGACGGAATGCCACGTCGGGAAGGAAGATTGACATAGTAGTCTGACTCCATAGCTGAACGTTGGAAAGGCTCCCTCACTTCCTTCCGGAGATATCTGTTACAGATCTGATTCCTCTCCTCACCTCATAACACTATATGTGATATATGCACACGAATCACGATCTTAAAGCCGATCAGACAGCGCATGTGGGGCAGTTTACAATGGACACCACCTTTCCACTCACGAAGCAGTCCATTATTAATTTGTCTCTGCCTGGAATTCGTATCACATTCGCACTCTTGCTCTCGGGTTGACCAAGTCCTTTTGATCTCCAGCTTGTTACTTTGACAGTCGGCTTATCCTCTTTGCAGTCCACGTCATAAAGGAAACCTTTCTTTAACGATGGTGAATTGTGAATCGTGATGCTTCCATGGTGAAAACGGCTCAAGAAGCACGAAAAAAGCCTCCTCTAACTCCACAGTCCATCATCTCTACGTGATAAGCTACTCCCTATAAAAGGACCCTTTTTTTTTTAAATAGAGGTTCGGCAGAGGCCTACTCCCCATGTTTTAACTTTGAAATTGCAATTATATAAGGAAGGGCATAGTACCCATGGGACTCCCCTTATCCCACAAGAAGAGGGGTTTACAAGGCTGGGTTAAACAGTGGTCACAACTATCGTGAGGCTGGACAAACGGTGGCACATCCGCCACATGCAACATCTTTCCAAGATTCACATGTCTCTTACATGTTGCTGTCGGGGGTTGAACCCTCGCCCCCGCCTCAAGAGGCGAGAGGCCCAACCACCAGGACAAACGGATTGGGACCTAAAAGGACCTTTCATTTTTCTAGGAAAGCAATGATAATGACAAATAAATATGTTCATGAGTGCATGTCGGTTGATTGGGTCTCTAGTTATCTCCCTTGAGTGAGGTGAGGGTTCAATCTCCATCACCGATGCTAGTTGGGCAGGTCCTCATCGTTGTGGTAAGATGAATTAGAGATTGTGAGTTATGTATCATGTTGGCCTTTGGGCATTCTCAGTAGACTTTGTCAACAATAGCATGGGCCATAGACATGCATGTTGTGGAAGCTATTTATTTGTTCAAACTAGTCTAGTCATGTGGCCTTAGGGCTTTGCTTTCCTAGCTCTTATCTTTAATGAACCTTCAAGTTTCATACATTCCTAGTAGGTGCTAATTGTTCTAGGTGTGAGATTCAGTGTCTCCCATTGGTACGAAGCCCTTCATTATATGACCAAACTTTCAGTGTTCATAAGATGAAAACAGCCCTTTTAAAAAGAATCATTAAGAAGCAATAGAAAAGAGGCTAATAAACCTCTCATCTCATGGATGCTATCCATTTGTCTTCCATCTATATATTCCATTAAAAAGGTTGAAGTATGATGAATGGGGAAAACTCTAGTACCAAGTGATCCTTATCCTCAATATAATATATCCAGAGAACTATCTAAAAAAAGCTCAATAGGATAATCATTCAATTGAATGACATTCCTGTTTTGTCAATCTTTGAGACATTCTCCTCTAATCATGTTCCATATGAACATTGAACAATTAATCGCTTCCCAAAAGAAAGTCCTCTAGCGAGATTCTCTCTAGTGTACTCTAGCTTTGTGTTTGAGCTCCAAGATTTACTCCAATCTACTCTAGGTCTAGAAACTTTCGGGGAAAGAAAAGAAAAGGTGTCCTTGTGATGAGATGAATGGTGCCTTTTAGGCATGTATCTTATTGGCCTTTGGGCTTCTCAGTAGCCTTTGTTGATGATAGCATGGGTCATACACATGCACATTGTGAAAGCTCTACATGAGTTCAAATTAGTGGCCTCATTTGACCTTAGCACTTTGCTTTCCTAGTTGTTATCCTTGATGAAACTACAACTTTTGTACATTGCTAGTAGGTATTAGGTGTTCTAGCCCTTTTGTTACATGGCAATGGCAAGGGTCATAAAATTTATTTGAAGTTCTTCTATTTTTTTCTATTGTATTTTAGGAATCCTTGTATAAGTTAGTCACCATTGTAGAAATCTCACAAATTTTGGTAACATTTGAAGAGTTATAAATAGATGTGGCTTTTGTAGTTTCATATTGTATTGAAGGGAAGATTCTTCCCTCAAAAATACATGCAAGAGAGGAGCCATTTAGAATAGTTTTTTCTATTTTTTAGGAGCTTTTAGAAATAAAAAAAGAAAGGTCTTGGGGAACTCCTAATAGGGAGCACTAGATTGTGCCCTCTCACTAGATGAGACAAGATTTTGGAATTATATTTTTTATTACAAGAGGATGCGATGAACAAGTAGCTGGCACTCATGTATAAGGAAGTGCCAAGCTATGTGGAAGTCACTCCACAAAAGGAAGTAAGCCCAAAGCTTTACGGAAAGCTTCAAACTTCTCCCTAGGCAGAGCCTTTGTGAAAAGGTCTGCAATGTTCTCCTGCGTGGGCACATAGGCCAAGCTGATCTCCCTAGCAGAGAACCTCTCCCTGACATAGTGATAATGCACCTCAATGTGCTTAGTGCGAGCATGGAACACAGGGTTCCTCACAACTGCCAATGCGCTCTGGCTATCAGTGAAGATGGTGGTGGCAGAAGACTGGCCAACACCCAAATCAGCCATAAGGCGTCTGAGCCACACACACTCAACAGTCGCTGTGAAAGCTGCCCTATACTCAGCCTCACAACTAGAAGTGTCCATAGTAGGCTGCTTCTTGCTCAACCAAGATATACATGAGCTACCAAGCATGAAGCAAAAACCACTGGTGGACACACGAGTGTCATAGCAACTAGCCCAATCTGAGTCAGAAAAAGCATGCAAATCTGGCAGTAGTGATCCCCCCTTGGGATAAAACAACCCAAGTGGCCGAGTACCGCTCAAGTAGTGAAAGATGTGTTAACCGCCTGCCAATGCTTGACTCCTGGCCAATGCATAAATCTGCTCATCTGTGAGACAACAAACTGAATATCTGGCCGAGTAATGCATAAGTAAATCAAGCATCCAACAGCCTGCTGATAATGAACAACATCAAATGCATCTCCAGCATCATGAAGACTCAATAATAAACCTGTCTCCATAGGAGTGGGAATAGGCTTACAGTCTTCAAGGCCAAAACGCTGCAATAATGTGTCAATATATTTCGTTTGACACAAAACCATTCCGCCATCAACTTGCATAAACTGAATGCCCAAATACTGATGCAAATGCCCCAAATTTGACATCTCAAATGAGGCATGCAAATCAGTTTTAAAATCAGCAATATGCTTCTCAATAGGACCAGTGAGCAGTATGTTGTCAACATTAGACAACGATGATCAGAAGCACATCATTAGCACGCTTAACATATAAGGTGCTTTCAGTTGGACTGTTCTCAAAACCATGTGCAACCAGATAGGCATGTATCTTCTCATACCAAGCACGTGGTGCTTGCTTTAAACCATATAATGCCTTCTTTAACCTACACACCTAGTTTTCATGCCCTTTCTGCACAAAGCCGCGGGGCTGAAAAACATACACTTCTTCATGCAAGTCACCATTCAGAAATGCAGTTTTAATGTCTAACTGATGTGCATTCCAACCATGATGGGCTGCAAGTGCACAAATGCTCCGAACAGTAGTCATACGGCATGCAGGTGCAAAGGTCTCATCAAAATCAATGCCTCTTTCCTGCGCATAACCCTTTGCAACAAGCCTAGCCTTATACCTGTCAACTCTACCATCAAGTTTACGCTTCAGCTTGTATAGCCACTTCGTGCCAATGGCCTTCTTTCCAGGAGGCAAGTCACATAAAGAACAAGTACCATTCTTCATTATTCCATCATATTCAGATTGCATAGCAGCCATCCAATTTTTTGAATTTTGTGCTTCATCAAACGAAACAGGCTCATTCTCATCAGAGAGACTAGATGCAGCCATAGCATAGCAATATGATGCAAAGGAGGCACTATGAGAGCATGAACGAGTACGATATGACAAAGGTGCATCTAATTTGCTGTCGCACAAAGTCTGCACCAGCCATTTTGGCATAGTTTTTGCTTGCTCAATATCAGCTCTCTCATCAACAAGTGCATCATGTAAATCTGCATCAGAAATAGAATGATCTGCATCATCATATGAAACTTGCAAAGGCTGAGAAGTTGCCTCATTAGGACCAGCACTAGACTGTCCACCTGTAAAAAGAGGGATCAAAGTATCATACATGTCTTTGGAGCTAACAGATGTCTCCTTCGTACATGAAAGCAATGGCTGAATAGCATCTTCCACAAAGACAACATCACGGCTAACCAGAATGCATTTAGTCAGTGGATGATACAGACGATAACCTTTACTTTCAGAACTGTACCCAACAAAAATACATTTTACTGCCTTATCATCCAATTTTCTGCGATGTTGTTCAGGCACTAGTGCATATGCCAAACAACCAAAAACACGCAGATGAGCAACAGATGGCATGCGGTCATGACAAGCCTCATATGGAGTGATGGACTGCAGCGCTTTAGTGAGACACCTGTTCAGTACATATGCTGCACACATGACAGCCTCAAGCCAGAAACTATGAGGTAAAGCCTGACTCTTGACCATACACCTCTCCATCTCCATGAGAGACCTGTTCTTCCGTTCAGCAACTCCATTCTGTTGAGGTGTATATGGCACTATACACTGGTGTTTTATCCCACATTCAGCCAGAAATGCATTAAAATCAGAAGACATATATTCCCCCCCTCGATCAGAATGGAGGGTGCTCATTTTACATGCTGACAGATTTTCAGCCAAAACCAAAAACTGTTTAAAGCACACGAACACTTCGGACTTTGCCTTGAGTGGATATACCCATGCATGCCTGGAAAAATCATCAATGAAAGTCACGAAGTAAAGGTAGTTTCCAAAAGAGGGTGTCTGCATAGGACCACGAACATCACTATGTACAAGTTGCAATTTTTGTGTAGCCCAAACAGAACCATCTTTTGGAAAGGAGGAACGCTGCATTTTGCCCAAAATACAGCCTTCACAAACATGTTTTCTAGGTGCCTCAAGTTTGGGCAAAGAGGACACCATTTCAGATTTCTGCAGGCGTAGCAAACTAGCAAAATTCAGATGATCAAAGCGTGCATGCCAAAGCTTTGCATCTGACATAGCCTAAGAATCATTTACTGCACATGCCAAATCATTTTCAGATATTTCATAGCCTATGAGCTTATACAGCCCACGACATAAAATGTCAGAAGCAATAATCACATCGCCATTTGATAGATCATGAACTGTACACCTGTCATCAACAAATTTCAAAACCAAGCCAATCTTGGCTAATGCAGAAATTGATAACAGGTTCTTTTTTATCCCTGGCACAAATAAAGCATCTGACAAAGTGAAAGAACTACCATCATCAGTAGTCAAAATGATCTTACCAACTCCCATAATAGGATAAGAGGAGTTGTTGGTGCATGTAACAGTATTCCCTGTAGGGGCAGGCTCGAGTGAAGAGAAGAAACTGTGCTGCGAGGTAATATGTTTGGTTGCCCCACTGTCAAAATACCAAACGTCTGAGTCTACTGCAGACATGCACTGCTCATGAGAAGATGGGTCAAAACTGTAGACAGTAGTGAACGCCCATTCTTCTTCCTGCACAAGATTTGTAGATTTTGTTTTTGGTGTAGAGGCCTCTGCAACAACCATTCCAGCCTCTTTCTTCTTTGCCTCTTTAGCAGCCAGTTTTGGACAGTTCTTTATGATATGATCATTCCCTTTACAATACTTACAAAACAATTTCTGCTTTTCTGATTTCTTCTCATCTTTATCTTCCTTCTTCGAATATGCAGAATTAGCAGATTTCTGCTTACTAGTTGAAGAGCTCCATTTTCCTTTGCCCTTCTGACTAGCTAGGAAAGCTTGATCTGCAACTCGCATAATGGACCTGTTCTGCCTGGACTGATCTTCTTGCAATAGAACAGAGACTAACTTCTCAAATGATAAGGCATTCGGATTGCCTTTCATCATCAAACGAAGAGTAGAAGCAAAACTCTGATATGAATCAGGAAGACCATTCAGAACAGTCTGCACAAGTGAGCTATCTGGTATAACCTCATTAGCAGAAATCAATTGTTCCTTCAAGTCTTTGATCTTCGTTAGGAAATTGTCCATAGAATCACCTTCATTCATGTGCTCACTCTCCAACTGTTTTCAGAGGTAAGCAACACGAGCCTCATTCCTAGCTTGGTATAATGTGGTAAGTGTATCCCAAGCATCCTTAGCTGTTCTGCAAGAGCGACTGTGAGGAATGATGGCACGTTTGACAGACAAAGCTATCAATGCATGTGCCTGGGCATCTCTGCCATCCCAGCGAGTCTGCTCTACAGTAGGTGCAGCAGAAACAGCATCACGAATAGGAATCTGCGGAATATCATCTTGTAACAGGACGTCTTTCAACACCCTACACAATGTTCCACAATCCTTTTGCAACCAATACATGTCGCATCATATAAGCCCATAATGGGTAGTTGGTACCATCTAACTTATCCTCAATAGCCAACATACGGAATACATCACTGCTTTCAGCTATGGCCAGTGACTAAAATACCTTGATGCAGAAAATTGACTGTATCTCAAAAAGTTGAACAAAACTGCCCAGACGAGTTCTGATAGACCTGTAGCAAACTTCGAGACACTTAAACTGGCAAACAGAAACTGATATATACCGTTGGCACAAAAAGACAAAATAGCCTGCACAAGCACTGCGATATTGCGTTTGAAGGCCGAAACGAGCTCAGATCGCGATTTCGACACCACAAAGCGAAGATGTTTTGATCTCAAAAACACGCTGAGTATGCTCACCAAAATTCATGCGATTCTAAGACTGCAAATGGAGGAGTGTCGACGGCACCCTAGATGAAGCGACAACTTGCTCTGATACCAATTGTTGGAGATAGACGTCTGCGGAAGCACGCGAATAGCACAAGGAAGAAGAAGAAGCTTGGAGCACAAACACACAATACTGAATGTATTACTAGAGAATGTACAAAGATAAGTAACCCATTAGGGCAATAGGCATATATACAAGCCGGGGGAAAAAAACCTCCTAAAGAGGGAAAAAAGTGCCCCGGCGGTCCTAGAGTGTTCACACACATCACTACCTAAATATATCAACAACAGGATGCCCACGATACTAGACTAGACAAGACTAGAACAAAGGACAAGCCTAGAACTTGAACTAGAACTTGGAAAGTACTTACTTGGAGATCATTGACTCCTTGAGCTCCCAAGAGTGGTGATGGCAAGACTGAGGATGTATAAAGCCAAGCCCTCCTTATATTGGTGTTCAAGGTGGTTATCAAAGGTGGCTATGAATTAATGATGTCATTGATGATCAGCAATCTGAAATAGGACCTTCCTATGTCAGAATTCAGCAATAGATATCGATCTTAGGGTTTTGACATGTTATGGATGCAATGGAAGCATTAGTTTCTCCAAATTCTAAACCAATCATGAGATATAGAAATTCACATGGAATCTAAGGTTCAAGATGGTTTCCTTTGTCCATGACATCACCTCCCCCTCAAGCAATGAGTTCCATGAGGAGCGGTCATGTTCTCTGGTCTCAACTTCATATGATTTTTTCTATGAAATTATTGAGCCTTAATTGGTGCTCTCTGAAGGTTTTTTGTAGGTTCCCAAGTACGATTGCTGATTTCATGCCCTTTCTAATGAACAAGGTACTCCAATGTTCCTCGATATATTCTCGAATCTAGAAAATGCTCGACTTTGAATTCTTCATGATCATCAACTTGATAGGTGGTGAAGGACTAGTTCCTTCCCCCCTCAATGGTGAAATCTGATATGTTTCCAACATGGACATATGGAAAAATAGATGTATTCTCATGGTACTTGGTAACTAGAGCTTGAAAGTGACTAGATAAATCTCGGCCAAGATGGTGAACGGAATTAAATCTTTGATGGTCTAGCTCATCACAAGGCCTTGAATTCTGCAAATTATTTCCTAGTAACCACACTTTATCCGCAATGTGATAGGATGGATTTCGAACATGATGTTAATCTACCTAATACTTATATTGTTATTGAGTGCTATGGATCTCTTCCTTGAGTTCTTTGTGAATATCCATGCTTGGATGTTATCCATAAGATGTATGAACATTGTTGTTATACGCAAACTATGCAAAGGGTAAAAGCTCAAACCAGTCATTTTGATTATAGTTGATGGTGCAATGAAGATATAGTTCTAGGACTTGATTCACCCACTCAGTTTGTCCATCAGTTTGTGGATGATTGGTTGTAACAGTTTAATTTGAACACCAAGGAGCTTGCAAAGACTATTCCAAAGCTGGATATGAACTATGGACCTCGATCACTAACAATGTCGTCAGGCAATCCATGAAGCCTAAAGATGTATTTGAGAAAAAGTTTAGCAGTGGTTGCACATGTGATTGTCTTACTAGTTGGAATGAAGTGTGCCATCTTTATAAATCTATCCACTATAACAAGAATGGTATCATACTTATCCAACCTTGGTAGATCTGTGATGAAGTCCATAGATAATGAAGACGATTTCCTTTTATTGAAGATAGATGTGCAAACTCACTGTTGTTGATATATTTTGGTAGTGATGTGTGTGAACACACTTAGGATAGTTAGGGACAATTTTTTCCCTCTTTAGGAGGATTTTTTCCCCAACTTATATATACCCATATAACCCTAACAATTTCCTTATCTCTGTATATTCCCTTGGTAATTCATTCATTGTTGTGTTGCACTCCGAGCTTCTTATTCTTCTTGGTGTTGTTCGCGTGCTTTTGGAGACCTCAAACTCCAACAATTGGTATCAGACCATGTCCCTGCTTCATCTAGGGCATTGTCAAAACCCTCCATGAGAGTCTTAGATCTGAGCTGGTTTTGGTTTTTGAATGCACTCTCAAAGCGCAGGTGTAGGCAATTTTGTCCTTTTGTACCAAACCTATATACAAGGTTTGGTTCACTAGTATAGGTACCTTAGAGTCTGCTATAGGTTTAGTAGAGCTTGATAGGGTAGTTCTATTCAACTTTTTGAGATACAACCATTTTTTTGCATTAGGGTATTTAGTCAATGGCCATGATTGAAAGCAATGATGTATTCAGTATGTTGGTTTTTGAGGACATGTTGGATGGCGCTAATTACCCATTATGGGCATATATGATGCATCATGTATTGGAAGCAAAAGGGTTGTGAAATATTGTGCACAGTATTGAAGAACGTCCCACTACACCTATGAATACAATTATTTAAGGTGATGTAGATGATGTTGAAGATGAGGATCTTCATATTCATATTCGTGTTGCAGTCCCTGCTGCACTTACTCTAGAGCAACTTCTTTGGGATGGTAGATATGCTCAGTCACATGCATTATAGCTTTGTCTATCAAATGTGACATTATCCTTCACATTTGCTCTTGCAAAACAACAAAGGATGTTTTGGATAGACCTCATGTTGCTTACCTCTGAAAAGAGTTGGAGAGTGAGCATATGAATGAAAGAGATCATATTTGATAGTTTTTTGACAAAGATCAAATATTTGAAGGAGAAATTGATTTCTATTGATGAAGTCTTGCTAGATAATTCACTTGTGCAAACTATTCTTAATGGTCTTCTAGATTCATATCAGAGTTTTTCTTCTACTCTTTGATTGATGATGAAAGGAAATCAAAATGCCTTAACATTCGAGGAGTTACTCTCTGTTTTGTTGCAAGAAGATTAGTCCAAGCAAAAGAGGTCCATTATGCATGTTGTAGATCACGCTTTCCTAGCTAATCAGAAGGGCAAAGGTAAATGAAGCTCATATACTAATAAGCAAAAATCTACTAATGATGCACAGTCAAAGAAGGAAGACAACGATGCAAAGAAAACAAAAAGCAAAAAAAAAAATCACAAATATTGTAAGGGAAATGATCATGCCATAAAGAGTTGTCCAAAACTAGTTGTAAAAGAGGCTAAGAAGGATGAGGCTAGAATGGTTGTTGCACAAACCTCTATGCTTAAAGTAGAGTCTGTTAATCTTGTTCAGAGTGAAGAATGGGCACTTACAACTATATGCAACTATTGTTGAGATATCAAGCTTGATGATCGAGGATGACACATATCAATTTTCATTTCTCTAACATGTATAGTGGTTACACTCATCTATGTCAGAGATACTTCATTGAGATTTACTAGATTTATCTATCGAGAGTGATGGCACATTTGTTTCTTGCCAGCTCTATTGATATATTTTGGTAGTGATGTGCATGAACACAGCCGTCAGGGAACTTTTTTCCCTCTTTGAAAGGTTTTTTCTCATGGCTTGTAGATATGCCTATAACTCTAATAGATTACTTATATTTGTACATTCACTTGGTAATACATTTAGTATTGTGTGTTGTGCTTTAAGATTCTTCTTCTTCTTCCTTGTGTTGTTCGCATGCTTCCATAGACCTCAAACTCAAACAATTGGTATCAGAGCACGTCGTCGCTTCATCTAGGGCATTGTCAACATGTCTCCAATCATAGTCTCATAATCGCACAAAAATTGATGAGCATATTTAGGGTCATTAGGAGTTGATAGACTTTGCTTTGTGGTGTCAAAATTTGAATCTAAGCTTGTTTCAGCCTCCGAACACAGTATCAGAGTGCTTGTGCATGCAATTTTGTTCTTTTGTGCCAAGCATATATATAGGTTTTGGTTTGCTAGTACAAGAACCTTGATGTTTGCTACATGTTTAGCAAAGCTTATGAGGGTAGCTCTATTCAACTTTTTGAGATATAACCATTTTTTTTGCTTGAGGTTGTTATGTGTGCAGCATATGTACTTAATAGGTGTTCCACCAAAGCACTGCAGCCTATCACTTCATGTAAGGCTTTGCATGGTTGCAAGCCATATGCTGCTCATCTACATGTCTTTTGGTTGTCTCGGATATGCATTAGTGTCGAAACAACAACATAGAAAATTGGATGATAAAGTAGTGAAATGTATTTTTGTTGAGTACAATTCTGAAAGCAAAGGCTATCCTCTATATCATCCACAGGCTAAATGCATTCTGGTTAGCTGTGATGTTGTCTTTGTGGAAGATGCAATTCAGCCATTACTCTCATGTAGTAAGGAGACATCAGCTAGCTCGAAAGATGTGTATGACACTTTGCTACCTCTTTTTATAGATGGACAATCAAGAGTTGGTCCGAATGAGGCAATTTCTTGACCTTTACAAGTTTCAGATGATTATGAAAATCATTCCATTTCTGATGCAGATTTAGATGATGCAGTTGTTGATGTGATGGCTGATGTAGAGGAGGCAAAAACTATGCCTAAATGGTTGGTGAAAACTTTACAAGATAACAAATTAGATGCACCTCTATCATATCGTACTCGTTCAAGCCCTCACAGTGCTTCTTTTGCATCATATTGCAATGTTTTGGCTGCCTCTAGGCTCTGTGATGAGAATGAACCTGTTTCTTTTGATGAAGACAAAATTAAAAAAATTGGATGGATGCTATGCAATCAAAATATGATGCTATTATGAAGAATGGTACATGTTCTTTATGTGATTTGCCTCCTCAAAAAAAGGCCTTTGGCACTAAATGGGTATACAATCTGAAATGTAAACCTGATGGAACAATTGTTAGGTACAAAGCTAGGCTTGTTGCAAAAAATTATGATCAAGAAAGAGGCATTGATTCTGATGAGAACTTTGCACCCACATGTCGAATGACTACTCTTCGTAGCATGTGTGCACTTTGAAGCCCATCATGGTTGGAATGTACATCATTTGCACATTAAAATTGCATTTCTGAATGGTGACTTACATGAAGAAGTGTATGTTTTTCAGCCCCGTGATTTTGTGCATAAAGTGCATGAAAAAAAACTAGGTTGAAAAACGCTTTATATGGTTTGAAGCAAGCACCATGTGCTTGGTATGAAAGGATATATGCCTAATTGATTGCACATGGTTTTGAGAATAGTCCAACTGAGTGCACCTTATATGTTAAGCATGAAAATGATGTGCTACTGATCATTGTTTTCTATGTTGATGACATGCTACCCATTGGTCCAAATGAGAAGAATATTGATGATTTTAAGGCTGATTTTCATGCCTCTTTCGAGATGTAGATTTGTGGGATTTACATCATTATTTGGGCATTCAGTTTATGCACGTTGATGGGGGAATAACTTTGTTTCAAACAAAATATATTGACACATTATTGAAGCATTTTGGCCTTGAAGACTATAAACCTATTGCCACTCCTATGGAGATAGGTTTATAGTTGAGTCTTCATGATGCTGGAGATGCATTTGATGTTGTTCTCTATCAACAAGTTGTTGGATGCTAGATTCACTTATGCATACCTCAACTTGATATTCAATTTTTGGTCTCTCAAATGAGCATGTTTATGCATTTCCCAAAGTGTCAAGCACTGGTAGGCAGGTAAGCGCATCTTTCACTACTTGAGTGGTATCTGACTACTTGGATTGTTTTAACCCAACGGGGGATCACTACTTCCAGATTTACATGCTTTTTCTGACTCTAAATGGGCTGGTTGTTATGACACTCGTGTGTCCACTAGTGATTTTTGCTTCATGCTTGTTAGCTCATGCATATCTTGGTTGAGCAAGAAGCAGCCTATGGTGGCCACTTCTAGTTGTGAGGTTGAGTATAGGGTAGCTTTCTAAATGATTGTTGAGTGTGTGTGGCTTAGAATCCTTTTGGCTGGTTTGGGTGTGATCATTCTTCTGCCACCACCATATTCAATGATAGTTAGAGCACATTGGTAGTTGTGAGGAACCTTGTGTTCCATGCTTGCACAAAGCACATTGAGGTGCATTATCATTATTTTATGGAGAGGTTTCTTGCTGAAGAGTTTAGTTTGGCATACGTGCCCACACAAAACATTGTACTTTTCACAAAGGCTCTATGTCAAGAGAAGCTTGAAGCTTTTCACAAAGCTTTGGGCTTACTTCCTTTTGTGGATTGATAGTTTTTCCCTCTTTAGGAGTTTTTTTCCCTCGACTTGTATATACTCCTATAATCCTAACGGGTTACTTATCTTTGTACATTCATGTGGTAATACATTCAGTATTGTGTGTTGTGCTCCTAGCTTCTTCTTCTTCTTCTTCCTTGTGTTACTCGCATGCTTCCGTAGAACTCAAACTCCAACAAGCTTGTTCATTCACAAATATTAGGATTTTCCTTATGTACTATTCTTTATAGATTGCATTAATTGTATTAGGTCATTCTTGTATATTCTCTTTATGTAATAGAAGAAGAAGAAGATCATTCTTCCTTGCCTCAATTTCTGTGTGCTCCTCTCTTTGTGTGAGAGAGTGTGTGAGAGCTCTCTTCATTATCTCCTTTCTCTTGACATGGTATTAGAGCCAATGTGCTTGTAGAGAACTTGTGGAGAAGTCTGACAGTGAAGGGTATGGGAGAAGGCATGGAGAACATGCACTTCACAAATGATCTCAAATTGCTATAAAATTTGGTGTGATGGTGGAAGGCAAGGTGGAGCCCAGATAAAGACTACATCGGTTTGCAAAATTGTAACTTGCATTCTATTCAGAAACATTGAAACATTGCAGATCCAGAATCTCAAGCAATTTTGTGTACTATCGATACACAAAGACTATGTTTTTTGAGATCGAACTGTCATGTTAGAGTGTGACAGTGTTCAAGCAAAGTTACTACTTCTAGTGTTTTTTTAGTGTTGTGAATTGGTGCAAAAATGTAGAAACTAAACTTGAGACTTATATCACTTAAATTAGAACTTACAAGCTTTCCAACAAGACAAAACTCATTGCAAATGGGTTCGGAGTAAAGGAGAAACAACAATTACAAGATGAGGGCTTATGCCAAGATCATCTAGAGAGATAATGTAGAAGTAACATTTCTACAAATATGCAGAGAACAACTAGTAGGGGGTGTGCTTAAGCAAGAAAGCAGCTTGGGCACGTATTTCCATGACTCTAAGTCATAATACAACTCATTAGAGGCTTTGTAGGTCACATATCAACCTCTTTAACCAATCAAAAGCATATACATGTCAAAAAGTGAGGTCCAATCACATCAACAGGTGACCTAAATATTCTATAATCAACTTGTTTCCATTATAGAAATGATTTGATCCCTTCAACTCATGGAAATCATCCTCCTTTGATTGTGGATGATGTGTAAGGTGTTGGGGGAGATGGTGGACACCTTCCAAAGATGAGATGGTGCTGCAAATTCCTGCTTCATACCAACCAAAAATCAGTTGAGAAGTGCAAAGTAGAACTCTTGAGCTTTCCAAGAAGCTTTGGAAGATGATCCTCAATTCATTGGATCAAGCTAGATAAGTTTGGGTTTCACTATGAACCAAAAACTTGCTATCTTGATCACTACACTTGCTTAGAGAAATGAACATTTCTCCTTCTCTGCTAACATTTGAACAAAATCCTTTTGGGCATATCTAACTAACTTGGGTAGCTAACCTTTGGAAGTCATTTCACTTGAAATGATCAACTATGCTTAGAGAATGATGCTTAGCAAATCAGAGATGCATCCTGACATTTTAGGAAGTTGACATGTGTAGACCAAAGAGCAATGTTTTGCACATTTCGTGAGATTGGCTGAGGCAAGAAGAATGAAACTTTGTAACAAAAAAATAGATAGCCTAATGAATCTTTACCAATGCAAATCACTGCAAATGATCAAGTATAGACAGAGAAATGGATCAGTGAATCTTACTATTCTGAGTGATACATGATAGAGTAGAAGATATGAGATATGAGAAAAATATATGTATTAATGCACATAAATTACATTGACATTGGCAATGAATGATTGCACACTGTGAGGGTGATAGAAGAGCTATAATGTGAGCTCAATATGCCACACAAAATCCTCTGAAAACTTTGCTATTACTCGCTTCATTACACACGACTAGATAGTCCTCTTTTATAGCTTTTTGTTGGAGCCAAGATTCAAGTTTGAATTTGAATCTTTACCTAAAAGTGTTCCAAGGTTTTAGGACTTGATTTGCTGTAAATCCTCACCAAATAATTTGAGGAAAGATTCCCCTAAGAACTCGTAATCGGAAGTGATTCCACATATGTACTTTTACAAGGAGTAAAAATCAATCTTTTACAAGAGATCATTCATGTGCTAATACATGAATGAACATATGAAATTTAGGATAAGTGACCAAGCATTTAGGCTTGGAATAATTGCACCAATAGCACCCCCTCAAACCTAGCATGTTTGGGGTTCAATTCCTTTTAATCTCCTACAATCCAATCATCATCTTGAACCTGTTCAATTTAGTTCCATCCAAAGATTTAGTTAGCATATCTGCACATTGTAAGTTTGTTGATACATATATAGGACAATTGTATGTCCTTACTAAGTAGATTCTATCTCACATAATGATAATGCACTTCAATGTTCTTAGTCCTTGCATGATATACATGATTAGTAGCCAAATGTAGTGAGCTAGTGTTATCTCCAAAGATCATTGGAGTGTATGTATGTAGACCCAAGTCTGAGTAGAATAGCTTTAACCACATTGCCTCTTGTGTTGCATTTGCAAGCCCTCTATATTCATCTTTAGTTGATGACAATGCTACAGTTGGTTGTTTCTTTGATGACCATAAAATCAACTTAGATCCTGCAAAAGATAAGTAGCTAGAGGTGCTCCTCCTATCATCTTTTAAGCTAGCCCAATCTGCATCAGAGTATAGGTGTTGGAAGCAGCCAGAGGCACAGAAGACGCGGAAGCATGTAACGACGGAGCAGGGAGCCAGTCAAATCTTTTTTCAAAGAATTATGTTTTCAAATACTTTCCAAAAACCTCCAACAGTGATTTTTATCACTATTGTAACATATGTAACATAGAAAACCCCATTTTGTAATCCATAGCTCCATTTTGTGCAAGCCGAGGAGTCCTCGAGCTTGAGGAGCTTAGGTAGAACAAGCGTATCAATTTTCGTTATTTTTAGACATCGTTTACCCTTCCAAATAGCATCTAGGACCTAATTTTTAACTATGCCGGTCACTAGATATGAAACCGGTCAAAACTAGTCTAGAAACTATAAAAAGAGCTAGAGAGCTCATTTTTGAGGTTAGCTTGTTTGAAATTAGAGTTCTTTTGAGCTTGTAATAGTGTCCTTGGGCAATAGAGTGGATTTCTAACCTTCCATTGTGTCTTGCTTGTCTCTTCGTAGTGTGTGTGTATGTGTGTGTGCATTTCTATGCTTCTCACCTTCACTCTCACTTCATCTCACATTCACGATCTTCATATCACTCCTATCTCTTCCGCGGATTGACATTAAGGAGGTGAAGCTTCTTAACGTGGTACTTACCATTGTGCTAGAGCAACACCAAATTTGGCGCCGTTGCCGGGGATCGAGTCTAGGACGAATGTGTGATGGTAAGAGTATAGCAAGAAGTGGTGTTGGAAGGTAAAAATTTCAGTTTTTGTTGTTGTTTTTACTTAGTTTTTAGTGTTTTTCACCTCCCCCACACTCCATCTTCATCACCGCATCATCATCTTCATCTCCAAAAAAATCAGAAAATTCACCATATCCACCCATTCTCCTCATTTCCCCTCATTTGTGCATGCGAGAGAGTGAGAGAGAGCTTTTGTGCTTGTGTGTGCTTTTGCTTTCTTGAGTTTTCTTGCAGGTACAGTACTCCAGTGCATCAGGAAGGCTGCAAAAAGGTAAGAAAATCACCTTCTGTCAGAAATTTCCGAGTGTGACAGACCATCGCGATGGTCTGCAAACTTCGGAATTTGAGGTAAGCGACTTCATAGGCGTGTAGGCGACCCTTGCGCCTCTAGGAATCCACACTTGCATTTGGAAAAATCATAGTTTGGTGGACCATCGCGACGGTCTCAAACCATCGCGATTGTGTCACACCATCGCGATTGGCTCAGGCCATCGCGATTGGCTCACGCCATCGCGATTGGCTCACGCCATCGCGATTGGCTCACGCCATCGCGACGGCTCGGCCGGACCATCGCGACGGTTCGCGGACCATCGCGACTGTTCGGTTGACCCCACACCATCGCGATTGGCTCACGCCATCGCGCCGACGGTGCCACGTGGCAAGCGAGACCATCGCGACGGCTCGCACTTCACGCCATCGCGACGACACCCTTACACCATCGCGACAACTCGAATTTTGAACCATCGTGATTGGCTCAAGCCATCGCGCCCAGACCATCGCGATTGGCTCAAGCCATCGCATCTGTGACCATCGCGACGGTTCACTTTGGACCATCGCGATTGTTCACGTTGACCGTTGACTCACGCCATCGCGATTGTCCGCCTGATCGAGCCATCGCGACGGTTCACACTCACGCCATCGCGATTGTCCACTTTTGCGCCATCGCGATTGCTCACTTTTGGACCATCGCGACCGTGCACTTCAGACCATCACGATTGTTCACCTTCACGCCATCGCGACGGTCCCAGACCATCGCGATTGTCTCACGCCATCGCGATTGTGCACCCCCATCGCAAATTTTAGGGTTTCATTTTTTGGCCAATTTTGGGGCTATTTTTGGGAAATTTTTGGGTGATTAGACTCATAGGAGACCCCTTAGCTCATATTTGGAGAAAAACCTGTTTGTCAGTTTTTACCCCCCAGGGCCTGAACGGTCATAACTTTTTCATCCGAAGTCCGTTTTGGGACTAGAAAGCCAGGGGGCAAGCATTGAAAAGTTGGGCAAAAGGGAAGGGACTTAAAAGGTGTATATACTCAAGTGCTTGATCATCCAACTGTGAATTGGTCTAATATTGAATTTTTCCAGGTCTAGCAAGGGCAATCAAGGGCAACCAAGGCAAGGCAGTGAAGGGCATAAAGCTTGGGAAGCGCGGCTTCTTGGGCATCAGAGCAACCAGAAAAGCTGACTCGAGGTTGGAAGATGACTCAACCCCCTCAGTCAATTCTTAGCTTAGGATAAACGGTAGCATTGTGGATTTAAGACGATAGGAACGCCTCAAGCTCAAGAGAATTAAATTTATCAAGTTCAAGACTAAAGTAAAGGTATGTGACACGAAAACCTAAAGGAAAGAACATAAGTCTGACGGAACGAGAACTCAAAGTACCACGGAAAGTCAAATTCTTGACGCATACATTAAGACAAGAATCTAAAGAAATTTAAAAAGAATCAAGAAAGTAATAACAAAGAATCTTTGACGATCTGAGCGTGTACAGAGTGTGCAAGGAACAAAATTAATGAACCTTAGATCGGGCAAACATATAGGTAAGTCAGACCGACGAAGCCTTAGATCATCAGAGGCAAGTGTAAGAACTACTACACGATCGTGGGCTCAACAATTGAACACTAGCTACCCCTACGAGAGCTCAGATACTAGTGATTCAGAAATGGCATTTAGCACAGAAAGACCAGAAGGAGGGTCTAATGTAGCCTATTTAGAAAAACCAGAAGGACCCTATAGAACACAACTAGAGTTTCTCCGAACCAACCGATTAGGTGCTCGCATCTATGAGGATGGTTTGCGAAGGCAAGTGGTGCAAATGCACAACCCCAATCAACCCATTGGATTGGAACGTCCAGTGGTGAAATTCGAGAGAGACGCGTACATAGACAAAGAAGGAACAATGTACATCTTAAGTACGCAGCCAAACAATACCAACGAGTTTGGCGTGATTCAACCAGAGAAGGAAGCAAAATCTCAAGGAAAAGAACCATTAGAAGAGCTTAGAACACCTAGAGGGAAATCTGTACTGACACGAGTACTAATCCCGGATTGGATCCCTCAGGACAACAGAAGCATAGAGTTGTTTGTAAATAAAGAAACTGATGAAGCCTTTTGGAGATACAAGACCGAAATACTTAGTGAGGTAGGTATCATCACTATATACGAGTTCAAGGACCCGGATACACCTGGAAAGGTTGTATACCTGGATGAGACTTCATAAAGAGTCTTTGTGGTGCCTGACCACGCTAAAAACACATACACATGGAGAGGTGAATTGGTATTCCCTCCATCTAGAACGAACATGAATACAAGTCAACAAGGGGCAGGAACATCCTCAGCCCATGGAAATCAAAGAGAAAGAAATAAAGAGAGACCCGAAGTAAGCTTCACTCATCCCATAGGGAGAGATAGAACAACCTCGGACACTAATAGAGTAGATAGGCAAAGAGATCATGGAATACCAGGTGGTAGAGATGATTTTCCTCTACCTAGACCACGCGAACACGCAAGAATATTGAGACCCACTCAGTTAGTGAAATCCATGAAAAATTATTTTGATGGGACAGGAGATCCCTATGACCACGTCGCAGAATTCAAGCAAGTACTAAGAGCAGAACAAGTCGAAGACATGTTCACGCAATACAACGCATTTGGACTAACGTTAAAGAATACTGCTTTAACTTGGTTCCAACCTATGCAACAAAGGCAATTTAGAGACATCCATCACTTTTTAGAGTCATTCATCACTGAATTCTCTAAAAGTGGGATTAGACATGACACGTCTTCGTTGATTCATAGCTTTAAACAGACCCCTCAAGAAACAGTAAGACTGGCAGGACGTAGGTTTAGACAATATGTTGAACGATGTCCAATGCAAGAGCTACCCTCACAAGCCAAGCAAGTGTCGTTGTTTCTAGATGGCTTGTTGAGCTCTAAACTACGCTCCTACGTGTACCTAAAAGAACCCAGAACGCTAGAGCAATGTGTAAGAATTTGTATAGACATTGAGGACAACTTAGGAGACGAGTTGGAACTCTGAAAGGTCTATAAGGACTCAGACGGTTCATCTCTAGCATCCACAAAATTGTCTAGCTCAATAGAAGACCTAGCAGAAAAAGCGGCCCAAAAATTAGGAGTTTCTAGAAAACCTAGGGTACTAATGAACAAGCGTTGTTACACCTGTGGTGGTGACCATATGGCAAGTGTGTGCCCCAATGCACCACAACCACAAGCCAACCCTAATGGCCAATACTGTACAATTGAGCGAAGATACACGAATCATACGGCTCAGGACTGCCCATACAACAAACAGACCGTGACACAAAACTACCCGCAAGCATACCCACAGCCAGGTAGGTATCAAGGCCAATACAATGCTCAGCCTTATTACTATAGGCCTCCTCAGAACTACCCATACCAGGCTCAACAGAGACCTCAACCTGTCTTAGCTCAGCAGCCACCCCCACCAGCGAATGTCATCTCAATCAAATACGCTGCTGCAGAAGAGAACCTAAGTAGGGCCTTAGTGCCTTCTTCACTTTTGATTACAGAAAGTGACCCAAACTCAAACAGTTTTGACTCCACTCATGTAGATAGTCCACCCGCATATTACACAGAGTCACCAGAACACGTAGAAACATATCATTATGATAGTCCACCAGTGGAACCTAGTTGGGAGCCCGACTATGCTAATGTGATATACACAAACCCAAATCCACGACCCCAATTGAGACAACAAAGACCACAGGGCCCTAGAGGACCATGCTTTAGGTGCCAAGGAGATCATTTCATAAAGGATTGTCCACATCCCCCGATATCAGGACAATCACAGTACTATAACATCCAAGGCTTTTGCGCCGATTGTGGTAAAAAGCACATAATCAAAGATTGTCTTAAGAACCCTGTTAATGCTTCGAATGTGATACCGATCAACGTGATAGGTATTGTAAATAACGCAGATGGATCCAACCCTACATACGTGCCTATCCAAGCTATCACAAGAGCCCAGGCGCTCTTACAGAACCAACAACTTAATCAAGGGAAAGTAGCTGGAAGTAGTGAAGTTGCAGAATCTAGCAGTAAAAAGACAAAATCTTGGAAAGATTCTAGAGAAAGAATTAAGAGAAAATGGAGTAAAAAGATAACTGAGTTGGAAGGAAGTTTGAAGGAATCTAGAGTCAAAATCCTAGAATCGACTTCACAGGAATTGAATCAAGAGAATCCAGCTCAGAAATCAGGATCAGTTTTAGCGGATCCCATACCAGAAAATCTAGACATGATGTTTTGTGCATATCAGGCTAGATTAAAAGAGGGACCTCAGGTAGCTGAAATGAGCAAAAACTACCCTCGAGCTGATCTAGAAATTGAGAGAACTAAACTTTGCATGAAGATGGTAGAACTAGCACAAGCTTTGTTCGAAGCCTCTAGATATCTTAATTGGAATAACATGGCAAAACCGGAATTACATTTTCAAGGACTAATGGAGAGGCTAGAATATTTGATTGAAAGCAAAGAGAAAAAGGATCAGCATAGGAACGCTATTGTCTCAGAGACACAGGAAAGGAATGCACCATCCCTGTCTCAAGTACCCAATACAGAAAGTCAAGACAATTTGTCTTCCATACATAAATATTCACATGAATTTTTGAGAGAAATACAAGAAGAGAAGTGGAGAAAGGAACAAGGAACCCATCCTCCTATTCAAGAAATAAACGACTTGCAAGAACAATTTCCCCAAGACATTCCCTCTATATACGATGATGTAGAGGAAGAACAACTGAGTGAACACACAGGATTTGAATCTAATTCTTTACAAGAATTACCTCAGTTCACAGGACCTTGGGAAGCAAAGTCTATTAGTATGAGAGCACCCACGATAATAGTGAGGAATGAAGAGTCAGTAATCCCTAGAAACACGGAAGTGATCAAGAATACTAAAGTACAATGTAATCTCACTCTAGAGGAGTTATTGAAGGTAAAACCAGAATTGTGGAAACATGTAGCAAATCAATTCCCTGAGCTTGCTACTACTCCCTCACAAATAGGATCACAAAATAAGGTACCAGAGATACCCGTAGAAAAGATTGGAGATGTAAGTGAAGGAGAGGAAGGTAACACGTATCTTCCAATAACCCATCAGGGCTACACCACGAAAGCCATCTTAGATTCAGGAGCCAGAGTAGCCATAGCTACCACCGCCTTATGGAAACGTTGGGGTAAGCCAGCATTGAGACCCACCAGGATGAAGCTACAAATGGCTGATGGACACATAGAAAAACCATTAGGCTTACTAGAAGGCATATCTCTCACCACTTGTGGTGTAGAATTTGAGCATACTTTCGCCATTTGTGACTTTGCAAAAAATCATGCTTATGAGATGATATTGGGACGACCATTCATGCGTCAGTTGCAAATTGTACAAGATTGGGGAACTAATTCTTTGTACTTGCAACATTTAGGAGTGACTACCAAAGTCAATCTTAAAGACTATTCACATAGAGATGTACCCCCAATACAATGGAATACCATCCATAAGACACCAGTAGAGACGGAATCCGTGCACTCATTAGAATCAGATCCTTCTTGGTTGCATGAGGATACTCATTTATGGATGTGTAAAGTAGCCAAACAAGAGGAAGAACGGTTAGAAGCCAGGACCTTAGGTGTAGAACAACATCCACGAACCCTTCAGGATCCAGCCTACGCACCTTTAGTATTTCCAGACGAAGAGTTTGAACCCCATGGTTGGGCAGAAATCCTAGCAACCATGGATGTAGCCATCAATGAAGAACAATGGACACCCCACTGTGACGAGGATGGCTATGACATATCAGTTTTCACGATAGAGCCAATCATGTGCGATGCAATTTTAGAAGAGTGTGAACCTAACACTGATGCATTTGAGGATGCAAGCGATTTTGATTTAGAATCAATTATCATGGACCCTCCTTTTGCATCAGAAGAAGAATATTTTTTCAAAGTAGAGACTCACCCTCAGAGACACGAGGAAATTACGAATGAGGTGAGGTTAGCCACTCAAGTGACTACTGAGAGTGAAGGCAAGAAAAGAAAGAAGAAAGAAACCATGTCAGAAAAAGAAGAATCTTTGTTTGAGGTACCCGAGAACTTCAAGAAATATGAAATCGAAGATAGAAGAATCATGGTACGAATGCCTAATAGAAAAGCGAATGACGGACAAGTATATGATAACCGAGAGAAAACCAAGAAAATAATAGTTGCTATCGAAGGAGAAGAAGAAAAATGTACATACATAGGGCATGATTTGACAACTGAAGAAGAAGAAGAGCTAGTTGCCCTATTGCGCGAATATAGAGATGTTTTTGCTTGGAGTTACAAAGATTTGAAAGGAGTAGATCTAGATATATGTTCTCATAGAATCCCTATGACTCCAGATGCAAAACCGACAAAACAGAAACCTTACACGTACAATGATAACTACGCTGCGAAGATTAAAGAGGAGATAGATCGCTTGATAGAAGCAGGATTCATTTACGAAATTGAGCATACCGAATGGGTATCCCCCATTGTGGTTGTGCCCAAGAAGAATGGAAAATTGCGTGTGTGTATTAACCTTAAAAAAGTTAATGCCGCCACGATTAGAGACAGTTATCCTCTTCCTATTACAGAACATCTATTGGAAAGAGTTGCGGGCAAGGAAGTTTACAGCTTCCTTGATGGTTTTTCAGGCTATAATCAAGTAGCCATTGCTCCAGAAGATCAACACAAGACGGCATTTGCCACTGAATGGGGCATATTTGCATTTCGTGTGATGCCATTTGGCTTAACAAATGCACCCGCCACTTTCCAACGACTCATGTGTCATCTTTTTAAGGAATTCCTACGCAAGAGTTTGGAAGTTTATGTCGATGACTTATGTGCACATTCAAATGTAAGACAGACACATATCCCAGAGTTAAGGCAAATATTTGACAAATGTCGAGAATATCAGGTTTGTTTGAACCCAGAAAAATGTGTTTTCATGGTCAGACAAGGCAAAATTCTAGGACACATTGTGTCAAAAAATGGAATCTCTACGGATGAAGAAAAGGTGAAGGTAATTGCAGAATTACCTAGACCAACTAACGTGAAAGAGGTACAGGCATTTATGGGCCATTGCGGTTATTATAGGAGATTCATACACATGTATGCAATCATAGCCAAGCCTTTGTACTCTCTTTTAACCAATTTTGAATGGACAGATGAATGCGAAAATTCATTCAATGAACTTAAACGACGCTTGTGCTCAGCACCTATATTGACTACCCCAGATTGGAGTAAGCCATTCCATGTACATGTGGATGCATCCAATTATGCCATAGGATGTGTGTTAGCACAACCCACGAAGGAAGGTAACATAGATCTCCCCATAGCTTACGCTAGTAGACAATTGAACGCAGCAGAAAGAAATTACACCACGATGGAACGAGAAGGATTAGGGATGATCTACGCAGTAAAGAAGTTTAGGCACTACTTGTTGGCCAACAAAGTCAAGTTCTTTACAGATCATCAAGCCCTATTGTATTTAGTCAACAAACCATGTAACACGGGACGACTAATACGTTGGTTTCTATTACTCATGGAGTATGATTTTGAAGTCGTAGTCAGGAAAGGAAAGACACATCTTAGAGCTGACCACCTTTCAAGATTAACCTCAGGAGAAGCTCCTCAAGGAGTAGCGGATGATCTACCAGATGCATACTTGTTTAATCTTGAGATAGCACCAGAATGGGCTAAGCCTATAGTCCCCGTTCTCACATATGGACCCAAGAATCCTAGGATAAAGATCAAAGAAGGAGAGATTACCAAGTCTCAGAGATATCAAATCATAGCAGGAAGCATATATAAACAGGATAATCAAAAGATTCTTGCTTGTTGTGTAGATGAATCAGAACATGCGAATTGGTTGCAATTAGCACACATAGGTGCATTAAAGCAACATCATTCAAAACATCGAACATTACAGAATTTGCATAGATTAGGAGTATATTGGCCTATGATGGAAGCAGATGTCTACAAGTTGTGTAAAGAATGCCATGTTTGTTGTGAAAGACCACCAGTAGAGCATGCTACATTATATCACGTGTCTCTCACACCAGACTGGAGTGAACAATTAGTGACATACTTGAGGACGAACACATTCCCTCAAGGAATGACCTTAGCTCGACAACGCAGTCTAGAGCAGGAAGCTCACAACTATTCACTTATTGGCGATAATCTATACAAAAGAGGACGAGATGGATATCTAAGACAATGTGTTCATGAGAGCAATTATCTGAGCATACTAGAGACTACACACCAAGGTGTTGCAGGAGGTCATTTTGGACCCGATAGGATAATCAAAGCCATCCTCTTTGCAGGATTATGGTGGCCCACTCTTCACATGGATGCTCATACCTATGTAAAGAGATGTGATGTGTGCCAAAGAACTCAGTTTCCTACTCGCAGAGATGAAATGCCATTGAAACCCATGATGGGCGGACGTGCATTTTCAAAGTGGGGTATAGACTTTGTAGGACCCATTAACCCCCCTGCAAAAGGTACACATGCTGAATACATTATTGTTGCCACAGATTATCTTACGAAATGGGTAGAGGCAAAAGCCACGAAAAAGAATGATGCACACACAACTGCAAAATTCTTATTTGAGAATGTCTTTACAAGATATGGACTGCCTATAGAGTTAGTGAGCGATCGAGGCACTCACTTTCTAAACCAAGTCATTGAATATTTGTTACAGGATTTTATGGTGCTTCACAAGAAATCCGCACCATATCATCCTCAGGCCAATGGTCAGGCTGAAAGCACTAATAAGATCCTTTGTAACGTACTGACAAAACTCGTGAACAATAAACGTTCAGATTGGGACAAACAGTTACACCACGCTGTTTGGGCATATCGAGTGGCCTACAAGACCGTACTCAATGCAACTCCCTTTCAGATGGTTTTTGGTCAGAATGCAGTGCTTCCTTTGGACTTCTTGATACCGACCCTTAAGGTTGCACAAGAACATCAGTGGACCGGCCATGAATTATCAGCGAGAATAATGGACTTGGAACGATTAGGAGAAACCAGGCTAAAGGCGGCAGCAGGAATATATGCAGCGAAGAAGCGACAGAAAGCATATTTTGATGCACATGTGAAAGATAAAGGCCTAAAAGAAGGAGATTTAGTTCTAGTATATACGCTAAAGCAACACGCACGTAAGTTAGAAAAGCGAGGTTATGGACCTATGATCATTAACAGGCTCTCAACAAGTGGAGCAGTACAGTTAGCCACATTAGAAGGAGACGTAATGCCTAATTATATTAGTGGCTGTAGAGTCAGGCTATATCAAGAACCTCTTACTGAGGATATGCTTAGACGACTCACGTTAGCAAAGAAGCGTAAGGAGGAAGAAGATAGAATACGAGCGGAAGCTCAGGCAGAAGCAATAGAACGCATTAAACGCATGAAGTTAAGAAGACAAGGACTAGGGAGAGAACATTATAACCATCTGGAAACTACACCCAGATATCCCATGGCCATGTGTCAAGTAAAGTCAACCACTCATCCTAGTATAGTGGACAGGAGACCATTCATTACAGTCAGGCTAGAGCACGACAACCCTTGCCAAGAGCTCAGGGCTTTAATTGACTCAGGTGCGGCGACTAGTGCGATTAGATGGTCCCACTATAAGGATTCAGGAATAGAAATGCGGCCAATTGAGGCATACCTCATAGGCTTAGGAGGCATGGAAACCCCTTGCATGGGTGAGGTGGACCTTCCTATCCTCATTAAGGATGTGACCATGACAGCGAAGCTACTAGTGTGCCATGATGACGACCTGATAGAACCCCTAATCCTTGGCCAAGATTGGCTATACGATCACTCAGTGGACCTAAATCTTAGACAAGGCTCCATACAAATTGGAACCTCAGAGCAGAAGCGAGTGATACCGCTTGACTTCCCTAATTGCATTCCGATTGAGGTTTGTAACCCTAGACCCTATGAAACGCATGCGACGGAAGGCCGGAAGATCTTGGGTCAGACCAGTCACGTTACGTCTACACCAACCCACTCGGGCTTGGCTATAGACAGTTGTCAATCAGAAGGACGACAGGAGATCTTCCCTGGGGCTTCCTGCAAACTAGAAGGGGCAGCTACCCAACGGCTAGGGCAGATGAACATAATCAGCGGTCAGGTGGGTTGCATCAGCGGCCAAATGAGCACAACACCCTGCGGTGCTCATCCTTCCAAACTTGCTGCGGACTGGCCTAGATTAAAGATAAAGAACGAATCACTTCCTAATGGGCAGGTCACGCAAGTGTTGGATCTCCCTTCTTTTCCAAAGCAAAGCGTCCAATGGACCTCTCAAACCCAACCTCGAAAGAGTCAACCACAACAGAGGAACCCAAACCGACGACACCACCAGACAAGGCAAGGAAAGTAGCAGTATCAACATCACAAAACAAGTGGCACGAAACAAATATGGGTGCCAAAAGAACAACAGGCTATTGGCAACACTGCAGACGAGAGCAGGACAAAGTTTCAACAGAAGCAGAGTCCGCATCCAAAGTCCCCTCGATCTTCTTCCCCAAGTACAAATACTCGGCAGATTTGGATCGCCAAGAAGTATCTTATCAATCGACCCACACCCATGCAGATTTGGGTACCCAAACAATGTATTATAGCCCAACCCTCAAGCCATGTAAAATATACCCATCAGAAATCTCTCCATCCTTCAATACCACCAAACCCGATACCACTTTTTGTCCCTCAACAGAAACACACTACCCACTCAAAAACTCTTAGGAAATGGATACCGAAACGTATCCAGACGTCTTCTTGTACCCCCTTATCTAACAATTCTCCCACCCCGTTTAAACTCCACCCTTGTAATAATTCACCCTCAACCAAACCTTGTATGAATTCATACACCAAACCCCACATCATGCATTATAAAAGCTCATCAAGAAATGTATGCATAATCTGAACCATGTAGGTGTCTAGAGACCTGCATTAGCTCTGCAAAAAGATCATTGCATCAATCACTTCACGACACTTGGCTACACGGGTTACACATCGGTTATGGAAAGGGATTGCGATCTCACCTTAATGGGATCATAATTAATTTCCATACTAATGTGTTAATCTTTTGTAGCAGATCTTTTCCATTAGCTCATCAGTCATCATGTAAACCAAAGCAGGACCATCAGAAGCTGGCCCCAGTGCACCGATGGCCACTATTGGAGAATTACTAGCGGAATCTTATCCGACGATGCAACCACCAGAGTTTCAAGGTTTTCCAGGACCCATGCCAATTGATGATCCTCCTAGAGGATATACCGAGAAGATTCATCGTAACTCTCATTGGTTTCAAGGCCTAGCAGGACCATTAGCAGACGTTGATTTCATATTTGAGGCCAATTTGACATTTGATCTTCGCACGTGGACCAAGTACCAGTTCTTGTCAAGAGAATTTGAAGGACTACAGAATACACAAGATCTAACGCACATTTGGGCACGAGCGGGATTTACAGAGTATTTTAGCGACCCTCTGCCTAAACCCGATTTTTACAGATGTTTTTACTTGGTAACCACCTTAACAGCTTCAAAAAACAAGGATCTACCTGGCACATTCATGTTACCATCCTTGGTAAATGATCCTCCATTCAGAAGGTTTTATTTGTCTAAAGATTTAATTCGTGCAGCTCTGAAAATACATGGAACACACACTCCGACGGAGAGAGAACGGCTAGTCCCAGAGCAGATGAAACGTGGTGATGTAACTAAGTGGGAGGAGATTTCAGCCATAACCCCTGAGCTTTCCAAGCCATTACGGATATGCATGCAGCACTTTGCTTTCCCAGCTCAGGATCGTTTTACCATGCCTCACAAGAGAATCTGGTTTGGATTGTACTTAGCATGTACTGGACCGCAAACGGTTGATCTAGCCAGCTGGATAATTGATCAGCTCTATTTGGCACAACATAGGTGGGAGCGAAAGAAGGTAATCAATGGGTGCTGCACCCTCACCAGGATCATATATATGTGCTTGGCGTATGACTTACCAATTGAGCGTGCCATGACCAGTGAGGAACTGAAAGCATTTAAAGGCACCACTAGGAAGGCTAGAAAGTCTAGCAAAGGCAGAGCCGGGAAGCGGATGAGAGGTACTATCCCGTGCCTACAAGTCCCAGAATCACCCTCGCCACAACCATCTCCAGAGGAGTCACCAACAGCAGCCACTCCCACGGTACCACCAATTCGTATACGGTTATCAAGACCAGTTACGCCGGAGGGCACCACCAGTACTGTTGCACCTCAAGCAGCCACAACCACAGAACCTATCACCACAGCAGCTGAACTTCCCACCACTATTGGTGCGGAAGCTTTCTCTTTTCCAATACCCCATTTAGAAGCAGGACAAGCAGAGCCACTGGACCAAACTTTTGATTTTGAGATGCCCGATGCATTCTCCAATGAGTTCCAGTTTTCAGAAGGACAATTGTTTTCCCAAGAATTTGAAAGGCCTAGCTACCCTACCACACCCAGGGATCAGCAACAAGGACAGATCGTGTCTAGCTCGGATGACGAAAGAACAGCAACCGATGACGACGAAGGAGACGACGAAGCTAGCCAGGGAACACAGGAATCCCAAGAGCATGAACAGACAGATGGCCAAGGCCAACAAACAGACACACATGGCGATACAAGTACCCATGAAGATGAAACTTACGAAGCAGCAGCTTACACACTAGCTATCAAGAAGCTGTATAGAACTATGGAAAAAGTTTGGGCACGCAAAAAGCTGACAGAGGAAGAGAGTCAAACAATAATAGAACAAGAACTTGTCATAGGTGGATTCAAAGACGCATACATCAAAGGATTCAGAGAGTTAGTCAAATCAGTAGGATCCAACGAAGTCCTCAGGTACTTGCAACGAAAGCCACTACTACAGTTTGACCCCCGCAGAGTACGACTACTTTCAAATCCCGGCGAATACATTCGTGTACCAACAGGAGCACAGTCTTCTGAACAAGCCAGGGAGGCACGCCTCGTCCCCAAAAGTTCGTTGGCTGTAGAAACCATTTTTGTAGATTCCCCACCCCGCGCTACAGCTGTACAAACCTCAGTAGTCACTGAAGTACCGACCACCCCAACCGCTCCTCTCTCACCGCCCGTCCATCCAGCCTCCCCTCTTCACCCTCCTTCACCCAGACCAACATCTTCATTCGTCGGTGGCGTTGCAGAAATTGTCTTTACGACCACTAACCCTACAATTCCCGCACCCATTAGCCCTAGTCTACCCCCTCCCACACCCACCTTTCTATCCAACCCATTCCTTCATCAATCTTTTCCATCTTTCCCCACAACTCCAAGACCCCTTTTCCCATTCCCACCGCCATTAACCTTCTCCCCCGTCTCACCTCCCCGACCCACTGTAACCCCTCTTTCCCCTTTCCACCAAGCTGCTCCAGCCAACCTCCCTGTAAATTACCCCTCAACCTTTGTAAATCCCGTATTTACACCAGCACGAGTACCCACGATCACACCCATATTCACGGTCACTGCACTAGATACGTCCACTGACATGGACATCTCACCACCCACTGCACCATCACTCACTTCACTCACGGCACACACATTTTTAGGCACATCACAATTTTCAACAATCACTACATCATCCACCTTCCCACCCCCATTCCCCATTCCCGTTGCATCTACACCAACTGCATCTTCATTTAGCACCCCTTTAATACTATCACCCACTGTAGATAATGCATTCCGACAGATGTTCATGTTAGGACGCAAGTAAGAGATGAGTTCACATCTCTTGGTGATAATTATCAGCAGCTGCAGAGGACAACCAATGACTTACAGTCGCAGCTTAATTTATTGTCTATTGAGAATGCCTCTCTGAACACCCGATACCAGGAATTACGCGAGGCTTATCACAAATTGGAACTAGAAAGCGAAGAAAAGACCAAGGAAGCAACTACTGACCACTGACCTGGATAACTTATTAAGAGCCCAGACAGTCCGCAATGCAACGCTAACACAAAACATGGGCTTACTACGAAGACACCTAGCAGCCGCCAAGGAAGAAAACCAGCGCTTACAGGATCAGAACCGAGAAAACTTAGAAGCAGCGCTCGACCACCCAGACCAACCACTCAATCCTAGCAGGTTCAAAGCCATTCCTTCAGACTCGATGAAAATGCTGCTAGACGATCATGTAAGATTACTAGATGAATACGACCGCATGAACGAGGAGTTACAGAAACTCAAAGAAGATCACAAATTACACCAGTTACGAGAACCGGCACACCAAGACATACCAGCACCTGTGGACCCCTCTCCTGACCTCCTAGAGGAACTCAACTCATTACGGGCCCAGGTATCGAACCTTGAATCAAGGATTGCAGTATATGAAGCACCACCAAGGCCAGATTCCCCACCTGAGCTACCAGCTGAGGAAGAAACTGTCACCATTCCGGTGGAGGAAACGTTTGAAGAGGCATACGAGCCACAACCCATCCCAGGCGGACGCGTCACGGCCGAAGGTCAGATGACTTATGAACTTCCGACCCCCGCGTGGATGAAGACAATTGAGGAACTTGGAACAACGCACTCAACTAGAGTAGAGGCACAATTACCTGCCATGGCGATGATAGAAGAAAGGATTTTACAGTCTCCATTCTTTGCTCATTTGGCCCCGCGACGATACATATCTGGGCATGAGCTACAGTATAAACCGTATTTTATGTTAATGGCCGAATACCAGTTAGCCATTGAGAAAGAGACAGGTAAAAAACCATCGCATGCGACTCAGTTAGGCGGATGACTTGCCACTAGATGCGCAGCAAGGAAAGATCTATCAACCAGAGTGGCGAAAAGATTTACTACAGCAGTATCCAGAAATGATGAGTACATGGGTAAAGGCACCTTTGCATTTGAAGTACAACCCGTGTTGGGGACCAGTACCACGAGGCCGCTCCTGAACTGCCTTTGCTATTAAGGTACAAAACAATAAGCAGTGCCAAGACTGGTTGAATTACCCCTATTTTAAGCCACCCATTGAGTTACCAACCGTTGGCTACATGATGGCTACAATTCGCCACTGGCTCCCTAGATTAAAGCACATGGACGATATAGCGGCGCATATGACTGTCAAAATCTTTGACATGATGCAAATGATTTTTAAAGTCTTCCGACGCGTCAAGGCACCCCATGTCAACACCCCGGGCTTTGAGCATGGCAATTTCGATCTGGTATATGATATGAGTACAACGCCATCGCTACGGGTGTGTTATGCCTGGCACTGCAGAATAAAGTACCTACCGGCGTGCTACAAGCAGACGTTCGAAGAGATGTTCACAACCGGCTTTTGGGAATACCATTCAGAGGTATTCATAAGCAGGCCTACACATTTATTACACTTATTTGCCTGCGAACGAATGGTCTATTCCACACACTATCATCTCCTGCCACCAGAAGAACCACAACCAATAGAATGGGAGAAACTCGAGGCCGATCTGGCCCGAGGCATTCGTATCTCCGAGCACACCCTCGCTCAAGACCTCCTACAGAACTATATCCGGCAGACCTCACAACAAGGTTCTGTCAGGGACGACATAAGCGAGAGGGAGGGGGGTGTTGGAAGCAGCCAGAGGCATAGAAGACGTGGAAGCATGTAACGACGGAGCAGGGAGCCAGTCAAATCTTTTTTCAAAGAATTATGTTTTCAAATACTTTCCAAAAACCTCCAACAGTGATTTTTATCACTATTGTAACATATGTAACATAGAAAACCCCATTTTGTAATCCATAGCTCCATTTTGTGCAAGCCGAGGAGTCCTCGAGCTTGAGGAGCTTAGGTAGAACAAGCGTATCAATTTTTGTTATTTTTAGACATCGTTTACCCTTCCAAATAGCATCTAGGACCTAATTTTTAACTATGCCGGTCACTAGATGTGAAACCGGTCAAAACTAGTCTAGAAACTATAAAAAGAGCTAGAGAGCTCATTTTTGAGGTTAGCTTGTTTGAGATTAGAGTTCTTTTGAGCTTGTAATAGTGTCCTTGAGCAATAGAGTGGATTTCTAACCTTCCATTGTGTCTTGCTTGTCTCTTCGTAGTGTGTGTGTATGTGTGTGTGCATTTCTATGCTTCTCACCTTCACTCTCACTTCATCTCACATTCACGATCTTCATATCACTCCTATCTCTTCCGCGGATTGACATTAAGGAGGTGAAGCTTCTTAACGTGGTACTTACCATTGTGCTAGAGCAACAATAGCTTAATATCCAAGTGAGATGTGAATGGATAAAATAGCCCTTCATTTATGGCACTCTTCAAATACTTTAAGATCCTTTTGGAAGCTTCCATGTGAGGTTTTCTTGGTGTATGCATGAATTGACTCAATGTACTCACCCCATAGCATATATCTGCTCTTGTTAAGGTTGCATAATTGAGACTCCCAACAAGACTTTGATAACCTATAATATCTTCAAGAAGCTCTCCTTCATGAGTACTGAGTTTGTGGTTCAATTCAATGGGTGTACCTGCAATTTTTGCATTTTCGATTTTGAACTTAACTAGTATATCATGGATGTACTTTCTCTGAGTAACGAAAACACCAGAATCTGTATAAACAATCTCTAAGCCAAGAAAATATGTAAGCAATCCAAGATCTGGGCTTTGATCTTCTTGATGCCATTGGCATCATTTCATGTAATGATAATGTCATCCACATAAACACATAGATAAATAGCCTCTTAATTAGTCTTCTTAATGAACAATGAAGAATCTGCCTTGCTTGCAATAAAACTTTGGTCCTACAAGTATGTGACCATCCTATGGTCCCAAGCTATAGGAGCTTGCTTTAAACCATACAGTGCCTTCCTTAATTTACATACATAATCAGGTTTGTCTTTGTCTTCGTATCCTTGTGGTTGAGCCATGTAGACTTCTTCAGAGGTCCACCCATTAAGGAATGCATTTTTAACATCTAATTGGTACAAGTTCCAATTCTTTGAAGCATCAATACTTACTAAAACTCTGATAGTTTTATAGGTGAGAAGGTCTCCTCGTAATCCACTCCATGGGTTTGAGCAAACCCCTTTGCTACTAGCCTTGCTTTATACTTGTTTATTGTGCCATCTGAGTTCTTTTTTTATTTGTCGATCCACCTAGATCATATTACCTTCATGAATGGCTATTCAAGAACCAAATCCCAAGTGCTATTCTCTTGAAGTGCTTCAATTTCCTCCTGCATAGCTTCTCTCCACTTTTCTTCGACCTTGTTGGCTTCCTCAAATGAAGATGGTTCCTCTTACATAAAATCTTTAGTTAGGTATATAGAATGCTTGGTGACTATTGATGTGTCATAGCCATACCTTATAGGTTTCTTGCTTTCCCTTTGAGATCTTCTAAGTGCTTGATTGGATGAATTTGGAATGTCTTCCAATTGTTTGAGATTTATTTTGCCCTTGGACTTCCAAGCTTTGAAATCAATTTGTTCTTCATCTTCTGAGTTGACATCCTCTGATGTATGTGGTTCTTCTTTGGTCAGATTTGGAAAATCATTCTTCAAATCATAGGTAGTTTTATTTTCCTGCAATCATCCTCAAACCAAGAGTTATTTTCATCAAATACCACCTCGCTACTAACTTTAAATCCTTTTTTAGTGGGATTATATAACCTATATCCTTTTTGATTCTGATCATAGCCATTAAATATGCATCTTTCAGATTTTGGATCAAGATTTCCCCTAATCTGTGAGGGTGTGTGTGCATAAGCAATGCACCCAAAGATTTTACAATGATCTAAAGAAGGTATCCTACCATTCCATGCCTCATAAAGTGTCATCCCATCCAGAGACTTCAATGGAAGCCTATTGATTAGGTGAGTGGATATGGAAACAACCTCTGCTCAAAGATAATTAGGGAGTTTTTTCTCATTCAACATTGATCTTGCAACCTCTACTATTAATCTATTTCTTCTCTCTGCCACTCCATCCTGTTCAGGAGTGTACCTTGTTGTAATCTCTCTCTTTATGCCTCTATCATGTAACAAGGAGTCAAACTCCTTGGGAAATACTCACCACCTCCATCAGATTTGAACCTCTTCAAACTTCTACCTGTTTGATTCTCAACCAATGCCAAATACTTCTTGAAACAAGTGAAGACTTCATCTTTTGTTTCATAGAATAAAGTATTGTCCACCTACTATAGTCATCTATGAATGAAACATAATACCTTGATCCTAAAATTGATGGCTCTTTTGCTAGGACCCCATGCATCTCTGTGTACAAGCTCCAAGTAGTCTTCATACGTGTATCCTCTTTTGTTGAATGGTTGCCTGTGTGACTTGCCAAATTGGGATGCTCCACGTTAAATTTTGTAAATCATGTGTTGCTTGGACACATTTGGGATGCGAAGCACACTCTAATCCCTGCATATTTGCTTCATTTCACCTATATGACGCCATATCTCCAATTCAGATAAGGTTTGGTCCTTATAATTAAAGAGAGCAATATTTCTTGTATCTTCAACTTCAAAGGTAAAACATCTTCCAGATCTCTCACCTTTTGCAATCCTCTTGAAGCCTTGTTGAGGGTCCTCCACATATGCTCCATGCCTTGTGAATCTCACCTGTAAACCCTTCTTAACAATCTCTCCAACATTGATTTCATTCTTGGTTATTGTTGGCACATACAATACCCTGCTTAGAAGATTCATGTTACCATCAGATGCTTTAACATTTCCAATCTTCTTTACTGAGTGCCTAGTGTCATCACCTGTCTGAACTTCATGCTTTCCTTTGGGTTCTTAAAGACAAATGCTACATTGCATGCTACATGATTGGATCAACCAGAATCAATATAGAATAGGTACTCATTATCTTCACCTTGATTGGCTATCATATTCATGAGTAATATGGAAACCTCTTGATCATCTGTATAGTTGTTGTAGTCTTTTCTTTATCTAGAGCCTCCTTGACAATTGTTGTTGTAGCCTTGGTTATGATTGTGATGATAGTTGTTTCCTCCATTGTTGAACCTACCTCCTGATTGTCCATAGCCTCCTCTGTGGAAGCCTCTTCCTCTCTAATTCTTTGTGTTTCTGAAGCATTCATATATGGTATGATTGGTCAAGCCAAAAATGTTGCAAGGTGAAGAGTTATATGGTCTCCCCTTGCCTTGCTTTCCTCCTCTGCCCCTTCCTATAGTATCTATTCCTCTACTGGGTGCTAAAATTGATGCAGTCAAAGGAGATTGTCAATGGACTACCAAATTTCAAAGTTGTAGAAATGCAAAAGGTATGTGCAGCATGTCAATTCCGTAAACAGTCAAGAGCATCATTTTCGCATGACAAGCATGTTAGTGAGAATGTGCTAGAAATAGTACATACAGATGTTTGGGGTTCAGCAAAGACCACATCTATGGGCGGTTGCAGGTTTTATGTTACTTTCATTGATGACCATACATGAAAGTATGGGTATATTTCATGAAAGAGAAGAGTGAGGTGTTCACTCACTTCCAAAATTTTAAAGCTATGGTGGAAAAGCAGACAGGGAAGTATACTCAGACATTAAGGTCTCATGGAGGAGGTGAATATATGTCAAATGAGTTCAACAACTTTCTTAAAAGTCATGGAATTCGATTTCAGTTTTCATGCAGGTACACACCACAACAGAATGGCATTGCTGAATGCAAAAATAGACATGTTGCAGAAATAGCAAGAGCCTTGATGGTTGAGAAGAATATGCCTCATTGTTATTGGGCGGAAGTTGTGCATACTGTTGTATACATCATGAACAAAACTCCAACTGTTGTTGTACATCAAGTTACACGTGAAGAGAAGTTTACAGGTAAAAAGCCAAACTTATCACATACTGAAATTATTTGGTTGTATCGCATATGTACATTTCCTAGATGAGTTGAGGACGAAGCTTGATCCAAAAGCAAAAAAATGTGTCTTCATTGGATACTCCCTTGAGCAAAAGGGATATAAATGTTATAACCCACTCACATGATAGGTGAAGGTGAGTAGAGATGTGGTATTTGATGAAATTTCAAGCTTCTATGCAAATGCCAAAGATGGGCTTAATCTTGAATCAAATGACAAAGAAAATGTTGAAAAATCAAGTGCGGAATCTCAAGTTTTGAGTTGAACAGATGCATCACCAGGCAATAGTTCCAACTCAAATCCATGGAGTGGAAGATTGAATGGAAATTTCAGTCCAAAAAATTCATCAAATACATCCAAGAAAGGTAAAAAAAAAAGCTTTTTGCTGGTAGTAAACATATGCAAGTTTTGAAGACGTTGATGGAGATTCAAACGGTTTAGAAAAGAGCCTTGATGAAGAGCTTGGATTGCCCTCTGTGAAGACTCCAGGTGTAAGAAATGCACATGTAGATGATACAAGGAGAAGTGACCTAGCACCAAGAAGATTTGGGAGGATGCAGAATTCAGTGCAACGATTGACATATGACAATTACATGGCTCATCATTATGCCTACATGACCAAGGTAATACAAGATGTTGAACCTTCTTGTTTTGAAGATGCAATTGAAAATGTTGATTGGGAAAAGCTATGGACAAGGAGATCGTTGTACTTTATTGAAATGGTATATGGAAGCTAGTTCCATTGCCCCAAGGAAAGAAAACCATAGGCTGCAAGTGGGTTTACAAGGTAAAGAACAATGCTGATGGTAGCATAAGTAGGTACAAAGCATGATTGGTAGCAAAAGGATATGCACAGACACATGGCATTGATTACGAGGAAACATTAAGCCCTATAGCTAAAATGTCTATTGTCAGAACACTTTTTGCATTAGCTACAACAAAAGAATGGACTTTGCATTAGATGTGTGAAGAATGCTTTCTTATATGGTGAGTTACAGGAAGAAGTATACATGGACCAGCCACAAGGATATGAAGATTCAAGGCATCCAGAATATGTTTGCAAGTTGCAAAAGGCTTTGTATGGGCGGAAGCAAGCCCCTCATGCATGACATGCAAGGATTGTTGATTACTTACCCATTGGGTTTTCTATGTGTGATGCAAATCATTCACTATATGCAAGGAAGGGTGATGATGGCATCACAATCGTGGCTATTTATGTTGTTGACTTGATTGTAGGTGATAATGAAGAAAGCATTAAAAAGGTAAAGTGAATTCTTATGCAGGAATTTGACATGAAAAATCTTGGTATGGAGGAATTTGACATGAAAGATCTTGGTTTGCTGCGTTATTTCTTGGGCATTGAGTTTATACATACAGAAACAGGTATATGGATGTCGCAAAGGAAATATGCCTTGAATATGCTGCAAAAGTATGGTATGGCTGATTGTAAGAAAATTTCTATGCCATTAGATCAAAGTTTGAAGTTGGATGCTACATCAGGTGAAGCATTGGAAAATGCTACTATGTACAGGAAAATTGTGGGAAGTTTGATATATCTCACAATTACAAGGCCTAATTTAAGCTACATTGTTGGACTTGAAAGTCAATTTATGCAAGTTCTCAAGAAGCCACATCGTAGATTGGGCTGGTAGTACTCCAGATAGAAGATCTACTAGTGGCTTTCTATTCTCACTTGGAGGTGCAACTATTACATGGAGCAGCAAGAAGTAACCCACTGTTGCTTTGTCGAGCACAGAGGCTTAGTATAGAGGTGCTGCAATGGTAGCATGTGAGGCATCATGGTTGGAGATTCTGCTTGCAAATTTAGGTGTAGAAGTGCAAAAGCCTATCACCATCTGTTGTGATAAATCTTAGCAGCATACAGTTAGCAGAGAATCCTATTTTTCATGTGAGAACAAAGCATATCGAGGTACATTATCACTTCATCAGAGAGAAGGTATTAGTAGGTGATATTGATCTTATTTATGTGAGAAGAGATGAGCATCTTGCTGATATTTTCACTAAAGCACTTGTAGTAGAGAAGCTGAAGAAGTTTTGGAAGATGTTTGGATTAGAGAACATGGCATTGAGCTTGAGGGGGAGTGTTGAGATATCAAGCTCACCATGTGATGATCTAGGATGACACGTATCATGTTTTCATTTCTCTGACATGTATAATGGTCACGCTGATATATGCCAGGGAGACTTCATTGAGCTTTACTAGATTTATCTACCGAGAGTAATGGCACATTTGTTTCTTGCGAGCTCACTCATTCACGAACATTAGGTTTTCCTTATGTACTTGGATTTATATATTGCACTAGTTGTATTCTTGTTTTTAGGTCATTCTTGTACATTCATTTTTATGTGATAGAAGAAGAAGAAGAAGATCATTCTTCCTTACCTCAATCCATGTGTGTGCTTCTCTTTGATTGTGAGAGTGTGTGTGTGAGCTCTCTTCTTATCTCCTTCCTCGTGACACCCAAGAATCTTAGAAAAAATTTGGACCATAAGCCGAAGAAATGCATTTTTCTTGGACATGGTCGAGAAGCACAATTTGGATATTGCTTATGGTATCCTCAAACATGGTCAGCGATCAAAAGTAGTGATGTCATTTTCAATGAGTCTAAGATTCATAAACAGCCCATCAAGGCGTTGAAGTGAGAAGAGTGGTGTTTGAGGATACCAGTCCCTGAGTTAGCATGCATAAAAATGTTGCACATGGGGATGTTCAAGACAATGTCGGATCAGATCAGTCTGCACATGTTTTTGTTCAGCAACCATTGAGACACTCTGCACATGTCTCACATCCACCTGATAGATATGTTCTAGGTTTAGATTTTGTTATGCTAACAGATGTTGGTGAGCCTTCTTGCTACAAAGAGGCTATGTAGATAGAGAATCATTTGAAGTGGGAGAATGCCATGAAGAGTGAGTTGGACTCTATTCACAAGAATGGTACTTGGGATTTAGTACCTTTGCCAAAGGGCAAGAAATCTTTACCATGTAAATGGGTATATAAGCTGAAATTTATATCAGATAGTGCTTCTCCAAAGTATAAAACACGACTTGTTGCAAAGGGTTTTAAGCGACAACATGGTGTTGATTTCGAGCAATCGTCCCTCTAGTGGTCAAATGACTACGTTGTGCATGTTGCTTGGATTTGTTTCAATGGAATACTTAGAGCTAATCCAAATGGATGTGAAAACTACTTTGTTGCATGGAGATCTTACAGATAAGATCTATATGGAACAAATAGAGGGTTATGTAGTTCCTAGCAAGGAAAGTCTCGTTTCTAAGCTCAAGAAAAGAGCTTGTACGGACTTAAACAGTCCCCTAGACAATGGTACCAAAAGTTTGATGTTTTTATGAAGTCTCAAGGCTATTCTCAAAGCAATGAGGATCATTGTCTCTACACAAAGAGATGCTCAGGTGGCACCTTGATGTGCTTGATAATTTATGTCAATGATATGTTGATTGCTTGGAAGTCCTCTTATGACTTGTCAATTCTCAAAAAGAAGTTGAGTCAGACATTTGATATGAAGGATTTGGGGGATGCCAAACATATTTTTGGCATGTACATTAGTCATGATAGGAGTAAAAGATGCATATAATTATCTCAAAGTGAGTACATGTCCAAAGTACTTCACAGGTTCAATATGCATGGTGGAAAGGCATTGAGTACACCTTTACCCACATATGTGAAATTGAGCAAGGGTGATTGACCAAAATCTGGTGAGGAAAAGGAATTCATGACCAAAATTCCTTATCAATCTGCTATTGGTAGTCTCATGTATGTTGTGGTAGCTATGAGACTAGACATTTGCAGTGGGATTCATAAGAGTATATATGTCTAATCCTGGCAAGAAACATTGGGAAGCGGTCAAGATGATTTTGAGATATTTGAGTGGCACTAAGGACAAGTATCTATGCTTAGGTAGAGGGAAAGCATCCATTATTGGTTACACAGATTCTGACTATGTTGGTTGTGTAGACAATTGTAAGTCTACATTAGGGTACATTTTTCATTTTGTTGGAGGTGTTATCTCTTGGAGATCTCGTCTTCAAGAATGTACAACTGTTTCCATCACAGAAGCAGAGTATGTTGCAGCAAGTGAGGCATGTAAGGAAGCATTGTGGCTTTCTCATCTTGTTTGTAATATGGGTTTACCTCAGCATGTACCTCGTTTGCTCAGTGATAGTCAGAGTGTCATTGCTTTGGTTAAGAATCCAGTCAATTGCAAAGACCAATCACATTGAGGTAAGGATGCTTATCTACTATCTTTTGATGGTTTCCACTCATCGTTTGGCACATGGCCATGTGATATCTTGGTGCCTCAAAAAATGTCTTGCTTAGGTTGATCTCTACCTTATCTTATTAATATCATACATCAGATGTGTTCTAAGGCTTCTGCCTAAGCTTCTTCTCGAATTCATCTTTCTTCTTCTTTGTGCTTATTTGCTATGTTGAGTCGACTCAACATTTCTTCCACTAGGGGTTCTTGATATAATTTCACTCGGCATCCACTGATGTAGTTTGGTAGTATATCACCTTCTAGGGTAGCTAATTATACCGCTCCACTTGTGGATACTTTGTTGATTATCAGTGGTCGATATCCATGTTTTTCTAATTTCTTGGCATGTTGTTTCAATCTATACACCAAGACTAAGTCTCCTATCTTCAAGCCCTTATCTTTTACATGTGCATCAAAGTAGGTTTTTTGTCTTTTCTTGGTTGCATATATCCCAACAGCTACTCTTGGTCGAGTTTCATCTAGTCATTCTAAGTCAAAAATTCTAGATGAGAGATCATGGTAGGTCCATTGATGCTCTTGTGCTACTTTTAAAGTAGGTACCAAGAAGTCTAGTGGACACACTTCCATTTGTCTGTGCAAATGAAGCATCAAGAATGTTTGTTGATTGATTGTGAAAGTGGTGATAAGGAGAATCATAGATGAGTTTGAGACACAGCCTATACACATATAGTATTTCTAGATGAAGAAGTTGAACGTCATGGTTGGACAAAAATTCTAGCAACAATGGATGTAGCAGTGAATGAAGAACAGTGGGCCCCACACTACGATGAAGATGGCTATGACATTTCAATCTTCACGATAGAACCAATCATGTATTATTCGATTATTGAAGAGTTTAAACCTCATATTAGTGATCCGAAGGAAGATAGTGATTAGGATGGGGATTCTATCCTCATGGACCATCAAGCATTACTTTATCACGTCAAGAAACCCAAAAACGCTGGTAGATTAGTAAGATGGTCCCTCTTACTAATGGGGTATGACTTCGAAGTAGTTGTTTGAAAAGGTAAAACCCCACTTGTGGGTGGATCACCTATCTAGACTAACCTTAGGAGAGCCCTTGCAAGGAGTGTTAGATCAAATTCCTGATGCTTATTTATTCAACCTAGAAGTAATGCCTAACTGGGCCAAAACTATCGTGCCTATTTTAACCTTTGCAACCAAGCATCTAATACTAAAAGCTAAAAGGTAATGAAGTGGTGAGATGGAGCATGCAAACTGGTTGTAATTAGCACATGTAGGTGCACTGAAGCATCAAACTCTATGAAGATTAGGTGTCTATTGGCCAACCATGGAAGTAGATATCCATAGGATGTGCACGAAATGCCCAATATGTGGTGTTAGACCATCAGTGGAACATGCCACTCTGTATCAAGTATCCCTAATTCCAAATTGGAGTAGTCCTTTGGTTGAATTCCTAAAGATGAAAACTTTCCCTCAAGAGATGACATTGGCAAGATGACAAAGTTTAGAGCAGGAAACCCTAGATTACGTGATCATTGGAGATAACTTATACAAGTGTGGAAGAGGTTGATATCTTAGGCTATGTGTCCATGAGAGTGAATATCTAAAGATCCTTTAGACTGGATAGGGTGATCAAAGCAATACTTTTCCTAGGACTTTGGTGGCCGAACCTTCACATGGATGCTCATACCTATGTGAAGTGGCGTGACATTTGTCAGCAAACTGAGTATCTGATATGTAAGGATGATATGCCACTGAGACCCATGATGGGAGGACATGAGTTCTCTAAATGGCGCATAGACTTTGTTGGTCCTATTAATCCCCCAACTAAGGGTTCACATGGTGAGTATATTATTGTTGCCATAGACTATCTAACCAAATGGGTAAAAAGTGTATCCACTAGGAAGAATGAGGCACATACCACAGCTAAATTTCTCTTTGAAAATGTATTTACAAGGTATGGATTGCCAATAGAATTGGTAATTGAATGTGGTACCCATTTCTTGAATGAGGTCATTGAATACTTGTTACAAGAATTCATGGTCCTCCACAAGAAGTTAACCACATACCACCCACAAGCGAATGGAAAAGTGAAAAGCACAAATAAAGTCCTTTGTACACTTCTAAAAAAGTTAGTGAACAATAAATGCAAAGTTAGTGAGCAATAAATGCTATGATTGGGACAAACAGGTACATCACATTTTTTGGTTGATAGAGTGGCTGATAAAACGGTACTCAATGCCACCTTGTTTCAAATGTCTGGTGCCACTTTCCCACAATTAGCTGGCAACACTCTTGATGCCACATTCCCACAGACGGCGCGAGTGTTAAACGTGCAACTAACCGTCAGAAGCACGTTTAAACATCTACTTGGGTTCTTGGGAGTGGAAGGGGTCTGTTAAACAGAGGCCCTATGCTTGGTTTCCCAAACTAACCACTTCACACACAGCGATATACTAATGCTCAAGAACTCTATCAAGAATCTGTTACATTTACAATCTTACAGTACGCAATCAAACTCTTCCAAAGTTTACCGAACACACACTAGCTCTCTTCAGCGTACAGCACAAGAACTAGTCAGTACCGTAATGCAGAATTACTTGCTTAACTCAAGAACTGTCCCGAACACAAACTACTGTAACAATAGAGACAATAATAGTGACTCAATCTTTACCGAATAGGTGCAGACAATCAACCAGAACCGAAAGACACAGAAAGACTCAAAATTCTCAAACACACAGTACTGAATGTAGATTCCTACATCGATTAAGACTTACTCAGGGATCAGCGTACCATATAAGAACTACCATAACACAACTCGCAGTAATAACCTTTACGGGACAATGATTTCGTACTCAACTTAAAACGAACCTTATTGTAACTTAATCTTTACCGTACAATAGCAGATCTTCAACACAGAAGACAACCACAATACGACTCAGAGTTCTCAAACACACTACAGTTACTACATAGACTTCATCGACCAGACAACAGTCTGGTGACTCCGCTGGTTGTTTTTGGTAATTCACCAACCGAACAGGTATTGATAACAACAGGGCAAAGATGAGAACAAGGTACTCAAAATCACGCAAACACACACCACAGTAACGTGCAAATCAATCACCCAGACAGACAGTCTGGTGATTCCACTGATCGTCACCGAGCGTCTCTTTTTCATTCATTTATATAAAGATACAAACATCTTTGTAACAGCCTTTCGTACGTGCGGACTAGAAAAAGATTCAGTTTTTACAATTGCCAATCCGGTGGCCGACTAACACAAGCCAGGCAAAAAAGACCTCGTAAAGAGGAAAAAAAGCGCCCCAGCAGTCCTAAGTGTGTTCACACACATCACTACCAAAATATATCAATAATTCTTAATGGTCTTCCAAATTCATATCAGAGTTTTTCTTCTACTTTTTGATTGATGATGAAAGGAAATCCAAATGACTTAATATTTGAGGAGCTAGTCTCTGTTTTGTTGCAGGAAGATAAGTCCACACAAAATAGGTCTATTATGCATGTTGTAGATCAAGATTTCTTAGCTACTTAGAATGGCAAAGGTAAATGGAGCTCATCTACCTGTAAGCAAAAATCTACTAATGGTTCACAGTCAAAGAAGGAAGACAAAATGAGAAGAAAAAAGAAAACTAGAAACAAATTTGCAAATACTGTAAAGGAAATTATCATGTCATAAAGATTTGTCCAAAATTGGATGCAAAACAGCCAAAGAAGAAAGAGGTTGAAATGGTTGGTGTAGACGCCTCTACACCAAAAACAAAGTCTATTAATCTTGTGCAAAATAAGGAATGGGTGTTTACTACTGTATGCAGTTATGACCCATCTTCTCATGAGCAGTGTATGTCTGCCATAGACTCATATGTTTGGTACTTTGATAGTGGGGCAACCAAAAATATTACATTGTAGCATTGTTTCTTCAGTTCAGTTGAGCCTGCCCCTATAGGGAATACTATCACATGCAGTAATAACTCCTCATATCCTGTAATGGAAGTTGGTAAGATCATTTTGACTACTACAAATGGTAATTCTTTCACATTGTCAGATGCATTCTATGTGTTAGGGATCAAGAAAAATATGTCGTCAGTTTCAACATTAGTGAAGATTCGATTGGTTGTCAAATTTGTTGATGATAGGTGTACATTTCATGATCTTTCAAATGGTGATGTCATTATTGCTTCTAGAATTTTATGACCTGGGGTGTATAAGCTCATAGACTATGCAAAATCTATGAATGATTCAATGTGTGTTGTTTAAGATTCTTAGGTTATCTCAGATGCAAAGTTTTTTCATGCACGCTTTGGTCATCTAAATTATGCTAGTTTGCTATGCCTGTAGAAATCTAATCTAGTGTCCTCTTTGCCCAAACTTGAGACACCTTGTAAAAATGTATGTGAAGGTTGTATTTTGGGCAAACTGCAGTGTTCATCCTTCCCTAAAGATGGTTCAGTTAGAGATGCTCATAAATTGAAGCTTGTTCATAATGATGTATGTGGTTCTATGCAGACCCCTTCTTTTGGGAACTACCTTTACTTTGTGACATGATTTTTCTAGGCTCACATGGGTTTATCCATTGAAAGCAAAGGTCAAAGTTTTTGCGTGCTTCAAACAGTTTTTTGTTAGGGCTGAAAATTTGTTAGCATGTCAATTGGGCACCCTCCGCTCTGATCGAGGGGGGGATACATGTCTTCTAATTTTAATGCATTTTTGAATAAGTGTGGGAGAGAACATCAGTGTACAATGTTGTATACACCTCAACAAAATGGATTAGCAAAAAGAAAGAATAGGTCTCTCATGGAGATGGCAAGGTGTATGGTCAAAAGTTAGGCTTTACCACATAGCTTCTGGCTTGAGGCTTTTATGTGTGCAACATATGTACTTAACATGTGTCCCACGAAATCACTGCAATCTATTACTCCATATGAGGCTTAGCATGGTTGCAAGCTATCTAATGCTCATCTATGTGTCTTTGGTTGTCTGGCATATGCATTAGTGCCTTAACAACAATGTAGGAAATTGGATGATAAAGTAGTGAAATGTATTTTTATTGGGTATAGTTTTGAAAGCAAAGGCTATCATCTGTATCATCCACAAAAGAATGTTATCAATTATGGAATGTGTTGAATAAGGAATTTTTGGATTTTTAATTTACTGAGTTATTAATGTGTTTGGGTATTTTCATATAGGAGCTAAAGGTTCGTGAGGGTGTGAAATTGCATGGATATTTTATATGTGTTTGGATACAAATAATAGTACCTATATTTTATATATACTTTGTAAATAAAGATCCACGTACAGGGTTCTTTCTGAGAAAATTAGTAAAAATAGTGGTTAGTATAAGGATCGTTGTAGATTGCAATTTATGTTAATAAAAGCAAAGGCTCTCCATCAAATAGAGTACCTTTTTAATTTCATGCTTTCTTTTCGAAGCCGTCCTCATTATAAGCTATTTTTGAAATAATGGAAAATCCTATAAATGCATGCACTATGTGGACCTATCTCATTTTTGTTTCTATTCCTAAACCTAAACCTACATTTACTCCTACATTTACTCCTATGTTTACTCCTTTGGCTTTACGTTTAATCTCATTCTTACTTCTATATTTACACCTATGTTTACTCTGTTTACTCTTTTTACTCTTATGTCTACTTTGGCATAGAACTTTTGCATCTTTGGCTTCCTTGGTATCCATGGAAAACATGACTTCCTTGAAGACCATTGGCACCCATTGGCTATGTGCAAACAACTTTTAATTAAGGAGTGGCAATAAGGAGTCTTTTTTTCACCAAGGAGAGAGGATTTGAACCCAGAATCTCACTTTCACAAGTGAAGTGTTTTACCATTACACTATTCCCTTGTGTTGTCACTCTATACCCTTTTACTTATATGTAATACAAGTTGCATCTCTCTTACTTTTTCAATTCTCAAGAATCCCCCTTCCCTTTTCAATTAATTCAAGCAATCTCAAAATTGTTTTCACATATCCAGCAAGGGGGTTTTTTTTTCTACATACCCATGGACCCTACAAATTCTATGGAGGATTTTGGTGAGTTACCTCTACCCAAGGTACTGCTCTAGCAATAATTGGAGCTTCTACGGCACGAACTTGGAGGTGCTCAAAATGAGATCTGACAACACAATGTACTTTAGAAGATGCAATCTAAAGAGGGTAATCTTGCAAGGGTGGTAAAAGTGATTATCTTTGATCAAGCTAATGGCACACATTCTAAGATTGGTGTCAAAAATTACCCATTTCTATGGTTTGATGGCCGCAAGGATGGCGCATTAGTTCTCTCATGGCTATCACAATTTGACGATTTTTATTCTTACGAATCATATGCTAAAAGTAATAAAGTAAATTTTTCCACTAACTATTCAATAGGGAAGGCTGGTTATCACAATTCAACAATTTCTATTCTAAGGAATCATATTTTGAAAGTAATAAAGTAAAGTTTGCTACTAACTATTCAATAAGGAAGGCTCAACTTTGGTGGAATGTCCTACATCATAGTGCAGATCGTCTGACCACACGGAAGGCCTTTAAAGAAAAGGTTAAAGAGTCTTTTCTTCCCCTATAGTTCCGCCTACATGTTCAATGTTTGTGGGCCATGTTTATGTGGAAGGAGGGTGATACTTTTACAACCTATATGGATAGGTTCTGGCAATACCTAGTATTTCTTTGCGTACTTGAAGATGTTTTTGAAGTTACCATGAAGAAGAAGTATGATAACAATTTGGAGAATGAGATCCAAGCTAAGCTTCATTCACTCTAATCCACAATGCTTCACGAAGCTATTTCTTTTGCTCATGATGCACATAAAGATTATCAATCGATTATCAAAATGATATATTTGCAGCAACCATGTCAACACAACCTTTTCAGAAGTCTAATTTTCTTTGATTATCAAACTTCCATTTTTGTCTTTCTTTAATCCTTTAGTTATTTACATGTGATGCATTTACACATAGAATTTAGTATGTGGGAGCATACTTTAGTTACACTTCCCATAATAAATTAAACTATTTAGAGCATATTCTAGACCATGAATGACTGAAAAAAATAAATTTTGAATAATTAGTAATGATGTTCTTTTATTGACTTAAATAGAGACTATCTTAGCACCCCGTAAATAATATCAATAATTTAAGTCCTCCATGCACATTTCCATGCATATGCTTTTAGATGGCACATGCCTTTGTTGTTCAATGATGGGACATGTGATTGGCTATCCATGTATATTTTATTTTATCAACTAAGGTCAATTCCTTTTTCAAGGGCATGCTATCAATTATGGAATGTGTTGAACAAGGAATTATTGGAGTGTTAATTTATTGATTTATTAATGTGTTTAGTTGTTTTGATATAGCAATTGAAGGTTTACGAGGGCATGAAAGGGAGAAGATATTTCGGATGTGTTTGGATACAAAAAATAGGACTTATATTTTATATCTAGTTTGTAAATAAAGACCCATGTACAGGGTTATTTCTAGAAAAAGTAGTAAAAATAGTGGTTAGGATAAGGATCATTGTAGATCACAATTTTATGTTAATAAAAGCAAATGCTCTCCATAAAAGAGAGCAAATTTTTACTTTCATGCTTGTTGTTGGAAGCTGCCCTCATTGTAACCGCTATTTTTTACATAATAGAAAATCCTATAAATGCATGCACTATGTGGACATGTCAAAACAAAGTGCATGGGGAAAATCTTGTGTATTGTCTCATCTATTTACATATTTATTTTTTTTGTGTTTTCAGTACCAGTATCCTCTATGTGCGTGTGAGTTAAGATCCGTGCAACAATAAACACATTTTGGCTAGCCATGATGTTTTTTTGTGCAAGATGAAATTCAGGAATTACTTTGATGTACTAAGGAGACATCAAATAGCTCCGAAGATGTGTATGATACTTTGTTGCCTCTTTTTACAGGTGGAGAGTCAAGTGCTAGTCCAAATGAGGCAATTTCTTAGCCGTTATAGGTCCCACATTATGATGCAGATCATCCCATTTCTGATGTAAATTTACGTGATACACTTGTTGATGAGAGGGCTGATATAGAGGAGGCAAAAACTATTCCTAAATGTCTTGTGAATACTTTAAGAGATAGCAAATTTTAGATGCATCTCTATTATATTGTACTTATTCACCCTCTCATAGTGCTTCATTTGCATCAGATTGCTATGTGATGGCTGCCTCTAGTCATTATGATGAGAATGCGCATGTTTCTTTTGACAAAGCACAAAATTTTAAAAATTGGATGGCTACTATGCAATTAGCATATGATGTTATTATGAAGAATCGTACAAGTTCTTTATGTGATTTGCCTCCCAGCGAAAATTCCATCGGCATCTAAATGGGTATACAAGTTGAAACATAAGCCTGATGGAACAATTGACATGTATAAGTCTAGGCTTTTTGTAAAAGATTATGCTCAAGAGAGAGGCATTGATTTTGATGAGACCTTTGCACCCACTTGTCAAATGACCACCATTCATAGCATCTATGCACTTGGACCTAATCATGGTTGGAATTTACATTAGTTGGACATCAAAATTGCATTTTTGAATAGTGACTTACATGAAGAAGTGTATGTATTTCAACCTCGTGGTTTTGTGTAGAAAGGGCATGAAAACAAAGTGGGGAGGTTGAGAAAGGAATTATATTATTTGAACCAAGCACACATGCTTGGTATGAAAAGATACATTCCTACTTGGTTGCACATGGTTTTGAGAACAGTCCAACTGAGTAGCACCTTATATGTTAAGCATGCAATTGATGTATTTCTGATAGTGGAGCTTCAATGTCAAACATGACATTAATCCACATGTAAGATTGAAAGAAAAAACTCAACAAGCAAGCACACTCAACATCAACCATGCACATAGACATGTAAGCCACACTTGAAGAAGGTCACAATCTTAGATGAACAAGGAGAAGGAGCAAATCCATGAGACCCAAAAGACGCAAGCGTACTCTTGAAAAGAGAAGCATCTTCTTATGAGCCAAAATGAACCTCCTCTACAATGACTAGTGGCCTCCTTATATACACTTCGGCCACTTTTCTCCTCTATGTATTATTATGCTCAATGGATATTGATTCTGCTAAAGAGCAAAAGGTGTGGCACTCTCACACCACTATACATGAGTGCTTATGAGTAGGAAAAGATAAATTTATACTAATATAAAGTTTAAAAGGTAACAACAATTACAAATGATGATGAAAAAGAGCTGATTTATGTTGTGCTTCTAAGACTCCCTCCTCATTGACTTTGTCATCCTTGACAAAGCCTTCACAATTGTTGGGCTTTGAGGAAGAGCAATTGGGAGTCCTTTACATCCTTGAACCTTCAATTGTTAATACCCTTTCTTTGTCCATTGACTTGTCTTGCCAATGACCATCTTTGTGTTGGGAGTTTGGAAAAAATCATGAGAGGAGTTCTCTAGGTTTCTTTTTTGGTTTTATATAATATGAGAATGTAATGGAATGTGGAATTATTTGTACGAATAGATGAAATAAATTCATCTCCTCTTATTCCATGTGAACAAAGGGGACTAAGGGTGCATGGGTGATAAACGAAAGTGCCTATGTACAGTCTTAAAATGAGACCCAAAAAACATGCATACTTTAAAAATGCATTAAAAAATAATGGTGCAAAGAAGTGGTTTGAGAAAAGTGCTCAATGCTAAGGTGATGGTGAGGATTCTCTTTCAATAAATCCACTCCAAAGTCTTTTCTTCATCTTCAAATGTAAGCATTGATGCCTTAATCCACCATCTTGAAACAAAGATAAAAATGATAAGAAATTTTGTACAGAGTATTGATATGTGCCCCGTTGTGCATGGGTTTTGAAACTTGGAATGCCTAATGCATGGCGTTTAGATGAGGCCCTAATCTTATGCATACTTGATGTGCAACACAAACTTATGTTGTGCATTGGACAAGGGTGGGCTTGGAATCCATGGTTGCTACATGAAGAGGTTTCATTTTTGTGTTCTTGAATGCTTTTAGGATTGAAAATATTTTGAGATTCCAATTCAGGTGATTTGGGAATTTTAGGCCTCCATATCATCTTTTCCTTATTAGAGGCTTTATTATGCTTGGCCAAAAGGATGTATAACATGTAAAATATTTTGATGTACAAATAGGAGACGCATGAGAAATTAGTTTTCTTGGAACCTTAATGACTCTCCTATTTGGTTGTGCTTGAAGAAGTTCTTTGGGAATCCAAATTTGTTTGAAGCCTTTAGATGAAGATTCCTTCCTTTGATGCCATGATGTTGTAGGACCTCTAGTTGCTTCATCTTGGCTTGAAAATCTTGCCACTTCATGTTGATATAGAGCTCTCTTTTCAATTATTGTGGACTTTTTTGTTTCCTTTTCAACATTTTCATTCATTGAATATAAGGTTGTAGGATCAAGACCAGTTTCTTTTCTAGCATTGGATGACCCTAAGGAATGTTTCATCTCTTATTTAAAATTGGTGCCTTGATCTCGACTATACAATAATTCTCTATGCATGCTTCCTCCTTTTCCATAGGATCCTTACAAGTTGGAGAAGTTAAAATTTGTAACAGATTGATATTGGATTTATGACGACTAGATAGAGGATAACTAAATTCACAAGGGGAAGTACAATGGTTCTTCAAAGGATCATCACCGAGTAGGTTACTATCATTCATTTCATCCAGTGAATCTAACTCTTGATCTTTACATAAGGGCTCAAGGGAAACATGTGCAGGGCAATTAGAAGGTCTTCCTTCCAAAATCTCCTTAGGTTCCTTCTTCTCCGAATGTTCATGTGACTCAATCAAACAAGGCTTAAACAACATAGATGATTATTCAACATGAAAAACTTCATTGCTCTCATAAATCACACTTGATTGACCTTTTGCATCACTGAAAGAGAATTTTCTGGATTAAATGTACACTCCCTAAAGAGATGTGAGTGTCCACATTAGTACAATGAGGATAAGCATCAAGATTTTCAACAGACATACATGTAGGGGCGAACATAATAGATGGATAAGTCATTTCAAACTCTTGATGATTTTGTTCAACAAACCTTTGAGTGCCTATTATCAAGTCTTCATCTATACCTTCAATGACAGAAAATGTTTCCAAAAATTGCATATCATCCACCACAAAAGGTAAAATAACTTGACCCATGCAGTCAAAATTTGCACCATTCATGAAGATAGAGGAATGAGTGGTTGGTTGAATGTCCTCCAAAATTATAGTTATTAAATCAACATGAATTAAATTCCACTCACAATTAGGGTTTACATAAGCACTCATCCTCCTAAGTTCATGTCCTATCCTTGCATCCACAAAAGAATTGCTAGATTTCCTTATGTGGTTCAAATCTTTACAATTACTTTGTATTATTGTTACTCTCCTCATGGTTGATTTGTTCATGCACATCGTATCTATTTTCTTTACTTTTCTCTTGCCTTCTATTTTCAATACTTTCTCCCTTCCTTCTCTCTTTTGCCTTCTTTTTCCCATTTTTTTATGAAACGGTTTTTTGGTTACTTTGAATGTTTTTAGAATTTATTTGGTTTTTATGTGTTTTTTTTATGTTTTTATATGTGCAAATAAGGTTTTAATGGGGTTCTTCTAACAAGAATAATAAGAAAAAGGGATTTTACACTATATATATATATATATATATATATATATATATATATATATATATATATATATATATATATATATGTGTGTGTGTGTGTGTGTATATATATATATATATATATATATATATATATATATATATATATATATATATATATATATATATATATATATATATATATATATATATATGGACACACAAGGAGAATCCATAGCTTACAACATTCATGATAACTTGTTTCAAAAAAGAGCCATATCTCATTTGAGTTCGAAAGACATGCAAAAAACAAGTATCAATTATACCAACAATCAAGGACATTGATCAAGTCAAAGATTTGTATGCTCACATAATGTTCATTACTTCATGAAACTAAACCAATCCTTGATTAGTAGGCGAGAAAGATCATATTGCAATCATCATGAAACCCCTCGTTGATCATCCATTTAGCTATAGCAATCTATAACTTGCTAAAATCTCTGAGAAACATAGTCATGACATAAGAGCATACATGGGCACCATTGCATCCTTTATATAACACAATCAAATATTGAAGAGAGAAATCAAGACATAGAAGGAGGCCAAATCAAAATTTAGGGTGATGAGATATACCCTTCAATGCACATAATTCAATTCATTAATTGTGACCCATTTATTTTATCTTCACTTCAGTTTCTATTATGACATTCTTGTCATCATAGCAACTTCCCAAGAAAAATCTATGGTTTATAAGCACATCCTCTTTTAAGTGAGAAATTTCCTTGAAAATACTTTTCTAATCACAAGACCTCATTTCACTAATTCCTTTAGGAATTATTGAAAACCACAATTCAAAAACTGCTGATCACACAAGATACTATATTCATGCAATCCATTGGTAATTGGAAAGGCCCCATTTTTTCACTTTAAATGTGACCTCTTTCTTACACTAGTTTGGTACCAAAATAGGACACTTAAGTGTCCGTTTTGATAATTTTCCAAAAAATCACATGCCCTTCTACAAAGAGAATGTGAAACAATCCTTTAAGACACATATTAACTATAATTTAAAGGTTAATGAAAAATTAGAGCATACATTAAATCATATTTTGTGTTCATGTTGATAGCCTCTCAAGATGCTATTGTAATGAATAGGATGAAAGTTTCCAATCAAATGTGATTTTCATCAAACAAAAAAAGTTCCATTATGTGAAAGAAATAATTATACACATTCCTTGAAACATAGAGCACATAGTATGTATAACACTTAGAAAAATCATTCTCAAGTCAAATAAAATCAATTATTTTGACTTTGCACACCAAAAACAGCAACTAGTTCTACACATGGGTCAAACAAACTTATGGTAATCCACAAAGGTGTACAAATATGCCACAATCAAAAAGGTATGAAGACCAAAACCAAGGTATATATGTAAAATCAACTACTATGACTCTAGTTTCCAAAAATAAGAACTAAATACTACATATGACTCAAAAGAACTTATGAACATCATTCAAGTTACCAACAAGAAAATGTGTGACATAACAAACCCAGATTTACACATACAAGGCTAAATAATTTATGGAAAACCACCAAAACTTTCAAATCTTTGGACACAACCAAGAATCTTCAATTGTGTGGGCATCAACCAAATTCTACATATACAATCATGAATAGTTTGTGGGCACATAAGAAAGCATGTATGTTCATGTAAGAGATCCGATTTCTTCACATGAACCAAGAAATAAGACATAAAACAAGGTATACACATAAGGTGACTGCCAATATGTGAAAATCAACCAAGTTTTTCACATCTATAAACACCAAACAATGTAGATATATGTGTGGACACCAACCAATATATCCACATAAAAATATTAGCATCGGATTGAAGTAATGCCAAATTATAAACATTTAGCTTAGTATCCAATAACAAATTTAGTTCCTACCAAGAAACAAGAGTCATGTACACATAAAATCAAAAGAAAATATAGTTCAAACATATTTAGTAAGAATGTTTTGTTTTCTAGTTGTTACATGCATAAACACACAATCCCATGCACACATCCACACATACTTAAAATAATACTCAAACGTCTTTTATATAATCTTTGATATCATAAAAATGATAAGGATCACTTGAAAACATTTCATCATTTTCATCATGGATGCCATCATCTTCTTTTTCAAATGAAATATGTATGCCGATTTTTTCATTCTCCTCATAATCGCCATTGCCTATCACATATTCTTTGAAAAGATTAAGAACAGCAAGATGGCATGAAAGCATGTTTTGGAATGTTTAATACTTAGAATAGCATTTAGATCATTAGTATTTTGCATCATACTTTTTTATTCTACCTTTGGAACTATGTTCTTTTCATGAATATGGAAATATATGATTTGCCAATCTAGCATGAAAGTTAGTATGAAATGCAATGACTACTAGTTCAAAGTGGAAGCCTTCTAACTTTGAATAAAAATGTGCATTCAATTAGCATGAAGTTTTCCATTGATAACTTGCCGATTCTCTTCAATCTCACTTATACACAAATGATAGTGAGACATTCCTCAAAAGTTGCAATAAATAGAAATAAATCTAGAGAAGACAAGTTTTGAGTCAACAGTTGTCCATTTCTTAAAACATATTCAATTTGTAAAAATGTTCGAATTGAGTTATTATTTGAGTTATGCTAAAAGTTGAGTTTTAAAAAAATCCCAATTTTTCTTCATTTAATAACCCAAATGAAATTGAAAAATGATAAAAATCATATTTTTCTCTTAAATAACATGATGTGGACTATCAAATCCAAGTGAATATGCCATCAAAGCCTCAAGTGTATCGTCAAGAAAAATCAAGAAAGTTGATGTAAAAGCAAGAAACTTAAGTGTCCCAAGAAACTCAAGTTTCCTAGTGCAAAACTAGTGTTGAACCCTCTCCCTCTCACTTTCTCTCAGTGGCCCTTTATTCCCATTGTGGCCCTTTATTCCCATTGTGCCTCATTTACTTCAGTATGCAAAAGTTGTTATCCTCACATTCAACCAATTTAATCGTCCTTAAAATTATCGACCTCATAAATACCAAAAATTGTATCTATACCTAACGTTTTCAATGTGATTTGAAGCCTTTTATCATCATTTGTAGTAGTCTAGTGGATTAACTTCTTTTTTCCTCTAACATTGCCCTTTCCACCCATGGGAATGGCACTAGCCATCTTCATTAGCTTCTCCATGTTCATCTTGACTAGCGAAGGTGAACCTTAATCTCAAGAAAGGTTGAGTGTGATAGCAATTAAATACATATATAGATGCCATACATAATCGCACAGCTCCATGCAACTCATAGGAGGGGAATTACAAAAAATAGTGAGTTGTTCTCTATATCCAATGTATTCTCTCTGACTCTAAGGAGGTCTAAAAAACGGTTTCAAAATCTGGTACTAATGTTTTCACCCTTTACCCAAATCTACCCCTTGTGCAATTTTCTCCTACCTCCCTCTACATTGTACATGCCATTTCAAGAGGCCTCTCCTCCTAATTTCATCTAACATTGCATTTTTTAGATGTTGTGATTATCATTTGAGTATCTTCAAGTTATCTCTCTAGAAATTTTCATATCAATGGTTAGTTTGCAAACAAGGACATTCAAAGGCCTTTGCCTTTTGTTGAATGCATCAGTCATTTCTACTGCAAGGGCCTCTATAGGTGCAACATAAAAAATCTAAAATCTTGTTTTTTTAGGATCCCGTTTTGAAAATGCTTACCAATATCATGTAATACAATAATTATGGAAATAGTACACCTACACCCACTGTCTGGCCACCCTATTTGACTGCAAACCATTGCCCAACATCAATGGGAATTGGAGTGATGAACTCAATAGTAGTTGTAATATTATAATCAAGCATCACCATCTTCACATTCTCTGGAAGTTCAAATTTCCCAATGACATTTGTTGTCCTCATGTAAAAGTAAGGCCGATAATGGGAGAAGAAAGTTGTGTGTCATCCACAATCCTCTTTCATAACCACATAAATATCTGCTTCAAACTTCTTGTATGTCTTCATGGTATCTAGCTCTTAGACAACCTAGCCCCTCTCCACATCATCATGCTTCAAGCCTTGCATTAGCTTTGTCCAAACAAGTTTACTTCATATTGAAGTTGTAACAATGTGTTTTCCATCTCATGGACCTCTACTTGCAATTGCTCTACCTTTTGATCCTTTGAGGTAAGAACGGGACCCATTTCTTTTAAAGTCTCTGACCTTGCACTCTCTTATTTTGGTCATTTGGACTGAAAGATCACATGGCCTACACTAGAGAAAGAACTACAACACCAAAACATCATCACATTCAAGTTTAGGCATCATTTCTTCTTTGTCGTGGACTCTTAGTGACCTTAGCACTTGATGCCTCTTTCTTCTCAACAGCCTTGATAATACCCATAGCAAAATTCTAACACATATCATGTATTGCAAAGCATCCAAGTGGAGGATATTCTGCAAAGGTTTCAACTCTCATAGGCGTAATAGGAATCATCTTAACAAAGCCAGCATCACCATTCTTTAGGAGCTTGGGCTCCTTCCCAAGGTTTTTTCTAGAATGACGATCAAACTTTGTAAGCAACTCAAGAAACTTAACAAAAATATGAGGCATGTGACAATCAAGAACCAGGGCATAACCATTGCCAATTTCAAAAAGGTAATTCACTATAATAATTTGCGAAGTGAAATTAGGATCTTCCTTAGCATGGTTGTTTTTTGAGTTGTTGTCCATCCATCCCCTGCTGATAATCAACAACAATTAAAAATGATAGAGTACCTATTAATGAATACATGTTCCTACTTTATAATGGCTTCAATACTTCGACATCACCAAGGGCTTGTGTGTGTTCTCCTCAGTTTGAAGGTCTTTGGAGTACTATGCACTTTGAATTCCATGAGAACATTTTTCAATTGCTTCTTTTGACATTCGTTTAGTTTTTCATGATGTAGCCACAACCTCAAGTTCTCTACCTTTAAGTAAGAAACTTCGGTTTCCAACTCCACTTTCTATGCCTTCTTTCTAGCCCACGACCTTGTTGCTGACTCTCTATTCTTTATCATGCATTTTTGTCTCCTTTCTACCACTTTCTTCAATGATTCCTCAAAAGCTTTGTTTTTTTACCCTTGCCCAAAAGCCACAAATCCATACTTCCTTGCCCAAAAGCCACAAATCCATACTTGAGATCTTTTACAGCTATGTTCTTAACGTTGAATGCAATGGTTTGAGAGGTAAAGCCTTAGTAAGTGTTTCACGATGCATCTCCGTTGACTTCATCTCAAGTGCAGACCGATTGGAGCAAAAGTAACAATCATGCTTGGCTTAGGGACACCAGTTTCCACCCTTCCCACACGAAGGGTTCCTATTCCACCAATCTTGTAGACATCCTAGAGAGGAAGATGGACTTATCAGAGGGCCTCTTGGGCTCTTGCAAGAAAATTTCCAGACCATCTTCTGAAATGCGTGTGCCATTTTTTGATGAAGAGCCTATTGCCCTCTTGAGTAATCTATCATCTGTTGTGTGACCCTTTGTATCATCTTTCAAGAATACTTCGTAGACATACAACTTGGCGCATTGACTAGTCTTGAACTTTTCAGGAATACGAAGATAAACTTGATCGCCAACCTGAAAAGTAACATCTCTTCACTTCAGATCAGCATAAGCCTTTGCACAATCTTGAGCTCTCTTTAAGTTTTCTTTAGCTAACTTAAGTTTAAAATTCATATCTTGAAGGAATTCTTGAGTTGCCTGAACTCGTTCATTTTGAAGTCCTACAACATATGGAGACCTAGGCTTGAACCCATACATCAACATGAATGGACTAAATTCAGTTGATGTGTGAAGCATGGAACATATTGAGAAATCAATATGACACTTGTAATCAGACACGGATTCAAAACTTGAAGAATTAGGTAACAACACAAAGGTTTGTTGATGGGAAGACTACAGAGGTGTTTACCACTCGGATAAAGAATCTACGAGATCAAATGGCAAGAGCAAGTGTACAAAATTCAAGTGAGGAGCTAGCTCGGCGTTGTCTTCGAATCTGTCCACCTAAGTTTGATGGTTTGGTAAGTGCTCTTAATACTCAAGAAGATTCTACTCTTTTGGAGAGTACATGTTTCTGTCTTTTGAGTCTCATGGATTTGCTTCTTCTTCCTTGTTCATCTAAGCTTATGACCTTGTTCAAGTGTGGCTCACATGTCTACGTGCATGGTTTACGTTGAGTGTGCTTGCTTGTTGAGTGCTTTCTTTCAATCTTGCATGTGGATTCATGTCATGTTTGACGTCCAAGATCCATTACATATGCATAGGTTTTGCTTGCATTTGGGTCTTACAAGATAGCTCTTCGGATTGGTAATGTAAGTTGTGTGATCCTACAATGTCTACACATTTTGGCACCATCGCTTGAGACATTCTCTTGTCACTTATATGATGGTTTGACATGGAAGAAGTGCTTCATTCATGAGTTTTTCATAGATTTTAGCATGTTTTCATTTTATTTTGCTCTTGTAAACAATGGTGCTTTGCAAGATTTGACAGAACTTGTTGAAATGATCCACTTTTGGTATTGGTAAGGACCCCCATTTGGGTGATTGGTCTACCATGTGTGGTGATTCTTCAAGTTACAAGTAGAATATGAGTACTTTTTTACAAATAGCAAGATTGGGATAAACTTCTATAGCATAAAGATCACGCAAGCGCCTTGCCTCCTTGGATAAGAGAGCACATCCTCTACATGTAGGTGATGGATTCGAATCCCATGCGCAATCACATATATATCTTTTGCTAATCTCTTCCTTCAAAGCTTCCAATGGTGCCACCAAAAGAGAATCGACAGTGAATTTCAATGCAACACCCAAGAGAAAAAGCTATCACCACTCACGAAATTTTGGGATCAAGAAGATGAAAAAGCTCTGATACCAATGCAACAGCATAGCTACAGGAATTGTGTATGAATGAGACTCTCCTCCCAACCATATGCCTCTATATATAGCTCTCTCCAAGGGTCTGCCTTCTTGGGCAGGTTGATTCTAATCATCCAAGTATCAACCATGTAACTACATGTGCACCAAGTGTCCTAGTTAGCCAGAGTTAACTCAAGTGGATGCTTCTAGAAGGTTCTAGAGCTCTTTGGGCAAAACACTCTCTCTATGTACCCCATGGGGATTTAACCCAAGACCTTCTCCTTCACATCCTTGAGTCTTAACCATAGGCTAAGTGGATTACTTGGTTACAAGAGTAAATGACCTTCTAGTAAGTCTAGACTCGAGATCTTTGGTCACATATACAGATGACCAAACGGTGTCCGATTTCAGATACGTCTGAACCGATCGGACCCTTAGATTATAGACTTACTTTATTATACCATAGTTACTATAGGAATAGCAAGAAAAGAGAGAAAACATGAAGAACATAGAGCACACATAAAAGATATAAGGATCCATGTTCCAAATCTTTCATTACATTCCAATAGTGAGGTCAAAAATAGATAAGATAGTTAAAAGATTAGATTTGAGGTCCAAGTTGTCCATGAGCCTCAATAAATCTCTTATGGTCGATGATACAATCGCCTCCAATCTCCTTCAAGTAAGAGAACTAACAAGAAAACTATCTAGCACACTTTGAAGTTGTTGATGAAAGCACGCTTAAGTTGAAGAAGACCTCCACCTAGCTCAAGATTGAAGAGTAGTTCCACAAATTTAGAATAGAAGTCGTGCTCCAAATATTTCATTATATTCGATAGTTGAATTTACAAGTAAATAGTTGAATTGTCTATGAACTTCAAAAAATCTCAAGGTTGAGGTACATTCTCCTCCAATCCCCTTCAAGTAAGAAAACCATATGGCACACCTTCAAGTTGTTGCTGAAGAAAGCACACCGAAGTCAAAGAAGACCTCCAACTATCTCAAGATTGAAGAGCAGCTCCACAAGTGATAGATAAGAATGATCCAAGGCAGAATAATTCTATTTATAGCCTCAAGAAGCATTGGCAAAAAAGCTGTAAAAAAGCCTTGGTTTTTTAATACTTCGGCTTAAGTCTCGCCTCCACACCTAAGTCTACCTGCCTTCAAGCCTTTTTCCATAAACATTTGGTCCCTCAACTTGGCTTTAAAAGATTGATCCCTTCATTGTGTGGCCATTCACTTCCTTACAAGATCGACAAAGAAGGCCTCCCCTTGGAGCAAACCTCTCTCTCTCTCTCTCTCTCTCTCTCTCTCTCTCTCTCTCTCTCTCTCTCTCTCTCTCTCTCTCTCTCTCTCTCTCTCTCTCTCTCTCTCTCTCTCTCTCTCTCTCTCTCTCCCTCCCCCTCCCCCCCCCCCCCCCCTCCCCCTCCCCCTCCCCCTCCCCCTCCCTATCTCTCTCTCTCTCTCTCTCTCTCTCTCTCTCTCTCTCTCTCTCTCTCTCTCTCTCTCTCTCTCTCTCTCTCTCTCTCTCTCTCTCTCTCTCTCTCTCTCTCTCTCTCTCTCTCTCTCTCTCTCTCTCTCTCTCTCTCTCTCTCTCTCTCTCTCTCTCTCTCTCTCTCTCTCTCTCTCTCTCTCTCTCTCCCCCTCCCCTCCCCCTCCCCCTCCCCCTCCCCCTCCCCCTCCCCCTCCCCCCTCCCCCCCTCCCTCCCTCCCTCCCTCCCTCCCTCCCTCCCTCCCTCCCTCCCTCCCTCCCTCTCTCTCTCTCTCTCTCTCTCTCTCTCTCTCTCTCTCTCTCTCTCTCTCTCTCTCTCTCTCTCTCTCTCTCTCTCTCTCTCTCTCTCTCTCTCTCTCTCTCTCTCTCTCTCTCTCTCTCTCTCTCTCTCTCTCTCTCTCTCTCTCTCTCTCTCTCTCTCTCTCTCTCTCTCTCTCTCTCTCTCTCTCTCTCTCTCCCCCTCTCTCTCTCTCTCCCCCTCTCTCTCTCTCTCCCTCCCCCTCTCTCTCTCTCTCTCCCCCCCCTCTCTCTCTCTCTCCCCCCTCCCTCTCTCTCTCTCCCCCCTCCCTCTCTCCCTCCCCTCTCTCTCTCTCTCTCTCTCTCTCTCTCTCTCTCTCTCTCTCTCTCTCTCTCTCTCTCTCTCTCTCTCTCTCTCTCTCTCTCTCTCTCTCTGGCAAACGTACCTCAAAAAATTGTGCAATTTCTAGATACCCATATGCATAGCGGAGGGATCCTAGATCAAACTTTTTTCACAAATCATGGAGTTTTCCACTCGCAAGTTTCATGACTAGACAAAAATATTGCAATCATCATGAAGAGTGGGATAAAGAATGCCCAATATGTGTCTTGGAGGAGGATACATAGAACAGCTTAAGCAATATTTGGCTTTCCGTTGCATAACAGACACATTTTTAAATGCAACTAGAGGGAGAGGAGGTGTTATAGGATTTTTGTTTTGGGGAGGTTGGGCAGGCATTTTTTTCGGGGGGGGGAGAGAGAGAGAGAGAGAGAGTTAAATTAAAATCCACAAGGCATAAATAGGAAATTCAGGTATACGAGCACAAGGCCACATGACAAAATTTGGATGTGTGAATGGTAACAGTAGAAGATCTCCTCCACCTACTCAAAACCCTAATTTTAAAGTGTAGAGCATGTGCACACATGTGAAAGCCCCTGAACTTGTATAACGATCTTGTCCAATTTAATCCTGACAGCTTGTAAGCAAATCATACAAAACTCTGCATTCACTTGTGAAAAGTGATGCAGTGTATAAGGTGTGATACAGCTGGAGAGAGGTCAAAGATGTAAGAATAGAATCCTATCAAACAATGCTATACAGCGAGCAGTCACTCCCTTCCAGAATAATAGGACTATGTATACTTATTTAACCACTTATTACACAGTTAAAAAAGGATTGTATTCAAGCTGAACCTTTCAATAAGGACGAGTCATACATATGTTGGAGAGAATTTGCAGGATCCGTAACCTGAAAAGAGAAAAAAACAGCAACGACTCTGTTATGTTCATTCAAGTGTTTTCAATGAGTGATGAGAATAGAGCATACATATGTTCTTTATGGTTTCCACAAGCCGTAAAATCGATCAGAGCATCAAAACACCTTAAACCTCAGAATTTTTGTTTTTGTGGCCAGCAGTTCCTTCCCATCAACAGAAGCAAAATAACCACAGGCCTAAGCATGCACTGTATCATGCCCACTCGGTAAACGGCAAGAAAATGAAAAAAATACAGTGATTCTACTTTGGGTCTCTCATCACTACATTCCCATTGATCTTTTTTCCAAAGTCATCATATCATTTCTGAAGGTTTATGGCAGCTCTCATGCATAAAAATAACTAGTGTTTTTTGCCATTTCAGAGCTGCTGGTAATCGTGTTCAACTTCAAAACAGTGATTTTCTTCAGACTGCAGATCTGAGCAAAGAACTTCAGCTTTCTAGTAAAACATTAATAGATTTGTGATGAATTTCTATAGTAAGGAATCTCCTGTTGTTATAATGCCACAACTATCTCTGAAGATGAATGGAATAGCATTGTTACCCAAACAGCACACGTAACAGGTTAATCCACACTATTTAAGCAAAAACTGCACCACTCACAACAGCTGTAAACAATGGGATTCCCCTCTTTTCCAGCAGATATCTACATCTAAATTCCCATTCACCTCTTTCCCAACGTCATCTATAAGGTTTGCACCACGTAGCAGCTTTTCTGCATAAAAATACTAGTATTGTTGAAGTTTTAGACTACCGGCTAGTTTGTTGGACCTTCTGTGTCGATTCTTTGCCCCAATTACCGCTTTTCATTCAATCAACAGCATAGATGTACACTTACAGTGTTTCCTGACAAGTCACAAGGAAACTGATATGCAGACTTCCCCTTCATTGATTTTGTTCTCCTCTTACGCTACAACATATGAATAGATTTGTGGTAACTTTCCACAGAAAAAACACTCTTATGTTGTCACGATGGCCACTGGCATCCCTGAAATTGTATTAATCAAAGAGTTTTCTAACCCAAACAACAGCTAGCAAACTAATCTACTGCATATAACATGCATTATATCACTTGCAACAGCTGTAAATGATGCCATTCCCATCTTTCCCAGCAGTTTACTAGGACTGCCTTCTTTTTAACCTCTTTCCCACAAAGGTTGCAGAAGCTCTCCTCCATAAAAGACTAGCTAGTTTCCATTTCAGGCCACTGGCCTGCTTGTTGGACCTTCTACACAGTGATATCCTTCCCCAATTATGGATATCCGGGTACCCTGCAGAATAAATGTACACTTGTGACTTACGTCCTTTTCAAATGTGACATAAGTAAACTAGGTTGCAGAGTCTCTCTTCATTGGCTTTGCTCTCCTAATATGGACAGATATATGGGACTTTTCTACACAGCATCTCGTGATGCTATTATGCTACTCCTATCTGTCAATCAAAGTTTTGTTCCAACAAATAACAGCTGACAAGCTAACCCACATCATAAGGAATGTATACAATGTCGCTTGCAATGGCTGTGAAGTATGGCATTTCCCTATTCCCCAGCAGCTAACTAGGTCGCAATCTAGTTGTTAATGTCACCGTGAGCTTTTGGTTGTGAGACAAGGACTGACCATATGGAGTAGATACAAGTCCCTGTTACCATGAACACTCGCATAGCAGACAACTCATGGCTCACACCATGAAAATAGCCTGGTGCATAAGGATTAGAACCTGAGTTTAATCCAGAATGGAGGTAAGGGGCTTGAACAACCAAGGCTTTGACAAAAAACAACATATATCAGATCTATGATCTGCCCCCTACGAAATCCCACACCGTTTCACGGACAAACTCATGAGTGCAGAAGATAACGAAGGAAAAAAAGACAGAGAGGAGAGACAGAGAGGCTTAGTTGTTTCGAACTTTTATGCTGGAGAAAGAGTCAAACAATGAAAAGCAAAGGAAAACTCACTCGGATCATTTGTAGTAAGATTAGCAGCACCTCCGAAGACGCATGTCCCTCCGCTCTTGTGGAACCGGTTGTAGTAATCGTTGAATGCATAAGATGCATGAGATAGTGTGGTATTTGGGAAAAAACATGGTTGGCCTGGCTGAATTGGCTCGCAATCCGCAGAACCTGCTCCACAGGCATAGCTAAGAGCACCACCCAAAACAGTTGCATTTATATCTGGGTTGGCTATACACCATAGCTTAAGCTGACCAGGAGGAACTTCAACTGGCGAATTTGGAAGTGTTTTGTACTGACTCTCGTTAAGATAGCCTGTAAGGTCAATATCATAGACATGAGTCCCGTTGGGATAGAGGAGTCCCCAGTTGCGCTCTGTTGTGGGACCGCTTTTCAGGTCTTCATTGAAGAGAGCAAAAAAGTAGGTGTCAATCAATTCTCCTTGTCTTCGTGGAGTCCCCAAAGGAGGATTTGAAAGAGCTCTCTTCACAAGCCGCCTATTGTATAGAGCTGCATTATGGATACTTGCCCCTCTTTCATCTAGATCTTCTCGAGTCGGCCATCCTGTTTCACTGATGGTTATCCTTATTTTAGGGAAACCTGCCCTCTCCATGGCAGCAAATACAGCATCAAGTTGCACGTCTAGCAGATTATGGTACTCTAGACTGTTGACATCCTTGTAGATCCCAGCATCTGGCTCAAACAAAGCAAAACCAAGAGAGATATGTGTTGCATCATTTTCTCTTGCAAAGAAAGGATACACATCAACAAAGAGAGGAGCATTGGTGTGATGCAGAAAGCGTAGCATGGGTTTCATCACTGTCTGAGCTATATCCGTACGGAAGGAGGCGTTGGAGGGTGGGAACAGTGGCCCGCCAAGCATGTCCATGGCCAAAGGTGTGCTCACTTTTATCTTTCTTATCCTGAGCTTCCGAAGAGCTTTGTGTAGGTTGATCATAGCTGGAACAAGGTAAGGCCATGTCTGGTTCGGTCCAGAGAGAATCTCGTTGCCCACGAGCAGTGTGCGTATTGGAGTGGCAGGATAGAAGGTAGAGATGTTGTTGCGGATGAACATTTCTGCAAGAGTTGCATTGTTTGCAACTGCAACAATCTGCTCGTTGGGCAGCATCACACACACCTCTATGTCTGAATTTGCAAGTTGACCGAGAATTGCAGGGTTTGCATCATATATCTTCACCTTTCCTATCCGCATGCTCTTGATAAGTTCGACTGCTCTCCGAGGTGGGGGAAGATTGTCTCCGAGCTGACCATAGTTCACTCCTATTGTGTACATAGCGTCTGCAGAATGGAAAGAATGAAATCAACAACATCAATCTTCGATGAGTTTGCAGGGAAACAAATAAATGAATGTGCCTCCGTGCGGATTCATGTTTTCAGAGAACAACATGCTGTACGACGCCATAAAAGTCATCAGCTCCCCCGAAAGCTATCGGAGCTATCATCAGATGCAACCTTTTGATGGGCCAAGCAGTTATAAATCCTCCTCCTCCATGTAGAAGCAGGACATAGAAAATAATGCATCTCTCTCTCTCTCTCTCTCTCTCTCTCTCTCTCTCTCTCTCTCTCTCTCTCTCTCTGCGCGAATGCCGTCATTTTGAGAGCAGAGGTAATGCAGGAACAAAGCTAGATAACGAGGGAGATCAGTGGCTTCAAGAATTGTATGCACATACCTGCATACGAAGGAAGGACTGAAAGGAACATGAGGAAGCGAAACAGAAAGCGACCAGCAGTGGCCATGTCGATAGAGCAGTTCGGGGAAGCACCGCACCCAAGTGCTAGAAGGCTTCCGGGAGCCTGCAGAATATTATATATGCATAATGCAGCTCGGCTGTGGGATGTCTGAGGGAGCCATCAGCTTCTCCTCAGCATTCAAGAGCTGGTCGTACCCTGCGTGTCTTTTAAATTCCTACTTTATTCTTTCTTAGCATGTCGGGAGCCTTTTGCTTAGCTTTTGCACGCTCTTCGCGCAACGGATCCTTGGAAGTTGGGATATGAGATCATAGCTTGTCAAGAGGTCTCCACATCAATTTTGTTTCTTTTGAGAGTACAATCAATTGAAAACACGCTCACACATCTCACCTCTCTTAAATAGAGGCACTCATCATTTAAGAGGCACTCATCATTTAACTCAAGACTTCCAAGTTCCTCCTAGAGATTCAAAACCTCCAACCACTAAACTATAGGAGAGAGAGGGAAGTGAGTAGGGGTCGCTCTGTCCTTCTTGCATGCAGAAGTAATGGAGGGTTAAGGGTTTCGTCCCGCTCTCCTTTCGCGTCCATCCCCATTGTTGGGAGGGAGCTCTCTCTCCTTCGCCCTTCCCCTTTGCGAGGGAGGGGGTCTATCGGCCTTTGCTATGAAGCAGTTCTCTCTACGGTCTATGCATGGCACTGTTCGAAGCCCTGCGCAACGGCATCTCAATTCTTGAAGCTCCTCAGAACGCTGGTGCAAAAGTTATTGCTGCAACTAAGCCAAGCTCGTCGAGCGAAGTTCCACAGGTAAACTCTGTCAATCACAGAGGGCAGAATATGTCCACTAGGGTTGATGCATCTGTTATTAACCTTCTTGATCACTCATCTCCTGGTTGTCGCTCTCCTCAGAGGTCTTATGTTGAAACCATAAAACAGACAGGTAATCCCCTTCCTCCCTCTGTCGGTTTTGCCCACGATTTCAGTATGAAGTGCAACGACAACGCGTTAGAAAAGGGTAAAATTATGTCTCGAGAACCCCCACACGTTGATTGTGGATGATGTTGAGAGCGAAGAGGAGGAAGAAACGTTTATAATCGATCGCTCATCGCTTGATAGCTGGCATGAACACTTGTCTGGTAGGGTTGTTATTGGGCTCTGTCACGGTCCTAGACCTCCTCACGAAGTTCTAAAATCCTGGATAAAGTCTCAATGGGAAGCTAGAGGGCTGTTAATCAAACATATTCAATACTGCCCAAACAATTTTTACCTTTTTTTTTTAGGAGGCCAGCAGTGCTCTGCACGTTATAAGCGAAGCCCAATGGCTTATTCGTAATACCCCGATTTCTTTTTTTAAATGGCATATAGGGTTTAACCCGAAGGGCACAAAGCCTACTAAGATCCCTGTATGGGTTGAATTCCCTGAATAGCCCATTGACTATTATCCTTGGATTGAACAATTGGGAAACATGGTTGGAAGAGTCTTGGGGCAAAAGTCCAGAAATAGCATTATTAATACTAAATGGGATCCTCAGGTCTTAATAGAAGTTGATGCGTCCAAAGAGATCAAGACCCAAATTGTGATTAGGGACTCCAAAGGCCGTAAGCTCCATACTCAAAAGATTGTTTACCGGAATCTCCCAAATGCCTGCTATAAGTGCTACAAACAAGGGCACCTAATTCGTGACTGTCCCCTACTCCAAAATCTCGCAGAATCTAGTAGTCATGACAAACCAGATGTCCAACCAATGCACAATAGTAGTCCCAACTTGATGGGTAAGAAACAGGGACAAAAAACCAAGAAAAAAAGTTTTAAGTCTGATAATCTCTATGATATCCTATTAAAGGATATTTCCAACCCATTTGATGATACTATTAAGTCTAATGTCTCTTCTAATGATGTTGAACAGGATGAAAATGTCGATCCTAACAAAATTGTTTCAGGAGAGTACAAAGTCGACCAGGTAACCGTTAGTGACAAGGTCTCCGAACAAAAATGGAAAACAGCTGGCAAAAAGAATAAGGTGGTGCAAGAATTAGTCAACCTTAAAAGTAATCCGTGCTACTCTCAACAGGTAAAGGACGTCCCCCCTCCTACTTTGGAAGGTTTTGGTCAAGAGCTTGAAGCCATGGACCAGGATGCTATTGATTGTATGGATGGGGAAGGTGAGCACTGTGACTATGTTCCTATGTCCCAAGATGTGGAGATCACTAATGAACACTCTAAAGTCTCTAAACCCAAAAGGAAGAACACGATCAAGTTGTCCATATCTGCTCCAAAGCCGACTAAGAATAGTCGTAAATAACTGCTTGTTTTTTCTCATGTTTGATTTGAACATCCTATCTATAAATGTTAAAGGGCTGACTGATGTGGTCAGGCCCAAAATGTTAAGTTGCTGGCTTAAATTGCTGCCCAAGATGCCTGATATTCTTTGTTTGCAGGAAGTCAAGATAGGGGTTGACTCTCTCCAAAGGCACCTCAACATTGTGGCCTCTAATTTCTAAGTATAGGTCCGGTTGGCCCCACATTGACTATAGTTCGCTTAGATTGACTAGCATTCTTACTCGCACCAAGGAGATTATTTCCTTCCACTTTCGGAAGGCTAGGTCTCCTACTGTGGCTTGGGATCATTCTGTTAGTGACATCCAAAAGTTGTTCACCCTGCATAGGAAGCGAGCCTTGGAGTTAAGGGCTCAAAGGAGGAACTCGATTATGAATTAGTTGAACTCCCTTGAGGTTAACTCTCAAGAGTATATGGATTGCTCTATGAGGCTGTGTAAGGAAAGATATCTGGAAGCTAGAAACTCCCTTGCTATATCTAGAGAATTTTGGAGTGAGAATATGGACAGGAATAATAAGCATATGTTTTCTCTCATAAAAAAAAGGAAAATTAGGGATTTTATCCCTCAGATAAAGAAAAAGGAAGGTGGTTTCATCACTAATATTGAGGAGACTGTACAGGAGGCCAAGTGCTTCTTTATGGATGTTTTCTTTGTGTCTCCCAAGTGGGGGGAGGACATCCAGAGGGCCAGAGCCACCATTGCCATGAAAAGGGAAAAAATGATTCCTCAGAGCCTGGTTCCTCTTCTGGACCTGCCCCTCACTGTCGGTGAGATCAAAGAAACCATCAATAAATTGAAACCTTGTAAGTATCCGGGAGTTGATGGCTTGCCGAATGAATTTTTCATCATTTTAAGGGATTTTCTCACTCCCTACATTCTCTTGATATGGGAAGAAGTTGCTAGTAAAGGATTTCTCCCTTGCACTATTAACACTAGGGTCATTAGGCTTATTCATAAGAGGGGGCCCAAAGATGACCTTAACAACTGGAGGCCTATAACCTGCTTGAACACTATTTACAAAATCTTTGCTTCCTGCACCTTGGCTAGGAGACTTAGCCCCATGATGTCTCATTTCATTCTTCCAGAGCATAAAGGTTTTATGAAGGGTAGATTCATCCTTGATGCTATCATCTCCTTCTGGGAAGGCATGGACTTATGCTAGGGACTCTGGTCAAGACTACTACTTTCTTAAAATTGATTTTGACAAAGCCTATGATAGGATTGAATGGGACTTCATCTTGTAGTCTCTTCATGACTTAGGGCTGGGAAGGAGATTTATCAAGTATGTTAGTACTCTTTTTGGAAATGCTTTCTCTAGGGTTGTTGTCAATGGTCACATGTCTGAACCCTTCAAGTTGTCTAGGTCCATAAGACAAGATTGTCCTCTTGCCCCCCTGTTATTTACCATAGCTAGTGATGCCTTAGGTTGGCTTGTGAAGGATGCTATTTCTGTTGGAAATATTGAAGGCATTCAAATTCCTAACTCCCCCTACCCTCTTTGTCTACAGATGTTTGCTGATGATACTAATGTGGTTCTGAAAGCTGGAACCAATTCTTTGACCAAATTCTTGGAATGTTTAGATATATTTTGTCTGGCAAGCGGGTCTAGAGTTAACCACAGCAAAACAGGTTTTAAAGCTGCTAACAATGTGATCCCTGATCATGTTACTAAACTTGGTTGTAGTTTGATAAAGGAGGGGGAGGTCTTCAGACTTCTTGGGATACCCATGGGATTTAATGTTTCCTTTACTCAGAGATGGGAGTGGGTGTATGACAAATTTAAAAGGGGCATGGCTCTGTGGTATGATTCTAATAGCTCCCTGCCCCAGAGAACCTTTATTCTCAATCACTACTTACTGCCTAGACTTGTCTATTTTCTTTCTTGCTGGTCTCCTTCCAAGAATCAGCTGGTCAGGCTATTTCGTTGGCTAAAAGATTTTTATGGGGTGGTTCAACTAACAGGAAAAAGATTGCTAAAGTCTCCTGGGATATTTGTTGTCTTCCTAAAGAGAAAGGGGGTTTGGGTATAAGGTGCCCTTTAAAGATGGCTGAAAATTTGGCTGCTAAATGGATCTTAAGAAGCATAGGGTGCAATGAGATATGGTCTTCCTTAATCCACAAGAATTTACATAAATTTTTTGTTTCTAATTACAAATATTGGCATGACTTAAACCTGTGGGATATTGTTTCTTGTCCCCACCCCATCTCCCTTGTTGGGAGCCCTCTGGTGTGCAGATTTTGGAATGCTTGGTTCAAGGCTAAAGCCTTATTCATCCCTCCTGACAATTGGAGCTCTTTGACTGATTTTTACTTGCAGGAATCCCCCTGGCTGGGATGCCTGGCTCACTGGAACATTGGAAACATCTCTATTAAAGAGCATAAGTGTCACAGGCTGTCCTTCAAATCCTTGAGAGACTTTATGTTGAATGGGAGGGTGTTGGATGACCAAGTCCTGGTCAATAGGACTATCACGTCTCTTGCTTGCATGCAGGTGTTGCTGTCTTACAAGAGAATGCTGGAAACTCAACTAAACCAGTGCTACTGGAAGGAGCTCAAGTTTTATTCGATGTGGCAACCCTCATATATAAGAACTTCAAAAAAAGAAATGGTTTAATAAAAGGCATCACTCATCAGCTGAACAGGAAGTGGAGTCTTTACTAGACCCAGCTCAATGGGTGTATAGATTCAAATCTCTGTGGGCTTACCCTGACAGTAGCAAGCAGTCTTTTCTCCTGTGGCTAATCATTCACCAAGGGTTGTGGGTTGGCCCCAGAGTCAGGAAAATATTTATTGATGGTGGCAAATGTGCATTCTGTGGCAGGGTGGAGGATGTTTATCACCTCTTTTTTGAATGTGCTCATGCTAAGCCTTTCTGGGAACCTGTGGAAAACTTCCTTCAGAAAAATAATGCTCCCAAGTTGCAGAAGATGGATGCTCTGATTCGTTGCTGCAAGAATATGGATCTCGTGCTGTGGAACACGTGGAGAGGTCACATCCTATGGGCCATTCGGTTGAGCAGGAATAACCAGGTGTTTGGTCAAGTGAGAAAGAACTTCCTTATTCTTTACTCTTAGAAAGGTTGCTATTAGGTTTGTCAAATGTATTACCAAGCCTAGTCTCTCCCCTCAAGAATTACAATGTATCATTATTGAACACAAGTACACTAGATGGAAGTTTATGGGCTCCCCTCAAGAATTACAATGTATCATTATTGAACACAAGTACACTAGATGGAAGTTTATGTTGGCCCAGATGTTCTCACCTCAGATTTGGGATGTTGGCCTCTCTGTAAATCTCCTGGGTGTGAGGTGCTCCTTCCCCTTGCACTGATGTAACTTGCCTTGTTAATTTATATTTTCCTGTTCTTTTCAAAAAAAAAAAACTATAGGAGAGAGCACTAAAACAATACAGATTGACATAAATTTATGGAACTCCTTGCACGAAGAACCCACAACTTGAGAGTTATGCCATCTCTTCTAGGGATGCCCCTTAAGTTCCAACATGTAAATGATTAAAAGTAAACAATATAAATGTTTTTTCTAACAAAATAAAATTACATTAACATAAAGAAAATTAAAATACTTAGGTAAAATATAACAATAAAAGAGATGATAGGAAGAGGTACAACGAAGTTCAGTAATCCTTTAATCTTCTTGGGAGACACCCTTTCTTTTCATTTCTTCTGGCTTTTGGTTTTCTAGGGTGGCTACCAGACATAATGAAGTGGTAATGATCCATTCAAGAATGATTTATGTTAAGTTTTCATATAAAATAATAGCATTTTCGTTTTGTTGGATCTTTCATATGGCTTCTCCTCTAGTAGCATTCTACTCTTAGGACAAATAGCCAACCATATCTCTCCAAGTTTCCTTTGTATATCTCATTAGAACCATAAATCATCAATAAAAGTCATGATATAAAGGTAGTTCCCAAAAGAAGGTGTCTACATAGGACCACGGACATCACTATGAACAAGTTGCAATTCATTGAACCATAGTTGGGAAGTATGGACACAACATTTTGCCCAAAATGCAGCCTTCAAAGACATGGTTAGAAGGTGCCTCAAGTCTGAGCACAGAGGACACCATTTTAGATTTTTGTAGGCATAGCAAACTAGTAAAATTTAGATGACCAAATTAGCATGCATGCCAAAGCTTTGCATCTGAGATAACCTGAGAATCTTGAACTGCACATGCATGCATAGTCTTTGAGTTTACACATCCCACAATATAAAATGCTAAAAGCAATAATAACATTTCCATTTGAGGGATCATGAATTGTACATCTGTCATCAACAAATTTGACAACCAAGATAATCTTGGCTAATGTTGAAACTAAAAATATATTTTCCTTAATCCTTGGTACATACAAAGCATCTAAGAATGTGAAAGAACTACCATCAATAGTAGTCAGAATGATCTTACCAAATCCCGTTACAAGATAAGATGACTTGTTAGCACATGTGATAGTATTCCCTATAGGGACAGGCTCAAGTGAACTGAAGAAGCTACACTATGAGGTAATACATTTGGTTTCCCCAGTATCAAAGTACTAAACATTTGAGTCGATTACACACAAACACTACTCATGAGAAGATGGATCATAGCTACATACAATAGTAAATGCCCATTCTTCATTTTGAACAAGGTTGGAAGACTCTATTTTAGGTGTAGAGGCCTTTGTAATGACCATTCCAACCTTTTTCTTATTTGCTTCCTTTGCAGCCACTTTAGTGTCATGAGGAAGGAGATAAGGAATAGAGCTCACTCAACCACTCTCACACTCAAAGAGGAGCACACACACAGATTGAGACAAGGAAGAATGATCTTCTTTGTAGCTCAATGATGAGTAGCACCTCCTTTAATGTCAATCCGGGAAGACGTGAGCATGGTATGAAGACCTCGAACAAGTGATGGCACAAGTGCGTGAGTGAGAAGCACACTAACATGCACACACATACACACACACGCGCACACAAGGCAAGACAAAGAGAAAGACAATGGAGTTCTTTAGATTACTTCAAAAGTGCTCTTACAAGTTCAACTCTATTACAAGCTACCCTCAAAAATGAGCTCTCTAGCTCTATTTATAGTTTTTTACTAGCTTTTGGCCCTGTCCAGACGTAGTGTCCGGCCTAGTTACAAATTAGGTTCTAGGGCCTATTTGGAGGCTCAAACGAAGTCTAAAAATTATGAAAATTGGTACGATGCTACTTCTAATACTCCTCAAGCTCAAGGACTCCTTGGCTTGTACAAAATGGAGTTAAAAAAAGGTGAAATGGTATTTACAATGATTTGTAGTGATGAGAATCACTGTTATGAAGATGTTGTTTTGGAAAAATTTGAATGGCCTACTTGCCAGATCTTCGTTGACTTCTTAGTCTGCTTGTGCCTTCTCTCCGCTCTGGCTCCCTTCTTTGTCTTCCTTGTCTTGTGAGTCCTTCGGTGCCTAGACTGCTGCCAATACCCCCCCTCTCTCGTGTCTGTCGTCTCTGACAGACCCTTGTCTAGCTGAGCGTTGGACATAGTATTGAACCACATCTGAAGCAAGGTGGTGTTCTTCTAGTCGCAACCCCCGTGCTAGGTCTGTTAACAATGCATCCTAATTCACTGGACCTGGGACGTCTGGATGTGGCACTCGCAATTGATCTCAGTGGATGGTCCTCTCCACAGCGAATAGTTGGAGGAGATGTGAAGGCTTACGAATATTTCTGAGTGATATTCCCAGAACCCTGTGACGAACATCTCCTCGAAGGTCTGCTTGAAGCTGGGATATGAGATCATAGCTTGTGAAGAGGTCTCCACATCAATTTTGTTTCTTTTGAGAGTACAATCAATTGGAAACACGCTCACACATCTCACCTCTCTTAAATAGAGGCACTCATCATTTAAGAGGCACTCATCATTTAACTCAAGACTTCCAAGTTCCTCCTAGAGATTCAAAACCTCAAACCACTAAACTATAGGAGAGAGAGGGAAGTGAGTAGGGGTCGCTTTGTCCTTCTTGCATGCAGAAGTAATGGAGGGTTAAGGGTTTCGTCCCGCTCTTCTCTCGCATCCCTCCCCATTGTTGGGAGGGAGCTCTCTCTCCTTCGCCCTTCCCCCCCGCGAGGGAGGGGGTCTATCGGCCTTTGCTGTGAAGCAGTTCTCTCTACGGTCTATGCATGGCGCTGTTCGAAGCTCTGCGCAACGGCATCTCAATTCTTGAAGCTCCTCAGAACACTGGTGCAGAAGTTATTGCTGCAACTAAGCCAAGCTCGTTGAGCGAAGGTCCACAAGTAAACTCTGTCAATCACAGAGGGCAGAATATGTCCACTAGGGTTGATGCGTCTGTTATTAACCTTCATGATCGCTCATCTCCCGGCTGTCGCTCTCCTTAGAGGTCTTATGCTGAAACCATAAAACAAAAAGGTAATCCCCTTCCTCCCTCTATCGGTTTTGCCCATGATTTCAGTACGAAGTGCAACGACAATACGTTAGAAAAGGGTAAAACTATATGTCTCGAGAACCCTCACACGCTGATCGTGGATGATGTTGAGAGTGAAGAGGAGGAAGAAATGTTTATAATCGACTGCTCATCGCTTGATAGCTGGCATGAACACTTGTCTGGTAGGGTATTTATTGGGCTGTGTCACGGTCCTAGACCTCCTCACGAAGTTGTAAAATCCTGGATAAAGTCTCAATGGGAAGCTAGAGGGCTGTTAGTCAAACATATTCAATACTACCCAAACAATTTTTACCTGTTTTTTTTAGGAGGCCAATAGTGCTCTGCACGTTATAAGCGAAGCCCAATAGCTTATCCGTAATACCCTGATTTCTTTTTTTTAAATGGCATATAGGGTTTAACCCGAAGGGCACAAAGCCTACTAAGATCCCTGTATGGGTTGAATTCCCTGAATTGCCCATTGACTATTATCCTTGGATTGAACAATTGGGAAACATGGTTGGAAGAGTCTTGGGGCAAAAGTCGAGAAATAGCATTATTAATACTAAATGGGATCCTCAGGTCTTAATAGAAGTTGATGTGTCCAAAGAGATCAAGACCCAAATTGTGATTAAGGACTCCCAAGGCCGTAAGCTCCATACTCAAAAGATTGTTTACCGGAATCTCCCAAATGCCTGCTATAACAGCTACAAATAAAGGCACCTAATTCGTGAGTGTCCCCTATTCCAAAATCTGGCAGAATCTAGTAGTCATGACAAACGAGATGTCCAACCAACGCACAATAGTAGTCCCAACTTGATGGGTAAGAAACAGGGACAAAAAACCAAGAAAATAAGTTTTAAGTCGGATAATCTCTATGATATCCTATTAAAGGGTATTTCCAACCCATTTGATGACATTCTTAAGTCTAATGTCTCTTCTAATGATGTTGAACATGATGAAAATTTCGATCCTAACAAAATTGTTTCAGGAGAATACAAAGTCGACCAGGTAACTGTTAGTGACAAGGTCTCCGAACAAAAATGGAAAACAATTGGCAGAAAGAATAAGGTGGTGCAAGAATTAGTCAACCTTAAAAGTAATCCGTGCTACTCTCAACAGGTAAAGGACGTCCCCCCTCCTACTTTGGAAGGTTTTGGTCAAGAGTTGAAGCCATGGACCAAGATGCTATTGATTGTATGGATGGGGAAGGTGAGCACAGTGACTATGTTCCTATGTCCCAAGATGTGGAGATCACTAATGAACACTCTAATGTCTCTAAACCCAAAAGGAAGGACACGATCAGGTTGTCCATATCTGCTTCGAAGCGGACTAAGAATAGTCGTAAATAACTGCTTGTTTTTACTCATGTTTGATTTGAACATCCTATCTATAAATGTTAAAGGGCTGACTGATGTGGTCAGGCCCAAAATGTTAAGTTGCTGGCTTAAATTGCTTCCCAAGATGCCTGATATTCTTTGTTTGCAGGAAGTCAAGATAGGGGGTGACTCTCTCCAAAGGCACCTCAACATTGTGGCCTCTAATTTCTCTTGGTACCACACCAACCACTAGTGGTAAAGGTGGTGTTGTGATCGGGATTTCTAATGCTATTACCAGTTCTTGTCAGGATGTCCTTTACAGCAACTCCCATCAATGGTGTGCTGCCAAGTTTGGTGCTCCTTATAATTGTTCTGTTGTTTCTATTTATGCTTCTAACCTTTGTAATGGAAGAAAAGCTTGTTGGGATGAGTTGTGTAATATTGTTGGCCTGTCATCCTGATTGGGGATTTCAACATGGTCACTAATCTTTGTGATAGATGGGAAAGAAAAGGTAACTGTATTTGTTGAGCTGAAAAGACGTCTTGGGCCTACTTGAGCAATCTCCATGATCTATCTGACATTTCTAGCAACTCTGGGTTTTCCTGGTCTAACAATCAAGCGGGAAATAACTATAGGGCTGCTAGGTTGGACAGGTGTTACACTATAGCTGAGGTTATTCACGGGTGTTCGGATATTAGTTGTAAAATTGATCATTCCCTTCTTGTCTCGGATCACAAACCCTTATATATGTCCTTTAAGCAAGGTAGTCCTAAGTACAGTCTGGTTGGCCCCACATTGACTATAGTTTGCTCAGACTGCCTAGCATTCTTACTCGCACCAAGGAGATTATTTCCTTCCACTTTGGGAAGGCTAGGTCTCCTACTGTGGCCTGGGATCGTTATGTTAGTGACATCCAAAAGTTGTTCACCCTGCATAGGAAGCAAGCCTTGGAGTTAAGGGCTCAAAGGAGGAACTCGATTATGAATCAGCTGAACTCCCTTGAGGTTAACTCTCAAGAGTATATGGATTGCTCTATGAGGCTATGTAAGGAAAGATATCTGGAAGCTAGAAACTCCCTTGCTATATCTAGAGAATTTTGGAGTGAGAATATGGACAGGAATTATAAGCATATGTTTTCTCTCATAAAAAAAGGAAAATTAGGGATTTTATCCCTCAGATAAAGAAAAAGGAAGGTGGTTTCACCATTAATATTGAGAAGACTATACAGGAGGCCAAGTGCTTCTTTATGGATGTTTTATCTGTGTCTCCCAAGTGGGGGAAGGACATCCTGAGGGCCAGAGCCACCATTGCCATGAAAAGGAAAAAAATGATTCCTCAGAGCCTGGTTCCTCTTCTGGACCATCAATAAATTGAAACCCTCAGAGCCTGGTTCCTCTTCCGGTGAGATCAAAGAAACCATCAATAAATTGAAACCCTATAAGTCTCTGGGAGTTGATGGCTTGCCGAATGAATTTTTCATCATTTTAAAGGATTTTCTCACTCCCTACATTCTCTTGATATGGGAAGAAGTTGATAGTAAAGGATTTCTCCCTTGCACTATTAACACTCGGGTCATTAGGCTTATTCATAAGAGGGGGCCCAAAGATGACCTTAACAACTGGAGGCCTATAACTTGCTTGAACACTATTTACAAAATCTTTGCTTCCACCTTGGTTAGGAGACTTAGCCCCATGATGTCTCATTTCATTCTCCCAGAGCAAAAAAGGTTTTATAAAGGGTAGATTCATCCTTGATGCTATCATCTCCCTGTGGGAAGGCATGGACTATGCTAGGGACTCTGGTCAAGACTACTACTTTCTTAAAATTGATTTTGACAAAGCCTATGATAGGATTGAATGGGACTTCATCTTGCAGTCTCTTCATGACTTAGGGATGGGAAGGAGATTTATCAAGTATGTTAGTACTCTTTTTGGAAATGCTTTCTCTAGGGTTGTTGTCAATGGTCACATGTATGAACCCTTCAAGTTGTCTAGGTCCATAAGACAAGGTTGTCCTCTTGCCCCCTGTTATTTGCCATAGCCAGTGATGCTTTAGGTTGGCTTGTGAAGGATGCTATTTTTGTTGGAAATATTGATGGCATTCAAATTCCTAACTCCCCCTCCCCTCTTTGTCTGCAGATGTTTGTTGATGATACTAATGTGGTTCTGAAAACTGGAACCAATTCTTTGACCAAATTCTTGGAATGTTTGGATATATTTTGTCTGGCAAGCGGGTCTAGAGTTAACCACAACAAAACAAGTTTTAAAGCTACTAACAATGTGATCCCTAACCCTGTTACTAAACTTGACTGCAGTTTGATAAAGGAGGGGGAGGTCTTCATACTTCTTGGGATACCCATGGGATTTAATGTTTCCTTTGCTCAGAGATGGGAGTGGGTGTATGACAAATTTAAAAGGGGCATGGCTCTGTGGTATGATTCTAATAGCTCCCTGCCCCATAGAACTTTTATTCTCAATCACTACTTGCTGCCTAAACTTTTCTATTTTCTTTCTTGCTGGTCTCCTTCCAAGAATCAGTTGGGTCAGGCTATTTCGGTGGCTAAAAGATTTTTATGGGGTGGTTCAGCTAACAGGAAAAAGATTGCTAAAGTCTCCTGGGATATTTGTTGTCTTCCTAAAGAGAAAGGGGGTTTGGGTATAAGGTGCCCTTTAAAGATAGCTGAAAATTTGGTTGCTAAATGGATCTGAAGAAGCATAGGGTGCAATGAGATATGGTCTTCCTTAATCCACAGGAATTTACATAAATTTTTTGTTTCTAACTACAGATCTTGGCATGACTTAAACCTGTGGGATATTGTTTCTTGTCCCCACCCCATCTCCCCTGTTGGGAGCCCTCTGGTGTGCAGATTTTGGAATGCTTGGTTCAAGGCTAAAGCCTTATTCATCCCTCCTGACAATTGGAGCTCTTTAACTGATTTTTACTTGCAGGAATCCCCCTAGCTGGGATGCCTGGCTCACTGGAACAATGGAAACATCTCTATTAAAGAGCATAAGTGTCATAGGTTGTCCTTCAAATCCTAGAGAGACTTTATGCTGAATGGGAGGTTGTTGGATGACCAAGTCCTGGTCAATAGGACTAACACTTCTCTTGCTTGCATGCAGGTGTTGATGTCTTACAAGAGAATGCTTGAAACTCAACTGAACCAGTGCTACTGGAAGGAGCTCAAGCTGTTCGATGTGAAAACCCTCATATATAAGAACTTCAAAAAAAGCACTGGTTCAATAAAAGGCATCACTGCTTGACAGCAGCAAGCAGTCTTTTCTCCTGTGGCTAATCATTCACCAAGGGCTGTGGGTTGGCCCCAGAGTCAGGAAAATATTTATTGATGGTGGCAAATGTGCATTTTGTGGCAGGGTGGAGGATGTTTATCACCTCTTTTTTTAATGTGCTCATGCTAAGCCTTTCTGGGAACATATGGAAAACTTGCTTCAAGAAAATAATGCTCCCAAGTTGCAGAAGATGGATGCTTTGATTAGTTGCTGCAAGAATATGGATCTCCTGCTGTGGAACACATGGAGAGGTCACATCCTATGGGCCATTTGGTTGAGCAAGAATAACCAGGTGTTTGGTCAAGTGAGAAAGAACTTTCTTATTCCCCTTCACTTTACTCTTAAAAAGGTTGCTATTAGGTTTGTCAAATGTATTACCAAGCCCAGTCTCTCCCCTCACGAATTACAATGTATCATTATTGAACACAAGTACACTAGAATGGAAGTTTATGTTGGCCCAGATGTATTCTTACCTCATGTTTGCCATGTTGGCCTCTCTCTAAATCTCCTAGGTGTGAGGTGCTTCTGCCCCTTGCACTGATGTAACTTGCCCTGCTAATTTATATTTTCCTGTTCTTTTCAAAAAAAAAAGAAAAAAAACTATAGGAGAGAGCACTAAAACAATACATATTGACATAAATTTATGGAACTCGTTGCACGAAGAACCCACAACTAGAGGAGTTATGCCATCTCTTCTAGGGATGCCCCTTAAGTTCCAACATGTAGAAAAATGATTAAAAGTAAACAATATAAATGTTTTTCTAACAAAATAAAATTACATTAACATAAAGAAAATTAAAATACTTAGGTAAAATATAACAATAAAAGAGATGATAGGAAGAGGTACAACAGAGGTCAGTAATCCTTTAATCTTCTTGGGAGACACCCTTTCTTTTCATTTCTTGTGGCTTTTAGTTTTCTAGGGTGGCTACCAGACATAATGAAGTGGTAATGAGCCATTCAAGAATGATTTATGTTAAGTTTTCATATAAAATAATAGCATTTTCGTTTTGTTGGATCTTTCATATGGCTTCTCCTCTAGTAGCATTCTACTCTTAGGACAAATAGCCAACCATATCTCTCCAAGTTTCCTTTGTATATCTCATTAGAACCATAAATCATCAATAAAAGTCATGATATAAAGGTAGTTCCCAAAAGAAGGTGTCCGCATAGGACCACGGACATCACTATGAACAAGCTGCAATTCATTGAACCATAGTTGGGAAGTATGGACACAACATTTTGCCCAAAATGCAGCCTTCAAAGACATGGTTAGAAGGTGCCTCAAGTCTGGGCACAGAGGACGCCATTTTAGATTTTTGTAGGCATAGCAAACTAGTAAAATTTAGATGACCAAATTAGCATGCATGCTAAAGCTTTGCATCTGAGATAGCCTGAGAATCTTGAACTGCACATGCAAATCATTCACAAATTTTGCATAGTCTTTGAGTTTACACAGCCCACAATATAAAATAACATTTCCATTTGAGGAATCATGAATTGTACATCTGTCATCTACAAATTTGACACCAAGATAATCTTGGCTAATGTTGAAACTAAAAATAGATTTTCCTTAATCCTTGGTACATACAAAGCATCTAAGAATGTGAAAGAACTACCATCAATAGTAGTCTGAATGATCTTACCAAATCCCGTTACAAGATAAGAGGACTTGTTAGCACATGTGATAGTATTCCCTATAGGGACACGCTCAAGTGAACTGAAGAAGATACACTATGAGGTAATACATTTGCTTGCCCGAGTATCAAAGTACCAAACATTTGAGTCGATTACACACAAACACTACTCATGAGAAGATGGATCATAGCTACATACAATAGTAAATGCCCATTCTTCATTTTGAACAAGGTTGGCAGACTCTATTTTAGGTGTAGAGGCCTCTGTAACAACCATTCCGACCTTTTTCTTATTTGCTTCCTTTGCAACCACTTTAGTGTCATGAGGAAGGAGATAAGGAATAGAGCTCACTCAACCACTCTCACACTCAAAGAGGAGCACACACACAGATTGAGACAAGGAAGAATGATCTTCTTCTTCTTCTTCTTCTATTACATAAAAGGAATCTACAAGAATGACCTAAAATTAGAATACAACTAGTGCAATATAGAAAGAACAGTACATAAGGAAAATCCTAATGTCCATGAATGAGTGACCTGGCAAGAAACAAATATGCCATCACTCTCGGTAGATAAATCTAGTAAAGCTCAATGAAGTACCCCTGACATAAACCCTCGTGACCACTATACATGTCAGAGAAAAAAAAAGTGATACATGTTATCTTGGATCATCACATGTTGAGCTTGAGTATCTCAACACTCCCCCTCAAGGTGGACATCATGTCCTCTAATCCAAGCATCTTTTGAAACTTCTTCAGCCTCTCTACTCCAAGTTCTTTAGTAAAAATATCAGCAACCTGCTCATCTGTCCTCACATAAACAAGATCAATATCACCAACTAATACCTTCTCTCTAATGAAGTAATAATGTACCTCTATATGATTTGTTCTAGCATGAAAAACAAGGTTTCATGCTAACTGAATGGTGCTAAGATTATTATAATAGATGATGATTGGCTTTTGCACTTCCACATCTAAATCTACAAGTACCATCTCTAACCATGATGCTTCGCATGCTTCCATTGCAGCACCTCTATACTCAGCCTCTATACTCGACAAAGCAATTATGGGTTGCTTCTTGCTGGTCCATGTAATAGCTGCACTCCCAAGTGAGAATGGAAAGCCACTAGTAGAACTTCTATCTGGAATACTACCAACCCAATCTGCATCGGTGTATCCATGAACGTGTAAATTTACACCAGCTTCATAAAATAATACATAATCCAAAGTAGCACTCACATAACATAGAGTGCACCTCAAAGCATCTAATTGTGGCTTCTTGGGAACCTGCATAAATTGACTTTCAAGTCCAACAATGTAGTTTAGATCATGCCTTGTAATTGTGAGATATATCAAACTTCCCACAATTTTCCTATACATAGTAGCATTTTTCAATGCTTCACGTGATGTAATATCCAACTTCAAATTCTGATCTAATGGCATAAAAATGGCTTACAATCAGTTGTACCATACTTTTGCAGCTTACTCAAGGCATATTGCCTTTGTGACATCCATATACCTATTTCCGTATGTATAAACTCAATGCCCAAGAAATAGTGCAGCACACCAAGATGTTTCATGTCAAATTCCTGCATACGGAGTCGCTTTACCTCTTTGATGCTTGGTTCATTGTCACCACCTACAAGTCATCAACATAAATAGCCACAATCCTGATGCCATCATCACTCTTCCCTGCATATAATGAATTATCTGCAAACATATTCTGGGTGCTTTGAATTTTCATATCCTTGTGGCTAGCCCATGTATGCTTCTTCCTGTAATTCACCATGTGAGAAAGCATTCTTCACATCCATCTGATAATGTCATCCATGATTTGTAGCAAAAGGATATGTGTGTGCATATCCTTTTTCTACCAATCATGCTTTGTACTTGCTTATGCTACTCAAAACAAGAAGGTTCAACATCTTGTATTACCTTGGTCATGTAGGCACAATGATCAACCATGTAACTATCATACGTCAATTGTTGCAGTGAATTCTGCATCCTCCCAAATCCTCTTGGTCTTGGCTCACTTCTCCTTGTATCATCTAGATGTACCTTTCTTACTCCTGGAGTCTTCACATAGGGCAATCCACGTTCCTCATCAAGGCTCTTTTTTGAACCACTTGAATCTCCATCAATGTCTTCAAAACCTATAGATGTTTTGTCACCAGTAGAAAGCTCTTCTTTACCTTTCTTAGATGTATTTGATGAATTTGTTAGACTCAAATTTCCCCGCAATCTTCCACTCCATGGATTTGAGTTGGAACTATTGCTTTTACGTTTACGAAAACCTAACCGCTTAAGCCTAATCGGGAACGGTGCGATTGATGATGCATCTATTCCACTCAAAACTTGAGATTTTGCACTTGATTTTTCAGCATTTTCTTTGTCATTTGGTTCAAGATTAGGTCCACCTTTGGCATCTGCATAGAAGCTAAACATTTCATCAAACACCACATCTCTACTTATCTTCACATGTCGTGTGAGTGGGTTATAGCATTTATATCCTTTTTGCTCAAGGGAGTGCCCAATGAAGATAAATTTTCTACCTTTAGATCAAGCCACGTCCTCAACTCATCTGGAACATGTACATATGCAATATAGCCAAAAACTTTCATATGTGATAAGTTTGGCTTTTTACCTATGAACTTCTCTTGAGGTGTAACTTGATGTACAACAATAGTCAAAGTTTTGTTCATAATGTATACAACAGTATGCATAGCTTCTACCCAATAACAATGAGGCGTATTCTTTTGAGCCATCAAGGCTCTTGCTATTTCTGCAATATGTGTGTTTTGCATTCAACAATGCCATTCCATTGTGGTGTGTACCTTCATGAAAACTAACGTTAAATTCCATGACTTTTGAGAAAGTTGCTAAACTCATTTGACATGTATTCACCTCCTCCATTACACCTTAATGTTTGAATATACTTTCCTATTTGCTTTTCTACCATAGCCTTAAAATTTGAGAAGTGAGTGAACACCTCACTCTTCTCTTTAATGAAATATACCCATACTTTTTGTGTATGATCATCAATGAAAGTAACATAAAATCTGCAACTGCCCATAGATGTGGTCTTTGCAGGACCCCAAACATCTGTATATACTATTTCTAGCACATTCTCACTAACATGCTTGTCATGCGAAAATGATGCTCTTGCCTATTTACCAAATTGACATGTTGCACATAACTTTTGCATCTTTGCAACCTTGAAATTTGGTAGTCCATTGAAAATCTCCGTTGACTACATTAATTTCAGCCTCTACATGTTTGCATGTCCAATTTGTTTATGCCAGATCTCTATATCAACAATAACTCCTGTACCTTTTGCAGCATGGCTACATTCATTTTAGGAATTTTCACATTTAAGGTGAACATCCTACCCACTTTGTTTCCTTTGGCAATCAATCTTCCGTCTTGTTTGTACTCTTTTACATACAACCCATCAACATTGAACCTGACTTGTAATCCATGGTCAGCCATTTGTCCAATAGAAACCAAATTCTTTGTTGTATTTGGAACATGCAACACACCAACAATATGTTTTACCTTCCCATCCTCCATAGACAGTGCTGTGTTTCTTGTATGCTCGATAGGGTGTGATCAGTCATCACCTGTTTCAACATATTCAAGAACTAGTGATTTTTGCAAACTATTAAACCATTCTGCATGATTGGTCATGTGATTTGAAGCACTTGATTCAAAATACCAGACATTACCATTTGATTTTGAAACATTAGGAGACATCGTATTCATCATGTGATGTTGGACCATGAACAGCTTCTCAAAATCATCTAAACTTGTGGATGCATAGTTGTTTTGTTGCCTTCTATTGTTTTGTTTCTTGAACCTGCAACCACGTTCAAAGTGTCGAGGTTTACCACAATTCCAACATCCTTTACTATCATTACATGAATTATTTCTTTGGAAACTTCTACACCCTCTTTGGCTCCCCTTCCTCAAAATTATCCTCTACCTCTTGCACGATTTTGTTGTTGACCTTGATCTTAGTTACTGTGTCCTCTTCCACTTTGGAAGCCTCTACCTCTACTTCAGCTTCCTCTGTCAGAGTAGAATACCTGCTCAAAACTAGGTTTTCCTTGGGAGTTCGAGTCCTCAACAAGATTCTTTTCTTCAATAATCAGCATGGACACCAGATCAGCAAAATTCAGAAAATTTTCATTGGTCTATATAGAGGTTTTGAACTACTTATATGCAGCTCCTAAACCATGAAGGCACACTTCCACCTTATAATCATCCTCTACATTCATGCCAATAGATGAAAATGACTCACATATGCTTTTGATTTTCAAAGTGTAGTCACTTATTGGCATACTCTTTTTCTCCAGTGTATGCAACTCGTTCTTCAGTTGCAATTTTCATGCCTTTGTATTGGTCTCATACAATGTGAACAAACTATTCTAAGCCTCCTTTGGAGTCTTGGCATCTTGTATGTGCCCAATCATGCTATCATGTATGTTAACAGGTAGCCAATACATTACCTTTCATGCTTCTTGATTCCATTCCTCATATGCTCTTAACTGGTCTACAGTTCAATTCCTCTCTGGTAACTGTAGAGCGTTTTCGTTCTCTCCTTCGATGTACTTGTAGTAGCCTTTTCCCATCAAGAAATTTGTCATTCTGAATCTCCAAGCATGGGAGTTGTTCTTCTCTAACTTATTGCTCATAAGATGACTCATTCCATCCACATTTTCCATTTCTGCAACAATTCACAACACTTCAAAAATTGTACAAACAGTACTTCTACTTGAAAACTTTCACACTATGATGTGACAGTTTGATCTCAAAAAAACACAATTTTTGTGTATCAACAATACATGGAATCACTTGAAATTCTAGATCTAGAATATTTGAGTGTTGTTGAATAGGATGCAAGTTACAGTTTTTGCAAACTGACCTGGTTTTTAAGTGGACCCTACCTTGGAGGCTCGAATCCGAGGTCGAGATGGCTCCAAAACAGAAGTCTGACAAAAATGAGTGACCCTCAACGGATAAATCTCAAAAATATTTTGATGCCTTCTACCTTCATGCCAATTCTCATAGAAATCTAAGGTTGTTTGTGAACTGCGCTTTCTCCATGCCTTCTCGTGTACTCTTCACCAACAAGCTTCTCCATGAGCTCTCTATAGCCATAGTAGCTCTGATACCATGTCATCAGGAAGGAGATAAAGAAGAGAGATCACTCAGACACTCTCACACTCAAAGAGGATCACACACACATATTGAGAGAAGGAAGAATGATCTTCTACTTCTTCTTCTATTACATAAAAGGAATGTACAAGAGTGACCTAAAACAAGAATGCAATTAGTGCAATATATAAAGAACAGTACATAAGGAAAATCCTAATGTTGGAGAATGAGTGAGCTGGCAAGAAACAAATGTGCCATCACTCTTGGTAGATAAAACTAGTAAAGATCAATGAAGTATCCTTGACATATACCAATGTGACCATTATACATGTTAGAGAAACAAAAAAGTGATACGTGTCATGTTGGATCATCACATGTTAAGCTTGATATCTCAACATTTAGGACAATTGTTTCTTACATGATTATTTGCCTTACAATACTTGCAAAATTGTTACTGATTTTTACTTTTCTTATCATCTTTGTCTTCCTTCTTCCATAGTGTAGCATTAGTAGATTTATACTTACTAGTAGAGGAGCTCCATTTACCCTTGCCCTTCTAACTAGCTAAGAAAGCTTGATCTGCAACACACATAATAGACATGTTCTTCTTGAATTGATCATCTTGCAACAAAACAAAGACTAACTCCTCAAATGTTAAGGCATTTGGATTTCCTTTCATCATCAATTGAAAAGTAGAAGCAAAACTTTGATATATCTGGAAGATCATTAAGAATAGTCTATAAAACAATATGCTCAACAATGTGCAGTTATACGTGTATATATAAGCTGTGGGAAAAAAACCTCCTATAGAGGGGAAAAAAATGCCCCAATGGTCCTAAATGTGTTCACACACATCACTACTTAAATATATCAACACACACACATACATACACACATACATACATACATACATACATACATACATACATACATACATACATACATACATACATACATACATACATACATACATACACACACACACACACACACACACACACATATATATATATATATATATATATATATATATATATATATATATATATATATATATGTATATGGGGAGCCTAAGAGCAAAAGAAACCGAATGTTTTTTTTTTATCTGGAACTACAATTCAAAATTTTTTTAGTTAAGAATTGATTGTCTACTTAGTTGGGAGTTTGTGAGCCAAATTTGGGACATTAATAATGCTCAAATCACCCATTTCTTTGGGCGAGTATGGATGCGCCACTTAATCTTTATAATTCCTCTTTTGTTTGAGTTTCAAATATAAAGAAAGTTCTTGCATGATCTTTCCATCTCAACCAATTCTTTATTGTTAGCCCTCCATTATGAGAGGATAAATCATGATAGAGGGGATAAGGAATGTGTTGAAAACCATGGCTCTTCCTCCAAATTTCACTTGCATGATGTTCTAGTATTGCAACTTACCTTCAAGCTTTCTTAGCAACCACTCCCAACATTGATTCATCAAGACCTCAAAGCCCATGGGGATGCCCAATAATTTACACATTTGCCTTGGTGTGAAGTTAATGCAACCTTGGTTCATTATGAACTATGAAGGATGGAACAATGCCTTAAACATAGTCTTGCTATGGTTGAACTTAGACCAAGACATGATGCAAAATATCTTTAGGAATTCCTAAAAATAATTCATATCTTGAGCTTATTATGCAAGAACACATTAGTGTCACCTGCAAAGAGATGGAGCACCAATTTTTCCATCCTCGGTGAAGAGACACCCCTCTGATCTATCCCGAATCAACATGATCATTAACCATACAAAGGAAACCACTGGTAGAACTAGCAAATAAAAAAGGGGCCATTGAGTAGCCTTGTTTGATAGATCTTTTGAGTTCAAATGAAGACGATATCTTATATTTGAACTCAAAACCAACTTGATAATTTTATTACTAAAGACAATGTCCTTAAGGGATCGGAGGAGGAAATGTCTCTTAGACTATCAAAACCATCTTGATAATATCCTTAAGGGATTGGAGGAGGAAATCCCTTTTTAGCATTTCATAGGATTTGCCAAGTCAATCTTCAAGAAAAATGTATCATTACTTGACTCTTTGGCATATCCCAAGTCTTTCCAAATATCACTAATGTACTCCAAGTTAAAGCTTCCCTTTATTAAGCATTTCTAGACTTTATGAGTTCAATGTTAGAGATGATTCTTAGTACAATTCGTGAGGGCCTTCACAATAATTTTGTCTCCCAATTATCAATATAGTTCTTGTTTCTCTTCTGATGAATCAACTTGACTGCACCTTCATTGAGGCACCTCCGAAAAGCACCAAGCCTTTTTACCTCTAGCCAAAATAGGTTTAGGGGCTTTGCAAGAAAATCTTTGAATGCTTAGAAGGACTGGCGGGTAAGACCATCGAGGCTAGAACTCTTCTTTTTAGGTAGGGCATCGATAGTCTTATGAGTTGGCTCTTGGATGAAGGCTCTTTGAGCCGTTGTTCTATATTGGGAGGGACTTTTTTTGAACTTACTCGTGAAATGAAGACCCATACACTCTTTCATACTTGTATTCAAAGAAGCAAAAACATAGAGAATCTCTTTAAAATGGCTAACACGTTTCTTTGGAGGCTTTATATGCCTTGCCAACCCATTGCCCTCTAAGAAAGAGGCGAATTCCTTTGTTGTTAATTTCCTCTTCATGTCTCAACTTGCATTTGATCTTGATGAGACCCGATTGAAGCTCTAATTTACCTTTGCTTACTTACATTTCTAGTTGGCTTAGCCTTTTGAAGAGTATCTCTATACTTTCTTTCCTTATTCTTTGAATATTATTGTGGGCTATATGTAATATATTTTGAGTATTCTTGTCTGCTTGAATCCAACAATGAACAATAAGGGATTTTGTTCGAAACACTTTGCACCATGACCTCTCAATTTCATTATACATTGAAGTAAAGCAAAGATTGAACAGTCAACATGAAAATGGGGCACATAACACTTGTCAAGCTAGACTTTGCAAAAATCATTTCTAGTCTAGAAATTTTAGCGGGAGCAATAATATTGGCCTTTGACGTCAACTAAGTCAAGATGAAGCTTTAGAATATCCCAACGATCCTTGTTATGCCCATCAATGGGCCTCCCCTTTTGTTCCTAGTGTTCCGAAATAAACTCCATCATTAAAAGTCCTCAATAGTGATCATTAGGAGAGGCAAGAAGATCAATGATGACCATATCTCAGTTGTGCCTTGTTTGGAGTTGGGGGAATACAAGTAAATAATATATGTAATAAAGTAAGTGTGTGATCTAAGGGTTTGGCCAGTTCAAACATATATGAAATCATTCACCGTTTGGTCACCCATATGTATGACCAAAGATCTCGAGACTCATGTGCTCTTGTAAACAAGTGATCCACTTAGTTTAGTGGTTAAGTCTCAAGGGTGTTAAGGAGCTGTATGTATGACCAATGTATGACCAAAAATCTTGAGACTCATGTGCTCTTGTAAACAAGTAATCCACTTAGCTTAGTGGTTAAGTCTTCGTTTATATATTTAGGTAGTGATATGTATGAACACACGAACACTTATCTTTGTACATTCTAGTGGTAATACATTTAGTATTGTGTGCTCCAAGCTTCTTCTTCTTCCTTGTGTTGTTCACGTGCTTCCATAGACCTCAGTCTCCAACAATTGGTATCAGAGCAAGTCACTACTTCATCTAGGGCATCGTCAAAGGAGATCAAAATAGCTTCGCTATGTGGTGCCAAAATTATGATCTGACCGTTTCAACCTCTGAATGCACTATCATAGTGCTTGTGTAGGAAATTTTGTCTTTTTGTGCCAAAGATATATACAAGTTTTAGTTCACCACTATAAGCATCTCGAAGTCTGCTACATGTTTAATAGAACTCGACAACATAGTTTTGTTCAACTTTTTGAGATACAATCAATTTTTTGCATCAAGGTATTTTAATCAATGGTCATGGCTGAAGGCAGTGATGTATTCCGTATATTGGCTGTTGAGGATAAGTTGGATGGTACCAATTACCTATTATGGGCTTATATGATGTGTCATGGATTTATTGCAAAAGGGTTATGCAATATTGTGTAGGGTGTTGAAAAACGTCCTATTACACCTACTAACATAGTTGCTGAAGGTGATGTAGATGGCATGGAAGATGATGATATTCTTCATGTTCTTGTTCGTGTTGCAGTTCCTGTTGCACCTACTATAGAGCAAATTCATTGGGATGGCAGAGATGCTCAAGTGCATGCATTGATATCATTGTCTATCAAGGAATGAGGCTCGCATTGCTTACCTCCAAAAACAGTTGGAGAGTGAGCACATGAATGAAGGTGATTCCATGGATAGTTTTCTCACAAAGATCAAATATTTGAAGGAACATTTGATTTTTGATAATGAAGTCTTCCCTGACAATTCACTTGTGCATATTGTTTTGAATGGTCTTCCCAATTCATATCAGAGTTTTGCTTCTACTCTTCATTTGCTGATGAAATGCAATCCAAATGCCTTGACATTTGAGGACTTAGTCTTTGTTCTGTTGCAGGAAGATCAGTCTAGGCAGAACAAGTTCATTATGCGCGTTGCGGATCAAGCTTTCATGGCTAATCAGAAGGGCAAAGGTAAATGGAGCTCTTCAATTAGTAAGCAGAAATCTGCTAATTCTACACAATCGAAGAAGGATGATAAAGAGGAGAAGAAAATAGAAAAGAAAAAATTGTTTTACAAATACAGTAAAGCAAATGATCATGTCATAAAGAGTTGTGCAAAAGTGGTGTAGAAGAGGCAAAGAAGAAAGAGGTTGGAATGGTTGTTCCACTGGCCTCTACACAGAAAACAGAGTCTACTAATCTTGTGGAGAATGAAGAATGTGTGTTTACTATTGTTCATAGTTATGACCCATCTTCTCATGAACAGTGTATGTCTGTAGTAGACTCAGATGTTTGGTACTTTGATAGTGGGGCAACCACACATATTATCTTGTAGCATAGTTTCTTCACTTCACTTGAGCATGTCTCTACAAGGAATACTATCACATGCACCAACAACTCCTCTTATCCTATCATGGGAGTTGGTAAGATCATTTCGACTACTACTGATGGTAGTTCTTTTACATTGTAAGATGTTTTATTTGTGCCAAGGATCAAGAAGACTCTGTTATCAGTTTCAGTTTTAGCCAAGATTGGCTTGGTTGTGAAATTTGTTGAATACAGATGTACAATTCATGATCTGTCAAATGGCAACATCATTATTGCTTCTGGCATTTTATGTAGTGGGTTCTGTAAGCTCATAAACTATGAAAAATCTACGAATGATTTAGCATGTGCAGTACATGATTCTCAAGTCTTGTGTGATGCAAAGCTTTGGCATGCATGCTTTGGTCATCTGAATTTTGCTAGTTTGCTACATTTGTAGAAATCTGAAATGGTGTCCTCTCTGCCCAAGCTTTAGGCACCTATTAAACATGTCTGTGAAGGCTATATTTTGGGAAAAATGTAGTGTTCATCATTCCCAAAAGATGATTTAGTTCGAGCTACTCAAAAATTACAGCTTGTTCATAGTGATGTCTATGGTCCTAAATAGAAACCCTCTTATGGAAACCATCTTTACTTCGTGACTTTCATTGATGATTTTTCTAGGCTTGGATGGGTATATCCATTGAAAGCAAAGTCCAAAGTGTTTATGCGCTTCAAACAATTTCTGGTTTTGGCTGAAAATCTATTAGCATGTAAAATGGGCACCCTAATCAAGGGGGGGAATATATGTCTTCTAATTTTAATGCATTTCGGGCTAAACATGGTATAAAACATCAGTGTACAATGCCATATACACCTCAATGGAATGGAGTTTCTGAATAGAAGAACATGTCACTCATGGAGATGGCAAGGTGTATGGTCAAGAGTCAAGCTTTACCACATAATTTCTGACTTGAGGATGTTATGTGTGCAGCATATGTACTTAAAAGGTATCCCACTAAAGCATTGCATTCTATCACTCCATATGAGGCTTGACATGGTTGTAAACCATCTGTTGCTCACCTGCATGTTTTTGATTGTGTGGCATATGCATTAGTGTCTGAAAAAAAAATGCAAGAAACTGGATGATAAGGAAGTGAAATGTATTTTTGTTGGGTATAGTCCTGAAAGCAAAGGCTATCGTCCATATCATCCATAGACTAAATGCATTCTGGTTGTGTAAAAAGAGGCATCAAAGTATCATACATGTCTTTGGAGCTAACATATGTCTCCTTCGTACATGAAAGCAATGGTTGAATAGCATCTTCCACAAAGACAACATCACGGCTAACCACAATGCGTTTAGTTTGTGGATGATATAGACGATAGCCTTTACTTTCAGAACTGTACCCAACAAAAATACATTTTACTGCCTTATCATCCAATTTTCTACGATGTTGTTCAGGCACTAGCGTATATGCCAAACAACCAAAAACACGCAGATGAGCAACAGATGGCTTGCGGTCATGCCAAGCCTCATATGGAGTGATAGACTGCAGCGCTTTAGTGGGACACCTGTTCAGTACATATGCTGCACACATGACAGCCTCAAGCCAGAAACTATGAGGTAAAGCCTGACCCTTGACCATACACCTCGCCATCTCCAGTGACCTGTTCTTTCGTTCAGCAACTCCATTCTCTTGAGGTGTATACAACATTGTACACTGGTGTTTTATCCCACGTTCAGCAAGAAATGCATTAAAATCAGGAGACATATATTCCCCCCCTCGATCAAAACGGAGGGTGCCCATTTTACATGCTGACAGATTTTCAGCCAAAACCAAAAACTGTTTGAAGCACATGAACACTTCGGACTTTGCCTTCAATGGATATACCCATGCATGCCTAGAAAAAACATCGATGAAAGTCACGAAGTAAAGATAGTTCCCAAAAGAAGGTGTCTACATAGGACCACAGACATCACTATGTACAAGCTGCAATTTCTGAGTAGCCCAAACTGAACTGCACATATCTCTCACATTAACTTATCAATTGTGTAAAGTTTTTTATGAAAGTTTGCACAAGGTGTCGCCTACAGTTTGCGCATCTTCTCCAAGTTGAATCACTCCAAAAGATTGAGTATATCTTGAGAAATGATCTCAACAAGTTACCGATGTCTAAAACTGCTCTTATGAGAAGTCGATTTAGACACCTATAACTTTTAACACTTGGTTCACTCAATCTAGAACCCGTTTATGAAAATAATTTTAGCCACAGATAGCTTACCTTCCAACTTAAAGATTGAGTGCTTGCTTGCTCAAAACTTTTCACTGTGGAAGGAGAACTGACCAAAACATTAACATCAAATTTTGCGCCTGTTTTAGGAACCAGTGAGCACTTTTTCACATATGAATGTTCCTACACATAATTCTCACAACCTGTTTACAATTATGCTCTTAAACTTTAACCATAGAGCAATTTTCTTTCATTCCTGAAGGAATTAACAACTGAGTGATGAGAGAGACTCAACTCACTTCTAAGATGTCTAATGACTCATACAATTACTAATTTCTCTATCCACATGCTCTCTCATATTTGCCCCGACGTTTTACTTGTATATTTAGGCAAATATTTACAATATCATGACTATACAAAAGTATAAGTGAACTATCTCTGAATTAATGTACATATGTGTACACATTTTCATCTTCTGAATATGCACTTCCTCCATGCTTCATAACTTGAACTTTTCTTCAGTCTTTGACTTCCAAACCTTCGTTAAAGCTTCAATTGTTGATTGGCCTGCACCAACAACTCCCCCTCAATCATCAATTGAGGTTTTCTCTATCTTCTTTATAACTTCCATGTCTTTGAATCTCTGTAGCTTTGGTCCATCCAAGCTTTTGATTAGCATATCAGCTATCTGATCTTTTGTTGAAGTATGTATGACTTCAATCTCTTTATCCATCACCTTCTCTCTAAGAAAGTGATATTGAATCTCAATGTGTTTAGTCCTGGCATGAAACACAGGATTAGCAACTAAATACAATGAACTCATGTTATCTCCATGAATAGTGGGTGTACTATGAATGATGTCAAAACTCTTCATCAGAATCTTAAGCCATATTACTTCCTTTGCAGCTTCAACCATCCCTTTGTACTCTGCTTCTGTAGATGATAAAGCAACTTTGTGTTGCTTATTTGAACACCATGAAATTAACTTATCTCCCACATAGCACAAGTATCCATAAGTTGATCTCCTATCATCAGGATTACCTGCCCAATCTGCATCACTATATATCTTGATGTTTGTATCTGATGTAAAACCATAATACAAACCCTCTTTGATTTTACCCTTAATGTACCTCAACACTCTTTGTCTTGCAATCCAATGTTCTTTCCTAGGGCAATGCATGAATTGAGACAAAACTCCAACTGCATATGACAAATCTGATGGAGAGTGTTAATCTCCAAAAGAACAAGTTGACCTTGAATTTAGATCACCTCTATATCAAGATCAACTTTAGACTCCACCTAATTTAGAGAATCTTCACCAAATTATCAGAAAATTGATTATTCTGAAAAATTCAGTTTCTTCAGAAAAGTCTGCTGCAGATTAGTCACTCATTGACTAATCAATCCTGTAAAGTTTTTGATGAAACTTTGCACAACACTTCGCCTTAAGGTTGCGCAACTTTGCCAAGTTAAATCTCTCAAAAAGATTAAGTACACATTGAGAAATGTGTGAAACACTTTACCTATGTCTGAAAGTGCTTCTCTGCAATGGAGACTTTGACACCTGCAACTTCTTAGCACTAGTTCTCCCAACTCTGAACCCGTTTGATCAAGATCTTCTAGCCATAGATAGCTTACCTTCCAACTTAGATTTTGAGCCCTCACTTGTGTAAAACTTTACACTGTGGACTGAGCACTGACCATTTCTTTGAAGATGAAATGTGCGCCAGATTTTTCGACTCTCAGAACATCTTCACATATGAATGTTCCTAAACAAAATTCTCACAGCCTGATTGAAATTAATCTCTCAAATTCTAGCCATAGATAGATTAGCTATGGACTTAGATACGTGCAAAAGGATTCTTCAAAAGATTAAACACAGAAGGAGAATGGGAGAGAAGATCGACGCGCAGAATTCTACAACATTTTCTTCTTCATTACTTTTCATACATATGGTTGATGATACATACAATGTTCATCACCTCTTCACCTATTCTTCTCTATCTGATCTCTATCACTCTCTCTTCCTATGAATACGTATCTGTAGATATATATACGAGTCTAACTCGTCATCTTTTTCAAAATACATTGAACTATTTACAAGAGTAATATACAAAAGAAACCTTTCTGATTCTATTTTCTTCCTCTGAAAGTAATCTTCATTCTTCCACATATCTTCTCAATTTGATCTTCATATAATCACTATTGATGATTGTTCTGCTCCAACAGCTCCCCCTCAATCTTCAATTGTGATTACCTGCATCTTCTTTATTCCTGCCATATCTTTAAACCTCTGCAACTTAGGTCCATCCAAACTTTTAGTCATCATATCTGCAAGTTGATCTTTTGTAGGAGTGTGTATGACTTCAATTTCCTTCTCAATGACCTTCTCTCTCAGGAAATGATACTGTATTTCAATATGCTTAGTTCTAGCATGAAATACAGGATTAGCTGCCAAGTATAATGAACTCATATTGTCTCCACAAATAATAGGAGTACTCTGAATCACATCAAAAACTTTCAAAAGTGTCTTTAGCCATATTACCTCTTTTGCAGCTTCCACCATACCTTTATATTCTGCTTCTGTAGATGACAAAGCAACTGTATGTTGCTTCTTGGAACACCATGAAATCAATTTGTCTCCTACATAGCACAAGTATCCATGTGTTGATCTTCTATCATCCACATTACCTGCCCAATCTGCATCACTATATATCTTGATTCTTGTATCTGAAGTAAACCCATAGTATAACCCTTCTTTGAGTGTACCCTTGATGTACCTAAGTACTCTTTGTCTTGCAATCCAATGTTCCTTTCTAGGACAATGCATGAATTGTGAAAGCACACCAACTGCATATGACAAGTCAGGCCTTGTCAATGTAGCATAAATCAAGCTACCAACCAAACTTTGATAGAGTTTCATATCTCTGAACTCTTCTCCTCCAAACCTAGACAATTTATGGTTCACTTCCAAAGGTGTAGGTGCAACCCTGCAATCTTCCATTTTAAATTTGGTTAGCAAATTTTAAGATACCTTTCTTGGGTCACATATACTCCATGTTGAGTATAAGAAATCTCCATTCCCAAGAAGAATGATAGGTTCCCCAAATCACTGATTTTGAACTCTTTCTCCATCTGCTTCTTGATCATTTGTATCCCCTTATCATCTGTTCCTGTAAGTATTATGTCATCAACATAAATACACACATAAATGAATCCATTTTCACTTGCTTTGACTAGCAAGCTACTATCTGCCTTTGATGCTTGAAATCCAAGATCATTCAAGAATTTTACAAGCCTATAATTCCAAGCCCTTGGGGCTTGCTTCAACCCATACAAAGCTCTTTTGAGCTTATATACATAATTTGGACTCACTTGATCTTTGAACCCATCTGGTTGCTCCATGTAGACTTCATCTGAAATGTAACCATTCAAGAAAGCATTTTTAACATCTAATTGAGACAACTTCCAACCTTTACAAGCAGCAATTGCAATGAGTGTCCTGATGGTTGTCATCTTTGCCACAGGACTATAAGTCTCATCATAGTCCACTCCATATGTCTGTGCATACCCTTTCACAACAAGTCTAGCTTTGTACCTAGACACACTTCCATCTGCAAATCTCTTTGTTTTGTAAACCCACTTACATCCAATGATCTTCTGACTATTAGGTTTAGGAACCAAATCCCATGTTTGATTCTCTATCAATGCATCATACTCCTCTTGCATAGCATCTTCCCAATTCTTCTTCCCTTTGGCTTCTTCATATGTAGAAGGATCTTCATCTGCTTTTACCAAATAAGCATAATCTTTAGTAGTCAAGAATGAAGTGTCATAGCTATACCTTGTAGGTTGCCATTTGTGCCTAGATGATCTCCTAACTTCTGCACTTCTTGAGGTCTCTGGTTCATCACATTCTGGATCAAACCTTGGCCTCTCTTCAACTTCAATCTGCACTTCATTACTCTCACTTTCATCAAGTAATTGAATCTTTGCTTTACCTTTTCTTTGTTCCACTACTTCTTCATCATCTGCATGTACATTATATTTACCTGCATACCAAGTACCTTGCTCATCAAATGTAACATCCTTGGATACAATAAATTGCTTTGTGGATGGACTCCACAACCTGTATCCCATTTGCTTATCATCATAACCAATGAATACATACTTCTCTGCCTTAGGCTCCAACTTATGCCTCAATTGAGATGGCACATATGCATATGCCAAGCATCCAAATATTCTGCAATGATCCAAGGTAGGTTTCTTACCCCACCAAGATTCATATGGTGTCATACCCTGCAAAGCTTTACAAGGCAATCTATTAACCAAATATGTAGCTGTATTTACAGCCTCAGCCCACAAATAATTTGGGCAATTCTTCTCTTTCATCATGGACCTTGCAAACTCAACAAGAGTCCTATTTCTTCTTTCTGCTACCCCATTTTGTTGAGGAGAGTACCTGCAAGTAACTTCTCTCTTTATACCTGCATTCCACAAATAATCATTGAACTCATTTGAAAAATACTCTCCCCCTCCATCTGACCTTAGTCTCTTCAATTTTTGACCTGTAATCCTTTCTGCATATGCATGATAGTGTTTAAATGTATTAAACACTTCTGACTTTTCCTTAATCACATAAATTGTGATCCACCTAGTAGCATCATCAACATATATGACATAATATCTTGAACCATTTATACTAAAGTCCTTTGAAGGACCCCACACATCTGTATGCACCAATTCAAGTCTTTCTGAATACATAAACCCATGCTTGGAGTAGGATTGCTTATGAGCCTTACCTAATTGACATGCCTCACATCTGTATGTCATGTGTTGACCTGCAATGTTAGGCAATCCAAGCACTGAATCATTGTTAATCATTTCTTTGATACCTCTTTCATTAAAGTGTCCAAGTCTTTTGTGCCAAAGATCCAATTCTGACACCTTCTGCTCTCCATATGTGAACATAGCATGTCCAACATTTCCTTGTACCTTCAATGTGAAGAGCCTTCCTTCTTTCTTTCCTGCAATAACTTGTTTATACCCTTGACTAGGGTCTTCCACATAAACTCCATCATTGGTAAACCTTACCTCATAACCTTTTTCCACAATTTGACCTACACTGATCAAATTCTTTGGAATTGTGGGAACATAAAGTACCTTACTCAGAAGAGTGCTCCCATCCTTAGCCTTGACTGAACCAATTGACTTTACCTTATGCTTTGTATTATCACCTGTCTGAACTGTATGATTAATTGCATTATGATCTAGGTCAGTCATCAAAGCAATATTTCCACTCAAATGATTACTACATCCTGAATCAATATAAAACACTCTCATGTCCTCATGTGAAGTTTCACATGTATTCATAATGAGAGTCGAGTCCTCCTTTTGATCTGATGCATAGTTGTAGTAGGTGTTATTATAGGATTGACTTTGGAAGTTTCTTCCACCACCTCTTCCAAAAGAATTCCTACCACCTCTACCTCTGAAATTTCCTCTCTGAAATCTACCACCTCTTGCTCTTTGATTAAAGTTCTGATAATTACCATTGTTTTGATTATTGTGCCAACAATCATGAGATAGATGATTGGTCTTACCACATATCCAACAAGCTCTTGCATTATCTTTGTTGTTTCTGCCTCTTCCTCTACTTCTGCCATTTCCTCTTCCTCTTATGAAGTTTGCTTGGTTTGATGTACCTTCTTCTTCACCTGATTGTTGCTTCCCTTTGTTGGCTTTCTTCTTGTCTTTAGAATACATTGCATGACCTGCACTCTTATCAACATCTTCTTTGACATCATTCTCAAAAGTTAGCATATGTCCTAACAATTGATTCAAATCAGGAGTAAAGTGATCTAATGAAAGTTCTGTAGATAAAATGAAAGGCTTCCACTTCTCATCTCCTCTTAGCCATGTAAGTATTTGTCTTACCAATTTGTCTTCTTCAATATCTTCATCAACTGCACCTAAAGAATCTGCAATGTCCTTCATCTTTGTCACATAATCAGAGATTGATTGTGAGGCCTTCTTCTTGAAGGTAGTAAACTCTGCCCATAGTGAAGCCTTCCTTGATTTGGTTGTATTTTGGAAATGCTCTTCCAAAGCATTCCAAATGTCACAAGCACTCTCAAGTCCTCTAATGTGAGGAAGCAAATAGTCATTGACTGCCATGTAGATGATGCTTCTTGCTTGAGCATCCTTCTTCATCCAATTCTTCAAATCTGCAAGCTCCTCCCTAGTTGGAACACTAGGATCTCTGAATTCTGGCTTTTCTTCATCTCCTGTGATGTATCCTATCAGATCTTTGCTCATAAGGTGAGCTTCCATCCTCATAGACCATGCAGGATAGTTCTCTCTATCCAACTTTTCAATTTGGAGACTATCTCCCATCTTTACTTCACCTGTAGCTTCAAATCTTTAACCTTTACAGATAATAAATGTACCTTTACTTCGAATGTTGCTCCTTTTGATCCTTTTGATGCTCTTTGTATGTCTTCCTTCAATCTTTCTTCAACCTTTACCCTTCTGCACCTTCAAAATATAAATATTTGTACTTCTGCAATAGTCGGAGTCTTCTTCACTTCAATTTTGACACAACCTGCTCTGATACCACTGATGGAGAGTGTTAATCTCCAAAAGAACAAGTTGACCTTGAATTTAGATCACCTCTATATCAAGATCAACTTTAGACTCCACCTAATTTAGAGAATCTTCACCAAATTATCAGAAAATTGATTATTCTGAAAAATTCAGTTTCTTCAGAAAAGTCTGCTGCAGATTAGTCACTCATTGACTAATCAATCCTGTAAAGTTTTTGATGAAACTTTGCACAACACTTCGCCTTAAGGTTGCGCAACTTTGCCAAGTTAAATCTCTCAAAAAGATTAAGTACACACTGAGAAATGTGTGAAACACTTTACCTATGTCTGAAAGTGCTTCTCTGCAATGGAGACTTTGACACCTGCAACTTCTTAGCACTAGTTCTCCCAACTCTGAACCCGTTTGATCAAGATCTTCTAGCCATAGATAGCTTACCTTCCAACTTAGATTTTGAGCCCTCACTTGTGTAAAACTTTACACTGTGGACTGAGCACTGACCATTTCTTTGAAGATGAAATGTGCGCCAGATTTTTCGACTCTCAGAACATCTTCACATATGAATGTTCCTAAACAAAATTCTCACAGCCTGATTGAAATTAATCTCTCAAATTCTAGCCATAGATAGATTAGCTATGGACTTAGATACGTGCAAAAGGATTCTTCAAAAGATTAAACACAGAAGGAGAATGGGAGAGAAGATCGACGCGCAGAATTCTACAACATTTTCTTCTTCATTACTTTTCATACATATGGTTGATGATACATACAATGTTCATCACCTCTTCACCTATTCTTCTCTATCTGATCTCTATCACTCTCTCTTCCTATGAATACGTATCTGTAGATATATATACGAGTCTAACTCGTCATCTTTTTCAAAATACATTGAACTATTTACAAGAGTAATATACAAAAGAAACCTTTCTGATTCTATTTTCTTCCTCTGAAAGTAATCTTCATTCTTCCACATATCTTCTCAATTTGATCTTCATATAATCACTATTGATGATTGTTCTGCTCCAACAAAATCAGGCCTAGTTAATGTAGCATATATCAGACTACCAACCAAACTCTGATATAGTTTCATATCCTTGAACTCTTCACCTCCATATCTGCCCAATTTGTGATTCACCTCCATTGGAGTAGGTGCTACCCTGCAATCATTCATCTTAAACTTGATCAACAAGTTTCTCAAATACCTTTCTTGAGTCACATACACTCCATGTTGAGTGTATGAAATCTCCATGCCCAAGAAATATGACAAGTCTCCCAAATCACTGATCTTGAATTCTTTCTCCATTTGCTTCTTTAGGTTTTGAATGCCTTTCTCATCTGTACCTGTAAGAATTATATCATCAACATATATGCACATGTATATGAACCCATCATCACTTGCTTTGACAAGAAAGCTACTATCTGCTTTAGATACTTGAAATCCACGTTCCTTTAAGAACTTCACAAGTCTATAATTCCATGCCCTTGGGGCCTGCTTCAAACCATACAAAGCTCTCTTGAGCTTGCACACATGATCTGGATACCTTCCATCTCTAAATCCTTGGGGTTGCTCCATGAAAACATCATCTGAAATATAACCATTAAAAAAAAACATTCTTCACATCTAATTGACATAATTTCCAACCTTTACATGCAGCAATGGCTATGAGTGTCCTGATGGTTGTCATCTTTGTGACAGGACTATATGTTTCATCATAATCAATACCATATGTCTGAGCAAACCCTTTCACAACTAGTCTAGCTTTATACCTAGACACACTTCCATCTGCAAATCTCTTTGTCTTGTAGACCCATTTGCATCCAATGATCTTCTGGCTATTTGGTTTAGGAACCAACTCCCATGTCTGATTCTCCATCAATGCATCATATTCTTCTTGCATAGCTTTCTCCCAATTTTCCTTACCTTTTGCCTCTTCATATGTAGAAGGGTCTTCATCTGCCTTTATCATATAAGCATAATCTTTGGTAGCCAAAAAAGAAGTGTCATAGCTATACCTTGTAGGTTGCCACTTGTGTCTTGATGACCTTCTAAGTTCTCCACTCCTTGAGGTTTCTGGTTCATCACACTCATGATCAAATATTGGCATTTCTTCAACTTCAACCTGTACATTATTCTCCTCTTCATCAAATGTCTGAACCTTTGATTTACCTTTCTTTTGGTTCACAACTTCTTCATCACCTGCATTAATATTGATTGTACCTGCATACCAAGTACCTTGCTCATCAAATGTAACATCCTTTGATACAAGGAATTGTTTTGTGGATGGACTCCACAACCTATATCCCATCTGCTTATCATCATAACCAATGAATACATACTTTTCAGCTTTAGGTTCCAATTTGTGCCTTAATTGGGATGGCACATATGCATTTACCAAACATCCAAATACTTTGCAATGATCTAGAGTAGGTCTCTTACCCCACCATGCCTCATATGGTGTCATACCCTGCAAAGCTTTACATGGTAACCTATTAACCAAATAAGTAGCTGTATTTACAGCCTCAGCCCACAAATAATTAGGGCAATTTTCTCCTTCATAATTGACCTTGCAAACTCAACAAGAGTTCTATTTCTTCTCTCTGCTACACCATTTTGTTGAGGAGAGTACCTGCAAGTAATATCCCTTTTTATACCTGCATTCCACAAGTAATCACTGAACTCATTAGAGAAATACTCTCCCCCTCCATCTAACCTTAGTCTCTTCAATTTATGACCTATAATTCTCTCTGCATACACATGATAATGTTTGAATGTATTGAATACCTCTGACTTATCTTTGATCACATAGATAGTGATCCATCTGGTGGCATCATCAACATAAATCACATAATACCTTGAACCATTGATACTAAAATCTTTTGATGGTCCCCACACATCTGTGTGTACCAATTCAAGCTTTTCTGAATACATAAGCCATGCTTGGAATAAGATTGCTTATGAGCCTTACCTAATTGACATGCTTCACATCTGTATGTCATATGTTGACCTGCAACATTAGGTAATCCAAGCACTGAACCATTGTTAATCATATCTTTGATACCTCTTTCATTAAAATGTCCAAGTCTTTTAGGCCAAAGATCTAACTCAGAGATCTTATGTCCTCCATAGGTGAACAAGGCATGACCAACATTACCTTGGATCTTCAATGTGAACAATCTTCCTTCTTTCTTCCCTGAAACAATCTGTTTATACCCATTGCTAGGGTCTTCCACAAACACTCCTTCATTAGTGAATCTAACTTCATAACCTTTTTCAACAATTTGTCCTACACTTATCAGATTCTTAGGAATTGTAGGAACATACAAGACCTTACTCAAGAGAGTGCTACCATCCTTGGCCTTCATTGATCCAATTGACTTCACATTGTGCTTTGTATTGTCACCTGTTTGAACTACATGATTAGTTACTTTATTCTCCAAATCAGTCATCAAGGCTATGTTGCCACTCAGGTGATTGCTACACCCTGAGTCAATGTAGAAGACTCTTTGGTCTTCACTTTGCCTTTCACAAGTTGCATTCATTATCAATGTTGAATCCTCCTTCTAATCTGAAGCATAATTGTAGTAGGTATTGTTGTATTGTTGACTTTGGAATCCTCTACCTGCATTTCTTCCAAAGTAACCTCTACTACCTCTACCTCGAGATAAGAAAGGAAGGATAAGAGATCTCAAACTCTCATTTAAGTATTCTCCATACAAAATGAATCATCCCAAGAATAAGTCACAAATTGACTTATATACTTTTTCAAGTGTCCTAGTTTTCACTTGAAAATTAAGTTCTTCTAGACTTCTCAAGTCATTTTTCTATACATTTGAGAGCTCTAATAATTATCAAAAAATTACATAATTTAATACTTCTAATGAAGAAGACTTTTCTTCATTTTTACATCCATCCAATCCTTCTAAAATACATAAACCTAATTTTACAATTCATCTTTTTTGGTCCAAAAAAGTATCTTCTAACATCTTTCCCCTCCTAAAGGTTTGTCATCCTTGACAAAATTTCCATGAATCTACAATTTTCACTATTTCATCTTTCTTTGGTATACCTGTGCAATGAAATCATGAATCTTTCTTTCTCTAACATTTAGATCATTTGCCATTTCAAAAAGTGCCTTCCTCCATTGAACAACTTCCATGGGATTATCAATCACATCCTTTTTTATGTATTCTATGTAGGCTGCTTCATATGTTGATAATCTAGAAGTCATGAAAAGAGACAATTTCCCAAAAATCTATGATTCCCTTTCAAAAAATCCATAGTCAAATGCATCTTCAAAAATTTTGTACATAGTGATTGCCCATAAAAATGACTCTATTGTAATAAGCCATCAAGCATATCTTGTCTATGGTTTCACTTAAATAAAAAAGAAGTGCATTTGATGGTGAATTAAATCCTATATAATTGAGGGTTCTTATATCAATGTCAGTAAATGTTTCTATATAGGTGATGATGAGTCTCAGGATTTTTGCTTAGTAATATACAAGCTGGATCACTAACATCCTTCAGATTCTCTATCAAAGCCTTAGCAATGGTAAGCGTGTGATTTCTTGTAGGCCAAGCTCCTTTCTTTGGTCCTGCAATCTTAATAAAATTCAGCCATGTTGCTAGAATTTGACCTTCATTCCTTCTTTTCCAAAACATTATCCATTCCCTTCTTCTTGCTAATGGACAATAGGCTGGATTTATTTTTAGTTGGACTGGTTCTTCCTTCCATATTTTTCTACATTCCTTATTCGTATCCAACCATATCTTCCTCCATGCTAGATTGGCCTTCTCAAACAATTCTCTTGTGACAACCGAATTTGCATCATATTCAAAATGCTCATTTGGTGGCATTCCTATTCTGGCAGTCTGGTAATTTCTTACACTTTCTAATATCACACAAAAGGGTATCCCTAATCCATTTGCTGCCCAATGACGTTGATCAGAATTGACTCCATTCTCTAGAGCAAATTTAACAATCTGGTTTTCATACTCATCATGCATCTTCCTGATATATCTCATTCTGGCTTCCGTATCTATGAGAAATTACTGTACAAATTCATCCGACTCTTCATCCATCTACTCCATAGATTTTGAATGTCCTTCATCTACATCATGCATAAGAGAAGAAAAAATTGTATCTTGTATATTTTCTAATATCCCACCTTGTATAATAGCTTCTGTGCCTTGTGAATTCACCTTATCTTTCCATTCTTGAATTTCCCTCATTAGATTGACCTTTTGTTCTTCCCATGCCGCCCTTTCCTTTTCCACCTTCTCATTAAGACTATTATGTCCTCTCATAGCATTTACTGCATGAGCATTGGCTAATCTCTCTAATTCCCTTGTATCTTTTAATTCCTCTTTGATTTGTTCTAATGTATTTTCATTTGTTCCACTTCTTCCTGCTTAATGCCTAAATCTTGTATTTCTGTTTTCATATTTCCTTCTTCCATGAGGATTCTATTGATTTCCTAATTGGCCTTGGTAAGAACCTGATATAAAGTTTGTAATATTTTGTTTTTAGATTCTAATCTTCTGATATCCTCTCCCATTTTGTTGATAGTCCCATTTTTTTTTATACATTTTTCTTCCAAAAATCCTATTCGTTTTTTGCTTTGCACCACTTTAGTCTTTAGTGCAATTGCTCTTTCTAGATATTTTTCACTTCTCAATTGTTGTTTTTTGAGATCCTCCTCCAATTCATGCTTCTCTGTTTTATATTCTTTTATGACTTTATGACCTTTAATGAATTTTGACTCTGTAGCCATACCTGAATATAATAATATTCCTACTTGAAGGTTTGAAATCTTCAATATTCCTCATGATTATTTCACATACACCCCTGATATCCTTGGGAATCCTTTCTATACTTGTAGTATGTTTAGATTGATTTACTTCAAGCTGTTGATTATCTTGATAATCCCCTTTATTTTCATTTGACTCATATTCTTCCTGTTTAGCTCCCTTTACTTCTTCTATATGTTTTAGTCCTTTCTAACACCCTCTTCATGATCAGTTTCTGGAAAGGTATCAACCTCCATTTCAAAGACTTCTTTACTGTCCTGGCATTCTTGTGCAACCCTGTGTGCTTAAGTCACGAGGTCTTAGGGACTTGTGCCAAAGAGACTAAATCTCATTTGCCACACAAGTACGTATAGTGGTGGATTGACACACACTTAATTATCAATCTGAAGAACCTACCAAACCAAGTCTATGAGGACATGTGCGCACATGATGGAAAGTTAAGTGGTTCATCTAAAACGTAAGAGAAAAGACTAAACTACCTCTCTAACTCACTTACTCTCTGAAAGTGTCTGCTGTGATACCACTTACAATAGTAAATACAAATTCGAATGTTTCTTCTAGCTTCGAACTCCAAATATGGCCAATAGTGGGTTCCTTTCAAAGCTCTCGACGAGACGCATCTAGTGGTATGTTCACTCGAATCTGACAACTACTCTTTGAGTTATGGCCAAAACAGGGAATGGTGGGAGACACCTTCACTCACTCCACAACTCATACTTGCTCACACACACAGTACAACAATTCAAAAGTGATGGGGAGGGATAGACAACAATTCTACACACACATTCCAAGCTTCACACACACACACAAAAGATAATAGAGAAGATGAAAATCTATAGGAAAGAAGCAAATTCGAAATTTTGAGCTCTCCTCTTCACAACGGCAAAAAGTGTTTACAAAGAGTCACAAAGTGACTTATATACATGTGCCCTAAAAAATGGTCTTTTCACACAAGTGATTGGCACTTTATTGGCTAATCTCTAATTTCCTACTATTTTACAAGAAATATGTTACAAAGAGTTGGGTTTATGTGTAAGATGCCACATTGATTTTCCACCCGAAAAAAAAAGATGTGTATGTAATAATGAGATTTTATGTTCAGGATATTCTGATCATGTCTGCAATAAGTTTTTACATTCTCTTTCTAGAAAGGTGTCCCATGAAATTTGTATGTTAAATTTGAGCATGAAGATGAAGGAATTTGAAAAAGTGTTGTATGAGAGAAAGGTAGAGTACTCTTAGTAGAAAAACTTTAGTTGATTGAATTTTTTGTAGTTCCTATGTTTTATGTCTCATTTGGTTCCATGAAGATAGGTTAACGAAGAGATTTTTCATGTTTTTTCATCTCTCTTTAGAATTTTCGATTTTGCAGGGCCCAAAAGTGATATCTGAAAGCAGATTTGGACCTGAGTCCTCTCTAACACTATTGTACAGATTTAAGAGCTGAATATTTTTGTCTCTCACAAGCTTAAGCTAATTCCTCACCGTTTTTGAGTTACAAGGCTTGGAAAAGTGCCATTTTCCAACACTTAAAAAAAAAAAGAGAAACCTTCATTCATTCATCTTATTCATGTTCACGGATTTAGAAAACACACATGGGTATATGGGTAATTTTTGGGTGATTGACGTGTGTGTGAGTGCATTGTAGGAATCACCTCTATTTTTGCAAGTACGATTCTTGAGGTGGACATGAAAAGTAGATGAATGGGTGGTCTGGAAGTCTTGCATGAGACATGCAAAAAGACACTATCTTGGAGCATGCAGATTCTAAGAGTGCGGGTCTAGGAAGGCGTGATTGGTCGTCCGCTTGCGAAAGGTGGAGATCCAAAAAAAGATGAAGACTGAGAGATAGAAAAGGACGATGGTCGTACAGTCATCACGATCGTTTTTCAGCTTCTGGAATTGCGATTGAGATTGAGATTGAGATTGAGATTGAGATTGAGATTGTGATTGTGATTGTGATTGAGATTGGGATTGAGATTGGGATTGAGATTGTGATTGTGATTGAGATTGGGATTGAGATCAACTTGGGGGTGGTCGGGTGGATGAGGCTTCACATTGAAGCTATCTGATAGATTTTGTAACGCAGAATAGAACTACTTGTAAATCTGCACAGATAATAAAATTCTCTCTCTTCTTGTTCTGTGTATACTCTGTTTTCCTTCTTTATATCTTGTGGTGTTGAAGCCTATTATTCTGTGTGTTATTGTGATTCAAGATTAGGAGACTTGTTACAAGAGGTATCAGAGCAGAGTTGGATTTCGGGACAAGATGCAGGCTTTGAAGAAGAAGATAGAAGAACAAGAAGAGCTTATCCGTAGATTGAATGCATAATTACATAAAGAAAGATCCAACAAACAAAAAGAGGGTACTACAAATGCTTTCATGGACCTCAATGATGAAGGTGGTAATGGTGCAGGCACATTGAACGCACGTAGAGCTAGACGACAATGTGAACCTGAAGAGGACGATGATGCAGGTGAATCTGCACTTAAGCAAGTGTTTAAAAGAGAAAAATTAAATGAATTTGATGGTGAGAAGAAAATTGGAGAGGATCTTCAAGCATGGATTGAGGAACTTGAAGATTTCTTTGACCTGCGCGTATTTAGTGAGGAATCAAAAGCAAAGGTGGCAATTTTGCATCTGCGAGGAGTCGCAAAACTGTGGTGGAAATCATACATACAGACAAGAACACGTGAAGGTCTGATCCTCTAGAAAGAGTTTTGAGAGCAAGCCGAGAATCGTTATTGTTCTCCACATCATCGGATGGAAAAGAAAATGGAATTCTACTCTTTCAAGCAGTATGAGGATGATAGATATAACTTGTCTGTTGAAGAGTATAAGGAGAAATTTTTGCGTTTACATAAGTATGCACTAGAACTTTCTAGAGATGCCTTGAAAAGCAAGTTTATTGAGGGTTTGCGGGAAGAGCTTCGCTATCAAGTAAAGGGGTCCGGATGTGTAGATTTCTTGATGCGGTTGCAAAAGCAGAAAAATTTGAGAAGATGGAGAAGTTTACCACGAAAAAGGCATCCAAATCGAGGTTTATCTCAACAGGACATCGACCCCAAGACCTATTTCAATAAATCGGAATGGACAGAGATCGACTAACTCTATTAACGGTCAAGGAGGAAAAACGAAGCCGAAGCAAACGGATACACCTAAGAAGCAAGAAGTTGTGCACTAGTAGCGTGATTCTGATTTCTTGGAGCGGGCTAAAAGACTAGGACTTTGTTTTTGATGTGGAGAACAAGGACATCACACTTTTCAATGTCCAAACAAGGCCATCAACCGTTCTATGCAAGCGAAGATAGCTCATCTACAAGAAGAAAACATAACAATTGAGGAAGCGGATGATCAAGGTAAGTGTTCTAGCCCTAGACTTCTATGCATGAAAACTTCTTCTCATTCAAGGGCATCCGTGATTAGGATTATGGGGGACATATCCTCACCTAAGGTTAGTTTCTTGATTGATTCGGGTAGTACAAATTGTTTCCTTTCATTTATGTTGGCAGAGGCTTTAGGGTTGCATATTGAGATGCATACTAAAAGACCTATATAGATGGCTAATGGTAGGATACACTATACTCGAGGCTATATTGAGAATCTTGATTTTATGTTAGGAGAACATAAGTTTTTGGGTAACTTCCATGTAATTGAAATGAGAGAATGTGATGTAATCATCAGAATGGACTGGTTAGTTCATAACAGTGTCGTGATTGATTGTGAAAGTTGGATCCTTACTTTGAAAATAGAAGGGAAGGAAGATCGTCTTACAGGCAAGTGTAATTCAGTTTTTTCCTATTTCTGCTATAAAGTTGATTAGGGGTATTCGACAGGGTTGTGAGACATATTTGGTTTATGTGCATGACCTTCAGGAGAAGAAGAAAGAAGAGGAAATACCTGAATATGTTAGAAAACTTTTAGATGATTACTTAGATGTATTTCGTGATGATCTACCGGGTATGCCTCCTCCTAGGAAGATTGACCATGCGATAGACCTTTATCCAGGAAGTGAGCCTTATTCTAGAGCACCTTATAGGTTCAATATTGATGAATTGAAAGAGTTGAAGCTCCAACTGGATGATCTATTGAAGAAGGAGTTGATAAGACTTGTTTTAGAAAAAGAAAGATGGTTCATACAGACTTTGTATCGACTATAGGGGATTGAACAAGAAAACCATTAAGAACAAGTATCCACTGCCACACAAAGATGAATTGCCGAGTCAATTGAGTGGTGCCACAGTATTCAGTGAAATTGACTTAAGATCGGGATATCATCAACTTAGACAAAGTTTGAGGACATACCCAAAACCGCTTTTAGAACATGATATGGTCATTATGAGTTCACAGTTTTGCCTTTTGGATTGACAAATGCTCCTGCAACATTTATGTGTTTAATGAATAATGTGTCTCATGAATATCTTGATGAATTTATATTAGTCTTTCTTGACGATATTTTTGTGTATTCTAAGGATGATGATGAACATGCATTGCATCTCAGGAAGACTTTACAAAAACTAAGAGAGCATAAACTATATGGTAAGATGAGTAAATGTTTTTTTGCAAAAGGGGAAGTGACATATTTGGGGAGAGTTGTTTCTAAGGAAGGGATTCATATAGATCTTGAGAAAGTTAAAAGCATACTTGACTGGCCTACACCCAAATGTGTGAGAGATGTGAGAAGCTTCCTTGGTTTGGCACAATATGAGAGGGCACACATTAGGGAGTTTTCTCGAATTGCAAATCCTCTTACAGAATTGACAAAGAAAAATAGAGAGTTCACATGGAACGATGAGTGTCAAAATGCATTTGACGAATTAAAATTGAAAGTTATCGAAATTGTGTGCTAAAGATACCTGAGTTAGGGAAGCCTTTTATTGTTGCATGTGATGCTAGTGGAAGCCAAATCGGATGCGTACTTTCACAAGAAGGGAGGGTAGTGGCTTATGAGTCAAGGAAATTAAGGAAACATGAATTAAATTATACAACACATGACTTAGAAATTCTTGCAGTTGGTGATGCACTTAAACATTGGAGACACTTATTGCTTGGAGTAAATTTTGAATTAAGAACAGATCATCAGAGCCTGAAATACATATTTACTCAACCTTTACTTAACAATAGACAAAAAAAGATGGATCCAATTGCTAAATGAATATGATTTTGATATTAAATACTTAGTAGGAAAAGAAAACAAGGTGGCCGATGCTTTGAGTCGTAAACCCTTATGCAATTCATTTCCTATCTTATCCTCTGATTTTGATATTGGAAAAGAATTAAAAGAAGATTTATTTTATGCATTAATCTTGAAATTTTTGGGTATGAATCCAGGTTCTATGTTTTAGGGAAAATTTCATTTGAGAAATAATGATTTGTATTGTAATTCTCGTTTATGTATTTCTTCAGAATCTATTTTCAAAGAAAAGATCCTGCATGACTATCATGATGCACCTTTCTCTGCACACCCTGGTTTTTCTAGAACTTATGTAAAAGTGAAAGCTTCATATTACTGGCCACGTATGAAATATGATATTAAGAGATATGTGGAAGAATGTATGAAATGTCAATATGTTAAGGCCCAATTTAAAAGGAGTCTTGGAATGTTACAACCATTAGATGTGCCTGATAAAAAATGGGAATCCATCTCTATGGATTTCATAACAAAGTTGCCTGTGACCAGAAGTGGGCATGATACCATCTTTGTTGTCGTGGACCGTCTTACAAAGATGGCACATTTTCTTCTCATGAGGAAAATTGATACAGCTTTGCATGTTGCTAAACTTTTCATAAAAGAAATTTCTAGGTTACATGGTATACCCAAAAGTATAATTTTTGATAGGGATGCAAGGTTCACATCTAATTTTTGGAAAGCAACATTTCAATCCATAGGAACAGAATTACGCATGAGTACTGCATTTCATCCTCAAACTGATGGTGAGACCGAGAGGGTTATTAGGGTGCTTGAGGATATGTTACACATATGTGAATGATAAGCAAAAAAATTGGATTGAATATTTGCCTTTGGTCGAGTATGCATATAATAGTGCATGGCATTCCTCTATTAAGATGACACATTTTGAAGCAATCTATGGTTATAATTGCTTGCTGCCGCATTCACTTTTTAATTCACAAAATCAGGTTGAAATATCCAAACAGATGCTTGAAAACATGGACTTGGAGCTAAATAAGGTAAGGAAAAGCATGAAAGATGCACAGAAACGTCATAACTTATATCATGATCTCAAAAAGAGACCCTTGGAATTTAGAACAAATGATCTGGTTTTTTTGAAAGTGAGTCCTTCTAAATCAAATCTGGTTTTAGGCAAAGATCGTCGATTGTCTCCTCGTTATGCTGATCCTTTCAAAATCTTAAAGAAAGTTGGTTCTGTTGCATATTTACTTGACCTACCTAACACTTTGAAAATTCATTCATTCTTCCATGTTGGATTACTTAAAAAGTATGTTCCTAATGCTGATCATGTTTTGCAGGACAAATCTAAGTTGGAGGAAGATGCCACTTTTGAGCTTGAACCAGAAGTTATAATGGATATGAGAATTAGACATCTTAGGAATAGTGAAATAGTGGAAATTTTAGTAAAGTGGTTTGCATATCCTATTGAAGATTCAACATGGGTTGGTTTAGATGAGTTTATGGAACATTATCCTTCTTTCCAACTTTGAGGACAGAGTTCTTAAAAGGAGGGGAGAATTGTAAGATGCCACATTGATTTTCCACCCGGAAGAAAAAAGAAATTCTCTCTCTAGAAAGTTGTCGCATGAAATTTGTATATTAAATTTGAGCATGAAGATGAAGGAATCTGAAAAAGTGTTGTATGAGAGAAAGATAGAGTACTCTTAGTAGAAAAACTTTAGCTGGTTGAATTTTTTGTAGTTCCTATGTTTTACGTCTCATTTGGTTCCATGAAGATAGGTTAACGAAGAGAATTTTCATGTTTTTTCATCTCTCTAGAGTTTTTGATTTGCAGGGCCCAAAAGTGATATCTGGAAGCAAATTTGGACCTGAGGCCTCTCTAACACTATTGTATAGATTTAAGAACTGAATATTTTTGTCTCTCACAAGCTTAAGCTAATTCCTCACCATTTTTGAGTTACAGGGCTTGGAAAAGTGCCGTTTTCCAACACTTAAGAAAAAAAGAGAAGCCTTCATTCATTCATGTTATTCATGTTCGCGGATTTAGAAAACACACATGGGTATATGGGTTATTTTTGGATGATTGACGTGTGTGTGAGTGCGTTGCAGGAATCACCTCTATTTTTGCAGGTACAATTCTTGAGGTGGACATGAAAAGTAGATGCATGGGTGGTCTGGAAGTCTTGCATGAGACATGCGAAAAGACGCTATCTTGGAGCATGCAGATTCTAAGAGTGCGGGTCTAGGAAGGCATGATTGGTCATGCGCTGGCGAAAGGTGGAGATCCAAAAAAGACGAAGACTGAGAGATAGAAAAGGATGATGGTCGTATAGTCATCACGATCGTTTTTCGGCTTCTGGAATTGTGATTGAGATTGAGATTGAGATTGAGATTGTGATTGTGATTGTGATTGTGATTGGGATTGAGATTGTGATTGTGATTGAGATTGGGATTGAGATCAGCTCGGGGGTGGTTGGGTGGATGAGGCTTCACATTGAAGCTATCTGATAGATTTTGTAACACAGATCAGAACTACTTGTAAATCTGCATAGATAATAAAATTCTCTCTCTTCTTGTTCTGCATATACTCCGTTTTCCTTCTTTATATCTTGTGGTGTCGAAGCCTATTATTCTGTGTGGGATTGTTATTCAAGATTAGGAGACTTGTTACATTATGCATCTAGAGGACTCCTCTAGGCATTTACATAGCTTTTAAGGGAATTTCCTAGGATTTGAAGAAGAAAATTATGCCCATTAATTTGAAAATTTTGGGGCTCCTCTTTTGTGCCTATTTTCTCTGCAACACTCTCCCCCTCTTTGTCTCTGTCGTCCCTTAACAGGCTTTTGCTTCTCGTTTGCAGCTTCTGTAAGGCTCCTGAATACACACACCTAGTGGTCAAAGAAGTAATAAGGACTGTCAGAGAATTTATTACTTTATCCGAAATTAGTCCTTTGCTTCTATAATCCCCTTGGTATTCCATACATTCATAAATCTGGGTTGCTGCATTAAATCGGGCTGCCACGCACGCCATCAGTGGCTAAGAATGTGATGTTCTTAGTCACTCTCTTCAACTTTTCAGCCTCTGCCTCTTTCTAGATTTTGGTCTTCTGATATGTCTTTGTCTTCACACCTGTGACCTTGTTGTATTGCTTGGAGCCTGTTTACTTTGTTCCACTGCACACCTTATTTTGCTGACCTCTAATCTCTTTTAAGTCAGCATTATGTTTTAAAGGTCCTGTTCTTGAATCTTCTTTGTCATCCTGTGGGACTTGATTCCTTTCTTTCCACCGCACACATTCAGTGGACGAGCACGCAGCTAGGACCTTCAGACAATTGGTTATCTTATCCGATGAAGTCCTTCATGTGCTGTCTCTCTTCCCTACTTGTTTTGCTTCACCTCTTGCTCCTGGTGGATGAGGAAGCTGTGTGCAACCTCCCATGAAATGTCCTGGTTGTTATCTTTCTTTAATTCCAATCCTCAGGACCTAGTTCTTTGGTGTTGTCGCCTGATGCGTGCCCGTGCAGGGCTTTGGGCAGAGAGTTGTTCTTTTTCTTCATAAACTTTGTTCTTTACTGAGCAATTTTACTCTTTGATCTTCTTCTTCTTTTTTTTTTTTGCTTGATTCCCCTTCCACACGTCCCTCCTCCTGAACTCTGTCCTCCCTGATAGGCTTTTTGTGGCTATGTGAGTATGTCTGGATGACATTTTGCTCTCGTTGATTAAGCAGATTGGCATGACATAGCATGAAATCTTTCCATTGGTTGGACTTTACCCCGTCATCTGGTGCCTGTCTATGTAGCTCAGTGATGAGTAGCACCTCCTTTAATGTCAATCCGGGAAGACGAGAGGATGGTATGATGACCGTGAGCAAGTGAAGGTACAAGTGCGTGAGTGAGAAGCACACAAACATGCACACACATACACACACACGCGCACACAAGGCAAGACAAAGAGTGAGAAGCAATGGAGTTCTTAGATTACTTTCAAAAAGCTCTTACAAGTTCAAATCAATTACAAGCTAACCTCAAAAATGAGCTCTCTAGCTCTTTTTATAGTTTTTGACTAGGTTTTGGCCTTGTCCAGACCTAGTGTCCGGCCTAGTTAAAAATTAGGTTCTCTACCCTATTTGGAGGTTCAAACGAAGTCTAAAAAATATGAAAACTAACAGGTAGATACTTCTAAAGTCCTCAAGCTCAAGGACTCCTTGGCTTGCACAAAATGGAGCTACAAAAATAAGAAATGGTATTTACAATGATTGTTAGTGATGAAAATCACTATTTTTGTAGGGATTTCTTCTAACATTTTGACATACATTTCCTGGAGCTCCCTACTTGCTCCTTCTTCTTGTGTGCCCAACTCTATGATGCCTGAAAATTTGAAATGGCCTACTTGCCAGATCTTCTTTGACTATTGTGTCTGCCTGTGCTTTCTCTTCGTTCCGACTCCCTTCGTAGGCTTCCTTGTCTTGCAACTCCTTCGGTTCCTTGACTACTGCCAACACCCCCCCCTCTCTCGCGTCTGTCGTCTCTGACAGACCCTTGTCTAGCAATGCGTTGGACATAATATTGAACGACATCGACAGCGAGGTGGTGTTCTTCTAATCTGAGCCCCCGTGCTAGATCTGTTAATAATGCATCCTAATTCACTGGTCCTGGTACGTCCGGATGTGGCACCCTCAGTTGTTCTGAATGGATGGTTCTCTCCACAGCAAATAAGTGGAGGAGATGTGAGGGCCTGGGTACAAATATTTCTGAGTGATATTCCTAGAATCCTGTTATGAACATCTCCTCGAATGTCTGTTTAAAGCAAGCTGGGAGGTACTTTATTCTGGCGTGCCAAGCATATATTACCTCTATTGATGGGGTGGTACTCATGTCGTATACCAAATCTTGGTTGCCTGTAAGAAAGCCAACACCTGAGAAGTGGGGGTCTTTAATATTCTTGAATGTCCTAAATGTGATTAGCATTAGTTCAAAGATTTTCATGCACATTTGGGCCATCACATCGGGGGTATTCCATAGTCGAATGCTCCAGTGAAGGATGGTAGAAATCATGTAATTCACAGTGGGAGGTCCTTGAGGAGGTGCTAGATAAACATAGTTTAACCACTTTGCGCAACCTTTGATGTTCTTGACAGCAATTGTAAACTCTGGCCAGGTGCGCCTGCGGAAGGCTGGAACATAACAAGGATTGTATTTAATAAAAAGTGGCATGTTAGTCCAAGTACGAACCATCTCTGGGTAGGTCTCAAGAAGACGGATCCTCCAAGTGGGTTGATGAATAGATCTTTTTTTAGCACTTTCTGGGATATCATGGGGCCCAAATTGTGTGGCGAAAGTTGGAGGTTTGCCACATCTGCATTGAATCTCTGCGTTGTAATCTGCAAGGAGTACACAATATGGCACATATTGATCGTCGTTGGTGCCGATCCATCTATGATGAGACATGCTACGAAAATATTCTGACTTTATGATGGTATCTTCTAACTTTGCCATTGATTGGATTTGAATTGCCACTCGATCTTCATGGGTTGTTGCTGTTTTCTCTAGTGTCTGGAGCCATTCAGGTACTTCAACTTCTAAGGTGTCCATTCCTTCTGAGGTTTGTGCACCACCTGGCATCGTCATAGGAACATATGGTTCCTCATACGTTTCGTCCACCTCAATGGGTACTAATTCCTCAGGCTCTGGTTCTACAACTGGAGAGGGCTGCCTTCCATATTCTAGTAACTTCTTCTGCAGCTCCGCCACCTGCTCTATCAATGCCTTTACTTCCTCTGAAGTCGAGGTCGTTTCTATGACTTTGGGTTGTGCCTCCTATTCCCTGAGCTGGTTACGTAGTTCATCCCATTCCCTTTCCAAATCATCATGTGCTTCTAATAAATCAGCATAGCTTTCCAAGATGGTTTTCATGGTTTCTGAGGGAACTGCTTTGAATTGTTCTGGGTCGATTTCATGGGGGGAGCCTTCCATGGCCGCTTCCAGGTTTTCTTCGTTTTGTTTCTGCAGACGTTTGTTTTCTTCAAGGGCTGTAGCCATGTGTTTTCGGAGTAAAGTTAAGTTTCGTCGGAGTCTCAGGTTATCTGCTTGGTAAACCTCCAATAAGGCTTCGAGTTGTTTGACACCTGACTCTTTTGATGGTTGGGGTGTCTCCAGGAGGGTTTGATGAGCTTGTTCGAGGGTGGTGTAGCGTTGGTTGAGTTCCGCATTTTCTTCTTCTAACCTTGTAAGCCGCCTTTGTAGTTGTTGATGATTCGTTGTCAGCTGATGATGACGGTCTTCTAAAGCCTGGTACTCACTCTAAAGTTGATACACACATTGATGTAATGCTATGAATATACTATTTACATTAAACGATGCAGGGAAAGACGAAGATGCAGGGGGGATGGGGAAGGGGAAGGGAGTTGTGAATGCTGTGGAGTCAAGTGGTGAGGTAGGTGGAGGGGGTATGTGTGTGTGACTGTAAAGATGGGAACAGTGGGTGGGGTGGATGTGATATTTGTGAAGAGTGTTGTGTAGGTGGGCATGGTAACTCCTCCGACTTGGATTCCAGGAGAGAGAGGAATTCCCGTGACGACTGTGGTAATGGCAGAAATGGGTGTGGTGGTGCTAGGTGGTGAGGTGACATGTGTAGTGAGAGGTGAGGTGGGTGGTGAGAGTGGTTCCTCCTGATGTTCTTCTGTTTGTGTGTTGCCTCCTGGTTCTGATACGTGGATGTGTATTTGTTTGCCAGATCGCATGGGACGGGTAGGCACACGTTTCTCAGCCTCATCTAAGCCCACTGCATCAGCGTGCATGAACAGCCTCATCTAAGCCCACTGCATCAGCGTGCATGAACAGCCTCATCTAAGCCCACTGCATGAACAGCCTCATCTAAGCCCACTGCATCAGCGTGCAGGTTCATTGATTCGATGAACATGTCATCCACACCTTCCTCGGCTAACATTTGACTCATGATCATCTTTCCTGTTTTGAGCGACAACTTGTGTTGCTCCTAGACTCGCTTCATAGTTTCGTATAATCTTTTTATTTGGGCCGAGTATGCCGGGGCACTTGCTAGTTCTGAAAGTTCTTCATATTCTTGATCATACTCCTCGTGTGCCTCTTGTTCTTCTGTCTCTTCTTCATCGTCTTCTACTTCTACTACTCCCGGTTGGGTCGGGGCTGAAGTTGTAGTCGTGGGTTGTTGTCCTTGGGTCTGCTCCGCTTCTGTCTCCAGGTTAGATTCATTGATCAAGCGGGCGATTTCTTCATCTGTTAGATAAGCCAGGGTGTAACCTTGAGGGAATTCCAAGTCTGCTGGAATAGGAGGAAACACCAGGTTGGGTCCTTCTACACTTGGTCTGGGTAAGCGAATGGTGAATGGTTGGACATGCCTCGTTTGTGGAGGAGTCACCTCGGGTGTGGTAGTGGCTCCCCTTGGTTGAGCGCATGGTAACTGAACTCCTCCTCTCATCTTCTTCGATGGAGGACCCGCTGTTGATAGCCGTCTTTGGAACTCTTGGGCCCTGGACCATACTAGTGCTCTTTGAATGGGCACGTCATACGCTAAGCACCTGTAAATTATTCTTGTGAGAGCACAACATCCATGAAGTACATTTTTCTGCTTCTTATTCCAGCGTTGATGGGCTAGGTGTATCTGATCGATGATCCAGTGCGGTATGTTGATGGTGAGATTCTCTATCTCCGCCAAGTACAAACTGAACCATATCTTCTTGGGTGGCATAGTGAATCGTTCTTGTGCGGGAAAAGCAAAATGTTGCATAATAGTTCGTAAGTGTAGAGCAATGGTAGGTGTCATTGCTACCATGTCCTTCAATTTGTTGAGGTCCTTATGCTTCATCCTGCCTGGAACCATTAGTTCTTTCTCAGTGGGAATATGCATTCCTTGCATGTTCAATGCTGCTCGTACCAAGTTGAGGGTCAGTTTGAATCTCTTGAGTTCGTGGCCTGGCAATAGTGAGGGTAGCACAAAAGTACTATCGCCTCCCTTGGCCCTGCTAGGAGTGATGGTACTGATAAAATAGGAGCAGCGAAGGAAATCTAGCTTAGGCAAATGTGCTCTGAAGTAGCTATCCAATCCAACTTTGGTCCAAACCGATCGCATTACTTCGGCATTCTGATAGTTTTCAAATTCGCGAGTGAAAAAATGGTAACGTCCCCATTTTCCATTGAATTCAATTTCTGCCTCCCAGAAATAGGTGTCATCACCCAATGGCCCTGCGACATCGCTAAACCAATGAGCATGTTTCCCCACTTGAGAAGTGTGTCCCTGAGGAGGGTCCTGAATAGGGAGAACATGCGCCGCTTGAAGTTCTTGAGGTCTTTCGGTGAGTGGTGGTTCCAGGAGGAGGGTTTCAATGTCCACAATCTGTGCGCTAGACCCTGCCTAGGAACTGGTGCCTCCTGCTTCTGCCATTGTTATTGCTTGCTGTTTCTGTGAGAATATAGATCATGCGTTAATATTGTAATGGACAAGATAGAACACTTTTTGTCCCCGTTACAACATTATCATGAAGTGAGTAATGGGTTAGTGGGTCAGTGAGTGCTCGATGACTGTGTGTGTAGTTAATGAATGGATAGTCCTAGGAGCTAGATGGAAAGATGCAGTGTATGAGTGATGTAGTTAGCAAGTGGAGATGTATTTACAAATGGGGATCGGGGGGTTTATTACAAGTCTTAGGTTGCCAAACACAATGGATGGCTTTTGGTTTTGGTTTTGTGGAGACTCTGGAGGGTTTTAGGAGTAATTCTACTTGGGGATGATGTGTTTTTGGAACCCATTTACAAGTGAGTCTGTGCGTGCTTCTGGGTGACTGTGTGTTCGTGCGTATTAAACCAGAGTGGGTAATGACTCCTTGAGTGAGTGAACCCTGTCGTGTATGATGTGATTCGTGCGGAACTAGTTGAGCCCGCAAGTAAGCCTTAGGCACCCAAATTTGTCTTGATTGTGGGCCAGCCTTCATCGACTTCTTGGGTACCCAGATAGTCTTCACTTTCTCGAAAGAAGTTTTGGAAGTCCTCTTATTAGTATCATGTCGTTGATTACTAATAGGAAGTTGAGATAGTTGTCGTAACTTGACTGCAGTAGGCAGCTCGCCTTTTCGCACCCACAGTTGTTTCAATGGCTGAGTGGTTCTGCTTCGCACATTCTTTTGGCCTCCAGCATAGGTAGTCCTCAGTAATTGATCTGCCTTTGGTTGCTGCCTCCCTCTGGCCTTTGGAAAAGAAGAGAGTTCCGTCGAGGCCTTGACTTCTTTATTGAGATCTCCATTCCTCTTCATCACATAGCTTTGGACAAGAACAGCATGGTCAACTTCATGTGTACCCCTGGAAGGACCAGGAGTCTGTGCCTTTTCTAGTTCCTTGAGTGCTCCATTATCTAACTCAACTGTAATTCGACCCTGATTCACCCATACCTGAAGAAGTCCACTTCTTAGGTTTAAGTTGACTGCATGGTCATAGATCCAGTCTTGACCCAAGACCAGAGGCTCAGTGAGATCCTCATCTTGACACACTAGTACCTTAACTGTCATTGGAACATCTTGAATGGAGAGGGGAAGTTCCACCTCGCCCATGCAAGGGGTTTCCACACTCCCAATCCTATGAGATATGCTTCTATAGGATTGACTTTTAATTTCAATTCTTGACAGTAAGAAAGTCTCACCGCACTAGTGGCTGCACCTGAGTCAATTAATGCTCGCACTGTTTTTGCACTAACTCCTTGTCCTATCTCTAAAGTCACAAAAGGACGTCGATCTATTATTCCTTGGGGACTTATTCCTGAGACTTCACACATTGCCACATGATATCCTGGATCATCATAGGCACTTGTCCTAGGTTGATCCCTACCTTGCCGTCTCAACTTCATCCTTCTGATGCGTTCTAAAGCTTCTACTTGAGCTTCTTCTCGAACTCGTTTTTCTTCTTCTTTGCGTTTCTTAGCAGTGTTGAGTCGACTGAGCATTTCTTCTGTGAGAGGTTCCTGATATAGCTTGACTCTGCACCCGCTGATGTAGCTAGGGAGAATATCGCCTTCTAAAGTGGCCAGTTGTACTACTCCACTAGTCGAAATCCTGTTTATGATCATGGGTCCGTAACCATGTTTTTCTAGCTTCCTCGCATGTCGTTTCAAAGTGTAGACTAAAACTAGGTCTCCGGCCTTTAATCCTTTATCCTTAACATGGGCATCAAAGTACACCTTCTGTCATTTCTTGGCTGCATATATTCAGGCTGCAGCTCTTAGCCTGGTCTCACCTAATCGTTCAAGGTCAAAAATTCTCGAAGAGAGTTCATGAGCCGTCCACTCATGCTCCTGTGCTACTTTCAAGGTAGGTATTAAGAAGTCCAACGGTAGCATTGCATTTTGGCCAAATACCATATGAAAGGGTGTGGCTTGGAGTACCGTTTTATAGGCCACTCGGTATGCCCAAACAGCATGGTGTAGCTGTTTGTCCCAATTAGAGCGTTTATTATTTACCAATTTGGTAAGCACATTGCATAGAATCTTGTTGGTGCTTTCGGCCTGGCCATTAGCTTGTGGGTGATAGGGGGCAGACTTCTTATGTACTACCAAGAACTCTTGGAGTAGATTTTCAATAACTTCATTCAAGAAGTGAGTGCCTCTATCGCTTACCAGCTCTATAGGTAGCCCGTATCTTGTGAACACATTCTCAAATAGGAACTTAGCAGTTGTCTGAGCATCGTTCTTTGTCGTAGCTTTTACCTCGACCCACTTTGTTAGATAGTCTGTCGCAACAATGATGTATTCAGCATGTGAACCCTTGGCTGGGGGATTAATAGGACCTACAAAGTCTATTCCCCACTTAGAGAATGCATGTCCACCCATCATAGGTTTTAGTGGCATCTCATCTTTGCGTATCGGATACTGAGTTCTTTGACAAACATCACATCGTTTCACATAGGTATGTGCATCCATGTGAAGGGTCGGCCACCAGAAGCCCGCAAATAGTATTGCCTTGATCACCCGATCTGGTCCAAAGTGTCCTCCTGCTACACCTTGGTGAGCAGTTTCCAAGATCTTGAGATATTCACTCTCATGGACACATAGTCTCAGGTAACCATCTTTACCATGCTTGTATAGATTATCACCAATGAGTGAGTAATCTAGGGCTTCTTGTTCTAGACTTCTTTGTCTCGTTAGGGTCATATCTTGAGGGAATGTTCTCGTCCTCAGGAAATCCACTAATGGTTCACTCCAATTTGGCACAATGGATACTTGATAAAGAGTGGCATGTTCCACAGGTGGTTTAGTGCAGCAGATTGGGCATTCTTTACACATCTTATGTACATCAGCTTCCATAGTAGGCCAATGCACTCCTAGTCTCCTTAGTGTCTGTAGGGTTCGTTGTTTGGAGTAGTGTTGCTCTAATGCACCTACATGTGCCAATTGCAACCATTTAGCGTACTCATCCTCTTCCACACAACAAGCTAAGATCCCTTGATCTGTGTGCTTGTACATACTGCCTGCCATGATGTGGTACTTCTTGGCTCTTACTACCTCTCTACCCTGTGTGTTTATTATTGGGTGGTTAGGTCCGTATGTCAATACTGACACTAATGGCTTAGCCCACTGTGGCACCACTTCCAAATTAAACAAGTAAGCATCAGGAAGGTCATCTGACACTCCTTGTGGGGCTTCTCCAGATGTGAGCCTAGAGAGATGGTCTGCTCTCAAATGAGTCTTCCCTTTCCTTACCACAACCTCGAAGTCGTATTCCATTAGTAAGAGAAACCATCTTACTAATCTACCTGTATTGCAAGGCTTGCTTACCAAGTACAACAGTGCTTGATGATCATTAAAAAATTTAAACTTATTTGCAAGCAAATACTTTCTAAACTTTTTAACTGCATATACCATGCCTAATCCCTCTCGTTCAGTGGTTGTATAGTTTCGTTCAGCCGCATTCAACTTTCTACTAGCATAGGCAATTAGAAGATCCATATTGCCTTCACCCGTAGGTTGTGCAAGTACACATCCAATAGCATAATTAGAGGCATCCACATGAACATGGAATGGCTTGTTCCAATCTGGTGTGGTCAAGATTGGTGCTGAACATAATCTTCGTTTAAGCTCCTGGAAGGAATTCTCACATTCATCAGCCCACTCAAAGTTAGTCAAAAGTCCATACAGAGGCTTTTGCTATGATGGCGTACATGTGTATAAACTGCCGGTAATAACCACAATGCCCCATGAAATCTTGTACTTCCTTGACATTCTTTGGCCTAGGTAAATCGGCTATGGCTCTTACTTTCTCTTCATTGGTGGATATGCCATTCTTTGACACTATGTGTCCTAGAATCTTTCCTTGCCTGACCATGAAAACACATTTTTCTGGGTTCAAGCAGACTTGATATTCTCTGCATTTGTCAAAGATTTGTCTGAGTTCTGGTATATGTGTCTGTCTAATGTTGGAATGAGCACAGAGGTCATCAAGATAGACTTCTAAGTTCTTCCTCAGGAACTCTTTAAATACATGGCACATCAGTCTCTGAAAGGTTGCAGGAGCATTGGTAAGCCCAAATGGCATTACTCTAAAAGCAAAAATGCCCCACTCTGTGGCAAAAGCCGTCTTGTGCTGATCTTCTGGTGCAATGGCTACCTGATTGTAGCCCAAAAATCCATCAAGGAAGCTGTACACTTCCTTGCCTGCTACTCTTTCTAAGAGATGTTCAGTGATAGGAAGCGGATAGTTATCTCTAATAGTGGCTGCATTAACCTTCTTCAAGTTAATGCATACACGTAGCTTTCCATTCTTCTTGGGCACCACTACAATGGGGGATACCCACTCAGTGTGCTCAATTTCATAGATGAATCCAGCTTCTACCAGATGATCTATCTCTTCTTTGATCTTGGCCGCATAATTATCATTATATGTGTATGGCTTTTGCTTAGAGGGTTTTGCGTCTAAGGTCATGGGAATTGTGTGTGAGCATATGTCTGGATCAACACCCTTCAAATCCTTGTAACTCCAAGCGAATACATCTCTGTATTCTCTTAGCAAGGCTATTAAAGCATGCTCTTCTTCCTCTGTTAGGTCATGGCCTATGTACGTGCATCTCTCCTCTCCTTCTTCTAGGGCCACTACTATTTTCTTGCTGGTTTCTTTGTTATCATAGGCTTCCCCTGATTGTGCCTCTCGTTTAGGCATTCTTATCATGACTCTCCTGTCATCTATCTCATACATTTTAAAGTTTTCAGGGACCTCAAACAAGGATTCTTCCTTTTCTGGTGTGACTTCTCTCTTCTTTCTTTTCTTTCCTTCTTCCTTCGGGGTCACATGTGTGGCTAGCCTTACATCATTTGTTAGCTCTCCATGCCTCTGGGGTTGAAATTCTACTTCATAGAAGTATTCTTCATCTGATGCAAAAGGTGGGTCCATAATGATTGACTCTAGATCGGAGTCACTTGCATCCTCAAATGCATCAGGGCTAGGTTCACACTCTTCTAACACTGCATCTCCCATGATTGGCTCTATGGAGAAAACTGAAATGTCATAGCCATCCTCATCATAGTGGGGTGTCCATTGTTCTTCATTGATGGCTACATCCATGGTTGCTAGGATTTCTGCCCAGCCGTGGGGTTCAAATTCTTCATCAGGAAATACTACAAGTGCATAGGCTGGGTCTTGAATGGATCTATGTGTTTCTTTTGCACCTATCTCTCTAGCTTTTTCTCTCTTCTCCTCTTCTACTGCTACTTTACACATCCATAAGTGGGTGTCTTCATGCATCCATGAGGATCCTGATTCTATGGAATGCATCAATTCTGTGTCATCTTTGGCTCTATGGATGGGGTTCCATTGGATAGGAGGGACATCTCTATGAGAGTAATCTTTGAGGTTAACCTTGGTCGTGACACCTAGGTGTTGCAAATACAAGGAATTGGTTCCCCAATCCTGGACCACTTGCAACTGTCGCATAAATGGTCTTCCCAAAATCATCTCATAGGCTTGATTTTTTCTAAAATCACAAATAGCAAACGTGTGCTCAAACTCTACACCACATGTAGTGAGAGTTATTCCTTCCAGCAGTCCTAAACGTCTTTCTATATGGCCATCGGCCATTTGCAAGTTCATCCTCGTGGGCTTGAGTGCTGGCTTGCCCCACCGCTTCCATAGGGAAGTGGTAGCAATAGCAACTCCTGCACCTGAGTCTAGAATTGCCTTGGTTGTGTACCCCTGATGGGTAATGGGAAGATAGGTGTTTCCTTCTTCACCTTCACTCATATCTCCAATCTTGTCTAGAGGGATTTCTAGCATTGTCCTCTGAGAACCTACCTAGGAACGAGGTTTTGATATCTCTGGTACTTGTTTGGCTACATGTTTCCATAACTCTGGCCTAACTTTGAGTAGCTCTTCTAAAGTGAGGTTGAACTGCACTTTAGTGTTTTTCATTACTTCCGTATTCCTAGGTATGACTGAGTCTTTGTTTCTTACCATGACTGTGGGTGCTCTCATACCAGTAGACTTGGCTTCCCATGGGCCTGTGAAGTGGGGTAATTCGTGTAAAGAATTAGACTCAAAATCTAATCTCTCTTGAGACTGGGTGCTCTCCTGCTCTCCATAAATGGATGGAATATCTTGTGGGAATTGATCCTGCGTGTCATCCACAAGTTCAATGGGAGGAGGAACTTCACTTTCTTTAGCCCATTTGTCTTCTTGAATCTCTCGTAAGAATTCTGGAGTGAACCTATTCATAGAAGAGGAGGTGTCTGGTCTAGTGGAATTGGGCACATAAGCTTCCTGTGGGGGATGGCTTATGTTTTTGCTTGCCTCATCTCTCTCTTGATTTTTTTCTTCCTTGGCAGATCTTGCAATTATACTCTCTAACTTCTCTAGGAGTCCATCCAAGTGCAATTGTGTCTTAGCTGAGCCTGAGTAGTTGAAAAGGCGACTGGCTTCAAACATGGTCTGAGCCAATGCGACCATTTTTGCACATAGCTTGGTTCTCTCTATCTCAAGGTCAGCTCTAGGGTAGCACTTGTCATGATCCATCACATTTGGCCCTTCTTGGATTCTGGCCTGATATGCCTTAAGCATCATGTCTATGTCTTCAGGAGTGGGGTCAGCTAACACTGACCCTACTCTAGGGGGTGGTGGGATGGTCTGAGGTAGGTGGACAGACGGTGGGTTAGATGGTGATGGAAGTGAGGGTGGTGGTGGTATGTGAGAGTTTGTTTGAGAGGTGAGTTCAACAAATTTGGCTTTTGTTTCTCTGATGCTTTCTTCTAACTCGCTCATCTTTTTAGACCATTTTCTTTTCATTCTTTCTCGACTATCCCTCCAGGCTCTCGACCGTTTCTTGGCTATGCTCTCAGTTTCACTAACCTCTGCACTCTTCTCTTGACCTATTCCTGGGTTCTGTTGCAAAGCCTGGGCTCTAGTGACTACCTGTACTGGTGCAGTGGACGTCACACTTCCTGTAGAGTCTACTACTAACCCAATAACGTTAATTGGAGTTATTTTTTGGCATATTATTGGGATTCTTAGGGCAATCTTGTAAGAGATGCTCCTTCCCGCAGTCTTGACAAAAGCCTTGAATCGTCACTGACTGGGGTTGTGTAGGTGGAGGTAAGGGGCAATCACGAATGAGGTGATCTCCCTGACATCTGTAACATGGTCCTCTAGGGAATGGGGGTCTTACCTGCCTAGGCTGGGGCCTAGAGTTAGGGTTTGTGTACATTACATTTGTGTACTCTGGCTCCCAACTAGGTTGGCCTGGTTCTTCACTGTAGTAGGACTCACCATGTTCAGGAGATTGCATGTAGTAAGCCTGGGGACTATCAATATGTGTAGAATCAAAGCTATGGTCACTAGGATCACTTTTTGAAAGCAGTGGTGTTACTGGCACTATAGCTCTATTCAAATTTTCCTCAGCTGCTGCATACTTTATAAGAATCACATTAGCTGGGTTTGGAGGTTGTTGAGCTAACACAGGTTGTGGTCTTTGTTGGTTTTGGTAGGGTTGTTGATAGGGTTGCTGCGGTCTACCATATTGTTGTGGGGGGTACTGGTTCTGGTATCTTCCCTGTTGTGGATAGGGCAGAGGGTAGGTTTGTCTAACTGTTTGCTTATTGTACGGGCAATCTTGTGCTGTGTGATTTGTGTATCTCCGTTCTATGGTCCAATATTGGCTGCTAGGATTCACTTGGGGTTGAGACATGATGGGACATGCGTTCGCCATATGGTGACCACCGCAAGTATAGCACCTCTTTATTGGGGCAAATCTAGGAATTTGTTTACTAGAGACACCTAATTTTTGAGCTACTTTCTCCGCAAGTTCCTCAATTGATGTGGATTGCGAGGAAGAGAGGCTAGAAGCGCTATCTGAATCTTTGTAGATTTTGGAAAGCTCTAACTCCTCCCCTAAGTTATCCTCAATGTCGATGCACATGCGTACACACTCTTCTATGGTCCTAGGGTCCTTCAAGTACACATAGGATCGCAACTTTGTACTTAGCAATCCATCCAAGAATAAAGCCACTTGTTTGGCAGATGTGGGTAACTCAGGAATAGGGCATCTCTCAAGATACTGCCTAAATCTTCTTCCTGCAAGTCTCACAGTCTCTTGAGGGGTCTGCTTGAAGCTGTATATCAATGAGGAAGTATTATGCCTTATGCCACTTTTAGAGAATTCGATGATGAAAGCCTCTAAGAGTTGGTCTATGCTCCTGAACTGTCTCTCGTTCAGTGGTTGAAACCACGTAAGGGTTGTGTTCCTAAGTGTTAGACCAAAGGCATTATATTGCGTGAATAGGTTCTCAACTTGTTCAGCTCTCAAGACTTGCCTAAACTCGGCCACATGATCATATGGGTCTCCTGTGCCATCGAAGTAATTCTTCATGGGCTTAACTAACTGAGTCGGTCTCAAAATCCTGGTGTGTTCCCTAGGCCTTGGCAGAGGGAAGTCATCCGTATTCCTTTGATTCCTTGGGGCTCTAAATCCTTCAGGTTCCACTCTATTTGTTTCCGTTCTCGTTCTGTCTCTTCCCACTGGGTTGGCAAAGCTTACCTCCGGCCTATCTCTATGTCTGTCTCTTTGAATTCCATGAGCGTGGGAGGTTCCAACTCCTGGGTGACCAAAGGACACATTCGATCTTGGTTGGGGGAAAATAAATTCACCTTTCCAAGTGTAAGCATGCCTATCATTTTCTGTCCTCTCTGAAGAGTGATCTAAGTAGGTCACTCTACCTGGCATATCAGGATCTTTGAACTCATATATCATGATTGTTCCTACCTCACTCGGCTGATTAGGTCTATATCTCCAAAAGGCTTCATCAGTCTCTCGGTTCAGGAGTAGATCTATGCTCTTATTATCTTGGGGAATCCACTCTGGTGTGATAATCCTAGTGAGAACAAATTTGCCTCGGGGGGTTCTAGGTTCTTCGCCCATGTTTCCTTGCTCTCAGTCACCTAAGTCCGTTTCAGGGATCACATTCTCGAATTCATCTGTCCTATCTGGATGACTGGTGACTACATATATTGTCCCTTCTTTGTCCAAGTATGCTCCATTTTCTAACTTGACAGCTAGGCGCTCTAGTCCAATGGATTGGTCAGGGTTTTTAATCTGGACCACGGATCTTCCTAGGCCGTCCTCATAGATGCTAGCACCTAATCGGTTGGTCCTATGGTATTCGAGTTGCGTCTTGTAAGGGCCTTCCACCCTATGTAAATATGGCACTCCGGAGCTTCCTGTAGGTCTCTCCACACCGTGGGACATCTCAGAATCGCTCGTTTCAGAGCTAGGGTAGTACGAATGATGGCTCAACTGCTGGGCCCAAGACCTAGCAGTATGATTGACACTAGCCTCTGAAGATCTAAGACTTTGTCTATCTCTCCCTAGGTGTCGTCCTGATCTAAGGTTCATAAGCCCAATTGAATAATCCCAAATTTTCCCAAGTACACTTTGCGTTGCTTAGATCTTTTATATTAGTCACTTGTTCATTTTTAATTGCTCTTAGGGTGTCACTTCTTGTCCAATTAATCTTCGTCGTAAGGAACACTTAAGTTTTTATCGTACTTTGAGTGTGTTCGCTCAATTTAACTTCTTTTCCTTAAGTGGTTTCGCAATTGTAATCTCCTAGCACTTGCACCTGAGTGATTAGAGTTCTTGGACTTGGTTGTTCTTAACGTGCTCCTATTTAATCAAAACCTCTATCCGTACTTAGCGTATGCTAGGGACTGACAGAGGGTGTTGAGAATTTCCAACCTTAAGTTCTTCCCTTGGTTGCCCTTGTACGCCCAGGAAGCGTGTTCCCAAGCTCGCACTTACTCTTGCTTCGAGTACCCTTCGATGCTCTCAAAGAACCTAAAAAAAATCCACAATTAGCTCAAGAATTGAATTCAGTTGACAGACATATCATTTTCATGCATGTAATTCACAGACCCAATTGCCTTTTGCCTCTATGGAAATCAATCCCAAGGAACCCTCAATTTTTCCTACCCAGGGATATGGTCAACTTCAAATTATCCTATCTAATAATCCTGACATTAATTCTACCGTAACCAGTGGAAGTTTTGGTTGTATTCCCCACGAGCTTTCCAACAAAACAGAAATCACCGCAATCAGATTTCGTATGAGGAAGTTATGTCCACTCAGGGTTTCGGTGCTAAAACAGGATTTAGAACAGGTTAACAGGCAAACAGGGCTTCTCAAAATACTTTGTGTAATGGCCTCACGATGCAAGGATGAGCCCTAGTATTTGTCCAACAATTTGTCAAAAATAGACCACTCTTTTTTGCCCTAAAATATTAGCCAAATTTTCCCGTCTATCACGTTCGCAAGCTCTCTCAGTCGCGATTGATAGGTCAATCACGATCGATGTGTCGATCGCGATTGACAGGTTCGTCGTGGCTGTCAGTCGCGATTGATGGGTCAATCGCGATTGACATGTGGCCCAAATTTTCAATCGGTTGTGGTCAAAGGGTCGTTGACTCTGTCAGTCGCCATTGATGGGACGATCGCGATTGACAGGTCCTTCGCGAGGGTCTGTCCATCATGGTCAATCAATCGTTGACTATGTCGATCACGATTGACAGGGCCGTCGGGGGCTGTTAGTCGCGATTGACTGGTCCATCATGATTGATGGCTCGATTGCGATTGACACGTGTCACACGTATGATCTGTCAATCGTGGTCAATCGGTCGTTGACTGTGTCGGTCGCGATTGACAGAGCCGTCGGCAGGTGTCCATCGTGGTTTGTTGATCGCGATTGATAGAGCGATCGCGATTGATAGAAATCTGAGGAATTTCAAAAATTTAAACACATTTTTGGGAAGCTCTAGGCCTGTAGATCATGGTTATGGACTTTGTTTAGCAAATAGAGCATTTTTTCTGTCGGTCGCGATTGACAGAGGTCAACGCCTCGGGACCTGCACAGTCAAATTTTTACCTGCTGGAGCTGGTGCAGCTGCTAGGGATGCTGATTCCTGCAGAAAATCTCAAAAAACACAGACAATCACAAGCATACAAACGCTCTCTCGCTCTCTCTCACAAGTGAAATGAGGGGAATGGTATGGGTGGAGTGATATGACCAAAAACTCAAATTTTTTGCGATGATGGAGATGGATGTGGGAGATGGTGAGGATGATGATGGTGATGAGAAAAACAAAAGAAAATAGATAAAAGTGAAGAAAATACCTATGACTCCAATGCGTCAACTCTACGTCTTACCATCACACGCTCGTCCTCAAAGCTCGATCCCCAGCAACGGCACCAAAATTTGGTGTAGCTCAGTGATGAGTAGCACCTCCTTTAATGTCAATCCGGGAAGACGAGAGGATGGTATGATGACCGTGAGCAAGTGAAGGCACAAGTGCATGAGTGAGAAGCACACAAACATGCACACACATACACACACACGCACACACAAGGCAAGACAACGAGTGAGAAGCAATGGAGTTCTTAGATTACTTTCAAAAAGCTCCTATAAGTTCAAATCAATTACAAGCTAACCTCAAAAATGAGCTCTCTAGCTCTTTTTATAGTTTTTGACTAGGTTTTGGCCTTGTCCAGACCTAGTGTCCGGCCTGGTTAAAAATTAGGTTCTCTACCCTATTTGGAGGTTCAAACGAAGTCTAAAAAATGTGAAAACTGACAGGTAGATACTTCTAAAGCTCCTCAAGCTCAAGGACTCCTTGGCTTGCACAAAATGGAGCTACAAAAATAAGAAATGGTATTTACAATGATTGTTAGTGATGAAAATCACTATTTTTGTAGGGATTTCTTCTAACATTTTGACATACATTTCCTGGAGCTCCCTACTTGCTCCTTCTTCTTGTGTGCCCAACTCTATGATGCCTGAAAAATTGAAATGGCCTACTTGCCAGATCTTCTTTGACTACTGTGTCTGCCTGTGCTTTCTCTTCGTTCCGACTCCCTTCGTAGGCTTCCTTGTCTTGCAACTCCTTCGGTTCCTTGACTACTGCCAACAGTCTATGATCCGCAAAGAAAATTAACTCATAGGCCACCAGTCTTGCATTAAGATTCGAAGGCATTTTTGCAAAAAATTCTGAATCTAATTCAAAAAAGCTTGTGAAAAATGCCTCTTCAAAGGTTTGCATGTAAGTACTTGGCAAAAACATTAGCTTTCAGTATATATCCATAAGCGTTAATTGGCTAGGTATAGTTGATAGATAAAAAATGAGGGCATCTGATCCCTGATTTATACCGATGAAGTTCAAAAAAGTGCATTGGGCATGCCGGAACACCTTGATGACCGTAAATAACATACTCAAAATCTTATTAGTCATTCTGACAGCTAAATCTGGTACGGTTGCATATCGATCAATCCAAAATTCCATGGTTTTAACCATGTATTCTTCGATCGATAGATAATCATGCGGTGGACTTGGCAGTAATGGATAGTTGAGCCATTGGTTATTTATGCTTCCTTGGCGCTGTCCTTCCCAAAATTGCATCCAGGAGTGTCTTTTGGGCACTGGGCAAAAAGATGGATTCACTTGAAGTATGTATGGTGATGATTCCCATTGTACCCGTAGCGTAGGGTTCTTCTCCAAAACTTTTCTCCTCCATATAGGATCCGCTTTGTCAAATTCCTCTTGTGTGTAGGTGAATGTTTGCATGCTAAATTGGAGGTTGTTGTTTGGCTCTTTATTGGTTGTGTTTCTTATGTACTGTCATGTTTGCTCTTTAAGTAATCCATATGGTACATTGAAGGGTCTCATTACATGTTCTAGATTTTTGCTTTCAATCCTTACTTCCTTCATGACCTTGATTACTTGATCTTCAAAATCTTCAGTAAGCTGGGACACTAGTAGTGCCCGCTCATGTCAGCTTAGTTCTGCAATATCTCGAGTGTATCTCTCAGAGTAGGTCTCTGTTGCCTCCCTTATCGGTGAATGATGTAAGGGGGGAGAAAGAGGACGTACCTCAGTCTCCTTAGTAGCTGCTGTGGAGTGTGGAACTACTGGTGTCCCCTTTGTTACCTTCTACACTAGTTGATCCTGTAATTGCTTGATCAATTCATCCTTTTCTTTGATTTCTTCTGTGGCTCTTCTTACTTCCTCTTTGTTCTTCAAGAGTTCTTCTCCTATGACCACAAGTTGATTAACATCTTCTTTGCATTGTACTATATATTGATTTTCTACCATTTTCCACTTCTTCCTGAGTGCATTAGTGTCCTCCATATATCGTTTCTCCCATTCTGCTATGATAACCTGCTCTTTCTTTAGCTAATCTTCATACGCCGCTATCCATTCTTCCAATGGTTTTGTGTCTTTCTCTTTCACTTCAGGAGTTTCTATTGGTTGATTGCATAAGAGTGCTGTCATTAGCTCCTTGTTCCTGTTTCGGAGGTTATCTACTTCTTCCATATATACTTTAATTTGTGATTCAAGGATTTTGCTTCTAACATTCATTTGTGCTTTCTCGGCCTCGCTAGCTTCATATTTGCTCTATAGTTCTTTCAATTGTTCCTTTAGCTTCTGATTTTCCGTTTCTAGTGAGTTGCATTGATGCTTGGTTTCATGGACTTCTGCTTCTTTCTCTACTATTATGTTTTGTGCTTGACTCAATTAGGCAGATAGATTCTCACATATTTCTTGAAATTGATTGTTTTCTCGCATTGCTTTGTCATAATCAACATCAACCTCAAGCATTAGTTGTTGAGTGTCCATGACAGTCTGTATCATCTGTTGTACTACTGGCTTGAGCTGAGCGACGTCCACATTTAACCATGTCTTGGGAATACTTGGAACTTCCCCAGTTCATACATCCTTTCCTTGCTCCACGTGTATGGTCTCATTATGAGGTTACCTTATTTGTAGTTGTACTTCATGTTCTTTTCTTTCTTCTTCCTTATTAACAGTCTTTGTGGCACTCCCTTGAAATGTGACATCCATTGGAGAGGGTTCAGCCACTACCTTTATTGGTGTGAAGGGTTCTGATTCTTCAACTGTATTTACAACCCTTTCTTCCTTGGGGTTCTTGAATAGGATCTCTCTCGCTGGAAGAGTCTCTTGGATTTGAATATTAGATGCTTCATTCAATTTAATAACATGTATCCTTTCTTGGGACGCTTCCTTCCTTGTCATGTCTTTGCTGGAATTTATTGGCATTTGATCTGCCTTCATTCTTTCCATGTCTACATCCTTGTTCACTTGATTTAACTCCTCCCATTGTCCATCATCCTTGGAATCACTTCGAATGTCCACATTCAACATGGAGGTTTCCGGTTCTTCTTGTGCATTTGATGATGAGCTTGAGTTTATTAATCCCAATTCTCGGTATCTGTGGACTTTGGTCAACCTCTTTCTTTGTTCCGAGTCTGGGTGTGCTTGTTGGTAGTGGTGCCCTTGTACTGAGAGGTTTACCTATCCTTCGGTATACTGATGGGTAGCTTCCATTGCTCTTGTCAATTCTTCTTCTATAATGGGTGGATTTTCTTCAAGTTGCGTTCTTGGAAGTATGTGTGCCCTGTTTGTAGCTGGAACTTCTGCTTCTGCTTGCATCATTTCCCTTAGCCTCTTGGTACCTCTCATTCTAGGTTAGGAGCTTGTTTCTGCTTCCTCTACAATCTTTACTCCTTTCTTTTTCCTAGGGACTGTAGCAATCTTTGCATATTTGGCCATTGCTTCAGATGACAACATCTCTTTTAAATGCTCTCTAATGCCCAAGGCATGATATATCAATATAGTCAAGGCAACACTTCTATTTAAGAACTTCTTGTGATTCCACTGCTTCTTTGCCTCGAACAGCCGTTCTTGAATGTATGGAGTCATATTTACTTGATTCCCGATTTGTTTTATAGCATGTGACAACACTTGTACAATGATCTTTTGTGTGTGTGTGTGTGTGTGAAGCTTGGAATGTGTGTGTAGGATTGATGTCTACCCCTCCCCATCACTTTTGAACTGCTGTAGTGTGTGTGTGAGCAAGTAGGAGTTGTGGAGTGAGTGAAGGTGTTTCCCACCATTCACTATTTTGGCCATAACTTGAAGAACTGTTGTCAGATTCAAGTGAAAATATCACCAATACATGCGTCTCCTCAAGAGCTTCAAAATGAACCTCCTATTGGCCATATTCAGAGTCTGGAGCTGGGAGAAACATTGGAATTTGTATTTACTACTGTAAGTGGTATCACGACAGACACTTTCAGAGATTAAGTGAGTTAGAGAGCTAATTTAGTCTTTTCTCTTGCATTTTAGCTGAACCACTTCAATTTCCATCATGTGCGCAAATGTCCTCATACACTTGGTTCGATAGGTTCTTCGGATTGATAATTAAGTGTGTGTCAATCCACCACTATACGTACTTGTGTGGCAAATGAGATTTAGTTCTTGGAAGTACGTGTGCCGTCTTTGTAGCTGGAACTTCTGCTTCTGCTTGCATCATTTCCTAGGGACTTCTGCTTCTGCTTCTGCTTCCTCCACAATCTTTACTCTTTTCTTTTTCCTAGGGAGTGTAGCAATCTTTGCATATTTGACCATTGCTTTAGATGACGGCATCTCTTTTAAATGCTCGCTAATGCCCAAGGCAAGGCAACACTTCCATTTAAGAACTTCTTGTGATTCCACTGCTTCTTTGCCTCGAACAACCATTCTTGAATGTATGGAGTCATATTTACTTGATTCTTGATTTGTTTTATAGCATGCGACAACACTTGTACAATGATCTTTTGTGGAGCCATGTACCTGTGCATGTTGGGAAAGCAAAAGTGTTGATGGATGAGTCTTACTTCTTCCTCTATATCGATGCGATTGATGTCAGTGAATGTTCAGGTCTTTGCTCCTAGACTCTCCTCTTTCAATATCGTATTCCCATCCTTCTCCCATCCAAAAGCTTCCTTGATTAGGTCATATGTAAATTGGATAATGACCCACTCGCCTACTGCATCCAGGACTCTAGCTTCAGGCACCAATGGATTGTGCAAAGCGGACTGCAAGGTGTTCATGACTTGCATACATCGTTGAAAGTCAGGTTTGTATATTGGTAATTCAAAGTATTTGTGAATGCCTGCTTTCTTCATAATGTCTATTGTCGATGGCAGTTCATGCACCAATTTAAAGTCTTGGGACATCACAGGAAACTGATGATCTGTATCCATAATTATGATGGTCACTAGGAACAAGTAATCCCCTGCTGGTTGATCTTCTCTAAACCAATGACCTTTTGCTTTAGTCACACTTTGCAGAGGGAATTCCAACACCTCCTCTTGAATGGTAGCTTCAGAATCCTCGGAAGCCATTTGCACTCGGATGAAAAGAGCATTAGCTTCCTTTAAAAGACATGTCTGTGGTGAGGTGTGTTGTAGTGAAATTTCGTTCGTTGCGTCACTCCGTTCCCCTTACTTGCATAAGTAAGATCTCTTACCATATATTTTTTGATTTTTATTCCTGAAAGAAAACAAGAATTAGCATAGCCGAAGCATTTATGTTTGTACATAGGAGGTCCATTCCTATGGAAGTAGAATCTATGACCTATTCCCAAGTGGGGAATGTGCACCACTAATTTTGTTATGTACATCATGTGCCGAATGCGTGGCCTCGTAATGTGGCCCTGTCATGCATACTTTAGGTGCATTTGATGCTTCATGTGTGCAATTGGAAGCTTTTTGGTTCTGTTGTTCCGGTTCCTGCTGTCTCTTGGGTCTCCATATCCATTTTGTGGTTGAAGTGTAAGGCCTCGTCCTCTCTACGTTTTGTCGAGTTCTCGGTGTAGTCTCTTTCTCTTTTGAAGGCTAGGCATCTATCAACATATTGATTGAATCTTCGGACAGCTGTTTTCATAGTTTCATTTGGGTTCTGTTTGAAGCTATGGATTAATGATGAAAAAATATGTTTAATCCCTCTCTTAGTGAATTCCCCTATGAATTCTTAAAAGAATTGCTCAATATCTCCAAATTGATTGAGATCTAATGGTTGGAACCAAGTCAAGGCCATTCCTGTGAGAGTGAGTCCAAAGGACTCATATTGCACAAAGAAATCATCCACTTGTTTCGCTCTTAGAACTTGTTTAAATTCAGCTATGTGGTCATAAGGTTCTCTTGTGCCATCATAGTGATTTCTCATGCACTTGGCCACTTGAATCGGTCTCAATCTTCTTATGGGTTCAGGTGGTCTAGGCATTATAGGGATTGCTGGTCTCATTGGGGTTATTCTAGGCTGCACTCCTAGTGGTGGTCTTGGTCTCACTGGTGGTCGATCTTGGTTGCCTAATCTAGAATGTGTTTGATTGTGTGCTTGCATTCCTGGCATTGTACATGGGTTTGGTTTGGAACACTTCGATGGCTCGTTTGTCCTGACATTGTGTGTTGTGACTCCTGTTTTGTCCCAAAGGGGTTTTGGGAGGTGGTTGCCTGCTCTCGCTGAGGGAATACCAACAACCCCATATACTTTAATCGAGCCCTATCTATGGCATCAACAAGCTAATACCTTCTTTGGTTCTTGTCTAGGTAGGTGATTCTAGACTCGTCTTCAGGATCTTTTAACTCATAAAAGGTCATTGGACTTTCCTCTTGTCCATGTGTCGGTGAGTCAGTTTCTAACAGCAAGTCTGAACCATGGATCAAGTAGACCTCCAGTAAGTAATCATCTTGAGGTATCAAATCCCCTCTCAAGACTCGAGTTACTACTGATTTGCCTCTAGGAGTGGTTACCGATTCTTCAGGGTCCGGTATTCCTAAATTTCCTTGTTCTTCTAACCCTTCTCTCTCATTGATCAGATCTGGGTATTCCGTCACTACATAGATGTGACCCAACTTATCCATGTATGCTCCTCCTTCATACTTGACTGCTGGTCTAGGCACTATTGTAGAATCCGTGGAAGTTACCATCTAGGCTACTGATCTATTTAAACCATCTAGGTAGATGGGAATCTCTTGGGAATTAGTGGACACATATTGCAGAGAGGTACAGTATTCCCCCTCCACCGTGGACATGAAGTTTCTCCTAGGAATAGGACCTTGCATGTCTTCTAAAGCCATTAGTATCTCCTCTTCTGAGTCACTAGAGGTGTCAGAATATACAGAGTGGTGACTTGCCTGAGTACCACTTCCTACTGATGAAATAACACTTCTCAGACTACTTAGCACCTGTCCTGATCTCAAGTTCATTCACCCTCCTGTGGCTATTTTGGCTCCTCACTATCCCCTAATTGACTTCTCAATTGCCTCAAATTTTGCCCTTAAAAGGACTCAAAATATTCTGGGCGATACCACTCTGTTGGTGCATGTCAATCATCAATTGAAGGATTATGAAGAAATGAAGTCAAGAGATTAAGAAGATAACAAATTCAGAAGTTTGAAGGAAGGACATACTCAGAAATTCAAAGCTATGTACACATATGTACATTAGTTCAGATATAGCTGACTCACACTTATGATTAGTCATAAGTTTGTATATACTTGCCTATAAATAGTTTGAAAGAGTCGGGACATAAGAGAGAGAGACATAGAGAAGAAAGTAGAGATGAGTTAGGAGATGTACATTGTACAAAACATCCATCAGGTGTATGAAGAAAATAGATAAGTGAAAAGTTCAGAAATGGCGCGTCGATCTTCTCTGTCATTCTCCTTCTGTGTTTAATCTTTTGAGAAATCCTTTTGCACGTATCTAAGTCAATAGCTAATCTATCTATGACTAAGATTTGAGAGGCTAATTGCAATCAGGCTGAGAGAATTTAGTTTAGGAACATTCATATGTGAAGATGTTCTGAGAGTCGAAAAATTGGCGCAGATTTCATGTTCAGAGAAATGAACATTGCTCAGTGCACAGTGTAAAGTTTTACACAAGTGAGGGCTCAAAATCTAAGTTGGAAGGTAAGCCATCTATGGCTAAAAGATCTTGATCAAACGGGTTCGACATTGGGAGAACTATAACTAAGAAGTTGCAGGTGTCAAAGTCGCCATTGCAGAGAAGGTGTTTCAGACATAGGTAAAGTGTTTCACACATTTCTCAATGTGTACTCAATCATTTTGAGAAATTTAACTTGGAAAAGTTGCGCAACCTTAAGGCGAAGTATTGTGCAAAGTTTTATTATAAACTTTACAGGATTGATTAATCAATGAGTGATTAATCTGCAGCAGACTTTCCAGAAATTTCAGTTTTCAACAGTTAGCCAAAATTCTGATAATTTGGTGATTGTTTTCTAAAATTAAGTGGATTCTGAAGTTGTTCTTAATATAGAGGAGTTCTAAGTTCAAGTACAACTTGTTCTTTTGGAGATTAACACTCTCCATCAGTGGTATCAGAGCAGGATATGTCAAAATTGAAGTGAAGAAGACTCCGACTACTGCAGAAACACAAATCTTTACATCTTGAAGGTGCAAAGGGATAAAGGTTGAAGAAAACTTGAAGATAGACACATTAAAGCTGTCAAAAGGATCAGAAGAAGTAGATTCAAAGTCAAGGTACATTTATTTCTCATAATGATTAAAGAATTGGCAATACAGGTAAAGAAACAATGGGAGATAGTCTCCAAATTGAGAAGTTGGATAGAGAGAACTATCCAGCTTGGTCTATGAGAATGGAAGCTCATCTGATGAGCAAAGATTTGATAGCATACATTACAGGTGAAGAAGAGAAGCCCAAGTTCAGAGATCCTAGTGTTCCAACTAGGGAAGAATTGTCAGATTTAAAGAATTGGATGAAGAAGGATGCTCAAGCAAGGAGCATAATCTACATGGCAGTCAATGACTATTTGCTTCCTCACATTAGAGGACTTGAAAGTGCAAGTGACATTTGGAACGCTTTGGAAGAGCATTTCCAAAACACAACCAAATCAAGGAAGGCTTCACTATGGGCAGAATTTACTACTTTCAAAAAGAAGGCCTCACAATCAATTTCTGATTATGTGACAAAGATGAAGGACATTGCAGATTCTCTAGGTGCAGTGGATGAAGATATTGAAGAAGATAAATTGGTAAGACAAATTCTCACAGGGCTAAGAGGAGATGAGAAGTGGAAGCCTTTTATTTTGTCTACAGAACTTTCACTAGATCACTTCACTCCTGATTTGAATCAATTGTTAGGTCATATGCTAACTTTTGAGAATGATGTCAAAGGAGATGTTGATAAGAGTGCAGGTCATGCAATGTACTCTAAAGACAAGAAGAAAGCTAACAAAGGAAAGCAGCAATCAGGTGAAGAAGAAGGTACTTCAAACCAAGCAAATTTCATAAGAGGAAAAGGAAATGGCAGAAGTAGAGGAAGAGGCAGAAACAACAAAGATAATGCAAGAGCTTGTTGGATATGTGGTAATACCAATCATCTATCTCATGATTGTTGGCACAATAATCAAAACAATGGTAATTATCAGAACTTTAATCAAAGAGCAAGAGGTGGTAGATTTCAGAGAGGAAACTTCAGAGGTAGAGGTGGTAGGAACTCTTTTGGAAGAGGTGGAGGAAGAAGCTTCCAAAATCAATCCTATAATAACACCTACTACAACTATGCATCAGATCAGAAGGAGGATTCGACTCTCATTATGAATGCAACATATGAAACCTCACATGAGGACATGAGAGTGTTCTACATTGATTCAGGATGTAGTAATCATTTAAGTGGAAATATTGCTTTGATGACTGATTTAGATCATAATGCAATTAATCATACAGTTTAGACAGGTGATAATACAAAGCATAAGGTAAAGTCAATTGGTTCAGTCAAAGCTAAAGATGGGAGCACTCTTCTGAGTAAGGTTCTTTATGTTCCCACAATTCCAAAGAATTTGATCAGTGTAGGTCAAATTGTGGAAAAAGGATATGAGGTAAGATTCACCAATGATGGAGTCTATGTTGAAGACCCTAGTCAAGGGTATAAACAGGTTGTTACAGGAAAGAAAGAAGGAAGGCTCTTCACATTGAAGGTACAAGGAAATGTTGGACATGCTATGTTCACATATGGAGAGCAGAAGGTGTCAGAATTGGATCTTTGGCACAAAAGGCTTGGACACTTCAATGAAAGAGGTATCAAAGACATGATTAATAATGATTCAGTGCTTGGGTTGCCTAACATTGCAGGTCAACACATGACATACAGATGTGAGGCATGTCAATTAGGTAAGGCTCATAAGCAATCCTATTCCAAGCATGGGTTTATGTATTCAGAAAGACTTGAGTTGGTACATACAGATGTGTGGGGTCCTTCAAAGGACTTTAGTATAAATGGTTCAAGATATTATGTCATATATGTTGATGATGCTACCAGATGGATTACAATTTATGTGATTAAAGAAAAATCAGAAGTGTTTAATACATTTAAACACTATCATGCATATGCAGAAAGGATTACAGGTCAAAAATTGAAGAGACTAAGGTCAGATGGAGGGGGAGAGTATTTTTCAAATGAATTCAATGATTACTTGTGGAATGCAGGTATAAAGAGAGAAGTTACTTGCAGGTACTCTCCTCAACAAAATGGTGTAGCAGAAAGGAGAAATAGGACTCTTGTTGAGTTTGCAAGGTCCATGATGAAAGAGAAGAATTTTCCAAATTATTTGTGGGCAGAGGCTGTAAATACAGCTACTTATTTGGTCAATAGATTGCCTTGTAAAGCCTTGCAAGGTATGACACCATATGAAGCTTGGTGGGGTAAGAAACCTACCTTGGATCATTGCAGAATATTTGGATGCTTGGCATATGCATATGTGCCATCCCAATTGAGGCATAAGTTGGAGCCTAAAGCAGAAAAGTATGTATTCATTGGTTATGATGATAAGCAAATGGGATATAGGTTGTGGAGTCCATCCACAAAGCAATTTCTTGTATCCAAGGATGTTACATTTGATGAGCAAGGTACTTGGTATGCAGGTAAATATAATATACATGCAGATGTTGAAGAAGTAGTGGATCAAAGGAAAGGTAAAGCAAAGATTCAATTACTTGATGAAAGTGAGAATAATGAAGTACAGGTTGAAGTTGAAGAGAGGCCAAGGTTTGATCCAGAATGTGATGAACCAGAGACTTCAAAAAGTGCAGAAGTTAGGAGGTCATCTAGGCACAAATGGCAACCTACAAGGTATAGCTATGACACTTCATTCTTGACTACTAAAGATTATGCTTATTTGGTAAAAGCAGATGAAGATCCATCTACATATGATGAAGCCAAAGGCAAGAGAAATTGGGAAGAAGCCATGCAAGAGGAGTATGATGCATTGATAGAGAATCAGACTTGGGATTTGGTTCCTAAACCAAATAGTCAGAAAATCATTGGTTGTAAGTGGGTTTATCAAACCAAAAGATTTGCAGATGGAAGTGTGTCTAGGTACAAAGATAGACTTGTTGTGAAAGGGTATGCACAGACATATGGAGTGGACTATGATGAAACCTATAGTGCTGTGGCAAAAATGACAACCATCAGAACTCTCATAGCAATTGCTGCTTGCAAAGGTTGGAAGTTATCTCAATTAGATGTTAAAAATGCTTTTTTGAATGGTTACATTTCAGATGAAGTTTACATGGAGCAACCAGATGGATTCAAAGATCAAGTGAATCCAAATTATGTGTGTAAGCTCAAGAGAGCTTTGTATGGACTAAAGCAGGCCCCAAGGGCATGGAATTATAGGCTTGTAAAATTCTTGAATGATCTTGGATTTCAAGCATCAAAGGCAGATAGTAGCTTGCTAGTCAAAGCAAGTGAAGATGGATTCATTTATGTTTGTATTTATGTTGATGACATAATACTTACAGGAACAAATGATAAAGGAATACAAATGATCAAGAAGCAGATGGAGAAAGAGTTCAAAATCAGTGATTTGGGGAACTTGTCATTCTTCTTGGGAATGGAGATTTTATATACTCAACATGGAGTATATGTGACCCAAGAAAGGTATCTTAAAGATTTGCTAACCAAGTTTAAAATGGAAGATTGCAGGGTTGCACCTAAACCATTGGAAGTGAACCATAAATTGTCTAGATTTGGAGGAGAAGAATTCAGAGACATGAAGCTCTATCAAAGTTTGGTTGGTAGCTTGATTTATGCTACATTAACAAGGCCTGATTTGTCATATGCAGTTGGTGTGCTTTCACAATTCATGCATTGTCCTAGAAAGGAACATTGGATTGGGGGACAAAGAGTACTTAGGTACATCAAGGGTACACTCAAAGAAGGGTTGTACTATGGATTTACTTCTGATACAAGAGTGAAGATATATAGTGATGCAGATTGGGCAGGTAATGTGGATGATAGAAGATCAACACATGGATATTTGTGCTGTGTAGGAGACAAATTGATTTCATGGTGTTCTAAGAAGCAACATACAGTTGCTTTGTCATCTACAGAAGCAGAATATAAAGGTATGGTGGAAGCTGCAAAGGAGGTAATATGGCTAAAGAAGCTTATGAAGGTTTTTGATGTGGTTCAAAGTAATCCTATTGTTTGTGGAGACAATATGAGTTCTCTATACTTGGCAGCTAATCCTGTGTTTCATGCTAGAACTAAGCATATTGAAATACAATATCATTTTCTTAGAGAGAAGGTCATTGATAAGGAGATTGAAGTCATACACACTCCTACAAAAGATCAACTTGCAGATATGATGACAAAAAGTCTAGATGGACCAAAGCTACAGAGATTTAAGGATATGGCAGGAATTAAGAAGATAGAGAAGAACCTCAATTAATGATTGAGGGGGAGCTGTTGGTGCATGTCAATCATCAATTGAAGGATTATGAAGAAATGAAGTCAAGAGATTAAGAAGATAACAAATTCAGAAGTTTGAAGGAAGGACATACTCAGAAATTCAAAGCTATGTACACATATGTACATTAGTTCAGATATAGCTGACTCACACTTATGATTAGTCATAAGTTTGTATATATTTGCCTATAAATAGTTTGAAAGAGTCGGGACATAAGAGAGAGAGACATAGAGAAGAAAGTAGAGATGAGTTAGGAGATGTACATTGTACAAAACATCCATCAGGTGTATGAAGAAAATAGATAAGTGAAAAGTTCAGAAATGGCGCGTCGATCTTCTCTGTCATTCTCCTTCTGTGTTTAATCTTTTGAGAAATCCTTTTGCACGTATCTAAGTCAATAGCTAATCTATCTATGACTAAGATTTGAGAGGCTAATTGCAATCAGGCTGAGAGAATTTAGTTTAGGAACATTCATATGTGAAGATGTTCTGAGAGTCGAAAAATTGGCGCAGATTTCATGTTCAGAGAAATGAACATTGCTCAGTGCACAGTGTAAAGTTTTACACAAGTGAGGGCTCAAAATCTAAGTTGGAAGGTAAGCCATCTATGGCTAAAAGATCTTGATCAAACGGGTTCGACATTGGGAGAACTATAGCTAAGAAGTTGCAGGTGTCAAAGTCGCCATTGCAGAGAAGGTGTTTCAGACATAGGTAAAGTGTTTCACACATTTCTCAATGTGTACTCAATCATTTTGAGAAATTTAACTTGGAAAAGTTGCGCAACCTTAAGGCAAAGTATTGTGCAAAGTTTTATTAAAAACTTTACAGGATTGATTAATCAATGAGTAATTAATTTGCAGCAGACTTTCCAGAAATTTCAGTTTTCAACAGTTAGCCAAAATTCTGATAATTTGGTGATTGTTTTCTAAAATTAAGTGGAGTCTGAAGTTGTTCTTGATATAGAGGAGTTCTAAGTTCAAGTACAACTTGTTCTTTTGGAGATTAACACTCTCCATCACACTCTAGCGATACTACACTAGGCGATACCACACTTGCGACGATATGATACTACCTGAAGGCATGATACGATACCACTATTTATCACGATACTATACTTGGACAGTTAACGATATGATACCAAATAATTCAGGATACGATACTGCTTTCCACACGATACGATACTGGTGCACTATGCGATACGATATCGGTGCAAGTCACGATACGATACCGCAAAACCGCACGATACGATGCTAAAATTCGTCACGATACGCTACCAAAAGATTCAATGATATGATACTGGGTACACGATACGATACTACTATCATGCGCGATACGATACCACTCGATTGTTGCGGATGTGTGGTATCCTTCTTCTGCTCTGATACCACTTGTTGGCGATTATCTTTCACTCTGTATCGTTGATGATGGTCATCATGGCAAGGCTTGAACCTTGTCAGGCCTGCAGAAATTGCTGCGCCGCCGAATAGAGAGCTAAGCTAGAGTGATATAGAACACCTCTGTAATCAACAGTAGCTTAGTAGGATTACCGTCGCTTAACTGTGTTAAACTGCGAGTTGAATTCCATCGGAACTTCACCGGACGTCATCGAAATTTTACCAAAATATCACCGAAATGAACTTTGATTCTGCTCGTGATTACTTCAAATGAGTTATGTGAAGTAAGGAAGTGATACGTGAACTTCCTTCACTGAATGAACTTCTTAAGGAAAACTTCACAGTTCTGGAGTGCCACTTTTCGGTTAGACTTTGTACTGTGTATACATATCCATTCCACCGGAAACTGTGATCAGCTTAAAGTAGAGACGTCTAGCTACAAGATGAGCTATCTCTCATACAAGGCTTCGAATTCTACTGCGAGATATACTTCGTTGTTCTACCAAAAAATTCGCTTTCTGAGAAAAACTATAACTGACTGAAAATGTGTTTACTGAGATATCTTTGACCGAGACATTTGTTTACTTAGAGAGTACCGAGAGACACGTTTAGTAACGAACTATAACTGTTAATGGTCAACAAACTTTCTACTGTAACACAAAAACTTCAGATTCTTCACATGCGAACAGAGCGTGCAAAATTCCACATGAACATGTGTTTTCTATTAGACAAGATGTGTACAAACAAGCTTGGCCTCTTCTTGCTCAAGCTGTAGAAACTCTCTTACACTGAGTAGTTTCTTATTACCATCCCTCTCAGATGAATACCTGACATTCCAGGTTTCCGTTATTCATCTGTACATACGCGATCTATGGTGTCTTCTGAGAACTTCTCACTCTCTCTTCACTCATGCACGATCTCTCATAATCCTCTTCTTCTCATCCTCACATCATCCCTCATCATCCGAGTCCTTCAATCCTTGGTGTATATATATATACACTTTTTCCTTCTGCGCTCTTCCCGCTCTCATTCTTTAATTCACGTTACGCGCGCATTATGCGCACACCGCTGTTTATTGCTCTGTTACTCGTACAATTCTTGATTCTAGTTAACGGACTGATTTTGCACGCTGTACAACTGAGGCTTTTGATTTTCTGAAGATTCCACTTCCCTTTTTTTTTTGTCTGTATGTCAAATTCGTGAGTGATTCCTCAACAGCTCCCCCTCAATCACTAATTTGACCTCTTCCGGTCTTTCATATATCTTTCTTTCTTTTATTCCTGCCATTTCTTTGAATCTGCTTGTCTTTGTTCCATCCAAGCTTTTTGTCAAGATATCTGCTATCTGATCTTTCGTAGGAGTGTAGACTATTTCTATCTCCTTCTCCATTACCTTTTCCCTCAGGAAGTGATACTGAATTTCTATGTGCTTTGTTCTTGCGTGAAACACCGGATTCGCTGCAAGATATAGAGAGCTCATATTGTCTCCATGTATACTTGGTATACCTTGATCAATACCCATGCTTTTGAGCAAGGTCTGCATCCATATTACTTCTTTCGCTGCTTCTACGTGTCCTTTGTATTCGGCTTCTGTTGACGATAAAGCTACTGTATGCTGTTTCTTTGAACACCAGCTTACCAGTTTATCTCCTAGGTATAGCATATACCCATGTGTCGATCTTCTGTCATCTTGACTTCCTGCCCAGTCTGAGTCACTGAATGCCCTCAGCTTTATATTTGATGTAAAAGGATAATATAATCCTTCCTTTACAATTCTTTTTATATATCTAAGAACTCTTTGTCCTGCAACCCAATGTTGATTTGTCGGACAATGCATAAACTGTGAAAGAACTCCCACCAGATAGCTGAGATCCGGTCGTGTTAGCGTAGCGTAAATTAAGCTTCCTACTAACGACTGATACTTCTTCATATCTTTGAACTCTGTTCCATCATATTTACTGAGTTTATGATTTACTTCAAGCGGTGTTGAAGCTTCTCTGCAATTCTCCGTATTAAACTTCTTCAGTAAGTTTAGGAGATACCCTTTTTGCGTAACATATACACCATGATCTGTATATGTGATTTCCATACCTAGAAAGTATGATAACTTTCCCAAGTCACTGATTTTGAATTCCCTTTCGAGCATTTTCTTTACCTCTATGATTCCTGCATCTGAGGTTCCTGTAATTATTATGTCGTCTACATAAATACAAATGTAGATCATTCCTTCTTCTGTTCTTTTGATGAGTAGACTTGCATCTGCCTTCGAACTTTGGTATCCAAGTTCATTGAGATACTTCACAAGTTTGTAGTTCCAAGCTCTTGGAGCTTGCTTCAGTCCATAAAGTGCTTTTCTTAGTCTGCACACATGTTCTGGGTATCTGGAATTTACGAAACCTTCTGGTTGTTCCATGTAGACTTCGTCTGATATATATCCATTCAAGAATGCATTCTTTATATCTAGTTGACTTAGCTTCCATCCTTTTGATGCTGCTATAGCAATCACTGTCCTTATGGTTGACATCTTTGCCACCGGACTAAACGTCTCGTCATAATCTATGCCATGCGTATGAACATAGCCCTTGATAACCAGTCTCGCTTTATGTCTGGCTATCCTTCCATCTGCAAGTTTCTTAACTTTGAAAACCCATTTATTTCCGATTACTTTCTTACCATTTGGTTTCGGAACAAGTTCCCATGTCTTGTTCTCTTTCAGTGCGCTGAATTCTTCTTCCATTGCTTCTTCCCATTGCTTCTTTCCTTTAGCTTCATCATAGCTCTGAGGTTCATCATCATCTTTGACCATATATGCATAATCTTTCTGAGTTATATACGATGTATCATACGAGTACCTTTCCGGTTGTCTTCTTACTCTGTTTGACCTCCTTAGCTCATATTCTTCGTGTGTATTTGAATACACGTCTTCATCTTCGTTTCTCATACCTGATCCGGTTTTGGACATACTAGCCTGCGTATAATCTTCATCTTTATTCACCTGCACGATTGATTTACCTTTCTCTTTTCTTTTTATCTGTTCTTCAAATTCTTCAGCTGTATGACTCTGATCTACATACCAGCTTTTCTGTTCATCAAATGTTACATCTCTGGAAAAAGTAAATTGTTTGGTTAGAGGACTCCATAACCTGTAACCCATCTGCTTTTCATCATATCCGACGAACACATATTTCTCTGCTTTCGGTTCAAGCTTATGTCTTAGTTGAGACGGTATATAAGCATAAGCAACTGATCCAAACACTTTACAGTGATCAAGTGTTGGCTTCTTTCCCCACCAGGCTTCATAAGGGGTCATTCCTTCTAACGTTGTACATGGTAATCTATTTACCAAGTATGTAGCTGTATTTACGGCTTCAACCCAAAGATAATCTGGACAATTCTTTTCTTTTACCATAGCTCGTGCAAACTCGACTAGAGTTCGGTTCCTTCTTTCTGCTACACCGTTTTGTTGTGGTGTATATCTGCAGGTTATTTCTCTCTTGATGCCTGCATTCCAAAGGTAATCATTGAAATCTCGGGAGAAGTATTCTCCCCCTCCATCAGACCTCAGTCTTTTAAGCTTTCGACCTGTGAGTCTTTCAGCATATGCATGAAAATGTCTGAAAGCTCCAAACAGTTCTGATTTCTCTTTTAAAACATAAAGAGTTATCCATCTTGTTGCATCATCAATGAAAAGGACATAATACCTTGATCCGCTAATAGATCCTTCCTTTGTCGGTCCCCATACATCTGTATGTATGAGTTCTAGCACACCATCATGTTTGAATCCTTTCTTCTGGAAAGGTAACCTGTGGGCTTTTCCCATCTGACAAGCTTCGCATTTGTGAATCATATGTTGGTTCTGTATGTTCGGTAATCGCAGTACAGACTGATTTGCTATCATAGCTTTGATTCCTTTTTCATTGAAATGACCTAATCTCTTGTGCCAGAGATCAAGGTTTGTAATCACCTTTTCATCATATGTGAGCAACGCTTGGCCAATGTTCCCTTGTACTCTTAAAGTAAAGAGTCTTCCTTCTTTCTTACCAGAGACGATCTGATTATATCCATTCTCGGGATCTTCTACAAATACTCCTTTGTTTGTAAATCTGACCTGAAAACCTTTCTCGACTATCTGTCCCACACTAATCAGATTTTTCGGTATTGTTGGAACATACAAAACATTGGTTAGCAAATCTGCTCCACTCTTACATTTCACCTTTCCAATTGAATGTACGGTGTGTCTTGTATTGTCACCTGTTTGAACAGTATGACTCGAACTTCCTTTTTCCAGTTTTGACATCAGTTCTATGTTTCCTGACAAGTGATTAGAACATCCAGAGTCAATGTAAAATACCTTTAGATCTTCGTTATCAGATGTGCTGATTGAGTTCATCATCAACAATATATGACTTTCATTCTGTGTGTCATTTGCGTAGTTGTTGTAGGTGGTGTTGTAGGATTGGCCCTTCCCCAACTTCTTGTTCCACCTCTACCGTAGCCTCCTCTTTGATTCTGTCTACCCTTTTGGAAGTTACCTTGATATCTTCCACTTCTGCCTTTGCTATTACTGTTCTGATTTTGATTTGATCCCTGTTGGTTGTGCCAACAGTCATGCGCCAGATGATTACTTAGTCCACAAATCCAGCAAGCTTTTTTGTTGGTATTTTGACTACTTCTTCCTCTTCCAAAACCTCTTGCTTTGCGGGTGCCTTTAGCTCTAGCATAATAAGCTTGAGCGCTCAACTCTTCTTCATCTTTTGGCTTACCTTTGTCTTTCTTCTTGTTCTTCATGTACATTGCAGAGCTTTGTTCTTTATCTCCATCTTCTTTCAGATCTTGCTCATATGTGAGCATCAAACCAAGCAACTGATTTAAATTTGGTACAAAGTGATTTAAAGAAAGTTCAGTTGAGAGTATGAAAGGTTTCCACCTTTCATCTCCTCTCAAACCTGTTAGCAGTTGCGCTATCAATCTGTGATTTTCGACATCTTCTTTTATGGATCCAAGACTGTCTCCTAGATCCTTCATTTTAGTGACATAGTCACTAATGCTTTGACTCGGCTTCTTTTTGAACGTTGTGAACTCGGACCATAAGCTAGCCTTTCTAGCTTTCGTAGTATTTTGGAAGTGGTCTTCCAATGCGCTCCATATGTCCTCCGCTTTCTCCGGACCTCTAATGTGCGGTAGTAGATGATCTGAAACAGTGTTGTAAATGTAGGCTCTTGCCGTTGCATCTTTCTTCTGCCACAGCTTCAAAGCTTCTAACTCTTCTTTTTCCGATTGGCTATCATCTTCGAAGGTAGGCTTCCTTTCTTCTCCGGTCACATACATCATTAAGTCCTTACTCATAAGTAAGGCTTCCATACGCATTACCCACGCGGGATAATTATCTCTGTCCAGCTTATCAATTTGGACATGATCTGCCATGATCTTCTTGCTTGCTTGCCTTTGAGAGTCTTTTGGCTCTGATGCCGCTCGTGGAGCTAACCGGCTCTGATACCAATTGTTGCGGATGTGTGGTATCCTTCTTCTGCTCTGATACCACTTGTTGGCGATTATCTTTCACTCTGATATCGCTGATGCTGGTCGTCACGACAAGGCTTGAACCTTGTCAGGCCTGCGGAAATTGCCGCGCCGCCGAATAGAGAGCTAAGCTAGAGTGATATAGAACACCTCTGTAATCAACAGTAGCTTAGCAGGATTACTTTCGCTTAACTGTGTTAAACTGCGAGTTGAACTCCACTGGAACTTCATCGGACTGTCACTGGGACGTCATCGAAATTTTACCGGAATATCACCGGAATGAACTTTGATTCTGCTCGTGATTACTTCAAATGAGTTATGTGAAGTAAGGAAGTGATACGTGAACTTCCTTCACTGAATGAACTTCTTAAGGAAAACTTCACAGTTCTGGAGTGCCACTTTCCGGTTAGACTTTGTACTGTGTATACATATCCATTCCACCAAAAACTGTGATCAGCTTAAAGTAGAGACGTCTAGCTACAAGATGAGCTATCTCTCATACAAGGTTTTGAATTCTACTGCGAGATATACTTCGTTGTTCTATCAAAAAATTTGCTTTCTGAGAAAAACTATAACTGACCGAAAATGCGTTTACTGAGATATCTTTGACCGAGACATTTGTTTACTTAGAGAGTACCGAGAGACACGTTTAGTAACGAACTGTAACTGTTAATGGTTAACAAACTTTCTACTGTAACACGAAAACTTCAGATTCATCACATGCGAACAGAGCGTGCAAACTTCCACATGAACATGTGTTTTCTATTAGACAAGATGTGTACAAACAAGCTTGGCCTCTTCTTGCTCAAGCTGTAGAAACTCTCTTACACTGAGTAGTTTCTTATTACCATCCCTCTCAGATGAATACCTGACATTCTAGGTTTCTGTTATTCATCTGTACATACGCGATCTATGGCGTCTTCTGAGAACTTCTCACTCTCTCTTCACTCATGCGCGATCTCTCATAATCCTCTTCTTCTCATCCTCACATCATCCCTCATCATCCGAGTCCTTCAATCCTTGGTGTATATATATATGTACACTTTTTCCTTCTGCGCTCTTCCAGCTCTCATTCTTTAATTCACGTTACGCGCGCATTATGCGCACACCGCTGTTTATTGCTCTGTTACTCGTACAATTCTTGATTCTAGTTAACAGACTGATTTCGCACACTGTACAACTGAGGCTTTTGATTTTCTAAAGATTTCGCTTCCCTTTTTTTTTGTCTGTATGTCAAATTCGTGAGTGATTCCTCAACATCGATCGACGATACGATACTGTGACCGAAACGATACGATACCAAGTGGACAGTGATACGATACCACTAGCAGATTGCGATCGTGATACCAACTTGACGATACGATACGTACCGGGATACTTCAAGTGGTATGCAATGATACGATACTTCGGTGAGTATCACGATACTAGAGAATTTTGGTATCGCGATACCAAAACTCAACTGATCACGATACTACAGCCAAAATCGCTTCAAACACAAAAATTTTTGCACCCCCAAGGTTCTCTCTCACGCCTCTTCACTCGTGACCTTCTGTCTCACTCAAAGAACCTCTCAATACTCTCTGTTCCACCCCGCAATACTGAATATGTCTTTAATCACGTTTAATTGCATTTTTACTGTGCTTTTAATGTTAAAATCGTAATGTAGCTTACCTTGGGGATATCTTGCTTAAGTCTTGACCTCACTAGGTAGCTTTGAGGGCTTGTATTGTGTGATAATGCTCAGGCGATACCGGTTGCTGTCTGCAAGCGATACCACTTTCTGACCAAGTGTCAAATGAACTGCAATTTTTGGTTTGCATAGTTTGTGATACCTAAAACCTATTCTACACTAATTTGGCAATTTTTTTGGAAATTTTCTTGGTGATTTCAACTTACTCCTACTCCACTTCTCTCCTTAACCTAAACCTAACTCCTCCTTCTCTCCTTCACTCCTAACCCTAAACCATTACACACACCTCATGGATGTGAAGTAACAAGTGCTCAAGTGTCTGACTACTTGCCACTGAACGAATTTACTCCTACAAGTATGATTCCTTCACTCCAGAGCTATAACCATCACGTAGGCACCTTGGTTGAGTGTGCTCACCGGCAATGGTGCCAAAAAGGTGTCTGCCTATGTCACGAGGTCTTAGGGACTTGTGCCAAAGAGACTAAATCTCATTTGCCACACAAGTACGTATAGTGGTGGATTGACACACGCTTAATTATCAATCCGAAGAACCTACCAAACCAAGTGTATGAGAACGTGTGCACACATGATGGAAAGTGAAGTGGTTCAGCTAAAATGCAAGAGAAAAGACTAAGCTACCTCTCTAACTCACTTAATCTTTGAAAGTGTATGCCACGATACCACTTATAACAGTAAATATAAATTTGAATGTTTCTCCTAGCTGTGAACTCCGAATATGGACAATAGTGGGTTCCTTTTGAAGCTCTCAACGAGATGCATCTATTGGTGGTATTTTCACTTGAATCTGACAACCGCTCTTCGAGTTATGGCCAAAATAGTGAATGGTAGGAAACACCTTCACTCACTCCACAACTCGTACTTGCTCACACACACACTACAACAGTTCAAAAGTGATGGGGAGGGGTAGACAACAGTCCTACACACACATTCCAAGCTCCACGCACACACAAAAGATTATAGAGAAGATGAAATCTGTAGGAAAGAAGCAAATTCGAAATTTTGAGCTCTCCTCTTCACAATGACAAAAGTGTTTACAAAGAGTCACAAAGTGACTTACATACATGTGCCCTAAAAAATGGTCCTTTCATACAAGTGACCGGCACTTTATTGGCTAATCTCTAATTTCCTACTTTTTTACCAGAAATATGTTACAAAGGGTTGGGTTTATGCATATAGAGGACTCCTCTAGTGTATTTACATAGCTTTTGAGGGAATTTCCTAGGATTTGAAGAAGAAAATTATGCCCATTAATTTGAAAATTTTGGGGCTCCTCTTTTGTGCCTATTTTCTCTGCAAAAAAAACCCTAACTCATCTCTTGTTTCCTTGACAATGGTATTTATATTCTTTAAGGAATCTTCTTTCTCTGCTTCCATTTCCTTCTCCAATTCCTTTATGGTTGATCCTTGAATCTGTCCTATCTTATAGGGGTATTTGGTAGGGAAAGATTCAAACTTCTCAGGAGAAATCTTTCAATATCAGTATTTGTGTCTGAAACACATTTTTCTTTAGTATTTTCTTTCACTTTATTAGAGCATTTTGCTACTACTGTGGAGACATTCTGTTCTTCTTGTATTTCAACTTTATAGATCACGATTGATCCTCTAGATTGACTCTAATATTCCTTGCTTTTGTGCAGAAGTCCTTTCTAATTTGCTCCCTTGATTTTTTTTTTAAAAAATTTTTTTTGCTTTTGGATTCCTTCTTTGGTCTTCTCATAATTGCCACCACAATGGTTCTTGTCTCAGGGGGGGTCCCTATAACTCCTTGAAGTAAGATATAAGTGCAGCTTCTTTCTTGATGAACACAACTTCAGTCTCTGCATCATTCATCATTTGATCATGAAGCTCTTCATAGTGTTCCATCTCTGCTTGAGTCCAATTTGTAGCTTTGTCTGAGAAATTCTCTAACATTTTTTGGTATTGAGCTTCATATGCAGCTAGCTGTCTTATCACCTCCGTGCATTAAACGTGAGTATAATTTCTCTGTACTTGTTTGAGGAGGATGTGGTTCTAGATCTGCTTGGACTTTCTTTCGCTCTTCCTTTATCTCTTCTTCAACAACTTCTATTACTTCTAGTTCTATTTTCCTAGGATCCGTTTTCTCTTTTTGATTGGTTGTGTCATTTCCATGGCTAATTCCTTCCTTTTTCTACCTCCTTCACTGATTGTTATTAGTTTTAGGGGACTCTTCCCTTTACTCATCAGTGCTCTGAATATTTTTGCTTCAAGAGCTAACTTTAACTGGTCATCCATTCCAAGAACCTAATAAATTATTTTGGTGAATAACTGAGCTCCATTCATAAATTTTTTTGTCCCCCAATGTTTAGCAGCTTCCCTCAATTGATCATGGATATAGGGTGTCATATCCACCTGTAATAAAGTAAGCATGTGATCTAGGGGTCCGACCGATTTAGACATATATGAAATCGAACACCGTTTGGTCATCCGTATGTATGACCAAAGATCTCGAGTTTAGACTTACTAGGAGGTCTTGTGCTCTTGTGAACAAGTGATCCACTTAGCTTAGTGGTTAACTCTCAAGGATGTGAAGGAGGAGGTCTTGGGTTCAACCCCCATGGGGAGCATGGGGAGAGTGTTTTGCCCAAAGAGCTCTAGAGCCTTCTAGAAGCATCCACTTGAGTTAACTCGAGTTAACTGGGACACTTGGTGCACATGTAGTTACATGACTGACACATGGCTGGCTAGTTAGTATCCACCTGCCCAAGAAGGCAGTCCCCTGGAGAGAGCTATATATAGAGGCATTTGGTTGGAAGGAGAGTCATCTCTCTAGCACGTGGTGGTCATAAGTGTCATTCTCTTGCATTGGTATCAGAGCTTAGGCAATCTTCTATGGTGATCCTGAGGACTCATCACCTTTCCCAAGGTTCTATGGAGAGCTTGAATAACTCATCACCTTCTTATCTTGGAAGAATTTTAGTGGCTTTTACTCTCATGCACGTGTAGCTTAGGATCATGGCACGAATCGTTCATTATCGTGTGCATTGAACGAGATGTATTTCTTACGATTATCTAGTATTTCTTCTTTGAAAAAAAAATATTGTTTTGCCAAATGCATTGATAGGAATTGAGCTCATGACTTCACTCTGACTGCTCATCGATGTAGCCAAGATTCCTATGATTTGATTGACTCGTAAATACACGAAGCATAATATATCATTGTATTGATTTAAGTAGTATAGGCCTCCATGGTTTCGGCATCACAGAGAGCTTTTCTTCTGTTTACTGAGTTTCAACACATATTAATTTGGCAGCATGCATCCTGTATGCAGAAGATTAAAAAAAAGTTCTTTCTCTCTACGCAACGTTGATGGGTTTGAGACCTATAGCATTCATATTCGAAGTCTCTCCTTCTATCCATTTTTGGGGTCCGAACTTATACGCACATGACTTCAGAGTGCTTCTTTAACCATTAAGCCCGGAGGGTGGAAATAGCATCAATTGCATTCTGCAAATTGTTTGGTAGAGAATTAGAACCCGCAACGTCGAGAAGAAAGGAGCTTTCATTTGTCCGCGAGTTCAGATGTGTTGATGGCTCAAACTTTTCCAAATGGTTTATCTTTAATTGCACGTAGCTTCTTTGTGAAGTTTAATAAAGAAAAATTAATTGTTCATGATGTCAGTTGAAGCTGGACTTGAACCCACGACCACGTGGTTAATGGCCATGCACTCTTCCGACTGAGCTAAGATGACTGGTTGAACCACGAACACTGGGCTTGACAATTGCACGTTCTACCCGACAGAGCTACTTCACCTGATTGAAGTATACTTATGAAGAACAAACACAAACTTTTTACAAAAGAAGGTTCAGGTTCTAACTGAGGAGAGGATGATGGCAAGTTTTTTATTGCATTCGGGACTCAAATCTCTTGTCCATGGACTCTGGTGGAAACAACAAGGAAAGCTCCTCTCTGCATCAAGTTCAAAAGAGGAATTTATTTCTTGAAAGCTTGAAGCATGGAGATTCATGGATAAAGAATGGCTCTTCTCGAGAATCAGAGGATGGACAAAGCTATGATCAAAGCTAAGTGTTTTCCAGTTTCTACTTGGCCTTAATGCTTGATTTATCTTGTTTTCATTTGTCTACATGTAATCCTAGATGCACATTGAAATAGACAAGATTTCAATCGATTAATTCTAGATTAGGATAATGAAACAATGCACTTCTCATTCCAAGCATTAGTTTGCATTAAGGAAAGACTTGATTTAAAAAAGGATCCTTGTGCATCAAAGAATTGTTGGTGCAAGGCAATCAACAATTGAAGTTTTGATGAAGTTTTGAAGTCAAGGATTGAAGAAAATATCAAGTCATGAAGCATGAAGAAAGTATATGTTCAGAGATTGAAGATATGTATACATATGTACATTAACTTAGAGTTAGCTCACTTATAATTTTGTATATTTATGAGCTTGTACATATTTGCCTATATATACAAGGAAAATGTTGCGGCAAATAGGAGAGAGCATGTGAATAGAGAAATTAGAAGTTTTATGAGTCAATAGACACTTTAGAAGTGAGTAAGATCTCTCTCATCACTCAGATGTAAAATTTTTCTAGAAATGAAGAAAAGTTGCACCCGATATTTTTGAGAGTTCTCCTTCTGTGTTGTATCTTTTGTAAAATTATTTTGTACAAGTCTAAGTCTATAGTTGATTGACCTCTGTACAAATTTTCAGCTTCTAATTGTGATCAGGCTGTGAGAATTGAGTGTAGGAACATCATTTATCAATATTTACTAAGTCTTTTGGAATGATTTAATTTGGAGAAGGTGCACAAACTATAGGCAACACCTTGTACAAAGTTTTATAAAAAACTTTACACATTTGATAAGTCAGTGAGTGAGTTATGTGTAGCAGACTTTCTGTGTAGTCACCTTCTTCACAGTTTGTTCAAAATTCTGATAATTGATCATTGATCCTCTAAATTGGTAAAGGTTTTTAGTTACTCTTGATATAGAGGTGCTCTAACTTGAAGAGTAGCTTGTTCTTTTGGAGATTAACACTCTCCATCAGTGGTAACAAAGCAGGAAGTATCAAAATTGAAGAAAGGAGGACCCCGACTGCTACAGTCATAAAGTATTCAACATTTGAAGATTCAAAAGGTGAAAGCTTGAGAGCAAAGCTTGCGAAGGAGGCCAGAAGATATCAAGGAAGACAAAAGGAACTTCATTCGAAGTAAAGGTAACCTTATTCCTCATAAAGCTTGAAGGATTTAATGCAAAGGTGAAGAAAGGATGGGAGATTCTCTTCAGATAGAGAAATTGGATAGAGAGAACTATCCAGCATGGTCAATGAGGATGGAATCTCATCTTATGAGCAAAGACTTGATAGGTTATATTACAGGTGAAGAAGAAAAGCCTTAGTTCAGAGATCCTAGTGTGCCAACTAGGGAGGAATTATCAGATTTGAAGACTTGGATGAAGAGAGATGCTCAAGCTAGGAGCACTATCTATATGGGAGTTAATGATTACTTGCTACCTCACAGTAGAGGTCTTGAAAGTGCAAGTGATATATGGAATGATTTGGAGGAGCATTTCCAAAACACCGCAAAGTCAAGGAAGGCATCCTTATGGGCAGAATTTACCACATTCAAGAAGAAGGCCTCTCAATCCATCTCAGATTATGTAAGAAGAATGAAGGACATTGTAGATGCATTAGGAGCAGTTGTTGAAGATATTGAGGAGGATAAATTGGTAAGGCAAACTCTTATAGGTTTGAGAGGTGATGAAAAATGGAAGCCATTCATTTTGTCTACTGAATTATCACTAGATCATTTTACTCCTGATTTAAATCAGTTGCTAGGACACATGCTAACCTTTGAGTAGAATGTCAAAGGTGAAAGTGATAAAAGTGCAGGTCAAGCAATGTATTCAAAGGATAAGAAGAAGAATAGCAAAGGGAAGCAACAAGCAAATGAAGATGAAGGTACAACTAGCCAAGCTAACTTCCTAAGAGGAAGAGGAGGTGGAAAAGGTAGAGGAAGAGGCACAAGTAATAAAGATGGAGTTAAAGCTTGCTGGATTTGTGGTAAGACAAATCACTTACATCATGATTGTTGGCATAATACCCAGAATAATGATGGATATAATCAGAACTTTAATTCAAGAGGAAGAGGTGGCAGAAATCAAAGAGGTAATTTCAGAGGTAGAGGTAGTAGAGGCTACTTTGGAAGAAATGCAGGTAGAGGATTCCAAAGTCAACAATACAACAATACCTACTACAATTATGCTTCAGATCAGAAGGAGGATTCAACATTGATAATGAATGCAACTTGTGAAAGGCAAAGTGAAGACCAAAGAGTCTTCTACATTGACTCAGGGTGTAGCAATCACCTGAGTGGCAACATAGCTTTGATGACTAATTTGGAGAATAAGGTAACTAATCATGTAGTTTAAACAGGTGATAATACAAAGCACAATGTGAAGTCAATTGGATCAGTGAAGGCAAAGGATGGAAGTACTCTCTTGAGTAAGGTTTTGTATGTTCCTACAATTCCAAAGAATCTGATAAGTGTAGAACAAATTGTTGAAAAAGGTTATGAAGTTAGGTTCACTAATGAAGGAGTTTCTGTGGAAGACCCTAGCAATGGGTATAAACAAATTTTTTCAGGGAAGAAAGAAGGAAGACTCTTCACATTGAAGATTCAAGGTAACATTCGTCATGCCTTGTATAACTATGGAGGACATAAGATTTCAGAGTTAGATCTTTAGCACAAAAGGCTTGGACATTTTAATGGAAGAGGTATTAAAGATATGGTTGTTTGTTGTTAACCTTTGGAGTTGTCCTCTCCAATCATTTAGCATAAAAAATCAACAATACATCTTATTCTTGTCAATCCTGGAAGTATACAAGAGACCACAACCCCTTCTAGATAATAGAATCCAAGAAATAAGAGAAAAATGGCTAGATTTCTGAGAAATAGTGAAAATGAAGAGGAATTTCTAGGGTTTGGATTATCTTGAGCAAATCTCCATTATTTTCCACAATCTTGGTGTCTAAAACATGTTATTTTCTCGGCAGAATACAATCATAAAGTCAAAACTAAAAAATGATACCTGCAACCTTCAGACAAGACAATCGCGATTCTGTGAAAACAGGCAATTTTCATCTCCATCACCATTCTTCATCAATTTATCACTCAATACATCAGTAATCAACTCTCTTTGTACACATTCCTCAGAAACACACAATAGAAGCTCACAAATCTCCATGGATACACATAGAATAGACTCAACAAATCAAAGAAATCACACAAAAGGAAGAAACACGATTTTCTACAGGAAACTTCTCTCTTCACTTGGATAGCATCAATTACAAATAACCACTCTCATAAGAGAGGAAATTGTCTTTTATACATTTTCAAGTGTCCCTTTTCACACTTGAATTTTGGTCCTTTCCTCTTTTAATCTAAAAATATGCTATCTAGGAGTTTCCAAAAATTCTAGAAAAATTACATAGGATTCTACTCTACATAAGGAAGACTCTTCCTTATTTTTACATCAGTTGCATAAATATTTTTACAAGTTTTTGGCATTTTACAATTATTTTCCATCAAAAGTACTTCAAAAAATTACTTCTTCCAACATTCTTCCCCTCCTAGACCTTTTGGCTCCTGACAAAAGACATTCGTGCTCATATACGCTGAATGCTCCCTTTATTTCTTCTTTCTCTGATAAACTTGTGACAGTAGGTCATGGCTTCTCCTTTTAGTAACATTCAAGTTGTTTACCATCTCAAACAATGCTTTCCTCCACTACACAGCAGCCTCCGGTTTATCAATTACATCCTTTTTCAAGTATTCTGTGTAGGCAGCTTCATATGCAGTGAGTCGAGACTTTGTGACTACAGACAAGTTTCCAAATATCTCTGATTCCCATTCAAAGAACCCATAATCAAATGCATCTTCAAAAATTTGGAGATAATGGCTGCCCAAAAATATTATTCTGCTATAATAAGCCATCAGACATATCCTGTCAGGTGTTTCACTGAGATCAAATAATAAGGCATCAGTAGGAGAATTGAAGCCAATGTAATTTAGAATTCTGACATCTCTATCTGTGTAAGTCTCTATACATGCCAAAATGAGTCTCATTACTCTGATTAGTAAAATACATGCTGGGTCATTAACATCCTTGTATGTGGCTAAGACAGATTCAGCTGTATCCACCATATACTTTTTTGTAGGTCATGTTCCTGCCTTTGGTCCTGCTATCTTTGGAAAGTTCAACCATTTGGATGGAATTTTTCCTTCTTTCCTTCTTTCCCAGAAAACTGTCCACTCTCTTCTCCTTGCTACTGGGCAATATGCTGGATTAATCTTCAGCTGAATAGGTGCTTACTTCCATATTTTTCTGCACTCCTTATTTGCATCCAACCATCTATTCCTCCATTTGGGGTTAGCTTTTTCAAATAGCTCCTTTTTCACATTGATATCTTCCTCATATTCTAAATATTTGTTTGGACGTAATGCCACCCTTGCCAATTGATAGTTTTTAATACTTTCCATAATCATGCACAAGGGTATGCCTAGTCCATCTGCAGCCCAATGATGTTGATCAAGATTTATCCATTTATTTAAAGCAAATGTAACAATCTGGTCCTCATATTCATCATGCATTTTTCTAATGAAATCCATTCTGGATTCTCTGTTTGTCAAAAGTTTTTGGACAAATTCCTCTGAATACTCATCTTCTGATTGTTTATTTTGTGGTTCACTGTCATGTTGAGTTCTGTCATCATTTCCTACTTCATAATCGTCTGTATGTGTAATCTCTATCTGTTCTTCATCCTGAGCTTGTGGCTTTTCCAGCTTTTTTTGTAGCTCTTCTATGGTTATCATCAAACTTCTATTTTTAGATGCCCATATCTCTCTTTCTGCTATCCAATTACTTCTTTCCTTTTCTATGCTTGACTGCCAATCACTCCTTTGTTTCTCTATGTCCATATGTAATTTGTTGTAACCCCTCATTGAGGTAGCAGCATGTGTACTAGCCTGTTTCTCCAGCTCCTTGGCTTCTTTCAACTCTGTTTGCAATCTCATAATTTCTTTGTGCAAATCTTCCTTCTCTTCTTGTGTCACCTGAACAATTTTGCTTTCTTCCTTCAACTGGCCTTCTTCCATTAATAGTTTGTTGATCTCCTCATTTGCTTTGACCATGATTTGATATGAACTTTGTAAAGTTCTGTATCTGCCTTCAATTTTCTTTAGCTCCATCTCCAGTTTACAACTCTGCTCTGTTTGTTTTGCACACTTCTCTTCAAGATATTGGATTTTATTTTGTTGCTGTACCTCTAATTCGTCCAAAGCAATTATCCTATATGTTAATTCCTCATTTTTCTCCTTTACAATCCTCAATTGTTCTTTTTCTTTCTTGTGCTCCTTAATGATACTACTGCCTTTTTCAAACTCAGATTCAGCTACCATACCTGATATAATCATGTTTCTGCTGGATGGTCTGAATTGCTCTATGTTTCTCATAATGATCTTGCAAGCAGATCTTATATTTTTAGGTATCCTTTCCAACCCAACTTCTATTTCCATCTGTTTGACTTCTATCTGCTTATTTTCTTTACACTCATTCTCCTCTTCATCTTCTTCCTCATACTCTAGGACCTGAGTGTTTTGTTCTTCAAGACTTTTATATGCTTCCATTTTTTCTTGATCTGCAACCTCTTCTTCCTCTTCCAATATCTGATCATCCTTATTCTCCTGTTCTGATATATCTTTAGTTGTCTTTGTTTCTTCTACCTTCTTGTTTTCCATCACTTGTTGTTCCTCTTCAAAGAATTGTCTTTCTTTTACTTGTACTTCTTCTTCTTGAATTATGGTTGAATTAGTTTCCTCAGCAAGTTTTGTCTGATCATTACTTGTCTGCTCTTTCTGTCCCTCCTCTTGCTCATCTATATCCATGAGATCTAAGCCTTCCTCTTGCTCTTGATCTTCTATAGTTGTGAATTCTTCATTATGATTCAAATCATTCAGGATGTCTTTTATGCTTTGGTTGATCTCTTTCTTTGTAATCCCCTCTTCTACTTCTTGAGCATTCTCTTTTTCTACTATTTCCTCTTCTGTTTCCTTGACTTGAGCTGTATCTTTTTGTTTATTAGCTGGACTGCATAACTGAACTCCCTTTTCTTCTTCTACTTTTCCTTCATGCACTTTGAAATTGATTTGTTGTGAAGGTTTTGTCCATATTGACTTTAATCCTGAATCTATTAATCCACAGCTGAACTCCTTTCTTACTTCACTCTCCTCTTCCCTCATCACTGCTTTTCCTTTTAGTAATCTTCTCTCTTCTTCACGACTAACCTGCTTTACTACTTTTGGGACCTACTTTTCTTGAAGCTTCCTTGTCAAGTCTTCTGGTATTTTTTGTTTTTCAGTGGATTGTGTTATCACATTAGGTGTACTAGGTACTGAAAAATTCAAACTTTTTAACAAGAAATTTTCAATATCGCTTTCAGAGTCTGAAGAGAATTGTGAAAAGCCTGCTATGCCTGATTTTTCCAGTTTTGATTCTTCTAACACAGTAGATTCCTTCTGGTTCCCTTCTTCTACTATTACTTCTTCAGTTCCCATCATTGGTAGGTTCTGCTACTGATTTTCCTTTACTTTTCTTGGTTAGCTTCTTCTTTGGTACCGGTTTCTTCTGAACCTTCTTCTTTGCTACAACTGTATTTCTTGTTTTTGGAGGTCCTTGTAGTTCTTTGAAGTATGCTAATAGTTCCACTTCCTTTTTGACAAATACTTCCTCTCTCTCAACTGCCATCATCTGATCATGCAGTTCTTCATAATGTTCTACTTCCTCTTGAACCCAATTTGTTGCTTTGCAAGAATAATCCTCCAACATCTTTTGATATTGTGCTTCATATACTGCCCTTTTATTATTACCTTGAGTCAGATAAGTATATAACTGCTCTTTACTGGTCTGAGGTGGATGAGGGTCATTAGAAGATTGAACATGCTTCTGAGCAGCTTCATGCTCTTCCTTAGTTGCTTCTTCCTGCTCCAATTCAACTTTTCTAGGATCCAATCTTCTTTTCTTCACAGGAATAACTTCCTTAGATATTCCCTTCCTTTTCCTTTCTGCTCCCCTCATGCTGGTTTGACCTTCTGATTCTCTTACAGATATCTTCTTGGATGGACTTTTGATTCCTGCCATCAAATTTCTAAAATATTGGGCCGCTGGAGCTAACTTCAACTGATTCTCCATTCCAAGTACATGATATATAATCCTGGTTAAAAATTGGGCTCCATTCATATACTTTTTCTGCTCCCAGTGTTTAGCTGCTTCTTTCAATTGCTCATGTATATATGGTGATACATGCAGTATTCTAAAGGGCTTAGTTCTGTCCTTATTGTTAAACATAATCAGTGGTACTGATTTGTGCGGCATGGTATATCTCGGCAGTTTTGGGAAACAGAAATATTGCAAAAACATTCTGATGGCATATTCCTCAATTTCTCTTCCCTTGAAATCAAGAAATTTAGAATATCCTGTATATGTTTCTTTATACTTCTTGAAAAAGCTGTTATCCAAATTAGTTCCCATTGGATAAAACTGTAAAGCTGCCCTGATATGCTCCGCTTTTATGGTGATATTCACCTCTTGGTTTTCTTTGTCCTTAAATTTACATCGGAAATATGCCTCATTGCCCTTCCCAACTTCGAACAAGCTGTTCATTACCTGTGCCACTCTTTCAAAGTCTATAAAAAATATAGGTTCCTCCAGCAACTTGTGTAATCCCACTGCTTTCCACCTTTTGTAGTTAACTGCACTTTTCTAGAATTTGTAAAACTCTTGACATAGCATAGTGTACTTATAACCTCCCACTCCCACTGTAAATATATGCTGGCCAATAATTCCTAGAGTTTCCTTGAGTTCCTTGACTATCTATTCTTCTTCTGGAATCTCTAGCTCCTCATCAGATTCTACTTCTACTGTCTCCGTTGTTGCTTCATTGTCTAAGAACAAATGTCCTCTAGACAGGGTGACTGAGTCTGCTTTGAAACTTCGAACAAGCTGTTCATTACCTGTGCCACTCTTTCAAAGTCTATAAAAAATATAGGTTCCTCCAGCAACTTGTGTAATCCCACTGCTTTCCACCTTTTGTAGTTAACTGCACTTTTCTAGAATTTGTAAAACTCTTGACATAGCATAGTGTACTTATAACCTCCCACTCCCACTGTAAATATATGCTGGCCAATGATTCCTAGAGTTTCCTTGAGTTCCTTGACTATCTATTCTTCTTCTGGAATCTCTAGCTCCTCATCAGATTCTACTTCTACTGTCTCCGTTGTTGCTTCATTGTCTAAGAACAAATGTCCTCTAGACAGGGTGACTGAGTCTGCTTTGAACTCATGGATTGGTAGTTCCTTTGAATTCATCATTCTGGAGGAAATATAACATCACACAAAAAAGAAAAAACTCCACCCACATGAGTCACAAGAAATCAAGAATGATATTTATTTTGAGATGAAATGAAAGAAGAATGAAAATAAACTTTCAATTAAATTCTGACTTCTTTAGAAGAACTCAATTAAAGTGATCATTACATTGTAGCAAGATGTCTAGTGCACTCCCCTCTTTTGACAGCTCTTATCCAGGAAGAAGATGTTTAGAAGAAAAAATGAAAATAAAAATAAAAAATAAGAATAAAAAATCATAAAAAATAGAATGGAAAATACAAAATAATAAATAGAAATCTGCTACCCTTCTACCTATATCTTGCTTTGTGCTATATAACTTATAAAAGGAAAAATAGATAATTTTTCTCTTTCTATTTCTTTTCGCTTTTTTTCTTTTGTTGTTTTTTTTCTTTTTTTAAAAATAATTTCTTCTATTTCTTTTCTTCCCCTCCTAATTCTCTTCTTAGAAAAAGGATAAGGTAAAATATTTTGTCCTAATTCCCAATATATTATGATTTTCTTTTTTATCACATTCTGATCTGTTTCTGAAAAAATTCTAAATCCAGATCAAATATAAATGGTCTTTTTCCATTGAATCAACTCTGATTTTTTTACCCAATAATATTTAACCCTAGTTGCCCCTATCTCAGGAAAAAAATCCATCTCCTTCTGATAAGCAGTTTTTAGAATATTTTGGCCTCCATATCCATTTTGTCCTGGGATTTTGTTTTGATGAACAGGCCTTGGGTATGCTTTGTTTCCATATCCTTCTTGTTCTAATGCTTTGATGCTTCAGATTGTGCCATAATTGCCACCTTGCTCCTGTGTCTCCACCCTCCTTTGCCTTTCAATTTTTTGCAGGTTTTGATTAAATGAAGCTTGATCATTTAGTATTTGTATTGGTAATGTCTGTGTGTCTTCCAATGAAAAAGTAAATCCTTCCATGTTTGGGTCATGAACATCCTGTTCTTCATTACTCAATAAAAATATTAAAAACCTTTTGTCATTTATTGTCAATTTAGGCTTCATTTTTCAAAATTCAAAATTACTTTACCTTGTTTGAGCCATGGTTGTCCCAAAATCAATTTCTCAGTCATCAAATGATCTGGCCATTCTTCACAATCTATTTTCATATATCCTTTATTGAACTTAACTTCAATAGAAGGTGAAGACAGACTCTGTATTATTTGTCCTTCCAAGCTTTTGATAAAGGTTTTACTTTTAGTCTTCTTTAGGTTAAACTTATTCAATAATGCTGAACTGATCAAATTTACCTGTGCACCCGAGTCTATCAAAACTTTAATTTTTTCCTTCTGAAAATGCATTGTTATAACAGGAAAATGTTCTTTTCCTTTTAGAGATGTTTCACACAAACAAACTTCCCTATGATCTTTGGTTTTTCTTATCCTTTCCTTTGCTTCTTGTTGAGCCTCTTTTCTAATGTTTTCCTCTTCTTTCTTCTTGTTTTGAGCTTGTTGTAATATTCTCCATTCAGAAGTAGTTAATGGAAGATCATATCTTTTAACTCTACATCCACTTATAAAATTTGGCATGATCTCTCCATCTATGTTAGCTAGTTGGATAGCTCCACGGTTACTTATCTGATGTATAATATAAGGCCCATGTCCTTTTTTCTGAAGTTTCTTCTGATGTTCCTTGACTGTGTATGCCAGAACTAGATCTCCTTCTTGTAGATCTTTTTCTTTTATGTGAACATCATGATAAGCTTTTTGCCTTTTCTTGTCCGCATATATACTCATAATTTCTTGGAGTCTAGAAGCTCCCAGTTTTTCCAATTCTATTACTCTCTCAGATAATTCATGTCCAGTCCAATTGTAGTGACTACCTACTTTTAATGTTGGAATGAGGAATTCCATAGGTAGAACTACATTTTGTCCATATACCAGGTTGAATGGTGTGGTTCCTAATGCAGTTTTGTATGCCACTCTATAGGCCCATAGGATATGATTAAGTTGTAAATCCCAATCATTCCTGTTTGTGTTTACTAATTTTGACAATACAGTACAAAGTACTTTATTAGTACTTCTTTTGCTAACCCATTGGCTTGTGGATGATATGGGGCTGACTTTCTATGACTAATCAGGAAATATTCAGTTATGTTTTCTATGATTTGGTTTAAAAAATGGGTCCCCCTATCACTTACCAATTCAATTGGAAGTCCGAATCTGGTGATGATATTCTCATAGAGAAATCTGGCAGTAGTATGAGCATCATTTCTTTTTGTGGCTTTGGCCTCAGCCCATTTTGTCAGGTCATCTGTAGCCACTACTATGTATTCAGCATGTGATTGTCTTGCTGGAGGATGTATAGGTCCAATGAAATCTAACCCCCATTTACTAAAGGCTCTTGCTGAAATCAATGGAACTAATGCCATATTGTCTCTTTTATTTGGTTGAATCACCCTCTGACAAATGTCACATCTTTTTACATATGTTCTTGCATCAGGAAATAGGGTTGGCCACCAAAAGCCAGAATATAATATAAGTTTAGCCGTTCTGTCACTTGAGAAATGTCCTCCTGCCACTCCAGAATGTGGCATTTCCAACATTTCCAAATATTTATCCTCAGGAACACAAATTCTTAAATATCCATCCATCCCTCTCTTATATAATTGTTCTCCTATCAATTGATATTCTTCAAAGATTACTTGTAGATTTTTTGAATCTGCACGAGCTATTACTTGTTTTCCTTTCTTCTTCCTTTTCAACTCCTCAATAATATTTTCACTCCAATCTGGATTTTTCTGAAACCAATATAGAGTTATAAATTCTGAATCTTGCAATGATTGAGACTCCCAGCAGTTAGCAATGTATTTTGTTACATCTTGAATCTTTTTAGTCCATTGTACCCCCATCCTATTGAGATAACTTAGGGTGACTACTCTAGAAGCATGAGAAAAAGGGTTCTAACAATGATCTCTTTTCAGATATTCCTGTTGCTCTTCTTCAGGAGTACAATATTCCAATATGCCTGTATAATTGAGGTGATACAAGTGCCCAACTAGCAGCATAAAGTTCCTGCTTTGTAATACTAAGTGTGTGTTGTTTCCAATTGTTCTGCAAGGTCCCATGGTTAACAAAGGTATTAAAGTCATGGCCCACTCAGGAACACTTTCTACTTTGAACAAATATGTATCTGGAAGGTCATCATCGAAAGGTGAACTGGGTTCTTTAGACTGGATTCTAGACAAATGATCTGCTCTCAAATGTGTTTCTCCTTGTCTGACCACCACCTCAAACTCAAACTTCATTAGTAAAAGAAACCATCTGACTATTCTACCAGTGTGACAAGGTTTATTTACTAAGTATAGTAAAGCTTGATGGTCCACAAAGAACTTAAACTTGTTGGCCAAAAGCTAATGTCTATATTTTTTCACAGCAAATATCATTCCCAACCCTTCCCTCTCAGTGCTTGTGTAATTTTTCTCTGCTAAATTCAGTTGCCTACTAGCATAAGCCACTGGAAAATCTAACTTGCTTCCTTCTATTAGTTGTGCTAACACACATCCCAAAGCATAATTTGAAGCATCCACATGGACATGAAAAATTTTATCCCATTGAGGTGTTTTCAGAATTGGGGCTGTTACCAAACAAGTTTTTAGAGTTTCAAAAGCTTGGTCACACTCCTTGCTCCACTCAAACTTTGTAATTAGGGCATATAACGGTTTAGCTATGTCAGCAAACTTGTGTACAAATTTTCTATAATACCCACAATGCCCCATGAAAGTTTGAAGTTCCTTTACATTTGTTGGTCTTGGAAGTTCTACTATGGCCTTTATTTTCTTCTCATCAGTTGAAATTCCATTCTTAGAGACTATGTGACCTAACATTCTTCCTTGTCTTACAAAGAATACACACTTTTCTGGATTTAAACATACTCTGTATGTTCTGCATTTCCTGAATATATTCTCTAAATCTTGCAAGTGATCCTGTCTTTTTAATGACAAAGTGCACATATCATCCACATATATTTCCATTACATCTCTCAAGAACTCTTTGAAGATATGACACATCAATCTTTGAAAAGTTGCTGGGGCATTAGTTAACCCAAAGGGCATAACCCTAAAAGCAAAAATTCCCCTTCTGTGGAAAAGGCAATTTTATGTTGGTCTTCCAATGCTATAGGTACCTGATTGTATCCTGAAAAACCATCTAAAAAACTATAAACCTCCTTTCCTGCAACTCTTTCTAGAAGGTGGTCTGTTATAGGCAATGGGTAACTATCTCTTATAGTTGCTTCATTCACCTTCTTCAAGTTAATGCATACTCTAAGTTTCCCATTCTTCTTTAGTACCACAACTATAGGAGATATCCATTCTGTATACTCAATCTCATAGATGAAATTGGCAGCCATCAACTTGTCAATTTCTTCCCTTTTAGCAGATTATTTATCATTGAATGTGTAATGTCTCTGTTTGCTAGGTTTTGCATCAGGTGTAATAGGAATCTTATGCTCACAGATTTTAGGATCAATACCTTTCAAATCCTTGTAGCTATAAGCAAACACATCCCTATAGTTTCTGGCCAAATTTCTTAATGCCTCCTCTTCTTGGTTTGTCATGTCATCAGCTACTATAATATGTCTTTCTTCCCCTTCTTCCTAGGTGATCATGACCTTTTTAGTTTGTTCCTCATTATCATAAGCCTCCCCTTTTTTCTTTTCTCTCTTTGGTTTCATCTTTAGAAGTAATCTGTCTTCTACTTCATAAGTCTTGAAATTTGCTGGTACATGAAACTGTTGGTCTTTGTCAGTCATTTTCTCATTCTTTTCATCCTCTTGGTTTTTTTCTATTTCCTTGTGTTTGTTTTTCTTGTATTTGCCTGAGATTTTATCTTTTATTGCATCTTCAGCTTTTACTTCTTCCAAATATTGTGTGTAGCTCAGTGATGAGTAGCACCTCCTTTAATGTCAATCCGGGAAGACATGAGGATGGTATGAAGACCTCGAGCAAGTGAAGGCACAAATGTGTGAGTGAGAAGCACACAAACATGCACACACATTGTTGGAAGCAGCCAGAGGCACAGACGACATGGAAGCATGTAACGACAAAGCAGCGAGCCAGTCGAATCGTTTTTCAAATAATTATGTTTTCAAATACTTTCCAAAAACCTCCAACAGTGATTTTTATCACTATTGTAACATATGTAACATAGAAAACCCCATTTTGTAATCCATAGCTCCATTTTGTGCAAGCCGAGGAGTCCTCGAGCTTGAGGAGCTTAGGTAGAATGCGCGTACCAATTTTCGTTATTTTTAGATACCGTTTACCCTTCCAAATAGCATCTAGGACCTAAGTTTTAACTATGCCGGTCACTAGATGTGAAACCGGTCAAAATTAGTCTAGAAACTATAAAAAGAGCTAGAGAGCTCATTTTTGAGGTTAGCTTGTTTGAGTAGAGAAGAGCTTAGAGCTATTTTGAACTTGTAAGAGTGTTCTTGAGTAATAGAATTGATTTCTCACCTTCCATTGTGTCTTGCTTGTCTCTTCGTAGTGTGTGTCTATGTGTGTGTGTGCATCTTTGTGCTTCTCACCTTCACTCTCACTTCATCTCACGTTCACGATCTTCATATCACTCCTATCTCTTTCGCGGATTGACAATTAAGGAGGTGAAGCTTCTTAACGTGGTACTTACCATTGTGCTAGAGCAACACCAAATTTGGCGCCGTTGCCGGGGATCGAGTCTAGGACGAATGTGTGATGGTAAGAGTATAGCAAGAAGTGGCGTTGGAAGGTAAAAATTTCAGTTTTTGTTGTTGTTTTTACTTAGTTTTTAGTGTTTTTCACCTCCCCCACACTCCATCTTCATCACCGCATCATCATCTTCATCTCCAAAAAAATCAGAAAATTCACCATACCCACCCATTCTCCTCATTTCCCCTCATTTGTGCATGCGAGAGAGTGAGAGAGAGCTTTTGTGCTTGTGTGTACTTTTGTTTTCTTGAGTTTTCTTGCAGGTACAGAGCTCCAGTGCATCAGGAAGGCTGCAAAAAGGTAAAAACTTCAGTTTCTGTCAGAAATTTCCGTCTGTGTTAGACCATCGCGATGGTCTGCAAAGTTCGGAATTTGAAGAAGGCGACCACACCAGCGTGAAGAGCACACCTGCGCCTACAGGAATCCATAGCTGCATTCACAAAATTTGCATTTTGGTGGACCATCGCGACGGTCTCTGACCATCGTGATTGTGTCACACCATCGCGATTGGCTCACGCCATCGCGACGGCTTGGCCGGACCATCGCGACGGTCTCTGACCATCGCGATTGTGTCACGCCATCGCGATTGGCTCACGCCATCGCGCCGACGGTGCCACGTGGCAATCTAGACCATCGCGACGGTGCACTTCAGACCATCGCGACGGTGCACTTCAGACCATCGCGACGACACCCTCACACCATCGCGACACTTCAAAAATTCAGACCATCGCGATTGGCTCACGCCATCGCGCCCAGACCATCGCGATTGGCTCACGCCATCGCATCTGTGACCATCGCGACGGTTCACTTTGGACCATCACGATTGTCCACGTTGACCGTTGACTGAGACCATCGCGATTGTGCAATTTCACGCCATCGCGACGGTGCACTTTCACGCCATCGCGACGGTGCAGGCTCACGCCATCGCGATTGTCCAAGTTCACGCCATCGCGATTGTCCAATTTCACGCCATCGCGATTGTGCACTTTCATGCCATCGCGACGGTGCACCCTCATGCCATCGCGATTGTGCACTTTCACGCCATCGCGACGGTGCACCCTCACGCCATCGCGATTGTCCAATTTCACGCCATCGCGACGGTGCACCCTCATGCCATCGCGACGGTCCCAGACCATCGCGATCATCTCAGACCATCGCGATTGTGCACCCCCATCGCAAATTTTAGGGTTTCAATTTTTGGCCAATTTTGGGGCTATTTTTGGGAAATTTTTGGGTGATTAGACTCATAGGAGACCCCTTAGCTCATATTTGGAGAAAAACTTGTTTGTCAGTTTTTACCCCCCAGGGCCTGAACGGTCATAACTTTTTCATCCGAAGTCCGTTTTTTGAGCTTAATAGCTCGTTAGAAAGCTCTCTTAAAGGATACGTCTATTTTTAGATAAGCTATTTTGAGGTTGACCTAGTTTGGGACTAGAAAGCCAGGGGGCAAACATTAAAAAGTTGGGCAAAAGGGAAGGGACTTAAAAGGTGTATATACTCAAGTGCTTGATCATCCAACTGTGAATTGGTCTAATATTGGATTTTTCCAGGTCTAGCAAGGGCAAGCAAGGGCAATCGAAGGCAACCAAGGCAAGGCAGTGAAGGGCATAAAGCTTGGGAAGCGCGGCTTCTTGGGCATCAGAGCAACCAAAAAGCTGACTCGAGGTTGGAAGATTACTCAACCCCCTCAGTCAATTCTTAGCTTAGGCTAAACGGTAGTGTTGTGGATTAAAGACGATAGGAACGCCTCAAGTTCAAGATATTTAATTCTTTCAAGTCTAAGACTACAAGTAAAGGTGTGTGACACGAAAACCTAAAGGAAAGAACCTAAGTCTGACGGAACGAGAACTCAAAATTATAACGGAAAGTCAAATTCCTGACGCAAACAGTAAGACAAGAATCTAAAGAAATTTAAAAAGAATCAAGATAGTAATAACAAAGAATCTGTGACGATCTGAGCGAGTACCGAGTGTGCAAGGAAGAAAATTAATGAACCTTAGATCGGGCAAACATATAGGCAAGTGAGACCGGAGAAGCCTTAGATCATCAGAGGCAAGTGTAAGAACTATTGCACGATCGTGGGCTCAACAATTGAATAGTAATTACCCCTACGAGAGCTCAGATACCAGCGAATCAGAAATGGCATTTAGCACAGACAGACCAGAAGGAGGGTCGAATGTAGCCTATTTAGAAAAACCAGAAGGACCCTATAGAACGCAACTAGAGTTTCTCCAAACCAACCGATTAGGTGCTCGCATCTATGAGGATGGTTTGCGAAGGCAAGTGGTGCAAATGCACAACCCCGATCAACCCATTGGATTGGAACGTCTAGTGGTGAAATTCGAGAGAGATGCGTACATAGACAAGGAAGGAACGATGTACATAGATTAAGTACGCAGCCAAACAATACCAACGAGTTTGGCGTGATTCAACCAAAAACGGAAGCAAAATCTCAAGGAAAAGAACCATTAGAAGAGCCTAGAACACCTAGAGGGAAATCTGTACTGACACGAGTACTAATCCCAGACTGGATCCCTCAGGACAACAGAAGCATAGAGTTGTTTGTAAATAAAGAAACTGATGAAGCCTTTTGGAGATACAAGACCGAAATACTTAGTGAGGTAGGTATCATCACTATATACGAGTTCAAGGACCCGGATACACCTGGAAAGGTTGTATACCTGGATGAGACTTCAGAAAGAGTCTTTGTGGTACCTGACCGCGCTAAAAACACATACACATGGAGAGGTGAATTGGTATTCCCTCCATCTAGAACGAACATGAATACAAGTCAACAAGGGGCAGGAACATCCTCAGCCCATGGAAATCAAAGAGAGGGAAATAAAGAGAGACCGGAAGTAAGCTTCACTCATCCCATAGGGAGAGATAGAACAACCATGAACACTAATAGAGCGGATAGACAAAGAGATCATGGAATACCAGGTGGTAGAGATGATTTTCCTCTACCCAGACCACGTGAACACGCAAGAATATTGAGACCCACACAGTTAGTAAAATCCATGAAAAATTACTTTGATGGGACGGGAGATCCCTATGACCACGTCGCAGAATTCAAGCAAGTACTAAGAGCCGAACAAGTTGAAGACATGTTCACGCAATACAACGCATTTGGACTAACGTTAAAGAATACCGCTTTGACTTGGTTCCAACCATTGCAACAGAGGCAATTTAGAGACATCCATCACTTTTTAGAGTCATTCATCACTGAGTTCTCTAAAAGTGGGATTAGACATGACACGTCTTCGTTGATTCATAGCTTCAAACAGACCCCTCAAGAAACAGTAAGACTGGCAGGACGTAGATTTAGACAATATGTTGAACGATGTCCAATGCAAGAGCTACCCTCACAAGCTAAGCAAGTGTCATTGTTTCTAGATGGCTTGTTGAGCTCTAAACTACGCTCCTAGGTGTACCTAAAAGAACCCAGAACGCTAGAGCAATGTGTAAGAATTTGTATAGACATTGAGGACAACTTAGGAGATGAGTTGGAACTCTCCAAGGTCTATAAGGACTCAGACTGTTCATCTCTAGCATCCACAAAGTTGTCTAGCTCAATAGAAGACCTAGCAGAAAAAGTGGCCCAGAAACTAGGAGTTTCTAGTAAACCTAGGGTGCTAACAAACAAGCGTTGTTACACCTGTGGTGGTAACCATATGGCAAATGTGTGTCCCAATGCACCACAACCACAAACCAACCCTAGTGGCCAATATTGTACAATTGAGAGAAGATACACGAATCATACGGCTCAGGACTGCCCATACAACAAACAGACCGTGAGACAGAACTACCCGCAAGCATACCAGCAGCCAGGTAGGTATAAAGGCCAATATAATGCTCAGCCTTATTACTGTAGGCCTCCTCAGAACTACCCATACCAGGCTCAACAGAGACCTCAACCTGTCTTAGCTCAGCAGCCACCCCCACCAGCAAATGTCATCTCAGTCAAATACGCTGCTGCAGAAGAGAACCTAAGTAGGGCCTTAGTGCCTTCTTCACCTTTGATCACAGAGAGTGACCCACACTCAAATAGTTTTGACTCTACGCATGTAGATAGTCCACCCGCATATTACACAGAGTCACCAGAACATGTGGAGACATATCATTATGATAGTCCACCAGTGGAATCTAGTTGGGAGCCAGACTATGCTAATGTGATGTACACAAACTTAAATCCACGGCCCCAATTGAGACAACAAAGACCACAGGGCCCTAGAGGACCATGCTTTAGGTGCCAAGGAGATCACTTCATAAAGGATTGTCCACATCCCCCGATAGCAGGACAGTCACAGTACTATAACATCCAAGGCTTTTGTGCTTATTGTGGCAAAGAGCACATAATCAAAGAGTGTCCTAAGAACCCTGTTAATGCTTCAAATGTGACACCGATCAATGTGATAGGTATTGTGAATAACGCAGATGGATCCAACCCTACATACGTGCCTATCCAAGCTATAACAAGAGCCCAGGCGCTCTTACAGAACCAAAAGCTTAATCAAGAGAAAGTAGCCGGAACCAGTGAAGTTGCAGAATCTAGCAGTAAAAAGACAAAATCTTGGAAAGATTCTAGAGAAAGGATAAAGAGAAAATGGAGTAAAAAGATAAGTGAGTTGGAAGGAAGTTTGAAGGAATCTAGAGCCAAAATCCAAGAATTGACTTCACAGGAATTGAATCAAGAGAATCCAGCTCAAAAATCAGGATCAGTTTTAGCGGAACCCATACCAGAAAATCTAGACATGATGTTTCGTGCATATCAGGCTAGATTAAAAGAGGGACCTCAGGTAGCTGAAATGAGTAAAAACTACCCTCGAGCTGATCTAGAAATTGAGAGAACTAAACTTTGCATGAAGATGGTAGAACTAGCACAAGCTTTGTTCGAAGCCTCTAGATATCTTAATTGGAATAACATGGCAAAACCTGAATTACACTTTCAAGGGCTAATGGAGAGGCTAGAAGATTTGATTGAAAGCAAAGAGAAAAAGGATCAGCATAGGAGCCCTATTGTCCCAGAGACACAGGAAAGGAATGCACCATCCCTGTCTCAAGTACCCAACTCAGAAAGTCAAGACAACCTTTCTTCCATACATAGGTACTCACATGAATTTTTGAGAGAGATCCAAGAAGAGAAATGGAGAAAGGAACAAGGAACCCATCCTCCTATTCAAGAAATAGATGACTTGCAGGAACAATTTCCCCAAGACATCCACTCTATTTACGATGAGGTAGAGGAAGAACAACTGAGCGAACACACAGGATTTGAATCTAATTCTTTACAAGAATTACCTCAGTTCACAGGACCTTGGGAAGCAAAGTCTATCAGTATGAGAGCACCCACGATAATAGTGAGGAACGAAGAATCAGTAATCCCTAGAAGCATGGAAGTGATCAAGAACACTAAAGTACAATGTAATCTCACTCTAGAGGAGTTGTTAAAGGTAAAACCAGAATTGTGGAAACATGTAGCAAATCAATTTCCCGAGCTTGCTACTACTCCCTCACAAATAGGATCACAAAATAAGGTACCGGAGATACCCGTAGAAAAGATTGGAGATGTGAGCGAAGGAGAGGAAGGTAACATTTATCTTCCGATAACCCATCAGGGCTACACCACGAAAGCCATCTTAGATTCAGGAGCCGGAGTAGCCATAGCTACCACCGCTTTATGGAAACGTTGGGGTAAGCCAGCATTAAGACCCACCAGAATGAAGCTACAAATGGCTGATGGACACATAGAAAAACCATTAGGCTTACTAGAAGGCATATCTCTCACCACTTGTGGTGTAGAATTTGAGCATACCTTTGCCATTTGTGACTTTGCAAAAAACCATGCTTATGAGATGATATTGGGACGACCATTCATGCGTCAGTTGCAAATTGTACAAGATTGGGGAACCAATTCTTTGTACTTGCAACATTTAGGAGTGACTACCAAAGTTAATCTTAAAGACTATTCACATAGAGATGTACCCCCAATACAATGGAATACCATCCAAAAGACACCAGTAGAGACGGAATCTGTGCACTCATTAGAATCAGATCCTTCTTGGTTGCATGAGGATACTCATTTATGGATGTGTAAAGTAGCCAAACAAGAGGAAGAAAGATTAGAAGCAAGGACCTTAGGTGCAGAACAACATCCACGAACCCTACAAGATCCAGCCTAGGCACCTGTAGTATTCCCAGACGAAGAGTTTGAACCCCATGGTTGGGCAGAAATCCTAGCAACCATGGATGTAGCCATCAATGAAGAACAATGGACACCCCACTGTGACGAGGATGGCTATGACATTTCAGTTTTCACGATAGAGCCAATCATGTGTGATGCAATTTTAGAAGAGTGTGAACCTAACACTGATGCATTTGAGGATGCAAGCGATTTCGATTTAGAATCAATTATCATGGATTCTCCTTTTGCATCAGAAGAAGAATATTTTTTCGAGGTAGAGACTCACACTCAGAGACACCAGGAAATTACGAATGATGTGAGGTTAGCCACGGAAGTGACTACCAAGAGTGAAGGCAAGAAAAGAAAGAAGAAAGAAACCACGACAGAAAAAGAGGAATCTTTATTTGAAGTACCCGAGAACTTCAAGAAATATGAAATCGAAGATAGAAGAATCATGGTACGAATGCCCAATAGAAAGGCGAATGACGGACAAGTATATGGTAACCGAGAGAAAACCAAGAAAATAATAGTTGCTATCGAAGAAGAAGAAAAATGTACATACATAGGGCATGATTTGACAACTGAAGAAGAAGAAGAGCTAGTTGCCCTATTGCACGAATATAGAGATGTTTTTGCATGGAGTTACAAAGACCTGAAAGGAGTAGATCCAGATATATGTTCTCATAGAATCCCTATGACTCCAGATGCAAAACCGACAAAACAGAAACCGTATACGTACAATGATAACTACGCTGCGAAGATTAAAGACGAGATAGATCGCTTGATAGAAGAATGGAAAATTGTGTGTGTGTATTTACGAAATTGAGCATACCGAATGGGTATCCCCCATTGTGGTTGTGCCCAAGAAGAATGGAAAATTGCGTGTGTGTATTAACCTTAAAAAAGTTAATGCCGCCACGATTAGAGATAGTTATCCTCTTCCTATCACAGAACATCTATTGGAAAGAGTTGCGGGCAAGGAAGTTTACAGCTTTCTTGATGGATTCTCAGGCTATAATCAAGTAGCCATTGCTCCAGAAGATCAACACAAGACGGCTTTTGCCACTGAATGGGGCATATTTGCATTTCGTGTGATGCCATTTGGCTTAACAAATGCACCCACCACTTTCCAGCGACTCATGTGTCATGTTTTTAAGGAATTCTTACGCAAGAGTTTGGAAGTTTATGTCGACGACATATGTGCTCATTCAAATGTAAGACAGACACATATCCCAGAGTTAAGACAAATATTTGACAAATGTTGAGAATATCAGGTTTGTTTGAACCCAGAAAAGTGCGTTTTCATGGTCAGACAAGGCAAAATTCTAGGACACATTGTGTCAAAAAATGGAATCTCTACGGATGAAGAAAAGGTGAGGTAATTGCAGATTTACCTAGACCAACTAATGTGAAAGAGGTACAAGCATTTATGGGCCATTGCGGTTATTATAGGAGATTCATACACATGTATGCAATCATAGCCAAGCCTTTGTACTCTCTTTTAACCAATTTTGAATGGACATATGAATGTGAAAATTCATTCAATGAACTCAAACGACGTTTGTGCTCAGCAACTATATTGACTACCCCAGATTGGAGTAAGCCATTCCATGTACATGTGGATGCATCCAATTACGCCATAGGATGTGTGTTAGCACAACCCACGAATGAAGGTAATATAGATCTCCCCATAGCTTACGCAAGCAGACAATTGAACGCAGCAGAAAGAAATTACACCACGACGGAACGAGAAGGATTAGGGATGATCTACGCAGTAAAGAAGTTTAGGCACTATTTGTTGGCAAACAAATTCAAGTTCTTTACAGATCATCAAGCCCTATTGTACTTAGTCAACAAACCATGTAACACCGGACGACTAATACGTTGGTTTCTATTACTCATGGAGTATGATTTTGAAGTCGTAGTCAGGAAAGGAAAGACACATCTTAGAGCTGACCACCTTTCAAGATTAACCTCAGGAGAAGATCCTCAAGGAGTAGTGGATGAGTTACCAGATGCTTATTTGTTTAATCTTGAAATAGCACCAGAATGGGCTAAGCCTATAGTCCCTATTCTCACATATGGACCCAAGAATCCTAGGATAAAGATCAAAGAAGGAGAGATTACCAGGTCTCAGAGATACCAAATAATAGCAGGAAGCATATATAAACAGGATAATCAAAAGATTCTTGCTTGTTGTGTAGATGAATCAGAACATGCGAATTGGTTGCAATTAGCACATGTAGGTGTACTAAAGCAACATCATTCAAAACATCGAACATTACAGACTCTGCATAGACTAGGAGTATATTGGCTTACGATGGAAGCAGATGTCTACAGGCTGTGTAAGGAATGCAATGTTTATTGTGAAAGACCACCAGTAGAGCATGCTACATTATATCACGTGTCTCTCACACCAGACTGGAGTGAACAATTAGTGACATACTTGAGGACGAACACATTCCCTCAAGGAATGACCTTAGCACGACAACGCAGTCTAGAGCAGGAAGCTCGAGATTATTCACTTATTGGCGATAATCTATACAAAAGAGGACGAGATGGATATCTAAGTCAATGTGTTCATGAGAGCGATTATCTGAGCATACTAGAGACTGCACACCAAGGTGTTGCAGGAGGTCATTTTGGACCCGATAGGATAATCAAAGCCATCCTCTTTGCAGGATTATGGTGGCCCACTCTTCACATGGATGCTCATACCTATGTCAAGAGATGTGATGTGTGCCAAAGAACTCAGTTTCCTACTCGCAGAGATGAAATGCCATTGAAACCCATGATGGGCGGACGTGCATTTTCTAAGTGGGGTATAGACTTTGTAGGACCCATTAACCCCCCTGCAAAAGGTACACATGCGGAATACATTATTGTTGCCACAGATTATCTTATGAAATGGGTAGAGGTAAAAGCCACAAAAAAGAACGATGTACACACAACTGCAAAATTCTTATTTGAAAATGTCTTTACAAGATATGGATTGCCTATAGAGTTAGTGAGCGATCGAGGCACTCACTTTCTAAACCAAGTCATTGAACATTTGTTACAGGATTTTATGGTGATTCATAAGAAATCCGCACCATATCATCCTCAGGCCAATGGTCAGGCTGAAAGCACTAATAAGATCCTTTGTAACGTACTGACGAAACTCGTGAACAACAAACGTTCAGATTGGGACAAACAGTTACACCACGCTGTTTGGGCATATCGAGTGGCCTACAAGACCGTACTCAATGCAACTCCCTTTCAGATGGTTTTTGGTCAGAATGCTGTGCTTCCTTTGGACTTCTTGATACCGACCCTTAAGGTTGCACAAGAACATCAGTGGACCGGCCATGAATTATCAGCGAGAATAGTGGACTTGGAACGATTAGGAGAAACCAGGCTAAAGGCAGCAGCAGGAATATACGCAGCAAAGAAACGACAGAAAGCATATTTTGATGCACATGTGAAAGATAAAGGCCTAAAAGAAGGAGATTTAGTTCTAGTATATACGCTAAAGCAACACGCACGTAAGTTAGAAAAGCGAGGTTATGGACCTATGATCATTAACAGACTCTCAACAAGTGGAGCAGTACAATTAGCTACTTTAGAAGGAGATATAATGCCTAATTATATTAGTGGCTGTAGAGTCAAGCTATATCAGGAACCTCTTACTGAGGATATGCTTAGACGACTCACGTTGGCAAAGAAGCGTAAGGAGGAAGAAAATAGAATACGAGCGGAAGCTCAGGCAGAAGCAATAGAACGCATTAAACGCATGAAGTTAAGAAGACAAGGACTAGGGAGAGAACATTATAACCATCTGGAAACTACACCCAGATATCCCATGGCTATGTGTGAGGTAAAGTCACGAACTCATCCTAGTATAGTGGACAGGAGACCATTCATTACAGTCAGGCTAGAGCATGGCAACCCTTGCCAAGAGCTCAGGGCTTTAATTGACTCAGGTGCTGCGACTAGTGCGATTAGATGGTCCCACTATAAGGATTCAGGAATAGAAATGCGGCCAATTGAGGCATACCTCATAGGCCTAGGAGGCATGGAAACCCCTTGCATGGGTGAGGTGGACCTTCCTATCCTCATTAAGGATGTGACCATGACAGCGAAGCTACTAGTGTGCCATGATGACGACCTGATAGAACCCCTAATCCTTGGCCAAGATTGGCTATACGATCACTCAGTGGACCTAAATCTTAGACAAGGCTCCTTACAGATTGGAACCTTAGAACAGAAGCGAGTGATTCCGCTTGACTTCCCTAACGGCATTCCGATTGAGGTTTGTAACCCTAGACCCCATGAAACGCATGCGACGGAAGACCGGAAGATCTTGGGTTAGACCAGTCACGTTACGTCTACTCCAACCCACTCGGGCTTAGCTATGGACAATTGTCAATCAGAAGGACGACAGGAGATCTTCCCTCGGGCTTCCTGCAAACTAGAAGGGGCAGCTACCCAACCGCTAGGGCAGATGAACACAATCAACGGTCAGGTGGGTTGCATCAGCGGCCAAATGAGCACAACACCCTGCGGTGCTCATCCTTCCAAACTTGCTGCGGACTGGCCTAGATTAAAGATAAAGAACGAATCACTTCCTAATGGGCAGGTCACGCAAGTGTTGGATCTCCCTTCTTTTCCAAAGCAGAGCGTCCAATGGACCTCTCAAACCCAACCACGAAGGAGTCAACCACAACAGAGGAACCCAGACCGACGACATCACCAGACAAGGCAAAGAAAGCAGCAGTATCAACATCACAGAACAAGTGGCATGAAACAAATATGGGTGCCAAAAGGACAGCAACCACAGGCTATTGGCAACACTGCAGACAAGAACAGGACAAAGTTTCAAAAAAAGCAGAGTCAGCATCCAAAGTCCCCTCGATCTTCTTCTACAATTACTCGACAGATTTGGATCGCCAAGAAGTATCTTATCAATAGACCCACACCCATGCAGATTTGGGTACCTAAACAATGTATTATAGCCCAACCCTCAAGCCATGTAATATATACCCCTCAGAAACCTTTTCATCCTTCAATACCACCAAACCCGATACCGCTTTTTGTCCCTCAGCAGAAACACACCACCCACTCAAAGACTCTTAGGAGATGGATACCGAAACGTATCCAGACGTCTTCTTGTACCATCGTATCTAACAATTCTCCCACCCCGCTTAAACACCACCCTTGTACTAATTCACCCTCAACCAAACCTTGTATAAATTCATACACCCAAACCCCACATTTTGCATAATAAAAGCTCATCAAGAAATGTATGCATAATCTGAACCATGTAGGTGTCTAGAGACCTGCATTAGTTTTGCAAATAATCATTGCATCAATCACTTCACGACACTTGGCTACACGGGTTACACATCGGTTATGGAAAAGGATTGCGGTCTCACCTTAATGGGATCATAATTAATTTCCATACTAATGTGTTAATCTTTTGTAGCAGATCTTTTCCATTAGCTCATCAGTCATCATGCAAACCGAAGCAGGACCATCCGAAGCTGGCCCCAGTGCACCGATGGCCACTATTGGAGAATTACTAGCAGAACCTTATCCTACGGTGCAACCACCAGAGTTTCAAGGTTTTCCAGGACCCATGCCAATCGATGATCCTCCTAGAGGATATACCAAGAAGATTCATCGTAACTCTCATTGGTTTCAAGGCCTAGTAGGACCATTAGCAGATGCTGATTTCATATTTGAGGCCAATTTGGCATTTGATCTTCGCACATGGACCAAGTACCAGTTCTTTTCAAGAGAATTTGAAGGACTGCAGAATACACAAGATTTAACGCACGTTTGGGCACGAGCGGGATTTACAGAATACTTTAGTGACCCTCTGTCTAAACCCGATTTTTACAGATGCTTTTACTTGGTAACCACCTTAACAGCTTCAGAAAACAAGGATCTACCTGGCACATTCATGTTACCATCCTTGGTAAGATCCTCCATTTAGAAGGTTCTATTTGTCTAAAGATTTGATTCGCGCAGCTCTAAAAATACATGGAACACACACTCCAACGGAGAAAGAACGGCTAGTCCCAGAGCAGATGAAACGTGGTGACGTAACTAAGTGGGAGGACATTTCAGCTATAACCCCTGAGCTCTCTAAGCCATTACGAATATGCATGCGGCACTTTGCTTTCCCAGCTCAGGATCGTTTTACCATGCCCCACAAGAGAATCTGGTTTGGATTATACTTAGCATGTACTGGACCGAAAACGGTTGATCTAGCCAGCTGGATCATTGATCAGCTCTATTTGGCACAACATAGGTGGGAGCGAAAGAAGGTAATCAATGGGTGCTGCGCCCTCACCAGGATCATATATATGTGCTTGGCGTATGACTTACCAATAGAGCGTGCCATGACCAGTGAGGAACTGAAAGCATTCAAAGGGACCACTAGGAAGGCTAGAAAGTCTAGCAAAGGCAGAGCCGGAAAGCGGATGAGAGGTACTATCCCATGCCTACAAGTCCCAGAATCACCCTCTCCACAACCATCTCCAGAGCAGTCACCAACAACAGACACTCCCACCGTACCACCAATTCGTATACGGTTATCAAGACCAGTTACGCCGGAGGGCACCACCAGTACTGTTGCACCTCAAGCAGCCACAACCACAGAACCTATCACCACAACAGCTGAACTTCCCACCACTATTGGTGCGGAAGCTTTCTCTTTTCCAATACCCCATTTAGAAGCAGGACAAGCAGAGCCACTGGACCAAACTTTTGATTTTGAGATGCCCGATGCATTCTCCAATGAGTTCCAGTTTTCAGAAGGACAATTGTTTTCTCAAGAATTTGAAAGGCCTAGCTACCCTACCACACCCAGGGATTAGCCACAAGGACAGATCGTGTCCAGCTCTGATGACGAAAGAACAGCAACCGATGACGATGAAGGAGACGACGAAGCTAGCCAGGGAACACATGAATCCCAAGAGCAGGAACAGACAGATGGCCAAGGCCAACAAATAGACACACATGGCGATACAAGTACCCATGAAGATGAAACTTACGAGGCAGCAGCTTACACACTAGCTATCAAGAAACTGTATAGAACTATGGAAAAAGTTTGGGCACGCAAAAAGCTAACAGAGGAAGAGAGTCAAACAATAATAGAACAAGAACTTGTCACAGGCAGATTCGAAGACGCCTACATCAAAGGATTCAAAGAGTTAGTCAAATCAGTAGGCTCCAACGAAGCACTCAAGTACTTGCAAAGAAAGCCACTACCACAGTTTGACCCCCGCAGAGTACGACTACTTTCAAAGCCCGGCGAATACATTCGTGTACCAACCGGAGCACAATCTTCAGAACAAGCCAGGGAGGCACGCCTCGTCCCCGAAAGTTCATTGGCTGTAGAAACCATCTTTGTAGATTCCCCACCCCGCGCTACAGCTGTACAAACCTCAGTAGTCACTGAAGTACCGACCACCCCAACCGCTCCTCTCTCACCACCCGTCCATCTAGCCTCCCCTCTTCACCCTCCTTCCCCCAGACCCACATCTTCATTCGCCGGTGGTGTTGCAGAAATTGTCTTTACGACCACTAACCCCACAATTCCCACACCCATTAACCCTACTCTACCCCCTCCCACACCCACCTTTCTACCCAACCCATTCCTTCATCAATCTTTTCCATCTTTCCCCACAACTCCAAGACCCCTTTTCCCATTCCCCCCGCCCTTAACCTTCTCCCCCGTCTCACCTCCCCGACCCACTGTAACCCCTCTTTCCCCTTTCCACCAAGCTGCTCTAGCCAGCCCCCCTGTAAATTACCCCTCAACCTTTGTAAATCCCGTATTTACACCAACATGAGTACCCACTATCACACCCATATTCACGGTCACCGCACTAGATACGTCCACTGACATGGACATCTCACCACCCACTGCACCATCACTCACTTCACTCCCGGCACAAACATTTTTAGGCACATCACAATTTTCAACAATCACTACATCATCCACCTTCCCACCCCCATTCCCCATTCCCGTTGCATCTACACCAACTGCATCTTCATTTAGCACCCCATTAATACTATCACCGACTGTAGATAATGCATTCCGACAGATGTTCATGTGTATGACGCAAGTAAGAGATGAGTTCACATCTCTTGGTGATAATTATCAGCAGCTGCAGAGGACTATCAATGACTTACAGTCGCAGCTTAATTTATTGTCTATTGAGAATGCCTCTCTGAACACCCGCTACTAGGAATTACGCAAGGCTTATCACAAATTGGAACTCGAAAGCAAAGAAAAGACCAAGGAAGCCACTGCTGACCTGGATAACTTATTAAGAGCCCAGACAGTCCGCAATGCAACGCTAACACGAGACATGGGCTTACTACGAAGACACCTAGCAGCCGCCAAGGAAGAAAACCAGCGCTTACAGGATCAGAACCGAGAAAACTTAGAAGCAGCACTCGACCACCCAGACCAACCACTCAGTCCTAGCAGGTTCAAAGCCATTCCTTCAGACTCGATGAGAATGCTGCTAGACGATCATGTAAGATTACTAGATCAATACGACCGCATGAACGAGGAGTTACAGAAACTCAAAGAAGATCACAAATTACTCCAGTTACGAGAACCGGCACACCAAGACATACCAACACCTGTGGACCCCTCTCCTGACCTCCTAGAGGAACTCAACTCATTACGGGCCCAGGTATCGACCCTTGAATCAAGGATTGCAGTATATGAAGCACCACCAAGGCCAGATTCCCCACCTGAGCTTCCAGCTGAGGAAGAAACGGTCACCATCCCGGTGGAGGAAACGTTTGAAGAAGCGTACGAGCCACAACCCATCCCAGGCGGACGCGTCACGGCCGAAGGTCAGATGACGTACGAACTTCCGACCCCCGCGTGGATGAAGACTATTGAGGAAATTGGAACAACGCACTCAGCTAGAGTAGAGGCACAATTACATGCCATGGCGATGATAGAAGAAAAGATATTACAATCTCCACTCTTTGCTCATTTGGCCCCGCGATGATACATATCTGGGCATGAGCTACAGTATAAACCGTATTTCATGTTAATGGCCGAATACCAGTTAGCCATTGAGAAAGAGACAGGTAAAAAACCATCGCATGCAACTCAATTCGAGGCGGATGATTTGCCACTAGATGCACAGCAAGGAAGGATCTATCAACCAGAGTGGCGAAAAGATTTACTACAGCAGTATCCAGAGATGATGAGTACATGGGTAAAGGCACCTTTGCATTTGAAGTACAATCCGTGTTGGGGACCAGTGCCACGACGCCACTCCTGGACTGCCTTTGCTATTAAGGTACAAAACAATAAGCAGTGCCAAGACTGGTTGAATTACCCCTATTTTAAGCCACCCATTGAGTTACCAACTGTTGGCTACATGATGGCTACAATTCGCCACTGGCTCCCTAGACTAAAGCATATGGATGATATAGCGGCGCATATGACTGTCAAAATTTTTGACATGATGCAAATGATTTTTAAAGTCTTCCGACGCGTCAAGGCACCACTGTCAACACCCCGGGCTTTGAGCATGGCAATTTCGATCTGGTATATGATATGAGTACAATGCCATCGCTACGGGTGTGTTATGCCTGGCACTGCAGAATAAAGTACCTACCGGCGTGCTACAAGCAGACATTCGAAGAGATGTTCACAACCGGCTTCTGGGAATACCATTCAGAGGTATTCATAAGCAGGCCTACACATTTATTACAATTATTTGCCTGTGAACGAATGGTCTATTCCACACACTATCAACTCCCGCCACCGGAAGAACCGCAACCAATCGACTGGGAGAAACTCGAGGCAGACCTGGCCCGAGGCATTCGTATCTCCGAGCACACCCTCGCTCAAGACCTCCTACAGAACTATATCCGGCAGACCTCACAGCAAGGTTCTGTCAGGGACGACAGAAGCGAGAGGGAGGGGGGTGTTGGCAGCAGCCAGAGGCACAGACGACACGGAAGCATGTAACGACAAAGCAGGGAGCCAGTCGAATCATTTTTCAAATAATTATGTTTTCAAATACTTTCCAAAAACCTCCAACAGTGATTTTTATCACTATTGTAACATATGTAACATAGAAAACCCCATTTTGTAATCCATAGCTCCATTTTGTGCAAGCCGAGGAGTCCTCGAGCTTGAGGAGCTTAGGTAGAATGCGCGTACCAATTTTCGTTATTTTTAGATACCGTTTACCCTTCCAAATAGCATCTAGGACCTAATTTTTAACTATGCCGGTCACTAGATGTGAAACTGGTCAAAACTAGTCTAGAAACTATAAAAAGAGCTAGAGAGCTCATTTTTGAGGTTAGCTCACAACAAATGAGGAGAATGACAAGGAAGAGGGAATATGTAGTGGAGAAGGAGGTGGAGGTGGAGATGGAGGTGGAGATGGAGATGGAGAAGAAAACCAGAAATTTACCTACTACTTACCATTCCAACGCGTCCTCTCTACGTCTTACCATCACACGCTCGTCCTCAAAGCTCGAATCCCCGGCAACGGCGCCAAAATTTGGTGTATCTCAGTGATGAGTAGCACCTCCTTTAATGTCAATCCGGGAAGACATGAGGATGGTATGAAGACCTCGAGCAAGTGAAGGCACAAATGTGTGAGTGAGAAGCACACAAACATGCACACACATACACACACGCGCACACATGGCAAGAACAAAGAGAGTAAGACAATGGAATCACTTCTATTGCAACAAAGTTCTCATACAAGCTCAAAACTACAAGAAGCTCTCTCAAAAATGAGCTCTCTAGCTCTATTTATAGTTTTTGACTAGCTTTGGCCCTGTCCAGACCTAGTGTCCGGCCTAGTTAACAATTAGGTTCCAGGGCTTATTTGAGGGCTCAAACGAGATCTAAAAAATATGAAAATTGGCAGACAACTACTTCTAAGGCTCCCCAAGCTCGAGGACTCCTCGGCTTGTACAAAATGGAGCTACAAAAAGGTGAAATGATATTTACAAGGGTTTTTAGTGATAAGAATCACTTTTAAATGGTGTAGGGGTTTGGAAAAAAATAAAGGGTTGCCTTAGTGCTAGATCTGCATGTATGCCCGTATTTGCTTCTTCCCGTATACTGCCAACACTCTCCCCCCCCTAGCGTCTGTCGCCTCTGACAGACCTTTGATCTGCGGTTTGGTCAATATAGTCTTGGAGAATGTCAGCTGCCACATCATGTTCTTTGATTCGCAGCCCTCGGATCAGGTCTCTCTAAAGGGTATCCCAATTGACTGCGCCCAGTATGTCCGGCTGTGGCGTTGTGTAGAGTTTTGAGTGCATCGTTTGTTCGCATGCAAAGAGGTGTAACAAATGGGTGGGCCTTGGCGCGAACACCTCTGAGTGTGCTTCCCAGAACCCTGTGGTGAACATATCATCAAAAGTTTTCTTGTAGCAGGCAGGGAGATATCTGATGCGTGCGTGCCATGCATAAGCAATGCGTATGCTCGGGGTGGTGCTCATATCATATAGCAAGTCATAATTACCATTAACAAACCCGGGAATCGGAGGTTGAATATGATATACATTGCGGAAAGTTTTGAGCACAACCTGCATCATATCGAATATCTTGAGCATCATCTGGGCAGCTACATCTGGCATGGGGTGGAGGCGTGGCATCCAATGTCTGATGGTTGCTATCATGTATGATACTGTGGGGGTGCCGGTTGGGGGTGCAATGGTGGGGTAATTGAGCGATTCTTTACAGTTTACATTGTTCTGAACCTTGATGGCGAAAGCTTTCCATGATCTTCTTCTTTGTACTTGCCCATAACAAGGGTTATACTTCAAATGCATGGGAGCGTGATCCCATGTTCTAAGCATTTTCGGGTATGTTTCAAGTAATCTTTGCCTCCAAGTAGGTTGGAATATAGCCCCTTTTCTGGCTGCCTCTGGTATATCTTCTGGTTCGAACTGGGTGGCGAAAGTAGGGGACTTGTTGGTGACTCTTTTGATCTCTGCGTTGTAGTCGGCCAACAATACAAAATATGGTTTATATTGTAATTCTGAGCTCGTGATGAGTCGTCTAGGAGCAAGGTGCCTGAAATACTCAGATTGAAGTATGGTTTCCTCAATGGCCTTCATTGCTAGCATCTGAGTGGAGACACGTTCCTGATGAGTTTTCCCCATTTCTTCTACTTGTTTCATCTAGGCTGATGGGGGTTCCTCATAGGTATCTTGCCCTTCCTCCGTGATTCTTCCTCCTGGAAGTGGTTGAGGCTCATAGTTCTCTTCAAATGCTTTCTCCACTGGAATAATAACTGCTTCTTCTTCTATGGGTTGCTCATGTGGGGAAGGAGGTCATTCATATTGTAACAACTTGATTTTCAACTCTGCAATCTGTTGCCGTAGCTCAAGTACCTCACTGTTCGTTGAAGGTTGAGGTTCTGGCAAAGTAGCAGCATCGACCGTCTCTTTAGGTGTGGGTGGGTGTGTTGTCGGTACTTTGGATCCTTGTAGTTCCTTTATTTGGTCTTCCAATTGATCATGGGCTTCCAAGAGGGTTGCATAACCTTCTAAAACCTGTTGAATATGCTCTGAGGGGATAGCCTGGAATTTTGCAGGGTCTATAGGTGCTTCCGAGGTGTTTTCCATGGCTGCTTCTAGGTTCTCCTGGTTTTGTTGTTGTAGCCTTCGGTTCTCTTCTTGAGCCGCTATGAGATGGCGGCGTAGTAGGGCCATGTTGTGCTGAAGTCTCGCATTGCGGACCATTTGATCTCGGAGCTGTTCCTCCATAGCCTTACTTGATTCCGTATACTTGGCTTCCATCTGTGCATTTGATTGTTTGAGAGCGGAAATTTTGTTTTGTGACGCCGTATTGCTGAACTCCAAGGCATTGACACGCTCCTAGAGTTGTGCCGAGAGATTGCAAAGCTCGTTGTTATGCTCTTCCAATAATTTATACTCTTGTTTAATTTGTGTGGCCGCGTCGAACATTGTGTCTAGTGCATGACTAAATGATGTGAATGTGGGGTTAGAGGTGGAAGATGCAAGGGGACGGGGGATGGGTAAGGGCAAAGTGGATGATGTGCCTATGAGTGAAGTGAATTGTGATGCTGTTGGAACAAATGAGGTGGTGGGTGCTCCGGTGGATGGTGAAATGTCCATGGGATCGGACGTGATAGTGTGTGAAGTGTGAATTGTGAATACAGGAATGGTGGGTGGTGTGTTAGTGGTGGCAGTGAATGTGGGGAAGTTGGGTTGGGGAAGGGACTTTTTATTATAATTCTCAACTTGGAGTATATTTACAAGGTTTGTCCAGAATGAAGGTTGGGTGACTTGGGTTGATTCTGAGGGGGTTAACAGGGGTACAGTGGGTAGGGGTTGGGAGGGAGGAAATGTGTGGGTGAATGGAAAAGGTTGGGATAAGGTCTGGCTAGTGGCAAGTGGTTGTCCAAGGGCGGGGAGATAGGAAGGGTGACCTATTATGGTTTGATCGGTGGCAGGATGACCTGTGTGGGGTTCAAAAATTTGGGCGGAAGTGATGGATGTGGGTAAAGGGAAGGATGTAAAAACGGAGGTGTGTACAATGGGTTCACCATGGGTGGATATCGGTTGTTCAGAAAGACTAGTGGAGAAGGGTTCTGAGGGCTGGATGGAAGGTGACGGTGGAGATGGTACTTGTGTATTTACATCTTGTTCATCAGTGGGACTTGGGCTATTCATGTGAACATCCTCTGAAATTGTGGTAGGCAATGCGGTAGAGACTTCCATTTGAATCATTTTTCCCCGCCGTGGTCGTGTATCAATCCTTCGTTGATCATAGGCAGGGTTCTCCCGATAGACCATTGTCCTCATTGCTTCCCCGATCCCACATGTGTCCGCCAACAGATTCAATGATTCAACAAAATGTGAGTCTACATTCTCGGCTTGCAGCATTTGGTTCACTAGGGCTCTATTCGCCTCTTCCATCATCTTATGTCTTCTCTGTACCTGCTTGATTGTCTTGTATAGCCGTTTGAGTTGTGCCGTGTAGGTAGGGGCCTCCTCTTCACTCTCCTCTGGTTCATTTCCCCGTTCTTCTTCCTGATTTTGTGTGCTTGGATCATGAGGATGTTGTGCCTCATCTCCCCAATGTACCTTGCTTGCCTCGCCCTGTGGCTGTTCTCTTCGAACTGATGATCCCGGATCGGTATTGTCAGGAAAACCTTCACTATCAGATAAGTGGGCCGTCTGCAGGAATCTTTCAAAATCAAAATTGGGATCCTCAGTTAAGGTGGCCATAGATGCAAACTCGGCATCGGTAGGTAGTGGAGGGGCGGATGGAGTGGGCTGTACCATGCCCCCTGATTGAGTTCCTTGGATATGTATCGTGAAAGGTGCTACGTGTGCTTCTTCTCTAGGGGAAGCTTCGGTTGTGGCCTCATGAGGGATCATGACCTGGGAGAGTGATCCACGCATTCGTTTTGCAGGTTGATTCCCTGACTTCCGCCCCTTGAAAAACTCCAGTTGCGAGTTTTTAAGGGCCCTGGCAATCGGCACGTCATATGCAAGACATCTATATATAACTCTGGTAATGGCACAGCAGCCATGTAACGTATGCTTCCTCACACCCCGCTTGCCTGCTTCATACAATTGGTCTAGAATCCATACAGGCATCTTAATTGGCAAGCTTCCAGTCTCTGCTGGATATAATCCATACCATACCTTCTTGTGAGGTTGGGTAAAGCGGACTTGAGCTAGAAAGGCGAAGTGTTGAAGGCACATTCGTAGGGGTATGGCGATGTTAGGGGTGAGGGCACACATTTCCTTCAACTTCTTGATTCTGTTGCTCTTCATTGACTCTGGTATCAAGGGATCGCGATCGGAAGGAACATGGGTGCCATACATCTGAAGGGCTTCCCTGATGACAGTGGTATTTAACTCAAATTTCGTCATGTCTTCTTGGTTTGAGAGAGAGGGTACCAGGAATGTGCCGGAATGATCCTTCTCTCCGGTCGGCTTCAGTGTGGCTATCAAATAGTAGCATCTAAGGAAATCTGGCCTCGGCAAAGCCGCACTGAAGTAGTCTTGTAATCCCGCTTTCTGCCATATATCCTAAAGGGGAGCTGCATTTTGTAATGTTTCGAATTCTCTTGAAAAGAACTGGAATGTCCACCATACTCCTCCGAATTCCAATTTGGACTCCCAAATATGATCAGCGTCACCCAAGTCGCCTGGCATCTCATTGAACCAATGTGAGTGCCCTTTCACTCTTTCTGTCAGTCCACTTGGTGGATCCAGAATGGGAATTCTTCTTATATGCAGAAGTTCTTCAGGCCTTGCTGTCAGTGGGGCTTCCACAGGCATGGTATCCCAATTGCTTTGATTACCAGTGCCCGCCTGGGAGCTTGTTCCTGCTACTGCTGCCATGATACTTTTGATGCTTATTTGCTGGAAGAAGAAAGCACATTAGTGTTGCATAGGAAACAAGATATAATGGTGTTCCCTTCACAATACTAACATGACAATCCCGAAGGTTAGTGGTTAGAGGTAAAGTGTTTGTGATAGATGTGAGTGGTGATTAGAGGTCAGTGTCATTCTAGATTTATACTTTGGTCATGCAATGGACTCAGAATGCACCTATGTCATAGTGGATGGATTTATAAAATTGGGTCAGGGGGTTTGGTACATGGTTTAAGTCTCCAAACTTTGATAGAGGATCCGTAGCTCTTAGAGCTAAAGACAGGTAGAGATTTATGAACTAGAGTGTTATGTATTTGGGACCTTTTGGGCACCCATTTCCAGACATTCCTCAGTTTGACTGAGTGTGGGTCAGGGTGGTAATTAGGTAGAGTTCCTGCGTTGTTAGTCGAGAGGACTAGTGAGTGTTGAATTATGCCAGTAACTAGAGTTGGAGCTATTTGGGCTTGTAAACAGGCCTTGGGCACCCATATGTGTCTAGCATTGGGGCTAGCCTTCATTAACCGTTTAGGGACCCAAATAGACGTGGTGCTCCTAGGAGGTTGCCTAGGGTACTCCTTCACTTGTGTCCGTGATGGTGTGGCTTGTTTGTTGCCTCCTCGAGAGTCTGCTATTAGAGTTGTGGGTTTTCCATCCTTGCGTATCCAGATCTGCTTCGCGCCACGAGGTACTCCGTGTTGCATTGGTTGGCACTCCTGCCTCTTGATCAACGGCCTCCTTTGTGTTGTATGATGTTTGGTCTGCATGTTTAGAATCTCCTTTGGCCTTGCTGCGAACTGCTCATTGACTCCTGTACCTTTGGTAAGATTGACAATCCTCTGCACCAATCCTCTGCACCATAGAACTTTGGACAAGAACAACATCATTATCTTTATGTGGATTCCTGGAGGGACCAGGAGTTGGTACCTGTTCTATTGGTTTGAGTGCTTGATTTTCTAATTCAATCGTAAGACGGCTTTGGCCTACCCAAGCCTGAAGAAGTCCACTTCTTAGGTTGAGGTTGACTGCGTGATCATAGATCCAGTCTTGGCCCAAGACCAGAGGTTCGGTAAGATCCTCGCCTTCACATACTAGCACTTTTGCTGGCATGAGGACCTCTTGTATGTAGAGGGGAAGTTCCACCTCTCCCATGCAAGGGGTTTCAACACCTCCTAATCCTATCAGATATGCTTCTAGGGGTTTTACCTCCAATTGCAGCTGCTGGCAATAAGAAAGCCGAACTGCACTAGTGGCTGCACCTGAATCAATTAAAGCTCTTACGGTCCTTGTACTGTCTCCTTGTCCAACTTCTAGGGTGACAAAAGGTCGTCGATCCACTATCCTATGGGCACGTTCACCTGAAGCCTCACACATGGCCATGTGATAGCCTGGAGACTCTTGAGTGTCAATCATAGGCTTATCTCTCCCTTGCCTCCTCAATTTCATTCATCGGATGCGCACTAAGGCCTCTGCCTGTGCTTCTTCTCGAATTCGTTTTTCCTCCTCTTTACGTTTCTTGGCAGTGTTGAGCCGAGTTAACATCTCTTCAGTCAAGGGTTCTTGGTATAACTTGACTCTACATCCGCTTATGTAGCTAGGGAGAATATCACCCTCTAGAGTGGCTAGTTGAACTGCTCCACTGGTGGAGATTCTATTGATAATCATTGGCCCGTAATCTCTCTTCTCTAATTTCCGTGCATGTTGCTTCAAGGTGTAGACTAGGACTAGGTCTCTTGCTTTCAAGCCTTTATCCTTGACGTGTGCATCAAAATATGCCTTTTGCCTTTTCTTGGCTGCATAAATTCCTGCTGCAGCCCTCAATTGTGTTTCACCTATTCGTTCAAGATCGAAGATTCCAGAGGACAACTCATGGCCCGTCCAATCATGCTCTTATGCTACTTTCAAGGTTGGTATCAAAAAATCCAATGGTAGCACTGCATTCTGGCCGAAAACCATCTGAAAGGGCGTGGCTTGGAGTACCGTCTTATAGGCAACTCTATATGCCCAAACAGCATGGTGTAGCTGTTTGTCCCAATCAGAGCGTTTATTGTTCACTAATTTTGTCAATACATTGCATAAGATCTTATTGGTGCTTTCGGCTTGCCCATTAGCTTGAGGGTGATAGGGGGCAGAGTTCTTATGTACTACCAAGAATTCTTGGAGCAGATTTTCAATAACTTCATTCAAGAAGTGTGTCCCTCTATCACTGACTAGCTCTATCGGTAATCCATACATGGTGAACACATTCTCAAACAAGAACTTAGCTGTTGTTTGTGCATCGTTCTTTATTGTGGCTTTTACCTCTACCCACTTAGTTAGATAGTCAGTGGCCACAATGATATACTCAACATGTGAACCCTTAGCTGGGGGATTAATAGGGCCTACAAAGTCTATTCCCCACTTAGAGAATGCACGTCCACCCATCATAGGTTTCAGTGGCATCTCATCTTTGCGTATAGGATACTGAGTTCTCTGATACACATCACACCGTTTCACATAGGTATGTGCATCCATGTGAAGGGTTGGCCACCAGAAGCCCGCAAATAGTATTGCCTTGATCACCCGATTTGGTCCAAAGTGTCCTCCTGCTACACCTTGGTGAGCAGTTTCCAAGATCTTTAGATATTCACTCTCATGAACACAAAGTCTTAGGTAACCGTCTTTTCCACGCTTGTATAGATTATCACCAATGAGTGAGTAATCTAGGGCTTCTTGTTCTAGACTTCTTTGCCTCATCATAGTCATGTCTGGAGGGAATGTTTTCGTCCTCAAGAAGGATACTAGGGGTTCACTCCAATCCGGCACTATGGACACTTGATAAAGAGAGGCATGTTCCACAGGTGGTTTAGTGCAGCAGATTGGGCATTCCTTGCACAACTTCTGGACATCAGCTTCCATAGTCGGCCAATGCACTCCTAGTCTCCTCAGGGTCTATAGGGTTCGTTCTTTTGAGTAATGTTGCTCTAATGCACCTACATGTGCTAATTGCAACCACTTAGCGTACTCATCCTCTTCTACACAACAAGCCAAGATCTGTTGATCTGTGTGCTTGTACATACTTCCAACCATGCTGTGGTACTTCTGGGCTTTTACTACCTCTCTATTCTGTGTGGCTATTACTGGGTGGTTAGGCCCGTATGTCAATACTGGCACTAATGGCTTAGCCCACTGCGGCACCACTTCTAAATTAAACAAGTAAGCATCAGGTAAGTCATCTGATACTCCTTGTGGGGCTTCTCCTGATGTGAGCCTTGAGAGATGATCTGCTCTCAGGTGAGTTCTGCCTTTCCTCACTACTACCTCAAAGTCATACTCCATTAGTAAGAGAAACCATCTTACTAATCTGCCTGTATTACATGGCTTGTTTACCAGGTACAGTAGAGCTTGGTGATCAGTAAAAAATTTGAACTTATTTGCAAGCAAATAATGTCTAAACTTTTTAACTGCATATACCATGCCTAATCCTTCTCGTTCGGTGGTTGTATAGTTCCGTTCAGCAGCATTCAATTGCCTACTGGCATAGGCAATAGGGAGATCCATATTACCTTCACCCGTAGGTTGTGCAAGTACACATCCAATAGCATAATTGGAGGCATCCACATGAACATGGAATGGCTTGTTCCAATTTGGTGTGGTCAAGATTGGTGCTGAACATAATCTTCGTTTAAGCTCCTGGAAGGAATTCTCACATTCATCAGTCCACTCAAAGTTAGTCAGAAGTCCGTACATGGGCTTTGCAATGACAGCATACATGTGGATGAACCGGCGGTAGTAACCACAATGCCCCATGAAGGCCTGTACTTCCTTGACGTTCTTTGGCCTAGGTAGCTCCGCTATGGCTCTCACTTTCTCTTCATCAGTGGATATGCCATTCTTTGACACTATGTGTCCTAGAATCTTGCCTTGCCTAACCATGAAAACACACTTTTCTGGGTTCAGGCAGACTTGATATTCTCTGCATTTATCAAAGATTTGTCTGAGTTCAGGTATATGGGTCTGTCTAATGTTGGAATGAGCGCACAAATCATCAACATAGACTTCCAAATTCTTCCTCAAGAACTCTTTAAACACGTGACACATCAATCTTTGAAAGGTAGCAGGTGCATTAGTAAGCCCGAATGGCATTACCCGAAAGGCAAATATGCCCCACTCCGTGGCAAAAGCCGTCTTATGTTGATCCTCTGGAGCAATGGCTACTTGATTGTAGCCCGAAAACCCATCTAAGAAGCTGTACACTTCCTTGCCTGCTACCCTTTCTAATAGATGCTCAGTGATAGGAAGCGGATAACTATCTCTGATAGTGGCTGCATTAACCTTCTTCAAGTTAGTGCATACTCGTAATTTGCCGTTCTTCTTGGGCACCACTACAATGGGGGATACCCATTCAGTGTGCTCAATTTCATAGATAATCCGGCTTCCACCAAGCGGTCTATCTCTTCTTTGATCTTAGCAGCATAGTTATCATTATATGTGTAGGGCTTCTACTTCGAGGGTCTGGCGTCTGAGGTCATGGGGATTGTATGTGAACATATATCAGGGTCTACCGCTTTCAAGTCCCTATAACTCCAAGCAAATACATCTCGGTATTCTCTTAGCAAGGCTATTAGCTCTTGTTCTTCCTCTTCTGTCAGGTCATGACCTATGTATGTGCATCTTTCTTCTCCTTCCTCGATGGCTACGACTATTTTCTTGGTGGTTTCCTTGCTATCATAGGCTTCTCCTGCTTGTGCCTCACGTTTAGGCATTCTTATCATAACTCTCCTATGGTCTATCTCATATTTTTTAAAATTTTCTGGGACCTCAAACAAAGATTCTTCTTCTTCTGTTGTGACTTCTCTCTTCTTTCTTTTCTTTCCTTCTTCCTTCGGGGTCACATGTGTGGCTAGCCTTACCTCATTTGTAAGCTCTCCATGCCTCTGGGGTTGAAGTTCTACTTCATAGAAGTATTCTTCATCTGATGCAAAGGGTGTGTCCATAATGATTGACTCTAGATCAGAGTCACTTGCATCCTCAAATGCATCAAGGCTAGGTTCACACTCTTCTAACACTGCCTCTCCCATGATTGGCTCTATGGAGAAGACTGAAATGTCATAGCCATCTTCATCACAGTGAGGTGTCCGTTGTTCTTCATTGATGGCTACATCCATTGTTGCTAGGATTTCTGCCCAGCCGTGGGGTTCAAATTCCTCGTCAGGAAAGACTACAGGCGCATAGGCTGGGTCTTGAATTGATCTATGTGTTTCTTTTGCACCTACCTCTCTGGCTTTTTCTCTTTTCTCTTCTTCTACTGCCACTTTGCACATCCATAAGTGGGTGTCTTCATGCATCCATGAGGATCCTGATCCTATGGAATGCACAGATTCCGTATCATCTTTGGCTCTATGGATGGGATTCCATTGGATAGGAGGGACATCTCTATGAGAGTAATCTTTGAGATTCACTTTGGTCGTAACACCTAAGTGTTGCAGGTACAAGGAGTTGGTTCCCCAGTCCTGTACCACTTGCAACTGTCGCATAAATGGTCTTCCCAAGATCATTTCATAGGCATGATTTTTGCTAAAATCACATATAGCAAATGTATGCTCGAACTCAACACCACATGTAGTGAGAGTTATTCCTTCCAGCAAGCCTAAGGGTCTTTCAATATGACCATCGGCCATCTGCAATTTCATCCTCGTCGGCGGGAGTGCTGGCCCTGTTCTATGAGATCCTACTTGGGAGCGCGATTTCGCTATGTCTGGTACTTGTTTGGCTACATGTTTCCACACTTCTGGCTTAACTTTGAGTAGCTCTTCTAAAGTGAGATTGTACTGCACTTTAGTGTTCTTTACTACCTCTGTATTCCTAGGTATGGTAAAATCTTCATTTCTTATCATGATTGTGGGCGCTCTCAGACAAGTAGACTTGGTTTCCCATGGGCCTGTGAAATGTGGTAATTCTTGTAGAGAATTAGACTCAAAGTCTAATCTCTCTTGAGAGTGCGTGCTCTCCTGCTCCTCATAAATGGATGGGATGTCCTGTGGGAATTGATCGTGTGCATCATCCACAAGATGATGCACACGATCTTTAGCCCATTTGTCTTCTTGAATCTCTCGTAGGAATTCTGGTGTGAACCGATTCATAGAAGATGATGTGTCTGGTTCCGTAGAGTTAGGCACGGAGGCTGACTGGGGAGGTAGGCTCACGTTCTCACTTGCCTTGCCTTTATTTTGAGAGGCAGGTTCCTTTTCTGATTGTGCAATTAGCCTCTCTATTCGTTCTAGCAGTCCGTCAAAGTGTAACTGCGTCTTAGCTGAACTAGAGATGTTAAAGAGGCGACTGGCTTCAAACATAGTCTGAGCCAATTCCACCATCTTAGCACAAATTTTGGTTCGTTCTAGCTCTAGTTCTGCTCTAGGGTAACACTTCTCATGATCAGTTACGTTTGGCCCTTCTTGGATTCTGGCTTGATATGCTCTAAGCATCATGTTTAGGTCCTTGGGAGTGGGATCGGCTAGGACGGATCCTACTCTGGGTGGTGGGTGGGTTAAGGGTGGTGTATTGAAAGGTTGGGGAATGGAAGAAGATGGATTGGCAGGTAAAGGGAGAGGTGGTGGAGGGGTGGTGTGTGAGTGGTTTTGAGATGCGAGTTCACTTATCTTTGCTTTGGTTTCTCTCAAGCTTTCTTCAAGTTCGCTCATCTTTTTTGCCCATTGCCTTTTCATTCTTTCATGACTATCCTTCCAGGCTTTAGTCCTCTTTTTGGTTATGCTCTCTGTTTCACTCACCTCGGGGCTCTTTTCCTGACCAACACCTTGCTTTTGTTGTAGTGCTTGGGCTCTTGTGATCACTTGCATAGGTGCAGTGGAAGTCACACTCCCTGTGGAGTCTACTACTAACCCAATGACATTGATATGAGTGATTTTAGGCATGTTATTAGGGTTCTTTGGGCAATCTTGTAGGAGATGCTCTTTTCCGTAGTCTTGACAGAAACCTTGAATTGTTACTGGTTGGGGTTGTGTAGGGGTAGGCAATGGACAATCCCGTATAAGGTGATCTCCCTGACATCTGAAGCATGGTCCTCTAGGAAATGGGGGTTGTACCTGCCTAGGTTGGGGTCTAGAGTTGGGGTTTGTGTACATGACATTACCATACTCAGGCTCCCCACTATTTTCACTTGGGTCCTCATAATAGTATGACTCGTTATGCTCGGGTGACTGCATGTAGTAAGCCTGTGGGGTATCAATATGTGTGGAGTCAAAACTATGGTCACTTGGATCACTGTCTGATAGCAATGGGGTGATTGGGAATATGGCTCTGTTCGGATTTTCTTCAGCAGATGCATATTTCACTCGGATCACATTGGTTGGAGCAGGGGGTTGCTGTACTAGGACTGGTTGAGGTCTCTGCTGCCCTTGATAGGGTGGCTGATAAGTTTGCTGTGGTCTGTTGTATTGTTGTGGTGGGTACTGATTCTGGTATCTACCCTGTTGTGGATATGGCTGAGGGTAGTTTTGCCTAACAGTTTGTTTGTTATATGGGCAGTCTTGCGCAGTGTGGTTGGTGTACCTGCGCTCTATGGTGCAGTACTGGCTACTAGGATTCACCAGGGGTTGGGCCATAATGGGACATACATTTGCCATATGGTCACCTCCACGTGTAGCACCGCTTAACTGGGGCAAATCTCGGAATTTGTTTGCTAGAGACACCTAGTTTTTGAGCTACCTTCTCTGCAAGTTCCTCAATGGATGTGGATTGACCAGATGTGAGGCTACTAGAGCTATCAGAATCCTTATAGATTTTTGATAGTTCTAATTCCTCACCTAGATTGTCCTCAATGTCTATGCACATGCGCATGCACTCCTCTATCGTTCTGGGGTCCTTCAGATACACATATGAACTGAGCTTGGTGCTCAACAATCCATCTAAGAACAGGGCCACTTGCTTGGCTGGTGTGGGTAACTCCGACATCGGGCATCTCTCTAGGTATTGCCTAAACCGTCTTCCAGCTAGTCTGACCGTCTCTTGAGGTGTTTGCTTGAAGCTATGAATTAGTGAGGAAGTGTTGTGCCTGATTCCACTCTTAGAAAACTCAATGATAAATGTCTCTAAGAGCTGGTCTATGTTCCTCAAATGCCTCTCGTTCAGTGGTTGAAACCACGTAAGGGCAGTGTTCCTAAGGGTTAGACCAAAAGCATTATATTGTGTGAATAGGTCCTCTACCTGTTCCGCTTTCAAGACTTGCCTAAATTCTGCCACATGGTCATAAGGGTTTCCAGTGCCATCGAAGTAATTCTTCATGGACTTTACCAGTTGAGTTGGTCTTAGGGTTCTAGTGTGTTCTCTCGGTCTTGGAAAAGGGAAATCGTCAGCATTCCTTTGACTCCATGGGGTTCTATGTCCCTCAGGTTCCACTCTATTTCTTTCTGTTCCCGTTCTTTCTCTTCCCAGGGAGTTGGCAAAACTTACCTCAGGTTTGTCTCTACTTCTATCTCTTTGAGCTCCATGAGCTTGGGAGGTCCCAGCTCCTTGGTGACTGTATGACACATTAGACCGAGGTTGGGGAAAAACAAATTCACCCTTCCATGTGTAGGCATGTCTGCCATGCTTGGTGACCATGAAGATTCTCTCTGATGTATTGTCTAGGTAGGTTACTTTGCCTGGGCTATCAGGGTCTTTAAACTCATAGAGTGTGAGAGCACTTACCTCCTGAGGCTGGGCAGGTTTATACCTCCAAAAGGCCTCATCAGTTTCTCAGTTTAAAAGCAAATCTATGCTTTTATTATCCTGTGGAATCCATTCTGGAGTCATGATTCTGGTCAAGATAGATTTACCACGGGGGGTTCTTGGCTCTCTCTCTACATTCCCTTGCACTATATCACCCATGTCGGTCTCCACAATCACATTTCCAAGCTCATCTGTTCTATCAGGAAGAGTGGTGACTACATATATAGTCCCCTCTTTATCTAGGTATGCTCCATTCTCGAACTTAACTACCGGGTGTTCTAGTCCATGGGGTTGATCGGGGTTCTTAATTTGGAGTACAGATCTTCTCAGGCCATCTTCGTAGATGCGAGCACCTAGACGATTAGTCCTGATGTACTCCAATTGAGTCTTGTAAGGTCCTTGTGGCTTTTCTAGATAAGCCAATCCTGAACTACCTATTGGTCTCTCCATGTGATAGGACATTTCAGAATCACTTGTTTCTGATCATGGAGTGTATAGGCAATCACTCAACTGCTGAGCTCAAGACCTAGCAGTGTGATTGACACTAGCTTTAGAAGATCTGAGGCTTTGTCTGTCTCTGCCTAAATATATGCCTGATCTAAGGTTCATATGCCTGATTTCTCTACCCTCTTGATCCCAAGTACACTCTCGTTGCAGGTTATTTAACACCAATCACTTTGTTCTTTTTAGTTGATTATTTTGCTTACGATCTTGTCTTATATCACGTCGTCAGGTGTACTTAAATGAATTTCACACTTGACAAGTGATCGATTCAAGTTTACTTTTGTCCCTTAGGGTTTTCGCACTTAAGCCCTACTTAATCCTTGCACTTAGTTGATTAGTTCTCTTGGACTTGAATCATGCCTACCATAGCCCTACTTAATCACCACACCTAAGTCGTGCTTAGCCTAGGCTAGGAATTGACAAAGGAGGGTTGAGAGAACTTCCAACCTCAATTCTCTGGTTGCTCAAACTGCTGCACAAGCCTAGGAAGCCTTCTCCCAAGCTCGGTACTCACCCTTGGTAGATTGCCTTGGAATGCCTTGCTTGCACACAATGTTCCTGCAAAAGTTCACAAGTCAATATAGCTCTATTACCACAAGGGATTGAAGGACACACATCAACATTTACAGGCCCCCCTGGAGTAACTCACTGTACCCCCAAATCCTTATGACCACTTAGTTCCACCTAATGGCCAACTTAAAAATACATGTTTTAAAACTCCGTGTATGATTCTTACAAAAACTAGTCAAGGTCCACGTAGGATTCTCAACAAGCTTTCCAACGAGACCAAAATCTCCTCAATCGGAGTTCGTATGGCAAAGTTATGACCATTGAGGCACTTAGGGGTCAAAACAGGCTGTTAGAAGGCCGCCGAACCAGGACGGATGAACCCGGACAGGTGCCTTAAATGTAAAAGTGCTGGACGGCCGCCGAACAAGGACAAGAGTACGAGGACAGGGAGCTTAAATGAAAAAAAGAGAATCTTTCAGGGAACGCGCAGGTAACTGCAAAAGTGCACACCCTTGTAAAAAAAATCCTCTATTTAAGGCAATGAAAAGAAAGAGCAGGGAGCTCCCGTTTTTGTGGGAATTGTAGTGTGTTGTCTGATTAAGTATCATTGAGATTGCTGTAACGGATTGTGTGCACGTATATGTTGTTGAGAGGATAAGTTCTGCTTTGATCTGTTCCGTCTGTACTCGTGCTAGTCGATTATACTCACCTTAATACGAAATGACGAATCAGCTATATTGTGTGGCGAATCTGTTCGGTGATGGTTGAGTAAGATCCTGAGTGTGAACAAGTGTGGTATGTTATTTGTTAGTTCTTCTTGAAGTAAGTAGCGCGAAGAAGTGATCTCGAACTAATTGTCTGTAAAGTCTTTGTAAGCGGCTGAATTCGTTCCTGCACCTTGTATTTGCGGTTTACCCCAACAACGGGAAGATTAGTAGCTGTAACGGTCTGAATGTGAATAAAACAGTGTCGGTTTATGGTTAGTTGGTTATTACGAGGAGATTAACTGTTCGAATCCGCGTGACTTTAAGGCATAAGGTCCATTTGGCACACCTATCTACCTTGAAGAAGTACGAATTAGGTGATTTTGTTATTTAAGTATCTTTTGCGCGTAGAATACGTAACCGGACTGCTAATCTCAGTCCTAAAGTTCTAATTCCAATACACTGAACAGTCTTCCGTTGTTCAGGGATGGATACTGAGCTAAGGACGGAATGACCGTAAGACTGTGTGTTAAATTGGGAAAATAGTACAGGGCCTCTGTCTAACAGACCCCTACCACTCCCAAGAACCCACGTGGCTAAGAGAGGGATTGCGGTTAGAAGTATTTGGAACCGATTGAACGTGAAGTATCTGAATCGGAAGTAGAGTAACGCTTAACCCATAAACAAGTATCAGTCTAACATTTGGCGCCGTCTGTGGGAAGGTGGCATCAGGTTGCCAATTATCTGTGACCAGTAGCAGTAGCGTGCTGGCTGTTTGTTCAGAATCAACACTACGTTTGTCGTTCGATTGACTGACGGTAGCAACAGAACCATATTGTTGCCAACTGCTCAGATAGTACTACTAAAGCAATGATACATGCCGGTTACTCGGTCTGGCGAAACGTATCCTAGGAACCATACGACTGGAACACGAAAAGTACTAAAGACAACCCCAGGGAAAGAAGGTATAACGCGACCTGACTCAGTGGTCGAGCAAGTTAAGGACGCTAGAATTAATTCCGGTCATATTCCGGTGGACCGATCAACGTCTTTGGTACATGCTGGTGTCACTTCGACCCAGCCTAACCAAAATATAGCAATTCCTGAATCTACCAAGACGCCGTTGGAAACTAGTTTAACAATCTTGGATAAAGATTCAGAGTTATCCACGATTAGACAAACTCTAGGAAAAGAAATCGGTAAAAGCAAAAAAATACTAAAGTCTGGTACACTGTCAGTTCACTCCGGTGATATTCCGGTGATAGAAACACCAATTGGCGGCCAAGGATTAGCATTTTTCGCGGAGTCCTCAGCCTGACCCGCGTGCTTGGAAGAAAGATTTCGGATATTGGACATCCAGAAAGAAGGAGACCTATTCGAAGCTGAGGTCTGAAGTATACTACGCAAAAACAGTACACCGGAAGGCACGCTATCCGGCGATCCAAATTCTGATAGTTCAACTAATCAACCTCAAGATACAGAAGAAGGACCGGAGACACCCATGATGAACGGACAACAACAACAACAACAGTTAGGTCAACCAAGGCCGCCTCCAACAGGAGTAACATACACGAAATTTGGTGGATTCCTAGGAGATGACCCAGATGCTCACGTACGCACTTTCGAGATCAGTTATGCAGTCCTCAACCATCCACCGGATCAGGCATACAAAGCCATTGTTTTTCAATCTACTTTGGTCAATGAAGCAGCTAGATGGCTTACGGAATACGACATTAATCATTTTGGTACCTATGATGCAGTACGAGATGCTTTCTTGCAACGATTTAGGCTAAAGAAGAATCCCGCCGAAATCTTTGAGTATTTACAGAACAACCGACAGAAGGCGAATCAGACTGTCCAAGAATATGCTACACTTTTTAGAACACACTTGCGACAGATACCACAGGCCCACGCCAACTTACCAGATGACATCATCACTCAGTGGTTTATCAATGGCTTAAACCCGCAATTGAAGCAAATCATGATTATCAGATGTGTTGGAGCAATGACATTGGATGCAGTCATCGCCATGGCTTTGCAACTGGAATCCAAAGTCGGTGGATTTACAGAAGATCTAGAGTGATTAAAAGCGAACAAAACTATGACTGAAGATATAACTAGACAAGTGTACTGTATCACATGCAAAAATTCAGGTCATACTAGTGCTAACTGTGCGCTAAATCAAACATTCTGCGCTATCTGCAACACTGCCGGACACTCCACCGGAAATTGTGTCTACAATGCCAGAATACAGGGAACAGCAACAGTCAATGCTGTTATTCAAGAACATGGACAGGCAGCGAATCACTATGTACCTCCGCAACTGAGAAACAATCAACCACAGGGATATCAAAATTACCGAGGACAGAGGAACAATAACTATAATGCAAGCCGCTGGTAGAACGAACCACCACCGGAAAATCCCAATTTACCACCGCCATGCTGTCATTTTTGTGGTAAATTCGGACACATTAGAAGATATTGCAAAGACGCAGCTGAGTATGATCAAAGGAAGAAGGAGCGGCAAAACCCAATGGCCAACATGGTACAAATTACACCGGTGGAAATGCAAACTGCTACAGTCCAGACCCGATCAGGTAAACAACTGCAACTAGCAGCAGAAGTATTTGAACCGGGGATACGAGAACAACATAGGATGTATAACAAGGCTAGTCACTGGACCGCCACAGAACCACCAGTGTTCCCAGAACCCATTCCGGTGACTCAGACCTCGTCGACAAAAGAAGGAACACAACAAGAGGAAGCAGCAGCAGAACAACCATCAGTAGTAGACATAACAGCAGATACTTCGGCAACAGCAGAGACCTCAAGTTCAAAGGAGCAGGATAACCAATCTCAGCAGGCCTGGGAAATTTTATCCAAGGCATCTATCACTCTACCTCTCGGCCAACTACTGGCGTTAGTACCTGGCGTTCGACAACAATTCCAGCAACAGTTCAGTCCGGTATCTTCTTGTATTCCGACGACAGCAGCAGTTCAACCAGAACCTGATTCTACGGTTGATCATTCAGTCCCCTTGATCACAGTATGGTATAAGAATCATAAGATTACGCAGGTATTGATTGATGGAGGCTCTGGTGTCAACATTGCAACTACAGCCTTATGCAATAGGCTAGGATGGACCGACATTGAACCAGTTCAATTTTTTGTCAGAATGGCGGACCAATCTAGAGTCCACCCTGTAGGACTTGTGCGAAATATACCCATTACTTTACAAGGTACGACCTTCAAAATGAATTTTGTCATACTAGATTTGCCGGAATCCACTTTGGATTACAACCTTCTTTTTGGCCGACCTTGGCTGAAGCATGCGAAGGTAATACAAGACTGGTCTGCACAAGAACTTACGTTCAAAGATGCCAGCCGTAGATATGTAGTAAAATTAGATGCTATCCAACCTTGCGAACTACACGCCAGACCATATTTTGCAGAACCTGTCCACATGTTAGATGGACTATCAGATGATGAAGAAGAGGAATTTCTGAAGAGTAACGCTGACTTAATGACCTTAGGGACTGTTGATTTACAGTCCGTAATAGATAACTGGAGTACTTCAGTATGTACAGTTACACCAATCACCCAAGAGACCAAGCGGGAAGAAAGAGTGCCGACACATGACAATGAATTACATTCACTATTTCGGACGACAGATGACACAGAGAAACCGCAACAGTTTTATGTCTCTGAAGACCAGTTGACCTCGTACAATCTAGGAGACGAAGATCATCCACGACCTGTAAAGGTAAGGCAAAACTTACCAGAATCATTTAAAGCTGATCTGATTCGACTACTTCACGAATTCTCAGATGTCTTTGCCTGGGATTACAAAGATATGAAAGGATTAGATCCGCGCATATATCAGCATAGAGTCATGCTGAAACTTGAAGCTAAACCGAATAGGCAGCCCAGCTATCGGATGAATCCCAATTATGCATCTCAGGTAAAAGCCGAACTTGATAGATTATTAAAGGTTGGATTCATCGTACCAGTAGAACATGCTGAATGGATTTCACCAATTGTGATTGTGCCAAAGAAAAATAAGCAACTACGAATCTGTGTAGACTACCGGAAATTGAACGCAGCAACAGTACCAGATCCTTTCCCGATCCCCTTTTTGGATACCATGCTTGGGTAGCAGGCCACGAAATGTATTCATTCTTAGACGGATACAGCGGTTACAATCAGGTTAGAATGGCTGAAGCAGATATCCCGAAAATCGCCTTCATTACCAATTGGGGTGTCTTTGCTTGTACGGTAATGTGGTTTGGATTGAGAAATGCACCAAGCACCTTTCAGCGATGTATGCAGGAGATTTTCTCTCCATATCTCAATTCGTTTATGCAAGTCTATCTCGATGATTTCTCAATTTTCGGACAAATGATGGCACATTTGCTTCATCTACGATGCTGTTTCCAAAAGTGTCGAGAATACAGACTCTGCCTCAACCCAAGTAAATCTGTGTTTGCCGTTTCATGTGGCAAACTACTTGGTCATATTGTATCTGCTCAAGGTATCCGAGTAGACCCAGACAAGATTTCGGCAATTTTAGAAGCCCCAGTACCCGCCACTCCAAAAGAAGTAATGCGTTTTATGGGTCTAGTACGGTGGCACGGCAGACACTTACGGTGGCTCGCTCATCTGGCTGTACCTCTGAATAGATTAATCACCAAGACTCCACGACAGTTCGAATGGACTCAAGAATGCCAAACTACATTTGATCGACTCAAGTATCTATTAACGCAGGCACCAATCCTACAACCACCGGACTGGGACAATCTGTTCCACATTTTTGTCGACACCTTAGATATTGCGATAGGCAGTATTCTGATACAACAAACACATAAGTGGTTTCGCCCTGTCTACTACGCCAGCAGGAGGCTTGCACCGGTAGAAAAGAACTATTCTACCACTGAAAGAGAATGTCTAGGATTAATTTACTCCATCAAAAAGTTCAGACATTATTTATTAGGCCAGAAATTTACCTTTCATGTGGATCATGCTTCCCTTGTCTATCTAGTAAGACAACAACATCTAGGCGGACGATTAGCCCGATGGGTGCTACTCTTGCAGGAATTTGATTATGAAGTCATTCACCGACCCGGAAATGCACATGCCCTAGCAGATTTCTTATCTCGCCTCGATTCTGGTGAAGCTCCGATAGGCATAGATGATACGACTCCAGCAATTTACAGTTCTGAGCCAATGACTGATGAGGCTGCCGAATTACAAGCAACACCTACATATTATGATCAAATTTTAACTTTTCTCACCGAAGGATGCTTTCCATCTGAGACGACCAAGGCAGTTCGAAGGAAATTGGCAGTCTTTAGCCTCCGATTCTGGCTAGTGGTAGGAGAACTATATTATGTAGATCACACCGGAATCTTACTTCGATGTGTCCCTCCGCACGAAATTAACTCGGTCATCACGATGGCTCATTCAACCCCTACTGGTGGTCATTTTGCCACAGATCTAACTCACCGGAAAATTCTGCAAGGAGGTCTCTGGTGGCCTACTATGTACCGAGATGTGGCCCAATTCATAAAAAACTGTGATAACTGTCAAAGGTCTGGACAACCACTACAACGACACTTCTTTCCCTTGCAGCCTATTATGCCACTCGAACCATTTCAGAAGTGGGGACTAGATTTTATCGGTCCAATCACACCACCCGCAGTCTTCAATAACAACAGATACATACTAACCTATACAGACTATGCAACGAGATGGGCCGAAGCCTGGGCTTTACGGTCAGCTACAGCAGTTGTAGTAGCGAAATGTCTGTTAAATGATGTCTTCCCACGATTTGGCTTACCACTCGAATTGGTGACAGATCAAGGTACTCACTTCGTAAATCAAGTAATGAAGGTACTAACCCAATCATTCCAGGTGACACATAAATTTAGCTCTCCATATTACCCTCGCGCCAATGGCCTGGCCGAAAGCACAAACAAATCACTATTGAATATCCTCCGGAAATTGATCAGGGAGGCACCGGAAAGATGGGATCAATTACTACCCGCCGTATTATGGGCATACCGAACTACATATAAGGTAACAACAGGCTTGATACCTTTCAAACTAGCTTATGGCTTAGAAGCAATAGCACCCATGGAAATAGTTATCCCAAGCCTGCGTGTAGCAATCACCCAGAAAATGCTACCAGAAGAGTCGCTGACAGCACGAATGGACGCACTCAGGGAACTTGATGAGCACCGATGGCTCAGCTTTTTAACCATGCGCGAAGTACAACTAAGGCAAGCCAAGACACATGATCGATATTTGAAGACCCCAATCTTTTCGGTAGGTCAACTTGTCCTTTTCTATAACGCAAAATCCGATAGAACAGCAGAAAAGTTCAAACTACGCTGGTTCGGTCCCTTTAAGATTTCAGAACAAGTCGGTCCGGCAACTTTTCGGTGGACTACGTTGACTGGAACTCCACTCCCCAAGGTAATTAATGGGTCGAAGTTACGGCCATATCATCACACCACTAGCCCGCATTAAAATTTCTGACGATGGACCGCGTTTTGTTTAAACTTTTCTTATTTTTCTTTTTTTTTGTTTTTATAAATAGCCGCGTTTTGTACGATCTTGATATAACCAACCGCCCTCTTAACAGTCACTCGAGTACGCACACCTGCATGAAAAACCAGTACTAGTCCCGCACAGCACAATGATATTCCACCCCCTTCTTTCCCTCCCCACCGTAATGTTTCTATTTAAACTCTGCCAACGACCCCAAAACAAGCTATTGTGTTGCATGCTAGTATTTTGAACCCTCGTACATTCTGCATCCGTGCTCATCATCTACCTCAGTAACCGCCATGGAAGCGCTAGCCAACTACGCTGCTTTCCGTGATGGTATCCCTACAGACGTAGGCGAATATCTGCGTTGTAGAGGGTTGGCTAACTTCGCTGAGTTGCCATGGCACTCAGTGGAAGCCCATCACTTCTCCGCGCAGATCATCCACGCCATCGCCCAATTCCCCATCACCGAACGACAGTGGGTCTTCCCTTCCCTCCCATATAGAACCGTCATCACCTTCCAAGCCTTCTCTGCAGCCTACCGCCTCACCCCGCAAGGCCGCAAAAATGGCCCTAGCATCCCTATCGCTCGCATGACCGAACTCTTCCCCTGCTCCTCCTCAAACGAATATGCCATTCTCTGCCGCGCGGAACCCGAACGATCCGCTCTACAGTTCCTCGTAGCAATCCTCAACCTGCAAAAACGAACATACTGCATCTCTCGCCCCTTCTATTCCGCCTTGGAGTTAGCCGCCCGCGAACCCGTGAACTTTGCCTCTTACTTCTTCCAACGAATTCATAAGGAATCCGTAACTATAGTAAAGCAACTCCAAAAGGGCACCTCTCCGCGCTCTCGCCTTCCCCACATCATTTCATTCCTCTTCCCAACCATTCTCGCCGCACAACCCCCACCCACAGGCCCAGCACTTAGGCACGAAGAATCAGCACAACCGCTCGAGGAAACTGAAGAAGACGACGAAGAGATCAATCAACTCTACCGCACTAAGCGAATCCGGATCAGCTCTTCAGAAAGAGAAGTCCAAGGATCCGCCGGAAAGAAACAAGACACCGAAGAGGACAAACAAGAAGACACATACCACGACACCGCCACTTCAATACACAACGACACTTCGACGGAGCAACAAGACCAGCAAAACCAAGCAGAGACAGAAATAGTGTCCACCGAAAAGGAATCCGAGCATCAACAGGACGAACCGGAATCCGCCACAAAAGCACTGGATGAACTCATCGCAGCCATCAATCATACAGAAACCGAACCACAGACCGTTGCCAAGGTAACCACGGCTGACACTGTTCTTCCCACCCCACCTGTCAACCCCGACCTCCCACCGGAACCACCCCGCCAACCCAGTTCTGAACCTACACCATCCTCCTCTTCCTCCCCTAACTACTCTCCGCCAAACTCACAGAACCTACTCACCGATACGTCCTCTCAGCCTTGTCAACCACCACCACCACACAACGTATTTTCGGAACTAGCCTCCATGGGGTAGTTCCTCATGCATTTATCACACCAGCTGCCAGCACAGTTTAAGGAAGCCACGGACAATCTGAAGGCAGAATACCAATATAAGATCGACGTCCTGGAAGCCGACATCACCCCCCTCCAGGAAGAAATCGAAGCCATAAGGACTGAGAATCATCAGCTACAGACATAGTTAGCAGAACTCCAAGCAAAATTTTCGGCAGAACAGACTCTAGTACAGCAAAGAGATGCAGCCCTCGAGCAAGTTGCAGCCAAAGAATGACTACTACACGCCGCACATGAAGAAATCCGAGCCCTGAAGACCGCCCTCCACGAACACGAAGATATCAACGCCTCTCTCGAAGAGTTGGTCGCAGAAACAAAGATTCAATTGCAGGAGACCATCAAGAAGAATCAGGACCAACAGAAAGAAGCCGAACAAGTCCAAGAACAATTACGACGAGCCCAAGAATGCGCAGATGAGGTTAACAGTATCCTAAAACGCCAATTGATACGGGAAGGACAATACCTAAAGGATATCGACAAGACGCGCAGAGACCGAGATGCGTTCAAGAAAACTCTCGATTTCCAAACCCAGCAGTTTGAACGCCTAGACAACCAAGTGTGCAACCAGAAGGAGTGTATTACAGAAATGCGGACCAAACTGACCGAAATGCAGACAGCCCGAGATGCGGCATTACCTAACGAATTTTACTTACAGGAGGCTTTTTTGCAGACCCAGGCCGAAAACATGCTTACAGAAGCAATTGCGCTTAGTTCCGTTAGAATAGATGCGCAAGTTTTAGAACCCGACACGCTAAAACAGCTTTTAGAAACCCTTAAGAAAAAAATAGCTCGCACATTTAGATCAGCCAGGAACATGTATCTCGAAGGTCTCACAGAAGAATAAGTATATTCGCCCATCCGAATTCATAATGTAACAATGGATTCGAAATCAGTATGATAATCCAATTTTGGTTTTCTGACAATTTTCGCACATGTAAAGTCTTGTTCAGTCTAGCACCAATCTACAAAGTCACACGCGGCATAATGATTCTTACTCATAATGCAAATATTGACAAGGGAGGGAAGAGTCATGTCCTACTGACATACAATCAGTATAGCATATGGCCATTCAAGCACTGGTGTTTATAAAATGCGTATACAGAGCATAACATTCTTCATTAGTATTCTTCGAGATTCAGCACCAGTTAGCAACTTCCAGCATATTCTTCTCAGCAACCCTTAAACAATCATGTCGGAATCTGACCAACTCAGATGGCAACTCAGAAGGCGCGCCAGTACACAAACCCACGTTGTAACGACAACAGATACTACCCTACAAGATGATGCAGATGACGCAGTAACTTCTGCATCAATAAAGACTCAGCATAAATTCTCCATCGAATTTAAAATCGAGCTCGACATCAATTCGAAAAAGAATGAGGACTGGCTACGGAAGATAGGGCTCCTCCAGTTTGCCCAATTACCATGGGAGCAATGGATTGCTAATGACGATGCAGAGAATCAATTATATAGCATGCGACAAACAAACGGCTTCATTCTAAATCAGGTACGATTTTCGCCCCAGCTAGTCTCAGCCGTATTCAAACTACCACTCTATGATGGTGCCCGATATCTTAAATGTTCAAATGAGGATCTGAGAAAGGAATTTGGCGACTGCGAAGGCCCACGACGATATTACATGTTGAAAAATGCCACATATCACCGGCGAGAACAATTTAAATGGTATTTAGAAAAGCTCTGTTTACTAGTGAAATTCGACTTAATGTCTAAAGAAAATTTTTCACCACTATTACATGCCGAAGAAGGAGGCCGGGTTAGCTGGACACATTGGCTGTATAACCACCTCTACGCACAAATCATTGTCGGGGATAAGCGACGATCCCACACCAACAGCAGACTAGCAGCCTATTTAGCTGCTATATTTAATTTTGTCCAATCAGTAAAGGATGAGCAGCTACACTGGTCCCCCCATTTTTATTACGGTGAACATGATAGAATAGATACAGGACACCAAACAGAGCCTGAGGAAGAAGCTCAAGCCTCCACCTCGTCTGCACATTTCTTCCACACAGGTAACAGCGCACCGAACCAGACCGTAGGGACGCCGTTTCGGCTGTCCATTAAACGAAGGATGGCAGACAACTTGCCAACTGCCAGTCCAGAGCAAGTACCGGACGATCTCCAACCCGCTTTTGTCCTAAGGATGCAAAACAAACTACAAGAGGTTTCTCAATATTTGCGGCAACAAGAACAAGCGCTTCAGCACAAAAACGAATTACTACTCGCCACGATGACTAAGTCCAATTCATTAATGACACAGATGCAAAAGGAATTGGATGACAAAGAAGCTTTAATACAGGTGTTACAGAGTAACAACCGGCAACTAATGGCAGAATTGGTCACCGCAAAAAAGTGTGTTCAAGAATTTAATCAGTGGCAGCAAACTATCCAAACACAGATTCAAGCCGAAATGTCAAGTTTTTCTACCCTGAATGCTAACCTGCAAGCCGAAAATGAAATTTTGCAGTCAAGGATACAAGTTTTGCAGGAGTTCGAAAGACAGATTTTAAGAGATGAGGGCGTAGAACTGAATGCCACATTAATGACAAATGTGGACATAGACTTATTAAAACAGCAATTGGATAATCATGTTCAAAATAGCTGGACACTTTTTCGCAGGAGATGGCTGGCTATACTTGTTCCTCCACTTAAACAAGTACGGTCAGAAAGGATTGAGGAGCCAAACCCTGGAATAGACCTACAGGCAACGCAAAAGGATGTTGAAGACAGTAATGCACCTGCGGGTTCGAGTCCACCGTGCGTGCCAGTGTTAGAAGGCCGCCGAACCAGGACGGATGAACCCGGACAGGTGCTTTAAATGTAAAAGTGCTGGACGGCCGCCGAACAAGGACAAGAGTACGAGGACAGGGAGCTTAAATGAAAAAAAGAAAATCTTTCAGGGAACGCGCAGGTAACTGCAAAAGTGCGCACCCTTGTAAAAAAAATCCTCTATTTAAGGCAATGAAAAGAAAGAGCAGGGAGCTCCCGTTTTTGTGGGAATTGTAGTGTGTTGTCTGATTAAGTATCGTTGAGATTGCTGTAACGGATTGTGTGCACGTATATGTTGTTGAGAGGATAAGTTCTGCTTTGATCTGTTCCGTCTGTACTCCTGCTAGTCGATTATACTCACCTTAATACGGAATGACGAATCAGCTATATTGTGTGGCGAATCTGTTTGGTGATGGTTGAGTAAGATCCTGAGTGTGAACAAGTGTGGTATGTTATTTGTTAGTTCTTCTTGAAGTAAGTAGCGCGAAGAAGTGATCTCGAACTAATTGTCTGTAAAGTCTTTGTAAGCGGCTGAATTCGTTACTGCACCTTGTATTTGCGGTTTACCCCAACAACGGGAAGATTAGTAGCTGTAACGGTCTGAATGTGAATAAAACAGTGTCGGTTTATGGTTAGTTGGTTATTACGAGGAGATTAACTGTTCGAATCCGCGTGACTTTAAGGCATAAGGTCCAGTTGGCACACCTATCTACCTTGAAGAAGTACGAATTAGGTGATTTTGTTATTTAAGTATCTTTTGCGCGTAGAATACGTAACCGGACTGCTAATCTCAGTCCTGAAGTTCTAATTCCAATACACTGAACAGTCTTCCGTTGTTCAGGGATGGATACTGAGCTAAGGACGGAATGACCGTAAGACTGTGTGTTAAATTGGGAAAATAGTACAGGGCCTCTGTCTAACAGACCCCTACCACTCCCAAGAACCCACGTGGCTAAGAGAGGGATTGCGGTTAGAAGTATTTGGAACCGATTGAACGTGAAGTATCTGAATCGGAAGTAGAGTAACGCTTAACCCATAAACAAGTATCAGTCTAACAAGGCTCTCAGGGTTCAGGAATTTCCTCCCTGGTTTCTAGGTCTTTTTCCCACTCCTAAGGCTCTAATGTTATCCCAATGTGTCTAAAATTAAGCCCAAATATACCTCAATTCACTCAAAAATTTGCCCTCCAATTTTCATGCGTTAAGGCCGTGTATCGCGATAGGTCGGGTCGAGGTGTCGCGATAGGTCGAAGTGTCGCGATACTTGGGAGTGTCGCGATAGGTCGAGGTGTCGCGATAGGTCGAGGTGTCGCGATAGGTCGAAGTGTCGCGATACTTGGGAGTGTCGCGATACTCCGAGGTGTCACGATAGGTGGGGTCGGTGTGTCGCGATAGGTGGAAGTGTCGCGACACTTGGGAGTGTCGCGATACTTGGGAGTGTCGCGATACTCCGAGGTGTCACGATAGGTGGGGTCGGTGTGTCGCGATACTTGGGAGTGTCGCGATAGGTCGAAGTGTCGCGATACTTGGGAGTGTCGTGATACTTGGGAGTGTCGCGATACTCCGAGGTGTCGCGATAGGTGGGGTCGGTGTGTCGGGATACTCCGAGGTGTCGTGATAAGTCGTGAGTGTCGCGATACCTCGAGGTGTCGCGATAGGTCGAGCTATGGTGAATTTTATGGTTCTGTCTTGTGATCCTAGGTGCTCTCGGCCTGCGCAGTGTCGTGGTGCACTCAGAAACGTGATTAGCCAAAGTTTTCGAAGTGTTGCGATAGCTCGAGCTTGATGCCTCGAGGCCTGTGCAGAAAGATTCTGTACCTGTTGAGCTTGCTGGAGATGGTGATGGAGCTGGTACCTACAAGAAACATGCAAAAAACACACAACACAAATGCACGCGCTCACTCTCTCTCAAACTCGCTCACAACAAATGAGGAGAATGACAAGGAAGAGGGAATATGTAGTGGAGAAGGAGGTGGAGGTGGAGATGGAGGTGGAGATGGAGATGGAGAAGAAAACCAGAAATTTACCTACTACTTACCATTCCAACGCGTCCTCTCTACGTCTTACCATCACACGCTCGTCCTCAAAGCTCGAATCCCCGGCAACGGCGCCAAAATTTGGTGTATCTCAGTGATGAGTAGCACCTCCTTTAATGTCAATCCGGGAAGACATGAGGATGGTATGAAGACCTCGAGCAAGTGAAGGCACAAATGTGTGAGTGAGAAGCACACAAACATGCACACACACGCGCACACACGGCAAGAACAAAGAGAGTAAGACAATGGAATCACTTCTATTGCAACAAAGTTCTCATACAAGCTCAAAACTACAAGAAGCTCTCTCAAAAATGAGCTCTCTAGCTCTATTTATAGTTTTTGACTAGCTTTGGCCCTGTCCAGACCTAGTGTCCGACCTAGTTAACAATTAGGTTCCAGGGCTTATTTGAGGGCTCAAACGAGATCTAAAAAATATGAAAATTTGCAGGCAACTACTTCTAAGGCTCCCCAAGCTCGAGGACTCCTCGGCTTGTACAAAATGGAGCTACAAAAGGGTGAAATGATATTTACAAGGGTTTTTAGTGATAAGAATCACTTTTAAATGGTGTAGGGGTTTGGAAAAAAATAAAGGGTTGCCTTAGTGCTAGATCTGCATGTATGCCCGTATTTGCTTCTTCCCGTATACTGCCAACATTGTGTTTTCCCATTTTTCAATATCATTTCTTTTTCATGGTCCTCTTCTGTTTCTGATACCTTTATCATTTGTATTCCTATGTGGAAAACATCATATCCTTCTTCATTTTGAAATTCCACTCCTACATACTCATCACTGGCTAGATCCATGGTAGCCAAAATTTGGTTCCATCCATAGGGCTCAAATTCTTCATCTTTGAATTTTTGTGGTACATAGCTCTCATCTTGTAATTTTCTTCCTTCTACACAATCTTCTCTTCTCAATCTTCTTTTTCTATTTGTGAGGTTTCTTATCATATTGCACTTCCATATTGATGATTCAGTTTCATTCTGGTCTTCCCTCTCTGATTCTTCACTTAATTCTTGATTTTGATGTATTTTATACCATTCTTGAGGAGATATGTCACAATAATGCCCATTTCTTAGATTCACTCTAGTTATCCTTCCTTTGCTCTGAAGATATAGGCAATCATTACCCCAATCTTGCACAATTTGCATTTGTCTCATAAATGGCCTTCTTAGGATAATTTCATATGAGGTGGATTGTGGGAATTCAACTATGGCAAAGGTATGTTCTACTTCTATACCACATATGTCCACAATCACTTTTTCCCATATTCCTAGGGGTTTTTCTATGTGTCCATCTCCAAGTTGCAATCTCATTTTGGTGGGTATTAATTCATTTTTTCCCCATTTTTCCCAAGTTTGTTTAGTCATGATGGCCACTCCTGATCCACTATCAAGAATAGCTTTGGCATGTTTTTTACCAAATTGTATTTTTAGGGTTGAGTTTCCCTCTTCTCCTTCACAATATCCTCCTATCTTATCAATGGGAATGTACCATAATTCCTCCAATTCCTGCAGCTGTGGATGAAGATTTTGTGGTATTATTTCCCATTGTTTTATTTTGTTTTGTAAATGAGGATTCTGTTTTACCAATTCCTCCATTGTGGTATGGTATAAGATTGTACATTGTTTATCTATATTTACATGGAATGTAATTTGTGGGTTATCATCTTCTTGATTAATATTTCCCCTTTTTCTTGTTGCCTCAGATTCCCCAACTGTTGTTTGAGAATTGTCTGATTTCCCCAATTTAAGTTGTGCTTCCTTTATGATTTGTTTACACTTTTGCATCCTTTCATGTTCTAAGTCTGGCATAGGATAAGCCATTACATGATCTGTAGGACTTGGTCCCTCTTGAATTCTTCCCTTGTATGCTTTTATCAAGGTATCTAGACTTTGTGAATTTCTTATCTCTGACTGGGTTTGTGCCTTTTGAGAGGGAGTACTGTTTGACTGTTCCCTATTCTCCTCTTCCAAGTTTTTACCCATTCTTTTTTTCCTTTCCCGTTTCCCTTTTCGTCTATTTTTCTTCACCTTTGAAACTGAACCTTCATTTTGTTCCTTAGTTGTTTCTTGTTGTTTAGCTTGTGCCCTTGTTATAGCATTTACATTCACTTGGTCAATGTCACTCAATTCTTCTTGCTCCATGATGTTGACTATTTTCAGTGGTATGTTATTAGATGTGTTTTGTTGTTTTTGAGGATTTCTTGGACAATCCTTTATTAAATGTTCCCTGCCACAATCCTTACAATAAGCTCCCTCTATTCTTAATGTAGGAGGTTGTGGACAGTCTCTAATGAAATGTTCTCCCCCACATCTATAACAAGTTATCTTTTGTCCCCCTTTGAACCGAGGTTTCTGATTGGACATATAATTATTGGTTATATACATGAATGTGGCTGTATCCATCTCAATTCTCCCATTTCCCAAATCTAGGGCTTGTAATTCTAGTTCTCTCAGTTCATATCCTTCCCATTCTTCTTGATATACTTCATTCCATTGATAATCTTCCTTGTATGGTGATCTTATTCTTGAGTTTCCCTCCTCTGTTGGTGTGTATTTAACTGGTACCACATTTGTTGGTAATGGAGGTTGTTGCCCAAGTACAGGTCTTGGTTGCTCAATATATCCAGATTCTCTTTGACTTGCATAATCTCTCTCCTTAATGGGTTGTTTATTGTAGAAACATTCCTCTCTGGTATGATTTGTCCATTTTCTCTCTAGTGGACAGTATTTGAGTGTTTTTCTATCTTGCAAATGTTGTGGTTTTTGATATGGACATTGTTGTACCAAATGATTTTCTCCACAATTATAGCATTTTTTATTTCTTGTTATCTTGGTATTTATCAAATTGGTTTTAGTGCTGACTTCTAGGGCTTTAGCAATGGCTTGAGCCAATTCTTCTGCTGGTGGAATTTTATCTTCATTTGTTCTAGGTTGATCAAATGCTAACAGGTCTTGGCCTCTATTATCTTCCAAATCTATTGCCTCTTTCACACATGCTCCTAGGTCAGGGCATCTCCTATAATACACTAGGGTTCTTAATTGGGCACTTCTTAATCCTTCTATGAATAGGGATACCTGTCTTGCCATGCAAGGTACTTCCTCTCTAGGACATCTGTCAATGTACTGCTTGAATCTCCTAGCTGCCTCTCTGACATTTTCATATTTTTGTTGTTTAAAGCTATGTATCAATGTAGTTGTGCTATGTTTTATTCCAGTCTTTGAGAATTCCCCAATGAAGGCTTATAGGAAGGATTCAATATCTAGATACATTTCCTTTCTTAAGGGAATGAACCAAGATAATGCAGGTCCTGTTAGGGTTAGACCAAATGCTTCAAATTGAACTTTGTAATCCTCTACTTCTTCAGCTCTAATTAATTGCCTAAATTCTGCAGCATGAGCATGAGGATCAGAATATCCTTCATATTGATTTTTCATGCATTTGGCTACTTGGTAGGGTCTAAGCATTCTACCCTGATTTTGCCAATGATTTCTTCTTTTTAAAGGAAAATCATTAAATCCTTCTGGTTCCTTTTCAAAAGGATTTGGGGAAGTATGTGTTCTCCTACCCTGTTGTTGTTCACCATTATTGTGAATTTCATGTGGTCTTGGCGAGTCTGATTGCCCTAGGTTCTGTTCGCAAGGTCTCTTGTCCGCACATTGCCCTAGGTCATTAGAATTTTCTGGGTCTTGTGAGAAGATGTATACACATCCCTACCTATCCTCATATCTACCATCTTTGAATTGAGCTACTGGTGTTATATTCAAGGGAACTTCTAAGTTTCTCAATCTAATGAGAAACTTATGCATTCCATCCTGATATACATAGGTTCCAAACCTATTTGTATACATGTATTTGAGGATGTTTCTATAGTCCCCAGTTTCAGGAGATTCATTTATTTCATTTAAATTTTCCATATTGATTTCTTGCCCTAAATCTCTTTCTTGCAATTCCCCTAACACTAGTTCTACTTCCTTCCTTCCCAGTTCTTGCTTGGAAACTCACAATTTATTACCAGACCTAAGGATCATTCAATTAATCTTACAATTTTGTGGTGAGAATCGTGATTTTCACGATTTTCTGGTGAGAATCGTGTTTTTCACGATTCTGTGAAGAGAATCGTGATTTTCACGATTCTGTGGTGAAAATCGTGTTTCTCACGATTCTAAGGTGGAAATCGTGTTTCTCACGATTTTGTGGTGAGAGTCGTGATTCTCACGATTTTCTGGTGAGAATCGTGTTTTTCACGATTTTTTGGTGAGAATCATGTTTTTCACGATTTTCTGGTGAGAATCGTGTTCTTCACGATTCTGTGAAGAGAATCGTGATTTTCACGATTTTGTGGTGAAAATTGTGATTCTCACGATTTTGTTCCCAGACAATCGTGATTGCTCACAATCGTAAAAAACATGATTTTCTTATGAAAATCGTGCTCTGGGAATCACAATTTTGTGCTCTGATTCAGAGAATCACGATTTTGTGTTTGACTACAAAATCGCGATTCTGATCAGTTTTTGGAAAAATTTTGAAGGTATTGATTTTCAAAGTTTTGTTTCTATAATAGAATTGCCTTAACTATTTTTTAACATGCAATGAAAGAGTTTACTCAAATTAATATTTTTTTCCACAGAAAATTCAAAAATTCAGAACATGATTCCGTGTTTTTTGTTATTTTGTGCTTATTTGTGCTTAATGGTCATGTAAATTTAAAGAAATACAAAGAAATTGTATTGAGGATTCCTTACCTTGCTTGCTTGATTCCAGAAATCTCCAAGACTTATATCTGCAGACAATCGCGATCCTGATCCTGCTCTCTCTCCCTCTCTCTCTCACTCAAAATGAGTTTTTTCTGAGACTTCAGAGTTTTATAGTGTCCTCACAATCGCGATACTGTGCAATTTCCTCCGTTTTTTCCACTTTTTTACTTATCCAATTTTATTCTTCAAATAGTTTTATGATTTTGATCCTCACTTCCTAACTTTTCATCATTAGTCATCATTAGTCACTTCCATCATAATACTGGAGAAAATCGCGATTTTGTACTTGTTTTCCACTTCTCCTTCTTGATACTCAATCCTCACTGAGTTTTTCGAATTTGACTTCCTTCACTTATTCAATCTTGATGAAATCTCTTACAATTAACTGTCTCAAAACCCAATATGCTTAAAATTCGAAAAATTTTCCTCTTACAGAAAATCGCGATTTTGTGCAGAGAATCGCATTTTTTCTGTACTTCCTGTTTTTTGCAGTTTTAAGTCTTCTTTTCTCTTGTTTCCCTTCAATACCCTTTACCAATTCCAATTCAGCTGTCACCTGCAATTTTACATTTTTAACAAAAAATTATTCAGAGAATCGCGATCCTATTAAGAGAATCGTGTTTTTCTAATTTTCTAGTTTTTTGGCAATTTTTTGCTTTCCTTTCACTTGGTCTCTTTTACTCTTGTTAACAAAACTTCAGTCCAACTTCCTAAGGAGAAAAGAAATTTTTTTGATTGTTTTAATGAATTTTATGAATTTTTTTTAGTATTTTGCCCTAAATTAAGGTAAACACTTCACTTAGGGTTTCTTGTTTGGTGATCTATTGATCCTGTGTTCCTTGATTGGTTATACTCTCTTATGCTTTGGCTATCAAAACAGTTCAAAACTTCCCAAAGAAAAAGGTGCTAAGAAATGCAAATATCAATTTTTGCATGATAAACTCAAACATTTTTCTTTTCAAGATGCAATTCAGTTTTTTTCTCAAGATTATTACTTTGACTTGGCTACAAATGGATCTTATCTACTTGCATCTAGCTACTTTACTTGACTTTTCCTTAATGCAATCTTGTCAATTTCCCAAGATCAACAATTTTGCTTAGTACTTGATCAAAAAGCACTCTACAAATGCAAGAATAGACACATTTTACCTTATCATCAGCTTTCTTGATTCAATTTTTCACACACTTGCACTTTACTTCCAAAAAATGATATAAGCAACTATCAATTTGCAAAAATTTCAACACTTCTTATTCTCATAAGATTATCTATTGCTTTCTTTCCCCAAAAGACAAACAAAGAAATCCACCTTTTCATGTTTACATTCCTTGATAAAGAGTATTACCTTTTCAATGTGTTCAATACCATCCTCAATAGAAGATCCAGCAAGGTCCAACTTCAATGAAGCTTTTGATATACTCCCCGACAACGGCGCCAAAAAATGTTTGTTGTTAACCTTTGGAGTTGTCCTCTCCAGTCATTTAGCATAAAGAATCAACAACACATCTTATTTTTGTCAATCCTGGAAGTATACAAGAGACCATAGCCCCTTCTAGATAATAGAATCCAAGAAATAAGAGAAAAATGGCTGGATTTCTGAGAAATAGTGAAAATGAAGAGGAATTTCTAGGGTTTGGATTATCTTGAGCAAATCTCCATTATTTTCCACAATCTTGGTGTCTAAAACATGTTATTTTCTCAGCAGAACACTGAATCATAAAGTCAAAACTAAAAAATCATACCTGCAACCTTCAGACGAGACAATCGTGATTCTGTGAAAATAGATGATTTTCATCTCCAGCACCATTCTTCATCAATTTATCACTCAATACATCAGTAATCAACTCTCTTCATACACATTCATCAGAAACACACAATAGAAGCTCACAAATCTCCATGGATACACATAGAATAGACTCAACAAATCAAAGAAATCACACAAAAGGAAGAAACACGATTTTCTGCAGGAAACTTCTCTCTTCACTTGGATAGCATCAATTACAAATAACCAACCCTCTCATAATAGAGGAAATTGTCTTTTATACATTTTCAAGTGTCCCTTTTCACACTTGAATTTTGGTCCTTTCCTCTTTTATTCTAAAAATATGCTATCTAGGAGTTTCCAAAAATTCTAGAAAAATTACATAGGATTCTACTCTACATAAGGAAGACTCTTCCTTATTTTTACATCAGTTGCATAAATATTTGTACAAGTTTTTTGCATTTTACAATTATTTTCCATCAAAAGTACTTCAAAAAATTACTTCTTCCAACAATGGTTAACAATGGTTCAGTGCTTGGATTGCCTAATGTTGCAGGTCAACATATGACATACAGATGTGAGGCATGTCAATTACGTAAGGCTCATAAGCAATCTTATTCCAAACATGGTTTTATGTATTCAGAGAAGCTTGAATTGGTACACACAGATGTGTGGGGACCATCAAAGGATTTCAGCATCAATGGTTCAAGGTATTATGTGATTTATGATGATGATGCTACCAGATGGATCACTATGTATGTGATCAAAGATAAGTCAGAGGTATTCAATACATTCAAACATTATCATGTGTATGCAGAGAGAATTACAGGTCAAAAATTGAAGAGACTAAGGTCAGATGGAGGGGGAGAGTATTTCTCTAATGAGTTCAGTGATTACTTGTGGAATGCAGGTATAAAAAGGGAAATTACTTGCAGGTAATCTCTTCAACAAAATGGTGTAGCAGAAAGGAGGAATAGAACTCTTGTTGAGTTTGCAAGATCCATGATGAAGGAGAAAAATTGCCCAAATTATTTGTGGGCTGAGGCTGTAAATACAGCCACATATTTGGTCAATAGATTACCATGTAAAGCTTTGCAGGGACACCATATGAGGCATGGTGGGGTAAGAGACCTACTCTAGACCATTGCAAAGTATTTGGATGTTATGAATATGCATATGTGCCATCTCAATTAAGGCATAAATTGGAACCTAAAGCTGAAAAATATGTGTTCATTGGATATGATGATAAGCAGATGGGATATAGGTTGTGGAGTCCATCCACAAAACAATTCCTTGTGTCAAAGGATGTTACATTTGATGAGAAAGGTACTTGGTATGTAGATACAATCAACATTTATGCAGGTGATGAAGAAGTTGTGAATCAAAAGAAAGGTAAATCAAAGGTTCAGATATTTGATGAAGAGGAGAACAATGAAGTACAGGTTGAAGTTGAAGAAGTGCCAAGATTTGATCCAGAGTGTGATGAACCAGAAACCTCAAGAAGTGGAGAACTCAGAAGTTCATCAAGACACAAATGGCAACCTACAAGTTATAGCTATGACACTTCTTTTTTGGCTACCAAATATTATGCTTATATGATAAAGGTAGATGAAGACCCTTCTACATATGAAGAGGCAAAAGGTAAGGAATATTGGGAGAAAGCTATGCAGAAAGAGTATGATGCATTGATGGAGAATCAGACATGGGATTTGGTTCCTAAATCAAATAGTCAGAAGATCATTGGATGCAAATGGGTCTACAAGACAAAGAGATTTGCAGATGGAAGTGTGTCTAGGTATAAAGCTAGACTTGTTGTGAAAGGGTTTGCTCAGACATATGGTATAGATTATGATGAGACTTATAGTCCTGTGGCAAAGATGACAACTATCAGGACACTCATAGCCATTGCTGCATGTAAAGGTTGGAAATTATGCAAATTAGATGTGAAGAATGCTTTTTTAAATGGTTACATTTCAGATGATGTTTTCATGGAGCAACCACAAGGATTCAGAAATGAAAGGTACCCAGATCATGTATGTAAGCTCAAGAGAGCTTTGTATGGTTTGAAGAAAGGCCCCAAGGGCATGGAATTATAGACTTGTGAAGTTCTTAAAAGAACTTGGTTTCTAAGTATCTAAAGCAGATAGTAGCTTGTTTGTTAAAGCAAGTGATGATGGGTTCATTTACATGTGCATATATGTTGATGATATAATTCTTACAGGTACAGATGAGAAAGGAATTCAAAGCCTAAAGAAGCAAATGGAGAAAGAGTTCAAGATTAGTGACTTGGGAGACTTGTCATATTTCTTGGGCATGGAGAACTCATACACTCAACATGGAGTGTATGTAACTCAAGAAAGGTATTTGAAAAACTTGTTGATCAAGTTTAAAATGGATGATTGCAAGGTAGCACCTACTCCAATGGAGTTGAATCACAAATTGAGCAGATATGGAGGAGAAGAGTTCAAGGACATGAAGCTATATCAAACTTTGGTTGGTAGTCTGATCTATGCTACATTAACTAGGCCTGATTTGTCATATGTAGTTGGAGTATTGTCTCAATTCATGCATTGTCCTAGGAAAGAACATTGGGTTGCAGGACAAAGAGTGTTGAGGGACATTAAAGGTACACTCAAAGAAGGTTTGTATTATGGTTTTACATTAGATACAAACATCAAGATTTATAGTGATACAGATTGGGTAGGTAATCCTGATGATAGGAGATCAACTTATGGATACTTGTGTTATGTGGGAGATAAGTTAATTTCATGGTGTTCAAAGAAGCAACACATAGTTGCTTTATCATCCACAGAGGCTGAGTACAAAGGTATGGTTGAAGCTGCAAAGGAAGTGATATGGCGTAAGATTCTTATGAAGAGTTTTGACATCATCCAGAGTACACCCACTATTCATGGAGATAACATGAGTTCATTGTATTTAGCTGCTAAACCTGTTTTTCATGCCAGGACTAAACACATTGAGATTCAATATCATTTTCTAAGAGAGAAGGTGATGGATAAAGAGATTGAAGTTATACATACTTCAACAAAATATCAGATAGCTGATATGCTAACCAAAAGCTTGGATGGACCAAAGCTACAAAGATTCAAAGACATGGCAGGAATAAAGAAGATAGAGAAAACCTCAATTGATGATTGAGGGGGAGTTGTTGGTGCAAGGCAATCAACAATTGAAGTTTTGATGAAGTTTTGAAGAAAAGATCAAGTCATGAAGCATGAAAAAAGTATATGTTTAGAGAATGAAGATATATATACATATGTACATTAACTTAGAGTTAGCTCACTTATACTTTTGTATATTTATGAGCTTGTACATATTTGCCTATATATACAAGGAAAATGTCGGAGCAAATAGGAGAGAGCATGTGAATAGAGAAATTAGAAGTTGTATGAGTCATTAGACACTTTAGAAGTGAGTAAGATCTCTCATCACTCAGATATAAAGTTTTCCAGAAATGAAGAAAAGTTGCACCCAATATTTCGGAGAGTTCGTCTTCTCTGTTGTATCTTTTGTGAAATGCTTTTGTACAAGTCTAAGTCTATAGTTCATTGACCTCTGTAAAATTTTTGAGCTTCTAATTGTGATCAGGCTGAGAGAATTCAATGTAGGAACAATTAGATGTGTAAATGTAAAGAAGAGAAGTTGCAGGAGGTGCAAAATTTGATGCTAATGTTTTTGTCAGTTCTCCTTCCATAGTGTAAATTTTTGAGCAACCAAGCACTCATTCTTTAAGTTGGAATATAAGCTACCTATGGCTAAAAGAATTTGCATATAGAAGTTCTACTTTGGGAGAACCAAGCTTTAGAAGTTGCAGGTGTCAAAGTCGACTGTAAAGAACTATAGTTTTAGACATAGGTGACTTGTTAAGATCATTTCTGAACTTGGAGAAGGTGTGCAAACTATAGGCAACACCTTGTACAAAGTTTTATAAAAAACGTTACACATTTGATAAGTCAATGAGTGAGTTATGTGTAGCAAACTTTCTATGTAGTCACCTTCTTCATAGTTTGTTCAAAATTCTGATAATTGATCATTGATCCTCTACATTGGTAAAGGTTTTGAGTTACTCTTGATATAGAGGTGCTCTAACTTCAAGAGTAGCTTGTTCTTTTGGAGATTAACACTCTCCATCAAGAATGTATTTTGGTAGGTTAATTCCAAATTTCCTTTCCATTGAGTAAGCTTTTTATTGCACCACAAGGATATGTTTAAGAAAATAGTTTGGTTAACTATTTCCTTAGATTAAAAAGAAATATCTCTTGGACAAGCAATAAAGCCTTAAGTCTTGGTCTTGTCCAGAAGTCAAGAATTTCTTTTGAAGATCATTCCAGTAAAGGAAAAAGATTCCAAGATGAATCATTGTCTTAGTATTACTTGATTCCTTGGCAGGAATCTAAAGTTCTTGAAAGAAATATATCTCCCTAGATGCGAGACTAGAATCTTTCAAGTCAATTTAATAAACAAGTAGTTTCCAGTAGTTTCCAAATCTTTGGTATGGTTACTTAAGTCCAAATAGTGATATAACCTAAAGGTATATCAAAGATTCTTAGCTTTGGAATCTAAGAGGCATCAATGTATGCTTGGACTGAAGTTCAGATCTCTAAAAATCATGCGTGTAAGCAAAGAAGCTTTTTCATAGTTTCGGAGATCTTAAAAATAAAGACTAAATCTTTATTTTAGTCGCAAGATCAACTAGATTTGATCAAACTTGGCCATGATTGTCCAAGAATGTGTGATTGGAACTACGTTGTAGATTGCCCAATCATTGGCAATGAAATTCCTTTTGGGAATTATTCACTCAAGTTCCATTTATCCAATGGAAAATTGTGAAAAGAGTAAGCTGTTCCAAAGTTTGAACAGAGAGAAGAAATTCCAAGAATGTAGTCTGCAACCATGAAGACGGTACTTAAGTCTGTGGAAGGTAAAACATAAATGTTTGCTTATCCTTAAAGGGATTTTGGTACAAATCTAGAGAGCATGAGCAGATGCTTAGACTTAAGCAGTAGAGAGATTCTTGTAAAAGTCTCGGCCGAGATAGGTACCTAAAGCATCAGTAAAGAAGGAATCTAAAGACAAGAAGTTAAAAACTGTTGTCACTACAAATTGATCAAGAAATCAAAGAAGGATGGATGCTCCATCAAAAGTTCAAAAACCTAGAAAATCTAGTTAGAGGTACTTCAAAATTCTTGTAAAGAATTGAAGCAAGAAGGTATACTATCAAGAGATGTTTAGACTTTAGGATAAAATTCACTCACTCGTCAATGTAAGTATAAAATAGGTGGTATGGGACACCAGATTTTATACTCAGATTGATGTACGAAAGATGGTAGGGGACATTGGACCGTGAGATGATGATTATCTTTTAGTCCTAGATTAGATTTTGAAGTTAGATTTGATCCTCAAGAAAATTAAAACTTCAAAGAAGGAGTTTAATTCAAGAAGGATGAAAGTAGTATCTCAAGATACTTCAAGATAACTTCAAGGTCAAGGAAACATAAGATATGAAGTAAGTAACTTCCAAGATCTTCTTGAAAAACTTCAAGATAAAGTGTTGTTGATTCAGAAATATTTCATTTCTGAAATAAGTTGGACTTTGATTTTAAGTTGATCTTTTCAACCAAGGATTTGATTGACTAAGCCAAGCACCAAATTCCTAGTGTAACTTAGTAAATTCACTCTTTTGACTCAAAGAAATGCACAAGAATTGCATTCCTAGTAAGGAGTCAGAAAGATTGAATATGACGTGAATTTAGTCTCAAGTGAAGCATTATTTGAATATAAAACTCATCAACAGAACCTCAGTGGGTTGACACACTGATGTTGGTTACAACACTAGTATCTTGTGGTTGGATGATTTTTTTGGATTTGCTTTGAATCTTTTTGAGAATCCACTTTATTTCTCTTAAAAATAGAGAAAATGCTTCAATACCCTGTTGGAACAGATCTTTGAGAAGTTAAAGTCTTGAGTCATCTAGACTTTGACTCATAGCGAGCTTACGTATCTTTGAAATTTGAATTGGTTATACTGAGTTGTAGTTATTTCTTTCCACTTTTCAAATCTTTTGGAATTGGCTCAAATATGGTATCTGATTCCTTTTGCAAAAGACCAGGGTTAGCTGGTTAGAACCAGATAACTAAATTAAAACATCCTAGATAGATGTTATGTACAAGAACCTTTTCAATCTTCAAAAGATAATAAGTCTAAGTGGACTTATTTATTTGAGTTTGCTTCAAGTTATAGCATAAATGATTTCCTAGAGTCCAGTATACTCTAGAATAGAGAAGTTAGGAATTGCTCAATAGATTGACAATTCCCAAGAACTTTTAGCTAAAAACTAGTCTTTGAGAAAAGTGTCATAAGTTGGACAAATTTCATTGCAAATTCGTATTGGGCAAGTTATAGTATGGCTGATCAAAGAAAATGGTAACTTTCTCTTACAGTTTACATAGGATTTTTAAACTCATTAGGACAAAGTAGTCCTCTAATCGGGTGAAAAAATCAAGTAACTGTTGGATCAAAGTAAACCATTGTACAAACATCTAAGTTAGATGTTTGAGACAACCAAACTTCAAGTTCTCCAAAACAAATTCAAGATCAAGAGTTCTCAAAGTCTTGCAAGGGATAAGAATCCCACCTTCATTACTAAGTCCATACACCAGCTATGCTTAAAAATGGACTAGTAATTTGAATCCACCTAGTTCACATGTTTGTGCCTAGATCGCACATCCAAAAACTGTGAATTGACCAGGGATGTGTTTAGATCCACCCTTATTATTCCTTCACTAGTTTGTACTTTGTCCAGTTCATCAAAGTGCAAAATGAGATAGTGTTTTGAATCATTTGGATAGGGATACCACCACAGAGACGAGACATGTTCTTCCGGTTCTAGAACATGACCATGTTCTTCCAGTTTTAGAAGATGAGGCTTGGGGCTTGCCTACAGTAGATATATAGCTCTATTTTTGAAGACGAAAATATTTTCCAAGGGGGGAAGAATGTAATAAAATAAGTATGTGATCTAGGGGTCCAACCGGTTCAGAGAGATTTGAAATTGGACACCGTTTGGTCATCCGTGTGCATGACCAAAGATCTCGAGTTTAGACTTACTAGGAGGTCTTGTGCTCTTGTGAACAAGTGATCCACTTAGCTTAGTGGTTAACTCTCAAGGATGTGAAGGAGGAGGTCTTGGGTTCAACCCCCATGGGAAGCATGGGGAGAGTGTTTTGCCCAAAGAGCTCTAGAGCCTTCTAGAAGCATATACTTGAGTTAACTCAAGTTAACTGGGACACTTGGCGCACATGTAGTTACATGGCCGACACATGGCTGGCTAGTATCCACGTGCCCAAGAAGGAAGTCCCCTAGAGAGAGCTATATATAGAGGCATTTGGTTGGGAGGAGAGTCATCTCTCTAGCACGTGGTGGTCGTAATTGTCGTTCTCTTGCACCACCACACCATAAGGTTTGCTTTTACACTTGTTATTCATCATTACCAGAGTCACTGGTCTCTGTGGTTTGGTGTATCTAGGCAACCTTGGAAAGCACAACAACTCCATAAATATTCTGATTACCAACTCCTCATTAGCTTTGTCTTTAGAATCAAAAAATTTAGTGAATCCAGCATAGGTGGCTGAATTCTTCTTTACAAAGCTTACATCAATCTTTATACCCATTGGGTAGAAGTTTAAGGCAGCCTTGATATGATCTGATTTGACTAATATTTCCACCACTTCATTTATCCTATTTTTGACTTTGCACATAAAGTAAGCTTCTGTACTTCTTCTAACTTCCTGAAGAGTTGACATGGCTTGTTCACATCTATCAAAGTCAATAAAAAAACACAGGTTCCTCTAGAAGTTTGTGTAACCCTAATGCCTTCCACCTCTTGTAAGCTACATCTGATCTTTGAAAATTATAGAATTCCTGAAAAGCCATACTATTTTGAGGACTTTTTTGAGTAAATCATTGAGTTCCTTTTCTATTTGTTCTTGTTTAGGAATTTCCTCTTATTCTGATTCCAACTCCACTATTTCTGCATCTGTATCCAAAAACCAATTTCCTCTTGATAAGGACACTACATCCACTTCCAATTCAGCTATTGGAAGTCCTTTAGTCATCCTGTGAAAAGAAAAACACACCAAGACTCCACATATATCAAATATAGGACTCAAAGAAAACACTTGATTTGTTGAGTAATACTAGAAAGGAAAATAAGTTTTACACCACTCAACATCACATAATATGTCTATTTCTTACTTAGAAAACACTTGTACTCAATACATATAGCAAGATTTTTCTAGGTGCAGTTGGAATAGAAACAAAATGAGAGAGAAAAAAATGTTTTAAGAAAAGCATTACCCATACCCACTTCTATATCTTGCTTTTGTGCTTTTTTTTAGGCATAAAATAAAAAAATTTGACACAAAATAGAAAAAAAATAAATAGAAGATTTACATATTATGTAATTTAGTTATAGTATTATATATATGTATATATATTTTTCCTTATCCTTATTTATATGATTTTTTAATATCCTTTCTCTAGGATTTGCTTATTTTTCTTCCCCATCTAGTTCTTTCCTCTTGGAATGAAAGAGGCTTGTTATGATGCATGGGATTAACTCTTTCTATGCCTAGTGAATTCACGGCCTTGTAGTGTAGCCCTAGACATGCATACTTTGGTAATGCATTTTCTTTATGGTGCAAAAGTTGGGTCTTAAGTGATCCACTTAAGTGGTTATTTGATGTAGAGGCTTTCCTTAGCATATCCCTGTTGATATATTTAGGTAGTGATGTGTGTGAACACACTAGGACCGCCGGGGCACTTTTTTCCCTCTTTAGGAGGTTTTTTTCCCCCGGCTTGTATATACACCTATTGCCCTAATGGGCTACTTATCTTTGTACATTCTCTGGTAATACATTCATTATTGTGTGTTTGTGCTCCAAGCTTCTTCTCCTTCCTTGTGTTGTTCGCGTGCTTCCGCAGACATCTATCTCCAACAATTGGTATCAGAGCAGGTCGTCGCTTCATCTAGGGCGTCGTCGACACTCCTCCGTTTGCAGTCTCAGAATCGCACGAATTTTGGTGAGCATACTCAACGTGTTTCCAAGATCAAAACAACTTCGCTTTGTGGTGCCGAAATCGCGATTTGAGCTCGTTTCGGCCTCCGAACTCACTATCGCAGTGCTTGTGCAGGTTATTTCGTCTTTTTGTGCCAAAGGTATATACCAGTTTCTGTTCGCCATTTTAAGCATCTCAAAGTCTGCTACAGGTCTAGCAGAACTCGTCTGAGTAGTTATGTTCAACTTTTTGAGATACAGTCAATTTTCTGCATCAAGGTATTTTAGTCACCGACCATGGCTGAAAGCAGTGATGTATTCCGTATGTTGGCTGTTGAGGATAAGTTGGATGGTACCAACTATCCATTATGGGCTTATATGATGCGACATGTTTTGGTTGCAAAAGGATTGTGGAACATTGTGCAGGGTGTTGAAAGACGTCCTGTTACACCTGTAATGATAGGTACTGCAAATACAGGTGCTGGAGCTGATGAAGATGGTGCCGAAGATGATATTCCGCAGATTCGTGTTTGTGCTGCTGTTTCTGTTGCACCTACTGCAGAGCAAATTCGTTGGGATGGCAGAGATGCCTAGGCACATGCATTGATAGCTTTGTCTGTCAAATGTGCCATTATTCCTCATATTCGCTCTTGCAGAACAGCTAGGGATGCTTGGGATACACTTACCACATTGTACCAAGCTAGGAATGAGGCTCGTGTTGCTTACCTCCGAAAACAGTTGGAGAGTGAGCACATGAATGAAGGTGATTCTATGGACAATTTCCTAACCAAGATCAAAGATTTGAAGGAACAATTGATTTCTGTTGATGAGGTTATACCAGATAGCTCACTTGTGCAGACCGTTCTGAATGGTCTTCCTGATTCATATCAGAGTTTTGCTTCTACTCTTCGGTTGATGATGAAAGGCAATTCGAATGCCTTATCATTTGAGGAGTTAGTCTCTATTCTATTGCAGGAAGATCAGTCCAAGCAGAACAGGTCCATTATGCGTGTTGCAGATCAAGCTTTCCTGGCTAGTCAGAAGGGTAAAGGAAAATGGAGCTCTTCTAGTAGTAAGCAGAAATCTGGAAATGCTGCACATTCGAAGAACTAGGATAAAGATGAGAAGAAATCAGAAAATCAGAAATTGTTTTGCAAGTACTGTAAAGGGAATGATCATATCATAAAGAACTGTCCAAAACTGGCTGCAAAAGAGGCAAAGAAAAAGGAGGCTGGAATGGTTGTTGCAGAAGCCTCTACACCAAAAACAGAGTCTGCTAATCTTGTGCAGGAAGAAGAATGGGCGTTTACTACTGGTTGCAGTTTTGACCCATCTTCTCATGAGCAGTGCATGTCTACAGTGGACTCAGATGTTTGGTACTTTGACAGTGGGGCGACCAAACATATTACCTCGGAGCGCAGTTTCTTCTCTTCACTCGAGCCTGCCCCTACAAGGAATACTGTCACATGTGCCAACAACTCCTCTTATCCTGTTATGGGAGTTGGTAAGATCATTCTGACTACTGCTGATTGTAGTTCTTTCACCTTGTCAGATGCTTTATTTGTGCCAGGGATCAAGAAGAATCTGTTATCAGTTTCTGCATTAGCCAAGATTGTCTTGGTTGTGAAATTCGTTGATGAGAGGTGTACAGTTCATGATCTATCAAATGGAGATGTGATTATTGCTTCTGGCATTTTGTGTCGTGGGCTGTATAAGCTCATAGAATATGAAAGATCTGTGAATGATTCGGCATGTGCAGTTCATGATTCTCAGGCTATGTCAGATGCAAAGCTTTGGCATGCACGCTTTGGTCATCTGAATTTTGCTAGTTTGCTACGCCTGCAGAAATCTGATATGGTGTCTTCTTTGCCCAAGCTTGAGGCACCTAGAAAACATGTATGTGAAGGCTGTATTTTGGGCAAAATGCAGCGTTCCTCCTTTCCAAAAGATGGTTCAGTTCGGGCTACGCAGAAATTGCAGCTTGTACATAGTGATGTCTGTGGTCTTATGCAGACACCCTCTTTTGGGAATTACCTTTACTTCGTGACTTTCATTGATGATTTTTCCAGGCATGCATGGGTATATCCACTCAAAGCAAAGTCCGAAGTGTTCATGTGCTTTAAACAGTTTTGGCTTCTGGCTGAAAATCTGTCAGCATGTAAAATGGACACCCTCCATTCTGATCAAGGGGGGGAATATATGTCTTCTGATTTTAATGCATTTCTGGATGAACGTGGGATAAAACACCAGTGTACAGTGCCGTATACACCTCAACAGAATGGAGTTGCTGAACGAAAGAATAGGTCACTCATGGAGATGGCGAGGTGCATGGTCAAGAGTCAGGCTTTACCACATAGTTTCTGGCTTGAGGCTATCATGTGTGCAACATATGTACTGAACAGGTGTCCCACTAAAGCGCTGTAGTCTATCACTCCATATGAGGCTTGGCATGACTGCAAGCCATCTATTGCGCTCATCTGCGTGTTTTTGGTTGTTTGGCATATGCATTATTGCCTGAACAACATCGCAGAAAACTGGATGATAAGGCAGTAAAATGTATTTTGTTGGGTACAGTTCTGAAAGTAAAGGCTATCGTCTATATCATCCACAGACTAAACACATTCTGGTTAGCCGTGATGTTGTCTTTGTGGAAGATGCTATTCAGCCATTGCTTTCATGTACTAAGGAGACATCTGTTAGCTCCAAAGACATGTATGATACGTTGATGCCTCTTTTTACACGTGGACAGTCTAGTGCTGGTCCTAATGAGGCAACTTCTCAGCCTTTGCAGGTTTCATATGATGATGCAGATCATTCTATTTCTGATGCAGAATTACATGATGCACTTGTTGATGAGAGAGCTGATATTGAGCAGGCAAAAACTATGCCAAACTGGTTGGTGCAGACTTTGCGTGACAGAAAATTAGATGCACCTTTGTCATATCGTACTCGTTCAGGATCTCATAGTGCCTCCTTTGCATCAGATTGATATGCTATGGCTGCATCTAGTCTCTGTGATGAGAATGAGCCTGTTTCTTTTGATGAAGCACAGAATTCAGAAAATTGGATGCCTGCCATGCAATCTGAATGATGCTATAATGAAGAATGGTACATGGTCTTTATGTGACTTGCCTCCTAGCAAGAAGGCCATTGGCACTAAGTGGGTATACAAGCTGAAGCGTAAACCTGATGGTACAGTTGACAGGTATAAGGCTAGGCTTGTTGCAAAGGGTTATGCGTAGGAAAGAGGCATTGATTTTGATGAGACCTTTGCACCTACATGCCATATGACTACTATTCGGAGCATTTGTGCACTTGCAACCCATCATGGTTGGAATGTACATCAGTTGGACATTAAAACAACATTTCTGAATGGTGACTTGCATGAAGAAGTGTATGTTTTTCAGCCCCGTGGCTTTGTGTAGAAAGGGCATGAAAATCAGGTGTGTAGGTTAAAGAAGGCATTATATGGTTTAAAGCAAGCACCACGTGCTTGCTATGAGAAGATGCATGCCTATCTGGTTGCACATGGTTTTGTGAACAGTCCAACTGAAAGCACCTTATATGTTAAGCGTGCTAATGATGTGCTTCTGATCATTGTTGTCTATGTTGATGACATGCTGCTCACTGGTCCTATTGAGAAGCATATTGCTGATTTGAAGGCTGATTTGCATGCCTCATTTGAGATGTCTGATTTGGGGCATTTGCATCACTATTTGGGCATTCAGTTTATGCAAGTTGATGGTGGAATGGCTTTGTGTCAAACGAAATATATTGACACATTATTGCAGCGTTTTGGCCTTGAAGACTGTAAGCCTATTGCCACTCCTATGGTGACAGGTTTACGATTGAGTCTTCATGATGTTGGAGATGCATTTGATGTTGTTCTCTATCAGCAGGCTGTTGGTTGCTTGATTTACTTATGCATTACTCGACCAGATATTCAGTTTGCTGTATCACAGATGAGCAGGTTTATGCATTGCCCAGGAGTCACACATTGGAAGGCGATTAAGAGCATCTTTTGCTACTTGAGTGGTACTCGACTACTTGGGTTGTTTTATCCCAAGGGGGGATCACTACCGCCAGATTTGCATGCTTTTTCTTACTCAGATTGGGCTGGTTGCTATGACACTCGTGTGTCCACCAGTGGTTTTTGCTTCATGCTTGGTAGCTCATGTATATCTTGGTTGAGCAAGAAGCAGCCTACTGTGGCCACTTCCAATTGTGAGGCTGATTATAGGGCAGCTTTCACAGCGACTGTTGAGTGTGTGTGGCTCAGATGCCTTATGGCTGATTTGGGTGTTGGCCAATCTTCTGCCACCACCATCTTCACTGATAGTTAGAGCGCATTGGCAGTTGCGAGGAACCCTGTGTTCCATGCTTGCACTAAGCACATTGAGGTGCATTATCACGATGTCAGGGAGAGGTTCTCTGCTGGGGAGATCAGCTTGGCATATGTGCCCACGCAGGAGAACATTGCAGACCTTTTCACAAAGGCTCTGCTTAGGGAGAAGTTTGAAGCTTTCCGCAAAGCTTTGGGCTTACTTCCTTTTGTGGAGTGATTTCCACATAGCTTGGCACTTCCTTATAAATGAGTGCCAGGTACTTGTTCACCGCATCACTCCCAGGGGGGGATTTGTTGATATATTTAGGTAGTGATGTGTGTGAACACACTAGGACCGTCGGGGCACTTTTTTCCCTCTTTAGGAGGTTTTTTCCCCCCGGCTTGTATATACGCCTATTGCCCTAATGGGCTACTTATCTTTGTACAATCTCTGGTAATACATTCATTATCTTTCCGCAAACATCTATCTCCAACAATCCCCATGTATGTTCATGTTTCCTTTCAAGTTGTAATGTGGCTGTTCATTTACATCTTGTGTATGTATTGCTAATTAATACCATGTTGGATTCTCTATCGTCTTGTTATTTTGATTTTTCATACCAATTTTCTACCACTCAATTTCATCTCTTCCTTTCTTTGTGGCAGTAGAAATTTTAGGTTTCCATATCTGCTTCATATTTGAGTTTTGACTCTCCTTTTGCTCTTTTGGTTTCCATATTTGTTTTTTCTTTTGATAATGATACTGACAGGTTTGATGCTGATTCACTTTTCTGCATAGATATTTGCTGACTATCTCTCCTTTGTCAATTTTTTCCATTAATGCCTCCATTATGTTCTGTGCGACATCCAGAGATAGTTCTTCTGATGGAAATCTTAATGTCTCCATCTCTAGATGATGTGCTTCATGAGTTGGTTCCCACATATCATTGCTTGCAAACAATATTTTTATCTTCTTATTATATATCTTTATATGAATCAACATTTGATCAAAGCCAATTGATACTTTATTATCCTTCATCCATGATTGTCCTAACACTAGTTTTTTAGACATCAAATTTTCAAGCCACTCTTCACATTCTACTACAGATTCTTCTTGACCTATTTTTAGAGTAATTTTTTGGGTTGACAATGTTGGAAGTATTTGTCCCTCTATTGTCTTAATGAAAGTAGAACTTGGTTTTCGTTTGTTTTGAAGTTGATTGAGTATTGCAGAACTAATTAAGTTTACTTGAGATCCAGAGTCCAATCCTTGATTTGATTTTCTTTGAATTTCATGTGAATAACTGGTAAATGCATTTTCTGTTTTCCTATGATATTTCACATACCAATATTTCTTGTAATGTTGTATGTTTCCTCATTTTTGTTTTAGCTTCTTCTTGAGCATCTTGTCTAATTCTCTCTTCTTCCTTCCTTCTCTTATGTGATTGTTGTACTCTTCTTCATTCCTTTGTTGTTAAAGGCATTTTGTATCTTTGGATTCTACATCCACTTATATAGTTGGGCATGACTTCACCATCTAGGTTTGCTAACTTAATAGCTCCACTAGGACTAAAATGATGAATAATGTATGGCCCACGTCCTTTTTTCTAGTTTCCTGATATGTTCCCTAGTTGTATATGCCAACACTTGATCTCCTTCCTGTATATCTTTTTCCTTGATGTGTATGTTGCAAGAGAACAAGGATTACGACCACCACATGCTAGAGAGATGACTCTCCTCCCAACCTTATGCCTGAATATATAGCTGCTTGAACTAATGAGGACCACAAATGTAACTAGAGTCCACAAGTGCATGTGCAATCTCCTCCACTCCTTTCATATCCACCACTAGAGTCTATTAGTGGCTGGAGTGATCTCGACCACTACTTTAGTACCTTCCACTAGAGTCCACTAGTGGTTGTTGTACTCACCTCTTGAGTTAAGTCCACTGGACTCAAGTTAACTCACGTTAACTTGAGTTAGAAGGCTCTAGAGCTCTTTGGGCAAAACTCTCTCCCCATGCTCCCCATGGGAGTTGAACCCAAGACCTCCTCCTTCACAACCATGAGACTTAACCACTAGGCTAAGTGGATTACTTGAATATGAGAGCACATGACTTATGAGAATGTAATAAAGTAAGTCTATGATCTAGGGATCCTATGGCTTCAGACAGATCTGAAATTGGATACCGTTTGGTCACTCGTCTGTAGGACCAAAGATCTCAAGAGTAGACTCAAGCATAAGTCATGTGCTCTCATATACCAGAGAATATAAACTTTTGGATGTTCTTGGTTGAAGCCTCCTTTAGCAAAGTAATGATCTGTAGAGATCTTCTGCTTACAGACTATTGCGAACGGCGCTTCTCTCGTGGATAGGGCAGCGCACTCTAAGCGGGGGGAGGGGGGTTCGAATCCCCTCTTCTACACAGTAGAGATGATCGTAGCCTTTTGCTAAGCTTCTCCTAAGCCAAGGCAGCACACGACCAACTCTGCACTCTTCTCAAGGCGGCCGCGAGCAACCTTCTTCGTCGTAGAAGATCTTATGCCCACGCATATAGGCGAGAGCAAATTGATGAGCAAGATGATGAAAGAGAAGAGCTATGGAGAATGGCTCTGATACCAATGCAAGAGAACAAGGATTACGACCACCACATGCTAGAGAGATGACTCTCCTCCCAACCTTATGCCTGAATATATAGCTGCTTGAACTAATGAGGACCACAAATGTAACTAGAGTCCACAAGTGCATGTGCAATCTCCTCCACTCCTTTCATATCCACCACTAGAGTCTATTAGTGGCTGGAGTGATCTCGACCACTACTTTAGTACCTTCCACTAGAGTCCACTAGTGGTTGTTGTACTCACCTCTTGAGTTAAGTCCACTGGACTCAAGTTAACTCACGTTAACTTGAGTTAGAAGGCTCTAGAGCTCTTTGGGCAAAACTCTCTCCCCATGCTCCCCATGGGAGTTGAACCCAAGACCTCCTCCTTCACAACCATGAGACTTAACCACTAGGCTAAGTGGATTACTTGAATATGAGAGCACATGACTTATGCTTGAGTCTACTCTTGAGATCTTTGGTCCTACAGACGAGTGACCAAACGGTATCCAATTTCAGATCTGTCTGAAGCCATCAGATCCCTAGATCATAGACTTACTTTATTACATATGTCATGATAGGCTTTTTGTCTCTTTTTATCTGCATAAATACTCATGACTCCTTGTATTCTGGATGTTCCCAAATTTTCTAATTCCACAATTCTCTCAGACAATTCATGACCTGTCCATTGCATTTGATTGCCTATTCTTAAAGTTGGTATTGAAAATTCCATGGAAAAATTGCATTTTGACCATACACCAAATTGAATGGACTTGTCCCAATAGAAGTTTTATAGGCTACTCTATATGCCCATAGCACATGATGCAATTGTAAGTCCCAATCTGTTCTTTTTATATTTACTAATTTTGAAAGTACTATGCACAACAATTTATTAGTACTTTCTACAAGACCATTAGCTTGCGGATGATAAGGTGCTGATTTCCTATGTATTATCATAAATTCCAAAGTCGATTCCTCAATTACTTGATTTAGGAAATGAGTTCCTCTATCACTTACTAATTCATTTGTTAAACCATACCTTGTAATAATAGTATCATATTAAAATTTGGCAAGTGTATGAGCATCATTTTTTCTAGTAGCCTTGGCGTCAGCCCATTTATTATATATTCTGCATGTGAACTTTTAAGAGGAGGATTTATAGGTCCTGTAAATCCATCCCCCATTTACTAAAAGATCTGGCAGAAATTAAATGTTTTAAGGGAATTTCATCTTTTCTGCCAATTTGTCTTGTTCTTTGACAGATATCACAACTTTGTACAAACAATCTAGCATCTTGAAATAGATTTGGCCACCATAATTTTGAATATAAAATTAATTTTAGCTGTTCTTTCTCTTGAAAACTATCCTCCTGCTATTCCTGAATGAGCCATCTCTAACATTTCCACACATTTATCTTTAGGAACACATATTCTCAAGTACCCATCCATACCCTTTTTATGTAATTGATCCTTTATTAACACAAAATCTTTACTCATCTTGCATGTTTCTTAATTCAAAAATTTTCAAATTTACTTTTTGATCATCTCTTTGTTTTAATTTCTCAACTATATATGTACTCCACAAAGGATTCCCTTGGAACGAAAACAAAGTACTTACATCACTTTGGATTCAGGAATGACATTTTTGACATTGAGCTATGTGCCTTTCCACATCCTTTTCCTTTGTTGGCCAATGTACTCCTATTCTTGCTAAATTTTTTAAAGTGACAATCTTAGAAGAATGACAACATGGATTCCATAGATGTTCCTTTTCTAAATAATTTGCATATTCTTCCTCTGGAGCACAATATTCTAATTTTCCAATATAATTCATATGATATAAATGTCAGGAAATTTCGACTATTGGGACAAACAAAGCAAAATTTTTACTTTGTAAAATTCCGTGTATTTAGTTGCTCTTTGCTTTGTTTGTTCCAATAGTCAAAATTGGAATTTAGGATTTTTCCCATTCAGGAGCATTTTCTCATGTATCAGACAAATCATCATCAATAGGTTCTGGATTATCTTTCGTTAAGATTCTTGATAAATGATCTACCTTAAGATGGGTTTTTCCTTGTCTTACTACCACCTCAAATTCAAACTCCATGAGTAGTAAGAACCATCTTACTATTCTTCTTGTGTGACAAGTTTTATTTACTAAGTAGAGTAATGCCTGATGATCTACAAAAAATTTGAACTTGTTAGCTAATAAATAGTGTCCATATCTTTTTACTACAAAGATCATGCCAATTCCTTCTCTCTCAATTGTTGTATAATTTCTCTAAGCTTGATTCAACTGTCTACTTGCATAGACAATAGGAAAATCCATCTTGCTTCCTTCAATAGGTTGTGCTAATACACATCGTAAGGCAAAATTAGACGTGTCAACATGTACATGAAATATTACATCCCATTGTGGTGTCTTTAGAATTGGTGCCGTAACTAAAAAAGTTTTTAGTGTTTCAAAGGCTTCCTCACATTCTTTGGTCCACTCAAATTTGGCAATTAATGCATATAGAGGCTTGGCAATTTTTGCAAATTTATATACAAATTTCTTTTAATATCCATAGTCACCCATGAATGTTTGTAATTCTTTTTATAATTGTGGGTCTAGTCATATTTATGATAGCTTTTATCTTATCTTCATCAGTTGATATTCCATTTTTAGAGATTATGTGTCCTAGCATTCTTCCTTGTCTAACAAAAAAAACACATTTTTTCTAGATTAGGACACACTCTGTAAATTCTAAATTTTTTAAATATATTCTCAAGATCACGCAAATGATTCTTTCTTTGATTTGAAAAAGTGCATAAGTCATCCACATATATTTTCATTATACTTCTGAGAAAATCTTTGAGCACATGACACATCAACCTTTGGAATGTGTCAAGTGCATTTGTTAGACCAAAGGGCATAACTCTAAATGCATAGATACCCCATTCAGTAGCAAAAGCCATCTTGTGTTGCTCTTGTAATTCAATTGGCACTTGATTATATCCCGAGAATCCATCCAAGAAACTGTAAACTTCTTTTCCCACCACCCTTTCTAACAGATGATATGTCATTGGTAGTGGATAGCTATCCCTAATAGTTGTAGCATTAACTCTTTTAAGATTAATGCAAAGCCTCAGTTTACCATTCTTTTTATGAACTACAACTATTGGAGATGTCCATTCTGTATACTCAATTTCATAAATGAAATTGGCTACCAATAACTTATCTATTTATTTCTTGATCTTAGCAAAGTACTTATCATTATAAGTATAATGTCTTTTCTTACTTGGTTTGGCATTTGGTGCAATTTGTATTTTATGCACACAAATATTAGGATCTATTCCTTTCAAATCATTATAATTGTAAGCAAAAAAATCCCTAAATTCTTTGACTAACTTTATAAGGTTTCATTCTTCATCTTTTTCCATGTCATCTGCTATTGTTATGTGTCTATCTTCTCCCTCTTCTCTGTATATTACAATATTTTTTGTTTCTTCTTCATTATCATATGACCGTCCCTTTTTCTTTTCTCTTTTGGGTTTTATCTTAAGAAACAATCTCTCCTCAACTTCATATTTTTTAAAATTAGCTGGAACATCAAAACTTCCTTCTTCTTTTTTTGATCTTGTATTTTCTCTAAAGATTTTTGCTTTCTTAGTTCCTACTATTTTCAATCTTCTTTGTGTATATAATTGTTATTTTTTCCTGAGATCTCATCCTTGATTAAGTAGCTTGTACTTCTTCCAAATATATCTTTTTATTTAGGATTTCTTGAGTACTTCCCTTTTCTTGAGTTGCTTCTTCTTCCTTTGTTATTCTTATCATTCTTAATCCCACATAAAAGATATCATATCCTTCCTCATCCTGAAAGTTTATTCCCACATGTTCATCATTTGCCACATCTAATGTTGACAAAATTTGACTCCATCCATATGGTTGAAATTCTTCATCATTAAAGCTTTGAGGGGTGTACCTTATATCTTCTATGGTTCTTTCATTTATGCAATCTTCCTTTCTTAATTTTTTTTTTTGGCAATTTCCTATTTGTGGAAATACAAGTCCAAAGTCGTGCTTCATTATCTCCACTATCATCAGACTCAATCATGTTATCTTGTTCATGATGTATCTTATAACATTCTTGTGGAGGTATATTTTGTTAATGTCCATTCCTGAGGTTAACTTTGGTTGGATTTCCTTTATTTTGTAAATACAAAACAATCTTTTCCCCAATCTTGAACCACTTGCATCTATATCATAAAAGGTCTTCCCAATATAATCTCATATGAAGTGAGTTGTGAAAACTCAACTATTGCAAAAATGTGTTCTAATTCAAGTCCACAAATCTCTATTATCACTTTTTCCCATATTCGTATTGGTGCTTCAATGTGCCCATCTACCAATTGAAGTTTCATTTTCGTGGAGTGAAGAGTTTCAGCTTCCCATTCCTCCCAAGTTCTTTTAGTCATGATGGCTACACTTGCTCCCTATCCAAAATGGGCTTTGTGTGCTTAATACCAAAATGAATGGAAAGTACAATATTTCCTTCCTCCCCTTCATAGTATCCTCCTATTTTATCTATTGGCACTTGTAGAATTGGTTCATTTTGTAGTTGATAATCCAGAATTTCTAATTTTTTTGTGATGAAGTTTTGAAAATCAAGATTTTCTTGAATCAATTCTTCCAATGTCCAATGACATTGCAAACTGTAGTGACTTGACAATTTTAGTTGCATTTTCAACATTAATTCCTTCCTAGTTAGATGTTCTTTTATTCCCTTTTCTTTCTGCTATGCTAGTATTTTGGAGTTTTCTTTCATTTTTTCTCTTAATATTTCTTCCCAGACTTTGTCTTGTATCTAACCCGTTTGTTTATTCATGAACTCATAGTTCCCTTGTTCTAATTCTTGTTGTGTTTTTTCAATTACTTCCTTACAAAGTTCCATCCTTTCTTTTTCCAATTCAAGTAAAGGATACAATTTTTCATGATCTATTGCACTAGGGCTTCTTTTATTCTTCCTTTGTAAGCTTGAATTATCGTATCCAGATCTTTAGATATTTTTCTCTCTAGGATATGTTCTGGCTCTTGGTTTTGTGATGTACTACCCACCCCACTTTGTGTTACCTTTTCAACTTCCTCCAGTTTCTTCTCCCACTTAGCTTTTTTTTTGCTTGATGATATATTTAGGTAGTGATGTGTATGAGCACACTAGGACCGCCGGGGCTTTTTTTTCCCTCTTTGGGAGGTTTTTTTTCCCCCAACTTGTATGTACGCCTATTTCCCTAATAAGCTACTTATCTTTGTACATTCCCTAGTAATACATTCAGTATTGTGTGTTGTGCTCCAAGCTTCTTCTTCTTCCTCGTGCTGTTCGCGTGCTTCCGCAGACTTCTAACTCCAACAATTGGTATCATAGCAGATCGTCGCTTCATCTAGGGTGCCGTCTGAAGTATTTCGATGGTGATGCACCATAGTGCGCTCTCCTTCTTGAGAGCTCCACGACGATATGCTCGGAGTAGAAAACCGAGCTCTTGAGGCTACACGTAGTACTCTACACAGAAGAAAACACAGTATATAGGGAGCATGAAGACAGGCTTCTTAGGTCTTACAAATGCGGTCGAACTTACAGTCTGTGACTGACCATGCCACTATATGTTTTATTAAAGAACATATACAAAGAAGTGTGCGGTGGCCATTTGGCCTTTCACATGGACACTAACGATAACAATCTCCCACTAAAAGCCAATATGGCCAGAGTAACTATGGGAGAAAAATAAAGAATGATAAAGAATACCTGAGTGTAACTATACAAACTATACCTCCCACCTGATGGGCATGTTACACAGTATACAAGTGACTGCGTAAGATCAAGAATCAAGTAACCCCCATCAAGTGACAACAATGTCGAAAGCTATCCTGTGGTACAGCTTTAGTCAAAGCATCTGTAGCATTATCTCGAGTGTGAACCTTCTCAAGAATAATGCTCTCAATGGCTAAGCAATCTCTAATGAAGTGATACCTCACCTCAATTTGCTTGGTCTTTGCATGATAGACCGGATTCTTAGCCAAAGCAATGGCACTCTGACTCTCACTGAGCAAGCGAGGTACATGCTGAGGTAAACCCATATCACAAGCAAGACGCGAAAGCCACAATGCTTCCTTACATGCCTCACTTGCTACAACATACTCTGCTTCTGTGGTGGAAACAACTGTACATTCTTGAAGACGAGATCTCCAAGAGATAGCACCTCCAAAAAAATGAAAAATGTACCCTGATGTAGACTTACGATTGTCTACACAACTAACATAGTCAGAATCTGTGTAGCCAATAATGGATGCTTTCCCTCTACCTAAGCATAGACACTTGTCCTTAGTGCCACTCAGATATCTCAAAATCAACTTGACCACTTCCCAATGTTTCTTGCCAGGATTAGACATATATCTGCTCACAACTCCCACTGCAAATGCAATGTCTGGTCTCATAGCTACCATAGCGTACATGAGACTACCAACAACAGAATGATAGGGAATTTTGGTCATGGATTCCTTTTCCTCATCCGATTTGGGGCAGTCATCCTTGCTCAATTTCACATATGTGGGTAAAGGTGTACTCAATGCCTTTCCACCCTGCATATTGAATCGGTGAAGTACTTTGGATATGTACTCACTTTGAGACAAGTATATGCATCTTTTACTCCTATCAGGAGTAATGCGCATGCCAAGAATATGTTTGGCATCCCCCAAATCCTTCATATCAAATGTCTGACTCAACTTCTTTTTGCGAATTGACAAATCATAAGAGGACTTCCCAACAATCAACATATCATCGACGTAAATTATCAAGCATATCAAGTTGTCATCAGAGCATCTCTTTGTGTAGAGACAATGATCTTCATTGCTCCGAGAATAGCCTTGGGACTTCATAAAAGCATCAAACTTTTGGTACCATTGTCTAGGAGACTGTTTAAGTCCATACAAGCTCTTCTTGAGCTTACAAACTAGACTTTCCTTGCCAGGAACTTCATAACCCTCTGGTTGTTCCATATAGATCTCATCTGTAAGATCTCCATGCAAGAAAGCTATTTTCACATCCATTTGGACTAGCTCTAAGTCCTCCATTGCAACAAATCCAAGCAACATGCGCAAAGTAGTCATCTTGACCACTAGAGAGAAGATTTCCTCAAAATCAACACCATGTTGTTGCTTAAAACCCTTTGCAACAAGTCGTGCTTTATATTTTGGAGAAGCACTACCTGACATTAATTTCAACTTATATACCCATTTACATGGTAAAGCTTTCCTGCCCTTTGGCAAAGGTACTAAGTCCCAAGTACCATTCTTGTGAATAGAATCCAACTCACTCTTCATGGCACGCTCCCACATGACATGATCCTCTGTCTACATAGCCTCTTTGTAGCAAGAAGGCTCACCGGCATCTGTTAGCATAACAAAATCTAAACCTGGAACATATCTATCAGGTGGATGTGAGACACGTTGTCGTCGAGATTTTCTCTCCTCTCTCACTTGTGAAGGCCTACAAAAAATATATTTGGTGAAGGTAGCCATAATTCCCCGAGAAGTCCAGGATGCATCAAGGATGTCAAAGGAAGGTCACATACAAAGTTTCAAAGAAATCAAGAAAGTCCATGGTAGCGGTCAAACCTGGTCAAAGCTGGTCAAAGTTGGGAAATTAGGGCAAAAATTTCATTGTCACCAAATTAGATGAAAATCCATATACTTGTAAAGATTGTCAAAGGCAGTCTATAGCCCAAATTTCAGCAGAAAATGGATTTTGTAGCACATTGATATGCTATGTTCATTTTGTAAAAATGTAATTTTTCTAGTTTGACCCTACAAATTCTAGTATAGAAATTTATGTTAGCCATATGGTTTGGCATGTATAAAGATCATATGTGGCTACATATTTGTACAAATTTTCAAGGCTATCAGAGTTTCCTAGAGACCTTAATGCCACCTTGCAAGCTTCCAAATGTAGTCAAACTTGTACAAGGGAGATTCAGATGGGAGTTTTTTCTGCATATTCTTGAAGGAGATCTTTGGAAACATAGTCCTACAAAGTTTCATCTTCATCAAAGCCTATTTGGAGGGGGTCAAAGAGTACAAAGTCCAGTTTTCAGGATCACCGCAGTTTTCTAGTTTAAGCAAATTGAAGGGTTGAAGGGCCACCACATGGCGAAAGCTGATTGAGCCATGTTGTACGATCAAGATGAGCTCAAATTCAAGGGTGGAGATGCACTTATTGTTGGAGCAGAGCAATCATCAATAGGTGATTACATGAAGTCCAAAAGTGAAAAGATATGTGGAAGGATGAAGATTACTTTCAAAGGAAGAAAATGGAATCAGAAAGGTTTCTTTTGTATATTACTCTTGTAAATAGTTCAATGTATTTTGAAAAAGATAACGAGTTAGACTCGTATATATATCTACAGATATGTATTCGTAGAATGAGAGAGTGATATAGATCAGATAGAGAAGAATAGGTGAAGAGGTGATGAACATTGTATGTATCATCAACCATATGTATGAAAAGTAATGAAGAAGAAAATGTTGTAGAATTCTGCGCGTCGATCTTCTCTCCCATTCTCCTTCTGTGCTTAATCTTTTGAGGAATCCTTTTGCACTTATCTAAGTCCATAGCTAATCTATCTATGGCTAGAATTTGAGAGATTAATTGCAATCAGGCTGAGAGAATTTTGGTTAGGAACATTCATATGTAAGAATGTTCTAACAGTCGTAAAATCTGGCGCACATTTCATCTTCAAAGAAATGGTCAGTGCTCAGTCCACAGTGTAAAGTTTTACACAAGTGAGGGCTCAAAATCTAAGTTGGAAGGTAAGCCATCTATGGCTAAAAGATCTTGATCAAACGGGTTCGACATTGTGAGAACCAGTGCTAAGAAGTTGCAGGTGTCAAAGTCGCCATTGCAGAGAAGCTCTTTCAGACATAGGTAAAGTGTTTCACACATTTCTCAGTGTGTACTCAATCATTTTGAGAAATTTAACTTGGTAAAGTTGCGCAATCTCAAGGCGAAGTGGTGTGCAAAGTTTTGTAAAAAAACTTTACAGAATTGATTAGTCAATGAGTGATTAATCTGCAGCAGACTTTTCTGGAGAAGTTGAATTTTTCAGAACATTCAATTTTTCTGATAACTTGATGAATGATCTCTAAGTTTGGTGGAGTCTAAGGTTAGTCTTGATATAGAGGTGATCTAACTTCAAGGTTAACTTGTTCTTTTGGAGATTAACACTCTCCATCAGTGGTATCAGAGCAGGTTGTGTCAAAATTGAAGTGAAGATGACTCCGACTATTGCAGAAGTACAAATCTTTACATTTTGAAGGTGCAGAAGGGTAAAGGCTGAAGAAAACTTGAAGGAAGACATACAAAGAGTATCAAACGGATCTGAAGGAGCAACATTCGAAGTAAAGGTACATTCATTATCTGTAAAGGTTAAAGTTTTGAGACTATAGGTGAAGCAAGGATGGGAGATAGTCTCCAAATTGAAAAGTTGGATAGAGAGAACTATCCTGCTTGGTCTATGAGGATGGAAGCTCACCTTATGAGCAAAGATCTGATAGGATACATCACAGGAGATGAAGAAAAGCCAGAATTCAGAGATCCTAGTGTTCCAACTAGGGAGGAGCTTGCAGACTTGAAGAATTGGATGAAGAAAGATGCTCAAGCAAGGAGCATAATCTACATGGCAGTCAATGACTATTTGCTTCCTCACATTAGAGGACTTGAAAGTGCATGTGACATTTGGAATGCTTTGGAGGAGCATTTCCAAAACACAACTAAATCAAGGAAGGCTTCACTATGGGCAGAATTTACTACTTTCAGGAAGAAGGCCTCACAATCAATCTCTGATTATGTGACAAAGATGAAGGACATTGCAGATTCTCTAGGTGCAGTGGATGAAGACATTGAAGAAGACAAATTGGTAAGACAAATACTCACAGGGCTAAGAGGAGATGAGAAGTGGAAGCCTTTCATTTTATCTACAGAACTTTCATTAGATCACTTTACTCCTGATTTGAATCAATTGTTAGGTCATATGCTAACTTTTGAGAATGATATCAAAGGAGATGTTGATAAGAGTGCAGGTCATGCAATGTACTCTAAAGACAAGAAGAAAGCTAACAAAGGGAAGCAACAATCAGGTGAAGAAGAAGGTACATCAAACCAAGCAAATTTCATAAGAGGAAAAGGAAGTGGCAGAAGTAGAGGAAGAGGCAGAAACAACAAAGATAATGCAAGAGCTTGTTGGATATGTGGTAAGACCAATCATCTATCTCATGATTGTTGGCATAATAATCAAAACAATGGTAATTATCAGAACTTTAATCAAAGAGCAAGAGGTGGTAGATTTCAGAGAGGAAACTTCAGAGGTAGAGGTGGTAGGAATTCTTTTGGAAGAGGTGGAGGAAGAAGCTTCCAAAATCAATCCTATAATAACACCTACTACAACTATACATCAGATCAGAAGGAGGATTCAACTCTCATTATGAATACATGTGAAACCTCACATGAAGACATGAGAGTGTTCTATATTGATTCAGGATGTAGTAATCATTTAAGTGGAAATATTGCTTTGATGACTGACCTAGATCATAATGCTATTAATCATACAGTTCAGACAGGTGATAATACAAAGCATAAGGTAAAGTCAATTGGTTCATTCAAAGCTAAGGATGGGAGCACTCTTCTGAGTAAGGTTCTTTATGTTCCCACAATCCCAAAGAATTTGATCAGTGTAGGTCAAATTGTGGAAAAAGGATATGAGGTAAGGTTCACCAATGATGGAGTTTATGTTGAAGACCCTAGTCAAGGGTATAAACAGGTTGTTACAGGAAAGAAAGAAGGAAGGCTCTTCACATTGAAGGTACAAGGAAATGTTGGACATGCTATGTTCACATATGGAGAGCAGAAGGTGTCAGAATTGGATCTTTGGCACAAAAGACTTGGACACTTTAATGAAAGAGGTATTAAAGAAATGATTAACAATGATTCAGTGCTTTGATTGCCTAACATTGCAGGTCAACACATGACATACAGATGTGAGGCATGTCAATTAGGTAAGGCTCATAAGCAATCCTATTCCAAGCATGGGTTTATGTATTCAGAAAGACTTGAATTGGTGCATACAGATGTGTGGGGTCCTTCAAAGGACTTTAGTATAAATGGTTCAAGATATTATGTCATATATGTTGATGATGCTACCAAGTGGATCACAATTTATGTGATTAAAGAAAAGTCAGAAGTGTTTAATACATTTAAACACTACCATGCATATGCAAAAAGGATTACAGGTCAAAAATTAAAGAGACTAAGGTCAGATGGAGGGGGAGAGTATTTTTCAAATGAGTTCAATGATTATTTGTGGAATGCAGGTATAAAGAGAGAAGTTACTTGCAGGTACTCTCCTCAACAAAATGGGGTAGCAGAAAGAAGAAACAGGACACTTGTTGAATTTGCAAGGTCCATGATGAAAGAGAAGAATTGCCCAAATTATTTGTGGGTTGAGGCTGTTAATACAGCTACATATTTGGTTAATAGATTGCCTTGTAAAGCTTTGCAGGGTATGACACCATATGAAGCTTGGTGGGGTAAGAAACCTACCTTGGATCATTGCAGAATATTTGGATGCTTGGCATATGCATATGTGCCATCTCAATTGAGGCATAAGTTGGAGCCTAAGGCAGAAAAGTATGTATTCATTGGCTATGATGATAAGCAAATGGGATACAGGTTGTGGAGTCCATCTACAAAGCAATTCCTTGTATCCAAGGATGTTACATTTGATGAGCAAGGTACTTGGTATGCAGGTAAATATAATGTACATGCAGATGATGAAGAAGTAGTGGAACAAAGAAAAGGTAAAGCAAAGATTCAATTACTTGATGAAAGTGAGAACAATGAAGTACAGGTTGAATATGAAGAGAGGCCAAGGTTTGATCCAGAATGTGATGAACCAGAAACTTCAAGAAGTGCAGAAGTTAGGAGATCATCTAGGCACAAATGGCAACCTACAAGGTATAGCTATGACACTTCATTCTTGATTACTAAAGATTATGCTTATTTGGTAAAAGCAGATGAAGACCCTTCTACATATGAAGAGGCCAAAGGAAAGAAGAATTGGGAAGATGCTATGTGTTGAGGGCGAGACGAGTAAGAATAGGAAAAAAAGAAAGCAACGAAAGAAACAGCTTCACTAAAAGGCAAATTTGAAGATAGACAAATGTAAAGATACATCTCTGCAGGAAGCCCCGCAGGGGCGCAACACCCATCTCTGCAGAGAGCCCCGCAGGGGCACGCACCAGGCTACAAAGCTAAACCCCGAGGTCCAGAGGAGTGGATTTTTCAAACATCAGAGTAGGACCAAAAGTTAGAAAGGGGTAGAGGCTGAAAAGTTGAAGAGGGTGACTAAGAATAGCACATTCCTAGTCACTGGTGGCGTGCGTGGCAACCCAAGTCAACAGGCAAGACAACTACATCAGGCTCTCGAGTTGTAGAGCTTGAATCAAGAAGGCCATCGAATCTGCATGTCTGTTTAACTGCAGACAATACTGACCACAGGGCGCGTGCGCGAAGCAAAGTCTGTCAAAGGAAGCAAAGTCTGTCAAGGGACGACAGAGGCGAAGAGGGGGAGAGTGTTGCAGAGCCAAAGAGCGCACAAAGCAGAGAAAAAGACGGGCCCCAAAATTTTTCCGATTTGGACCACATATTTTTTGTAACATATTCATTTTTGTAATATATTTCCCCTTGTAAAGGCACTAGAGGAGTCCTCTAGATGCATTCCCACAGAAGAATAGAAGCTTACCCATGTAAAATAGTAGGAAATTAGCTCTTAGTGAATAAAGTGCCGGTCACTTGTGTGAAAGGACCATTTTTAGGGCACTAGTATATAAGTCAAATGTGACTCTTTGTAGAAGACTTTTTGCCATTGTGAGAATAGAGAGCACAGAAATTCGAATTTGTGTCTTCTTCCCTCTTCATCTTCTTCTTCGTGAGCTTGTATGCATGTGTATTGTTTGGAAAGAGTGCTTGTGAGTGTGATCTATCCTTGAGAGTGTTTCTTTGCTGTAGGAGAGGTGTGTGCGAGGTGTAGGAAGTGCTGAAGTGTAGGAAAGTATTCCCGCGACTCAGTATTTCTGTCATAACTTGAAGTAGGAGCGTCGGAATTGAGTGAAACCACTGCCATTGGATGCGTCTTCTCGAGAGCTTCGAAACGCATATGCTATACGCTATGTTTGGAGCTCGGAGTTAGGAGAAAAGTCCAAAATACTGACGGCTGCTGCACCAAGTATCGTTTCGTCTTGACCTACAGTTAGAACTTGTTAGGATAAGCATTTACCTCATTTTCATTCTTTAGTAGCTCATTTGCATTGACCATTACGCGTTTGCATGTCTTCATACACTCGGCTAGGTTAGCATACTCTTCGGATTGATAAATTAAAAGCGTGTATCCCCACTATATGCACTTGTGAGGGGATTGAGGTACAGTCTCTCTCTCCGCAAGTCCCTAAGTTGAAGCTTAGGTCAAGACACTTTTTGGCGCCGTTGCCGGGGAGTGACGAATCAAACCGAGGCAATCGTGTGATGGTAAGTAGCTTTTTGCTTTGAAGAACTTGGAGGAGCGGAAATCTTCTCTTCTTTGGTAAGTCAATTTCAGCCGCACTTGCTACTTCTCATTCTTGGAGTGTGTGTAGTGAGTTGTTAGATTAGGGAAGTAAGTAGAAGAAGTAGAATAGGAGTGAGTGGAGAGTGGAGTAGGCTTTAGGGTAGTTTTCCTTTTTCTGTAAGCTAGGAATTCCCAAGTATAAAAGCCAAAAATTTTTCATTTTTCAAGTACTTGTTGAACAAATATCGTGGAGAGCTGTGTCGAGTGTCGTGTGAGCCCAGCGATCATTTTGAGGAAAGCAAGCAATAGGGAAGGGTTCTGTGCAAAAGAGTTGGACCAAGAGATCATGGGAGCTTCCAAGGTAAACTAAACCACACATTTGCTCAAAAATTTCCAGCATTTAAACCTAGGAAAGGAAAGAAACGACCTGCGCTGAGTGTCGTTTGGGCTTTCAGGGGGTCAAGAGTATTTGGTTGATTGATACAGTGGGTGAGGGTAAGAGAGAAGAGCTAGGTGAGAAAGGGGGAAACATCAAATCTCAAAAAAAAAAAAAAAAAAAACATTACAAAAATTTGAAAAAGGGTCAAGTATCGCTTTGCTCCTGCGGTCGAGTATCGTTTTACTCCTGCGGTTGAGTATCGCGATATTTCCCAGCGGTCGTCGATCGTTTTGTGAGATATCGTAGATCGTTTCAGACAGAGGTCGTAGATCGTTTCGCTAGAGATCGTTTTGATCAGAGGTCGTCGGTCGTGTATCGTTTGCCAAGTATCGTGATCCAGAGATCGCGACACTTCTCAAGGGTCGGTATCGTTTCAGTTAGGTATCGTCGATCGTTTCTAGTGAAGGTCGTAGATCGTTTATATTCGAGCATCGTGTATCGTCTAGTGAGAGATCGTGTGTCGTTTCAGCCCAAGTATCGCCGATCGTTTCTACTAGAGATCGTCGGTCGTGTATCGCTTTCTGCCAGAGATCGTTTTGCTAGAGATCGTTTTGATCAAGTATCGTCTGTCAGCGATCGTTTTGATCAAGTATCGTTTAGACCCAAGTGTCGATTTCCAGCGATCGTTTTGATCAGAGGTCGTAGATCGTTTCATTGAGAGGTCGTGTATCGTTCCCAGTCAGAGATCGTTTGGGGAAAGGTCGTTTTCCAGCGATCGTTTCTTCCAAGTATCATCTGTCAGCGATCGTTTTCTTGAAGGTCGTGAGAGTCAAGTGTCGTGACTTGAAATTTTCTTACAGTCACATTCCAGCCTAAGTTTTCCCTAGACTTCTGAACCATAACTTAGGACTCTAGAGACTAAAGGTGGACCAGAATTGATCAGAGCTCTTAAGTGAATGAACTTGAGATCAGGAAGAACCCTAGGAAGCCGAAGAAGTGTAATTTCTTCCGTAGGGAGTGTTGCCGAACCAAGTAACCGTTCACACTATTCTGAGACCTCCAGTGAGTCAGAAGGAGAAATCCCCATGGCTTCCGAGGATATGCAAAACACTGTGCCCATGATTGGCCAGATGTCCATCATTGAGGGTGAATACAGAACTTCCTTAGAGTATGTGAGCACTAACCACAATGAGATCCCTATCTATTTGGATGGTCTAAACAGATCAGTGGCCAGACTAAGGAAGGCTTCAGAGGCCTACATAGTGCCAAGACCAGCAGTCAAGTACATAGGAGGACTGTACATGGATAAACAAGACATTCAATACGTGGTCACAGAACACCCTGAAATCATTAATGAGCGTGGTGAAGAAAATAATACTTCAAGCTTAAATGGATATGGAACTGAAGAACAAGTGACTACTCCTAGAGGGAGATCAACAATTACTAAAGTTTGGAGAGGAGACTTAGTTCCCCAGGATGACACTCTAATAGATGTGTATTTGATCAACGGGATGGAGCACCTGCTCAGAGCCCATTCCTCAATTTGGGAAGCTGCTCCTAATCCAGTTACCATCTATGAGTTACAAGATCCTGAGTTCCCCACCATCATCACATATTTGGACAAAGACCACAGAAGGTATTGGCCAGTCACTGAATTAGAGAGAGCTGAGCTGAAATATCAGAACATCCCAGTGTTCCCCCCAAGGGACCAAGCCACAACTTCACGGAACCCACATGGAACTTCTCAAAATGATTTAAGTCAACATTCGGGACAAACACAACAAACTCAACGGACTCAGATCCCCATCAGACCACATGTACAATTCACAATGCCTGCCACTAATCCTAATTACCGGCCACAGCCAGCTATTGACCCAAGACAAGGAGTTCATGCTCCAGTCAGACCACAGGTAGTACGAGGACCAGGTATACCAATAGGAAGGCCAAATTACCCTGTAATGCCGAGACAACCTGAAACAGGAAGGAGACTAAGACCGATTCAAGTGGCCAAGTGTATGAGAAATCATTATGATGGCTCGAGTGAACCCTATAATCACATAGCAGAATTTAAACAAGTAGTTAGAGCCGAGCAGGTAGATGACTTCATGATTCAATATGAGTCCTTTGGCCTTACCTTGTCAGACACAACCCTGGCCTGGTTTCAGCCATTGGATCCAAATACCTTCCAGACCATGGATCAAGTGTATCAAGAAATGATTGAAGAATTTACCAAGTCTGGAATCAAGAACAATTCTTCGTCATTAATCCACAGCTTCAAACAGGTCCCGACTGAGTCAGTCAGATTGGCTACCAGGAGATTCAAGCAGTATGTGGATAGATGTCCCGTAGAAGAGAGACCAACACAAAACAAGATGGTATCATTGTTTTTAGAAGGACTATTGAACGGAACCTTGAGGTCATTAGTATACGTGAAGAGAGTTCAAACTTTGCAAGAGTGTATGAAGGAATGTATAGACCTAGAGGATAACCTTGCAGAAGACTTGAAAATACCCCAAGGTAGTGTGAAAAGTGAAGAGTCATCAAGTAGCACATCAAACCCTAAAAACAACGTAGAGGAAATTGCCGACTTACTAGCAAAAAAACTGAATATGCAAGGACAGGAATTATCCCACCAATCCTATGAGAATGCCTATGCTTAGAAGATGTCTGCAGTGCGGAGGGGATCATCCTTCTCACTTGTGTAGTAGAGGAGTTGTCCCACCACCTGCCTATGCTCCTCATAGACCCTCTGTCCCCGGACCACTACAGTATTGCAGCATAGAGCAGAGATACACAAACCATGGCACTGAGAACTGCCCTTACAATAGGCAAGCCAGACCCACACAGCCTTATGTGAGACCATATGGATATCCGCAGAACCAGCAGGGAGGAGAAGCCTTTAGATATCCCTCATATCAGCCACAGGCACCAATGCCACGACCATACGCATACCAGGGATATACACAGCCTCAACCAGTGCTAGGACAACAACCGCCCCACCCTCAGAACGTTGTCCCTGTTAAGATAGCGCAACCAGAGGAAAACTTAGAAAGGGCCATAGTGCCAGCTACACCTTTGACTAGTAGTGAACCATATGACTCATTTTACGAACCTAGTCAAGGAACATACCCAGGTTATGAGAACTCAACAATGGAATATGGGCAACAATACGACCCATATGCTTATGGCATGGAGACATCAGAGAGTTCATACAACTACGAGCAAGATTATGTACCATTAATGTATACAGCTCCTAGAGCAACCATGCCACCTCGACCAATGAATAGACCGTCTGTACCCCGAGGACCATGCTACAGATGTGGAGGTGACCACTATATTAGAGAATGTACATTGCCAATTCCACCACCACCACAACGAAATTGGGAAGGTTACTGTAGCGATTGTGGAAAGGAACATCTTTTCAGAGATTGTCCTAAGAACCCAAACAAAGCCACATCTAACGTACAGATTAACGTGATAGAGGTAATTGAATCGTCTGGGAGTGACAAGGAATACACGATACCTTTAAAAGCCATAACAAGAGCAAGGGCTAGAGAAAATCCTGATAAAACCGAAGAAAATAATCAAAGTGACAAAGAGGGAAATTCACCCATCCCTCACAGAGTAGAAGACTCCGAAGAAACAGAAAAAAGTATCACCAGTAAACGATCCCAAAGATGGAAGCAAAGGAGAGACAGGATAAAAGAAAAAAAGTTGTTGCAAAAGAAGGAAAATGAAAAGAGTAAACAAAAATCAACAGAAGAAGCACGAGTGGAGGAAGAAAATAAAAAGGAGGATAAAAGGGAGGAGGTAGGATCGGTATTAGCAGACCCAATGCCTGAAGATTTAGCTATGTGGATTCAGGCATACAAAGCGAGAATAAAAGCAGGACCTACCATAGAACAACATGAGAGAAAATATCCGAGAGGTGACCTAGAGAAAGAAAGATTGGAAATCTGCAAAAAATTGATAGAAGTTGCCCAACAAACATTAGAAAAACCCGCATCACCTTTACCAAACAACCGAATTTGCGAAGAAAAATTCCAAGAGTGTCTAAACAATCAGGGAAAGCCTAATGTAAATAGACCTCTGGATGATGAAATTGGTATTGAGAGAAAGGAAGGATCCATAGTTCCGGAGACGGAAGGAGATTGGACTAAGGATTTATGGGCGCGAGTTCAAGAGGACAAATGGAAAAAGGTAGAGGGAATGGAACCGCCCTTTGAAGAGTTGAAAGCAGAAAACGAAATAGAGGATTCAATACCTGAACTTAATTCAGAAGGGATTTTTCCAATGGACGCAAGTGACAAAGAAGCCGAAGACGATGTAAAGGAACTACCTAATTACACCGGGGAATACGAGCACAACTCAGAATTGTATCGCATTCCATCAATACAGAGACGAGAAACGAATCCATCAGTTCAAACATCGGAGATCATACAACGCCTTAAAGAGGTGAAAATCCCATGTACCTTAACATTCGAAGAATTGTTAAAAGTAAAACCACATTTAAAAGAAAAATTGATCAATCAGTGGGAAGTCAAGGAGGAAAAGAAGGAGGTAGATGACGAAGTGAAAACGGTGAGAATTCCAGTGGATAAAGTAGGAGACTTTAGTGAAGGGGACGAAGGAAATACATGTCTACCAATCACCTATAAGGGTTACACAACCAAAGCCATATTAGATTCAGGAGCTGGTGTTGGCATTGCGACCAAAGAAATTTGGGAGAAATGGGGAAAACCAGCATTGAGACCAACACGTATGAAAATTCAGATGGCCGATGGACATACAGAAAGACCCTTAGGATTGTTGGAACGAGTAATCTTCACTACGTGTGGAGTGGAATTCGAACATACTTTAGCAATTTGTCACTTTGAAAGGCCGAGCAACTATGAGATGATCTTGGGAAGGCCATTCATGAGACAGTTAAAGGTAGTACAAGATTGGGGAAAGGATGCAGTGTACCTACAACACGCAGGAGTCACCACTAGGATCAACCTACATACGTACGCATATCAAGATGTACCACCTCTGCAATGGAATCAAATCCACAAAGAGGAAGACGAACAATCGATTCATAGTGCAGGTTCTAGTGACCAATCCTGGATGAACGAGGACACTCATCTATGGATATGCCAAGCTGCAAAAAAGGAAGAAGAGAGAAGAAAGAGTTGGCAGCAGAAACAAGGTGTAGAGAGATCGGTACAAGATCCAGCTTATATGCCACAAGTATTTCCAGACGAAGAATTCGAACCTCATGGTTGGATGGAAATCTTAGCCACCCTCGATGTCTGTGTAAACGAAGAAGTGGTAACTATGAACGAATGTATTGACGAGGAGGGTTACGACATTAGTTTGTATATGGTAGTCCTTCAGGAGGCAGAAGAAGGAGAAGTAATTGAGAAAGACTGGAAGGAGGACTACGAGAGCATTGAAATGGAACCAGAACCCATGGATCTAGGGATTTGTACCAACAATATAGATATCACTGCCAATGAACAACATAAGGATCTCACACAAAAGGAAGAATTGGAAGTTGAAAGGGAGTTAGAAGATGAAGATAATAAGCTTCAAGACCAATTTGAGGTACCAGCTCATTTCAAAAAATATGAAGTGGAAGAGAGGAAGATTGCTATTCAAATGCCTAAAAGAGAGGCGCAACCGGGAATAGCATATGATAATAAAGAGCAAACCAAGAAAATAGTTGTAACCATGGAAGGAGGAGAGGAACGATGTACTTTCATAGGACAGGATGTCTCAGCGGAAGAAGAGCAAGACTTGATTCAACTCATAAGAGAATACCGGGATGTCTTTGCTTGGACGTATAAGGACTTAAAAGGAGTAGACCCATCTATATGTGCGCATAGAATCCCCATGACATCCGAAGCCAAACCTTCCAAACAGAGACCTTATACTTATAATGATGTGTATTCAGCCAAGATAAAAGAAGAAATAGATAAGTTGTTGGATGCTGGATTCATATACGAGATAGAACACACAGAATGGGTATCGCCATTAGTGGTAGTGCCCAAGAAAAATGGGAAATTGAGAGTGTGCATAAATCTGAAGAAGGTGAATGCAGCCACTATACGTGATAGTTACCCATTACCGATTACGGATCATCTATTGGAGAGAGTAGCAGGTAAAGAGGTCTATAGCTTCCTAGATGGTTTCTCTGGATACAATCAGGTGGCTATCACGACTGAGGACCAACACAAGACAGCATTTGCCACTGAATGGGGTGTGTATGCATTCAGAGTGATGCCCTTTGGACTCACTAATGCACCGGCTACCTTCCAACGATTAATGTGTCACGTTTTCAAGGAATTTTTGAAAAAAAGCATGGAAGTGTATGTTGATGATCTTTGCACGTACTCCAATCAAAGACCCGATCACATACCGGAATTAAGGAAGATATTCAACAAATGTAGGCAGTATAGAGTCTGCTTAAACCCAGAAAAATGTGTCTTCATGGTAAGACAAGGAAAAATACTAGGACACATAGTCTCAAGAAATGGGATATCTACGGATGAGGACAAGATTAAAGTCATATTGGACTTACCAAGACCCAAAAATGTAAAGGAAGTACAAGCCTTTATGGGACATTGTGGATATTACCGTAGGTTTATTCACATGTATGCCATAATAGCTAAGCCCTTATACGGTCTATTGACTCAGTTCACTTGGACAGACGAGTGTGAGAAGGCCTTCAACGAGCTTAAAAAGAGGCTGAGTAGAGCCCCAATTCTAAAATCACCCAATTGGAGTAAGCCTTTTCATATTCATGTTGATGCTTCGAACTATGCAATTGGATGTATCCTAGCTCAACCGGCTGATGAAGGAAAGCTTGACCATCCAATCGCTTATGCGAGTAGACAATTAAACCAAGCCGAAAGAAATTACACGACAACAGAAAGAGAGGGCTTAGGAATGGTTTATGCAGTAAAGAAGTTTAGACATTACCTCTTAGCCAACAAATTCAAATTCTTCATAGACCATCAAGCTTTGTTGTATTTAGTCAATAAACCTTGTAGCACGGGAAGGTTGGTACGATGGTTCTTGCTACTAATGGAGTTTGACTTTGAGGTGATAGTCAAAAAAGGGAACACACATGTGAGAGCAGACCACCTTTCTAGGTTAAAACACGGAGAGCCACCTAGCGGAGTTCCTGATGATTTGCCAGACACCTATCTTTTTAACCTGGAAGTATGTCCTCAATGGGCCGAAAAGTTGATCCCTATACTTACACATGGACCTAAAGATGGGATCACGCCAAACCGAAAGCAGGATCTTTGGAGGACTAAAAACCTTCACATTATTGCGGGAAGTTTATACCACCAGGATTCAAGCGGTCTACTGATGAGATGTGTGGAAGAAGATGAACAAAACATGTGGCTTCAGAAAGCGCACATAAATCAATGGAACACTCACTTGAACGCAATTGGAACATGGCAAACACTCAAGAGATTTGGCATATATTGGCCAACCATGCAACGAGATGCACATCATTATGTGTCAACCTGTCAAACCTGTCAAGAACAAATCCCAGATGAGAACTCTACGTTATGCTATTCAACAATAGCACCAAGGTGGAGCACGCCTTTAGTAAAGTTCTTGAAAACTCGAGAGTACCCTGATGGAGCTACCCTAGCAAGAAAACGTGCTCTTGAAGAACAGAGCAAAGATTACGTCATCCTAGGAAAACAACTCTTTAAACGAGGGAAGGATAACCAGCTAAGATTGTGCATTCATGAAAATGAATATCTCTCTGTATTAGAAATGGCACACGCAGGAGCTGCGGGAGGACACTTCTCAGCAGACAGAACGGTCAAGATGATTCTCTTTGCAGGCCTGTGGTGGCCAACTCTACATATGGATGCGGAGACATATGTGAGAAGCTGCGAAACATGCCAGAGAGCAAAATATCCCATTAGAAGAGATGACATGCCTTTAAGACCCATGGTTTGTGCGAGAGCCTTTACCAAGTGGGGAATTGACTTCATAGGACCTATCAATCCACCTGCGAAAGGATCTCATGCTGAGTACATCATAGTAGCCACCGACTACTTGACTAAGTGGGTAGAAGCAAAAGCCACTAGAAAGAATGATGCTCAAACCACAGCAAAATTTCTCTTTGAGCACATATTCACACGCTTTGGACTACCGATCGAGATAGTAAGTGATCGAGGAACGCATTTCTTAAACGAAGTCATTGAATCGCTAATGAATGAATTCTTAGTGATTCATAAAAAATCAGCCCCATACCATCCTGAAGCCAACGGACAGGCTGAAAGTTCCAACAAAGTACTCTGTACTATATTGACAAAGATTGTCAATAATGGAAGGTCAGATTGGGACAAACAATTGCATCACGCAATTTGGGCCTTCCGAGTGGCATATAAAACGGCTATTGGAACTACGCCTTTCAACCTAGTGTATGGGCAGAATGCAATTTTGCCGATTGACTTCTTAGTACCTACCTTAAAAGTGGCCCAGCAATATGAGTGGAAAGGTCATGAGTTGTCTCAACAATTAGATCAAATTGAAAAGCTGCATGAGACTAGATTACAAGCGGTAGCAGGCATCTATGCCGCCAAACGGAGACAAAAGGCTTATTATGATGCACATATAAAAGACAAGGGACTGAAAGAAGGCGACTTAGTCCTAGTATACACCCTCAAACAGCATGCAAAGAAGCTCCAAAAACGCGGATATGGACCCATGATTATAAATCGAATCTCTACTAGTGGTGCAGTCAATCTCGCCACACTAGACGGAGATATTCTTCCCAACTACATCAGTGGATGCAGAGTGAAAAGATTCATGGAGCCATTGACTGATCAAATGCTAGCACGACTCTTAGGAGCTCAGAGTAGGAAAAAGGAAGAAGAACGCATACGAGAAGAAGCTAGACAGGAAGCCCTAGAACGTATCAGAAAACGGAAAGAGTGGATGAGAGAAAGAGACGAGAGATATCGAGTAGGAGAAGAACTCATTCCTATGGCTAATTTTAGAGCCACTGAAAACTCAGGACAGCAAAGAAGACAGCCTTATTTGAATCTGGGAGCAGGACGAAAGGAGTACCACTTAGTGGATGCTCTTATAGACACAGGAGCAGCAATAAGCTGCATTAGATTTTCTTTGTCTCAGAGACTTAAAGAGGAGTTACGGCCATCGAAGGCACAGCTAATTGGAATAGGGGGAAAAGTGACTCAATGCATAGGTGAGATAACTTTATCTTTACATATGGGCAACAATACTATGGAGCAGAGACTCTTAGTGTGTCAGGACCAAGATCTGCTTGAAAATGTGGTGTTAGGACAAGATTGGATCTACGAATATGAGGTAACCATTCAATTGGCTTTAGGATACATCTCGGCCAGGATAGGACCTCGTGAAGTATATAGTTTGCTAGACGAACGACCACCCAAAGCTGCTATTATAGAGCCAGAAGTCCATTCTAACGAACAAAGTCATGACTGTATGTTCACTAGCACTATAGAAACCCCATCGTCAAGTACTTCATGTGAAAATACCGTGAGTCCTGTGTGCATTCCATCTTTGAGTTTAGAGAGTCACAAGAGTGCACAAGAACATGAAACCAAGCACAGAGAACCACAAAGCACAAGAGAGACTATTCCCCTGCAAGAAGTGAAGTCTACACCCGTGAAAGTGTACCCCATTCCACATTCTACACGAGCTTGGATAAGAAAGGACCAAAAGAAGGCCTATCTTCAGCAACAGAAGAGTCTTCAACAGCAGCGTGAGCAATTGCATAAGAAGACAAAGAATTTCGAACACTTCAGGCAACCACGACTCAATAGCATATGGATCCCAAAGAAACTGATAGCTGCACAACCTGATCGGACAAAGATTTGGATCCCAAAGTCATGTACCCAAATGACGACCATCCCAAACAAGGAACATCCTCAGAAGAGCTATCATACTCAACAAGGTCAACAAGCACATCAGCCGAGAAAAAGGACATATTGGAGGAAAAAGGAATCTCCAAATGCAATACAAACCGACTTGAGATTCTCAAAACAGAATCAGCAGACATACTACCGAAGACGAACCGCATTCATCAAAAAGGTGGAGAATACAGTACATTCCTCCAAAGTGAAGCAAATATGGGTGCCGAGAGACAAGACAAGCTGCATACATCGAGCAACTACTTCCAATTGCACACATGAGGAGTTGTCAAGATCAGAGTATGCATGATAGGGCCACATTACAAGGCCAAGCATTCGGCACGTCCTTCTTCTACTTTCGGATAGTATCGCACATTTTCCCTTTGGAAATAGGAGAGCACTTGTACATACATAAAATATTACTCCAAAAAAATTTTTCACTAACCGCTTCGGCTATGTACTAACTTTTATGTTTTCTTTTCAGCAAAAATATAAAAATGCATGAAAAATTCAGGTATTACCTTTCTCACACCCACGGGGAAGGGACGGCACTATGCACTCGGAGCTTCATCGAATTATTAATCAACATATGGAGGAGGATTTCTGAAAAAAACATATGGATACTAATTCACCCTCTATATTGAGTGCAGATGACATCTTCTGACTCAGAAGCTACACAGCAGGAAGAGGAGCTACTTCTTCCATTGGGGTCAATAACCAAGGTCAGAGGACATTGGTTTCGAGATGACCAACCTATCGCGGAACTTCTCTTTATGGCAACCATCAAGATTATGGACAGGGATCACTATTTCCCTATCATGTCACAGGATTTCAAGACCATAATACAAGGGTTACCACATATCGAGGAAGTGTGGACTCAAGCTGGCATTGAAGCATTTTTGAAGATACCCATATGTGTACCAGACTTCCAAAGATGTACGCAGGTAATGAATACCATGCAGCCGGCTGCTACAAAGATTTCAGTTCCAGAAGCAAAGGTTTTGGACAAGGTAGGCACATGGAAGACAATTCAATTCACGCATGAATTGATCAATAAAGCCTTTGGATGGCATCAAGAAGGAATTACCAATGTCAAAGAGGAATGCCATGACCCCAAGAAAAGATCATTCCTGGAGATCAACAGAATTGATATTGAAGATGCAGTACGTTTGGTACACCAACACTTTTGTTTTCCTGGCATGAACAGATACACTGCACCTCAGAAGATAGTAGTTCAGTTACTCTCCCATGCCATGCGACAGATAGGAAACAAAGTGAATCTCACAGGTTACGTACAAGAGCGATTGTTTGAAGCTCAGAAGAAATGGGGGCAAAAGAAGTTCCTGAACGGTGGTTCAGCTTTAACTCTATTGATATATGAAGCCCTAGACATGAAACACTGCCTACGGGAGATGCCGACAGCAGAAGGGCTAGCAAGGTATGCAAAATCCGCTTCTGTCCCTAAGAAGAAGAAAGCAGTAGTTGTGGTGGAAGAGGCTGGAACCAGCACACAGAAGCCCATGAGGGGCACGAAACGCTTACGAGAAGAGGAAGCCCAAGCAACACCCCAGTCTAAGAGAACACATCTCTTGCCTAAGATCACGACGGCTCAAATGCCAATTTCAAAAAGAGATTTGTCCGCTGCCCTCGAACAAACACACCAGTATATGCAAGGGCAGGTGAATCTAAATGTCCAAGGACATCATTATAGACAAGCAAGTCAAGTTCAGCAAAAACAGAGTACAGAAAAGACTCCAAGACAACCAGGAAGGTACAAGGAATTAGGTATTGACGACTCTAGTACGAATACAGAATCCAGTCCTGAGAAAGACACGCTAGATACTGATATCAGGACAGAAACCTATGAAGAGGAAGGACCAAAACTCAATCAAATGGAAGTGACACCGGACAGCCAGAAGGAAAAAGAAAAGAAGGTGGATGATGCTCAGGAACAGGAGCACGTCATTCAGTTGAATGACACTACAAAAATGAGCATCAAGGAAGATACGACTATTGGGGTTCCACATGTCAAAGCACCTATTAAAGAGGAAGAACAAACCCCAATGAATAAGGAAATGGGAGAGGTCCCACAAAAAGAACAAACCATAATCGAGGTGCCTGATGACACACATCAAGCACAGGATGAAAACATGGGGGCTGAGCCAAGGATCCAGCTTCAGATCAGGCAGCCCCATGATACCACCTTACACATTGCTCAAGGCAAAGACGTGACTACCGGAGAAGAACCCACAATACCTAAAACATGGCTTAATGTAGATGTCACACAGTTAAAACCGGTAGTAAAGCAAATGATCCAGACAGCCCTGGATACGCAACAACAAATGATGGACACAGATGCAGACTACGACAAAGCCATGAAAGAAAGGAATCAGTTTCAAGTTATGAGTGAACAGTTGTCTGCACAACTAATTCAGGTACAAAAAGAGATAGCCACCAAAAGTACTGAGCTGTTAGAAACACAAACGCAATATGAATCATTAAGCACTCAGCATCACCAACTGCGAAACCAGCTCGAGGATCTACAGAAAGTATATGATGCTACTGCAGCAGAAAAAGAAAGAATGAAGACCAGAAGCACTCTACTAGAAACACAACTGAAGCTATATCTGGACGAGAATGATACTTTACGGAACAGAAATAAAGAGTTGACGAAATCATTGTTATATGACCAACCAATAAAGCAACAGGAATCAACCGAAAGTAAAGAAAATGAATTAAGAGATCAACTCGCACAATATGAAGCTTTGCTAAAACAAGAACGCGCAGTAAGAGAAGAAGCAGAACTTAAGCACAATCAGGAAATAAATGAGCTCAAAAGGCAGCTGAATTCAGCACAGGCAAAACTCGTACAGAGCTACAGTGAAAATATGGATCACGTAGCTGACATAGGTAAGGAGCTCCTAGCCACCAAAGAAAAACTCGGGGAAGCCATACAACAGATAAAGGAAAAAGATGACTGCATTGAAGAGCTAAAAAATCAGCAGAAAGGCAAAGAACCGATCGGGACATCAGTAGTGCCAGAAAAAGAACATCCTACTGACGAGGTAGAGAAATAAGTCAGAAGGAACGGGCACTAGTGGTGTCCCGATTGACGGAAAATTTTGAGAATGAAGTCATCAAGGTCATGAAGGAAGCCAAAATCAAAGGTAAAGACTTGGAAAAGATCATCAAGCCTTTCAACATTCCATATGGACTGTTGAAAGAGAAAACAAGGCAATATATAAAGAAAATTACACACAAAAGTCCAGATGAGCAGCTCAATTTCAAGAATGACACATTCATGTACACTCAAGCAGAGTTCGAAGCTGCACAGCCGGTGTGGAGGAGAAAATTTTTGGAGAAACATCCCACACTACGGGTGCACTGGCAAGCCGCACCTTACTTATTACAGGTAAACCCTTCGTTTTGTCCAATACCACGAAGAAGGGATACCAAAGAATTTTTGGATTTACAACGCAGCGGCACTATTAATAAACAGTGGCTAAACTATCCGATGTTACCTAGCCCGCCACATAACTATTTGCCAACAGAAGATTATATGATCAAAACAATAGAATTTTGGCTTCAAAACTATGCGACTGTACCAGATTTAGCAATGAAGATGACAAATAAAATACTTAGTATGCTACTTACAGTTTTGAAGGTCTTCAAACATGCAGCGTATACATTTCTGAACTTCATCGGCATTAATCAAGGCATCGATATACTTATTTTCGATCTATCAGTAATGCCGAGCCGCCCCACAATAATGGCATATTATTCTAGACTAATGTTTTTGCCAAGTCCGTACATGCAAACATTTGAAGAAGCATTTTTTACAGGCTTTTTTGAAATAGATTCCGAGATATTTTTGAAGATGTCATCCAATCTGAATGCCAGACTTGTGGCATACGAATTAAGCTTCTTCGCAGATCACAGACAACCGCCAAACGATGGGGTCAAAGCTGAACAATGGAAACAGATCCTGATACGTGAAGCCAATCTGCTAAATGATACAGAGCAACAAGTATACAGAACATATGCCCGGCGCTTATCAAAGCCTGTCGGGGACGACAGAGTTCAGGAGGGGGGCAGTGTTGAGGGCGAGACGAGTAAGAAGAGGAAAAAAAGAAAGCAACGAAAGAAACAGCTTCACTAAAAGGCAAATTTGAAGATAGACAAATGTAAAGATACATCTCTGCAGGAAGCCCCGCAGGGGCGCAACACCCATCTCTGCAGAGAGCCCCGCAGGGGCACGCACCAGGCTACAAAGCTAAACCCCGAGGTCCAGAGGAGTGGATTTTTCAAACATCAGAGTAGGACCAAAAGTTAGAAAGGGGTAGAGGCTGAAAAGTTGAAGAGGGTGACTAAGAATAGCACATTCCTAGTCACTGGTGGCGTGCGTGGCAACCCAAGTCAACAGGCAAGACAACTACATCAGGCTCTCGAGTTGTAGAGCTTGAATCAAGAAGGCCATCGAATCTGCATGTCTGTTTAACTGCAGACAATACTGACCACAGGGCGCGTGCGCGAAGCAAAGTCTGTCAAAGGAAGCAAAGTCTGTCAAGGGACGACAGAGGTGAAGAGGGGGAGAGTGTTGCAGAGCCAAAGAGCGCACAAAGCAGAGAAAAAGACGGGCCCCAAAATTTTTCCGATTTGGACCACATATTTTTTGTAACATATTCATTTTTGTAATATATTTCCCCTTGTAAAGGCACTAGAGGAGTCCTCTAGATGCATTCCCACAGAAGAATAGAAGCTTACCCATGTAAAATAGTAGGAAATTAGCTCTTAGTGAATAAAGTGCCGGTCACTTGTGTGAAAGGACCATTTTTAGGGCACTAGTATATAAGTCAAATGTGACTCTTTGTAGAAGACTTTTTGCCATTGTGAGAATAGAGAGCACAGAAATTCGAATTTGTGTCTTCTTCCCTCTTCATCTTCTTCTTCGTGAGCTTGTATGCATGTGTATTGCTTGGAAAGAGTGCTTGTGAGTGTGATCTATCCTTGAGAGTGTTTCTTTGCTGTAGGAGAGGTGTGTGCGAGGTGTAGGAAGTGCTGAAGTGTAGGAAAGTATTCCCGCGACTCAGTATTTCTGTCATAACTTGAAGTAGGAGCGTCGGAATTGAGCGAAACCACTGCCATTGGATGCGTCTTCTCGAGAGCTTCGAAACGCATATGCTATACGCTATGTTTGGAGCTCGGAGTTAGGAGAAAAGTCCAAAATATTGACGGCTGCTGCACCAAGTATCGTTTCGTCTTGACCTACAGTTAGAACTTGTTAGGATAAGCATTTACCTCATTTTCATTCTTTAGTAGCTCATTTGCATTGACCATTACGCGTTTGCATGTCTTCATACACTCGGCTAGGTTAGCATACTCTTCGGATTGATAAATTAAAAGCGTGTATCCCCACTATATGCACTTGTGAGGGGATTGAGGTACAGTCTCTCTCTCCGCAAGTCCCTAAGTTGAAGCTTAGGTCAACACTATGCAAGAGGAGTATGATGCATTGATAGAGAATCAAACATGGGATTTGGTTCCTAAACCTAATAGTCAGAAAATCATTGGTTGTAAGTGGGTTTACAAGACTAAAAGATTTGCAGATGGAAGTGTGTCTAGGTACAAAGCTAGACTTGTTGTGAAAGGATATGCACAGACATATGGAGTGGACTATGATGAGACTTATAGTCCTGTGGCAAAGATGACAACCATCAGGACACTCATAGCAATTGCTGCTTGCAAAGGTTGGAAGTTATCTCAATTAGATGTCAAAAATGCTTTCTTGAATGGTTACATTTCAGATGAAGTCTACATGGAGCAACCAGATGGGTTCAAAGATCAAGTGAGTCCAAATTATGTGTGTAAGCTCAAGAGAGCTTTGTATGGGTTGAAGCAGGCCCCAAGGGCTTGGAATTATAGGCTTGTAAAATTCTTGAATGATCTTGGATTTCAAGCATCAAAGGCAGATAGTAGCTTGCTAGTCAAAGCAAGTGAAGATGGATTCATTTATGTGTGTATTTATGTTGATGACATAATACTTACAGGAACAGATGATAAAGGAATACAAATGATTAAGAAGCAGATGGAGAAAGAGTTCAAAATCAGTGATTTGGGGAACCTATCATTCTTCTTGGGAATGGAGATTTCTTATACTCAACATGGAGTATATGTGACCCAAGAAAGGTATCTTAAAAATTTGCTAACCAAATTTAAAATGGAAGATTGCAGGCTTGCATCTACACCTTTGGAAGTGAATCACAAATTGTCTAGGTTTGGAGGAGAAGAGTTCAGAGATATGAAACTCTATCAAAGTCTGGTTGGTAGCTTGATTTATGCTACATTAACAAGGCCTGATTTGTCATATGCAGTTGGTGTGCTTTCACAATTTATGCATTGTCCTAGAAAGGAACATTGGATTGCAGGACAAAGAGTACTTAGGTACATCAAGGGTACACTCAGAGAAGGGTTGTACTATGGATTTACTTCTGATACAAGAGTGAAGATATATAGTGATGCAGATTGGGCAGGTAATGTGGATGATAGAAGATCAACACATGGATACTTGTGCTATGTAGGAGACAAATTGATTTCATGGTGTTCTAAGAAGCAACATACAGTTGCTTTGTCATCTACAGAGGCAGAATATAAAGGTATGGTGGAAGCTGCAAAAGAGGTAATATGGCTAAAGACACTTATGAAAGTTTTTGATGTGGTTCAAAGTACTCCTATTGTTTGTGGAGACAACATGAGTTCTTTATACTTGGCAGCTAATCCTGTGTTTCATGCTAGAACTAAGCATATTGAAATACAGTATCATTTCCTGAGAGAGAAGGTCATTGAGAAGGAAATTGAAGTCATACACACTCCTACAAAAGATCAACTTGCAGATATGATGACTAAAAGTTTGGATGGACCTAAGTTGCAGAGGTTTAAAGATATGGCAGGAATAAAGAAGATGCAGGTAATCACAATTGAAGATTGAGGGGGAGCTGTTGGAGCAGAGCAATCATCAATAGGTGATTACATGAAGTCCAAAAGTGAAAAGATATGTGGAAGGATGAAGATTACTTTCAAAGGAAGAAAATGGAATCAGAAATGTTTCTTTTGTATATTACTCTTGTAAATAGTTCAATGTATTTTGAAAAAGATGACGAGTTAGACTCGTATATATATCTACAGATATGTATTCGTAGAATGAGAGAGTGATATAGATCAGATAGAGAAGAATAGGTGAAGAGGTGATGAACATTGTATGTATCATCAACCATATGTATGAAAAGTAATGAAGAAGAAAATGTTGTAGAATTCTGCGCGTCGATCTTCTCTCCCATTCTCCTTCTGTGCTTAATCTTTTGAGGAATCCTTTTGCACTTATCTAAGTCCATAGCTAATCTATCTATGGCTAGAATTTGAGAGATTAATTGCAATCAGGCTGAGAGAATTTTGGTTAGGAACATTCATATGTAAGAATGTTCTAAGAGTCGTAAAATCTGGCGCACATTTCATCTGGTAAGACAAATACTTACAGGGCTAAGAGGAGATGAGAAATGGAAGCCTTTCATTTTATCTACAGAACTTTCATTAGATCACTTTACTCCTGATTTGAATCAATTGTTAGGTCATATGCTAACTTTTGAGAATGATATCAAAGGAGATGTTGATAAGAGTGCAGGTCATGCAATGTATTCTAAAGACAAGAAGAAAGCTAACAAAGGGAAGCAACAATCAAGTGAAGAAGAAGGTACATCAAACCAAGCAAACTTCATAAGAGGAAGAGGAAATGGCAGAAGTAGAGGAAGAGGCAGAAACAACAAAGATAATGCAAGAGCTTGTTGGATATGTGGTAAGACCAATCATCTATCTCATGATTGTTGGCACAATAATCAAAACAATGGTAATTATCAGAACTTTAATCAAAGAGCAAGAGGTGGTAGATTTCAGAGAGGAAATTTCAGAGGTAGAGGTGGTAGGAATTCTTTTGGAAGAGGTGGTGGAAGAAACTTCCAAAGTCAATCCTATAATAACACCTACTACAACTATGCATCAGATCAAAAGGAGGATTCGACTCTCATTATGAATACTTGTGAAACCTCACATGAGGACATGAGAGTGTTTTATATTGATTCAGGATGTAGTAATCATTTAAGTGGAAATATTGCTTTGATGACTGACCTAGATCATAATGCAATTAATCATACAGTTCAGACAGGTGATAATACAAAGCATAAGGTAAAGTCAATTGGTTCAGTCAAGGCTAAGGATGGGAGCACTCTTCTGAGTAAGGTACTTTATGTTCCCACAATTCCAAAGAATTTGATCAGTGTAGGTCAAATTGTGGAAAAAGGATATGAGGTAAGGTTCACAAATGATGGAGTTTATGTGGAAGACCCTAGTCAAGGGTATAAACAAGTTATTGCAGGAAAGAAAGAAGGAAGGCTTTTCACATTGAAGGTACAAGGAAATGTTGGACATGCTATGTTCACATATGGAGAGCAGAAGGTGTCAGAATTGGATCTTTGGCACAAAAGACTTGGACACTTTAATGAAAGAGGTATCAAAGAAATGATTAACAATGATTCAGTGCTTGGAATGCCTAACATTGCAGGTCAACACATGACATACAGATGTGAGGCATGTCAATTAGGTAAGGCTCATAAGCAATCCTATTCCAAGCATGGATTTATGTATTCAGAAAGACTTGAATTGGTGCATACAGATGTGTGGGGTCCTTCAAAGGACTTTAGTATAAATGGTTCAAGATATTATGTCATATATGTTGATGATGCTACCAGGTGGATCACAATTTATGTGATTAAGGAAAAGTCAGAAGTGTTTAATACATTTAAACACTATCATGCATATGCAGAAAGGATTACAGGTCAAAAATTGAAAAGACTAAGGTCAGATGGAGGGGGAGAGTATTTTTCAAATGAGTTCAATGATTATTTGTGGAATGCAGGTATAAAGAGAGAAGTTACTTGCAGGCACTCTCCTCAACAAAATGGGGTAGCAGAAAGAAGAAATAGGACTCTTGTTGAGTTTGCAAGGTCCATGATGAAAGAGAAGAATTGCCCAAATTATTTGTGGGCTGAGGCTGTTAATACAGCTACATATTTGGTTAATAGATTGCCTTGTAAAGCTTTGCAGGGTATGACACCATATGAAGCTTGGTGGGGTAAGAAACCTACCTTAGATCATTGCAGAATATTTGGATGCTTGGCATATGCATATGTGCCATCTCAATTGAGGCATAAGTTGGAGCCTAAGGCAGAGAAGTATGTATTCATTGGTTATGATGATAAGCAAATGGGATACAGGTTGTGGAGTCCATCCACAAAGCAATTTATTGTATCCAAGGATGTTACATTTGATGAGCAAGGTACTTGGTATGCAGGTAAATATAATGTACATGCAGATGATGAAGAAGTAGTGGAACAAAGGAAAGGTAAAGCAAAGATTCAATTACTTGATGAAAGTGAGAGTAATGAAGTGCAGATTGAAGTTGAAGAGAGGCCAAGGTTTGATCCAGAATGTGATGAACCAGAGACCTCAAGAAGTGCAGAAGTTAGGAGATCATCTAGGCACAAATGGCAACCTACAAGGTATAGCTATGACACTTCATTCTTAACTACTAAAGATTATGCTTATTTGGTAAAAGCAGATGAAGACCCTTCTACATATGAAGAGGCCAAAGGGAAGAAGAATTGGGAAGATGCTATGCAAGAGGAGTATGATGCATTGATAGAGAATCAAACATGGGATTTGGTTCCTAAACCTAATAGTCAGAAGATTATTGGATGTAAGTGGGTTTACAAAACAAAGAGATTTGCAGATGGAAGTGTGTCTAGGTACAAAGCTAGACTTGTTGTGAAAGGGTATGCACAGACATATGGAGTGGACTATGATGAGACTTATAGTCCTGTGGCAAAGATGACAACCATCAGGACACTCATTGCAATTGCTGCTTGTAAAGGTTGGAAGTTGTCTCAATTAGATGTTAAAAATGCTTTCTTGAATGGTTACATTTCAGATGAAGTCTACATGGAGCAACCAGATGGGTTCAAAGATCAAGTGAGTCCAAATTATGTATGTAAGCTCAAGAGAGCTTTGTATGGGTTGAAGCAAGCCCCAAGGGCTTGGAATTATAGGCTTGTAAAATTCTTGAATGATCTTGGATTTCAAGCATCAAAGGCAGATAGTAGCTTGCTAGTCAAAGCAAGTGAAAATGGATTCATTTATGTGTGTATTTATGTTGATGACATAATACTTACAGGAACAGATGATAAGGGGATACAAATGATCAAGAAGCAGATGGAGAAAGAGTTCAAAATCAGTGATTTGGGGAACCTATCATTCTTCTTGGGAATGGAGATCTCTTATACTCAATATGGAGTATATGTGACCCAAGAAAGGTATCTTAAAAATTTGCTAACCAAATTTAAAATGGAAGATTGCAGGGTTGCACCTACACCTTTGGAAGTGAACCATAAATTGTCTAGGTTTGGAGGAGAAGAGTTCAGAGATATGAAACTCTATCAAAGTTTGGTTGGTAGCTTGATTTATGCTACATTGACAAGGCCTGACTTGTCATATGCAGTTGGTGTGCTTTCACAATTCATGCATTGTCCTAGAAAGGAACATTGGATTGCAGGACAAAGAGTACTTAGGTACATCAAGGGTACACTCAAAGAAGGGTTGTACTATGGGTTTACTTCAGATACAAGAATCAAGATATATAGTGATGCAGATTGGGCAGGTAATGTGGATGATAGAAGATCAACACATGGATACTTGTGCTATGTAGGAGACAAATTGATTTCATGGTGTTCCAAGAAGCAACATACAGTTGCTTTGTCATCTACAGAAGCAGAATATAAAGGTATGGTGGAAGCTGCAAAAGAGGTAATATGGCTAAAGACACTTTTGAAAGTTTTTGATGTGATTCAGAGTACTCCTATTATTTGTGGAGACAATATGAGTTCATTATACTTGGCAGCTAATCCTGTATTTCATGCTAGAACTAAGCATATTGAAATACAGTATCATTTTCTGAGAGAGAAGGTCATTGAGAAAGAGATTGAAGTCATACACACTCCTACAAAAGATCAACTTGCAGATATGATGACTAAAAGTTTGGATGGACCTAAGTTGCAGAGGTTTAAAGATATGGCAGGAATAAAGAAGATGCAGGTAATCACAATTGAAGATTGAGGGGGAGCTGTTGGAGCAGAGCAATCATCAATAGTGATTATATGAAGATCAAAGTGAGAAGATATGTGGAAGAATGAAGATTACTTTCAGAGGAAGAAAATAGAATCAGAAATGTTTCTTTTGTATATTACTCTTGTAAATAGTTCAATGTATTTTGAAAAAGATGACGAGTTAGACTCGTATATATATCTACAGATACGTATTCATAAGAAGAGAGAGTGATATAGATCAGATAGAGAAGAATAGGTGAAGAGGTGATGAACATTGTATGTATCATCAACCATATGTATGAAAAGTAATGAAGAAGAAAATGTTGTAGAATTCTGCGCGTCGATCTTCTCTCCCATTCTCCTTCTGTGCTTAATCTTTTGAAGAATCCTTTTGCACGTATCTAAGTCCATAGCTAATCTATCTATGGCTAGAATTTGAGAGATTAATTTCAATCAGGCTGTGAGAATTTTGTTTAGGAACATTCATATGTGAAGATGTTCTGAGAGTCGAAAAATCTGGCGCACATTTCATCTTCAAAGAAATGGTCAGTGCTCAGTCCACAGTGTAAAGTTTTACACAAGTGAGGGCTCAAAATCTAAGTTGGAAGGTAAGCTATCTATGGCTAGAAGATCTTGATCAAACGGGTTCAGAGTTGGGAGAACCAGTGCTAAGAAGTTGCAGGTGTCAAAGTCGCCATTGCAGAGAAGCACTTTCAGACATAGGTAAAGTGTTTCACACATTTCTCAGTGTGTACTTAATCTTTTTGAGAGATTTAACTTGGCAAAGTTGCACAACCTTAAGGCGAAGTGTTGTGCAAAGTTTTATCAAAAACTTTACAGGATTGATTAGTCAATGAGTGACTAATCTGCAGCAGACTTTTTCTGAAGAAACTGAATTTTTCAGAATAATCAATTTCCTGATAATTTGGTGAAGATTCTCTAAATTAGGTGGAGTCTAAAGTTGATCTTGATATAGAGGTGATCTAAATTCAAGGTCAATTTGTTCTTTTGGAGATTAACACTCTCCATCAAGAGGGACATGCACTACGATCTAAGAACACTTACAATGTTTGCAAATTCTTGTTTGAAGATGTCATAAGTCGCTTTGGGTACATAGAGAAAGTAGTTGCCGATCGTGGAGAGTTAAATGCGAGAGAAGCTAAAGAGTTCTTTGAGCGTCACGGTATTCGTTTGTCTCTCACTACTGCATATAACCCAGAGGCCAATGGTAAAATAGAGAGAGGGCATCCACCTATTGTGAAAGCCATATCTAAAGCATGTAATGGTGACATGAAACAATGGCCTAAATTCTTACCTTTTGCACTTTGGGCAGATAGAATGACATGCACATGTACTACTGGATATATGCCTGTTGAACTCATGTACTGTCAAAAACCATTGTTTCCAATTCAGTCTCATATTTCTGCATGGTCAAATTTGCCTTGGTCTGAAAACATGTCTACTGATGATTTTTTGAGTTTGCGTATTAAACAGTTAGAACAAGGTAAATTAAGACTTGATGATGCTGTTGAAAAATTAAGAGAATCTAGAATGAAGAACAAGCATTATTTTGATAAAACTCATCGATTGCGTCCTAAGCCAATTGAAGTAGGAGATTGGGTGCTCATTTATGATAGTACATTTGACTCTCAATATAATGCACGCAAAAAGCTCACTCAACGGTGGTTTGGGCCATACATTGTATCAAAAGTCAACAACAATGGTACGTATGCTCTTTGTGAATTAAATGGTGTTGCACTAAAAACTTTGATTGCAGGTAAAAGGATAAAGCTATTCAAGAAACATGATAATGACGAGTACATTTTGGATGAGGACATTGAAGAAGATGACAACAATGAGGCCGATTCATAAACAGGAGTATCCATGTTATAAAAATAAAAAAAAGGAAAAAAAAACATCATTAATTTTCAAGTTCATGTTGCTTTGTTTTTTTTCAAGTTCATTCTATTTTTTTTTCCATGCCTGTTTCATGCATGTTTTTTTCAGTCTTTGCATCGCATTGCATATCCATATCACTTGAGTCAAAAAAAAGGCAAATGATGATTTCTCTACTTGTGTAAAATTGTATCTTAAGTAGTAATTTATCTACTAAGAAATTGATTATAATCTAGGATTGTGGAAAGATAGGGCATGTAGATTTGGAGGTTTATTTTGGTGACAAGACTTTCATATATAAACATGCATATGTATCCTGTATCGAAAGCATAGTTGTTGAAATCCTAGCTCCTGCTATTGCATGTTTCTACATCTTTAGTCCACCTCACAACACTTGTATCGGAGTTTAAACGACTGTTCTCCGTCATCAAAAATGGTTGTACCTTGTATCGGGGTTTAATTTTTCCTCGTCAGAAAAAAAAAAAGCTACATGTTACCAAGAAGTTTACACTTTCTTCCACCCCAAAAAAGTGATCGTAACCATAAAGTTACCGAATCATCATCATCATCGAAAAAAAAAAAGAGCAAGCCAAAGGAGGATAAAGAGGCATAGTAGAATAAATCACAGGCTATATAAGCAGATTTAAGCATTAGTGGAGTTTAGTTAGATTTCCTTGCATGTTATTAGAGAAAGAGCATATTCATATTTATGTAGGAAAGGAGTTGATCTAAAATAAGCTAAAGATGAAAGATGTCTCTTGAAAATCCTAAATCTTTGTTTATAATCATATTTAAGGTAGATTGCTTTATGAAAAAGGTACAAAATTTTCTTCAAGATGAGAGGAACTGATGCTTAAAACGACTCAATACATCCACTTCCACTTCATATTGATGCTTGTTTTTTTTTTCTTTCTTGTTGCCAATGTTGCTTGTTCATTTGCATATATGTTGCCTATTTGTTCATGCATATTCATGGTGCCTGTTTCAATTCTTTCTTTCATGCAAATTTTGCTTCATGTCACGTTACCTACTTATTCATGCATATAATCAATTTTCCTTCCATGTTTCTTATGTTGCCTATAAAAGAATTTGATGCCTGGAACATTTTGTTTTTCACAGATGCTAGAGTGGCGCTTCCGGAGGAATCGCAGGTTTAGTGGGGGCGAATATCGTCCAGATTTTCTCTCCTCTCTCACTTGTGAAGGCCTAGAAAAAACATATTTGGTGAAGGTAGCCAGAATTCCCCGAGAAGTCCAGGATGCATCAAGGATATCAAAGGAAGGTCACATACAAAGTTTCAAAGAAATCAAGAAAGTCCATGGTAGCGGTCAAAGCTGGTCAAAGTTGGGAAATTAGGGCAAAAATTTCATTGTCACCAAATTAGATGAAAATCCATATACCTGTAAAGATTGTCAAAGGCAGTCTATAGCCCAAATTTCAGCAGAAAATGGATTTTGTAGCACATTGATATGCTATGTTCATTTTGTAAAAATGTAATTTTTCTAGTTTGACCCTACAAATTCTTGTATAGAAATTTATGTTAGCCATATGGTTTGGCATGTATAAAGATCATATGTGGCTACATATTTGTACAAATTTTCAAGGCTATCAGAGCTTCCTAGAGACCAAATACAAGCCATAGGCTGTTCAATAACAGCTAACAAGTGTTCTTTCTGTGATACAAATAAAGGATACAATGAGCCAACTTTGCTTCCTTTTGCAATAACCATATTGCCCTTTGATATACAAAAGGATTGAGCATAGAAGACCACCTTGTAACCAAGGTCATCAAGTTGACCAACTGACATCAAACTGTGTGATAACTGAGGTACATGGCGTACATTATGCATAGTAAATTTTGAACCATCAATGAACTGCACAACCACATCTCCAATCCCCACAACATCACACTGGTAAGAGTCACCAAGTCTCACGGTACCAAGAGACGTTGCTGCATAATTAGAGAGCCATTCTCTATGTGGTGTCACATGGAAAGAAGCACCAGAATCTAGCAGCCAGGCGTGGGAAAGAGAATCAGCCATAAGTGCCTCAAATGGCACAGTACTATCAAGTGTCAACACATCAGCATCATCAGAAATAGCATTAATTTCTTCAATCTTCACAGTCAAAGTAGATGGTGCAGGTAACTATTTAACATGCCCATCAACATTCTGTCCTTTACCTTTTGCATTCTTTAATGCATAACAGTCTTTCTTCATGTGTCCTTTCTTATGACAATAATGGCATTCGATATGCCTCTTCCTTGATTTACTTCTACTCTTATTTCATTGACCATTCTTTTCCTTGTTCTTGCTCTTGCCACGTTGCTGATTCTTTCCTTGGTAAGAATCACAAAAATTATATGCATCTCCACTCTGAGTGCCAACCATAGATTTTCTACAAATCTCCTCACTCAAGAGTGCTCCACATAAATCATCATAGATGAGTTTACCACTAGGTGCACTGTGGCTAATAGCTGTGCAAAACGTATCCCATGATGATGGCATGGTGCATAACAACAATACTGCTTTCATTTCATTATTCATATCCATTTTCTGAGCCTGTAACTGGGAGAATATAGCATCAAACTCATTTAGATGAGCAACAACACTATCTGTGTCCTTCATACGAAGGTCATATTATTTTCTCATCAGATACACTTTATTTGATGCCGTCTCTTTTTCATATGTATTGCATAACTTCTTCCAAAGCTCCTCTGCACTTTCACATTCTAATACTATAAAGTAAACATTATCTACCTGGTGCAAGCGAATGGTAGACCTCGCCATGACATCTAACTCATCCCAATCATCTTCATCCATGTCAGCAGGCTTCTTTGAAATCCCATTTACTGGCTTCCATTGCCTCCTTTGAATCAGCACATCTTTAATCTGATTCTTCCATAGAGCAAAGTTTGTGCCATCAAATTTTCGGATCTCAAAATGGTCTTTGCCCTGCAAGTTATAGCTCCTCCTTGGAACACTAGCACTAGACCCTGATCCACCGGATGTGCCTGAGACCTCTGATGCCATGATGGTAGGGAATTAAATAGAATGATAATGGAGCTAGAAGAGTCCAAACACCAAGAAATAAGTGTATCAAGGAGTAAATGGACCACTGTATAGTTGACTAAAACAAAAATTTGGAAAAATTTTGCCAGAGTATCCTCTACAAAATTAGCATATGAACATTTTCAAAGTATCATAAAACTACAAGTACTGACATGTCTACCTACATAGTGAATCACTGACTCCACTGCATATAATCAGTTACCCAATAGAAGCCAACTAGGATTATCGAGTACCTATGAACAACTATCATACATCTCCTATGGCGAGGTTGGGTAAGTCTTCCACTTACATCATCGAAGAGATCCCGACATCTGGGTGTCTCCCAGTTACGAAAACCTCACCATGACCCTCTTTATCAAATGTAAAAGGCTTTATGCAAAGAACGTAACCGCTATATCAATGACCACATGGACGTACATAAGCGGTATCCACAGAAGGGTACATGGTGTGTATGTGCTCAATATATGCACTAAAATGACACTAAAAGGCTGAATACATAGCCCAAAAACTAGCCAATAGCACCTGCAAGTGTCTGTCAACTCTGATGTTTCAGGCTTAAAAAACCTGCATATTCTTGACCATACACCTTGCCATCTCCATGAGTGACCTGTTCTTTTGTTCAGCAACTCCATTCTGTTGAGCTGTATACGGCACTGTACACTGGTGTTTTATCCCACGTTTAGCCAGAAATGCATTAAAATCAGAAGACATATATCCCCCCCCCCCCCCCGATCAGAACGAAGGGTGTCCATTTTACATGCTGACATATTTTCAGCAAAAACCAAAAATTGTTTGAGGCACATGAACACTTCAGACTTTGCCTTCAATGGATATACCCATGCATGCGTGGAAAAATCATCAATGAAAATCACAAAGTAAAGATAATTCCCAAAAGAAGGTGTCTGCATAGGACCACAAACACCACTATGTACAAGCTGCAATTTCTAAGTAGCCCGAACTGAGCCATCTTTTGGAAAGGACAAGTGCTGCATTTTGCCCAAAATACAGCCTTCACAAACATGTTTTCCAGGCGCCTCAAGTTTGGGCAAACAGGACACCATTTCAGATTTCTGCAGGCATAGCAAACTAGCAAAATTCAGATGACCAAAGTGTGCATGCCAAAGCTTTGCATCTGACATAGCCTGAGAATCATTTACTACACATGCCAAATCATTTACAGATCTTTCATAGTCTATGAGCTTATACAGCCCACGACATAAAATGCCAGAAGCAATAATCACATCAGCATCTGACATATCATGAATTGTACACCTGTCATCAACAAATGTCACAACCAAGCCAATCTTGGCTAATGCAGAAACTGATAACAGGTTCTTGTTGATCCGTGTCACAAATAAAGCATCTGACAAAGTCAAAGAACTACCGTCAGTAGTAGTCAAAATGATCTTACCAACTCCCATAATAGGATAAGAGGAGTTGTTGGCGCATGTAACAGTATTCCCTATAGGGGCAGGCTGGAGTGAAGAGAAGAAACTGCGCTGCGAGGTAATATGTTTGGTCGCCCCACTGTCAAAATACCAAACATCTGAGTCTACTGTAGACATGCACTACTCATGAGAAGATGGGTCAAAACTGCAGATAGTAGTAAACACCCATTCTTCTTCCTGCACAAGATTAGCAAACTCTGTTTTTGGTGTAGAGGCCTCTACAACAACCATTCCAGCCTCTTTCTTCTTTGCCTCTTTAGTAGCCAATTTTGGACAGTTCTTTATGATATGATCATTCCCTTTACAGTACTTACAAAACAATTTCTACTTTTTTTATTTCTTCTCATCTTTATCTTCTTTCTTCGAATGTGCAGAATTAGCAGATTTCTGCTTACTAGTTGAAGAGCTCCATTTTCCTTTGCCCTTCTGACTAGCCAGGTAAGCTTGATCTGCAACTCCCATAATGGACCTTTTCTACCTGGACTGATCTTCCTGCAACAGAACAGAGACTAACTCCCAAATGATAAGGCATTTGGATTGCCTTTCATCATCAACTGAAGAGTATAAGCAAAACTCTGATATGAATCAGGAAGACAATTCAGAACGATCTGCACAAGTGAGCTATCTGGTATAACCTCATCAGCAAAAATCAAGTGTTCCTTCAAGTCTTTGATCTTCATTAGGAAACTATCCATAGAATCACCTTCATTCATGTGCTCACTCTCCAACCGTTTTCGGAGGTAAGCAACACGAGCCTCATTCCTAGCTTGGTACAATGTGATAAGTGTATCCCAAGCATCCTTAGCTATTCTGAAAGAGCGAATGTGAGGAATAATGGCAGGTCTGACAGACAAAGCTATCAATGCATTTGCCTCGGTATCTCTGCCATCCCAGCGAATCTGCTCTATAGTAGGTGCAGCAATAACTGTAGCACAAACAAGAATATGCAGAATACCATCATCTTCGACACCTCCTGCATCAGCTTCAGTACTTGTAGTTGTAACAGTTGCAGGTGTGATAGGATGTTTTTCGACACCTTGCACAATGTTCCACATTCCTTTTGCAACCAACACATGTCGCATCATATAAGCCCATAACGGGTAGTTGGTACCATCCAACTTATCCTCAACAGCCAACATTGAGAACGGTCTGCACAAGTGAGCTATTTGGTATAACCTCATAAAAAAAAATCAACTGTTCCTTCAAGTCTTTGATCTTCGTTAGGAAACTGTCCATAGAATCACCTTCATTCATGTGCTCACTCTCCAACTGTTTTCAGAGGTAAGCAACACGAGCCTCATTCCTAGCTTGGTAGAATGTGATAAGTGTATCCCAAGCATCCTTAGCTATTCTGAAAGAGTGAATGTGAGGAATAATGGCATGTTTGACAGACAAAGCTGTCAATGCATTTGCCTGGGCATCTCTGCCAACCCAATGAATCTGCTCTATAGTAGGTGCAGCAGAAACCCTAGCACAAACAGAAATATGCAGAATACCATCATCTTCGACACCTTCTACATCAGCTTCAGTACTTGTAGTTGTAACAGTTGCAGGTGTGATAGGATGTTTTTCCACACCTTGCATAATGTTTCACATTCCTTTTGCAACCAACACATGTCGCATCATATAAGCCCATAATGGGTAGTTGGTACCATCCAACTTATCCTCAACAACCAACATACGGAATACATCACTGCTTTCAGCCATAGCCGGTGACTAAAATACCTTGATGCAAAAAATTGACTATATCTCAAAAAGTTGAACAGAACTGCCTAGACAAATTCTACTAGACTTGTAGCAGAGTTCGAGACGCTTATACTGGCAAACAGAAATTGGTATATACCTTTGGCACAAAAAGACAAAATAGCCTGCACAAGCACTACGATAGTGCATTCAGAGGCCAAAACGAGCTCAGATCGTGATTTCGGCACCACATAGCGAAGCAGTTTTGATCTTGAAAACACTTTTGAGTATGATCACCAAAATTCGTGTGATTCTGAGACTACAAACAGAGGAGTGTTGACGGTGTTACCGTTAGTGTCCATATGAAAGGCCAAATGGCCATCGGACACTTCTTTGTATATGTTCTTTAATAAAACATATAGTGGCCTGGTCAGTCACAGACTGTAAGTTCGACCGCATTTGTAAGACCTAAGAAGCCTGTCTTCGTGCTCCCTCTGTACTGTGTTTTCTTCTGTGCAGAGTACTGTGTGCGGCCTCAGGAGCTCGGTTTTGTACTCCAAGCATATTGTCATGGAGCTCTTGAGAAGGAGAGCACACTGTGGTGCATTGCCCTCAAAATACTTCACTGGTATCAGAGCAGTTTGAGACAAAAGCTTTGTTCCTTTTGTGCAAGCGAAGCGAGCACCCCCCCCCCAAGGCTTACGACTAAGGCAGTGACCAAGGCATAGACCTTGGCATACCTTGTCATCCGAGTCACTGAAGTCACCATTGGCACCGTTGGCTGCGCACGAGGGAGAACCTCAACGATCAAGGAATATAGAGGTTCCCCGTACTTCCCGGGAGGTCACCCATCCCAGTATTGTTCCCCCCAGAGCTCGCTTAACCGTGGCAATCTCTTGCCACTAAGCTACACTCTTGTGGTGTCTGAAGAGGGGGATAGACTAAGGTTGAGATTACCTTGAACAAGTTTTGGTCCCTCAAAGCTTCATTCTTTGCTTTCAAAGCCTATTTCTGAAGCATTTTTGGGGTGTCTTTTGGAGCCATTTTGGAGTACTTTCACACATAGTTCTCTTCACACAGGTTCAAGAACATCAAGAAGAGTGTTCTTTGTACTTCTCAGACAATAAATATCAACCTTTGGGGCTGCATTTTCAGCCACACTCGTAAAAACTACACGTTTCTCGAGAGGCTTTCAGTTTTGGTGGGAGCAGCCGCTGCAAATCATAGTTTCTGGCTTGAGGCTGTCATGTGTGCAACATATGCACTGATCAGGTGTCCCACTAAAGTGCTATAGTCTATCACTCCATATGAGGCTTGGCATGATCGCAAGCGATCTATTGCTCATCTGCGTGTTTTTGGTTGTTTGGCATATGCATTAGTGCCTGAACAACATCAAAGAAAATTGGATGATAAAGCAGTAAAATGTATTTTTTTTTGGTACAATTCTAAAAGTAAAGGCTATCGTCTGTATCATCCACAATCTAAACGCATTGTGGTTAGCCGTGATGTTGTTTTTGTGGAAGATGCTATTCAGCCATTGCTTTCATGTACTAAGGAGACATCTGTTAGCTCTAAAGACATGTATGATACTTTGTTGCCTCTTTTTACAGGTGGATAGTCTAGTGCTGGTCCCAATGAAGCAACTTGTCAGGCTTTGCAGGTTTCATGTGATGATGCAGATCATTCCATTTTTGATGCAGATTTACATGATGCACTAGCTGATGAGAGAGCTGATATTGACCAGGCAAAAACTATGCCAAAATGGCTAGTGCAGACTTTGCGTGACAACAAATTAGATGCACCTCTATCATATCATACTCGTTCAGGCTCTCATAGTGCCTCTTTTGCATCAGATTACTATGCTATGGTTGCATCTAGTCTCTGTGATGAGAATGAGCCTGTTTCGTTTGATGAAGCACAAAATTCAAAAAATTGGATGGCTGATATGCAATCTGAATATGATGCTATAATGAAAAATGGTACTTGGTCTTTATGTGATTTGCGTCCTAGCAAGAAGGCCATTGGCACTAAGTGGATATACAAGCTGAAGTGTAAACCTGATGGTACAATTGACACATATAAGGCTAGGCTTGTTGCAAAGGTTTATGCACAGGAAAGAGGCATTGATTTTGATGAGACCTTTGCACCTACATGCCGTATGCCTACTGTTTGGAGCATCTGTGCACTTGCAGCTCATCATGGTTGGAATGTACATCAATTGGACATTAAAACAACATTTCTAAATGGTGATTTGCATGAAGAAGGGTATGTTTTTGAGCCTCGTGGCTTTGTGTAGAAAGGGCATGAAAACCAGGTGTGCAGGTTAAAGAAGGCATTATATGGTTTAAAGCAAGCACCATGTGCTTGCTATGAGAAGATACATGCCTATCTGATTGCACATGGTTTTGAGAATAGTCCAACTGAAAGCACCTTATCTGTTAAGCATGCAAATTATGTGCTTCTAATCATTGTTGTCTATGTTGATGACATGCTGCTCACTGGTCCTATTGAGAGGCATATTGCTGATTTTAAGGTTGATTTGCATGCCTCATTTGAGATGTCTGATTTGGGGCATTTGCATCACTATTTGGGCATTCAGTTTATGCAAGTTGATGGTGGAATGGATTTGTGTCAAACGAAATATATTGACACATTATTACAGCATTTTGGCCTTGAAGGCTATAAGCCTATTGCCACCCCTATGGAGACAGGTTTACGATTGAGTCTTCATGATGCTGGAGATGCATTTGATGTTGTTCTCTATCAGCAAGCTGTTGGATGCTTGACTTACTTATGCATTACTCGGCCAGATATTCAGTTTGTTGTCTCACAGATGAGCAGGTTTATGCATTGCCCAAGAGTCAAGCATTGGCAGGCAGTTAAGCGCATCTTTCACTATTTAAGTGGTACTGGGCTACTTGGGTTGTTTTATCCCAAGGGGGGATCACTACCACCAGATTTGCATGCTTTTTTGACTCTGATTGGGCTGGTTGCTATGACACTCATGTGTCCACTAGTGGCTTTTGCTTCATGCTTGGTAGCTCATGTATATCTTGGTTGAGCAAGAAGAAGCCTACTGTGGCTACTTCCAGTTGTGAGGCTGAGTATAGGGCAGCTTTCATAGCGACTGTTGAGTGTGTGTGGCTCAGATGCCTTATGGCTGATTTAGGTGTTGGTTAGACTTCTGCCACCACCATCTTCACTGACAGTCAGAGCACCTTGGTAGTTGCGAGGAACCTTCTTTTCCATGCTCGCACTAAGCACATTGAGGTGCATTATCACTATGTCAAGGAGAGGTTCTCTGTTGGGAGATCGGCTTGGCATATGTGCTCACGCAGGAGAACATTGCAGACCTTTTCACGAAGGCTCTACCTAGGGAGAAGTTTGAAGCTTTCTGCAAAGCTTTGGGCTTTGTTCAAGCCGAGGAGTCCTTGAGCTTGAGGAGTATTAGAACTATCATCCTACCAATTTTCATAATTTTTAGAATTCATTTAAGCCCTCAAATAAGCCCTGGAACCTAATTTTTAATTAGGCCGGACACTAGGTCTAAACAGGTCCAAAACTAGTCCAAAAACTATAGAAAGAGCTAGAGAGCTCATTTTTGGGGGGTAGCTTGTTAGAGAATAGAGCTTTTGTAAGAGAACTCTTTTGCAATCGAAGCTTTCCATTGTTCCTCTCTTTGATCTTACTTTGTGCGCGTGTGTGTGTATGTGTGTGCATGTTTGTGTGCTTTCACTCATGCACTTGTGCCTTCACTTGCTCGTGGTCTTCATACCGGTCCTCACGTCTCCGCGGATTGACAAGGAAAGGAGGTGGTGCTTACGCTTGAGCTACAAGTGCATTTTCACATCATTTCTCATGTGTGGGAGTGCAAAAAAGAGCTAGGAAGTGCTTGGGAGTGCATGTGCTTGTGTTTTTCATGATTTTCTGGACATTTGAGGCTCGGTGCAAAAATTCAAAACTCCTGCCTAAAAGCTTAGAAAATCGCGATTCTCTGGAAAATTAAAAATTTTTTATCGCCTAACCTTTTTTGAGAAAATCACGATTCTTTGGAATTATGCATATTGAAAAATTCACGATTCTTTGCAAAATTTCACGATTCTTTGGAATTTCGCATTTTTGAGAAATTTGTGATTATGTAAAAGAAATTCACGATTCTTTGGAATTTAGCATTTTTTAGAAATTCGTGATTCTTTGGAAGAAATTTGCGATTCTAATTCTTTACAAGAATTAGAATCTAATTCTTTACAAGAGTTGCCACAATTCACAGGCCCATGGGAATTTGAATCTCTTCAGATCAAAGCTCCCACAATACTGATAAGAAATGAAGACTTAGTGGTACCAAGAAACACAGAAGTCGTGAAGAACATTAAGGTTCAATTTCATCTCACTTTAGAAGAACTGCTCAAAGTAAACTGAGCTATGCAAACAAGGTTCGAGAACTTGGTTCCAATGTGTCAAAAGTAGGCTCTAAACAAAAAGTACACAAAGTCAGAGACATGAGTGAAGGTGAAGAAGGTAATACTTATCTCCCAATCACCTACCAAGGTTACGAAGTGTCGGTGTTGCGATTGCGACCACCTCTTTGTGGAAGGAGTGGGGCAAACCTGCATTAAGACCGACTAGAATGAAGCTTCAAATGGCTAATGGCCATATTGAAAAACCTCTAGGTTTGCTAGAAGGGATAACTCTAACCACTTGTGGTGTAGAGTTTGAACACACCTTTGCTATATGTGACTTTGGCAAAAATAATGTCTATGAGATGATCCTAGGAAGACCCTTCCTATGACAACTATAGATTGTGCAAGATTGGGGGAACCAACTCCTTGTACTTGTAGCACTTAGGGGTCACAACCCAGGTCAATTTGAAGGATTACACCTTTAGAGATGTACCATCCCTACAGTGGAATCCTAACCACAAGGCACCAAAAGATTCAATCTCTATGCATTCTGAAAGTTCTTCTGATCCATCTGGGATGCATGAAGATACTCACTTGTGGATGTGCAAGGTTGCAGATGAAGAGGAGAGATGCCTAAAAGCAAGAGAAGAAGGAAATTCTCAAGAAACCAGAGGAATTAGAGACCCAGCCTACACACTAATGATCTTTCCAGATGTGGAATTTGAGCCTCATGGTTGGGCAGAAATCTTAGCCACCATGGAGATTGATGTCAATGAAGAACAGTGGACGGCTCATTGTGATGAGGATGATTATGATATTTCTATGTTCATGTATGAGCCCATGCTAGAAGAGTGTGACCCTAGTGATATCATAGAAGAAGAAGAGGTTGACGATGATCTAGAGTCCATTGTTATGGATAGTTGCTTTAACTCAAAGAACCACTATCTAGAAAATGTAGGAGTAATTACTCAAAAACAAGAAGAACCTCTCATAAGCATTAAAAATGGTAAATTCAAAGGAAGGAAGTGAAGGTAGTCAAAAGAAAAAGAAAAGAAAAGTAGTGAAACAAGAAGAGGAGGAATCATTGTTCAAGGTACCAGAAAATTTCAAGAAATATGAAGTTGAAGATCGAAAAATTTTGGTACGAATGCCTAGCAGAGAGGCCATCATAGGAGAAGCATATGATAATAAAGAAAAGACCAAAAAAGTTGTGGTATCCATTGAAGAGAACGAAGAGCGATGTACATACATAGGAGAAGACCCAAGTGCAGAAGAAGAAGTAGACCTCATAGCTTTATTAAGGGGATATAGGGACGTGTTTGCATGGATCTATAGAGACCTAAGGGGGTAGATCGAGAAAAATGTTCTCATATGATCCCCATGACAGCTGATGCCAAGCCCACCAAACAGAAGCCCTACACATATAATAACACTTTGCAGCCAAAATAAAAGAAGAAATTGATAGACTGATTGAAGCTGGATTTACCTATGAGATTGAGCATACAAAATGGGTGTCCCCCATTGTAGTGGTTCCCAAGAAGAACGGGAAGTTGCGAGTGTGTATTAACCTAAAAAATTTAATGCCGCTATGATCACAGATAGCTATCCGCTTCCAATTGTTGAACATTTATTGGAGCGTGTTGCAGGCAAGGAAGTTTATAGCTTCCTTGATGGATTTTCAGGTTACAAACAAGTAGCCATTGCCCTAGAAGATCAACATAAGACTGCTTTTGCCACCGAGTGGGGAATCTTTGCATTTCATGTGATGCCATTTAGGCTCACCAATGCACCTGTGACATTCCAAAGGCTCATGTGTCATGTATTCAAAGAGTTCTTACAAAAGATCTTAGAAGTATATGTGGATGATCTATGTGCCCATTCCCAAGAAAGAAGACACCACATCCCTGAGCCCAGACAGATCTTCAACAATTGTAGAGAATTTCGAGTTTGTCTAAACCCAGAAAAGTGTGTATTCATGGTACGTCAAGGTAAGATCTTAGGTCATATTGTTTCTAAGAACGGAATATCAACAGACGAGAATAAAGTAAGAGCCATAGTGGAGTTGCCAAGGCCAAAGAATGTTAAAGAGGTACAAGCCTTTATGGGATATTGTGGATATTATCGTAGGTTTATCCACATGTATGTAGTCATAGCTAAACCTCTTTATGCCTTGTTGACAAATTTTGAGTGGAACGATGAATGCAAAAATTCCTTCAATGAGCTAAAGAGACATTTGTGCACAACACCAATACTGACCATTCCTGATTGGAATTAACCATTCCATGTACATGTAGATGCATCCAATTATGCAATAGGATGTGTGGTGTCACAACCCACAGGTGAATGAAATCTAGATTTGCCTATAGCATATGCTACTAGACAGCTAAAAGCAACCGAACGAAACTATCCCACAACCGAGCCAAAAGGCTTAGGCGTGGTGTATGTTGTAAAGAAGTTTAGACACTATCTATTGGCCAACAAGTTCAAGTTTTTCACTGATCATCAAGCTTTATTATATTTGGTCAATAAACCTCGCAATACAGGACAGTTAGTAAGATGGTTCTTCTTACTAATGGAATACGACTTTGAAGTGGTTGCCAAGAAAGGTAGGACCCACCTCAAGGCGGATCATCTTTCTCGCATCACTTTAGGAGAGCCATCACAAGGAGTGTTTGATGAATTACCGGATGCTTATCTATTCAATTTATAAGTTGTTCATAAATGGTAAAATAAGTTGGTACCTATCCTAACCTTTAGACCCGCAAATAAGAATGTGAGAACGAACAAAGAAGAAACTATAAGATTGCAAAAATATATGATATTGGTAGGACGTATGTACAAAAAAGATACAAAGGGTGTATTAGCTTGTTGTGTTGAGGATGATGAACATAGTAGTTGGTTGCAACAAGCCCATGAAGGATTGCTAGGAAATCACTATTCTAAACAACAAACATTGTAGAATCTAAAAATGTTTAGGAGTGTATTGGCCTAGTATGGATAAAGAAATACATGAGTGGATTAACAATTTTCTAGTATGCCGCGATACCACTTACAATAGTTATTGCAATGGTTGAGCTAATATGCATGAGAAAAGACTAAACTATCTCTCTAACTCACTTAACCTCTGAAAGTGTCTGCCGCGATACCACTTACAATAGTTTTCACAAATTCGAATGTTTCTCCCAGCTCCGAACTCCAAATATGGGCAATAGTGGGTTCATTTTTGAAGCTCTCAACAAGACACATCTATTCGTCATATTTTCAGTTGAATATGACAACCACTCTTCAAGTTATGACCAAAATAGTGAATGGTGGGAAACACACACACTCACTCCATAACTCGTATTTGCTCATGCACACACTACAGTAGCTCAAACATGATGGGGAGGGGTAGACAATAGTCCTACACACACATTCCAAGCTTCACACACACACATAAGATCATAGAGAAGATGAAAATCTGCAGGAAAGAAGCAAATTCAAAATTCAGGAGCTCTCCTTCTTCACCATGGCAAAAAGTCTTTACAAAGAGTCACAAAGTGACTTATATACATGTGCCCTAAAAATGTTCCTTTCACACAAGTGATCGGCACTTTATTGACTAATCTCTAATTTCCTACTATTTTACAAGAAATATATTACAATGGTTTGGTATTATGCATCTAGAGGACTCCTCTAGTGCATTTACATAGTTTTGAGGGAATTTCCTAGGATTTTGAAGAAGAAAAGTATGCCCATCAAATTGAAAAATTTGGGGCTCCTCTTTAGTGCCTCTTTTGTTTTGCAACACTCTCCCCCTCTTTGTCTCTATCGTCCCTTGATAGGCTTTTGCTTCTCGTTTGCAGCTTGTCTAAGGCTTCTGAATACACGCACCCAGTGGTTGAAGAAGTGATAAGGACTGTCACGCAATTTGTTACTTTATCCAAAGTTAGTCCTTTGCTTCTATAATCCCCTTGGTATTCCATACATTCATAAATCATGGTTGCTGCATTAAATCGGATTGCCACGCATGCCATAATTTGCTGACCTCTACTCTCTTTTAAGTCAGCATTACGCTTTAAAGGTCCTATTCTTGAATCTTCTTTGTCATCCTCTAGGACCTGTTCCATTTCTTTCCATCGCACGCATCTAGTGGACGAGGAGGCAACTAGGACCTTCAGACAATTGGTTATCTTATCCGATGCAGAGTCCTTTGTGTGTTGTCTCTCTCCTCAGCTTGTTTCACTTCAACCTGCTCCTAATGGATGAGGAAGTTGTGTGCAACCTCCCATGAAATGTCTTGGTTGTCATCTTTCTTTAATTCCACTCCTCAAGACCTAGGCCTTTGGCGTCGTCGCTTGATGCGTGCCCCTGCGGGGCTTTGGGCAGAGAGTTGTTCTTTTTCTTGATAATCTTCATTCGTTACTGAGTAGCTTTATTCTTTGATTTTCTTCTTCTTCTCTTTTTGCTTGATTCCCCTTCCACACGTCCCTCCTCTTGAGCTTTGTCGTCCTCGACAGGCTTTTTGTGGTGACGTGAGTATGTCTGGATGACTTGTTGCTCTCGTTGATTCATAGATTTGCATGACATAGCATGAATTCTTTCCATTGGTTCGATTTGACTCCGTCTTCTGGTGCCTATCTATGGTCTGCAAAGAAACTCAATTCGTAGGTCACCATCCTGGCATTAAGATTTGAGGACATTTTTACAAAACTTTTGGAGTCTATTTCAAAAAACCCAGTGAAAAATGCTTCTTCAAATGTCTGCATGTAAGTACTTGGCAAAAACATAAGCCTTGAATATATGGCCATAAGCATTAATCAGCTCGGTATAGTTGATAGATAAAAAATGAGGGTGTCTGATCCTTGATTAATGTTGATGAAGTTCAAAAAAGTATATTGAGCATGCTAAAACACCTTAGTAACTGTAAGTAACATGCTCAAAATCTTATTAGTCATCTTAATGGCTAGATCGGGTACATGTGTATAGCGAGCTATCCAAAATTCGATTGTCTTGATCATGTATTCCTCTGTGAGTAAATAATCTCGAGGTGGACTTGGTAGTAGAGGTAGTTGAGCCACTGATTATTGATGCTTCCCTAGCGCTGTGCTTCCCAAAATCATGTCCAGGAGCGTCTTCTCGGTACTAGGTAAAAAGATGGATTTACTTGAAGTATGTATGGCGATGATTCCCAGTGTACCCTTAGGGTCGGATTCTTCTCCAAAAGCTTCCTCCTCCATATGGGATCAGCTTTGTTGAATTCCTCTTGAGTGTAAGTGAATGTTTGCATGTTAAACTGGAGGTTGCTATCTGGCTCTTTATTGGTTGTGTTCTTTATATATTGCCGTGTTTGTTCCTTAAGTAAACTATATGGTACATTGAATGGTCTCATTATTTGTTTCAGATTCTTGCTCTCGATCTTCGCTTCCTTCATGAATTTTATCACTTGATCTTAAAAATCTTCTGTAAGTTGGGACACCAGTAGTGTCCGCTCATGCCGGCTTAGTTCTGCAATATCCTGATGATGCCGTTCAGAGTGGATCTCCGTTTCCTCCCTTATTGGTGAATGATGTAAGGGGGGAGAGAGAGGACGTACCTCGGTCCCAGTAGCCACTCTGGAGTGTGGAACTACTGTTTCATCCTACTGTGGAACTACTGCTTGATTAACTCATCCTTTTCTTTCATTGTTGCTATTCCTCTTGTAACTTCTTCTTTATTCTTGAGGATCTCTTCTCCTATTGCCGCAAGCTAGTTTGCATCTTCCTTTCATTCTTCCAACAACCGATTTTCTGCCAATTTCCACTTCTTCCTGAGTGCATTAGTGTCGTCCATGTATCTTTTCTCCCATTTTGTGATAATGGCCTGCTCCTGCTTGAGCTGATCTTCATACCTAGTTATTTTTTCTTCCAATGCTTTTGTGTCCTTTTCTAGTACTTCAAGAGTTTCTATCGGTTGATTACAGAGAAGGGTTGTCATCAGCTCCTTGTTTTTGTTCTGTAAGTTCTCTACTTCTTCCATGTATATTTTGATTTTTGATTCCAGTATTTTGCTTCAGGCATTCATGCATGTTTGCTCGGCCTCGCTAGCTTCATATTTCCTTTGTAAATCCTGTAATTGGTCTTTCAGTTTCTAATTTTCTGTCTCTAGTGTGTTGCACTGTTGCTTGGCTTCTTGGACTTCCTTCTCTTTAGTAACTCTATTCTTTTGTTCTTGAATCAGTTGGGCGGAAAGGTTCTCACCCATTTCTTGAAGTTGATTCTTTTCTCTCATCGCCTTGTCATAGTCAGCATCAGCCTCAAGCATTAACTATTGAGTGTCCATGGCAGTTTTGATCATATGTTGAACCACTGGCTTGTGCTGAGCGACATCCACATTCAACCACGTTTTTGGGATGCTTAGAGCTTCCCCTGTTTGAACATCCTTTGCGTGCTCAACATGTATAGTCTCATTATGTGGTTGTCTGGTTTGGAGCTGCACTTCTTTGTTCTTTGTTTTCGTCTTCTTTATTAACAACCTTCGCAGAACTCCCTTGAAATGTAACATCCATAGGGGAGGGTTTTGCCACTACCCTTATTGGTGTGAAGGGTTCTAACTCTTCCACTATATTATCATCTGGTTCTTCCTTGGGATTTTTGAATAATCCCTCTCTTGCAAGCATAGTCTCTTGGATTTGAATGTTAGAGGCTTCATTTAACTTGATGACATGTACTCGTTCTTCGAAGACCTCCTTCCCTCTCTTGTCTTGGCTGTAGTTGATGGGCGTTCGATCCACCTTCATGCCTTCCTCTTCCACATTCTTGTTCACTTCATTTAACTCCTCCCATGTCCATCATCCTTGGACTCACTTCGAATGTCCACATTCAATAAGGAGGTATCTGGTTCTTCTTGTACATCTGATGATGAGCTTGAATTTACTAAACCCAATTCCCTGTATCTATGCACCTTGGTCAGCCTCTTTTTTTGTTCTATATCTTGATGTGCTTGTTGGTAATGGTGTCCTTGCATTGATAGATTGACTTGGCCTTCGGTGTACTGGTGTGTGGCTTCCATTGCTTTGGCCAATTCTTCTTCTGTGATAAGTTGACGGTCTTCAAGTGTCGTTCTTGGAAGCACATGTGCCCTCTTGGTGGCTGGAACTTCTGCTTTTGCTTGCATCATTTCCCTTAGTCTCTTGGTACCTCTCATTCTAGGTTGGGAGCTAGTTTCAGCTTCCTCTACGATCCTTACTCCCTTCTTTTTCCAAGGAACTGTTGCCATCTTTGCATATTTGGCCATTGCTTCTGATAATGGCATCTCTCTTAAATGCTCTCTAATGCCCAAGGCATGATATATCAATATTGTCAAGGCCACACTACCATTCAAAAATTTCTTGTAATTCCACTGCTTCTTTGCCTCAAACAGCCGCTCTTGAATATATGGAATCATATTAACTTGATTTCCGATTTGCTTAATAGCGTGTGACAACATATGTACTACAATCTTTTGTGGAGCAGTGTATCTGTGCATATTGGGAAAGCAGAAGTGCTGATGGATGAGTCTCACTTGGTCTTCAGTATCAATGAGATTAATGTCATTGAATGTTTGGGTCTTTGCTCCTTGACTTTCTTCCTTTAATACCATAGTCCTGTCCTTCTCCCATCCAAAAGCTTCCTTAATTAAGTCATGTGTGAATTGGATAATGACCCATTCACCAACGGCGTCCATGACTCTAGCCTCCGGCACCAACGGGTCATGCAAGGCAGGCTGTAGAGTATTCATAACTTGGGCACATTGCTGAAAATCAGGTTTGTATATCGGTAATTCAAAGTATTTATGAATGCCCGCCTTCTTCATAACGTCCATGGTTGATGTGAGCTCATGTACTACCTTAAAGTCTTTGGATATCATAGGGAACTGGTGATCTGTATCCATGATTTTAATGGTTACTAGGAATAAGAAATCCCCTGCTCGTTGATCATCTCCAAACCAATGACCTTTTGCTTTTGTCACGCTTTGCAAAGGGAATTCCAGCACTTCCTCCTAGATGGTTGCTTCAGAATCTTTGGAAGCCATCTACACTCGTAATGAAAAGAGCATTAGCTTCTATAGAAGACATGTCTTTAGTGATGTGTGTTATAGTGACATTTCGTTCGTTGCGTCACTCCATTCCCCTGGCATGTATAAGTAAGATCTCTCACCAAATATTTTTAAATTTTTATTCCTCAAAAGAAAACAAGAATTAGGATAGCCGAAGCTTATTTACATAGTAGGTCCATTCCTATGAAGGTAGAAGCTATGACCTGTCCCCAAGTGGAGAATGTGCACCACTAATTCTGTTATGTACTTCATGTGCCGAATGCCTGGCCTCGTAATATGGCCCTGTTATGCATACTTTAGGTGCATTTGATGCTTTGTGAGTGCAATCGGAATCTTTTATGTCTTGATGTTCTTGTGTTTGCTACTCCTTTGGTTTCCATATCCATGTTGTTTTTGAAATTTGAAGCTTCGTCTTCTTGTCGTTTTGTCGTGTCCCATGAGTTTCTTATTTCTTCTCAATTGTCCGAGTTGTTAGTGTCTTTCTTGTCCGGTAGCTGTGACGAGTCTCGCTTGGCTTCATAGCTTTGCTGTGTCGATGTAATGTTTTCTCGTACTTGTCTCTCTCTTGAGTGGCTACTTGTCTGACATCCTTTGGATCCATATTTGTTGTCGAGTTCTTTGGGCCTCTACTAATGACCTTGGAAGCCATACTCTCAGGATTTGCTTTGGTTCTGATTTTGGTGAAGAAGAACCCTTGTCCGCCCTTGTCTTCCAATGATGGATGATGTGTACTGGTGTTGCCTTCTCTGATTCCTTCACTCAATCCTTGCGAACCCACTTGAATGTAGCATATCTTGATTACGAGAAGCTGATAGTGGGTTTCCATTCTACTGCTCTCTTTTTTTCATAGGAGGCTTTAAGAGTATTGTCCTTCTTGGTTCCCTTCTGTTCACGAGTCAAGTAGGATGAATCTACTTTCTCCTTGGATACATTGGGGTTTGAATTCCCTTTTTCTATCGGACTTGCTTCTGATTTATTTGTGCTGGAATCATTTGCTATGTGCTCTTCTACAATTTGTTCGGCACTTCTGATGACTCCCGGTCTATGAAATGGTTTCTCTCCTAATAGACTAAAGATTTCCTTGTGCCCTATTTTGGCTGAAATTATCCTTGGTCTAGATGGATGCTCACCTCATTCTCAATGATCCAATCTTGTCCTAGGATAAAGTTCTCTAATAGATCCTCATCTGTGCACACTAGAACTCGTTGTTCCATAGTTGAATTACCTAGGTGGAGAGATACTGTGGCTTCTCCAATGCATGGTATAACTTGAACTCCCACACCTATCATGTGTGCTTTCATAGGTGTCATCATCATTTGAAGATCCGAGATGACTGTACTTCATATGCAACTGATTGTTGCTCCTGAATCTATCAAGGCATCTATTAGCTGGTACTCCGTCGTTCCAATCCCTAGGTTTAAATAAGGCTGTGACATGCATACATTGGTTGTGTCGGACTTATGGAATTGGTAATTAGCCATGGGAATAAGCTCTTATCCTTGTAGATACCATTCATCTCTTTGCCTTATCCACTCTTTGCGTTTCTTGATACGCTCTAAGGCTTCTTTCCCTGCCTCCTCTCTAATCCGCTCTTCCTCTTTCTTCCTATTTTGTGCACCTACAAGTCGTGCTATCATTTGGTATCATTTTACTCGACATCCACTTATGTAAATAGCAAGAATATCTCCATCAAGAGTAGCTAGATTAACCACTCCACTAGTGGAAATCCTATTGATGATTAGAGGCCCATATCTGCGTTTTTGTAATTTCTTGGCATGTTGCTTCAAGGTGTAGACCAAAACTAAATCTACTTCTCTTAGTCCTTTGTCTTTGATGTGCGCATCATAATATGCCTTTTGTCTTCTCTTGGCCGCATAAATTCCTGCAACCGCTTGTATTCTAGTCTCATGTAGCTTCTCAATTTGGTCTAGTTGCTTGGATGACTCATGTCCTGTCCATTCATACTATTGGGCTACTCTCAAAGTTGGCACTAAAAAATCGATCGGCAGGATTGCATTCTGTCCATACACTAGATTGAATGGGGTAGTTCCAATGGCAGTCTTGTAAGCGATGTGAAAGGGCCAAATTGCATGATGCAATTGTTTGTCCCAGTCTGACCTTCCACTATTGACTATCTTGGTCAATACTATGCATAACACCTTATTGAAACTTTCCGCTTGACATTGGCTTGAGGGTGATATGGGACTGATTTTTTTCATGGATCACCAAGAATTCATTCATTAAGGACTCTATGAATTCATTGATGAAATGTGTTCCTCAGTCACTCACAATCTCAATTGGTAGTCCAAAGCGAGTGAAAATGTGCTAAAAAAGAAACTTAGCAGTGGTCTGAGCATCATTCTTTCTAGTAGCCTTTGCTTCCACCCATTTAGTCAAATAATCCGTGGCTACTATTATGTATTCGGCATGTGACCCTTTGGCTAGTGGGTTGATGGGTCCTATGAAATCTATTCCCCATTTGGAAAAGCTCTAGTGCAAACCATAGGTCTCAATCGCATATCATCCCGTCGAATCGGATATTTGGCCCTTTGGCAAGTCTCACAACTTCGTACATAGGTGTCTGCATCCATATGTAGAGTTGGCCACCACAAGCCTGCAAAGAGGATCATTTTTATAGTTCTCTCAGCTGAAAAATTACCTCCAGCTGCACCTGCATGTGCCATTTCTAATATGGGTAGGTATTCTCCTTCATGCACACATAGCCATAATTGATTATCTTTTCCTCTCTTGAATAATTATCTTCCCATTATTACATAATCCTTGCTCATTTCCTCTAGGGATCGTTTCCTTGCTAAACTGGTTCCTTCCTCGTGTTCTCATGTCCTTAGGAGTTTCAATAATGTCTCACTCCATTTGGATGCTATTGTAGAGAAAGGTAAAGATGTGTGATCCTCTGGTATGGTTTCTTGAAATTCCATGCAATTACTGACGTACTCATGGACATCTTTGGGCATATCAGGCCAATATACTCCTAACCGTTTCAATTCTCTTAGGGTTCCATGAGTTCCTTTGTGCATTCTCCATTTGTTTACATGGGCTTGTTCAATAAACTTCTTCTGCTTGTCTTCCTCCACACATCTCGATAGTACACCATTGGGCTCCTTATAGTACACACTTCTTGCAATAATGTGCAAGTTACGTGATTGCATAATTTCCTTTTTACTTTCTTTATTAATTGAGTGTTGTGGGCCATGAGTGAGTATTGGAATTAGCTTCTCTGCCCACTTTGGACACACTTCCAAATTAAACAGGTAAGTGTCTGGCAAATCGTTGGGTACTCCGCTTGGTGGTTCTCTATGTGTTAGCCGAGAGAGATGATCTGCCCTCACATGGGTATTTCCTTTTTTCATGATTACTTCAAAATCGGACTCCATCAATAGAAAAAACCATCTCACAAGTCTACCCGTGTTACAAGGCTTATTGACTAGGTACAATAAGGCTTGATGATCTATGAAGAACTTGAACTTGTTGGCTAAGAGATAATGTCGAAATGTTTTCACAGCATACACCATTCCTAAGCCTTCTCTCTCAGTAGTCGTATAGTTTCTCTCAGCTTGATTCAGTTGTCTACTTGCATAGGCAATTGGATGATCTAACTTTCCTTCATCTGTCGGCTGAGCTAAGATGCATCCTATTGCGTAATTTGAAGAGTCCACATGAATATGGAAAGGCTTGTTCCAATTTTGTGTTTTCAGAATTGGGGCCGTGCTAAGTCGCCTTCTTAACTCGTTAAATGCCTTTTCGCATTCCTTTGTCCAAGTGAACTGTGTCAACAATCCATACAAGGGTTTGGCAATTATGGCATACATGTGGATGAATCGGTGATAGTATCCACAATGTCCCATAAATGCTTGCACTTCTTTGGCATTCTTTGGTCTAGGAAGTTCCAAGATTACCTTGATCTTGTCCTCATCGGTCGATCTTCTGTTCCTAGACACGATGTGTCCTAATATCTTCCCTTGTCTCACCATGAAAATGCACTTCTCAGGGTTTAGGCAGACTCTATATTGTTGACATTTATCAAATATCTTCCGCAATTCAGGAATGTGGTCTTGCCTTTGATTTGAATACGTGCATAGGTCATCTACATACACTTCCATACTTTTCTTTAGGAATTCCTTGAAAACATGACACATCAATCTTTGGAAAGTAGTAGGTGCATTAGTGAGCCCAAAAGGCATCACTCTGAAAGCATAGACTCCCCATTCAGTCGTGAATGCGGTCTTATGTTGGTCCTCCGTAGCAATAGCCACTTGGTTGTATCCAGAGAATCCGTTTAAGAAGCTATAGACTTCTTTCCCTGCAACTCTTTCCAGTAGGTGGTCGGTGATAGGTAATGGATAGCTATCATGAATCGTGGCTGCATTGGCTTTCTTCAAATTAATGCATACTCTCAGTTTCTCGTCCTTTTTAGGCACAACCACTAATGGTGACACCCATTCGGTGTGTTCTATCTCGTAAACGAATCCAACCGCTAATAATTTATCTATTTCTTCTTTTATTTTGGTAGCATAGACCTCGTTATACATGTAAGGGCATTGTTTTGATGGTTTTGCCTCAGATGTCATTGGTATTCTATGAGAACAAATGGAGGGTTCCACACCGTTGAGATCCTTATAGGTCCAAGCAAATACATCTCGATATTCTCGGATCAGTCGTATCAATTCTTCTTCCTCTTCTGTTTATACATCTTTTCCTATGTATGTACACCTTTGTTCTCCATCTTCTATAGTCACTATGATTTTTTTCGTTTTCTCCTTGTCGTCGTACGCTTCTCCTTCCCTTGCCTCCCTCTTAGGCATTTGAATAGCTATTTTTCTCTCCTCTACCTCATACCTTTTGAAGTGCTCCAGAACCTCAAAAATGTCAGTGTTTGCTTTGATCTTACTCACACTTTCCTCTTGTATTGGTACAATAGGAGTCCCTTCTATTGTCAACACCTTGGTCATTCCATACTTATCTTCAGTTCGAATGGCTTCTAGGTAATGTTCTTTTGAATCAAACTCTAGTTCCATTTCTATGCTCTCGTATTCTTCTTTCCATTCCTTTTCCAATATTTCTCTTGCTTCTACTTCTTGAAGGACAACCATGTACAAATTTACATCGTAGCCTTCCTCATCCACACATTCATTCATCATCAGAACTTCTTCATTCACACATACATCCAGGGTTGCTAGGATTGCCATCCATCCATGCGGTTCAAATGCTTCATCAGGAAAGATTTGACGTATGTACATTGGGTCTTCTATGGGTTGATAATTAGGATGTACTATTGGCCATATCTGCCTTTTGTTATCCTCTTTCTTGGCTTCTTTACACATCCACAATTGGGCATCCTCATGCATCTAGGATTGATTGCTTGATCTAGCGCTATGGATAGACAAATCATCCTCCTCCTTATGTATGGGGTTCCATTGTAATGGGGGTACATCTCTATATGCAAAGGTGTGCAAGTTTATCTTGGTAGTGTTTCTTTGATGTTGAAGATATAATGAGTCTCGTCCCCAATCTTGTACTACCCTAAGTTGTCTCATGAAGGGTTGTCCTAAGATCATCTCATAGTTATTTGCTTTTCCAAATTGACAGATGGCTAAAGTATGCTCAAATTCAACTCCACAGGTGGTTAATTTGATTTTTTCCAATATTCCTAATGGTTTCTCCACATGGCCATCTACTAATTGAAGCTTCATACGAGTGGGTCGTAGGGCTGGCTTTCCCCATTTCTCCCAAATCTCTTTGGTAGCAATACCTACTCGTGCTCCGGTGTCTAATATGGCTTTAGCCATGTATCCATTTTAGGTGACAAGTAGATAGGTGTTACCCTCATCTCCTTCACTAAATTCTCCAACCTTATCCATAGGGATTTGTACATTAGCTGGGTTTTCTTTTCCCTTGCTTTCCTTTTTGTTCTTCTCCTGCTCTAACTCCAATTGTCTTTCTAATTCTTTCCATAATTGAGGTTTAACACGGAGTAGTTCTTCCACAGTCAATTGGCATTGTACTTTGTTCTTTTTAAGTTCTGTTAGATTTTTTGAATTCTTATTTGAGTCTCTCTTTCCTTTTCCTCGTACTGTGGGTGCACGGAAGATAATGGATTCTTTTTTGTAATCCCATGTAATTTGGTAAGGTAAAAATATTGTGGGCCTCCTCCCTATTTTTGTCTAGCCTTGAAACTTCCTCATCTATAACTTCCATGTTGGGCCCTGGTTGGTGATCTTCCACCTCTAATTCCTCAAAAGGAGGTTTAGCAACTCCAATTCTTTTCCGTTGTTCTTCTCGGATTCTATTCCACAACTCCTTTGGCTAGTCAGCTTCTAAATCTCAAACTGTGGACATAGGTTCGTCCTAGGTTTTCAATAGTTCTGGTTTCTCATCTTTCTCTTTTGGTTCCTTGTCCTTGACTTTAACACAATCTTGGTATTGATCCTCTGATATTCTTATCTCAGGTAGAGCTGGGATAGTCTTTTCTAGGGTTGCTTGTGCTACCTCTATGAGTTTCTACATATCGCAAGTCTCTCCTTTTCTAACTCCCCTTGTGGGTAAAGCTTTTCATGTTGCTCCACATTCAGTCCATTCTTGATTCTAGCTTGGTATGCTTTCAACCACATGTCTAAATCATCTGGTTTCGGGTCAGCTAGAATTGATCCTGGCTTTTCTGGCTCTCGTGGCTGCGGTGTAATGGGAATTTCTTCCTACCTTCAGGTCTTTTAGATTTCTTATTGCTACGCCCATGCTTCTTGTCTTCATTATTTTTTATTTTCATCCATTTTTCTCTAAGTTTTTCTCTCCTTTCCTTCCACTTCTGACTTTTTGTTGCTTGGGTACTCCCGCATGGGTCTTTTGAATCTTCCACTATTTGAATTCTGGGGTCTGTGGTTTTACAATTTTTTGGTTCTAGGTCGGTTTGTTTTCCTTCTTGGTTCTTCGTTCGTGCTCGTGTAATGGCATTTAATGGTACGTTGTATTCCTTGTCACTACCCGACGCTTCAATCACTTCAATCACATTAAGAGGTGCAGTGTCCTGAGCCTTGTTGGGATTTTTTGGGCAATCTCTGAAGAGATGTTCCTTTCCACAATCACTGCAATACCCTTCCCAAGTCCTAAGAGGTGGTGGGTTGTAAGGCCGAGTGCATTCTCTGATAAAGTGGTCTCCTCCGCATCTATAACATGGCCCTCTTGGCATAGGTGGTCTGATGGGGGGTCTTACTGGTGCTGGTGCTTTAGGTGCACTGTACATTAATGTCGCCACCTCCGGTCCATAAAGATTTTCATAACCTTCGTATCCATAGTATGTTGGGTCATAAACTTGCTCATACTCCATTATACTGACATCATAGGAATAATACTCTCCTTGGGATTGCTCGTATCCTAAGTTCAGTGATTCTACACTGGCTATTGGTGATGCTGGCACTATGGCTCTTTCTAAGTTTTCCTCTGGTTGGGCATACTTGATGGGTACCACATGTTGGGGATGTGACAGTTGTGGTTCCAACACTGGCTGGGGTTGTGTATATTGTGCTTGCTCGTATGGCCTAGGTGCTCCTGGTGGTCTTGGATAGGGATTATACCTGGGAATCTCCCTGCCTGGCTCTCTAGGTGGGTATCCATATGGTCGAGACTGAGGTGGGTTTAAGAGTCGTGTCTGCCTATTGAATGGGCAATTCTCTGTGGTATGGTTGGTGTATTTCTGTTCTATGTGGCAATACAAGGCGGTTCCTTGATTGGGCTGCCTATTATAAGGGTAAGCTTGAGGTACACCTGTTCCCCCTCGTACACAGATGTGAGTGGGGTGATCACCTCCACATAGGCTACATCTTCTCAACATGGGAATTCTTAGAGATGGATGCTAGTAGTTTCTTTGTCCGTGAACTCCTAACTTCTTCACTACCAGTTCTGCTAATTCTTCTACGTTACTAGAGTTGGATGTAACCGTACTCCGAGCGTCTTCAGACTTAGTCAGACTGGTCGTACTCTTGAGATCATCTGCTAAGTTGTCCTCTAGGTCAATACATTCTTGAAGACATTCACTCAAATTCTGAAGTCTCTTTACATAGAATAAGGTTCTTAAATTTCCGTTCGTTAGTCCGTCCAAGAATAAAGATATCATTTTTTACTATGTTGGTCTTTCTATTATTGGGCATCTATCAACATACTGATTAAATTTTCAGGCAGTTGTTTTTACAGTTTCATTTGGATTCTATTTAAAGCTATGGATTCAAGATGAAGAGTTGTGTTTAATCCCTCTTTTGGTGATTCCCCTATAAACTCTTGAAAGAATTGTTTAATATCTCCAAATTGATTGGGATCTAATGGTTGGAACCATGTCAGAGCTGTTCCTGTGAGAGTGAGTCCAAAGGATTCATACTGCACAAAGAAGTCATCCACATTTCAGCTCTTAGAACTTGTTTAAATTCAACAATGTGGTCATAAGGTTCTCCCAATCCATTGTAATGATTTCTCATAAATTTGGCCAGCTGAATAGGTCTCAATCTTCTCATGGGCTCTGGCGGTCTTGGCATTACAGGGATTGCTGCTCTAATTGGGGGTATTCCAGGTTGCACTCCTAGTGGTGGTCTTGGTCTTACTGGTGGTCGGTGTTGGTTGCCTAATCCAGGGTGTGTCTGATTGTGTGCTTGAAATCTAGGCATTGTGTAAATTGTACATGGGTGGTGCTTACGCTTGAGCTACAAGTGCATTTTCACATCATTTCTCATGTGTGGAGTGCAAAAAAGAGCTAGGAAGTGCTTGGGAGTGCATGTGCTTGTGTTTTTCATGATTTTCTGGACATTTGAGGCTCGGTGCAAAAATTCAAAACTCCTGCCTAAAAGCTTAGAAAATCGCGATTCTCTGGAAAATTAAAAATTTTTTATCGCCTAACCTTTTTTGAGAAAATCACGATTCTTTGGAATTATGCATATTGAAAAATTCACGATTCTCTGCAAAATTTCACGATTCTTTGGAATTTTGCATTTTTGAGAAATTTGTGATTATGTAAAAGAAATTCACGATTCTTTGGAATTTAGCATTTTTTAGAAATTCGTGATTCTTTGGAAGAAATTTGCGATTCTAATTCTTTACAAGAATTAGAATCTAATTCTTTACAAGAGTTTCCACAATTCAGAGGCCCATGGGAATTTGAATCTCTTCAGATCAAAGCTCCCACAATACTGATAAGAAATGAAGACTTAGTGGTACCAAGAAACACAGAAGTCGTGAAGAACATTAAGGTTCAGTTTCATCTCACTTTAGAAGAACTGCTCAAAGTAAAACCTGAGCTATGCAAACAAGGTTCGAGAACTTGGTTCCAATGTGTCAAAAGTAGGCTCTAAACAAAAAGTACACAAAGTCAGAGACATGAGTGAAGGTGAAGAAGGTAATACTTATCTCCCAATCACCTACCAAGGTTACGAAGTGTCGGTGTTGCGATTGCGACCACCTCTTTGTGGAAGGAGTGGGGCAAACCTGCATTAAGACCGACTAGAATGAAGCTTCAAATGGCTAATGGCCATATTGAAAAACCTCTAGGTTTGCTAGAAGGGATAACTCTAACCACTTGTGGTGTAGAGTTTGAACACACCTTTGCTATATGTGACTTTGGCAAAAATAATGTCTATGAGATGATCCTAGGAAGACCCTTCCTATGACAACTATAGATTGTGCAAGATTGGGGGAACCAACTCCTTGTACTTGTAGCACTTAGGGGTCACAACCCAGGTCAATTTGAAGGATTACACCTTTAGAGATGTACCATCCCTACAGTGGAATCCTAACCACAAGGCACCAAAAGATTCAATCTCTATGCATTCTGAAAGTTCTTCTGATCCATCTGGGATGCATGAAGATACTCACTTGTGGATGTGCAAGGTTGCAGATGAAGAGGAGAGATGCCTAAAAGCAAGAGAAGAAGGAAATTCTCAAGAAACCAGAGGAATTAGAGACCCAGCCTACACACTAATGATCTTTCCAGATGTGGAATGTGAGCCTCATGGTTGGGCAGAAATCTTAGCCACCATGGATATTGATGTCAATGAAGAACAGTGGACGGCTCATTGTGATGAGGATGATTATGATATTTCTATGTTCATGTATGAGCCCATGCTAGAAGAGTGTGACCCTAGTGATATCATAGAAGAAGAAGAGGTTGACGATGATCTAGAGTCCATTGTTATGGATAGTTGCTTTAACTCAAAGAACCACTATCTAGAAAATGTAGGAGTAATTACTCAAAAACAAGAAGAACCTCTCATAAGCATTAAAAATGGTAAATTCAAAGGAAGGAAGTGAAGGTAGTCAAAAGAAAAAGAAAAGAAAAGTAGTGAAACAAGAAGAGGAGGAATCATTGTTCAAGGTACCAGAAAATTTCAAGAAATATGAAGTTGAAGATCAAAAAATTTTGGTATGAATGCCTAGGAGAGAGGCCATCATAGGAGAAGCATATGATAATAAAGAAAAGACCAAAAAAGTTGTGGTATCCATTGAAGAGAACGAAGAGCGATGTACATACATAGGAGAAGACCCAAGTGCAGAAGAAGAAGTAGACCTCATAGCTTTATTAAGGGGATATAGGGACGTGTTTGCATGGATCTATAGAGACCTAAGGGGGTAGATCGAGAAAAATGTTCTCATATGATCCCCATGACAGCTGATGCCAAGCCCACCAAACAGAAGCCCTACACATATAATAACACTTTGCAGCCAAAATAAAAGAAGAAATTGATAGACTGATTGAAGCTGGATTTACCTATGAGATTGAGCATACAAAATGGGTGTCCCCCATTGTAGTGGTTCCCAAGAAGAACGGGAAGTTGCGAGTGTGTATTAACCTAAAAAATTTAATGCCGCTATGATCACAGATAGCTATCTGCTTCCAATTGTTGAACATTTATTGGAGCGTGTTGCAGGCAAGGAAGTTTATAGCTTCCTTGATGGATTTTCAGGTTACAAACAAGTAGCCATTGCCCTAGAAGATCAACATAAGACTGCTTTTGCCACCGAGTGGGGAATCTTTGCATTTCATGTGATGCCATTTAGGCTCACCAATGCACCTGTGACATTCCAAAGGCTCATGTGTCATGTATTCAAAGAGTTCTTACAAAAGATCTTAGAAGTATATGTGGATGATCTATGTGCCCATTCCCAAGAAAGAAGACACCACATCCCTGAGCCCAGACAGATCTTCAACAATTGTAGAGAATTTCGAGTTTGTCTAAACCCAGAAAAGTGTGTATTCATGGTACGTCAAGGTAAGATCTTAGGTCATATTGTTTCTAAGAACGGAATATCAACAGACGAGAATAAAGTAAGAGCCATAGTGGAGTTGCCAAGGCCAAAGAATGTTAAAGAGGTACAAGCCTTTATGGGATATTTTGGATATTATCGTAGGTTTATCCACATGTATGTAGTCATAGCTAAACCTCTTTATGCCTTGTTGACAAATTTTGAGTGGAACGATGAATGCAAAAATTCCTTCAATGAGCTAAAGAGACATTTGTGCACAACACCAATACTGACCATTCCTGATTGGAATTAACCATTCCATGTACATGTAGATGCATCCAATTATGCAATAGGATGTGTGGTGTCACAACCCACAGGTGAATGAAATCTAGATTTGCCTATAGCATATGCTACTAGACAGCTAAAAGCAACCGAACGAAACTATCCCACAACCGAGCCAAAAGGCTTAGGCGTGGTGTATGTTGTAAAGAAGTTTAGACACTATCTATTGGCCAACAAGTTCAAGTTTTTCACTGATCATCAAGCTTTATTATATTTGGTCAATAAACCTTGCAATACAGGACAATTAGTAAGATGGTTCTTCTTACTAATGGAATACGACTTTGAAGTGGTTGCCAAGAAAGGTAGGACCCACCTCAAGGCGGATCATCTTTCTTGCATCACTTTAGGAGAGCCATCACAAGGAGTGTTTGATGAATTACCGGATGCTTATCTATTCAATTTATAAGTTGTTCATAAATGGTAAAATAAGTTGGTACCTATCCTAACCTTTAGACCCACAAATAAGAATGTGAGAACGAACAAAGAAGAAACCATAAGATTGCAAAAATATATGATATTGGTAGGACGTATGTACAAAAAAGATACAAAGGGTGTATTAGCTTGTTGTGTTGAGGATGATGAACATAGTAGTTGGTTGCAACAAGCCCATGAAGGATTGCTAGGAAATCACTATTCTAAACAACAAACATTGTAGAATCTAAAATGTTTAGGAGTGTATTGGTCTAGTATGGATAAAGAAATACATGAGTGGATTAACAATTTTCTAGTATGCCGCGATACCACTTACAATAGTTATTGCAATGGTTGAGCTAATATGCATGAGAAAAGACTAAACTATCTCTCTAACTCACTTAACCTCTGAAAGTGTCTGCCGCGATACCACTTACAATAGTTTTCACAAATTCGAATGTTTCTCCCAGCTCCGAACTCCAAATATGGGCAATAGTGGGTTCATTTTTGAAGCTCTCAACAAGACACATCTATTCGTCATATTTTCAGTTGAATATGACAACCACTCTTCAAGTTATGACCAAAATAGTGAATGGTGGGAAACACACACACTCACTCCATAACTCGTATTTGCTCATGCACACACTACAGTAGCTCAAACATGATGGGGAGGGGTAGACAATAGTCCTACACACACATTCCAAGCTTCACACACACACATAAGATCATAGAGAAGATGAAAATCTGCAGGAAAGAAGCAAATTCAAAATTCAGGAGCTCTCCTTCTTCACCATGGCAAAAAGTCTTTACAAAGAGTCACAAAGTGACTTATATACATGTGCCCTAAAAATGTTCCTTTCACACAAGTGATCGGCACTTTATTCAATAATCTCTAATTTCCTACTATTTTACAAGAAATATATTACAATGGTTTGGTATTATGCATCTAGAGGACTCCTCTAGTGCATTTACATAGTTTTGAGGGAATTTCCTAGGATTTTGAAGAAGAAAAGTATGCCCATCAAATTGAAAAATTTGGGGCTCCTCTTTAGTGCCTCTTTTGTTCTGCAACACTCTCCCCCTCTTTGTCTCTATCGTCCCTTGATAGGCTTTTGCTTCTCGTTTGCAGCTTGTCTAAGGCTTCTGAATACACGCACCCAGTGGTTGAAGAAGTGATAAGGACTGTCACACAATTTGTTACTTTATCCAAAGTTAGTCCTTTGCTTCTATAATCCCCTTGGTATTCCATACATTCATAAATCATGGTTGCTGCATTAAATCGGATTGCCACGCATGCCATAATTTGCTGACCTCTACTCTCTTTTAAGTCAGCATTACGCTTTAAAGGTCCTATTCTTGAATCTTCTTTGTCATCCTCTAGGACCTGTTCCATTTCTTTCCATCGCACGCATCTAGTGGACGAGGAGGCAACTAGGACCTTCAGACAATTGGTTATCTTATCCGATGCAGAGTCCTTTGTGTGTTGTCTCTCTCCTCAGCTTGTTTCACTTCAACCTGCTCCTAATGGATGAGGAAGTTGTGTGCAACCTCCCATGAAATGTCTTGGTTGTCATCTTTCTTTAATTCCACTCCTCAAGACCTAGGCCTTTGGCGTCGTCGCTTGATGCGTGCCCCTGCGGGGCTTTGGGCAGAGAGTTGTTCTTTTTCTTGATAATCTTCATTCTTTACTGAGTAGCTTTATCCTTTGATTTTCTTCTTCTTCTCTTTTTGCTTGATTCCCCTTCCACACGTCCCTCCTCTTGAGCTTTGTCGTCCTCGACAGGCTTTTTGTGGTGACGTGAGTATGTCTGGATGACTTGTTGCTCTCGTTGATTCATAGATTTGCATGACATAGCATGAATTCTTTCCATTGGTTCGATTTGACTCCGTCTTCTGGTGCCTATCTATGGTCTGCAAAGAAACTCAATTCGTAGGCCACCATCCTGGCATTAAGATTTGAGGACATTTTTACAAAACTTTTGGAGTCTATTTCAAAAAACCCAGTGAAAAATGCTTCTTCAAATGTCTGCATGTAAGTACTTGGCAAAAACATAAGCCTTGAATATATGGCCATAAGCATTAATCAGCTCGGTATAGTTGATAGATAAAAAATGAGGGTGTCTGATCCTTGATTAATGTTGATGAAGTTCAAAAAAGTATATTGAGCATGCTAAAACACCTTAGTAACTGTAAGTAACATGCTCAAAATCTTATTAGTCATCTTAATGGCTAGATCGGGTACATGTGTATAGCGAGCTATCCAAAATTCGATTGTCTTGATCATGTATTCCTCTGTCAGTAAATAATCTCGAGGTGGACTTGGTAGTAGAGGTAGTTGAGCCACTGATTATTGATGCTTCCCTAGCGCTGTGCTTCCCAAAATCATGTCCAGGAGCGTCTTCTCGGTAATAGGCAAAAAGATGGATTTACTTGAAGTATGTATGGTGATGATTCCCAGTGTACCCTTAGGGTCGGATTCTTCTCCAAAAGCTTCCTCCTCCATATGGGATCAGCTTTGTTGAATTCCTCTTGAGTGTAAGTGAATGCTTGCATGTTAAACTGGAGGTTGCTATCTGGCTCTTTATTGGTTGTGTTCTTTATATATTGCCGTGTTTGTTCCTTAAGTAAACTATATGGTACATTGAATGGTCTCATTATTTGTTTCAGATTCTTGCTCTCGATCTTCGCTTCCTTCATGAATTTTATCACTTGATCTTAAAAATCTTCTGTAAGTTGGGACACCAGTAGTGTCCGCTCATGCCGGCTTAGTTCTGCAATATCCTGATGATGTCGTTCAGAGTGGATCTCCGTTTCCTCCCTTATTGGTGAATGATGTAAGGGGGGAGAGAGAGGACGTACCTCAGTCCCAGTAGCCACTCTGGAGTGTGGAACTACTGTTTCATCCTACTGTGGAACTACTGCTTGATTAACTCATCCTTTTCTTTCATTGTTGCTATTCCTCTTGTAACTTCTTCTTTATTCTTGAGGATCTCTTCTCCTATTGCCGCAAGCTAGTTTGCATCTTCCTTTCATTCTTCCAACAACCGATTTTCTGCCAATTTCCACTTCTTCCTGAGTGCATTAGTGTCGTCCATGTATCTTTTCTCCCATTTTGTGATAATGGCTTGCTCCTGCTTGAGCTGATCTTCATACCTAGTTATTTTTTCTTCCAATGCTTTTGTGTCCTTTTCTAGTACTTCAAGAGTTTCTATCGGTTGATTACAGAGAAGGGTTGTCATCAGCTCCTTGTTTTTGTTCTGTAAGTTCTCTACTTCTTCCATGTATATTTTGATTTTTGATTCCAGTATTTTGCTTCAGGCATTCATGCATGTTTGCTCGGCCTCGCTAGCTTCATATTTCCTTTGTAAATCCTGTAATTGGTCTTTCAGTTTCTAATTTTCTGTCTCTAGTGTGTTGCACTGTTGCTTAGCTTCTTGGACTTCCTTCTCTTTAGTAACTCTATTCTTTTGTTCTTGAATCAGTTGGGCGGAAAGGTTCTCACCCATTTCTTGAAGTTGATTCTTTTCTCTCATCGCCTTGTCATAGTCAGCATCAGCCTCAAGCATTAACTATTGAGTGTCCATGGCAGTTTTGATCATATGTTGAACCACTGGCTTGTGCTCAGCGACATCCACATTCAACCACGTTTTTGGGATGCTTGGAGCTTCCCTTGTTTGAACATCCTTTGCGTGCTCAACATGTATAGTCTCATTATGTGGTTGTCTGGTTTGGAGCTGCACTTCTTTGTTCTTTGTTTTCGTCTTCTTTATTAACAACCTTCGCAGAACTCCCTTGAAATGTAACATCCATAGGGGAGGGTTTTGCCACTACCCTTATTGGTGTGAAGGGTTCTAACTCTTCCACTATATTATCATCTGGTTCTTCCTTGGGATTTTTGAATAATCCCTCTCTTGCAAGCATAGTCTCTTGGATTTGAATGTTAGAGGCTTCATTTAACTTGATGACATGTACTCGTTCTTCGAAGACCTCCTTCCCTCTGTTGTCTTGGCTGTAGTTGATGGGCATTCGATCCACCTTCATGCCTTCCTCTTCCACATTCTTGTTCACTTCATTTAACTCCTCCCATGTCCATCATCCTTGGACTCACTTCGAATGTCCACATTCAATAAGGAGGTATCTGGTTCTTCTTGTACATCTGATGATGAGCTTGAATTTACTAAACCCAATTCCCTGTATCTATGCACCTTGGTCAGCCTCTTTTTTTGTTTTATATCTTGATGTGCTTGTTGGTAATGGTGTCCTTGCATTGATAGATTGACTTGGCCTTCGGTGTACCGGTGTGTGGCTTCCATTGCTTTGGCCAATTCTTCTTCTGTGATAGGTTGACGGTCTTCAAGTGTCGTTCTTGGAAGCACATGTGCCCTCTTGGTGGCTGGAACTTCTGCTTTTGCTTGCATCATTTCCCTTAGTCTCTTGGTACCTCTCATTCTAGGTTGGGAGCTAGTTTCAGCTTCCTCTACGATCCTTACTCCCTTCTTTTTCCAAGGAACTGTTGCCATCTTTGCATATTTGGCCATTGCTTCTGATAATGGCATCTCTCTTAAATGCTCTCTAATGCCCAAGGCATGATATATCAATATTGTCAAGGCCACACTACCATTCAGAAATTTCTTGTAATTCCACTACTTCTTTGCCTCAAACAGCCGCTTTTGAATATATGGAATCATATTAACTTGATTTATGATTTGCTTAATAGCGTGTGACAACATATGTACTACAATCTTTTGTGGAGCAGTGCATCTGTGCATATTGGGAAAGCAGAAGTGCTGATGGATGAGTCTCACTTGGTCTTCAATATCAATGAGATTAATGTCATTGAATGTTTGGGTCTTTGCTCCTCGACTTTCTTCCTTTAATACCATAGTCCTGTCCTTCTCCCATCCAAAAGCTTCCTTAATTAAGTCATGTGTGAATTGGATAATGACCCATTCACCAACGGCGTCCATGACTCTAGCCTCCGGCACCAACGGGTCATGCAAGGCAGGCTGTAGAGTATTCATAACTTGGGCACATTGCTGAAAATCAGGTTTGTATATCGGTAATTCAAAGTATTTATGAATGCCCGCCTTCTTCATAACGTCCATGGTTGATGTGAGCTCATGTACTACCTTAAAGTCTTTGGATATCATAGGGAACTGGTGATCTGTATCCATGATTTTAATGGTTACTAGGAATAAGAAATCCCCTGCTCGTTGATCATCTCCAAACCAATGACCTTTTGCTTTTGTCACGCTTTGCAAAGGGAATTCCAGCACTTCCTCCTAGATGGTTGCTTCAGAATCTTTGGAAGCCATCTACACTCGTAAGGGAAAGAGCATTAGCTTCTATAGAAGACATGTCTTTAGTGATGTGTGTTATAGTGACATTTCGTTCGTTGCGTCACTCCATTCCCCTGGCATGTATAAGTAAGATCTCTCACCAAATATTTTTAAATTTTTATTCCTCAAAAGAAAACAAGAATTAGGATAGCCGAAGCTTATTTACATAGTAGGTCCATTCCTATGAAGGTAGAAGCTATGACCTGTCCCCAAGTGGAGAATGTGCACCACTAATTCTGTTATGTACTTCATGTGCCGAATGCCTGGCCTCGTAATATGGCCCTGTTATGCATACTTTAGGTGCATTTGATGCTTTGTGAGTGCAATCGGAATCTTTTATGTCTTGATGTTCTTGTGTTTGCTACTCCTTTGGTTTCCATATCCATGTTGTTTTTGAAATTTGAAGCTTCGTTTTCTTGTCGTTTTGTCGTGTCCCATGAGTTTCTTCTTTCTTCTCAATTGTCCGAGTTGTTAGTGTCTTTCTTGTCCGGTAGCTGTGAAAAGTCTCGCTTGGCTTCATAGCTTTGCTGTGTCGATGTAATGTTTTCTCGTACTTGTCTCTCTCTTGAGTGGCTACTTGTCTGACATCCTTTGGATCCATATTTGTTGTCGAGTTCTTTGGGCCTCTACTAATGACCTTGGAAGCCATACTCTCAGGATTTGCTTTGGTTCTGATTTTGGTGAAGAAGAACCCTTGTCCGCCCTTGTCTTCCAATGATGGATGATGTGTACTGGTGTTGCCTTCTCTGATTCCTTCACTCAATCCTTGCGAACCCACTTGAATGTAGCATATCTTGATTACGAGAAGCTGATAGTGGGTTTCCATTCTACTGCTCTCTTTTTTTCATAGGAGGCTTTAAGAGTATTGTCCTTCTTGGTTCCCTTCTGTTCACGAGTCAAGTAGGATGAATCTACTTTCTCCTTGGATACATTGGGGTTTGAATTCCCTTTTTCTATCGGACTTGCTTCTGATTTATTTGTGCTGGAATCATTTGCTATGTGCTCTTCTACAATTTGTTCGGCACTTCTGATGACTCCCGGTCTATGAAATGGTTTCTCTCCTAATAGACTAAAGATTTCCTTGTGCCCTATTTTGGCTGAAATTATCCTTGGGCTAGATGGATGCTCACCTCATTCTCAATGATCCAATCTTGTCCTAGGATAAAGTTCTCTAATAGATCCTCATCTGTGCACACTAGAACTCGTTGTTCCATAGTTGAATTACCTAGGTGGAGAGATACTGTGGCTTCTCCAATGCATGGTATAACTTGAACTCCCACACCTATCATGTGTGCTTTCATAGGTGTCATCATCATTTGAAGATCCGAGATGACTGTACTTCATATGCAACTGATTGTTGCTCCTGAATCTATCAAGGCATCTATTAGCTGGTACTCCGTCGTTCCAATCCCTAGGTTTAAATAAGGCTGTGACATGCATACATTGGTTGTGTCGGACTTATGGAATTGGTAATTAGCCATGGGAATAAGCTCTTATCCTTGTAGATACCATTCATCTCTTTGCCTTATCCACTCTTTGCGTTTCTTGATACGCTCTAAGGCTTCTTTCCCTGCTTCCTCTCTAATCCGCTCTTCCTCTTTCTTCCTATTTTGTGCACCTACAAGTCGTGCTATCATTTGGTATCATTTTACTCGACATCCACTTATGTAGTTAGCAAGAATATCTCCATCAAGAGTAGCTAGATTAACCACTCCACTAGTGGAAATCCTATTGATGATTAGAGGCCCATATCTGCGTTTTTGTTATTTCTTGGCATGTTGCTTCAAGGTGTAGACCAAAACTAAATCTACTTCTCTTAGTCCTTTGTCTTTGATGTGCGCATCATAATATGCCTTTTGTCTTCTCTTGGCCGCATAAATTCCTGCAACCGCTTGTATTCTAGTCTCATGTAGCTTCTCAATTTGGTCTAGTTGCTTGGATGACTCATGTCCTGTCCATTCATACTATTGGGCTACTCTCAAAGTTGGCACTAAAAAATCGATCGGCAGGATTGCATTCTGTCCATACACTAGATTGAATGGGGTAGTTCCAATGGCAGTCTTGTAAGCGATGCGAAAGGGCCAAATTGCATGATGCAATTGTTTGTCCAAGTCTGACCTTCCACTATTGACTATCTTGGTCAATACTATGCATAACACCTTATTGAAACTTTTCGCTTGACATTGGCTTGAGGGTGATATGGGACTGATTTTTTTCATGGACCACCAAGAATTCATTCATTAAGGACTCTATGAATTCATTGATGAAATGTGTTCCTCAGTCACTCACAATCTCAATTGGTAGTCCAAAGCGAGTGAAAATGTGCTAAAAAAGAAACTTAGCAGTGGTATGAGCATCATTCTTTCTAGTAGCCTTTGCTTCCACCCATTTAGTCAAATAATCCGTGGCTACTATTATGTATTCGGCATGTGACCCTTTGGCTAGTGGGTTGATGGGTCCTATGAAATCTATTCCCCATTTGGAAAATGCTCTAGTGCAAACCATAGGTCTCAATCGCATATCATCCCGTCGAATCGGATATTTGGCCCTTTGGCAAGTCTCACAACTTCGTACATAGGTGTCTGCATCCATATGTAGAGTTGGCCACCACAAGCCTGCAAAGAGGATCATTTTTATAGTTCTCTCAGCTGAAAAATGACCTCCAGCTGCACCTGCATGTGCCATTTCTAATATGGGTAGGTATTCTCCTTCATGCACACATAGCCATAATTGATTATCTTTTCCTCTCTTGAATAATTATCTTCCCATTATTAGATAATCCTTGCTCATTTCCTCTAGGGATCGTTTCCTTGCTAAACTCATTCCTTCCTCGTGTTCTCATGTCCTTAGGAGTTTCACTAATGTCTCACTCCATTTGGATGCTATTGTAGAGAAAGGTAAAGATGTGTGATCCTCTGGTATGGTTTCTTGAAATTCCATGCAATTACTGACGTACTCATGGACATCTTTGGGCATATCAGGCCAATATACTCCTAACCGTTTCAATTCTCTTAGGGTTCCATGAGTTCCTTTGTGCATTCTCCATTTGTTTACATGGGCTTGTTCAATAAACTTCTTCTGCTTGTCTTCCTCCACACATCTCGATAGTACACCATTGGGCTCCTTATAGTACACACTTCCTGCAATAATGTGCAAGTTACGTGATTGCATAATTTCCTTTTTACTTTCTTTATTAATTGAGTGTTGTGGGCCATGAGTGAGTATTGGAATTAGCTTCTCTGCCCACTTTGGACACACTTCCAAATTAAACAGGTAAGTGTCTGGCAAATTGTTGGGTACTCCGCTTGGTGGTTCTCTATGTGTTAGCCGAGAGAGATGATCTGCCCTCACATGGGTATTTCCTTTTTTCATGATTACTTCAAAATCGAACTCCATCAATAGAAAAAACCATCTCACAAGTCTACCCGTGTTACAAGGCTTATTGACTAGGTACAATAAGGCTTGATGATCTATGAAGAACTTGAACTTGTTGGCTAAGAGATAATGTCAAAATGTTTTCACAGCATACACCATTCCTAAGCCTTCTCTCTCAATAGTCGTATAGTTTCTCTCAGCTTGATTCAGTTGTCTACTTGCATAGGCAATTGGATGATCTAACTTTCCTTCATCTGTCGGCTGAGCTAAGATGCATCCTATTGCGTAATTTGAAGAGTCCACATGAATATGGAAAGGCTTGTTCCAATTTTGTGTTTTCAGAATTGGGGCCGTGCTAAGTCGCCTTCTTAACTCGTTAAATGCCTTTTCGCATTCCTTTGTCCAAGTGAACTGTGTCAACAATCCATACAAGGGTTTGGCAATTATGGCATACATGTGGATGAATCGGTGATAGTATCCACAATGTCCCATAAATGCTTGCACTTCTTTGGCATTCTTTGGTCTAGGAAGTTCCAAGATTACCTTGATCTTGTCCTCATCGGTCGATATTCTGTTCCTAGACACTATGTGTCCTAATATCTTCCCTTGTCTCACCATGAAAATGCACTTCTCAGGGTTTAGGCAGACTCTATATTGTTGACATTTATCAAATATCTTCCGCAATTCAGGAATGTGGTCTTGCCTTTGATTTGAATACGTGCATAGGTCATCTACATACACTTCCATACTTTTCTTTAGGAATTCCTTGAAAACATGACACATCAATCTTTGGAAAGTAGTAGGTGCATTAGTGAGCCCAAAAGGCATCACTCTGAAAGCATAGACTCCCCATTCAGTCACGAATGCGGTCTTATGTTGGTCCTCCGTAGCAATAGACACTTGGTTGTATCCAGAGAATCCGTTTAAGAAGCTATAGACTTCTTTCCCTGCAACTCTTTCCAATAGGTGGTCGGTGATAGGTAATGGATAGCTATCATGAATCGTGGCTGCATTGGCTTTCTTCAAATTAATGCATACTCTCAGTTTCTCGTTCTTTTTAGGCACAACCACTAATGGTGACACCCATTCGGTGTGTTCTATCTCGTAAACGAATCCAGCCGCTAATAATTTATCTATTTCTTCTTATATTTTGGTAGCATAGACCTCGTTATACATGTAAGGGCGTTGTTTTGATGGTTTTGCCTCAGATGTCATTGGTATTCTATGAGAACAAATGGAGGGTTCCACACCGTTGAGATCCTTATAGGTCCAAGCAAATACATCTCGATATTCTCGGATCAGTCGTATCAATTCTTCTTCCTCTTCTGTTTATACATCTTTTCCTATGTATGTACACCTTTGTTCTCCATCTTCTATAGTCACTATGATTTTTTTCGTTTGCTCCTTGTCGTCGTACGCTTCTCCTTCCCTTGCCTCCCTCTTAGGCATTTGAATAGCTATTTTTCTCTCCTCTACCTCATACCTTTTGAAGTGCTCCAGAACCTCAAAAATGTCAGTGTTTGGTTGGATCTTACTCACACTTTCCTCTTGTTTTGGTACAATAGGAGTCCCTTCTATTGTCAACACCTTGGTCATTCCATACTTATCTTCGGTTCGAATGGCTTCTAGGTAATGTTCTTCTGAATCAAACTCTAGTTCCATTTCTATGCTCTCGTATTCTTCTTTCCATTCCTTTTCCAATATTTCTCTTGCTTCTACTTCTTGAAGGACAACCATGTACAAATTTACAGCGTAGCCTTCCTCATCCACACATTCATTCATCATCAGAACTTCTTCATTCACACATACATCCAGGGTTGCTAGGATTGCCATCCATCCATGCGGTTCAAATGCTTCATCAGGAAAGATTTGACGTATGTACATTGGGTCTTCTATGGGTTGATAATTAGGATGTACTATTGGCCATATCTACCTTTTGTTATCCTCTTTCTTGGCTTCTTTACACATCCACAATTGGGCATCCTCATGCATCTAGGATTGATTGCTTGATCTAGCGCTATGGATAGACAAATCATCCTCCTCCTTATGTATGGGGTTCCATTGTAATGGGGGTACATCTCTATATGCAAAGGTGTGCAAGTTTATCTTGGTAGTGTTTCTTTGATGTTGAAGATATAATGAGTCTCGTCCCCAATCTTGTACTACCCTAAGTTGTCTCATGAAGGGTTGTCCTAAGATCATCTCATAGTTATTTGCTTTTCCAAATTGACAGATGGCTAAAGTATGCTCAAATTCAACTCCACAGGTGGTTAATTTGATTTTTTCCAATATTCCTAATGGTTTCTCCACATGGCCATCTACTAATTGAAGCTTCATACGAGTGGGTCGTAGGGCTGGCTTTCCCCATTTCTCCCAAATCTCTTTGGTAGCAATACCTACTCGTGCTCCGGTGTCTAATATGGCTTTAGCCATGTATCCATTTTAGGTGACAAGTAGATAGGTGTTACCCTCATCTCCTTCACTAAATTCTCCAACCTTATCCATAGGGATTTGTACATTAGCTGGGTTTTCTTTTCCCTTGCTTTCCTTTTTGTTCTTCTCCTGCTCTAACTCCAATTGTCTTTCTAATTCTTTCCATAATTGAGGTTTAACACGGAGTAGTTCTTCCACAGTCAATTGGCATTGTACTTTGTTCTTTTTAAGTTCTTTTAGATTTTTTGAATTCTTATTTGAGTCTCTTTTTCCTTTTCCTCGTACTGTGGGTGCACGGAAGATAATGGATTCTTTTTTGTAATCCCATGTAATTTGGTAAGGTAAAAATACTGTGGGCCTCCTCCCTATTTTTGTCTAGCCTCGAAACTTCCTCATCTATAACTTCCATGTTGGGCCCTGGTTGGTGATCTTCCACCTCTAATTCCTCAAAAGGAGGTTTAGCAACTCCAATTCTTTTCCGTTGTTCTTCTCGGATTCTATTCCACAACTCCTTTGGCTAGTCAGCTTCTAAATCTCAAACTGTGGACATAGGTTCGTCCTAGGTTTTCAATAGTTCTGGTTTCTCATCTTTCTCTTTTGGTTCCTTGTCCTTGACTTTAACACAATCTTGGTATTGATCCTCTGATATTCTTATCTCAGGTAGAGCTGGGATAGTCTTTTCTAGGGTTGCTTGTGCTACCTCTATGAGTTTCTACATATCGCAAGTCTCTCCTTTTCTAACTCCCCTTGTGGGTAAAGCTTTTCATGTTGCTCCACATTCAGTCCATTCTTGATTCTAGCTTGGTATGCTTTCAACCACATGTCTAAATCATCTGGTTTCGGGTCAGCTAGAATTGATCCTGGCTTTTCTGGCTCTCGTGGCTGCGGTGTAATGGGAATTTCTTCCTACCTTCAGGTCTTTTAGATTTCTTATTGCTACGCCCATGCTTCTTGTCTTCATTATTTTTTATTTTCATCCATTTTTCTCTAAGTTTTTCTCTCCTTTCCTTCCACTTATGACTTTTTGTTGCTTGGGTACTCCCGCATGGGTCTTTTGAATCTTCCACTATTTGAATTCTGGGGTCTGTGGTTTTACAATTTTTTGGTTCTAGGTCGGTTTGTTTTCCTTCTTGGTTCTTCGTTCGTGCTCGTGTAATGGCATTTAATGGTACGTTGTATTCCTTGTCACTACCCGACGCTTCAATCACTTCAATCACATTAAGAGGTGCAGTGTCCTGAGCCTTGTTGGGATTTTTTGGGCAATCTCTGAAGAGATGTTCCTTTCCACAATCACTGCAATACCCTTCCCAAGTCCTAAGAGGTGGTGGGTTGTAAGGCCGAGTGCATTCTCTGATAAAGTGGTCTCCTCCACATCTATAACATGGCCCTCTTGGCATAGGTGGTCTGATGGGGGGTCTTACTGGTGCTGGTGCTTTAGGTGCACTGTACATTAATGTCGCCACCTCCGGTCCATAAAGATTGTCATAACCTTCGTATCCATAGTATGTTGGGTCATAAACTTGCTCATACTCCATTATACTGACATCATAGGAATAATACTCTCCTTGGGATTGCTCGTATCCTAAGTTCATTGATTCTACACTGGCTATTGGTGATGCTGGCACTATGGCTCTTTCTAAGTTTTCCTCTGCTTGGGCATACTTGATGGGTACCACATGTTGGGGATGTGACACTTGTGGTTCCAACACTGGCTGGGGTTGTGTATATTGTGCTTGCTCGTATGGCCTAGGTGCTCCTGGTGGTCTTGGATAGGGATTATACCTGGGAATCTCCCTGCCTGGCTCTCTAGGTGGGTATCCATATGGTCGAGACTGAGGTGGGTTTAAGAGTCGTGTCTGCCTATTGAATGGGCAATTCTCTGTGGTATGGTTGGTGTATTTCTGTTCTATGTGGCAATACAAGGCGGTTCCTTGATTGGGCTGCCTATTATAAGGATAAGCTTGAGGTACACCTGTTCCCCCTTGTACACAGATGTGAGTGGGGTGATCACCTCCACATAGGCTACATCTTCTCAACATGGGAACTCTTAGAGATGGATGCTAGTAGTTTCTTTGTCCGTGAACTCCTAACTTCTTCACTACCAGTTCTGCTAATTCTTCAACGTTACTAGAGTTGGATGTAACCGTACTCCGAGCGTCTTCAGACTTAGTCAGACTGGTCGTACTCTTGAGATCATCTGCTAAGTTGTCCTCTAGGTCAATACATTCTTGAAGACATTCACTCAAATTCTGAAGTCTCTTTACATAGAATAAGGTTCTTAAATTTCCGTTCGTTAGTCCGTCCAAGAATAAAGATATCATTTTTTACTATGTTGGTCTTTCTATTATTGGGCATCTATCAACATACTGATTAAATTTTCAGGCAGTTGTTTTTACAGTTTCATTTGGATTCTATTTAAAGCTATGGATTCAAGATGAAGAGTTGTGTTTAATCCCTCTTTTGGTGATTCCCCTATAAACTCTTGAAAGAATTGTTTAATATCTCCAAATTGATTGGGATCTAATGGTTGGAACCATGTCAGAGCTGTTCCTGTGAGAGTGAGTCCAAAGGATTCATACTGCACAAAGAAGTCATCCACATTTCAGCTCTTAGAACTTGTTTAAATTCAGCAATGTGGTCATAAGGTTCTCCCAATCCATTGTAATGATTTCTCATAAATTTGGCCAGCTGAATAGGTCTCAATCTTCTCATGGGCTCTAGCGGTCTTGGCATTACAGGGATTGCTGCTCTAATTGGGGGTATTCCAGGTTGCACTCCTAGTGGTGGTCTTGGTCTTACTGGTGGTCGGTGTTGGTTGCCTAATCCAGGGTGTGTCTGATTGTGTGCTTGAAATCTAGGCACTGTGTAAATTGTACATGGGTTCTGTTTGGACCGATGGCTTGTTTGTCCCGAAATAGTATGTTCCAACTCTTGCTGTGTCCGGAAAGGGTTCTGAGAGGTAGTTGCCTGCTCTCGCTGAGGGAATATAGGCAAGCCCATATACTTCAGTCGAGCTCTATCTAAGGCATCCACAAGCCAATATCTTCTTTGGTTTTTGTCTAGGTATGTTACTCTAGACTCGTCTTCTGAATCTTTTAACTCATAAAAGGTCATAGGACTTTCCTCGTGTCCGCGTGTAGGTGAATCAGTTTGTAGCAATAAATCTGATCCATTGACCAAATAGAATTCCAGTAAATAGTCATCTTGAGGTATCAAATCCCCTCTCAAGACTCGTGTCGCTACTGACTTGCCTCTGGGAGTAGTTACTAACTCTCCAGGGTCCGGTCTTCCTGAATTTTCTTGTCCTTCTAATTCTCCTCTCTCATTGATCAAATCTCGGTATTCTATCACTATGTAGATGTGACCCAACTTATCCATGTGCGCTCCTCCTTCATACTTGATAGCTAGTCTGGGCACAATCATGGAATTGGTGGAGGTCACCATCCGGGCAACTGATCTATTTAAACCATCCAGGTAGATGGGAATCTCCTAGGCATTAGTATACACATATTGCAGAGAGGTGTGGTACTCCCCTTCTACAGTAGACATAAAATTTCTCCCAGGAACAAGACCTTGCATGTCTTCTGAAGCCATGGGTATCTCCTCCTCCGAATCACTAGAGGTGTCGAAATAGGCAGAGCAGTGACTCACATGAGCAGTACTTCCTATCGATGATATGACACTGCTCCGGCTACTTAGAACCCTTCGAGATCTCAAGTTCATCCACCCTCCTGGGGCTTCCTTGGACTATAATTCTCTCCCTAAGTGGCTCCTCAAATGCCTTAAATTTACCCTTAAAAATGCTCAAAGTATTCTGGACGATACCACTTTGGTGATACTGCATTAGGTGATACCAGTTTGTCGACGATATGATACCACTAACAAACGTGATACGGTACTTGTAGTCAACGATACGATACTAGAGGACTGAACGATACGATACTACTTTTCACTCGATACGATACCACTGCTCTAGGTGATACGATACTATGTGCCTCAGGTGATATGATACCACCCAAAAACACAATACGATACTACTGTAGAGCACGATACGATACTGGAAATCCCAGCGATACAATACTAGTGCAGTTAGCAATACGATACCGCAAACCCACACGATACGATCCCAAGATTAGTCGTGATACGATACCAAGGATACTCACGATACGATACCGATGCTCTGTCACGATACGATACCGCAATAGTGCATGATACAATACTCGAGTCCTACGCGATACGATACTATCGAAACACACGATACGATACCACGAGGGGTAACAATACGATACTGGATTTGTACGCGATACGATACCACTAGGTTGACGTTACCACTGGAAGATCGCGATCGCGATACCAACTTGACGATACGATACCAAAAATGGTATCACGATACCTCAAGTGGTATGCGACGATACGATACTTTGGCGAGTATCACTATACAAGGGAATTTTGGTATTGCGATACTAGAACTCAACCGATCGCGATAGTACAGCCAAAATAACTCCAAATGCAAAAATTTTTCCACCCCCTGGTTTCTCTTTCACTCCTCTTCACTTATAACCCTCTGTCTCACACAAGAAAACTCTAAAAACTCTCTATCCCACCCCGTGATACTGGATGCGCTTCTAATCACGTGTTAATTCACTTCTGTAGAGTTTGTGATGTTGAAATCTTGAGTTGGCTTACCTTTGTGATACCCCACTTGAGTCTTGAGTGCACTAGGTAGCTTGGGAGGCTTGGTTTGCAAGATACCACATGCACGATATAGGTCGTTGACTGCAGACAATACCACTTTCTGAGAAAATGAGAAATGAACTACAAATTTTTTGTTTTTATAGCTTCTTATGATTGAGGCCTATCCTACACTAACTTGACATTTTTTCTTTTGGGATTTTCTTGGTACTTTTCCACTTACTTCTACTCCAAATCTCTTCCTAACCTAACCCTAACTCTTTCTTCTCTCCCTCTCTCCTAACCCTAAACCTAAAAACTCATTAGACACACCTCCGAGATGTGAAGTAACAGTTGTTGAAGTATTCGACTACTTGCCACGGAACAAATTCACGTCTACAAGTACGATCTCCTCACTCTAGAGCTATAACCATCACGAAGGCACCTTGGTTGGGCATGTTCCCCGAAAATGGCACCAAAACACGTGTGTACCTAAGTCACGAAGGCTTAAGGACTTGTGTCAAAGAGACTAAATCTTGGTTGCCATGCAAGTGCATATAGTGGTGGATTGACAGACGCTTAATTATCAATCCGATGAACCGACCTAACCAAGTGTATGAGGATTTGTGTGCACATGATGGTTATTGCAATGGTTCAGTTAATATGCATGAGAAAAGACTAAACTATCTCTCTAACTCACTTAACCTTTGAAAGTGTCTACCGCGATACCACTTACAGTATTTTTCACAAATTGGAATGTTTCTCCTAGCTCCGAACTCCGAATATGGTGAATAGTGGGTTCATTTCAAAGCTCTTGATGAGACGCATGTATTGGTGGTATTTTCACTCAAATCTGACAACATCTCTTCAAGTTATGACCAAAATAGTGAATGGTAGGAAACACACACACTCACTCCACAACTCGTATTTCCTCACGCACACACTACAGTAGCTCAAAAGTGATGGAGAGGGGTAGAAAACAGTCCTACACACACATTCCAATCTTCACACACACATATAAGATCATAGAGAAGATGAAAATCTGCAGGAAAGAAGCAAATTCAAAATTCAAGAGCTCTCCTTCTTCACCATGGCAAAAAGTCTTTACAAAGAGTCACAAAGTGACTTATATACATGTGCCCTAAAAATGGTCCTTTCACACAAGTGACCGGCACTTTATTGACTAATCTCTAATTTCCAACTATTTTACAAGAAATATATTACAATGCTTTGGTATTATGCATCTAGAGGACTCCTCTATTGCATTTACATAGTTTTGAGGGAATTTCCTAGGATTTTAAAGAAGAAAAATATGCCCATCAAATTGAAAAATTTGGGGCTCCTCTTTAGTGCCTCTTTTGTTCTGCAACAACGACCATGCTCATAAATTGGAAAAATGAGGATATGGACCCATGATCATTAATCAAATTTCTACTAGTGGTGTAGTTCAATAAGGTGATATCTTGCCAAACTATATTAGTGGATGTAGAGTCAAGCTGTATCAAGAACCTCTTATAGAGGATATGCTAATGAGACTCAACACTGCTAAGAAGCAAAAAGCAAAAGAGTTAAGGGTTAGACAAGAGGCATAGACAAAGGCTAGAGAGCACATTAGGAGAAATAAATTAAGGCGACAAAGTCTAGATGTCAACCCCAATGCCCCACATGGCCATGTGCCAAACATCGGGCATAATTGCTTGGCGAATAATTGATTGAAGTCCCTTCGTGACCATAGAGGTAGGACAAGGGAAGAGTGTAAGGACTGTGAGAGCATTATTGACTCAGGTGCATCAACTAGTGCAGTTAGATTCTCATACTGCCAACATCTAGAATTGAACATCAATTCCATAGATGCCTATCTCATAGGACTGGGAGGTGTGGAAAACCCTTGTTTAGGTGAGATGGAGCTTCCCATTTACCTTCAGGATGTCCCAATGACAGCCAAAATGCTAGTCTGTGAAGATGAGGAACTTACGGAACCACTTTTCTTGGGTCAAGATTGGATCTATGACCATGCAATCAGCTTAAACTTAAAAAGTCAACTTCTTCAAGCTCGGGTACATGAACAATGCATGACATTAGAATTAGATAAGTGCATGATAACAAATCCAAGAATCACACATTTTCTTAGTTCTTCTAAGACTAATCTTAGTGAAGAAGATGGTGTAAGTGTCAAAAGCTCTATGATGCAGAAGGACTCAATCATGGAAGAACAGGCTCGAAAGCAAGTGGATCTCTCTTCCTTTTCAAAGACTAAAGCAGTCAGACTAGCTCAACCACAGAGGCAATCAGAGCATACAAGACAATTGCTATATCAAATAAAAAGGACAATCACACATGTGGGTACCCAAGGAACTCTTACATGCACAAACCCCTAGGCTCTCCCTCACAAGAAAAGTCTAAACAAAGAAGCCAAGGAGAAGTAAGAATCAGAACCAAGCACAAAAATCAAAAGGAGACAAACTCACCTCTTCGGCAATGGTAAGAAGACAATCATTACAGATATGGGTTTGGAAGCCAAAAGCACTAGTGGCCCCTACAAAACCAAAGAGCCAACCACATGGGATACAAAATGTAATAAACCATCCAAAGATGAAGAGGCCAAAAATGATCCAGCCAAACATTGTTCTCAAATGGATCCCTATAAGGAGGAATGATTTTTTTCCATCAACTGTTGATTGATTGAATCAACTTCTACAAGTAAAATCGGAAGCCTCGACGTGCGAAAACCATGTGCTCCTTGCACAACCCTGTCTTTTGCACCATTCAAGTCATGAATTTCCAAAGTATGCATTAATTCTAACCAAGAGTCTAGATGGACCTAAGTTAGAAATATTCAAAGAGATGGTAGGAATAAAGAAGAAGAACATAATCACAATTATTATTTGAGGGTGAGTTGTTCGCGGAGAACAATCACAAATGATGCTTATTGAAGATTAATGAAGTCAAGAAAGAAGTCTTGTTGCAAACAAAGATCAATACTAATGAAGATGGTCATGAAAATTAACATATGATTTTACATATATTCACTTGAGAGGATCCTAATTAGTGTACCATGGTTAGAATAAGTTAGGCATCAATAAAACAAGTGAATAAAAATGTATTATTCATGATCTAGTTACAAATTCATAGCTATAGAAGTCAATCAAGACATTAGAAAGCAAGCGATTTCATTGCCATAGTGAAGATAGATGTATCAAAGGAAATTAGTAGTCACATTTCTCTCGAGATGAACACATGGATTAGAAATCCTTATACACAGTTCTAGTTCAATAGTAAACCAAATTGTGGTTAAAATTTGTGTCATAATTCCTTTAATAGTGTCTGTATGGTTCATAGGAACATTCATATGTCAACTCTTTGAAGTAGAAGTGTAGAAATGGTGCATCTCATCAATCAATAATTTGCTTAGTTCTCAGTGATGTGTATAAACATTTTTGTGTTTAAGCATTAGAGATCTAAGTTGAGAGATAAGGAAGCTATGGCTAAAAAAAATTGTAGAACGAATTGTATTCTTAGAGAAATATGTGTTATAATTCACCTATGTCAAAATTGCCATTTCTAAACATTAGTTTTAGACAGGCTTTTGGTTTTAGTGATCATATAGAACCTTGATAAGTGTAATCAAGTGTTTATTGAACCTTAAAGTTGTGCAAGGATCATGTATAACTTGAAGCATTAAAACTCGTGACATTTGCAAGTAATGAAGTTGAATCTTGAAGTAGACTTCTAGAGGGAAGCTAGAGTTTAGAATTGAACAAGGAGATAGAGGTCAATCTCATCATTGGAAAGATTTGAAGTGTTTGTGTAAAGTCTTATATATACTTGATACAGAGGTGTTCTAAAATCAAGGTAGGCTTGATATTGGAGAATTAAAATCTCTCCAACAACCTAGACTTAGAATCATCATAAATCTTATAAGTTTGCAAGTAGTCATGTATTCTTGCTTATAAAGATGCAAGAAATCTTAATGCTTTACTTTCTTCTTGTGATTACTTTTACTAAGCAAGAAATCGACCATGCTTAATGTAACTCTTCATTAATTATGTGATACCTAAGTATCACCTTGGGAAAGAATCTACTAGTTACTTGAGTTGCAAGGTTGTAGCTACCATAATTTTCAGTAATTAGTTTTATGTCTTCCCACATGACAAACTTGAGCGTTAAAAAGTAAGCCTACTATGAAAGTACATTGTTTTATCCTCTTTGCAAACAATTACACCCTTATATATGCAAATGCATTTGCTTGCATGCATGCATTGGCATGTTTTTTCATGCCCTAAACTAATTCAAGCAGTCCTCGATCTTGCAATGCATGCACTTCATGCATCTATGCACAAGCATACTCGTTTTGCTTCCCTTTAAGATATGAACATACTAGACCACATGCTTGAGTGCATCAAGAAAATTTTCTAACAAGAAGGAAGCTTGTGTTGTGCATCGAAAGAAATCTTTTGAAAGGAGGAATGCACATCATTTCCATGCATGAAGTGAAAACAATAAGTAGTAGATGCAAACAAGTGCTTCATATGTTTCCAATACATCTATGTTTGCCCATTTTTTTCATTAATTAGTTAAAATTTGCATAAAAATGATCAAAAGTGGTCTTCTATAATGCTTCAATTATAATTATATTTAATCAATATGAAAGCAAACAGCAAAACAAGTATTGACATGAAAACATAAACTTGAAAAATACTTAGCTTGTATAGATACCTATGTCATTCCATGGATCCTCAGGAAGAGTGATTCTCCATTGAATTCCTTTGGATCTCTAGGTCATAATATATCCCACATGGTCCTTGTGTATTATTGACACAAATTGGATGGAAACTAGATAACATGGCTCTCAAATGCCTCCATCATGTCCCTTGTTTATGAGAGAGCATAGGAGAGAGCACAAGAGAGATCATCTTGAACACTTCTAATGTTTTCTTTGATCATAAATAAGTTTTAATTGGGTCAACCAAGTATTTGATGCCTCCTTCTTGAGTTGCAGTCTCCAAGCAAGCTCCATGGACAATTAAGAGCTTTCACCTCATCATCATGGATTAACCAAAATGGGTACCCTCCATGAATGTTCAGGTTTGAATCACAAATAGTGTCGGCCATAATACCATGATTCATGGACTTTGAAAGCATCGTGGATAGGCACCTCTGTTGATAGCTGAGGATGTCCTCTTCATCCTAGAGATCCTTCATATTGCCATGGTCTAGGTTTGATCCCCTTGGGTTGTAGTCAAAGTGTTTTGCTTCCATGATTAAATACACAGGTTAACAAAAGAAAAAAGACATCTAATTCAAATACCTATGTGTGTGCCCTTGTGGATCCTTTGTGTTTAAATCCCTCTATACGTGTTGGTTCAATAACTTCTCTGTCATTTTGTTGGAGTTTGAGGTCTTTAGAAGCACACAAATAGCACAAGGAAGAAGAAGAATCTTAGAGGACAACACATAGTACTAAATGTATTACCAAGAGAATGTACAAAGATTAGTGACCCATTAGGGTTATAGGCATACATAAAAACTGGGGGAAAAACCTCCCAAAGAGGGAAAAAAGTGCCCCGGTAGTCCTTGTGTGTTCACACACATCACCACCTAAATATATCAACAAATGCCCCCTGGGAGTGATGTGTTGAACAAGGAGTTGGCCCTAATGTATAAGGAAGTGCCAAGCTATGTGAAATCAATCCATAAAAGGATGCAAGCCCAAAGCTTTGCGAAAAGCTTCAAACTTCTCCCTAGGCAAAGCTTTATGAAAAGGTCTGCAACATTCTCCTTTGTGGGCACATATGCCAAACTAATCTCTCTAGTAGAGAACCTCTCCTTGACATAATGATAGTGCACCTCAATGTGCTTAGTGCCAGCATGGAACACAAGGTTCCTCACAACTACCAATGCGCTCTGATTGTCAGTTAAGATGGTGGTGGCAGAAGACTAACCATTACCCAAATCATCCATAAGGCGTGTGAGCCACACACACTCAATAGTCGCTATGAAAGTTGCCTTATACTCAGCCTCACAACTAGAAGTGGCTACAGTAAGCTGCTTGTTGCTCAACCAAGATATGCATGAGCTACCAAGCATGAAGCAAAAACCACTAGTGGACACAAAAGTGTCATAGCAACCATCTCAATCAAAGTAAAAAAAAGCATGGAAATCTGGCAGTAATGATCTCCCCTTGGGATAAAACAATCCAAGTAGCTAGGTACCACTCAAGTATCCAAAAATCCGTTTAACCGCCTACCAATGCTTGACACCTAGGCAATGCATAAACCTGCTCATCTGTGAGACAACAAACTGAATATCTAGTTGAGTAATGCATAAGTAAATCAAGCATCCCACAACCTACTGATAGAGAACAGCATCAAATGCATCTCCAACATCATGAAGACTCAATCATTAACCTCTTTCCATAGAAGTGGCAATAGGTTTGTAGTTTTCTGTAGTAGACTCAGATGTTTGGTACTTTGATAGTGGGCAACCAAACATATTGCCTCGCAACGCAGTTTCTTCTCTTCACTCGAGCCTACCCCTACAGGGAATACAGATACATGCACAAACTACTCCTCCTATCCTGTTATGGGGGTTGGTAAGATAATTTTGACTACTGCTGATGGTAGTTCTTGCACTTTGTCAGATGCTTTGTTTGTGCTAGGGATCAAGAAAAATATGTTATTAGTTTTTGCATTAGCCAATATTGGCTTGGTTGTGAAATTTGTTGATGACAGATGTATAGTTCATGATCTATCAAATGGTGATGTCATTATTGCTTTTGGCATTTTATGTCGTAGGCCATATAAGCTCATAGACTATGAAAGATCTGTAAATGATTCGGCATGTGTAGTACATGATTCTCAGGCTATGTCAGATGCAAAGCTTTGGCATGCATGCTTTGGTCATCTAAATTTTGCTAGTTTGCTACGCCTACAAAAATCTAAAATGGTGTCCTCTTTGTCAAAACTTGAGGCACCCAAAAAACATGTTTGTGAAGGCTATATTTTGGGCAAAATGCAGTGTTCCTCCTTTCCAAAAGATGGCTCAGTTCGGGCTACTACAAAATTGCAGCTTGTACATAGTGATGTATGTGGTCCTATGCACACACCTTTTTTTGGGAACTATCTTTACTTCATGACTTTCATGGATGATTTTTCCAGGCATGCATGGGTATATCCATTGAAGGCAAAGTCCGAAGTGTTTATGTGTTTCAAATAGTTTCCAGTTTTGGCTGAAAAACTATCAGCATGTAAAATGGGCACCCTCCATTCTGATTAAGGGGGGGAATATATGTCCTCTAACTTTAATGCATTTTTGGCTGAACGTGGGTTAAAATATCAGTGTACAGTACCATATACACCTCAACAGAATGGATTTGTTGAACGAAAGAATAGGTCAGTCATGGAAATGGCCAAGTGTATGGTCAAGGGTCACACTTTACCACATAGTTTCTGGCTTGAGGTTGTTATGTGTGCAACATATGTACTTAATAGGTATCCCACTAAAGCGTTGTAGTCTATCAGGTTCCCAAAGCACTCTTACATGCACAAAGGCTTATGCTCTCCATCATGCAAAAGGTCTCAACTAAGAATCCAAGGAGAGAAAAGGGTAAGAACCGAGCACAAAGAACAAAAGAAGATAAAATCAACCCTTCAGCAAAAGTAAGAAGACAATCATCAAGGATATGGGTTTGGAAGCCAAAAGTACCAATAACTTCCACATAACTAAGGCGCCAACCACGAGGAATAAAAAATTCAAGCAACCATCCACAGATGAAGAAGCCAAAGTTGATCTCTATGCAGCCAAACACTATTCTCAAATGGATCCCTAAAGGGAGGAATGGTTAGTTGTAATTTCACCATCGATTGATCACATCATTTCAAGATCCACTTGCTCCCTCCAACAAAGATCGCATCAATGTCCACCAGCAAAAGTGACAGCCTCGAGGAGCAACAACCATGTGCCTTTGGCATAACCTTGTCTTTTGCACCATTCAAGTCATGCATTTCCAAAGTGTGCATTAATATAGGGCCACATTACATGGCCGTGCATAGACACAATTGAGAAATCCCAAACACATGAGACACACTTGACATATGTAAAATACTTTACTGCTACTAACCACTGTCTTCTTGTTTGTGACATTGTTCCAAAAAAAAAGAGAGAGAGAGAAGAAACAAGACCATGCGCTCGAAGAATCTCATCAGTGAATCATCAACAAGGACATCCATCAACAACAAAGGACAATCCCATGGTCAATCACCACGAGGGGAGTACAACAGAAAGAGATAAACATCGATTGAACTTTCACTATGGTAAGCACACTACTACAATAATAGATTAGGAAACCTCTTCGTCAACATACCCTTGAGCACTTAGCTCAAGACCCCATTTCTTGCACCATACTTCTTCCAATGCATTCCCCAAGTATGCATGCATAGGGCCACATTACAAGGTGACAACCGCACGAGCAAGGAAGCACTCCACCGTCAAGAGTTGCTCACAATCAACACTAACAACCTCTTTTGAGCAGCTAGCAAGTTTTGGGAAGCTCACAAAGACATCATCAAGGTGGACTACCAGGAAGAAGTACATACAAGGGACTACAACTTGCAAGAGCTAGCAGTGGAAAAATGAAGAACCAGACAATCGACCATGCTACATTTGGAGGATGGACCGCTCTTGTTGATACATGAGGGACACTACCTCTCAACATACTACAGGGAACAGCCACTACAACAAGGGTCTGTCAGGACGATAGACTCTAGAGGGGGGAGTGTTGACAATCAAGGTCAAGCACAAGCATAGAAGCACATCAAGGAAGTGGACACACAAGAAGAAGGATCATGTAGGGAGCTCCAAGAAGCACATGTCAAATTTTCAGAAGAAATCCCTATGAAAATAGTGATTTTTATCACTAAACACCATTGTAAATACCATTTTTCATTTTTGTAACTCCATTTTGTTCAAGTCGAGGAGTCCTCGAGCTTGAGGAGAAGTATCACCGGTTTATGGTTTTTGTAACTAGTTAAAAACTAGGTTTCGGGGCTTATTTGGGGGCTCAAACGGAGTCTAAAAATTATGAAAATTGGTAGGGCTTATTTTTAACTAGTTAAAAATTAGGTTCCAGGGCTTATTTAGGGGCTCAAATGGAGTCTAAAAATTATGAAAATTGGCAAGGTGATACTTCTAATACTCCTCAAGCTCGAGGACTCCTTGACTTGAACAGAATGGAGTTACAAAAATGAAAATGGGTATTTACAATGGTTTTTAGTGATAAAAATCACTATTTTTATAGGGATTTCTTCTGAAAATTTGACATGTGCTTCTTGGAGCTCCCTGGATGCTCCTTCTTCTTATGTTTCTATGCTTGTGCTTGACCTTGACTATCAACAATGTGCCAAAAACTGCCTTACCTATTGCATATTCTTACTATGATACAGTCATGATTTTTTTTACTACTTATTGTCCACCGGGTTCGATGTCTAACATGGCCCATCATAAACTAGCAAGTTACAACCGACATTTTTGGATCATCATTGGTCAATTATACTATTCCAATCGTTTTAGAGATGTACTCCACTGTATATCTCCTCATGAAGTACCCACTATGATAAATATGGCACATTCTATTCCCTCTAGTGCACATTTTTCCTGTGTGTCTTCCCTTATAATTGGAATAATTAAGATAAGTTGTATTTCTCAAGTGCGGTGGTACACAAGCCTCTGTTGCATGTCTTGTGGTATCGTAGATTGCACAATAAATCTAATTAAGGGCACAATTATTCAAAATGTGTCCAGGGTTTTTACACTTGGTGCAATAAACATGTTTTAATAGATCATCATATTTGCTTTTACTAGCATTTAACCACTCCAAGTCTTCGATGAAGCCGCCATCTTATGTTCCAACTCCAAAACCATGGCGATAACTACATCAAGTGTCATCCTTCCTATGCATTGAATAATCATCACTTTGTTTGAGTTGTGGGTTTAACCCATTGATAAACCATTGTGTAATCACATCGTTCGGAAGATTTGCATGAGCTGGAGGCATATTCCTGCATATTCCTGTACGAAACAAGATCGCATATTCCTGCACACTTTGATATGGTTTCTGCTGGTTATTTTGTAGATAGTCAAAGATCTGTGAAACATTTTTCTTTAGTCTAAAGTGTTTTAAGAAAGCCTTCTTCACATCATCATACAGCCTAAAATGGTTAATACCACACTCAGTCAACCATCGAGCTGCTACATTCAGCAAAGTCGATTGGGACACTATAGCTTTGTATGTTGGGTCCACCAGACAATAATGCATAGTTAATCTCAAAGGTACGCATTTGTGCATCTGGATCACAACCAGGGAAACCTCCAAAATTTGCATAGGTAACCCTTGCAGTGGAGGGTCACTGGTGACCACCCTACTGTTGTTGTTGTTGTTGTTGTTGTTGTTGTTGTTGTTGGTTTTGGTAATCTTCCATAACATCGAGATTGGGATCTACTAGTTGTTCAAAATCCCACATATCAAAGGATTCTATAAGTTGAGCTGTTACACAACTATCCGTTGACCCCTCCAATAGTACTGACTCACTGATATTCCCTAATTATGTTGGTTTTATGGTTGAGGAACAAGCTTTCTGAAAATGTAAATTTGAAGAAACATGCAGGATCCCACTCTTTTGACAGGTAATCAGTGACAGAGACCCTCTTGTTGCTCCCCAAGGTTAAGGATTCGCCTTGTACAAGTTGCTCAATAGGAGTTCTTGGTTCAGGGTTATAATTTGTAGTTTTCTCAAGAGTCCCAACAGATCTACTGGTTTCCTCACTAATTCCTTTGGTTGTTTCAATAGACATCGGAACCCCACCTAACTCGATAGTACCATTGAACACCGAGCCACTGCCATATACTTTTTCATGAAGAAATATTTCTCAAATAGTGATTTTAGTCACTTCACACCATTGTAAATACCATTTTCAATTATTCCTACTCCATTTTGTGCAAGTCGAGGAGTCCTCAAGCTTGAGGAGTATTAGAAGTAGCCACGTACCCATTTTCATCATTTTTAGACTCCGTTTGAGCCCTCAAATAAGCCTTGGAACCCAATTTTTAAGTAAGTCTGACACTAGGTTTGGATAGGGCCAAAAGCTAGTAGAAAACTATAAAAAGAGCTAGAGAGCTCATTTTTTAGGTTATCTTGTTAGAGTTTTGAGCTATTGTAAGAGACTTTTTGAGTAATACAAAGAAATCCATTGTTCCTCTCTTTGTTCTTGCCTTGTGTGCATGTGTGTGTGTGTATGTGTGTGCATGCTTGTGTGCTTCTCACTCACGCACTTCTCCCATCACTTGCTCATAATCGTCATACTAGTCCTCATGTCTCCATGGATTGACAATTATGAGGTGGATCTCCTCACGTTGGTACTTGCCATTGTGCTAGAATGACACCAAATTTGGTGCTGTTGCTGGGGAGAGAGCTTCAAGGATGAGTGTGTGATGGTAAGACGTAGAGTTGTGACGTTGGAGTCATAGGTTTTTTTTTACTTTTCTCTATTTTCTTTTATTTTCTTCACCATCATCATCATCACCATCTCCCACCTCCATCTCCACCTTCGTTAAATTTTCAGTTTTTTGGTCATATCATCTTCCCCACCTCATTCTCTTCACTTCTGAGAGAGACCGAGAGAGAGCTATTATGCTTGCTGTTTTTGAGTGTTTCTTGCAGGTTTTGGCCACATCATCATCTCCAACAACTTGTGTAGGTACGAAAAATGTATGCATAGGTCTTGGGGCATTGAGCTATGTCAATCACAATTGACAGAAAAATCAACATTTTGGTAAAATTAAGTGCACAAACACAATCTATGGACCTTGCACATCACAAATCCATAAAAAGATCTAAGAAATTTGCAAAATTTTTGTCCATCACGATTGACAGCATCAATTGTGATTGATAGTGTCCATCGTGATGGACACTTGTTTCCATCACGATTGACTGAAAAATCGCAATTGACACTCAAACACGGTGAATTTCTTGTCCATTGTGACGCATAGATGTCCAATTGATAGAAGATAATGCAAAAATCTCAAAAAATCAATCCATCGCGATTGATGGTCCCACGACGGAGTCCTTGTCCATTGCGACCGAGAGAAAAATCGCAATTGACACCCAAAATTGGTGAAAAAGCTATCCATTGCGACTGATGGACTACGATTGAAACAATATAAATCAAGAAACTTGAGAAATTTTGTCCATCACAATTGATAGCATCCATCACGATGGACGCCCTATCCATCACGATTGATAGGCCACGATGGACAGCTCTCTCCATTGTGATTGAAAGCCCTATTGATCACAATTGATAGCCAATTTCGACCAAATTTTAGGGTTTTTGATTTTTCAATTTTTGGCCAGTTTGGAGCATAAAATTCAAGCCATTAGAGCATTGTGAGGCCCCTATATAAGTAATTCAAAAGATCCCATTTGCCTGTTAGCCTATTTTAACCCTGTTTTAACCCCAGAACCCTGAACTGTCATAACTTCTTCATACGAACTCCGTTTCTAGTGATCTTGAGCTTGTTGGAAAGCTTGTTTCAAATCCCACAATATGTGGAGTTATAGATATGGTATTTTGAATTTGACCTTCCAGAAGGGTGAGAAGTTTAGGGATCTCTAAGGGAATTTTCATAAAACCAAATCAAAATTGGGTCTTTGTATTACATGAATGGACATGGTTTGTTAAGTCAATTAAATTGAAATCTTGAGCTAACTTTGGGACTTTTATAGGTTCATCAAGAGCACTAAAGGGCGTCTAGAGCACAAGCATACTGCAAGCTTGAGAACGACGTTCCTGAGCACTCAAAAAAAAGGGATAAGCAACTTAAGGTTGGATCATTCTCAACCCCCTCTGTCAATTCCAAGCTTAGGCTAAGTACAGATAGAGGTTTTGATTAATTAGGGTGACGTTAAGCACGATAAAGTCCCAGAAATCCAATTACTCAAGTGCAAGCATAAATAGGCTACATTTGCAAAAAACCCTAAAGTAAAAGAACTTAAATTAAGAGATTAAACTCTTAGATTCGTACCTATCATATAATTCTCTTAAATATTTAATGCGATTACTTCTATCTACAAGTAATATACAAGTAGGTTCTATCGGTTCCTAATCTTGTTCATCAAATTGGTCATTCATTGTTGTCCCCTCTATAGTTTCTATCTCTATGTCTTGGATAGGGCTGAACTTTTATTCTTCCATTTTATGGCCTTCATCTTGAGCTTGGTCTCTAATTGATCTTTCCATTTCCTGAATTCTTTAGCCCCATTCTTCCATTTGCTGTCAATCACATTTTGCACGATTGACAGCATCAATTGTGCATTTCATTTTGCACTTGAGATTTAAATCTCTCATACTGTTCTGACATTTCCTTAGCAAGCTTATTCAGTTTTGTGGCTTGCCTTGCTAATTTCTATTGTCCATGTAGTTGCTCTTTTAACCTTTGGTTTTCCCTCCTTATCCCTTCGATGTCTCTTTCTAAATCTTTGAATTTTCCTCTGTCTTCGTTGCCCTAAATAGTTGTACTACTACCCGCATCCAACATGGACAACAGTTCTTCATTATGTTCTTTGACCTTCTTGAAAGAAGAATATAAGATATTATATTTCCTTTTATGATTTTATATATCCTTATCTTTGACTAGGTAGCCCTGCTCTCTTCTCTAATATTCTGCTTGCATTTCCTTTACTTCTAATTCTTTCTTTTGTAGTAGAGCCCGATATTTGTCTACTTCTTCAAGATATGATGTACATTCTTCCTTACTTTCTTGTATTTATTTATCTTTTGCTTGTATCTTTTGTTCCAATTATGACGTCACAATATGATTTTCTTTATGCATCTCCTTGATTTTACTTGACTGTGCCACCTGTTCCAGAATCATTTTAATAATCTCATCTTGAAGATACATTATCTTCTTTAGTATCTTCTTTGTCATTAGAAATCACTCCTGACTCCTATTTTTTGCTTAAGCCCTCTTCTGCTAACTTTAATCTCTCTTTTAAAGGTCTTCCTCCCACCACCTCCATCACCTTTGGCATATATTTTTTGGCAATTTTTCAAGTGGTGGGCTTAGGAGAAGTCTTTGCTTCTTTCATTTTCCTTCCTACCATTTTTGGAGACCTAGATTCTTGAGCTACAATATAGCTTCCAATTCATTATAGCTAAGCATCTATTCCAGCTCATCCTCTTCTTCCATTGCAGTATGATCCTCGTTAGCATTTGTCCACCTCCCAAGAATTTCTTCTCTTTACAATGAGCAGAAGCTTCATAAATATATTTGATTATATATCCAGTCATGTCCATTTTTCTTGATCTGCCCCTCTTCATAAAAGCTAATGTTACTGCCTTTTTTGCTTGAGTATACCTTATCATTTGAGTGGAACAAAAATGTTGATGGAACAACCTGATAGCCATATTCAATGCTCTTGTCTCGAAGTCTGTGAATATCCTTGTACATACCCATTCCCTTCCTAATGTCATTGAGGTTGTAGTTGATTCCTTCCTCAATATGAAGTGTTTTTCTTACTATTGCCTAGGTAATATGGAATCCTTTTTTTCTTCCTTCAAAATATGTTACCTGACACCTGAGATACTCCCTTTGATCATTTTCATCCCATGTGTGCTTGTCAATGGATTCCATCACTTCAATGCACCTAGGGACATCAATCATCATAGTGGGTAATTCCAAATACCCCTTGAGTCCCACCTCTTCCCAGATTTCCAATATATCTTCATTTTTGTTGAGCCGGAAGATATCCCTCCTCACCACTGTGAACTTGAAGCTAGTTGATTTCAGTAGGTACACATACTTTGAAACTCGTGCCAAGTGTTGTTTGGCTTCTTCCGATGTCTCCCTTGTGTCTAGGAACCAATGTCCCCTAGCTGGAGAGATATTCATCCCCTTGAGCATTTCTTGGGCCATGTGTTCATCATTCAAACTTTATCTTTGATCGATTTTTTGAATTTTTCATTCATTTCTTCTTCTTTTTTTTTAACAAAATTAACAAAAAAAGACTCCCAACAAATCATCACTTCAAAATACATTAAAAAAATATAAACTATGATACTTAGTTCTTATCTATACAAAGACAATGAATAAATTATCAAGACTTAGTGGAGGCTCACTTCCTATAATTGAAACTTAAAATTTATTACCTTAAAGAATTCTTAGAAATATATTTTTCATGATTTTTATTATTTTGTAAAGAAAAATTCTCTATGAAGATTGTAAGCCTTTGTGTATGTTTGTGTCTTTTTTTTTCCAAAGTATAACACACACACACACACACACACACATATATATATATATATATATATATATATATATATATATATATATATATATATATATATATATATATATATATATATATATATATATATATATATATATATATATATATATATATATATATATATATATATATATATTTAAATCTAAATTATTTCTTGTGTCTGAGATCAATCTGGTTTTAACTTACAATCCACTTCAGCTTTCTGTCCCTCCTAATTCTCTCTGATATTGAGAATGTAGGGTGATTGTTGATTTTGTTATTTGTTGTAGAAGTTCAATGTCCTAATATGTGTGTAAGTTTATCCTTTCTAGTGCTCAAAGAATGTATCTTAGTGAATCAGTAAGTTGATGTGCATTTGATTTTTCTTTGGCCATTTCTCATGCTTCTCCATCTCAACACAAGTATTATTGAAAACATAAACGAATAAGAAAAAAGCCAATAAAATACTCACACATTTACATCATGCAAAAAATGAAACAAACCAAAAGAAATATCATACAACACAAAGATATTATTGTCCCATCTTTTCCTTGATTTTTTGGATTCTTTTTTCAGCTTCCATTTGTGACTCTTCCTTTATTTTTTCTAACTCCTCTCATCTTTGGGTTCCAAGGTGTAGCTTGTGCCATTGTTGCTCAGTAAGTGATTTTGGAAGATCTGCCCCAAAGACTAGCTTCGCCACCAAAAGAAGTTCAGGAAGTCACTGCTACCACTGTTGTCGAAGCTCCTCCCTCTCCATCCACCCAACCCTGCCCTATTCCTCCCATCATATCCTTTGCACCAATTGTGTCCCCCACTGTAGAATCTTTCTCTACTACCTTGTCTTCTGCTTCCCCTCCGACATCACCTAATTACTCCCCACCCCATTCTAAGGAACTCGCTATTAACCATTCTGTTGTATCTCCACCTCCTGCTTTGCCTTTTCCCTTTCCGCCTTCAATACAGAATTTGGCCGCCATCAGTCAATACTTAATTCAGGTTTCAAATGCACTTCAATCCCAGATGCTTGTAGAGAAGCAGACAATCCGCTAAGAATTCTAGCACAAATTGGATTTGTTGGAAGCTGACATTGTTTCGCTCCAAGAGGAAATCATAGGTTTTCGCACTAGTGAAATTCAGTCACAGCAACAAGTTTGCACTCAAGACGAAGAATTGATTCACTTACGTAAAGCACTTCCCAACAAAGATGCTACTTTGGTCCACATGGGATCCATTTTGCAAGAAATTATAGAGAAGGTAGTCCATCTGGAGTAGACTTGTGCCACAATGGACGCTAAAGCGGTGTAATGAGAGACAGAATTGGCTGAAACAAAAGAAGAACTATTCCAGAAGGTGCAAGCCTTGACTGACGAAGTGGGCCAGAAACTTCAATTGAAGAAAGAGCTAGAAGCCACTCAGAAGGAGCATCAAGCATATTTCAAGACAATTCAATTCCAATCTCAATAGATGGAACATATGGAAAAGCAATTAGGCATCCAAAAGGATCAGCTGCAAAGAGTTGATGAAGTGATAGCGGACAGCACTCCAGTGTCAATCTACCTTAAAGAATGATATTTATCTACAAGAAGCATTTTTGCAGGACCAAAGGGTCACTCTAGCACAATGGCAAGTACCAACGTGAGGAGATCCACCTCATAAATGTCAATCCATGGAGCCATGAGGACTAGTATGATGAGTATGAGCAAGTGATGGCACAAGTGCATGAGTGAGAAGCACATAAGCATGCACACACATACACACACACACGCACACACAAGGCAAGAACAAAGAGAGGGACAATGTCAAAATTCTAACAAGATAACATATAAAATGAGCTCTCTAGCTCTTTTTATACTTTTGTACGAGCTTTTGGCCCTCCCAAACCTAGTGTCCGGCCTAGTTAAAAAAGTAGGTTCTAGGGCTTATTTGAGGACTCAAACGGAGTCTAAAAATTATGAAAATTGATACGTGGCTACTTCTAATACTTTGTCAAGCTCGAGGACTCCTTGGCTTCCACAAAATGGAGTAGGGATAATTGAAAATGGTATTTACAATGGTGTGAAGTGACTAAAATCACTATTTGGGAAATATTTCTTCATGAAAGAGTATATGGCCTACTTGTCCGATCTATGTTGGCTGCTTTGCCTGCTTAATCCTTCTCTCTGCTCTGAGACCCTTCGTTGACTTCCCTATCTCATAAGGCCTTGACCTCCTTGACTACTGCCAACACCCCCCCTCTCTCGTGTATGTCGTCCCTGACAGACCCTTGTTGGTGGGAGTGCTTGATGTAATACTTGACGACGTCTATGGCTAGGTGATGTTCTTGAATGCGTAATCCTCGAGCCATATCTATAATGAGCTTATTCCAATCTATTGGACGTGGAATTTTCGGATGTGGCAAGTGTAATTGATCAGCGTGTATGGCTTGTTCCACCGCAAAGAGATGCAACAAATGTGTTTGTCTGAGAATAAAAATTTCGGAATGATATTCCCAGAATTGGTGGAGAACATTTCTTTGAAATTATGCTTGTAGCAAGCAGGTAAATACTATATGCATGCATGCCAAGCATAGATTATGTTGATGGAGGGGGTCTGACTCATGTCATAGACCAAATCTCAATTAACTTTAGAAAATCTAGGGGCAGAGATGTGTGGAGCCTGAACCTTTTGAAAAGTCTTGAAGATGACTGTCATGAGCTCAAATATTTTCATACACATCTTTGATATGATGTCTAGTACATTCTTTAAGCGAGTAGACCAATGGTGTATAGTTGAGATCATATAGGCGATCGTTGGTTGTGCTTTGGGGGGAGCAAAATAGGGATAGATCACCCAATTTGAACCTTTGTTGTTACGGACTTTAATGGCAAAGGCTTGCCAGGGCCTACGGCAGACCACCGGGCAATAACATGGGTTATACTTAATATATAGAGGCATGGTGGCCCATGTTCTCATCATCTTGGGGTAGTCCGTTAATAACCATTCATGCCAACAAGGTTGGAAAATGGAGCCAGCACGCACCTCTTAAGGTATGTCATCAAGCTCGAACTAAGTGGTGAATGTTGGCTCTTTTCCTGTATGCCTTTTGATCTCCACATTATAATCAACTAACAAGACAAAGTATGGCATATACTGGTTCTCAGATGTGGTAATGAGCCATTGATGAGAGAGATTCTGAAAATAAGAAGATCTGAGGATAGTGTCTTCTAGATTGGCGAGCGATTATATATACACCGTGATGCAATCATCATGTGTTTGCCCGATTTGTTCCGCTCTCCTTAACCAATCTGAGACTTCTATATTAAATGTGTCACGTCCCTTTTCTGTGACACGTCTGCCAGGTACCGATATAGGGTCATAAGGCTCTTCAAAACTTTCTTCAACCGAAATTTCAACCACGGTTTCAGGTTCTGGCTCTTCAATTGGAGAGGGTGGCCATTCATATGGTAATAGACATGCTTGTAGTTCTGTCACTTGTTGCCTTAGGGCCTCTAATTCTTATGTAGAATATTGCAGAATGGCCAGCTCTTGTTGAGTTGTATTGACATTGGCTAACTACTTCTTTAGGTCAGCACATTCTGCTTCTAACCTTTCATATGACTCCAAAAAGTTGGCATGCTCCTCAAGTAAGATTCGTATATCTTCTCAGGGGATCTCTCTATACTTTGTAGGGCTAATTTCTACTCTTGAGGTCCCTTCCATAACCGCTTCAAAATTTTCTTGGTTTTGTTGTTGAAGTGGCATGTTCTCTTTGAAGGCTGCAGCCATGTGCTTCCATAGTAGCCCTAGATTGCGTCTTAGTGTAGCATTGGTGAGCATTTGCGCTTGGAGCACATTTTCCAAATCTTTGACTGCTTTATCATCCATAGTAGACATCTTGGACTCCAATTGGTGTGAGCCTGTTGTAAGGTCGTATACTATGCCAAAAGTGTATGATGGTGAGCTTTGATTGTAGTGATTCTAACTTGTAGCCTTTGTGACTGAGCAGAATGGTAGATGCGGGTTTGGTTATTGGTATTCATATATTTTTTCCTACTCGTGGTCATGTATCCACTCTCATATCGGACAGATTGTCGAGCGGCTTTGTAGATAGCCTCCTGAACTCCTAAGGATCCAGATAGTAGTTGGAGGGAAGTGATGAATTGTGTGTCCACTCCTTCATCTGCTAACATCTCTTCTATTAGAGATTGGCTTGATGCAAGGGAAAGTTTGTGCCTCTCTTGTTGGAAGAGATGGATGGATACCTCAAGGAAGTGAGGTGGTACTACTAAAACCTGCTTTGTACCTGCCCTAAATCACTTTAGAGTTTGATGGTAGGCCCCTTTAGCTTGCAAATGACACCATGAAAGTTACTATGTACTTTGGAGTAGATGCTTGAAACAATTGAATCAAAATAGACTACTTCACAAATATCTAGTGTCACAAATTTTTTAGGGACTGAACACTAGATGACTAGTGAGCAGTTCGATGGCGATTTCTCCCAAATGGCTGAACTAAAAGCTTTGAAACTTTGAAAGCATAAATTAGACTTCAAGTTGGTTCCAACAAGCTAAAGATCATGCAAATTGGTTGAGAAATCACTTAGACATGATCAAACAAAGTTCACTATTCTGAGTAGTCATAGCACAGAATAGACAGAGATGATTGATGAAGTATATCTATTATAGTACATGATTATACAAGATCATTGACATGTAATTGTTGGAGAAACAATCACTAACTGGACATATATTTGAAGGTCAAATCTTAGGAAGAAAACCCCATGCCTATGTGAAGGGACAAATTCACAAATGTATTATACTTGTAAAGTTAGTTCACTTTGGTTCTAGAAGTTTTTCAAAAGTCACGGGAATGAGAAAGTCTATATAAGTTAGTTAGTATTAATTGACGCGGTGAGAAGAAGAAGGAGGAAGACAATGAGAAAGTGAGAAGAACTCATTTTTGTATGACTGAGTATAGTTGGGCTTCTCTGAGCGAGAAAGCACTTGTAAGCTTCTGAGTTTTCATAGTTATGACAAGAACTAGTTAAAGTTCTGTGTATAAGTCTTCTTCCTCCATCTCCAGTGTTTGTCTTCTGTGTAATGATTTAAAAGGTTGAAGTTTTCCAAGCAAGTCGATGCGTGGCATCGAATCTCACTTGATAAGTTCTTATCTTCATACCTGATTTTTATCTACTACCAAATCTTCTTGAAAAGATGATGTTGTTGGAGCAACTCGATGCCTGGCATCGAATTCCAGTTGATAAGTCATATTGTAAGTGTGCATGAAATCACCTATAGTTTTGATGTCCAGAAGATCAAGACTTTATGCGAGAAGTCGATGCCTGGCATCGAATCCCTGCTGAAAAGTGGCCAAAAACATCCCAAGTCGATGCCCGGCATCGAATTCTCGTTGCAAGTCGATGCTAGGCATCGAATTCTAATTTTAAACAGGCGCTCTTACTATAACAGGAAAGATTTCCAGTTTTGGAAGGTCATACAGGGTCATCTTGTGAAGGCCATAACTTGAGTTCTAGAGATCCGGTTGATGCATATGATAGCTTGTTGGAAAGCTCTACTCTTCTAGTTTCAGCCTATAAAGCTTCATGGAGAAATAATACTTGAGCTAGGAGAAATTAGCAAAATACTGAAGGTATGTCATTTTGGTGACTAGGAATTTCTGTAGAAGCAAAGTTCTCACTTTAGGCTATCATTTCTCAAAGTTTGGAGTGGCAATGAGTTAATGGTGACCATAGAGGTGTTCTAGTGTCACATTAATTCATTTCTTGTGGTGTTTCATACATCAACAAGTGGTATCAGAGCAGAAAGATTCTCGAGAGCAGAAGACGACAAAGGTACGAGAAGTTTTGTAAAGTTTTCCATTAAAGTTTGAAAGGTGAAGCATTTGAAGACACAAGGCATCAAAAGGTTACTTCAAAAGTATCCTCATACACAAAGAACTTCAAAAGGTATTATCCTTTATCCTTTAAGCTCACAGGTTGCAGCAGAAGAAAAGAACTATGGCAGATCATATCTCCATTGACAAACTGGATAGAGATAATTACCCCGCATGGGTAATGAGAATGGAAGCCTTACTTATGAGTAAGGATCTCATGGTATATGTAACAAGTGAAGAAGAGAAGCCAGTATTTGAAGATGAAAGCCGACCAAAGAAATAGGAACTTGATGCTTTAAAGCATTGGCAGAAGAAGGATGCAAGTGCAAAAGCATACATCTACAATACAATCTCTGATCATTTGCTACCACACATCAGAGGATTGGAATCATCTGAAGATATATGGAATGCATTGGAGTATCATTTCCAAAGTACTACTAAAGCACGGAAAGCAAGTCTATGGTCAGAGTTTACAACATTCAAGAAGAAGCCAATTCAAACCATTAGTGATTATGTCACTAAGATGAAGGATCTTGCAGATAGTCTTGGATCCATAGATGAAGATGTTTAAGATCACAGATTGATTGCTCAGCTACTTGCAGGTTTGAGAGGGGATGAAAGGTGGAAACCTTTTGTCTTATCAACAGAACTTTCATTAAATCATTATGTTCCAGATTTGAACCAGTTGCTTGGTTTGATGCTCACATATGAGCAAGACTTGAAGGGAGATGGAGATAAAGGACAAAGTTCTGCAATGTACATGAAGAACAAGAAGAAAGGAGATAAAGGTAAAGCAAAGGATGAAGAGGAGTCTAGTTCTCAAGCTTATTATACAAGAGGTAAAGGCACTGGTAGAGGAAGAGCAAGAGGCTTTGGAAGAGGAAGAGGTAATCAGAATAACAACAAGAAGGCTTGCTGGATCTGTGGATTGAGTAATCATTTGGCTCATGACTGTTGGCACAACCAACAAGGATCAAATCAAAATCAGAACAACAATAGCAGAGGCCGAGGTGGAAGATATCAAAGTAATTTTCAAAGAGGTAGACAAAGTCAAAGAGGAGGCTATGGTAGAGGTGGAGGAAGAAGTTGGGGACATAATCAATCCTACAACACCACCTACTACAACTATGCAAATGACACACAGAATGAAAGTCATACATCATTGATGATGAACTCAATCAACACATCAGATAAAGAAGATCTAAAGGTATTTTACATTGACTCCGGATGCTCTAATCATTTGTCAGGAAACATAGAATTGATGTCAGATTTGGAAAAAGGCATTTCTAGTCACACAGTTCAAACTGGTGATAATACAAGACATAGTGTACATTCAATTGGAAAAGTGAAATGCAAGAGTGGAGCAGATTTGCTAACCAATGTTTTGTATGTTCCTACAATACCTAGAAACTTGATTAGTGTGGGACAGATAGTTGAAAAAGGTTTTCAAGTCAGGTTTACAAATGAAGGAGTATTTGTTGAAGATCCAGAGAATGGGTATAATCAGATTGTCTCTGGTAAGAAAGAAGGTAGACTCTTTACTTTAAGAGTGCAAGGGAACATTGGTCAAGCTTTGCTCACACATGGTGAAGGAGTGATTACAGAACTTGATCTCTGGCATAAGAGATTAGGTCACTTTAATGAAAGAGGAATTAAAGCTATGGTTGCTAATCAGTCTGTACTAGGATTACCAAATGTGCAAAGTCAACATATGGTTTATAAATGTGAAGCATGTCAAATGGGTAAAGCACACAGGTTACCATTTCAGAAGAAAGGATTCAAACATGATGGATTACTAGAGCTTATTCATACAGATGTATGGGGACCAACAAAAGAAGGATCTATCAGTGGCTCAAGGTACTATGTTCTTTTCATTGATGATGCTACAAGATGGATAACATTATATGTTTTGAAGGAAAGATCGGAAGTGTTTGGAGCTTTCAAGCATTTTCATGCATATGCAGAGAGAGTCACAGGTCAAAAGCTTAAGAGACTGAGGTCTGATGGAGGGGGAGAATATTTCTCCCAAGAGTTCAATGATTATCTTTGGAATGCAGGTATTAAGAGAGAAATAACTTGCAGGTATACACCACAACAAAATGGTGTAGCTGAAAGAAGGAACAGGACTTTGGTTGAGTTTGCTAGAGCTATGCTGAAGGAGAAGAACTGTCCAAATTATCTTTGGGCTGAGGCTGTAAATATAGCCACATATCTTGTGAATAGATTACCATGTGCGGCTCTCAATGGAATGACTCCATATGAAGCTTGGTGGGGTAAGAAACCAACATTAGATCATTGTAGAGTGTTTGGATCAATTGCATATGCTTATGTGCCATCACAGCTTAGGCATAAACTTGAACCAAAGGCAGAAAAATATGTGTTCATTGGTTATGATGAAAAGCAGATGGGTTACAGGTTGTGGAATCCTCTAACAAAACAATTTCTTGTTTCTAGAGATGTTACATTTCATGAACAGAAAAGTTGGTATGCAGATCAAAGTCACACAGCTGAAGAATTTGAAGAAGAGGTAAGAAGATGTGAGAAAGGAAAATCAATTGTGCAGGTAAATAGAGATGAAGACTATATGCAAGCAAGTACATCCAGAAGTGGATTAACAAGAAGGAATGAAGAAGCTCCTATATTTGATGAAGAGGTGTATCCAGAAACTTATGAAGAATGTGAACCAAGAAGGTCAAGCAGGACTAGAAGACAACCAGAAAGGTATTCCTATGATACTTCTTACATAACTCAGAAGAACTATGCATATATGGTCAAAGATGATGAAGAACCTCAGAACTATGATGAAGCTAAAGGTAAGAAGCAATGGGAAGAAGCAATGAAGGAAGAGTTCAATGCACTGGAGGAGAACAAGACATGGGAACTTGTTCCTAAACCAAATAGTAAGAAAGTAATTGGAAATAAATGGGTTTATAAAGTGAAGAAGCTTGCAGATGGAAGTATAGCCAGATACAAAGCTAGATTGGTGGTGAAAGGCTATGCCCAGACCTATGGCATAGATTATGATGAGACATTCAGTCCCGTAGCTAAGATGTCAACTATAAGGACAATCATTGCTATTGCAGCTTCAAAAGGATGGACTCTAAGTCAATTGGATATAAAAAATGCATTCTTGAATGGATACATATCAGATGAGGTATACATGGAACAACCTCAAGGGTTTATAGATTCCAGGTATCCGAATTTTGTTTGCAGGTTGAGAAGAGCATTGTATGGATTGAAGCAAGCTCCAAGAGCTTAGAACTATAGACTAGTGAAGTATCTCAATGATCTTGGATATCAAAGTTCAAAAGCAGATTCAAGTCTACTTATCAGAAGAACAGAGGAAGGTACAATCTACATTTGTATTTATGTAGATGACATTATAATCACAGGTACTTCAGATGAAGGAATCAAGGAGGTAAAGAGATTGCTTGAAAAAGAATTCAAGATCAGTGACCTAGGAAAGTTGTCATACTTTCTTGGAATGGAAGTTACTTATACAGATCATGGCATATATGTGTCACAAGAAAGGTATCTTCTGAACTTGTTGAAGAAGTTTGATATGGAAAATTGCAGAGAAGCTTCAACTCCACTTGAAGTTAATCACAAGCTCAGTAAATATGATGGTGCAGAATACAAAGATATGAGGAAGTATCAATCTCTTGTGGGTAGTTTGATTTATGCTACACTAACAAGACCTGATCTTAGTTATGCAGTGGGAGTTTTGTCACAATTCATGCATTGTCCAAAGGACCCACATTGGATTGCAGGTCAAAGAGTTCTCAGATATATCAAAGGAACTATAAAGGAAGGATTATATTATCCTTTTACATCAGATTTGAAGTTGAGAGCCTATAGTGATTCAGATTGGGCAGGTAATCAAGATGACAGAAGATCAACTCATGGTTACATGATATATATTGGTGATAAGCTTGTAAGTTGGTGTTCAAAGAAACAACATACAGTAGCATTATCATCAACTGAAGCAGAGTACAAAGGACTTGTGGAAGCAGCTAAGGAAGTCATATGGATGCAGACATTGTTCAAGAGCTTAGGCATTGATCAAGGTACACCTACAATACATGGAGATAATATGACTTCACTTTATCTTGCAGCAAATCCAGTATTTCATGCAAGGACAAAGCACATAGAGATACAGTATCATTTTCTCAAAGAAGAGGTAATGGAGAAGGAGATTGAAGTGGAGTACATTTCTACTAAAGATCAGTTAGCAGACATAATGACAAAGAGCTTGGATGGTGTGAAGACTAGCAGATTCAAAAGCATGGCAGGAGTAAAAGAAAAGAAGAAGATATGAAGAAACAGGGAATGTCAATTAGTGATTGAGGGGGAGCTGTTGGAGAAACAATCACTAACTGGACATATATTTGAAGGTCAAATCTTAGGAAGAAAACCCCATGCCTATGTGAAGGGACAAATTCACAAATGTATTATACTTGTAAAGTTAGTTCACTTTAGTTCTAGAAGTTTTTCAAAAGTCACGGGAATGAGAAAGTCTATATAAGTTAGTTAGTATTAACTGACGCGGTGAGAAGAAGAAGGAGGAAGACAATGAGAAAGTGAGAAGAACTCATTTTTGTATGACTGAGTATAGTCGGGCTTCTCTGAGCGAGAAAGCACTTGTAAGCTTCTGAGTTTTCATAGTTATGACAAGAACTAGTTAAAGTTCTGTGTATAAGTCTTCTTCCTCCATCTCCAGTGTTTGTCTTCTGTGTAATGATTTAAAAGGTTGAAGTTTTCCAAGCAAGTCGATGCGTGGCATCGAATCTCACTTGATAAGTTCTTATCTTCATATCTGATTTTTATCTACTGCCAAATCTTCTTGAAAAGATGATGTTGTTGGAGCAACTCGATGCCTGGCATCGAATTCCAGTTGATAAGTCATATTGTAAGTGTGCATGAAATCACCTATAGTTTTGATGTCCATAAGATCAAGACTTTATGCGGGAAGTCGATGCCTGGCATCGAATCCCTGCTGAAAAGTGGCCAAAAACATCCCAAGTCGATGCCCGGCATCGAATTCTCGTTGCAAGTCGATGCTAGGCATCGAATTCTAATTTTAAACAGGCGCTCTTACTATAACAGGAAAGATTTCCATTTTTGGAAGGTCATACAAGGTCATCTTGTGAAGGCCATAACTTGAGTTCTAGAGATCCGTTTGATGCATATGATAGCTTGTTGGAAAGCTCTACTCTTCTAGTTTCAGCCTATAAAGTTTCATGGAGAAATAATACTTGAGCTAGGAGAAATTATCAAAATACTGAAGGTATGTCATTTTGGTGACTAGGAATTTCTGTAGAAGCAAAGTTCTCACTTTAGGCTATCATTTCTCAAAGTTTGGAGTGGCAATGAGTTAATGGTGACCATAGAGGTGTTCTAGTGTCACATTAATTCATTTCTTGTGGTGTTTCATACATCAACAGTAATGATGTCCAATGATGGTGAGATGAGTGAGCTATAGTATAAGCTACCAAACCTCTACAAATGATCAAGGGAGAAGCTCTCAATGAGGCCACACAACCGCGAGTCTTTTCAGAGTCATTTATATAAGTTGTTCTCTCAAGTTTGAATTTGAAACTCAAACTTGCCTCCATCTAAAAGTATCTACTCTAATCTAGGAGATATTCTCTCAATATAAAGTTGTAACTAATATTCTATCTAACTCCATGAGTTGTAGCCTTTTACAAGATTATCTCAAAGATTTATCCTTTTACAAGCGGTAAATGATCAAGTATTACAAGCCAAGGTTCTCATGCTTCATCAAGTGCTTCCACTTATTGCTTTCCATGCTAAGCCAAGTGTGAGGCCTTGTATGTTTGCACCAACAGCTCCCCCTCAAGCCAAGCATCTTGGCTTGCACTTCTTCATGAATCTTCTTGAATGTCTTGCAATCCAATCATGGTTTTAAAGCTACAAAGTTTAGGAGTGCTTTGGTCAACAAATCTACACATTGCATATTTGTGGATACATATGCTAATTGAATTTCTGAGCTTAGTAGCTTCTCTCTAACATAGTGATAGTTTAATTCTATATGCTTAGTTCTTGCATGACAAATGGGATTGGCTGCAAGATGCAAAGAACTTGTGTTATCACCAAAGATCATAGGTGAATGAGTGTGAAGTCCCAAATCTGAGTAGAGCAATCTAATCCAAATAGATTCTTGTGTAGCATTTGCTAATCCCCTGTATTCAGCCTCTCTTGAGGATAGAGCAACAATTGGTTGCTTCTTAGAAGACCATGAGATGGGCTTATCACCTGCAAAAGAGAAGTATCTAGAAGTACTTCTTCTCTCATCCTTACAACCTTCCCAATTTGCATCTGAGTATAACTTTATGTCCAAATCCCATGTGTATGGGAAGTAAAGACCTGGGTTTTGAGTACCTTTGAGATACTTCAAAATCCTTTTAGCATCTTCCAAGAGAGGTGCTCTAGGTTTATGCATCAATTGAGTTAGAACACTTACACCATAGCAGATATCAATTCTGGTTAATGTTGCATAGTTAAGACTTCCAACTATGCTTTGGTATCTTGCAATGTCTTCAAGCAAATCACCTTCATGAGCACTCAGTTTATGATTTGCTCCATAGGGGTGCTAGTTGCCTCTGTATTCTCCAAGTGGAACTGTTTCAACATGTCTTGCACATATTTCCTTTGAGTGATGTGAATTCTAGAGTTAGTGTAGACTAACTCAATTCCAAGAAAATACTTCAGAAACGCTAGGTCACTGATTTTGAACTCTTGCATCATTTGATTTTTGATTTGTTTGATGCCATTGGCATCACTACTTGTGAGAATGATGTCATCAACATACACACATAAATATATCATTTCTGAATTACTCTTCTTGATTGAAAAATAGAGAAGAATGTGCTTTTCTCATCATGAATCCTTGGTCTTGAAGATAGGTGCTTAACATTAGGGGAAAATATGAACCCTCCATGGGCCTTTTAGATTAAGGAGTGATTAGCCATGGACCAATGAGAGGAGGGTGGTGGACACAGTCTAGTCCCTTAATCACATAGGCTAGGCATAGGCTTCCCTTGTTTTTATGTGGTTAAAGATGCAAAAACCATCTAAAATCAGTGGGTTTCTTCAAAGAATGGTTTTGGAAAAGTAAAAAAACATTTAGATCCATTGGATTGTTCAAAGATCTAAGGGCCAAGGTTAAATGCCAAAAGTCAAGGCATCTACTAATGTGGACCCTTGGATTAGCTTCAGATCGAATGGCTTGGAACAAAGCAATGATGACAAAAAACGTGTTTTGCAAGCAGCCATCAGATTGCACCTTTGATCGGACGATCCCGCTTGAATTCTTGAAAGATGAGGCACCTCTATTGTTGGCCTTTGGATCACGCCTCGATCGGATAGTTTAAATTCATCCCATAGACGAAGAAGGTGCCTTTTAAAGGCAGCCATTAGATGATCTTCGAATCCGACGGCGCAGATGCATCTCCGAAAAAGGATCAGCCCTATTCGCAGGGATCCGTTGGATCATAAAATATCTAAGGGCTAAGATTTCTGCAGAGAGTCTATCCCACTCTTTTCTTTATTCCCATGAATTTGAATGCATTCTCTCTCTAGATTCTTGTCGAATTCAATATAGGCCATCGATTTTACCAATCCAAAGGCTCACGTTTGCTCATAGATCAGAGACCAAACACACACTTTTATGTACATTATTTTAATTGTCAATACCACTAGTGGTTTCATGTGGCTCCTTAAGCTCATAGATTAAGCCTTTTAATCCCTAAAAATTAGGAATCCTTACAAGGCCCATGCAAGGCTCACTTTTTCCCCTAACGACCTATGGTTCCATGCCCTAGGTGCCTGCTTTAAACCATAAAGAGCTTTGTTCAATTTTCATACATCATTTACCTTGTTTAGGTCTTCATAGCTAGGAGGTTGAGCCATGTAAGCCTCCTATGAAACCTGTATTCTTTTTGATTTAAATCATACCCTATGAAGATGCTTTTCTCTGCCTTAGGGTCTAACTTACCTCTCATTTGAGATGGAACATGCACATAAGCAACACAACCAAATATTTTTCAATGTTTAAGTGATGGCCTTCTATCATGACATGCCTCATAGGGGGTCATCCCATCAAGGGATTTAGAAGGTAGTCTGTTAATAAGATAAGTGGCAGTAGAAACACTCTCTGAACACAAATAATTTGGCAATTTCTTTTCATTAAGCATTGATCTAGCTTCTTCCACAATCAATATGTTCCTCCTCTCTACTACTCCATTTTGCTCAGGAGTATACCTAGTAGTAATCTCCCTTTTGATACCTCTGTCCTGCAAAAATGCATCAAATTCATTCGAGAAGTACTCACCTCCTCCATCTAACCTTATCCTCTTTAGACTTTTTCCAATTTGATTTTCCACAAGTGCAAGATACTTCTTGAAACAACTAAACACTTCATCTTTGTGTTTCATGAAATACAAGATAGTCCACCTACTGAAATCATCAATAAATGACACATACTACCTTGAGCCTGAAACGGAAGGGTCCTTGCTTGGTCCCCACACATCTGTGTGGACAAGTTCCAAGTAATCCTCATGCATATAGCCTTTCTTTGTAAAGGGTAATCTGTGTGATTTACCAAACTAACATGCACCACATTTATAGATCATATGTTGCTTGGATACATTAGGTATCCCAAGCACACATTGATCTCGACATATCTACTTCAAGGTTCTCTCACCAATGTGCCCTAATCTTTTGTGCCAAATCTCTAATTTAGACAAAGTTTGATCCTTGTAATTATAAAGTGCAATGTTTCTAGTGTCCTCAAGCTCAACTGTAAATAATCTACCCGTTTTCTCTCCCTTGGCTATTCTTCTGAATCCATGTTGGGGGTCCTCCACAAAAGCTCCATATTTATTGAGCCTAACGTGCAAAACCTTTTCCACTATCTATCCAACACTCATCAAATTCTTTGTGATAGTAGGTACATAAAGAACTCTGCTCAACAGATTCCTATTCCCATCAGAAGTTTTCACATTTCCTAGCTTGACCACTGAATGCTTGATGTCATCACATGTCTGCACTTGGTGCTTTCCCTTGGGCTCCTCAAGATCAGAAAGGAGAGTTACATTGCTTGCTACATGGTTTGAACAACCTAAGTCAATATAGAAGAGGTGCTCATCATTCATACCTTGTTTTGAAGTCATGTTCATAATGAGCAGAGAATCCTCTTGATCCTTTTTATAATTGTTGAAGTCTTTTCTTGATTTATATCCTCCTTGATAATTGTTGTTGTAGCCATGGTTGTAGCCTTGATTATGGTTGAATCTTGCTCTTGATTGTGAGTGGCCACCTCTTTGATATCCTCTTCCTCTCTGGTTCTTGAAGTTCCTATAGCTCTCATCTATTGTGTGATTAGACAGTCCACATATATTGCATGGGGAAGAGTTGAAAGGTCTCCCCGTACCTTGTTGACCTCGTCTGCCCCTTCCTCTTGAAATCCTACCTCTCCTTGCATAGTTAGCTTGAGAAGTAGTTCCTTCATCTTCAACTTTCTTGCTCTTTCGTTTATCTTTAGACTTTCATTTATCTGTATATAGGGCAGAAGAATCGTTACCTCTTGATGGTTCTCCATTTTTGTTGAGCTTGGATTCATGGGTAAAGAGTTGTCCCATGAGAGTGGTAAGATACTGGAATTTGCATGTCCATGTAAAGGTCCATAGTAGTTGTGAAAGCTTCCCACTTATCATTTTCCTTGATGTCATTGATTATCTGTCTCACTATTTTCTCTTCTTCAATCTCCTCCTTTACTTTGGTCACATACTCTGAAACATTTTGCTTAAGTTTCTTCCTTTGAGTAGTAAACTCAATCCACAATTGATTTTTTCTAGCTTTTGTATTGGAAGAAAAATATGAAGATAATGTATCCCAAGTCTCTTGGGAAGTTTTGCAATTCATGATGTGAGGAAGAAGGAATTCAGAAATAGAGTTAAGTATATATGACCTTGCTAAAGCATCTTTGGCATGCCATGAGTTGAGTCTCTCTAGCTCTTCTCTTGTAGGTTGTCATTTGCTTTTGAATATGGGCATCTCCTCATCTTAATATGTATCCATAGAGAGTCCTTCCTTGTAGATAGGTCTTCATCCTCAAGGACCATGCTGGATAATTATTCCTGTCCAATTTATCAATGAAAGAAGGGAAACCATCTCCCATTTTACCTTAACTTGCTCTGATACCACTATTGGAAGAAATGGATGGATACCTCAACGAAGTGAGTTGGTCCTGCTAAAACCTACTTTGTAGCTGCCCTAAATCACTTTAGAGTTTGATAGTAGGGTCTTTAAGCTTGCAAATGACAACAAGAAAGTACTTATGTACTTTGGAGTAGATGCTTGAAACAATTGAATCAAAACAGACTATTTCACAAATATCTAGTGTCACAAAACTTGTTATTTTGGTCCTCACACCTGCTTGTTCTTTTGCTTAGTGCTGACAGTACAGTAGCAATTGATACAATTCCTTTTGAGGGAATCAAATTAGCTTAGATAGCTAATTATTACAAGTGGAATCATCTAAAATAATAGACTATGCTATGAGAAATCAATTTAGAAATCCAAAGCTTACCCCCGATTTTTTAGGGACTCAATAATAGCCGACTAGTGAGCAGTTTGATGGCGATTTCTCCCAAATGGCTGAACCAAAAGCTTTGAGACTTTGATATCATAAAATAGACTTCAAGCTGATTCCAACAAGCTATAGATCCTGCAAAATTGTTGAGAATGCACTGAGATATGATCAAACAAAGTTCATTGTTCTGAGTGGTCATAGTAGAGAAGTAGACAGAGATGATCAATGAAATACATCTCTTATAGCACATGATTATACAGGATCATTGACATGTAATGATGTCCAATGATGGTGTGATGATTGAGCTATAGTTTAAGCTACTCAACCTCTACAAACGATCAAGGGAGAAGCTCTCAATGAGCCCACACAACCGCGAGTTTTTTTAGAGTCAGTTGTTCTCTCAATTTTGAATTTGAAATTCAAACTTGCCTCCATCTAAAAGTATCTCCTCTAATCTAGGAGATATTCTCTAAATCTAAAGTCATAACCAATATTCTATCTAAATCCATGAGTTCTAGCCTTTTACAAGATTCTCTCAAAGATTTATCCTTTTACAAGTGGTAAATGATCAAGTATTACAAACCAAGGTTCTCATGCCAAGCATCTTGGCTTGTACTTCTTCATGAATTTTCTTGAATGTCCTACAATCGAATCATGGTTTTAAACCTGCAAAGTTTAATACCATCAAGTGCTTTGGTCAACAAATTTACACATTGCATATTTGTGGATACATATTCTAATTGAATTCTTTGCTCAATAGCTTCTCTCTAACATAGTGATAGTGTACTTCTATATGCTTGGTTCTTGCGTGATAACTGGGATTGTCTGCAAGATCCAAATAACTTGTGTTATCACCAAAGATCGTAGGTGAATGAGTGTGAAGTCCCAAATCTGAATAGAGCAATCTAATCCAAATATCTTCTTGTGTAGCATTTAGTAATCCCTTGTATCCAGCCTCTGTTTAGGATAGAGCAAAAATTGGTTGCTTCTTAGAAGACCATGAGATGGGCTTATCACATGTAAAAGACAAGTATCCAGAAGTACTTCTCTTATCCTTACAACCTGCCCAATTTGCATCTGATTATAACTTAATGTCCAAATCTCATGTGTATAGGAAGTAAAGACCTTGGTTTTGAGTACCTTTGAGATACTTCAAAATCCTTTTAGCAGCTTCCAAGTGAGGTGATCTAGGTTTATGCATGAAGTGACTTAGAACACATACACCATAGCATATATCAATCCTGGTTAATGTTGCATAGTTAAGATTTCCAACTATGCTTTTGTTTGTTATTGATCTTTGGAGTTGTCCTCTCCAATCATTTAGTATAAAGAATCAACAATACATCTTATATTTGTCAATCTTGGAAGTATACATGAGACCACAGCCCCTTCTATATGATAGAATCCAAGAAATAAGAGAAAACTGGCTGGATTTCTGAAAATAATGAAGATGAAGAGGAATTTCTAGGGTTTGAATTATCTTGAGCAATACTCCACCATTTTCAATAATCTTGGTGTCTAAAACATGTTATTTTCTTAGCAGAATACAAGCATGAAGTCAAAACTCAAAAATGATACCTGTAACCTTCAGACGAGACAATCGCGATTCTGTGAAATCAAATGATTTTCATCTCCAGCACCATTCTTCATCAATTTCTCACTCATTATGTCAGTAATCAGCTCTCTTCATACACATTCATCAGAAACACACAATAGAAGCTCACAAATCTCCATGGATACACATAGAATAGACTCAACAAATCAAAGAAATCACACAAAAGGAAGAAACACGAGTTTCTCCAGGAAAATCTCTCTTCTTTGCTTGGATAGCATGTAATACAAATAACCAACCCTCTCATAATAGAGGAAGTTATCTTTTATACATTTTAGAGTGTCCCTTTTCACACTTGAATTTTGGTCCTTTCCTCTTTTATTCTAAAAATATGCTATCTAGGAGTTTCCAAAAATTCTAGAAAAATTACATAGGATTCTACTCTACATAAGGAAGACTCTTCCTTATTTTTACATCAGTTGCATAAATATTTTTACAAGTTTTTGGCATTTTACAATTATTTTCCATCAAAAGTACTTCAAAAAATTACTTCTTCCAACAGCTTTGGTATCTTGCAATGTCTTCAAGCAAATCACCTTCATGAGCACTCAGTTTATGATTTACCTCCATAGGGGTGCTAGTTGCCGTTGTATTCTCCAAGTGAAACTTTTTCAACATGTCCGACACATATTTCCTTTGAGTGATGTAAATTCCAGAGTTAATGTAGACTAACTCAAGTCCAAGAAAATACTTTAGAAACCCTAGGTCACTGATTTTGAACTCCTACATCATCTGATCTTTCAAGTTGATGGTGTCCTCATCATCTGATTTGATGTCTTCAATTGTGCTTGGCTCCTCCTTGGTGAGACTTTGAAATTCTTCTTCCAAGTCATATTGCAATTTGACCTTCCTGCATTCACTTTCAAACCAAGAATCATTCTCATCAAACACAACATCTCTATTGACCATAAATCCTTTGTTGGATGGAGTATAAAACCTGTATCCTTTCTGATTTAAATCATACCCTATGAAGATGCATTTCTCTACCTTAGGGTCTAACTTACCTCTTATTTGAGATGGAACATGCACATAAGAAACACAACCAAATATTCTGCATTGTTCAAGTGATGGCCGTCTACCATGCCATGCCTCATAGGGGGTCATCCCATCAAGGGATTTAGAAGGTAACTGTAGCTCAGTGATGAGTAGCACCTCCTTTAATGTCAATCCGGGAAGACGTGAGGATGGTATGATGACCTCGAGCAAGTGAAGGCACAAGTGCGTGAGTGCGAAGCACACTAACATGCACACACATACACACACGTGCACACAAGGCAAGACAAAGAGCGAGAAGCAATGGAGTTCTTTAGATTACTTTCAAAAAGCTCATACCAGTTTAGATCAATTACAAGCTACCCTCAAAAATGAGCTCTCTAGCTCTATTTATAGTTTTTGACTAGGTTTTGGCCTTGTCCAGACCTAGTGTCCGGCCTAGTTAAAAATTAGGTTCTCTACCCTATTTGGAGGTTCAAACGGAGTCTAAAAAATGTGAAAACTGATAGGTAGGTACTTCTAAAGCTCCTCAAGCTCAAGGACTCCTTGGCTTGCACAAAATGGAGCTACAAAAATATGAAATGGTATTTACAATGGTTTTTAGTGATGAAAATCACTATTTTTCTAGGGATTTCTTCTAACATCTTGACATACATTTCCTGGAGCTCCCTACTTGCTCCTTCTTCTTGTGTGCCCAACTCTTTGATGCCTGAAAAATTTAAATGGCCTACTTGCCAGATCTTCTTTGACTACTGTGTCTGCTTGTGTTGTCTCTTCGCTCCGACTCCCTTCGTAGGCTTCCTTGTCTTGTGACTCCTTCGGTTCCTTGACTACTGCCAACACCCCCCCCCTCTCTCGCGTCTATCGTCTCTGACAAACCCTTGTCTAGCTGTGCGTTGGACATAATATTGAACAACATCGGCAGCGAGGTGGTGTTCTTCTAATCGTAGCCCCCGTGCTAGATCTGTTAACAATGCATCCCAATTCATTGGTCCTGGTACATCCAGATGTGGCACCCGCAGTTGTTCTGAATGGATGGTTCTCTCCACAGCAAATAAGTGGAGGAGATGTGAGGGCCTGGGTACAAATATTTCTGAGTGATATTCCCAGAATCCTGTTACGAACATCTCCTCGAATGTCTATTTAAAGCAAGCTGGGAGGTACTTTATTCTGGCGTGCCAAGCATATATTACCTCTATTGATGGGGTGGTGCTCATGTCGTATACCAGATCTTGGTTTCCTGTAAGAAATCCGACACCTGAGAAGTGGGGGTCTTTAATATTCTTGAATGTCCTGAATGTGATAAGCATTAGTTCAAAGATTTTCATGCACATTTGGGCCATCACATCGGGGGTATTCCGTAGTCAAATGCTCCAGTGACGGATAGTAGAAATCATATAATTCACAGTGGGAGGTCCTTGTGGAGGTGCCAGATAAACATAGTTTAACCACTTTGCACAACCTTTGATGTTCTTGATAGCAATTGTAAACTCGGGCCAGGTGCGTCTGCGGAAGACTGGAACATAACAGGGATTGTATTTAATAAAAAGTGGCATGTTAGTCCAAGTACAAACCATCTCTGGGTAGGTCTCGAGAAGACGGATTCTCCAGGTGGGTTGATGAATGGATCCTTTTTTAGCACTTTCTGGGATATCATCAGGCCCAAATTGTGTGGCGAAAGTTGGAGGTTTGCCACATCTGCGTTGGATCTCCGCGTTGGAATCTGCAAGGAGTACACAATATGGCACATACTGATCGTCGTTGGTGCCGATCCATCTATGATGAGACATGCTGCGGAAATATTCTGACTTTATGATGGTGTCTTCTAATTTGGCCATTGATTGGATTTGGATTGCCACTCGATCTTCATGGGTTGTCGTTGTTTTTTCTAGTGTCTGGAGCCATTCAGGTACTTCAACTTCTAAGGTGTCCATTCCTTCTGAGGTATGTTGACCACCTGGCATCGGCATAGGAACATATGGTTCCTCATACGTTTCGTCCACCTGAATGTGTACCAAGTCCTCAGGCTCTGGTTCTACAACTGGAGAGGGCTGCCTTTCATATTCTAGTAACTTCTTCTGCAGTTCCGCCACCTGCTCTTGCAATGCCTTTACTTCCGCTGAAGTCGAGGTGGTTTCTATGACTTTGGGTTGTGCCTCCTGTTCCTTGAGCTGGCTACGTAGTTCATCCCGTTCCCTTTCCAAATCATCATGTGCTTCTAATAAATCCGCATAGCTTTCCAAGATTGTTTTCATTGTTTCTGAGGGGATTGCTTTGAATTGCTCTGGGTCGATTTCATGGGGAGAGCCTTCCATGGCAGCTTCCAGGTTTTCTTCGTTTTGTTTCTGCAGACGCTTGTTTTCTTCAAGAGCTGTAGCCATGTGTTTTCGGAGTAGAGTTAAGTTTCGCCGAACTCTCAAATTATCTATTTGGTAAACCTCCAATAATGCTTCGAGTTGTTTGACACCTGACTCTTGTGATGGTTGGGGTGTCTCCAGGAGGGTTTGATGAGCTTGCTCTAGAGTGGTGTAGCGTTGATTGAGGTCTACATTTTCTTCTTCTATACTTGTAAGTCGTCTTTGTAGTTGTTGATGATTCATCGTCAGCTGATGATGACGGTCTTCGAGAGCCTGGTACTCACTCTGAAGTTGATACACGCATTGATGTAATGCTATGAATATACTATTTACATTAAACGATGCAGGGAAAGATGAAGATGCAGGGGGAATGGGGAAGGGGAAGGGAGTTGTGAATGATGCGGAATCAAGTGGTGAGGTAGGTGGAGGGGGTATGGGAGATTGAGGTTGTGTGGGGGGTGGGAGTGGTGCTGTGACTGGTGATGTCTCCATTGTGTCGAATGTGTGTGTGACTGTAAAGATGGGAACAGTGGGTGGGGTGGATGTGATATTTGTGAAGAGTGTTGTGAAGGTGGGCATGGTAACTCCTCCGAATTGGATGCCGGGAGAGAGAGGAATTCCCATGACGACCGTGGTTATGGCAGAAATAGGTGTGGTAGTGCCAGGTGGCGAGGTGACTTGTGTAGTGTGAGGTGAGGTGGGTGGTGAGAGTGGTTCCTCCTGATTGTCTTCTGCCTGTGTGGTACCTCCCGGTTCTGATACATTGATGTGGATCTGTTTGCCAGATCGCATGGGACGGGTAGGTACACGTTTCTCAAATCGATGAATATAAGCCATTGCTGAATGAACAGCCTCATCTAAGCCTACTGCATCAGCGTGCAGGTTCATTGATTCGATGAACATGTCATCCACACCTTCCTCGGCTAACATTTGGCTCATGATCATCTTTCCTGTTTCGAGTGACAGTTTGTGTTGCTCCTGGACCCGCTTCATGGTTTCGTATAATCTTTTTATTTGGGCCGAGTATGTCAGGGCACTTGCTAGTTCTGAAAGTTTTTCATATTCTTGATCATACTCTTCGTGTGCCTCTTGTTCTTCTGTCTCTTCTTCATCGTCTTCTACTTCTACTACTCCCGGTTGGGTCGGGGCTGAAGTTGTAGTCGTGGGTTGTTGTTCTTGGGTCTGCTCCGCTTCTGTCTCCAGGTTAGATTCATTGATCAAACAGGCGATTTCTTCATCTGTTAGATCAGCAAGGGTGTAACCTTGAGGGAACTCCAAGTCTGCAAGAATAGGAGGGAACACCAGGTTGGGTCCTTCTGCACTTGTTCTGGGTAGGCGAATGGTAAATGGTCGGACTCCCCTTGTTTGTGGAGGGGTCACCTCTGGTGTGGTTGTGGCTCCCCTTGGTTGAGCGCATGGTAACTGAACTCCTCCTCTCATTTTCTTTGATGGAGGGCCCGCCGTTGATAGTCGTCTTTGGAACTCGGGCTCTGGACCATACTAGTGCTCTTTGAATGGGCACGTCGTAAGCTAAGCACCTGTAAATTATTCTTGTGAGAGCACAGCATCCATGAAGTACATTTTTCTGTTTCTTATTCCACCGTTGATGGGCTAGGTGGATTTGATCGATGATGTGCGGTATGTTGATGGTGAGATTCTCTGTCTCCGCCAAGTACAAGCTGAACCATATCTTTTTTGGTGGCATAGTGAATCGTTCTTGGGCAGGAAAAGCAAAATGTTGCATAATAGTTCGCAGGTGTAGAGCAATGGTAGGTGTCATTGCTACCATGTCCCTCAATTTGTTAAGATCCTTATGTTTCATCCTGTCTGGAACCATTGTTTCCTTCTCAGTGGGAATATGCATTCCTTGCATGTTCAATGCTGCTCGTACCAAGTTGAGGGTCAGTTTGAATCTCTTAAGTTCGTGGCCTGGCAATAGTGAAGGTAGCACAAAAGTACTATCCCCTCCCTCGGCCCTGCTAGGAGTGATGGTACTAATAAAATAGGAGCAGCGAAGGAAATCTGGCTTAGGTAAATGTGCTCTGAAGTAGCTATCCAATCCCCCTTTGGTCCAAACCGATCGCATTACTTCCGCATTCTGATAGTTTTCAAATTCGTGAGTGAAGAAATGGTAACGTCCCCATCTACCATTGAACTCAATTTCTGCTTCCCAGAAGTAGGTGCCATCCCCCAATGGCCCGGCGACATCACTAAACCAATGAGCGTGTTTCCCCACTTGAGAAGTGTGTCCCTGAGGAGGGTCCTGAATCGGGAGAACATGCACCATTGAAGTTCTTGAGGCCTTTCGGTGAGTGGTGGTTCCAGGAGGAGGGTTTCAATGTCCACAATCTGTGCGCTAGACCTTGCCTGGGAACTGGTGCCTCCTGCTTCTGCCATTGTTATTGCTTGCTTGCTGGTTCTGTGAGAATATAGATCATTCGTTAATATTGTAATGGACACGATAGAACACTTTTTGTCCCCGTTACAACATTATCATGAAGTGAGTAATGGGTTAGTGGGTTAGTGGGTCAGTGAGTGCTCGATGACTGTGTGTGTAGTTAATGAATGGATAGTCCTAAGAGCTAGATGGAGAGATGCAGTGTATGAGTGATGTAGTTAGCAAGTGGAGATGAATTTACAAATGGGGGTCGGGGGGGTTATTACAAGTCTTAGGTTGCCGAACACAATGGATGGCTTTCGGTTTTGGTTTTGTGGAGACTCTAGAGGGTTTTATGAGTAATTCTGCTTGGGGATGATGTGTTTTTGGGACCCATTTACAAGTGAGTCTGTGCGTGCTTTTGGGCGACTATGTGTTCGTGCATGTTAAACATGAGTGGCTAATGGCTCCTTGAGTCAGTGAACCCTGTCGTGTATGATATGATTCGTGCGGGACTAGTTGAGCCCGCAAGTAAGCCTTAGGCACCCAAATTTGTCTTGATTGTGGGACAGCCTTCATCGACTTCTTGGGTACCCAGATAGTTTTCACTTTCTCAAAAGAAGTTTTGGAAGTCTTCTTATTAGTATCATGTCGCTGATTACTAATAGGAAGTTGAGATGATTGTTGTCGCTGGACGGTCATAGGCCGCTCTCCTTTTCGCACCCACAATTGTTTCAATGGCTGAGTCATTCTGCTTCCCACGTTCTTTTGGCCTCCAACATAGGTAGTCTTCAGTGATTGATCTACCTTTGGTTGCTGCCTCCCTCTAGCCTTTGGAAAAGAAGGGAGTTCCGTCGAGGCCTTGACTTCTTTATTGAGATCTCCATTCCTCTGCATCACATAGCTTTGGACAAGAACAGCATGATCAACTTCATGTGTACCCCTGGAAGGACCAGGAGTTCGTGCCTTACCTAATTCCTTGAGTGCCTCATTTTCCAGTTCAACTGTAATTCGACTATGGTTTACCCATACCTGAAGAAGTCCACTCCTTAGGTTTAGGTTGACTGCATGATGATAGATCCAGTCCTGACCCAAGACAAGAGGCTCAGTGAGGTCCTCATCTTGACACACTAGTACTTTGACTGTCATTCCTTCGTCTTGAATATAGAGGGGAAGCTCCACCTCGCCCATGCAAGGGGTTTCCACACCTCCCAATCCTATGAGATATGCTTCTATAGGATTGACAGTTAATTTCAACTCTTGACAGTAAGACAATTTAATAGCACTAGTGGCTGCACCTGAGTCAATCAAGGCTCTTACAGTCCTTGCACCCTTTCCTTGTCCTATCTCTAAGGTTATAAAAGGACGTCGATCAATTATCCTATGAGAGCTAACACCTGAAACTTCACACATAGCCACATGATATCCTTGATCTGCATATGCATCTGTCCTAGGTTGCTCTCTACTATGTCTCCTCAACTTCATTCGCCGGATGCGTTCCAATGCTTCTGCTTGAGCTTCTTCTCGAATTCGTCTTTCTTCTTCTTTGCGTTTCTTTGCAGTGTTGAGTCGACTTAGCATCTCTTCCGTCAGAGGTTCCTGATATAACTTGACTCTGCATCTGCTTATGTAGCTCGGGAGAATATCGCCTTCTAATGTGGCTATAGTTGCACTGCTCCACTTGTTGAGATTCTATTAATGATCATGGGTCTGTAGCCTCTTTTCTCTAGTTTCCTCGCATGTTGTTTCAAAGTGTAGACTAGTACTAGGTCGCCTGCCTTCAAACCTTTATCCTTAACGTGGGCATCAAAGTATGCCTTTTGTCGTTTCTTAGCTGCATATATCCCTGCAGCCGCTCTCAGTCTTGTTTCTCCTAATCGTTCAAGGTCAAACAGTCTAGAGGAGAGTTCATGACCCGTCCATTCATGCTCTTGTGCTACTTTCAGTGTAGGTATTAAGAAGTCCAACGGTAGCACTACATTTTGGCCAAATACCATCTGAAAGGGGGTGGCTTGGAGTACCGTTTTGTAGGCGACTCGGTATGCCCAAACAGCGTGGTGTAGCTGTTTGTCCCAATCAGAGCGTTTATTGTTCACTAATTTCGTCAGTACATTGCATAGGATCTTATTGGTGCTCTCAGCCTGGCCATTTGCTTGAGGGTGATAGGGGTCAGACTTCTTATGTACTACCAAGAATTCTTGGAGCAGATTTTCAATAACTTCATTCAAGAAGTGAGTGCCTCTATCACTAACTAGATCTATAGGTAGCCCGTATCTAGTGAACACATTCTCAAATAAAAACTTAGCTGTTGTTTGAGCATCGTTCTTCGTTGTGGCTTTTACCTCTACCCACTTTGTTAGATAGTCTATCGCAATAATGATGTATTCAGCATGTGAACCCTTGGCTAGGGGATAATAGGACCTACAACGTCTATTCCCCACTTAGAGAATGCACGTCCACCCATCATGGGTTTCAGTGGCATCTCATCTTTGCGTATAGGATACTGAGTTCTCTGACAAACATCACACCGTTTCACATAGGTATGTGCATCCATGTGAAGGGTCGGCCACCAAAAGCCCGCAAATAGTATTGCCTTGATCACCCGATTTGGTCCAAAGTGTCCTCTTGCTACACCTTGGTGAGCAGTTTCCAAGATCTTGAGATATTCACTCTCATGGATGCATAGTCTTAGGTAACCATCTTTACCTCGCTTGTACAGATTATCACCAACGAGTGAGTACTCTAGGGCTTCTTGCTCTAAACTTCTTTTCCTAGCCAAAGTCATATCTGGAGGAAATGTTTTTGTCCTTAGAAAGGCCACTAATGGTTCACTCCAATCTGGCACTATGGACACTTGATAAAGAGTGGCATGTTCCACAGGTGGTTTAGTGCAGCAGATTGGGCATTCCTTGCACAACTTCTGGACATCAGCTTCCATAGTCGGCCAATGCACTCCGAGTCTCTTTAGTGTCTGTAGGGTTCATTGCCTTGAGTAGTGTTGCTCTAATGCACCTACATGTGCTAATTGCAACCATTTAGCGTACTCATCCTCTTCCACACAACACGCCAAGGTCCCTTGATCCGTGTGCTTGTACATGCTCCCTGCCATGATGTGATACTTTTGGGCTTTTACTACCTCTTTATCCTGTGTGTTTATTACTGGGTGGTTAGGCCCGTATGTCAATACTGGCACTAATGGCTTAGCCCATTACGGCACCACTTCCAAATTAAACAAGTAAGCATCAGGAAGGTCATCTGATACTCCTTGTGGGGCCTCTCCTGATGTGAGTCTAGAGAGATGGTCTGCTCTTAAGTGGTTCTTCCCTTTCCTTACCACAACCTCGAAATCATATTCCATTAGTAAGAGAAACCATCTTACTAATCTGCCTGTATTACACAGCTTGTTTACCAGGTACAGTAGAGCTTGGTGATCAGTAAAAAATTTGAACTTATTTGCAAGCAAATAGTGTCTAAACTTTTTAGCCGCATACACCATGCCTAATCCTTCTCGTTCGGTGGTTGTATAGTTCCGTTGAGCAGCATTCAATTGTCTACTGGCATAGGCAATAGGGAGATCCATATTACCTTCACCGTAGGTTGTGCAAGTACACATCCAATAGCATAATTAGAGGCATCCACATGAACATGGAATGGCTTGTTCCAATCTGGTGTGGTCAAGATTGGTGTTGAACATAATCTTTGTTTAAGCTCCTGGAAGGAATTCTCACATTCATCAATCCACTCAAAGTTAGTCAGAAGTCCGTACATGGGCTTTGCAATGACAGCATACATGTGGATGAACCGGCGGTAGTAACCACAATGCCCCATGAAAGCCTGTACTTCCTTGACGTTCTTTGGCCTAGGTAGTTTTGCAATGGCTCTCACTTTCTCTTCGTCAGTGGATATGCCATTCTTAGACACTATGTGTCCTAGAATTTTGCCTTGCCTGACCATGAAAACACACTTTTCTGGGTTCAGGCAGACTTGATATTCTCTGCATTTATCAAAGATTTGTCTGAGTTCAGGTATATGGGTCTGTCTAATGTTGGAATGAGCACACAGATCATCAACATAGACTTCCAAATTCTTCCTCAAGAACTCTTTAAACACGTGACACATCAATCTTTGAAAGGTAGCAGGAGCATTGGTAAGCCCAAATGGCATTACACGAAAGGCAAATATACCCCACTCTGTGGCAAAAGCCGTCTTATGTTGGTCCTGTGGAGCAATGGCTAGTAGATTGTAGCCCGAAAACCCATCTTGGAAGTTGTACACTTCCTTGCCTGCTACCCTTTCTAATAGATGCTCAGTGATAGGAAGCGGATAATTATCTCTGATAGTGGCTGCGTTAACCTTCTTCAAGTTAATGCACACTCGTAACTTGCCGTTCTTCTTGGGCACCACTATGTTGATGGGTAATGGGAAGATAGGTGTTTCCTTCTTCACCTTCACTCATATCTCCTATCTTGTCTAGAGGAATTTCTGGCACTGTCCTCTGAGAACCTACCTGGGAACGAGGTTTTGCTATCTCTGGTACTTGTTTGGCTACATGTTTCCATAACTCTGGCCTAACTTTGAGTAGCTCTTCTAAAGTGAGGTTGCACTGCACTTTAGTGTTTTTCACTACTTCCGTATTCCTATGTATGACTGAGTCTTTGTTTCTTACCATGACGGTGGGTGCTCTCATACAAGTCGACTTGGCTTCCCATGGGCCTGTGAAATGGGGTAATTCTTGTAAAGAATTAGACTCAAAGTCTAATCTCTCTTGGGAATGGGTGCTCTCCTGCTCTCCATAAATGGAAGGAATATCTTGTGGGAATTGATCCTGCGTGTCATCAACAAGTTCAATGGGAGGAGGGGCTTCACTTTCATTAGCCCATTTGTCTTCTTGAATCTCTCGTAGGAATTCTGAAGTGAACCTATTCATAGAAGAGGAGGTGTCTGGTTCAGTGGAATTGGGCACATAAGCTTCCTGTGGGGGATGTCTTATGTTTTTGCTTGCCTCATCTCTTTCTTGATTTTTTTCTTCCTTGGCAGATCTTGCAATTATACCCTCTAACTTCTCTAGGAGTCCATCCAAGTGCAATTGTGTCTTAGCTGAGCCTGAGTAGTTGAAAAGGTGACTGGCTTCAAACATGGTCTGAGCCAATGCGACCATTTTCGCACATAGCTTAGTTCTCTCTATCTCTAAGTCAGCTCTAGGGTAGCACTTGTCATGATCCGTCACATTTGGCCCTTCTTGGATTCTGGCCTGATATGCCTTAAGCATCATGTCTATGTCTTCAAGAGTGGGGTCAGCTAACACTGATCCTACTCTAGGGGGTGGTGGGATGGTCTGAGGTAGGTGGACAGATGGTGGATTAGATGGTGATGGAAGTGAGGGTGGTGGTGGTATGTGAGAGTTTGTTTGAGAGGTGAGTTCAACAATTTTGGCTTTTGTTTCTCTTATGCTTTCTTCTAAGTCGCTCATCTTTTTAGACCATTGTCTTTTCATTCTTTCTCGACTATCCCTCCAGGCTCTCGACCGTTTCTTGGCTATGCTCTGAGTTTCACTAACCTCTGCACTCTTCTCTTGACCTATTCTTGGGTTCTGTTGCAAAGCATGGGCCTAGTGACCACTTGCACTAGTGCAGTGGAAGTGACACTTCCTGTTGAGTCTACAACTAAGCCAATAACGTTAATTGGAGTTATTTTTGGCATATTATTAGGATTCTTAGGGCAATCTCGTAAGAGATGCTCCTTTCCACAATCTTGGCAAAAGCCTTGAATTGTCACTAACTGGGATTGTGTAGGTGGAGGTATGGGGCAATCACGAATGAGGTGATCTCCCTGACATCTGTAGCATGGTCCTCTAGGGAATGGGGGTCTTACCTGCCTAGGCTGGGGCCTAGAGTTAGGGTTTGTGTACAGTACATTTGTGTACTCTGGCTCCCAACCAGGTTCGCCTGGTTCTTCACTATAGTAGGACTCACCATCTTCAGGAGATTGCATGTAGTAAGCCTGTGGACTATCAATATGTGTAGAATCAAAGCTATGATCACTTGGGTCACTTTCTGAGAGCAGTGGTGTTACTGGCACTATAGCTCTATTCAAATTTTCCTCAGCTGCTGCATACTTTAGAGGAATCACATTAGCTGGGGTTGGAGGTTGTTGGGCAAACACAGGTTGTGGCCTTTGTTGGTTCTGGTAGGGTTGTTGATAGGGTTGTTGCGGTCTACCATATTGTTGTGGGGGGTACTGGTTCTGGTATCTTCCCTGTTGTGGATAGGGCTGAGGGTAGGTTTGTCTAACTGCTTGCTTATTGTACGGGCAATCTTGTGCTGTGTGATTTGTGTATCTCCGTTCTATGGTGCAATATTTTCTGCTAGGATTCACTTGGGGTTGAGCCATGATGGGACATGCGTTCGCCATATGGTCACCACCGCAAGTATAGCACCTCTTTACTGGGGCAAATCTAGGAATTTGTTTACTAGAGACACCTAGTTTTTGAGCTACTTTCTCCGCAAGTTCCTCAATTGATGTGGATTGCGAGGAAGAGAGGCTAGAGGCACTATCTGAATCTCTGTAGATTTTGGAAAGCTCTAACTCCTCCCCTAGGTTATCCTCAATGTCGATGCACATGCGTACACACTCTTCTATGGTCCTAGGGTCCTTCAAGTACACATAGGATCGCAACTTTGTACTTCGCAATCCATCCAAGAATAAAGCCACTTGTTTGGCAGGTGTAGGTAGCTCAGGAACAGGGCATCTCTCAAGATATTGCCTAAATCTTCTTCCTGCAAGTCTCACAGTCTCCTGGGGGGTCTGCTTGAAGCTGTAGATCAATGAGGAAGTATTATGTCTCAATTCTTGAGGTATGTGAACATAATACACACAACCAAATAATTTGAGATGTGAAAGATTGGGTTTCTTACCACAGCAAGCTTCATAAGGTGTAAATCCATGTACTCATGAGGTTGGACACCTATTCATAATGTATATGGCTGTATTTGTTGCATCAGCCCAATAAGAGTTAGGAACATTCATGTCATTTAACAAAGATCTAGCCACTTCTGCTATGTATCTATTCTTTCTTTCTGCCACCCCATTTTGTTGAGGTGTATACCTGCAAGTGAATTGCCTTCTGATTCCATGGTCATGTAGAAAATCTGAAAATTCATTTGAAAAATACTCTCCCCCTCCATCCGATCTGAGAGTCTTTATATACTTCCTTGTTTCCTTCTCCACTAGGTTTTTGAACCGTTTGAAGTGGTAAAGCACCTCTGACTTTGACTTCATGCAATACATCCAAACAAACCTTGAATGATCATCTATAAATGTGACAAAATATCTATTACCTCCAATGGATGGCTCCCTTGTAGGTCCCCATACATCTGTGTGTATGAGATTCAACACTTCCTTGCTCATATGTGCTCCCTTCTTGAATGGAAGTCTGCTTTGTTTTCCTAATTGACAAGCATGGCACAAATGTTGCATATTCTGAGATGTAAGATCAGGTAGACCACTCACCAAGCCCTTCCTTTGCATGTTCTTCATCCTTTGTAAGTTTATGTGCCCAATTCTTTTATGACATAAGTCGATTTCTGCAATCTGTTTATTTCCAATTGACAAGTAGACAGTGTGAGGGGTTGATGGCTTTACTCCATGGTGAAGAGTCTTCCTTGCTTCTTTCCTTTTGCTATGAGCTTGTAGTCCTGCATGGGGTCTTCAACAAAACATCCTTGCTCATTGAACCTCACCTCATAACCTCTTTCAACCATTTGACCTACCAAAATCAAGTTCTTTGTGATGGTTGGCACATGCAACACATCCTTCAACACCTTGGAGCTTTGAGATCCATTCAATGCAACATCTCCCACATGTCTAATCTTGTGCTCAGTGTCATCCCCTATCTCTACATGTCCTTGAGTGATGGGTGAATGTAAATTAAAGAAAACATCTTTATTGCAACTCATATGGTTGCTACAACCACTATCAATGTACCATGTAAAATCTGAATTGACTCTTTCACTTGAACCATACATCATAAGCAAGTTCTCATTTTTTGAATTTGTTGAAGTACTAGCATAATTACCTTGGTTCCTTTTGTATCCTTGATTGCCTCCTCCTTTGGACCAACAATCTCTTGCATAATGGCATGGTTTTCCACAATTGTAGCATTCTCCATTGGATGCTTCTCTTCCATGTGATCTTTTCTCTTCTTCCTCTACTCCTTCCTCTCCTCTTGATCCATAGCTTTGGTTGGAGCCTTCTTGGTTGCTTGAGCTTGAGCTTGAACTTCCTCTCCCTCTGCCTTGGGAGTTTTGTCCACCTCTTTTGCCTTTGCCTCTACTTGCATAGAAAACTTAGGCTTGACTGCCCTTTGATTGTGAACCTCCTTGGTTCATCTCCTCTATCACCATCAATGTGACTAATTGGTCAAATTCAGGTAGGGAATCCCTCACATAAACTGATGTGGTGAATGCTTTCCACCTTTCATCCTCTCTCAAGCCATTGAGAGTGTGTGCAACAAGATCATTGTCTTCGATTGGGCTCCCAGTTGAGTCTAAAGCATCTGCAAGTTCCTTAACCTTCAAAATGTACTCATTTATGTTAGTACTTGGTGATTTCCTAAGATTATTCAGCTCATTCTTGAGCTGAATCTTCCTTTCCTTGGTTGATGAAGAGTACAATCTCTCCAAGGTCTCTTAAACCTTCTTGGATGTGTCCAAGTCTTGTATATGCTCTATCATGCTATTTCTTATGTGTTGAGATAGAATGAATATGACTCTCCTATCCCTTTCTATCCATTCATTAAGTTCCTTGACCTGCCCTTGAAATGGTGGATCATGTACATGAGGCATTGGCTCCGTGTCGCTCACTAATCCCCACAATCCTTTGCCCATAAGGTGGTTGCTAACTCTAAATTTCCATGGTAGATAATTTCCTTTCTCTAACTTCTCTATTTGTGCATTATACTAAGCCATAATGAGCTCTAAGATGCCCCTCTAGCTTATCCTCAAGTGTTTCTATGCTTTCGAAGGTGTGGATATTACCTTTTGATAGCTTCTCCCTTGCTAACCTTCGACTAGTTGAGATCTCGATCGATGTAGCCCCCTTTTGATGTCTTCTAGCTTTGATGAGTCCTCCTTGTGCTTCCACGAGTTTTTTTTATCCCTTCAAGTCTTCAATATGATGCCACTGATGTCTCCAAGCTTGCAAAATGGCTCTAATACCACTGATGGGGGATGATTCTAACACCCCAATGCAAAAATGGAAGATGGCTGCCCTCCACTAGGTCCAAAAGTAGTGATATATGCTCACTGTTCTGAACTTTTCTCTGCACCAGTACAAAGAATTAAAATGAAATTTGCACACTTGTAGTAGACTATAAGAGCTACCCAAAAAGCTTTAAATTATCCCAAATGGATATTCCAACTGGGAGAACCATCCTCTGCAAAAAAGGATACCTGTTTGCAACACTGTTTGCCTATGTGCAGAGATATACCTTCACAAAGCTGGCAATTTCTCACAACTCACTCAGCCAAATAACTTGAGACTTTGGCAAACTTCAGGGCACAATATGAGAGACCAAATGAAGTTTGAAATCAATGAAAATGAGTACAATGAGAGAGCAAACAATGCTCTGCAATCTGGTACAATCAAATTTGGAAAAACCTAACTACACCTCTAGATAGAGCAGAGCAAAATCATGAGAAAATGAGGTAAACAAGCAAGGGGGCTGCTTGCTGGAGTTTATGACTTCACTAAACTAAGTGGGAAACTCGTGGAATGCATAAAAATCAAGAAAAAAGATGGGATGATGCTTATATAGACTTTTACTTTTCCTACAATCTAGCTAACCACCCACCAATCAGTTTAGGTGCACGTTTTGGTGGTTGATTTGATGAGATTTGAATTTGATTGAGTTTGTTGGAGCTTTTGACTTTATTTTACGACTTTGGGTCCTCCTTTTTTATTGGTCCACTTGCAAAACTCGTGGTTGAGCCTTTTTGCATGATTGAGACTTGATTTTCAACAATGAAAGGATGTCGGTCAACTATTCTATTGGAATGAAAGCGTGATGCTTCACACATGGCCATATGGTTTCTGGCCTAATATGCTTTAAGCATCATGTCTAGGTCCTCGAGAGTGGGATCTGCTAAGACTGATCCTACTCTGGGTGGTGGGTGGGTTACATGTCGTGGATTAGAAGGTGATAGGGATGGTGATGGTGGTGGTGTGTGAGGGTGCATTTGAGAGGCAATTTTGACTACCTTGGCTTTTGTTTCTCTTAAGCTTTCCTAAAGTTCACTCATTTTCTTAGACCATTGCCTTTTCATTCTCTGTCGGCTATCTTTCCAAGCTCTCGTCCTTTTCTTTATTATACTCTTGGTCTCACTAACCTCTGAATTTTTTTCTTGACCTAAGCCTTGGTTTTGTTGTAATGCATGAGCTCTCGTGACCACTTGCACTGGGGCAATGGGATTTACACTTCCTATAGAGTCTACTATTAATGCAATCATATTAATGGGGGTGATCTTCGTTGCATTGTGTAAGTTCTTTGGGCAGTCTCATAAGAGGTGCCCTTTCCCACAATTGTGACAAAACCCTTGAATTGTCACTAAATGGGGTTGCATTTGAGCAGGTAAAGGACAATCACGAATGAAGTGATCTCCCTGGCATCTGTAACATGGCCCTCTAGGTGCTTGGGGTCTCATCTATCTAGGTTGAGGCCTAGAATTAGGATTTGCATACATGACATTGACATATACTCTCCACTAGACTCAGTAGGGTCTTCATAATAGTAAATTTCATTTTGCTCAGGTCACTACATATAGTAAGCCTGTGGGCTATCCATATGAGTAGAGTCAAAATTAGGATCATTTGGGTCACTTTCTGAAAGCAATGGTTTACTACCACTAAGGCTCTATTTAGATTTTCTTCAGAAGCTGCATACTTCACTGGGATCACATTGGCTGGGGTTGGAGGTTGTTGAGCTAACACAAGTTGAGGCCTTTGTTGGGCCTGGTAGGGTTGTTGATAGGGATGTTGTGACCTACCATACTACTGTGGGTATTGATTCTGATATCTCCCTTGTTGTGGATATGGTTGTGGACAATTTTGTCTAAGAGCTTGCTTGCTATAAGGGCAGTCTTGTGTGGTGTGGTTAGTGTACATCCTTTCTATGGTGCAGTATTGGTTGTTCGGGTTCACTTGGGGTTGAACCATAATTGGACACACGCTAGCCATATGGTCTCCTCCGTAGGTGTAGCATCTTTTCACTAGGGCAAATCTAGGTATATGTTTGCTAGAGACACCTAGTTTTTGAGCTACCTTCTCTGTAAGTTCCTCAATAGATGTGGATTGTTTGGAGGTGAGGCTAGTAGAGCTGTCTGAATCTTTATAGATTTTTGAAAGCTCTAATTCCTCCCCTAGATTATCCTCATTAATTATGCACATGCATACACACTCTTCTATGGTTCTAGGGTCCTTTAGGTACACATAAGATCTCAATTTGGTACTTAACAATCCATCTAAGAATAAAGCCACTTGTTTGGATGGAGTGAGTAACTTTGGAACAGGGCATCTCTCTAGATATTGCCTAAATCTTTGTCCTACAAGTCTCACTGTTTCTATTTCTTGAGGTGTATGTTTGAAGCTATGGATCAGTGAGGAGGTGTTGTGTTTGATGCCACTCTTAGAAAATTCTATAATGAAGGCTTCTAGTAACTGGTCTATACTCTTGAATTGCCTCTCATGTAGTGGTTGAAACCAAGTCAAGGCAGTATTCTTGGGTGTTAGACCAAACGCATTGTATTACATGACCAGGCCATCAACTTGTTCAGCCTTCCATACTTGCCTAAATTCTGTCACATGATCATAGGGGTCTCTTGTACCATCGAAACAATTCTTCATAGATTTGACCAGTTGTGTAGGCCTTAAGGTCCTCACGTGTTCTCTAGGCCTTTGGCAAAGGGAATTTGTCTACATTTATTTGATTTATTGGGTCTCTAGGTCTCTCGTTTTCCATTCTATCTTTCTCAGTTTTCATTTGTTCTCTTCCTATTGGGTTAGCAAAGCTTACCTCAGTTCTATCTCTACTCCTGTCCCTTTGAGTCCTATGAGCTTGAGATGTTCCAGATCCTTGATGACCATAAGAGCCATTGGGTCTTGGCTAGGGAAAAATAAATTCACCCTTCCAAGTGTAGGCATGCCTACCATGCTCTGAGACCACAAAGACTCTCCTTGAAGTATTGTCTAAATAGGTCACTTTGCCTGGGCTATCAGGATCTTTAAATTCATAGATGGTGAGTGCTCCCTCTTCATTAGGATGGTCAAGTTTATACCTCCAATAAGCCTCATCCATCTCTCAGCTTAGGAGTAGATCTATCTCTTGTTGTCCTGGGGAATTGTTGTATAATTCATGGGTTCATAAGGTTAAACATATGGATTCTAAAGGTTAGAATATGATGTATGTTTGCTTTGGTCTAACCCTTGAATTACCCTTGGAACATGCCTTGAACCTTTGGGTGAAACCCTTGGTTTTAACCCTTGAAGTATTTAGTCATATGAGCTCCCAATTGAATGGTTGGAACCTTAGGCTTGATTTATCCTAAGGTGTGGGAACCTTAGTCTTGGGAGAAGCTTCTCTAGGAGCCACCTTGTGTGTATGTGAGAGAAGAATCCTCATTTGATTTAGAAGGCATGTGATAGACCTTGGGAAATTAGAAGGCATTTGATCACCCTTGGGAAAGTGTTCACATGAGGCATGTGATAGACCTTGGGAAATTAGAAGGCATGTGATCACCCTTGGGAAAGTGTTCACATGAGGGAAACTTGGCTATGTGATCACCCTTGGGAAAGTGTTCACATGAGGGAAACTTGGCTGGACACTTGGCCAATCTCAAGGGCATGCACCCCCTTGGGCTAGAGGTATATATATGGGTGGAGTTGGATGGGTAGAGACTAGTGCTCTCTCTGAGGAGTGTAGTCTTGATAGTTAGATTTATGAGTAATAGTTTGTTATTTCACAACATTGATATGCAGAGCCTAAGTATTAGTTTTCATTTTTAGAGTTCGAGCTAGTGAATAATATTCGTTGAATCTGAGAAGTCGCGTCGGATTTCTTTCTGAGTGTACTCAGTTCTGCTGCAAAAGTGAAAATTTTATCTGGCCATCCGTCCGTGGGGTAGACCTCTGTCCTCCGTCCGTCGGGTAAGACTGTAGACCTGTCACCTCGTAGATAATATCTGTGCACATTGAGCTTGGTAACACATGAGCACACGGCATGAGGGTGAAAGAACAAGGGAGCAGCGCCACTCACGCTCATTATTGATAACAATTCAGCACCTCTTTATATAACAATTCAGCACCTCTTTATTATATACTAAAAATACGTGCGATGTATAGCCTATATGGGATTATATGCCCACGCATACGCTGATAGGGAGGCAGATACTTATAAGAAAATAGTCCACTTCATCACGACTCCTTTTATTTTTCATAATTGATCTCTCTCTATTCGAAAGAGATAGCATGAGTTTTTGGGTTCGCATATAGAATGTCCATCCATTGGCATCTTCATTAGATTGAAGACAAAACCAAGAGCATCGACTAGAACTTATTTGAAGTGCCAATCATGAAGCACAAACTTTGAAGAAAAGCTTGGTCAAATGAAGAATGTTAGAAGATTGGAGGTGCAAAGGAACCAAGAGGAATGAAGAAAAGGTATGTATGCATTCCTCGATGCTATTCATGAGATATGGAAGAAATCGAAACTATAGAGGTAAGTCTTTCCTATATTTTTTATGGAAATGAATATAGGAACTCATGAAAGGAATGTTAGTTCAAAGCTTAGTGCATATCTATCCAAATTTATTAAATGGTCTTCCTTCTTTTCTTGTGACCTATATATTAGTGTCACATATAATGAATACGCATTAAGATTATCTCATATGTGCACTTGGGCACTCCTATAGTATTTTCGAGAAATATATGTATGAAATGGATTCCATGTGTGAATGCAAGTATGCATCTAGGCACCCTTAAAATTGTTGTATATTAAGTGAGCTTTTGGGCATATAAGTAGTATGTATAATGCCCAAAAAGGATACATAAAGTAATATAGATATATAATATTGAAAAGTCATTATGGACCAAGCTGGCAACATCGAACGTAGTGTCACCATGCAAGAATCAAGGGATGGGCGAAGCTATGACGAAGATAAGTACTATTTCCCTTTTTGCTCATTTTATGTTGCCGTGCAAAAAGTAATGCATGTAGAGATGCATTTTTAATGAGTAGGTGAAGTCTACATGTTCATGGAACGGTGCATAGATCGAATCGTTAAGGTGATGCACTATAGGCACAAAGGATTACAAAATGGTTTCTAAGCATGCAAGTGACTCACCACATGAAGCTTGTTATAAAATGGACATGGAATGTTCATTATAGCAATGCATGAACATGAATGGGTGGCACCAACATGTATTCATGCACTAAATGGAGTTCAAATATGTGAATTCCATGCATGCTTTAAGGAGGGGTTCAACACTTGGACCTTACGCATGCTAAGCATCTTCAAGTAAAGATGTATATGTTCTTGGCATACATTATCTACACATAGATTCAATCATATGTCCAAGGGTTGATGGGACATGAGAGAGAAGTAAGTTCAATAAGTTTAAGGTTTAAGCTAGGAAATGACTTCTTTGTGTGAAGTCAAAAGCATAAAAGCTTAATGGTATATTGATGTTATGTAATAACCGTTAACTTTTATGCTTTTTATATGTTGGCTTAATTCAAAAGCCAACAAAATTTAACTTAGGAAGAGGAACTTTAAACCTCGAGTCCTACTTATGGACCCCCAAGTTCCATAATACCCATGGCATGCCTGATCAACAAGGCCAAGCACTTAAGCTTCAAATCCAACAAGTTTCTCTTCTTATTAAACCATAAATTGTAGTAATAAGAACTTGGATTGAAAAATCCAAAGGAAAAACTAGAAGCCTATATGAGGCCCTACACACATGGGATAATTTTTCATTGTGAACGATGTTAAGAAGTTCAGAGGAACTTCAACATCTGATCATTGAGGACAATGATCACACTAAAAGGGGGAAGAGAATTTCCTCAAATGACATATTAGGGAAAAAATGGTTGCACCATTTTACCCTTCTAGAGAAGAGGAAGATTAAAGGGTTGAAAGAAACCCTTAAGAACTCTACTCCAAAATGTGCTCTATGAGTAAGAAACAATTTATCAAGATGGTTATAAAGGTAACCATTTAGCAAAGCTTATCCTTTGATACAGATGCCTACTTATGTCAATAGATAATATCTAGTATGAGAATACTAGCTCTATTATCAAATGACATAAACAAAGATACCTTTGATTCCATCAGAACAAGGAAATAGTTCAATGGAAGCACAATTTTCAAAAGTCTTTTCAAAATCAAGACTCTGTAAGAATGTAACTTACAAAGATTTTGATAAGACTGGAGTTTAATCCATGAGTAAGAGCTAGAATTGTCTACACTAAGGTGAGATTGTAAATCCGATGGTATGGGACACCTAGGTTTACAATATCACTTAAGTGGGTTTAGTGGTATGGGACATTGAACTTAAGGATAATGAAAGCTTAAGCTCAAGGATATTTGAGAGCTTTTTTTCAATCAAGGATTGAGCATAAATGAACCTCCCATTTGGATAGGAAATTAAATGAACATCAATTTCCTACAGTTTTCGAGGACGAAAACTCCTTAAAGGGGGGAAGAAAGGTATCATCAATATGATACTTCTAAGCAAAAGATATTCCTTAACTCTTTCATGAAAGTTAAGGAGTACACTGGATGTCCAAGTACCCAAGTGTGTTTGAGTTAAATCTCAAACAAAGTAAGAACCAGATATGCAAGAAGGGAATTCATTAAAGAATTCCAAGTTGGCAGTAAACAAAAGTAATCTAGCCAAAGACTTGAAGCATATTTAGAGTAGGATATTTGAGAATGGATAAAGATGGGTCCAAAGTTTGGATCAGTAAGCATGACAACTTGCTTAAGTCAAAAGGGGTGACATATAATTGTTGATCCCTAAAAAGAGAATAGTTAATGGGCTGAAGAACATCAACATGATATTGAAGACTTAAGCTAGGATATCAACTCATGAAGGTATGAGTTGAAGATCCCAAGAAAATCCCATGGGTAAATATCATTGAAAAAGGGATCTAAAGGAGAAAAGACTTGATCTTATCTAGCTAGAGAAATTTTGAGAAAGCCAAGTGACCTAACTTGGTCAAATATATCCAACCCTTTATGGTTGGATAATCCAAGAGGCCTACATTGGTCAAAAAGATCAAACCCTTTTATAGTTCGATACCAAGTAAAGTTCAAAGGTCAACCTAAATAGACCTTTGAATTAATTGACATTAGAAACCTTAGTCTTTGCTCTCATGAAAATGATGCCAAGGAGTTCCAAGATGGAATTCATGATCATGGTAAATGATCATAGAGCATTGAAAAGATAAGGGCAAAGAATGTGGAAAGGTTAGGGATGTAGTTCTATGGATTGGAGGAAGAACTCCCTGGTATGGGACAGTGAGAACTAACTCCCATTGAGAGTTTTCTCTGATGGCCAGAGAGAAAATAGACTCAAGATCCAATAGGAAACATCGGGATAAGCCTTAAAGATAAGACCATTTAGATTAAGGTCTTAGGTTCATTATGAAGTGAAGAAATGTACTTCCTTGAACCAATTTAATACACCTGGTTGTATGAACAAAAATGTAAATAGAATGAACATGACATTTACCCTAGAAAAGGCTATCCTTTTAAGTAGATGCATTTTTCTTAATAAAATGCATAGCCAAATTTTGTATGGTACAATAAATTTGGATAAGTAAGAAGGTAAAGAATTTTGGAAGTTTACCAAGTTAAACTCCAAAAATAAAGTCAAGCCCATTCATGTATAATAACCTTAAATAAAAGGATGATCTGTAAAAAATCATCTTTTGAATCTTTGGTGAGAACAAATGATTCAAGAATGTTCACTAAGTTCCTAGCAAGATCTCGGATATGATACCTAGAAAGAGGCATCTTTCTCGCAAGATCTTGGAACTAAAAGCAAAACTTGAATCATTTAACTCCATCCAAATAGATGAAAGATTTAGAAGGTATCTTGATGGCTTGATTATTTTTAAGATTTGAAGGAATTGGTTTAGTAAGCTTTGTTTCTCTTTGCAAAGGATTTGGTGACCTTTGAGGTTAGTACGTAACTATCTGAGGTATGAACCAGTGTGAGTTCAAGATAGTTACTACTGATTCTCTTTGGAAGAACCTGCAAAGCTAAGTGGAACAAAGAACTGAGTAGAGACATAGAACAAAGGTCTACCAACTAATTCTAATTCCTAAAAGAAATGATTTTAGTCATTGGATCAATAAAGTCTTGAAGATCATAGATTTTCCAAAGGGATTAAAATCTACTACGAGAATTAATCTAGAGAAAATCAAAGATGATCAAGATAGGGATCCAATTGTAGACATGAACTTTCAAATTTGGGTATATTTTCATTCAGAATACTTGAATCTTATGGTTCAAGAAAACTAGATGATTAAAATAAGTCTATCAAAGTTTCCAAGGAATGAGAAGATAGTATTTCTCCTCATTTTATTGAGTAGGTTTTGGCAAGGACTTGCTAGACCCACTTTGCTAAGTTCATATCTTTAGATAAGTCCTATCAAATCCAAATAAGGTATATTTGTATTTGAAAAGGAATATAAAAGAATAAGTTAAGTCCAGAATATTTGAAGATTCCTCTCCTTTCTGTTGAAAGTGGAAGATGAATCTAGTTTCTGGCCCTTTCAAGATCGAGATAGGATATCTATAATAGAATCCTAAAAATATAAATTTCTAGGGATGTACAAAGTGTACTGAAATATATTATTGTATGGAGCTCAAGGTTTGCAAAAGTGCCAAAAGAAAAAGACCACCAAAGAAGTCCACCCTTTTCACTAGTCCATAGGTACAAGGCATGCATGTACATTCAGGTGGACTAAGAGAAAGTGATTTGGGCAGGGATTTTGATTCATTTCTTTTCAGAATAAGGTAGGGATTAGCCCTTATCTGATTACTGAATTGAATAGAACATGCTCAGAGTGTAGATCATGGTGCACGGGGGAATACTTCACATATTATACTTACACACATTTTCGAGGACAAAAATGTTAAAGTGGGGAAGAATGTTGTATAATTCATGGGTTCATAAGGTTAAACATATGGATTCTAAAGGTTAGAATATGATGTATGTTTGCTTTGGTCTAACCCTTGAATTACCCTTGGAACATGCCTTGAACCTTTGGGTGAAACCCTTGGTTTTAACCCTTGAAGTATTTAGTCATATGAGCTCCCAATTGAATGGTTAGAACCTTAGGCTTGATTTATCCTAAGGTGTGGGAACATTAGTCTTGGGAGAGGCCTCTCTATGAGCCATCTTGTGTATATGCTTTAAGCATCATGTCTATGTCCTCAGGAGTGGGGTCAGCTAATACTGATCCTACTCTAGGTGGTGGTGGATTTGTATGAGGTGGGTTGGAAAGTGGTGGGTGAGGTGACGATAGGGATGAAGGTGGTGGTGGTTTGTGAAAGTGTGTTTGAGAGGTGAGTTCAACAATTTTGGCTTTCGTTTCTCTTATACTATCTTCGAGTTCGCTCATCTTCTTAGACCATTGTCTTTTCATCCTTTCTTCGCTATCCTTCCAAGCTCTCGTCCATTTCTTGGTTATGCTCTCAGCCTCACTAACCTTAGAACTCTTTTCCTAGCCTAAACCCTAGTTTTGCTACAAATCCTGAGCTCTAGTGACCACTTGCACTAGCGCAGTGGAAGTTACACTTCCTGTAGAGTCTACTACTAACCCAATAACGTTGATAGGAGTGATTTTTGGCATGTTATTGGGGTTCTTAGGGCAGTCTCGTAAGAGGTGCTCTTTTTCGCAATCTTGACAAAATCCTTGAATTATCACCAATTGGGGTTGTGTAGGCGCAGGTAGAGGGCAATCATGAATGAGGTGATCTCCCTGACATCTATAGCATGGTCCTCTAGGAAATGGGGGTCTTACTTGCCTAAATTGAGGTCTAGGGTTAGGGTTTGCGTACATGACATTTGCATACTTTGGTTCCCAACTAGGTTCACTTGGTTCTTCATAATAGTAGGACTCATTATGCTCAGGTGACTGCATGTAGTAAGCCTGTGGGCTATCAACATGAATAGAGTCAGAATTGTGATCACTTGGGTCACTTTTTGAAAGTAATGGAGTTACTGGCACTATAGCTCTATTTAGATTTTCTTCTACACCTACGTACTTCACTGGAATCGCATTAGCTAGAGTAGGGGGTTGCTGTGCTAGAACTGGTTGAGGTCTCTACTGCCCTTGATAGGGTGGTTGATAGGGTTGTTGGGGCCTATCGTACTATTGTGGTGCATATTGGTTCTGGTACCTCCCTATTGTGGATATGGCTGAGGGTAATTTTGTCTGACTGTTTGTTTGTTATAGGGGCAGTCTTGTGCGATGTGGTTGGTATATCTTTGCTCTATGGTGCAATACTGGCTACTAGGATTCACTTGGGTTTGAACCATAATGGGACATACACTTGCCATATGGTCACCTCCACAAGTATAGCATCGCCTCACTGGGGCAAATCGGCATATTTGTTTGCTTGACACACCTAACTTCTGAGCTACCTTCTCTGCAAGTTCCTCAATAGATGTGGATTGCCTGGAAGAGAGGCTAGTAGATCTATCTGAATCCTCGTAGATTTTTGAAAGCTCCAACTCCTCTCCTACATTATCCTCTATGTCTATGCACATGCGCACACATTCTTCTATGGTTATGGGGTCGTTCCGATACACATATGATCTCAGCTTGGTACTCAGCAATCCATCGAAGAATAAAGCCACCTGTTTCGCTTTCCTGCTAGTGTAACCGTCTCTTGAGGTGTCTGCTTAAAACTATGAATCAGTGAGGAAGTATTATGTCATATATCACTCTTGGAGAATTTGGTAATGAAAGCCTCTAGAAGTTGTTCTATGTTCCTGAACTGCGTCTCATTTAATGGTTGAAACCAGCTAAGGGGAGTGTTCCTAAGGGTTAGACCAAAAGCATTATACTGCATGAATTGGTCTTCAACTTGTTCAGTTCTCAAGACTTTCCTAAACTCGGCCACATGATCGTATGGGTCTCCAGTGCCATCGAAGTAATTCTTCATGGACTTAACCAGCTAGGTTGGTCTCAAGGTCCTAGTGTGTCCTCTAGGCCTTGGCAATGGAAAATCATCAGCATTTCTTTGGTTTCTTGGGTCTCTAGGTCTCTTAATTTCCACTCTATCCATCTCCATTCTCATCCTTTCTCTTCCCAAGGTGTTGGCAAAACTTACTTCTAGCCTATCTCTACTTTTGTCCCTATGCGCTCCATGAGCTTGGGAAGTCCCAACTCCTTGGTGACTATACGAGACATTAGATCTTGGATGGGGAAAAACAAACTCTCCCTTCCAAGTGTAGGCGTGCCTACCATGCTCTGTGACCACGAAAACCCACTCTGCAGTATTGTCTATGTAGGTCACTTTGCCTGGACTGTCAGGATCTTTAAACACATAGATTGTGAGCGTTCCTACCTCATTCGGCTGATCAGGCTTATACCTCCAAAAGGCTTCGTCAGTCTCTCGGTTTAAGAGCAGGTCTATGCTCTTATTGTCTTGGGGGACCCACTCGGGATTGATGATTCTTGTAAGGATTGATTTACCTCGAGGGGTTCTAGGCTCTCCTCCTATGTTCCCTTGCTCTAGGTCACCTATATCCGTTTCTAGGATCACATTACCAAATTTGTATGTCCTATCTAGGTGGGTGGTGACCACATACATCATTCCTTCTTTGTCCAGGTATGCACCGTTTTCGAACCTGACTGCTAGATGCTCCAGTTCAATGGGTTGATCAGGGTTTTCATTCTGGACCACGGATCTTCTTAGGCCGTCCTCATAGATGCAAGCACCTAATCGGTTGGTCCTAAGGTATTCCAGTTGAGTCTTGTAAGGACCTTCAACCTTTTGTAAGTAAGCCACACATGAACTTCCTGTGGTCACTCCATACCATGAGACATCTCTGATTCACTAGTTTCAGAGTTAGGTAGTGTGAATAAGCACTCAACTGTTGGGCCCAAGATCTAGCGGTGTGAGTGACACTCACCTCTGAAGAACTAACGCTTTGTCTATCTCTCCCGAGGTGTCGTTCTGATCTAAGGTTCATATGCCTGAGTGAACAATCTCAATTTTTACCCAAAGTACAACCTCGTTGCGGATTCTTTCTTATCAACCACTAGATTCCTTTTATTTTGTTATTGTGTTTATGATCTTGTCTGCTTTTGCATCGTCAGGAATAATTGAATGATTTTTCGCACTTGAAGTTGATCGGAATCAAATTAGTTCTTTCCTTTAAGGTTATCATCACATGCACAGGTTATCTCTTGACTTGAACTTGATTACTTAGATAGTCTTCAACTTGTCTCGTGCCTATCATCGCCCTAACTTACTTCCAATGCTATGTGTTCTTAGCCTAGGCTAGGAATTAACAAAGGGAGTTGAGAATGATCCAACATCACTTGCTTATCCCTTGCTCGTTGGTTCTCAAGAACCCCGTTCTCAAGCCTGCAATATGCTAGTGTTCTGGACATCCTTTGATGCTCTCAATGGACCTTTAAAAGTCCCAAAGTTAGCTCAAGATTTAAATTCAAATGACATAACAAACAATTTTCATTCATGTAATTCAAAGACCAAATTGTCCTTTGTCTTTATGGAAAACAATCCTAAAGATCCCTCAGCTTTCCAACGAGCCTAAGATCACTCCGAACAGATTTCGTATGAGGAAGTTATGACTGTTCAAGGTTCTAGGGTAGAAACAGGATCGAAACAGACTAACAGGCAGACAGGAATAGCTCACAGTGTTTTCTAAGGCTTCATTATGCTCTAATGACCCTTACTTTTCCCAATTTTTGGCCAAAAATAGGTTATATTTCTTTTGCCCTAAAAAATGCCAAATTTGCCTGTCAATCACGATCGAGTGGTCTATCAATCGCGATTGATGTGTCAGTCGTGATCAACTGGTTGATCGCAATTGACGGGTCCATCGTGGCTGTCGATTGCGATTGATGGGTCAATCGCGATTGACACATGGGCCTAAAATTCCGTCAGTCATGGTCAAACCCTCGATGATCGAGTCGGTCACGATGGACAGGTCCGTCGTGGCTATCGATTGCGATTGATGGATCAATCGCGATTGATGGGTCAATCGCGATTGACACATGGCATGTGAAGGCTCTATCGCTCGTGGTCAATCGGTCGTGGACTCTATCGATCGCGATCGACATGTTGGTCGCGATTGATAGGTCCGTCAGGAGGTGTTCGTCGTCGTTTATCAATCGCGATTGACATGTCATTTGCGATTGATAGAAAACAGAGACATTTCAAAATTTTAAGCATAGTTTTAGGATGCTCTAGGGCTACACATCATGTTTATGTACTTAGTTTAGCCCAATAGTCAATTTTTTTATCGATCGCGATTGATAGAAGTCAATGCCTCACGACCTGCACATTGAATAATTTTACTTGCTAGAGCTGGTACAGCTGCTGGGGATGCACGTTTCTGCAGAAAATCTCAGAAAACACACAAATGCACACGCACACAAACGCTCTCTCACTCTCTCTCACAAGTGAAATGAGGTGAATGGTATGGGAAGGGTGATATGAACAAAAAACTGAAAATGTCGCGATGATGGAGATGGAGGTGGGAGACGGTGATGATGATAATGGTGATGAAGATGGTGAAGAAAACAAAAGGAGATAGATAAAAGTAAAGATAACACTTATGACTCCAATGTCTCAACTCTACATCTTACCATCACACGCTCGTCCTCAAAGCTCGATCCCCAACAATAGTGCCAAAATTTGGTGTAGCTCAGTGATGAGTAGCACCTCCTTTAATGTCAATCCGGGAAAACAAGAGGATGGTATGAAGACCTCGAACAAGTGATGGCACAAGTGTGTGAGTGAGAAGCACACAAACATGCACACACATACACACACGTGCACACACAAGGCAAGAACAAAGAGAGCAACAATGGAGTTCTTTAGATTACTCAAAAAGTCTCAAGTACAAGCTCAAATCACTAACAAGCCAACCTCAAAAATGAGCTCTCTAGCTCTTTTTATAGTTTTTTACTAGCTTTGGTCCTGTCCGGCCTAGTTAAAAATTAGCTTCCTAGGCTATTTTGGAGGCTCAAAGGAGCTCTGAAAATTATAAAAATTGGTATATAAATACTTCTAATACTCCTCAAGCTTGAACAAAATGGAGTCGAATCTACCAAAAACGGTATTTACAATGTTCATGAAGTGATGAAAAACACTATTACAAAAGGGGTTAAAGTGGAAAAAACTGAATGGCCTACTTGCCAGACGTTGACTGCCTTGCCTACTTGTTCCTTCTCTCTGCTCTGAGTCCCTTCGTTGGCTTCCTTATCGTGTAGGTCTTTGAGTTCCCTGATTGCTACCAACAACCTAGTTGGGAGCCAGAGTATGCATATGTCATGTACGCAAACCCCAACCCTAAACCTCAACTTAGGCAGGTAAGACCCCCATTTCCTAGAGGACCATGCTACTGATGTCAAGGAGATCACCTCATTCGTGATTGCCCTATGTCTGCACCTACACAACCCCAAGCTGTGACAATTCAGGGTTTTTGTCCCGATTGTGGGAAAGAGCATCTCTTGTGAGATTATCCTAAGAACCTCAACAATATTCCAAAAATCACTCCTATTGACGTTATTGGGTTAGTAGTAGACTCTACAGGAAGTGTAACTTCCACTACACCAGTGCAAATGATCACTAGAGCCCAAGCTTTGCAACAAAACCAAGGTTTAGGCCGAGAAAAGAGTTCAGAGGTTAGTGATACTGAGAGCATAACCAAGAAATGGACAAGAGCCTGGAAGGATAGCCGAGAAAGGATGAAAAAATAATGCTCTAAGAATATGAGCGAATTAGAAGAGAGCGTAAGAGAAACAAAAGCCAAAATCATTGAACTCACCTCTCAAACACACTCTCACATACCATCACCACCTTCATCCCTATCACCACCTAATCTTCCACCTTACAACCCACCTCATACAATTCCACCACCCCCTAGAGTAGGATCGGTATTAGCTGACCCCACTCCCGAGGACATAGACATGATGCTTAAGGCATATCAGGCCAGAATCCAAGATGGGCCAAATGTGACAGATCATGACAAATGTTACCCTAGAGCTGATCTAGAGATAGAAAGAACCAAGCTTTGTGCTAAAATGGTAGCATTGGCTCAGACCATGTTTGAAGCCAATCAACTCTTCAACTACTCTTGCTCAGCTAAGACACACTTGCATTTTGATGGACTGTTGGAGAGATTGGAGAGCATAAATGCAAGATCTGGTAAGGAATCCACCTCCCAAGGAAGAGACAAGGCAAGTGAAAGAATAAGCATTCCCCCCTAGGAAGCTTATGTGCCTAACTCCACAGAGCCGGATGCTTCTTCTTCTATGAATCAGTATTCACCAGAATTCTTGTGAGAGATTCAAGAAGAGAAATAGGCTAAAGAAATTGAGGCTCCTCCTCCCATTGAACTTGTGGATGATGCACATGATCAATTCCCACAAGACATTCCTTCCATTTATGAGGAGCAGGAGAGCACCCAATCTCAAGAGAGATTAGACTTTGAGTATAATTCCTTACAGGAACTACCCCAATTCAGAGGCCCATGGGAAGCTAAGTCTACTTGTATGAGAGCACCCATGGTCATGGTAAGAAACGAAGACTCAGTCATCCCTAGGAACACAGAGGTAGTGAAAAAGACTAAAGTGCAGTGCAATCTCACTTTGGAAGAGCTACTCAAGGTTAGGCTAGAACTATGGAAACATGTAGCCAACCAGGTGTCAGAAGTAGCAAAACCTCATTCCCAGGTAGGTTCTCATAGAATAGTGCTAGAAATACCTTTGGACAAGGTAGGTGACATGAGCGAAGGGGAAGAAGGAAACTTTTATCTTCCAATTAATTCCATTTGGTCTTACCAATGCGCCAACCACATTTCAAAGGCTGATGTGCCACGTGTTTAAGGAATTCTTGAGGAAAAATTTGGAAGTCTATGTTAATGATCTCTATGCTCATTCCAACATTAGACAAACCCATATCCCTTAGCTGAGAGCTATCTTTGACAAATGTAGAGAATATCAAGTATGCCTGAACCTAAAAAAGTGTGTTTTCATGGTCAGGCAAGGCAAGATTCTAGGACACATAGTGTCAAAGAATGGCATATCTACATATGAGGAAAAAGTTAGAGCTATTGTAGAGCTACCTAGGCCCAAGAATGTCAAGGAAGTACAAGCTTTTATGGGGCATTGTGGCTATTATCGCCGATTCATTCATATGTATGCGATCATTTCCAAGCCTCTATACTCCCTTTTGACTAACTTTGAGTGGACGAAAGAATGTGATAACTCTTTCAATGAGCTTAAAAGGCGATTATGTTCAGCACCAATCTTTACTACCCCCGATTGGAACAAACCCTTTGATGTTGACATGGATGCATCCAATTATGCTATTGGGTGTGTACTTGCACAACCTACGAGTGAAGGTAATATGGATCTTTCAATTGCCGATGCTAGTAGATAGCTGAATGCAGCTAAATGAAACTATACCACCACCGAACGAGAAGGATTAGGCATGGTATATGCGATTAAAAAGTTTTGACACTATTTGCTTGCAAATAACGTTAAATTTTTTACTAATCATCAAGCTCGACTATACTTGGTAAACAAGCCGTGCAATATAGGTAGATTAGTAAGATGGTTCCTCTTACTAATGGAATATGACTTTGAGGTAGTGGTGAGGAAGGGCAAGACTCACTTGAGAGCAGATCATCTCTCGAGGCTCACATTCGGAGAGGCCCCACAAGGAGTATCAAATGATCTCCCTGATGCTTACTTGTTCAATTTGGAAGTTGTACCACAGTGGGCCAAGACATTAGTGCCAGTATTGACATATGGACCTAAACATCCAGTAATAAACACTCAAGATAGGGAAGTAGTGAAAGCCCAAAAGTACCATATCATGGCAAGAAGTATGTACAAGCATACAAACCAAGGAATATTAGCTGGTTGTGTGGAAAAGGAGGAGTACGGGAAGTGGTTGCAATTAGCACGTGTGGGTGCATTAGAACAACACTACTCAAGGCAAAGAACTTTACAGACACTAAGGAGACTCGGAGTGCATTGGCCAACTATGGAAGCAGATGTCCATAAGTTGTGTAAGGAATGCCTAGTCTGTCCTATTAGACCACCTGTGGAGCACGCTACACTGTACCAAGTGTCTCTAATACCAGATTGTACCAAACATTAGCAACCTTCCTAAGGATGAAAACATTCCCTCAAGATATGACCCTGGCCAGGCAAAGAAGTTTAGAACAAGAAGCCCTAGATTACGCACTCATTGGTGATAATCTTTACAAGCGTGGAAAAGACAGATATCTAAGACTATGTGTCCATGAGAGTGAATATATTAAGATCTTGGAAACTGCTCACCAAGGTGTAGCAGGAGGACACTTTGGACCAGACCGTGTGATTAAGGCAATCCTATTTGCAGGCTTGTGGTGGCCAACCCTTCACATGGATGCACATACCTATGTGAAGCGGTGTGACGTTTGTCAGCGAACTCAATATCCCATACGTAAAGATGAGATGCCATTGAAACCTATCATGGGTGGAGGGGCATTCTCTAAGTGGGGAATAGACTTTGTAGGTCATATTAATTGCCTAGCCAAGAGTTCCCATGCGGCATATATCATTGTGGCCACTGATTATCTAACTAAATGGGTAGAAGTGAAAGCCACAATGAAGAGCGATGCTCAAACGACAGCTAAGTTCTTACTTAAGAATGTGTTCACTAGATATGGACTACCTGTAGAGTTAGCAAGTGATAGAGGCACTCACTTCTTGAATGAAGTCATTGAAAATCTTCTTCAAGGGTTCTTGGTGATACACAAGAAGTCTGCCCCCTATCATCCACAAGCTAATGGACAAGCCGAAAGCACCAATAAGTTTTTATGCAATGTGCTGACCAAATTAGTGAATAATAGATGCTCTGATTGGGACAAACAACTACACCATGCTGTTTGGGCATATAGAGTTGCCTATAAAACGGTACTCCAAGCCACCCCCTTTCCGATGGTCTTTGGCCAAAATGTAGTGCTACCATTGGACTTCCTGATACCTACACTCAAAGTAGCACAAGAGCATGAGTGGACAGGGCATGAACTCTCTTCAAGGATCTTCGATCTTGAATGGTTAGGTGAAACGAGACTGAGAGCTGATGCAGGGATATATGCAGCTAAGAAAAGATAGAACGCCTACTTTGATGCCCACATGAAGGATAAAGGCTTGAAATCAGGAGACTTAGTTTTGGTGTATACCCTGAAACAACATGCAAGAAGGCTAGAGAAGTGTGGCTATGGACCCATGATTATTAATAGAATATCAACAAGTGGGGCAGTCTAGCTAGCCACTTTAGAAGGCGATGTCCTACCAAGTTATATTAGTGGTTGCCGAGTCAAATTATACCAAGAACCCCTCACGGAGGAAATGCTTAACTGACTCAATACGGCTAAGAAACGCAAAGAAGAGGAAAAACAAATTCGAGAAGAAGCACAGGTAGAAGCCTTGGAACGCATTCTGAGAATGAAATTGAGAAGACAGGGTAGAGATCATCCTAGGATAGATGCCTCTGCAACTCCAAGGTATCATATGGCTATGTATGAGGTCTTAGGTGTAAGCTCCCATAGAATAATTGACCGACGTCCTTTTGTGACCTTAGAGGCAGGACAAGGAAATAGTGCAAGGACTGTACGGGCCTTGATTGACTCAGGTGCAGCCACTAGTGCGGTTAGACTTTCTTATTGTCAAGAGTTGAAATTAAATGTCAATCCTATAGAAGCATACCTTATATGGAAACCCCTTGCATGGGTGATGTGGAACTCCCTATCACGAGGAAGGAGATAAGGAAGAGAGCTCACACACACACTCTCACTCTCAAGGAGAAGCACACACACAGATTGAGGCAAGGAAGAATGGTCTTCTTCTTCTTCTTCTATTACATAAAAGGAATGTACAAGAATGACCTAAAAAACAAGAATACAACCAGTGCAATATATAAAGACCAGTACATAAGGAAAAACCTAATGTCCGCGAATGAGTGAGCTGGCAAGAAACAAATGTGCCATCACTCTCGATAGATAAATCTAATAAAGCTCAATGAAGTATCCCTGACATATACCGGCGTGACCACTATACATGTCAGAGAAATAAAAAACTGGTACGTGTCATCCTGGATCATCACATGTTGAGCTTGATATCTCAACACTCCCCCTCAAACTCAATGCCATATCCTGTAATCCAAGCATCTTCCGAAACTTCTTCAACTTCTCAGCTCCAAGTGCTTTGGTGGAAATATCAGCAACCTGCTGATCTGTTCTCACATAAACAAGATCAATATCACCTGTTAATACCTTCTCTCTGATGAAGTGATAATGTACCTCCATATGCTTTGTTCTAGCATGGAAAACAGGGTTCCGTGCTAATTGTATGCTGCTAAGATTATCACAATAGATAGTGATAGGCTTTTGCACTTCCACACCTAAATCTGCAAGTAACATCTCCAGCCATGATGCCTCACATGCTGCCATTGCAGCACCTCTATACTCAGCCTCTGTACTCGACAAAGCAACAGTGGGTTGCTTCTTACTACTCCTTGTAATAGCTGCACCTCCAAGTGAGAAAAGAAAGCCACTAGTAGATCTTCTATCTAGAGTACTACCAGCCCAATCTGCATCGGTGTATCCATGAACCTGCAAATCTACACCAGCTTCATAAAACAATGCATAATTCAAAGTAGCACTCACATAACGTAGAGTGTGCCTCAGAGCATCCAAATGTGGCTTCTTGGGAACCTGCATAAACTGACTTTCAAGTCCAACAGTGTAGCTTAAATCAGGCCTTGTAATTGTAAGATATATAAAACTTCCCACAATTTTCCTGTACATAGTAGCATTTTCCAATGTTTCACCTGATGTAGTATCCAATTTTAAATTCTGATCTAAAGGCATAGAAATTGGCTTACAATCAGCCATACCATACTTTTGCAGCATATTCAAGGCATATTGCCTTTGCAACATCCATATACCTGTTTCTGTATGTATAAAACTCAATGCCCAAGAAATAGCGCAGCACACCAAGATCTTTCATGTCAAATTCCTGCATAAGAAGTTTCTTTACCTCTTTGATGCTTTCTTCATTATCACCACCTACAATCAGATCATCAACATAAATAGCCACAATAGTGATGCCATCATCAACCTTCCTTGCATATAGTGAGTGATCTGCATCACACATAGAAAACCCAATGCTGGTTAAGTAATCAGCAATCCTTGCATGCCATGCACGCGGAGCCTGCTTCATCCCATACAAAGCCTTTTGCAACCTGCAAACATATTCTGGATGCTTTGAATCTTCATATCCTTGTGGCTGGTCCATATATACTTCTTCCTGTAACTCACCATGTAGGAAAGCATTCTTCACATCCATCTGATGCAAAGTCCATCCTTTTGCTGTAGCTAATGCAACAAGTGTTCTGACAGTAGACATTTTAGCTACAGGGCTGAATGTTTCCTCATAATCAATGCCATATGTCTGTGCATAACCTTTAGCTACCAATCGTGCTTTATACCTGCTTATGCTACCATCAGCATTATGCTTTACCTTGTAAACCCATTTGTAGCCTATGGATTTCTTTCCTTGCGGCAATGGAACCAGCTTCCATGTATCATTTCCATAAAGTGCAGCCATCTCCTCATCCATAGCTTTTTCCCAATCTGCATTACCAATTGCATCTTCAAAACAAGAAGGTTCAACATCTTGTATTACCTTTGTCATGTAGGCACAATGGCGAGCCATGTAACTATCATATGTCAATCGTTGCACTAAATTACGCATCCTCCCAGATCTTCTTGGTCCTGGGTCACTTCTTCTTGTATCATCTGCATGTGCCCTTCTTACTCCTGGAGTCTTCACAGAGGACAATCTAAGTTCCTCATCAAGACTCTTTTCCGAACCGCTTGAATCTCCATCAATGTCTTCAAAACCTGCACCTGTTTTACTACCAGCAGAAAGCTTTTCTTTACCTTTATTGGATGTATTTGATGAATTTGCTGGACTGAAATTTCCACGCAATCTTCCACTCCATGGATTTGAGTTGGAACTATTGCTTGGTGATGCATCCGGTCCACTCAAAACTTGAGATTTTGCACTAGATTTTTCAGCATTTTCTTTGTCATTTGGTTCAAGATTCAATCCTTCTTTGGCATCTGCATAGAAGCTTGACATTTCATCAAATACCACATCTCTGCTCACCTTCACTTGTCGTGTGAGTGGGTTATAACATTTGTACCCCTTTTGCTCAAGGGAATATCCAATGAAGACACATTTTTCTGCTTTCGGATCAAGCTTCGTCCTCAACTCATCTGGAACATGTACATATGCAATACAGCCAAAAACTTTCAGATGTGATAAGTTTGGCTTTTTACCTGTAAACTTCTCTTCAGGTGTAACTTGATGTACAGCAGTAGTCGGAGTTTTGTTCATGATGTATACAGCAGTATGCACAGCTTCTGCCCAATAACAATGAGGCATATTCTTCTCAGCCATCAAGGCTCTTGCTATTTGAGCAATATGTCTATTTTTGCGTTCAGCAACACCATTCTGTTGTGGTGTGTACCTGCATGAAAACTGACGCCGAATTCCATGATTTTTTAGAAAACTGTTGAACTCATTTGACATGTATTCACCTCCTCCATCAGATCTTAATGTTTGAATGTACTTCCCTGTCTGCTTTTCCACCATAACTTTAAAATTTTGAAAGTGAGTAAACACCTCGCTCTTCTCTTTCATGAAATATACCCATACTTTGCGTGTATGGTCATCAATGAAAGTAACATAAAACCTGCAACCGCCCATAGATGTGGTCTTTGCTGGACCCCAAACATCTGTATGTACTACTTCTAGTACATTCTCACTAACATGCTTGTCATGTGGAAATGATGCTCTTGATTGTTTACCAAATTGACATGCTGCACATACCTTTTGCATTTCTGCAACTTTGAAATTTGGTAGTCCATGGACAATCTCCTTTGACTGCATCAGTTTCAGCCTTTGCAAGTTTGCATGTCCAATCCGTTTGTGCCATATCTCTATATCTGCAATAACTCCTGCACCTTTTGCAAACATGGCTGCATTCATTTTAGGAATCTTCACATTTAAGGTGAACATCCTACCCACTTTGTTTCCTTTGGCAACCAATCGTCCATCCTGCTTGTACTCTTCTACATATAATCCATCAGCATTGAACTTGACTTGTAATCCCTGGTCAACCATTTGTCCAACAGAAACCAGATTCTTCGTTATATTTGGAACATGCAGCACATCAGCGAGATGTTTTACCTTTCCGTCCTCCATAGACAATGCTATGTTTCTTGTATGCTCAATAGGATGCGATGTGTCATCACCTGTTTCAACATATCCAGGAACTGGCATTTTCTGCAAACTACTAAACCATTCTGCATGACTGGTCATGTGATTTGAAGCACCTGAATCAACATACCAGACATTATCATTCGATTTTGAAACACCAGCAGACATCGTATTCATCATGTGATGTTGAACCATAAACAGCTTCTCAGAATCATCTGCACTTGTGGATGCATAGTTGTTTTGCTGCCTTCTGTTATTTTGATTCTTTAACCTGCAATCACGTTCAAAGTGTCCAACTTTACCACAATTCCAGCATCCTTTACTATCATTACCTGAATCATTTCTTTGGAAATTTCTGCGACCTCTTTGGCTCCCCCTACCTCGAAACTGTCCTCTTCCTCTTGCATGATTCTGTTGTTGACCTTGGTCTTGGTTACTGTTTCCTCTTCCACTTCCAAAACCTCTCCCTCTACCTCTTCCTCTGCCAGAGTAGAATACCTGCTCAGAACTGGGCTTTCCTTGGGAGTTTGAATCCTCACCAAGATTCTTTTCTTCAATGATCAGCATAGAGACCAAATCAACAAAATTCGGAATATTTTCCCTGGTCTGTATAGAAGTTCTGAACTGCTTATATGCAGCTCCTAAACCACGAAGGCACACTTCCACCTTATCATCATCATCTACATTCACGCCAATAGATGCAAGTGACTCACATATGCTTTTGATTTTTAGAGTGTAGTCACTTACCGACATGCTCTTTTTCTCCAATGTATGCAGCTCGTTCTTGAGTTGCAATTTTCGTGCCTTTGTATTGGTCTCGTACAAAGTGAACAAACTGTTCCAAGCCTCTTTTGGAGTGTTGGCATCCTGTATGTGTCCAATCATGCTATCTTGTATGCTAACAGATAGCCAATACATTACCTTTCATGCTCCTTGATTCCATTCCTCATATGCTCTTAACTGTTCTGCAGTCCGATTCCTTTCTGGTAACTGTGGAGCATTTTCATTCTCTCCTTCGATGTACTTCCAGTAGCCTTTTCCCATCAGGAAATTCGTCATTCTGAATCTCCAAGCATGGAAGTTGTTCTTGTCCAGCTTATCGCTCATAAGCTGACTCATTCCATCTGCGTTTGCCATTTCTACAACAATTCACAACACCGCAACACACTACAAGCAGCACTTCTGCTTGAACACTGTCGCACTATGACGTGACAGTTCGATCTCAGAAAAACACAGTTTTCGTGTATCAACAGTACACGGAATCGCTTGAAATTCTGAATATGGAATATATGAGTGTCGTCGAACACAACGCAAGTTACAGTTTCTGAAACTAACCTGGTTTTTCTGTGGGCCCTACCTTGCGGGCTCGAAACGGAGGTCGAGATGGCTCCGTAACTTCGATCTGACAAAAACGAGTGACCCTAAAGGGATAAATCTCGAAAATATTTTGAGGTCTTCTACCTTCACGATGATCTTCGTAGCAAATAGACGCCGTTTGTGAAATCACGTTTTCTCCACGCCTTGCCGTGTAGTCTTCACCGTCGCCTTCTCCACGAGCTCTCTACAGCCATGCTGGCTCTGATACCATGTCACGAGGAAGGAGATAAGGAAGAGAGCTCACACACACACTCTCACTCTCCAGGAGAAGCACACACACAGATTGAGGCAAGGAAGAATGATCTTCTTCTTCTTCTATTACATAAAAGGAATGTACAAGAATGACCTAAAAAACAAGAATACAACCAGTGAAATATATAAAGACCAGTACATAAGGAAAAACCTAATGTTCGCAAATGAGTGAGCTGGCAAGAAACAAATGTGCCATCACTCTCGGTAGATAAATCTAATAAAGCTCAATGAAGTATCCCTGACATATACCGGTGTGACCACTATACATGTCAGAGAAACGAAAAACTGGTACGTGTCATCTTGGATCATCACATGTTGAGCTTGATATCTCAACACTCCCCCTCTACATTCAAGAGGTTCTAATGATAGTTAAGGTACTAGTGTGTCAAGATGAGGATCTCACTGAACCTCTTGTCTTGGTTCAAGACTGGATATATGATCATGCAGTCAACCTGAACCTAAGAAGTGGACTTCTTCATGTTTGCATGGGTCCAAATTGCAGTACCATCGAGTTGGAAAATCAAGCACTCAAGAAAGTAGAAAAAGCACCAACTCCTAGTCCCTCCAAGAGCACTATCATGGAAAAAGATGCTTTTCTTGTTCAACACTCTATGATGTAGAAAACCCTCTCACCAGATGTAGTGGTGCAAATGGAACTCCATGTTTGTCCAAAGGAAGTCTAGAACCAAAAACATGAAGTCTTGGAGATCAGAAGGCAGCAAAGAAGTAGTGGCCCTAAATCAAAGATCACCCTAACCAAGGCATTTCGACCATTGAAGCAGATATGGGTACAGAACGGTGAACTTCCCCAAGCAACTCCAGCGGAAGTCCCAACCAAACCCTACTATACTGATCGATGTAGAGTGCCAACACTTCTTCAACAATCGCCCATGGAAAGACTATCAATATGGGTACCCAAGAAGTCGATGAAGGCCGAACCACAATCAAAACAAATTTGGGTGCCTAAGGCTGGGTTCACAACAAGCAGCGGTAGCTTTTCTAGAATAGTTTAATCCAATCATTATTGGCCATTTGTAACCCTCTGTTCAGAAAGGGTGGAGGCAAAAGCAAGTTATCTTTCCACATCACGGCACTGAAATGAGAATTTCATACTGGCCTCACCCCCTCGCCCTTTGAGTGTACCGCGTGCCAGATAAGCTTTGAAGTCAATATTTTAATTAGTTTTATATTCCCATTGAAACAGGTCTTTACAATTTTGTGTTGATCTTCTGCTTACAGAGCACCGATCTATTGTTCACATAAGGCCAAGGTTCAGAATAACAATTTTATATTTCCACCCTCGTGTGAATGCTTAGGAGGTGGCAACATATATTTCTCTAGTCTTCCTCCTGGAACTTAGCTAAAATCCTTGAAACTTCCACCGCCTTTGTCTGAACTCAACCTAAGGCTTGCTTGCGGGCTCAAGTAGACACTCATAAGCTTCACAAGACAGGGTCCCATTCACACACACTCACACATGCATCGATAGGCACAAATAGAGTCACTTGTAAATGGGTCCTTAAAAAACCTCATTCTCAAATAGATACTCATGTAAAGTCTCCCATAGCCCACGGATGGTCACATTGTAAAACCACGCACTACATTTGGCGACCAAAAACTTGTAATAAACCCCTCGGTCCCAATTTGTAAATTCATCTCCACCCACTAATTGCAACATTCCACTTAGCTCATAGACCTATTCATTCACTAACTGCACACACAATCACCGAGCACCAACTGACTCAACTTATCATTGTGCCTCATCTTAATGTTGTAATGGGGACAAACTGTCATATCTTGTCCACTAAAATATTAAAATGTGCTTCTATATTCTCACAGAATCGGCAAGCAAAGCAGTAACATGGCAGAAGCAGCAGGAACCAATTCCCAGGTGGGTTCAAGCACCCAAATAATAGAGATTGAAACTCTCCTCCTCGAGACACCACTAATAGAGAGGCCTCAAGAACTCGAGGGAGTGCATGTCCTTCCAATTCAAGACCCTCCACAGGGGCACACATCGCAAGTCGACAAACATGCACATTGGTTCAGTGATGTCGCCGGTCCACTAGGAGAGGATACCTACTTCTGGGAAGCTGAAATAGAATTTAATGCAAGTGGGGAAGGTACCATTTCTTTACTCGCGAGTTTGAAAAGTATCAGAACGCAGAAGTGATGAGATCAGTATGGACCAAAGTTGGCTTGGATAGCTACTTTAGAGCACTATTACCTAAACCTGATTTTTTGTGCAATTCCTACCTGATCAGCACTATCACCCCTAGCAGAGCCAAAGGAGGAGATACTACCTTTGTGCTCCCCTCATTAACACCAGGCCATGAGCTAAAAAGGTTCCAACTTACCCTCAACTTAGTACGGGAGGCCCTGGACATGAAAGGTATTGTTAGAGGGCCGCCGAATCAGGACGGATGAACCCGGACAGGTGCCTTAAATGTAAAAGTGATGGACGGCCGCCGAACAAGGACAAGAGTACGAGGACAGGGAGTTTAAATGAAAAAGAGAATCTTTCAGGGAACGCGCAGGTAACTGCAGAAGAGCGCACCCTTGTAAAAAATCCCCTATTTAAGGTAATGAAAAGAAAGAGCAGGCAGTCCCTGTTTTTGGGGGAATTGTAGCGTGTTGTCTGATTAAGTCTCACGGAGATTGCTATCACGTCTTGTGTGCGCGTATATGTTGTTGAAAGGATAAGTTCTGCTTGATCTGTTCCGTCTGTAGTCCTACTAGTTGATTACCCTCACCATAATACGGAATGACGAATTAGTTGTATTGTGTGGCGAAGCTGTGCGGTGATGGTTAAGTATGATTCTGAGTGTGAACAAGTGTGACATGTCATTTGTTAGTTCTTCTGGGAAGTAAGTAGTGCGAAGAGTAATCACGAATTAATTGTTTGTAGCGTCCTTGTGAGCGATTGAAGTTGTTAGTACACCATATATTTGTTGTTTACCTCAACTTCGGAAGATGAGTAGCTGTAACGGTCTGAGTATGAGTAGAACAGTGACGGTGTATGTTTGTTGAAGAGATTAACTGTTCGAATCCGCGTGACTTTAAGGCATATGGTCTAATTGGCATACCTACCTACTTTGAAGAAGTACGCAGTAGGTAATTTTATTATTGAAGTATTTTTTGCGTGTAGAGTACGTAATCGATCGGCTAACCTCAGTCCGGTAGTTCTAATTCCAATACACTGAACAGACTTCCGTTGTTCAGGGACGGATACTGAGCTAAGGACGGAACGATCGTAAGATTGTGTGTTAAATTGGGAAAATAGTACAGGGCCTCTGTCTAACAGACCCCTACCACTCCCAAGAACCCACGTGGCTAAGAGAGGGATTGCGGTTAGAAGTAATTGGAACCGATCGAACGTGAAGTATCTAAATCGAGTAGAGTAACGCTTAAACCCATAAACGAGTAAGCAGTCCAACATTTAGTCTAACATTAACAATTGGCGCCGTCTGTGGGAAAGTGGCAACTGTTTACCAGTCTCTGCGGTAAAGTAGCATTTGATTGCGAGTTACTTGTGAGAAAGTGGCATTAGAGTGCTAAGCGGATTGTAAGAAGCAAACATCCAGTAACATTTGATTTACTGACAGTAGCAACAGACCCAGATTGTTGCAAACTGCTCAGATAGTATCACTGGGCAATGATACATGCCGGTTACTCGGTCTGGCGAAACGTATCCTAGGACCCAGACGACGGGAACAAGAAAAGTACAAAAAACAACTCTAGGAGAAAAAGGTATAACGCGACCTGACTCAGTGGTTGAGCAAGTTAAGGACGCTAGAATTAATTCCGGTCATATTCCGGTGGAACGAGCAGCGCCTTCGGTACATGCTGGTGTCATTTCGACCCAGCCTAACCAAAGTACAGTAATTCCAGAATCTATCAAGACGCCGCTGGAGATTAGACAAACTCTAGGAAAAGAAATCAGTAAAAGCGAAAGAACGCTACAGTCTGGTAGACTGTCAGCTCATTCCGGTGATATTCCGGTGATAGAAACACCAACTGGCGGTCAAGGATTAGCATTTTTTGTAGAATCCTCAGCCAGACCCTCGTGTCTGGAAGAAAGATTTCGGATATTGGACATCCAGAAAGAAGGAGAACTATTCGAAGCAGAGATCCGAAGTATCCTGCGCAAAAACAGCACATCGGAAGGCACGCCATCCAGCGATCCAGATTCTGATAGTTCAACTAATCAACCTCAAGATACAGAAGAAGGACCAGAGACACCCACGATGAACGAACAACAACAACAACAACAGTTATGTCAACCAAGGCCGCCTCCAACAGGAGTAACCTACACAAAATTCGGTGGATTCCCAGGAGATGACCCAGATGCTCACGTACGCACTTTCGAGATCAGTTATGCAGTTCTTAACCATCCACCAGATCAGGCATACAAAGCCATTGTTTTTCAATCTACTTTGGTCAATGAAGCGGCTAGATGGCTTACGGAATACGACATTAATCATTTCGGTACCTATGATGCAGTACGAGATGCCTTTCTACAACGATTCAGACTAAAGAAGAATCCTGCTGAAATCTTTGAGTATCTACAGAACAACCGACAGAAGACAAATCAGACTGTCCAGGAATACGCTACTCTCTTTAGAACACATTTACGGCAGATACCACAGGCACATGCTAATCTACCTAACGATGTCATCTCTCAATGGTTTATCAATGGACTAACCCCACAACTGAAGCAGATTATGATCATCAGATGTGTTGGAGCAATGACACTGGATGCAGTCATTGCAATGGCTCTACAGTTGGAATCCAAGGTTGGTGGATTTTCAGAAGACTTGGAATGGTTAAGGACAAACAAAAATATGACTGAAGATATAACCAGGCAAGTATACTACACCACGTGCAAAAATTCAGGCCATACAAGTGCTAACTGTGCACTAAATCAAACATTCTGCGCTATCTGCAACACTGCCGGACACTCCACCGGAAATTGTCTCTACAATGCCAGAATACAAGGAACAGCAACAGTCAATGCTGTTATACAAGAACATGGACAGGCAGCGAATCACTATGTACCTCCGCAACTGAGAAACAAACAACCACAAGGATATCGAAACTACCGAGGACAGAGGAACAATAACTATAATGCAAACCGCTGGCAGAACGAACCACCACCGGAAAAACCCAATTTACCACCGCCACGCTGTCATTTTTGTGGTGAATTCGGACACATTAGAAGATATTGCAAAGACGCAGCTGAGTATGATCAAAGGAAGAAGGAGCGGCAAAACCCAATGGCCAACATGGTACAAATTACACCGGTGGAAACGCAAACTGCGACAGTCCAGACCCGATCAGGTAAACAACTGCAGCGAGCAGCAGAAGTATTTGAACCAGGGATATGAGAACAACATAGGATGTATAACAAGGCTAGCCACTGGACCGCCACAGAACCACCAGTGTTCCCAGAACCTATTCCGGTGACTCAGACCTCGTCAGCAAAGGAAGGTATGCAACAAGAGAAAGCAGCAGCTGAACAACCATCAGCAGTAGACATAACAGCAAATACATCGGCAACAGCAGAGACCTCAAGTCCAAAGGAGCAGGATAACCAATCTCAGCAGGCCTGGGAAATTTTATCCAAGGCATCTATCACCTTACCTCTCGGCCAACTTTTGGCGTTAGTACCTGGAATCCGGCAACAGTTTCAACAACATTTTAACCCGGCACCCTCTTGCATTCCGGCAACCGCCGCAGTTCAACCAGAATCTGATTCTACGGTTGATCATGCAGTGCCCTTGATTACAGTATGGTATAAGAATCAGAAGATCACGCAGGTATTAATTGACGGAGGCTCCGGCGTAAACATTGCAACCGCAGCATTATGTAAAAAGCTAGGCTGGACCGAAATCGAACCAGTTCAATTCTTTGTCAGAATGGCTGATCAATCTAGAGTCCATCCCGTAGGACTTGTATGGAATGTACCCATTACTTTACAAGGTACGACTTTCAAAATGACTTTTGTTATACTAGATCTGCCCGAATCCACCTTGGATTACAACCTTCTTTTCGGCCGACCTTGGCTGAAGCGTGCAAAGGTAATACAAGACTGGTCTGCGCAAGAGCTCACATTCAAAGATGTCAATCGTAAGTATGTGGTAAAACTAGACGCTATACAACCCTGCGAACTTCACGCCAGACCTTATCTCGCTGAACCAGTTCATATGTTAGATGGACTATCAGATGATGAAGAAGAGCAATTTCTGAAGAATAACGCCGATTTAATGTCTCTAGGAACTGTTGATCTACAGTCTGTCATTAATAACTGGAACACTTCAGTTTGTGCAGTAGTAGCTATCACCGAAAAGTCTGACCAAGCAGATACTGAATTACAACCACTATTCAAGCCAACAGAGGATACAGAGAATCCACAACAATTTTATGTCCCTGAAGACCAGCTGATCACGTACAATCTGGGAGACAAGGACCATCCTCGACCTGTAAAAATAAGGCAAAACTTACCAGAAATCTTTCAGGCTAATTTGATTCAACTCCTTCGCGAATTCTCAGACGTCTTTGCCTGGGATTACAAAGATATGAAAGGATTAGATCCGCGCATATATCAGCACAGAGTCATGCTGAAGCCTGAAGCTAAACCAAATAGGCAGCCCAGCTATCGGATGAATCCCAATTATGCATCTCAGGTAAAAGCCGAACTTGACAGATTATTAAAAGTAGGATTCATCGTACCAATAGAACATGCTGAATGGATTTCACCAATTGTGATTGTGCCAAAGAAAAATAAGCAACTACGAATCTGTGTAGACTACCGGAAATTGAACGCAGCAACAGTACCAGATCCTTTCCCGATCCCCTTTTTGGATACCATGCTTGATAGAGTAGCAGGCCACGAAATGTATTCATTCTTAGACGTATACAGTGGTTACAATCAGGTTAGAATGGCTGAAGAAGATATACCAAAAACTGCTTTCATTACCAATTGGGGTGTCTTCGCCTGCACCGTAATGTGGTTCGGATTAAGAAATGCACCAAGCACATTTCAGCGATGTATGCAGGAGATATTTTCTCCTTATCTCACTTCATTCATGCAAGTATATCTTGACGACTTCTCAATCTTTGGGAAGATGATAGCACATTTAAGTCATTTACGATGTTGTTTTCAGAAGTGTAGAGAATATAGACTCTGCCTTAATCCAAACAAATCCGTGTTTGCGGTTTCGTGCGGCAAACTACTTGGGCATATTGTATCTGCTCAAGGTATCCGAGTAGACCCAGATAAGATTTCGGCAATTTTAGAAGCCCCGGTACCCGCAACCCCAAAAGAAGTAATGCGTTTTATGGGTCAAATACGATGGCATGGCAGACACTTACGGTGGCTGGCTCACCTCGCAGTACCACTGAACAGGCTAATCACAAAAACTCCCCGACAGTTTGAATGGACTGAAGAATGCCAAACTACATTTGATCGGCTCAAGTATCTCCTGACGCAAGCCCCAATTTTACAACCACCGGACTGGGACAATCCGTTCCATGTTTTTGTCGACGCTTCAGATATTGCAATTGGCAGTATTCTGATGCAGCAAACAGATAAGTGGTTTCGCCCTGTTTATTACTCCAGTAGAAGGCTTGCACCGGCAGAAAAGAACTATTCCACTACTGAAAGAGAATGTCTAGGATTGATTTACTCAATCAAAAAGTTCAGACATTATCTACTAGGCCGGAAGTTTACCTTTCATGTGGACCATGCTGCCCTTGTTTATCTAGTAAGACAACAACATCTAGGCGGACGATTAGCCCGATGGGTGCTACTCTTGCAGGAATTTGATTATGAAGTCATTCACCGACCCAGAAATGCACATGCCCTAGCAAATTTCTTATCTCGCCTGGATTCCGGTGAAGCTCCGGTAGGCATAGATGACACGACTCCTGCGATTTATAATGCTGAACCACTATCCGATGAAACGGTGTGGAGGTGATCGCAATCCGGGTGGATCGGGTCCGGTCGTGGCACACACAGGGTGTATGAAGCTAATGAATGTTGGAAGCTTTAAGGACATGAAAGTGAAACTAATGTTGAGTATGGAGAAGAGAGAGATGTTAAAATGATTATGGGAATAGGAATGTAGGAGTGCAAGTTAGATTTATGAACATGAATGATAAGAATGAAAGAGAACCATACATACGAATGAAATTTGGAAGGAAGAATGGTCCATTGAAGGAGCTTCTTAAACACTTCCTAATTCCAATCCATATGCATAGTCTTCTTTGGATGATATGTATGCATGACGAGAATAGATGGAACCCTTACACATAAACCAGTTTCGAAAGGAAGAATGGTCCAATATTGGAGCTTCTTATACACTTTCAGAAACTAATCAATATGTATGGGTATGTATGGATTATATGCATGCAAGTGAATTATGATGATAGAGTTTACTCACAAGCTCAAAGAAACATCCTCACTGGTTCAACGCAATACTGCGGAGCCTTCTCACACATAGAAGAAATAGAAGACATGTAAAAATACTTAAGAGACTGAGAGAGGAGACAAGAGACAAGTGACAAGTGACATGAATTAAAAGGATTTGAATTAAGTTACATGTAAAATATCGTTGTGGTATGTCATGCTAAGCAGTCTACTGATCAAAGGTGGTTCCGACCCTCAAACCATGACAGTTCAACCGAATGTCACACGTAAGAAGGTGAGTTCCACTCCAGTGACCCTATGTCTGTCTAGGCTCGTAACGTCTAACTAAAGAAGTCTAAGACTCATTAAAATCAGCTCTAACTCACTCACACGCTCCACCGAGGGTGAGTCAAGATAGAGATGCTGGTTTCAAGAGCCTATCCTTGATAGGAGTTCTAACTTAAATTTGAAACTAGGTTCTATACTCATACTAGCTCACCTTGGATCCTCACTCACTCAACCGAGGGTGATCGTCTCAAGGAAACCGTAAGCTAGCATGAGCCCTATGGATGCCTGACAATGATGCTCTAGGAGTTTGGAGGGGGTTTTATATAGTTTTTTGAATGAATTTGGGCCCTTGGATCTAGAGAAATCAACTCTCAACTCTAGGATCACTACTTTCGATTACAACCATTTGATTAATCAAATCAATGGCTTGGAATTGTTCTTTCTATCAAATCTAGTGTAAAGGAGTGAAATTTAGGCGCCCTCATTCTCCACCATTGGATCTGGGGATGATCTGGACCGTCGGATCAGTGCTGACATCAATTCGGATAAGATAAGCCACTATTTTTGGAGAAACTTTGCATTATTGATCTTTAACTGTCAACAAAGTCTTCTTTTATGGAAAAAATTCGTGGATCCTCCTTCCTTTATGCTTTAGTGCATCTCCACCCTTGAATAGGAGCTCATCTTGACCGTACACCATGGTTCAATCATATTTTGACATGTGGCAGCCCTTCAAGCCTTCAATTTTCTTATTCTAGAAAACTGCGATGACCTTGAAAACTGGACTTTGTGCTCTTTGACCCTCCAAAAAGACTTTGATGAAGATGAAACTTTGTAGGACTATGTTTCCAAAGATCTCCTTCAGGAATATGCAGGAAGAACTCCCATCTGAATCTCCCTTGTACAAGTTTGACTACATTTGGAAGCTTGCAAGGTGGCATTAAGGTGTCTAGGAAGCTCTGATAGCCTTGAAAATTTGTACAAATATGTAGCCACATATGATCTTTATACATGCCAAACCATATGGCTAACATAATTTTCTATACAAGAATTTGTAGGGTCAAACTAGAAAAATTACATTTTTACAAAATGAACATAGCATATCAATGTGCTACAAAATCCATTTTCTGCTGAAATTTGGGCTATAGACTGGCTTTGACAATCTTTACAAGTATATGGATTTTCATCTAATTTGGTGACAATGAAATTTTTGCCCTAATTTCCTAACTTTGACCAGCTTTGACCAGCTTTGACCGCTACCATGGACTTTCTTGATTTCTTTGAAACTTTGTATGTGACCTTCCTTTGACATCCTTGATGCATCCTGGACTTCTCGGGGAATTCTGGCTACCTTCGCCAAATATGTTTTTTGTAGGCCTTCACAAGTGAGAGAGGAGAGCAAATCTCGACGACATTCGCCCCCACTAAACCTGCGATTCCTCCGGAAGCGCCACTCTAGCATCTGTGAAAAACAAAATGTTCCAGGCATCAAATTCTTTTGTAGGCAACATAAGAAAGATGGAAGGAAAATTGATTATATGCATGAATAAGTAGGTAACGTGACATGAAGCAAAATTTTCATGAAAGAAATAATTGAAACAGGCAACATGAATATGCATGAACAAATAGGCAATATATATGCAAATGAACAAGCAACATTGGGAACAAGAAAAAAAAAACAAGCATCAATATGAAGTGGAAGTGGATGTATTGAGTCGTTTTAAGCATCAGTTCCTCTCATCTTGAAGAAAATTTTGTACCTTTTTCATAAAGCAATCTACCTTAAATATGATTATAAACAAAGATTTAGGATTTTCAAGAGACATCTTTCATCTTTAGCTTATTTTAGATCAACTCCTTTCCTACATAAATATGAATATGCTCTTTCTCTAATAACATGCAAGGAAATCTAACTAAACTCCACTAATGCATAAATCTGCCTATATAGCCCGTGATTTATTCTACTATGCCTCTTTATCCTCCTTTGGCTTGCCTCTTTTTTTTTTTTTTTTTTTTTGATGATGATGATGATTCGGCAACTTTATGGTTACGATCACTTTTTTGGGGTGGAAGAAAGTGTAAACTTCTTGGTAACATGTAGTTTTTTTTTTTTTTTTTTTTGACGAGGAAAAATTAAACTCCGATACAAGGTACAACCATTTTTGATGACGGAGAACAGTCGTTTAAACTCCGATACAAGTGCTGTGAGATGGACTAAGGATGTAGAAACATGCAATAGCAGGAGCTAGGATTTCAATAATTATGCTTTCGATACTGGATACATATGCATGTTTATATATGAAAGTCATGTCACCAAAATAAACCTCCAAATCTACATGCCCTATCTTTCCACAATCCTAGATTATAATCAATTTCTTAGTAGATAAGTTACTACTTAAGATACAATTTTACACAAGTAGAGAAATCATCATTTGCCTTTTTTGACTCAAGTGATGTGGATATGCAATGTGATGCAAAGACTGAAAAAAACATGCATGAAACAAGCATGGAAAAAAAATAGAATGAACTTGAAAAAAAACAAAGCAACATGAACTTGAAAAATTAATGATGTTTTTCATTTTTTTTTATTTTTTTTATAACATGGATACTCCTGTTTATGAATCGGCCTCATTGTTGTCATCTTCTCCAATGTCCTCATCCAAAATGTACTCGTCATTATCACGCTTCTTGAATAACTTTATCCTTTTACCTGCAATCAAAGTTTTTAGTGCAACACCATTTAATTCACAAAGAGCATACGTACCATTGTTGTTGACTTTTGATACAATGTATGGCCCAAACCACCGTTGAGTGAGCTTTTTGTGTGCATCATATTGAGAGTCGAATGTACTATCATAAATGAGCACCCAATCTCCTACTTCAATTGGCTTAGGACGCAATCGATGAGTTTTATCAAAATAATGCTTGTTCTTCATTCTAGATTCTCTTAATTTTTCAACAGCATCATCAAGTCTTAATTTACCTTGTTCTAACTGTTTAATACGCAAACTCAAAAAATCATCAGTAGACATGTTTTCAGACCAAGGCAAATTTGACCATGCAGAAATATGAGACTGAATTGGAAACAATGGTTTTTGACAGTACATGAGTTCAGCAGGCATATATCCAGTAGTACGTGTGCATGTCATTCTATCTGCCCAAAGTGCAAAAGGTAAGAATTTAGGCCATTGTTTGATGTCACCATTACATGCTTTAGATATGGCTTTCACAATAGGTGGATGCCCTCTCTCTATTTTACCATTGGCCTCTGGGTTATATGCAGTAGTGAGAGACAAACGAATACCGTGACGCTCAAAGAACTCTTTAGCTTCTCTCGCATTTAACTCTCCACGATCGGCAACTACTTTCTCTATGTACCCAAAGCGACTTATGACATCTTCAAGCAAGAATTTGCAAACATTGTAAGTGGTCTTAGATCGTAGTGCACGTCCCTCTACATGATTAGTTAAGTCTTCTCTTGCAAGTACAATGTAACGCATTTTGTCAATACCTTTAGGCATAGTTACAAGATCTACTACCCACTTGTAGTGAATACAAGGTGGATACGTAGGATGCAATGGATCTCTATGTTTGACTGATGAATGAAGTTGACAAGTAGAACATGTAGAAACATAGCTACTAATGTCAACATACATCCTAGGCCAATAATAGGTACTTCTAATTTTTTCATATGTTCCAAAAAATCCTTTATGACCGGCCCATAATGTCTCATGCATTTCCTTCATTACTTGCAATTGAAGACCTCGTTTTCCTAGGACTCGTTGTGGATTCTTAACCTTACCCTTAGCATGTCTCCAAAGATAACCATTACATAGGAAAAAGTTATAAGCTCGTTTCCTAATGTTACGGAATCTATTCGTAGTCCAGTTAGGTAATGGTTGTAGTGTACTCAGATACTTTCCTATGTCTCTCCATTCATTTTCGTACTCAGACTCATGAAATTGCTCATACTCATATATATGTGGAACATAGTCAATTAAGTTCACATTCTTTATTAGATCACTTTCAAGATCATCATCAAATCTAGCTCTCGATAACATATCAGCAACTGAGTTTGACTTACCTGAAATATGAACTAACTCAGGATTTATGAACTTAATATATGAGATCCATCTAAGCATGGCTATATCAGGAGATGAACAATTGGCTATCATTCCAATGAGAGGCAAACAATCAGTCTCAACTTTGACATTTGCACCAATGAAATATTCTTTGTCTATTTTCAAAGCTGTTACCATACCCCATAGTTCTCGTTTGATCTGTGGATACTTTCGTTGTGTTTCATGTAGAATTTTGGCACCAAACATAATTGCATATCTATTCCCTTCACTATCGTCTTGACTTATGACCCAACCTATACCAATAGGACTAGTATCAACAGTCAATATAATAGGTTTGTTAGCAGAATAGTCTACACGCTTAAGGATGGGAGCTTCAAGCAATAATTTCTTCAATTTACGCATAGCTTGAGTGTGTTTGTCAGTCCAAATAAATTTTCGTTTCTTCCTCAACAAGTCATAAAGACAATCAGCAACATGAGCAAAGTGTGGGATCCAAATAACATAAAAGATACAAGCACCAAGAAATCTACGTACCTCACTCACGTTGTTACATGTTTCAGAAATCTTGCTAATGGCATCAACTTTTTGTGGGTATGGCTTTCGACCATAATGGCCACATAAATGTCCAACAATAAGCACCTCGTTGACACCAAAAACAGATTTCTCTATGGAAAATGTGAGACCTACCTCTTCAAATCGTTGAAATATTCTTTCACAATCAGAGATATGGTCAAGAACAAATTTACGACATCCAGATGAATCTAAAGTAATGTCCTTTACACGTTCCTCACTCCCTTTAATTGGAATATCATCAATGAATGGCATAGTTATATGAGGGATAAAATCATGTAAGACCATATTCATAGCACTCATCATATGAGCCACATAATTAGTCGCTCCTTGAGGTAAAGTACACATTCGCACTAAGCCTAAAGGAGTTTTCATTGTGGTTATGTCACGACTGTCAATTGCTAATTGGAATTGGTCATATCCAGAATATAGATCATCCATTGAAATGTCCTGAAAATGATTCAGCAAACTCATCTACAATGGGTCCTGTTCCTACATTCCTTATGGTGACTTTATTGACGGGTTGGAGATCTTGAATAAAACGTAGTTTCCCATTCTTTTTAGGCACAGTGAACCATCTGTTTGAGTAAGGTGCAAAAGATGGCTCTAAAATTCTCATGTTTATCTTCTCCTTAAGTAGTTTCATTAGCTCAGGTAAGTGAGCCTTTGGAACAGGTATAGGACGAAGATTCCATGGAATATGTGGAATAGTAAAGATTATCATGGGTGCAACTAGCTTAGGATCTACACAACCAATCTCATGAGGATACATAGTAAAGGCTTTTCCATGGCTCCGTATAACTCTCTCAAATTTATCTCTCTCTGCTGGCAAAAGAAAGTCATCATCTCTACCAATTTTCACCTGTTTGATTGTCTCATCCGTGAATGTATGTCCTATGTTTTTCTTATCCCGAAGAATTGGATCATTTTTCACATCAATAATTTTTTCATTACTTCCTTGAGGTAACGGTTGAGCTATGGGTTTGATTTTTTTGTCTACAGTTTTGTACTTTGTTTCAACTAAGGCATCATGTGTTTGGTTAAATTTTGAGCACTTGTTAACATTGAGAGCATACTCTTGGATTACAGCATACTCATCAAGGGAAGAAAGAAGAATAATATGGGAATTAGAATTTTGTTGAAGACATAACTCTAACTCCTCAAGAGTAGAGAAACAATGAGATGTTTCAATCACATGCTCAATGTTCTCATCATGTTCCATGATTTTGTTGTTTTTATAATTTTTTTGGGTTTTTTGGATAAAAGACTTGGACAATTGACTCTTATGAAGAAAATCTAATCTAGAATGTGGAAAACAAAGTGACAAACTATTGTAGATGTTGGTTGGATGCGAGATGTCAAACCAATATCCACTGTTGTCCCGCTCAACAATGGATTCTATCCGAAATTTTGATCATATGTAGCTCCAAACATGAATCGAGGTGCACAATCACTACAAGCATGCTCATTCTTTCTAATTGACAATCGATTCCTAGGATGATTCACTCCTACTGTCATGACTTGAAGTGATTACATTCCATCCTTAGACTTAAATCTAGCATAGGTAGACCCATCATCCATGGCTTTAGTTTCCATACGACTCTCACAAATAAAGGGTTGACCTAAGAGAACTTCATAGGAGCAATTATCTTGAATAAAAAAGTGAAACTCTTCTGTGATTCCTCCTATGGATATGGGCACACTAGCACAAGCTCCATACAGGGTACCTACACCATTATCTGCAGTTCTCATACGCCATCCACAATCTTTATCTATGGGCCATCGAAACTTATCATACACTTCTCTTGAAATCACATTGATTTCAGAGCCGGAATCTACTAATGCATTTACAGTGATAGTGTTCTTATCATTTCCTATTTTAACATGCATCTCTGATGTACCTCTAGACCAAAATGTTCTTTTAAAGTGACTTTCAGGATTGTTTTCATGATTTTCATGGTCAGGTTGAATAGGTCCTAAGAAATTTTTATTAACATTTACTTCATCATCATCAAAGTTCTCTTCATCAGATTCATCAAAGTTTAAGGCTTCATTCATAGCTTGATCTTGATCTAGAGAATCTTGCATCTCAGTATCTAGATTAAGCGGAAACCTCTTCCTTTTAATTAGGCCGATAAAGTTATCTTTAAAAACAGGCTTTGCAATAGAGAAAACTTGTTCTAAAGACATAGTCACTTGACTCTTAAGCAAAATGTCATCTAAAATCTCCATAGGATCTATTTTTCTCTCAATTTCTGAAATCAAGATGGCTTTAGGTTTTCTCTTTGGTTTCTTTTGTTTTTGCTCAGGGTCTTCAGTTTGTTTTGATTGTTCTTGTTTATCCAAAGGCTTTGGTTCTGTTTTTCTTTGCTTTGTCTTCTTCCCTTTTTGTTTCTCCTCTTGTTTATCTTTGTCTTTGTTTTTGTTCTCGTGTTTGGTCTTCAGTTTGTTTTGATTGTTCTTGTTTATCCAAAGGCTTTGGTTCTGTTTTTCTTTGCTTTGTCTTCTTCCCTTTTTGTTTCTCCTCTTGTTTTTGTTCATTGGGTTGTGCTTCTTGTTTTTTATGTTTGGATTGTGATGTTTCTCCCTGCTCTATGATTGTTTCTATTCCCTCTGCGGTTTGTTTTCGTGTTACTCTTCTTTCACTAGGCTCAACTTCATCTCTTTTTCGTTTTTCTTCTACATTGGATATGTGAGAAATAAGAGATTGATCTTCTATTGGTGACTCCCAAGCCGTTATTCTCCTAATCTCATCCCGTGCTCTTACTAAAGCCTCTATGGAAAAATCACCTTCCTTTGTGGGTTTACTTGATTCTACTTGTTGTTCATCAAGAGCTTCTAGTTTCACTCCTCTAGTTCCTACGTCCATTATGGTTATATTTTCATAATGTTTTTTCATTCCTCCCTTACCATAATTTCCTTGCAAAGGTAGCCTAGATCGATAGTCACAGATTTTCTTGTCTATGTCTATTACTAGTCGTTGCTCCTTAGCAACCTTCAATAATTCATAATCTCTCAAAAAGTGCTCTAACGAATCACACCAAGGACACCTACGAGGGCCACGCACAAAACCATTTTGATTTTGAGGATTTTGATTAACTTGTGGTGGGAAATTTTGAAATTGAGGATTTTGTTGATAAGGTATTGCTTGAACAGGATAATTAGGATTTTGAAAATGCAATTGATGTATTTGAGGAGCTTGGGGAGCAACATGTGGTACTTGAGGTGCAAGAGGAGCTTCCATATTATACGGTTGATGATTTTGAAAATTTTGATTTTGAGGATTTTGAAAAGCTATTTGAGAAGCTTGAGGATACAGGTTTTGATACATTTGAGGATTTTGCACATGAGGATGAGGATTTTGCATTGAAGGATTATGCATTGGAGGAACTTGATATGCTTGAGTAGGAGCTACTTGTGGATTTTGATTGGTAGCTATAACATGTTGATTAGGCTCTTGAAAAGTCATTGGGTTCATTTGATTTTGGAAAGTTTTGGTGTAACTAGATTGTAAAGCATCTATAGTCTTAGCCAAATTGGATTGTGTAGCAATAAGACTTTCCATTTGCTGAGTGAGAATTTCCACTTGAGATTGTTCAACTACACTTTTATTTGGCTCTACTTTAAAACCTTGAGTAGGCTCCATCATTTGAGGAATAGGAGTAGAGTCAAAAAGCATAGCATGGGATTGTTCTCTAACTGGCTCCTTAGTTTGTGGAAGGCTAGCTTGAGGAAGACTAGTTTGCTCATAAAGCATGGATTGTCTTTGATGTCTATGGGCTACAACCTCTACTACTTTACGCACTTTTTGCCAATTTTCAGTAAGACCATAGCGCTTATCTGGTTCTTCTAATCGCCGTTCAACTTCCCTACGAGTTTCAGGATGAAGAAGCTTAAGAAAATTGATCACAAGATCAGGTTCCAAAGTTATCTTATCCTCATCAGGAAGTTGTTCATAGCGTCTAATATACTCATTTTGTAAGTGAGTAATAGAGCTACTAGGCTTTGGAGAATTGACCCATCATAAGAATCCATCTCGATTATGTTGGCTATAATCTTCAAGATAGAATTCTTTGAGCATCTCCTTTCTAAAATCACCCCAAGGAAGACTATCATATTGAGTGACACGGTTTATGATAGAGCTATCAACAATTCGTTCAAAGAATGATATCAAAAGATCTTCGGCAAGACCAAAAATCATAGCTTGCTCTTCAAACAAATCTAAGTAGCTTGTGATGTTGATGCCATTGAATTTTCCCTTCTCTCTCAACATAGAAGAGACTATTCTTTGGCCTTGTTTCTCAACAATAAGGGATTTGAATCCTTCCTCCATCTTATGTGAATAAGCAAGTGATGCACGATGCTCTAGATCTCTCACAAATGCGTTTACTTCACGACGAAGATGTGCACGATACTGTGAGAAATCCAGTGCAACACTCAAGACTGATGATGATGATATGTAAGGATGAAAAATATGAAACAAAGGATATGGATCACAACCTCCCAACAAGATCAGAAGCAAATGCCACGAAGCGTTTCACGTCGGGTTCAAATGTGGAGGTGATCGCAATCCGGGTGGATCGGGTCCGGTCGTGGCACACACAGGGTGTATGAAGCTAATGAATGTTGGAAGCTTTAAGGACATGAAAGTGAAATTAATGTTGAGTATGGAGAAGAGAGAGATGTTAAAATGATTATGGGAATAGGAATGTAGGAGTGCAAGTTAGATTTATGAACATGAATGATAAGAATGAAAGAGAACCATACATACGAATGAAATTTGGAAGGAAGAATGGTCCATTGAAGGAGCTTCTTAAACACTTCCTAATTCCAATCCATATGCATAGTCTTCTTTGGATGATATGTATGCATGACGAGAATAGATGGAACCCTTACACATAAACCAGTTTCGAAAGGAAGAATGGTCCAATATTGGAGCTTCTTTTACACTTTCAGAAACTAATCAATATGTATGGGTCTGTATGGATTATATGCATGCAAGTTAATAATGATGATAGAGTTTACTCACAAGCTCAAAGAAACATCCTCACTGGTTCAACGCAATACTGCGGAGCCTTCTCACACATAGAAGAAATAGAAGACATGTAAAAATACTTAAGAGACTGAGAGAGGAGACAAGAGACAAGTGACAAGTGACATGAATTAAAAGGATTTGAATTAAGTTACATGTAAAATATCGTCGTGGTATGTCATGCTAAGCAGTCTACTGATCAAAGGTGGTTCCGACCCTCAAACCATGACAGTTCAACCGAATGTCACACGTAAGAAGGTGAGTTCCACTCCAGTGACCCTATGTCTGTCTAGGCTCGTAACGTCTAACTAAAGAAGTCTAAGACTCATTAAAATCAGCTCTAACTCACTCACACGCTCCACCGAGGGTGAGTCAAGATAGAGATGCTGGTTTCAAGAGCCTATCCTAGATAGGAGTTCTAACTTAAATTTGAAATTAGGTTCTATACTCATACTAGCTCACCTTGGATCCTCACTCACTCAACCGAGGGTGATCGTCTCAAGGAAACCGTAAGCTAGCATGAGCCCTATGGATGCCTAACAATGATGCTCTAGGAGTTTGGAGGGGGTTTTATATAGTTTTTTGAATGAATTTGGGCCCTTGGATCTAGAGAAATCAACTCTCAACTCTAGGATCACTACTTTCGATTACAACCATTTGATTAATCAAATCAATGGCTTGGAATTGTTCTTTCTATCAAATCTAGTGTAAAGGAGTGAAATTTAGGCGCCCTCATTCTCCACCATTGGATCTGGGGATGATCTGGACCGTCGGATCAGTGCTGACATCAATTCGGATAAGATAAGCCACTATTTTTGGAGAAACTTTGCATTATTGATCTTTAACTGTCAACAAAGTCTTCTTTTATGGAAAAAATTCGTGGATCCTCCTTCCTTTATGCTTTAGTGCATCTCCACCCTTGAATAGGAGCTCATCTTGACCGTACACCATGGTTCAATCATATTTTGACATGTGGCAGCCCTTCAAGCCTTCAATTTTCTTATTCTAGAAAACTGCAATGACCTTGAAAACTGGACTTTGTGCTCTTTGACCCTCCAAAAAGACTTTGATGAAGATGAAACTTTGTAGGACTATGTTTCCAAAGATCTCCTTCAGGAATATGCAGGAAGAACTCCCATCTGAATCTCCCTTGTACAAGTTTGACTACATTTGGAAGCTTGCAAGGTGGCATTAAGGTGTCTAGGAAGCTCTGATAGCCTTGAAAATTTGTACAAATATGTAGCCACATATGATCTTTATACATGCCAAACCATATGGCTAACATAATTTTCTATACAAGAATTTGTAGGGTCAAACTAGAAAAATTACATTTTTACAAAATGAACATAGCATATCAATGTGCTACAAAATCCATTTTCTGCTGAAATTTGGGCTATAGACTGGCTTTGACAATCTTTACAAGTATATGGATTTTCATCTAATTTGGTGACAATGAAATTTTTGCCCTAATTTCCTAACTTTGACCAGCTTTGACCAGCTTTGACCGCTACCATGGACTTTCTTGATTTCTTTGAAACTTTGTATGTGACCTTCCTTTGACATCCTTGATGCATCCTGGACTTCTCGGGGAATTCTGGCTACCTTCGCCAAATATGTTTTTTGTAGGCCTTCACAAGTGAGAGAGGAGAGCAAATCTCGACGACAACGGCCAACCTACAAGTACCATCTACATATTATGATCAAATTTTAACTTTTCTCACCGAAGGATGCTTCCCATCTAAGACGACCAAGGCAGTTCGAAGGAAATTAGCAGTCTTTAGCCGCCGATTCCGGCTAGTAGCAGGAGAACTATATTATGTAGATCATACCGGAATCTTACTTCGCTGTATTCCACCTCATGAGGTTAATTCAGCTATCGCTTTGGCGCACTCAATTCCTTCTGGTGGCCATTTTGCAGTAGACTTAACTCACCGGAAAATTCTGCAAGGAGGTCTCTGGTGGCCAACGATATACAGAGATGTCGCACAGTTTGTTAAGCAATGTGATACTTGTCAAAGAACTGGTCAACCTTTGCAAAGGCATCTTTTTCCTCTGCAACCCATCTTACCACTCGAACCATTTCAAAAATGGGGATTAGATTTTATCGGTCTCCCCCAGCAGTCTTCACTAACAACAGATACATACTAACCTGTACAGACTATGCAACAAGATGGGCAGAAGCCTGGGCTTTACGATCTGCTACAGCGGTTACGGTAGCAAAATGTCTACTCACGGATGTCTTCCCACGATTTGGCTTACCCTTGGAAATTGTCTCAGATCAAGGTACTCACTTTGTAAACAATCTAATGAAGGCCCTTACACAATCATTCCAGGTCACACATAAATTTAGCTCTCCTTATTATCCACGTGCCAATGGATTGGCCGAAAGTACAAACAAATCACTATTGAATATCCTCCGGAAATTGATCATGGAAGCACCGGAAAGATGGGATCAACTACTACCCGCCGTATTATGGGCATACCGCACTACATATAAGGTAACAACAGGCTTGACGCCTTTCAAACTAGCTTATGGCTTAGAAGCAATAGCACCCATGGAAATAGTCATCCCAAGTCTGCGTGTAGCAATCACTCAGAAGATGCTACCGGAAATTTCGCTGACAGCACGAATGGACGCACTCAGAGAACTTGATGAGCACCGATGGCTCAGTTTTCTAACTATGCGCGAAGTACAACTAAGGCAAGCCAAGACACACGATCGATATTTGAAGACTCCAATCTTTTCGGTAGGCCAGCTTGTACTCTTCTATAACGCAAAATCAGATAGAGCAGCAGGAAAATTCAAACTACGATGGTTCGGCCCTTTCAAGATCTCAGAACAAATCGGTCCGGCAACTTTTCGGTTGACTACGTTGACCGGAAATCCACTTCCAAAGGTAATCAATGGGTTGAAGCTGCGGCCGTATTATCCCACTACTAGTACGCATTAAATTATTCAGCGGCGAACCGCGTTTTGTATAAATTTTTTGCGTTTTCTTTTTCCCCTTTTTTTTTAGTCGTGTTTTGTACAAATCTTTATGTTACCAGCCGCCCCTCCCTACCGGTCATTCAAGCACGCACGCCAGCATGCAAACAGTAGCATTCCCGCACCGCACAATGATACCCACCCCCCCCCTTTTCCACCCCCACCGTGTTCTCCTTATTTAACCCCCTCGGTTGAACCATAAACGTTATCGTGTTCTCAAGATTATACGTATTATCCCTGTCCTCTGTGTTGCCTGTAAGTGTGCTCGTGAACACTATGGAAGCACTAGCCAACTATGCTGCTTTCCGTGATGGTATCCCGACAGACGTCGGCGAATACCTGCGCTGCAGAGGGTTGGCTAACTTCGCTGAGTTGCCCTGGCACTCAGTGGAAGCCCATCCCTTCTCCGCGCAGATCATCCACGCCATCGCCCAATTCCCCATCACCGAACGACAGTGGGTCTTCCCTTCCCTCCCATATAGAACCGTCATCACCTTCCAAGCCTTCTCTGCATCCTACTGCCTCACCCCGCAAGGACGCGAAAATGGCCCTAGCATCCCTATCGCTCGCATGACCGAACTCTTCCCCCGCTCCTCATCAAACGAATATGCCATTCTCTGTCGCCCAGAACCCGAACGGTCCGCCCTACAGTTCCTTGTAGCAATTCTCAACCTGCAAAAACGAACCTACGGCATCTCTCGCCCCTTCTATTCCGCCTTGGAGTTAGCCGCCCGCGAACCCGTGAACTTTGCCTCTTACTTCTTCCAACGAATGCATAAGGAATCCGTAGCTATAGTAAAGCAACTCCAAAAGGGCACCTCTCCGCGCTCTCGCCTTCCCCACATCATTTCATTCCTCTTCCCAACCATTCTCGCCGCACAACCCCCACCCTCAGGCCCAGCACTTAGGCACGAAGAATCAGCACAACCGCTCGAGGAAACTGAAGAAGACGACGAAGAGATCAATCAACTCTTCCGCTCTAAGCGAATCCGGATCAGCTCTTCAGAAAGTGAAGTCCAAGGATCCGCCGGAAAGAAACACGACGCCGAAGAAGATAAGCAAGAAGAAACTTACCACGACACCGCCACTTCAATACACAACGACACTTTGACAGAGCAACAAGACCAGCAAAACCAAGCAGATACAGAGATAGTGTCCACTGAAAAGGAATCCGAGCATCAACAGGACGAACCGGAAACCGCCACAAAAGCACTGGATGAACTTATCGCGGCCATCAATCATACAGAAGCCGAACAACAGACCGTTGCAAAGGTAACCACCACTGACTCTGTTCTGCCTACCCCACCTGTCAACCTCGACCTCCCACCGGAACCATCCCGACGACCCGGTTCTGAACCTACACCCTCCTCCTCTTCCTCCCCTAACTACTCTCCGCCAAACTCACAGAATCTCCTCACCGATACCTCCTCTCAGCCTCGTCAACCACCACCACCACCACCCACCGTATTTTCGGAACTAGCGTCCATGGGGCAGTTCCTCATGCACTTATCACACCAGCTGCCCATACAGTTTAAGGAAGCCACGGATACTCTGAAGGCCGAATACCAATACAAGGTCGACGTCCTGGAAGCTGACATCACCCCCCTCCAGGAAGAAATCGAAGCCACAAAGACTGAGAACCATCAGCTCCAGACGTAGTTAGCAGAGCTCCAAGCCAAATTCTCGGCAGAACAGACCCTAGTAGAGCAACGAGATGCAGCCGTCGAGCAACTTGCAGCCAAAGATCGACTCCTACACGCCGCGCATGAAGAAATCCGAGCCCTGAAGGCCACCATCCACGAAAATGAAGATATCAACGCCTCCCTCGAAGAATTGATCGCAGAGACAAAGACTCAATTGCAGGAGTCCATCCAGAAGAATCAGGATCAACAGAAAGAAACCGAACAAATCCAAGAACAGTTACGGCGAGCTGAAGAATGCGCAAATGAAGTTAACAGTATCCTAAAACGCCAGCTGATACGGGAAGGACAATACCTCAAAGATATCGACAAGACGCGCAGAGAACGAGATGCATTTAAGAAAACTCTTGATTTCCAAACCCAGCAATTTGAACGCCAAGACAACCAACTGCGCAACCAGAAGGAGTATATTACAGAGCTGAAGACCAAACTGACCGAAATGAAGACTTCCAGGGACGCCGCACTATCCAACGATTTCTATGTACAGGAAGCTTTTGTGCAGACCCAGGCCGAGAACGTGCTCACCGAAGCAATCGCACTTAGCTCTGTTAGAATGGATGCACAAGTTTTAGAGCCCGACACGCTAAAACAACTACTAGAAACACTTAAGAAAAAGATAGCTCGAACATTTAGATCGGCTAGGAGTATGTATCTCAAAGGTCTCATCGAAGAATAAGTATATTCGCCCATCCACATTCATAATGTATGAATATGATAATCAACTTTTGGTTTTCTGACATTTTCGCACATGAAAAGTCTTGCTCAGTCTAGCACCAATCTACAGTGTAACCCGCGGCATAATGATTTTTACTCTGATACAAATATTATCAAGGGAGGGAAGAGTCATGTCCTACTGACATACAATCAGTATAGCAAATGGCCGTTCAAGCATCGGTGTTTATAAAATGCGTATACAGAGCATAGCTTTCTTCATTAGTATTCTTCGAGATTCAGCACCAGTTAGCAACTTCCAGCATATTCTTCTCAGCAACCCTTAACCAAGCATGTCGGAATCTGACATTCTCCGCTAGCAACTCAGAAAGCGCGCCCATACACCGACCCACGTGGTAACGACAACAGATACTACCCTCCAAGACGATGCTGATGACACAGTAACTTCTGCATCCCTAAGAACTCAGCATAAATTCTCCACCGAATTTAAAATCGAGCTCGACATCAAGTCGAAAAAGAATGAAGACTGGCTACGAAAGATAGGGCTTCTCCAGTTTGCCCAATTACCATGGGAGCAGTGGATTGCTAATAACGATGCAGAGGACCAATTACATAGCATGCGACAAACTAGCGGCTTCATTCTCAATTAGGTACGATTTTTGCCCCAGCTCGTCTCAGCCGTATTTAAACTACCACTCTATGATGGCGCCCGATATCTTAAATGTTCAAATGAGGATCTGAGGAAGGAATTTGGCGACTGTGAAGGCCCCCGACGGTATTACATGTTGAAAAATGCCACCTATCACCGACGAGAACAATTTAAATGGTATTTAGAAAAACTCTGTTTACTAGTAAAATTCGACTTAATGTCGAAAGAAAATTTTTCCCCACTATTACATGCCGAAGAAGGAGGTCCGGTTAGCTGGACACATTGGCTCTATAACCATCTCTACGCACAAATCATTGTCGGGGATAAGAGAAGATCCCACACCAACAGCAGACTAGCAGCCTATTTAGCTGCTATATTTAATTTTGTCCAATCAGTAAAGGCTAAGCAGCTACACTGGTCCCCCCCTTTTTATCCCGGTGAACATGATCGAATAGATACAGAACACCACACAGAGCCTGAGGAAGCAGCTCAACCCTCCACCTCGTCTGCATCTTTCTTCCACACAGGTAACAGCGCACAGAACCAGACCGTAGGGACGCCGTTTCGGCTGTCCATTAAACGACGAATGGCAGACAACTTGCCAACTGCCAGTCCAGAGCAAGCACCGGACGATCCCCAACCCGATTTTGTCATAAGGATGCAAAACCAACTACAAGAGGTTTCTCAATATTTGTGGCAACAAGAACAAGCGATTCAGCACAAAAACGAGTTATTATTTGCCACGATGACTAAGTCCAATTCATTAATGACACAGATGCAAAAAGAATTGGATGACAAAGAAGCTTTAATACAGGTGTTACAGAGTAACAACCGGCATCTAATGGCAGAATTGATCACCGCAAAAAAGTGTGTTCAAGACTTTAATCAGTGGCAGCAAACTATCCAAACACAAATTCAAGCCGAAATGTCAAGTTTTTCTACCCTGAATGCTCACCTGCAAGCCGAAAATGAAATTTTGCAGTCAAGGATACAAGTTTTGCAGGAGTTCGAAAAGCAGATATTAAAAGATGAGGGTGTAGAACTAAATGCCACATTGATGACAAATGTGGACATTGACTTATTAAAACAGCAATTGGATAGTCGTGTTCAAAATAGCTGGACACTTTTTCGCAGGAGATGGCTGGCTATACTTGATCCGCCACTTGAACAAGTGCGGTCAGAAAGGATTGGGGAGTCAAACCCTGGCATGGACCGACAGGCAGTGCAAAAGGATGTTGAAGATAGTAATGCACCTGCGGGTTCGAGTCCACCGTGCGTGCCAGTGTTAGAGGGCCGCCGAATCAAGACGAATGAACCCGGACAGGTGCCTTAAATGTAAAAGTGCTGGACGGCCGCCGAACAAGGACAAGAGTACGAGGACAGGGAGTTTAAATGAAAAAGAGAATCTTTCAGGGAACGCGCAGGTAACTGCAGAAGAGCGCACCCTTGTAAAAAATCCCCTATTTAAGGTAATGAAAAGAAAGAGCAGGCAGTCCCTGTTTTTGGGGGAATTGTAGCGTGTTGTCTGATTAAGTCTCACGGAGATTGCTATCACGTCTTGTGTGCGCGTATATGTTGTTGAAAGGATAAGTTCTGCTTGATCTGTTCCGTCTGTAGTCCTACTAGTTGATTACCCTCACCATAATACGGAATGACGAATTAGTTGTATTGTGTGGCGAAGCTGTGCGGTGATGGTTAAGTATGATTCTGAGTGTGAACAAGTGTGACATGTCATTTGTTAGTTCTTCTGGGAAGTAAGTAGCGCGAAGAGTAATCACGAATTAATTGTTTGTAGCGTCCTTGTGAGCGATTGAAGTTGTTAGTACACCATATATTTGCTGTTTACCTCAACTTCGGAAGATGAGTAGCTATAACGGTCTGAGTATGAGTAGAACAGTGACGGTGTATGTTTGTTGAAGAGATTAACTGTTCGAATCCGCGTGACTTTAAGGCATATGGTCTAATTGGCATACCTACCTACTTTGAAGAAGTACGCAGTAGGTAATTTTATTATTGAAGTATTTTTTGCGTGTAGAGTACGTATTCGGTCGGCTAACCTCAGTCCGGTAGTTCTAGTTCCAATACACTGAACAGACTTCCATTGTTCAGGGACGGATACTGAGCTAAGGACGGAACGATCGTAAGATTGTGTGTTAAATTGGGAAAATAGTACAGGGCCTCTGTCTAACAGACCCCTACCACTCCCAAGAACCCACGTGGCTAAGAGAGGGATTGCGGTTAGAAGTACTTGGAACCGATCGAGCATGAAGTATCTGAATCGAGTAGAGTAACGCTTAAACCCATAAACGAGTAAGCAGTCCAACATTTAGTCTAACATTAACAGTATGCACATTCCAACAGAGAAAGAAACATTGATTCCTGGAAGAATGAAGCACAAAGATCTCAACAAACTGAAAGATATGCTAGCCATGACATCGACCATCGCCCTCCATTTACGCACAGTCATGCAGCACTTCGCCTTCCTGGCTCAAGAACGCTTCACCATGCCACCCAAGAGAATTTGGTTCAGCTTGTATTTGGCAGAAACAGAAAATCTCACCCTCAATCTGCCCCATTGGGTCATTAATCAAATTCACTTAGCACATCAGCGCTGGAACAAGAAACACAATAATGTACTTCATGGATGTTGCACGCTTACGTGAATCATTTATAGGTGCCTAGCTTATGATGTGCCCATCCAGAAAGCATTGTTGTGATCCAGAGCCCAAGAATTCTAGAGACGGGCATCCATAGCTAGCCCACCATCCAAGAAAATGAGAGGAGTAATCCAAATACCTTGTGCCCAAGCAAGGGGTGCTACCCTCACACCAGAGGTGACACCACCTCAAACAAGACGTGTTCGCTTGCCGAGACTAAGTGCAAAGGGACCAAATCTTGTTTTCCCTCCTATTCCCTCTGGCTTGGAGTTCCCACAGGGCTACACTTTGGATGATTTAATAGATCAAGAAATTGCCAGGATGATTAATGAGGCTAATCTTGAGGAAGATCAGGCCCGAGGACCGCAACCAACTACAGGGACTCCAGCCCCTACCCAACCTGAAATAGTGGAAGTGAACGAAGATGAAGAAGAGACCAATGAAGAGGAGTCAGACCAAGAACACGACCAGGAGCAAGAAGAAATTTCAGAGCTAGTGGGTGCCCCAACTTATACAGCACAAATCAAAAGATTGTATGAAACCATGAAGAGAGTCCAGGAGCATCACAAGTTGTCATTAGAAACAGGGAAGTTACTCATAAGTCAAATGTTAGGAGAAGAAGGGGTAGATGAACATATTATTGAGTCATTGAATCTTCACACTGATGTGCTTGGCCTGGATGAAGCCATTCACTCGGCCATCGCTCACATCCATCGTTTTGAGCAACGAGTGCCTACACGCCCCATTCGAGTCGAGAAGCAAATTCACATCGATGTATCGGCACCGACTGACACTACACAGACAGAAGAACACCACGAGGCACTGCTATCACCACACTCCTCACCTCTCACTGCACACTTCACTTCTCCCCATGACACCACCACGCTAATCTCCACCACCACCACACACGCTATAGGAATTCCTCCTTCCTCTGGCACCCAACTTGGAGGGGTTGACATACCTACATTCACAACACTGTTCATTGACATCACATCCACTGCACCCTCCGTTCCCATTTACACAGTCACACACACTTTTGAGAGCATGGAAACATCATCGGCCACAGCACCACTCCCTCTCCCCACACTCCCACAATCTCCCATACCCCCTCCCCACATCACCTCTTGTTTCCACTTCATTCATGATCCCTTTCCCCTTCCCCATTCCCCTTGCATCCTCCACTTTCCCAGCATCCCTAAATGTAAATAATATATTTTCTACATTACATCAATGTATTAATGAGGTGCAGAATGAATATTACACCTTAGAAGATCGTCATCGCCATATGTGGAAGGGGAATCAAGCAAGAAGAGAAGAAGAAGATCAAAGTCCAAAACTCCTCAATAAAGAATGAAGATCATAAAGCAAAAGAACCATCCTCTGCCCAAAGCCCGGCAGGGGCATGCATCAGGCAACAACACCAAACATCCAGGTCCTGAGGAATGGAATTAAAGAACAATCAGAACCAGGACATTTCATGGGAAGGACGGACCAGGGCCAGGAAGTATCCATGAAGAAGTGCAAAAAGATATTTGGAAGGTAATAATCCTTCTGCTGATAGCGTGTGTTGGCAACAAAGTAAACAGACTTAGAGCAATACAACAGGTCAGATATGTGAAGACAAAGACAAATCAGAAGACCAAAAGCTAGAAAGAGGCAGGGCTAAAAAGATGAAGAGGGTGACTAAGAACAGCACATTCTTAGTCACTGGTGGCGTGCATGGCAGCCCGACTGAACACAACAACCCAAACTTATGATGTATGGAATACCAAGGGGAAAACAGAAGCAAAGGACATACTTCGGACAAAATAACAAATTCTCTGACAGTCCTTACCGCTTCTTCGACCACCGGGTGCATGTATTCAGAAAGCCTAGACAAACAGCAAGTGAGAAGCAAAAGCCTGTCAAGGGACGACAGAGACAAAGAGGGGGGAGTGTTGCAGAGCAAAGTGGAACGAGAAAGGAGAGCCCCAAAATTTTCAAATTAATGGGCACATTTTTCTTCTTCAAAGTCTTAGAAAACTCCCTCAAGCCATGTAAATGCACTAGAGGAGTCCTCTAGATGCATATTCCCAACTCATTGTAATATATCCCTTGTAAATTAATAGGAAATTCACTTTTTTTGTAATAAAATGTCGGTCTCTTGTGTGAAAGGACCAAATTTAGGGCACATGTATATAAGTCACTTTGTGACTCTTTTGTAGAGACTTTTTGCCATTGTGAAGAAGGAGAGCTCCTGATTTTCGAAATTGCTTCTTTCTTGCAGATTTCCATCTTCTCTTTGATCTTCTATGTGTGTGTAATGTTTGGAATGTGTGTGTAGGACTGTTGTCTACCCCTCCCCACTGTTTTTGAGCTGCTACGGTGTGTGTGTGAGCTTGTAGGAGTTGTGGAGTGAGTGTGGGTGTTTCCCACCATTCACTATTTTGGCCATAACTTGAAGCACAGTTGTCAGAATCGAGTGAAACCACCTCCACTAGATGCATCTCGCCAAGTGCTTCGAAATGAGTCTGTATTGACTATATTTGGAGTTTGGAGCTGAGAGAAATCCTCGATTTACTGAAAACTATTGTAAGTGGTATCGCGACAGACACTTTCAATATTTTAGTGACACTTGGTTAGGTCATTTGATCGGATTGACAAATAAGCATGTGTCAATTTCCCACTATATGCACTTGTGTGGCAAATGAGGTTTAGTCTCTTTGGCACAAGTCCTTAAGTCTTCCTGTCTTAGGTACACACGTTTTTGGTGCCGTTGTCGGGGAACACTCAGCCAAGGTGCCTTCGTGATGGTTATAGCTTGAGTGTGATGAAATCGTACTTGTAGAAGTGAATTCGTTCAGTGGCAAGTAGTCTACCACTTCAACACTTGTTACTTCACATCCTGGAGGTGTGTGTAATGAGTTTTTAGGTTTAGGGTTAGTAGGAAGGGAGAATTAGGGTTAGGTTAGGAGAAGAGGAGAAGAGGAGTGGAGTAGGAGTAAGTCAAGATCACCAAGAAAAATCCCAAAAAAATTGCTAAGATAGTGTAGTTCAGGTGCAGTCATCAAAAAGTATAAAAACCAAAAAATTACAGTTCATTTCTCACTTGTCAGAGAGCAGTATCGTGTGAGAACCAGCGATCGGTATCGCATGGGAGGTATCGTGTCTTCCAGGCTATCAAAACTAGTTTTTTGAGCTCAAGGTGAAGCAAGACCTCACTGAGGTAAGACTCCCTAAGATTTCATTGACAAAAACATTTTATAAGTGCATAGAAACGTGATTATTTGTGCAACCAGTATCGCGGGGAAGGACTGTGTGTTTTTTGAGCTTTCTTGGAAGAGACAGTAGGCTAGCAGTGAAGAGGGGTGAGAGAAGAGTAAGGGGCAACAAAAATTTTTGAATTTGGAAATATTTTGGCTTGAGTATCGCGATCGGTTGAGTTTTGGTATCGCGATACCAAAAATTCCTTTGTATCACGATACTCGTCGGAGTATCGTATCGTCGGTTACCAGCCTTGGTATCACGATACCACTCATGGTATCGTATCGTCGGGTTGGTATTGCAATCTCACTTTACCAAAGCGGTATCATATCGCGGTCCACTTTTGGTATTGTATCGTGTTGTGTCCAGTCTAGTATCGCGAGACCATACTAGTATCATATCGTGCAAGTCAGTGGTATCGTATCGCCACTTGCATTGATATCGTATCATGCGGATATGAGGTATCGTATCGCATAACTGCTGGTATGGTATCGTGTAGTTTCTAGTATCGTATCGTCCCCTACTCCAGTATCGTATCGCTCAGGTCGGTGGTATCATATCGCCACCTGTAGTAGTATCATATCGTGCAACCCCTAGGTATCGTATCGTCTCTCATTCCGGTGTCATATCGCGATACCATTGTGGTATCGTATCATCACCTACTGTGATATCATATCGTGTGAGAAGGTCAGTATCGTATCGTCCTTATTGGTAGTATTGTATTGTGCAGGTGTTCAGGTATCGTATCGGGCCAAACTCCAGTATCGTATCGTGCCGTTTTTGGAATCGTATTGTCCGGAAAGTGGTATCATATCGTCTGGATTTTCAGTATCATATCGCCTCAAATTTAGTATCGTATCGCGAGAGTTTCTGGTATCGTATCGTGACTCTACTCTGGAGGTATCGTATCGCCAGGACAACAAGTATCCTATCGTGCCCAACAACGGTAACGTATCGCCTGTTGCTACAGTATCGTATTGCCTAGTTCTCAAGTATCGTATCGTGGACATTTTAGTATCGTCTAAAGCAGTATCATCTAGGGCGGTATCGTCCAGAGTATTTGAAGCAATTTGAAGGACAAACTTGAGGCTTTTTGAGAACCACTTAGGGAGAGTTTCAGAGACCTAGAGAGTCCCAGGAGGGTGAATGAACTTGAGGTCAAGGAGAGTGCTAAGTAGCCATAGAAGTGTCATATCTTCTGTTGGAAGTGCCGCTCAAGTCAGTCACCGCTCTGTCTATTCAAACATCTCTAGTGACTCAGAGGAGGAGATACCCATGGCTTCAGAAGACATGCAGGGTCCCGCTCCAAGTAGAAACTTCATGACCACTGTGGAGGGAGAGTATCACACTTCCTTACAGTATGTTTCTACTAATGCCCAGGAGATCCCCATCTACCTGGATGGCTTAAACAGATCTGTGACTAGGATGGTGACTTCAATAGATGCAACGATTGTGCCCAGACTGGCTGTTAAGTATGAAGGAGGAGCTTACATTGACAAGATAGGTCACATGTACATAGTAACTGAATTTCCCGATTTAATCAATGAAAGGGGAGAGTTAGTGGGACAAGAAAACTCAAAGAGACTAAACCTTGAGGAATTAGTGACGACCCCTAGAGGCAAGTCCCAAGTGACGCGAGTCTTATGAGGAGACTTGATACCTCAAGACGACTACCTATTGGAAGTCTATTTGATCCATGGAATGGACTTGTTGCTTCAAACAGATTCACCAGCCCAAGGAAGAGAAGAAAGCCCGATGACATTTTATGAGCTAAAGGATCTAGAAGACGAGACTAGAATAACATACCTAGATAAAAATCAGAGAAGATATTGGTTGGTTGATGCCATAGACAGGGCTTAATTGAAATACATGGGTTTGCCTGTATTCCCTCAGAGAGACAACCACCTCTCAGAACCCCTTTGGAACCCAACAAGAGGCAGAGCACACCATGTCAAGACAAACTAGCCAACAGAGTGTTCCAAACCGTACTCATGTACAATTTGCGACTCCATGAGTGCAGCCACACAATCAGACCCACCTAGGAGTAGGTAATCAATACCGACCACCGGTAAGACCACGACCACCAATAGGAGTACGGCCTGGAATACCCCCAGTTAGACCAGCAGTTCCTGCCTTCCCTATAATGCCTAGACCGCCAGAACCAATGAGAAGATTGAGGCCTATTCAGGTGGCCAAATGTGTAAGAAATCATTATGATGGATTGGGAGAACCCTACGATCACATTGTTGAATTTAAACAAGTTATAAGGGCAGAACAAGTAGACGAATTCTTTGTGCAGTATGAGTCTTTCGGACTCACCCTCACAGGAACGGCTCTGACTTGGTTCCAGCCATTAGATCCCAACCAATTTGGAAACATGGAGCAACTTTTTCAAGAATTTATTGGGGAATTTACTAAGAGAGGGATTAAACACAATTTTGCATCTTTAATCCATAGCTTTAAACAGAAGCCTAATGAAATAGTGAAAATGGTCGCCCGAAGGTTCAACCAGTATGTGGATAGATGCCTAGCTGAAGAGAGACCCACTCAACAAAAAATGATTTCATTATTTTTGGATGGACTCACAAATGGAACCCTGAGAACGCTAGTTTATGTGAAAAGGTTACAAACCCTGAGTGAGTGTCTTCAAGAGTGCATTGACCTAGAAGACAATCTAGCTGAGGATCTCAAGAGCACACCCAGCCCCACTAAATCAGAAGACTCTCGGAGTACTATTACATCCAACTCCAGTAATGTGGAGGAATTAGCAGAGCTGGTAGCAAAGAAATTGGGAGTCCAAGGACAGAGGAATTACCAACACCCAGCCTTAAGAGTGCCCATGTTACGAAGATGTAGTCTATGTGGAGGAGATCACCCTACACACATGTGTGTGCGAGGTGGGACCAGTGTACATCAGACCTATCCTTACAACCAACAACCTCTACAAGGAACTGCCTTGTACTACCATATAGAACAAAAATACACCAATCACACCACGGAGAATTGCCCATTCAATAGGTAGGCACAACCTTTACAACCACCTCAATATCGACCATATGGATATCCACCTAGAGAGCCAGGTAGAGATATGCTTAGGTACAATCCCTACTCAACACCAATAGGAGCACCGAGACCATACAAGCAAGTACCATATCCACTGCCTCAACCGGTGTTAGGACCACAACTGTCACAACCCCAACAAGTGGTACCGGTAAAGTATGCCTAGCCAGAAGAAAATTTGGAAAGAGCCATAGTGCCAGCCTCAATGATGACCAGTGTAGAATCAGCAAACCCTGGATATGAGATGCCCCCAGGAGATTACTATCCCTATGAAGCCAACATGTTAGAGTATGAACCAGCATATGATTCGGCATACTACAGATATGACGGCTATGATCAGCCTGTAGTTTCTCTGATACCACTGTCGGAGAGTGTTAATCTCCTTCAGAATAACCTACTCTTGAGATTAGAACACTTCTATACCAAGAGTAAGTCAAAACCTTCACAACACATAAGTCTGCTGCACACTTTCTTCAAATTTATCTTCACAGGTTACTTTGTCTGAAAACTGTTACTCTTGAACAGTCGACTTTACACCTGTAACTTCTAGGACTTGGTTCTCCTTGAATAGAACCCGTTTAAGCAAATGCTTCTGGTTACGAATAGCTTATCTTCTAACTTAAAGATTAAGCTCTCACTCATGCAAAACTTTACAGTATGCACTGAGAAATGATCAAAACATTGATCACCGAAACTACGCCTGTTTCAGTAAACTTTGAACACTCAACACATACGAATGTTCCTACTGACAATTCTCAGTTTCTGTTTACAATCAAACTCTGAAACTTAAGCTATAGATTGATTAACTATAGACTTAGATATCCTCAATAGGATTTCACAAATCATCTAACACAGATGAAGAACACACAGAAATTTCGGCGCAACTTTTCTTCGATTACTGAGACAGTTACAGTTGAGTGATGAGAGGAAAACTCAACTAACTTTACATATGTCTCATGACATCTAACTTCTCATTCTCTCTTATTCTATGCCTCTCATTCTTCCTCGCCTTCTTGGCCTACCTAGCTTTCTCTAGCTTATCCTCTCATACTTTCTCTTCTACCTCTCATACTACGCGCCTCGACATTTTCAAGTATTTATAGATAAATTTGTACAAACTTACAACGCGGACTATACTACTGTACATATGTGTACAACTTTTTCCCGGTTCTTCTTCCAAGCTTCAAACTTTGTTCTTTTCTTCCTCTTTTCATCCTTCAACTCTTCATGAATTGAAATCTGTAAAATTGATCATTTCTGATAACATTCCGGTGACTTTCCTGTAATCTTCCGGTGTTGTTCCGGTGCCTTCCGGTACTGTTCCGGTGCCTTCCGGTGACCCTTTTTTAAGGAAATTTTTGCTGACTTCTCTGCGGACTTAAAGAGCTTCAATTGTTGATTGTCTTGCACCAACAGCTCCCCCTCAATCATCAATTGAGGTTTTCTCTGTCTTCTTTATTCCTGCCATATCTTTGAACCTTTGTAACTTAGGTCCATCCAAACTTTTTGTAAGCATATCAGCTATCTGATCTTTCGTTGAAGTATGAATTACTTCAATCTCTTTATCCATCACTTTCTCTCTTAGAAAGTGATACTGAATCTCAATGTGTTTAGTCCTGGCATGAAAAACAGGATTAGCAGCTAAATATAATGAACTCATGTTATCTCCAAATATAATTGGAGTCCTCTGTATAGCATCAAAACTCTTCATTAAAGTCTTTAGCCAAATCACTTCTTTTGCGGCTTCAACCATGCCTTTGTACTCGGCTTCGGTAGACGACAAAGCAACTGTATGTTGCTTCTTGGAGCACCAGGAGATTAGCTTATCTCCCACATAACACATGTATCCATAGGTTGACCTTCTGTCATCTGGATTACCTGCCCAATCTGCATCACTGTATATTTTGATGTTTGTATCTGATGTAAAACCATAATACAAACCTTCTTTGAGTGTACCCTTAATGTACCTCAACACCCTTTGTCCTGCAATCCAGTGTTCTTTTCTTGGACAGTGCATGAACTGAGACAATACTCCTACTGCATATGATAAATCAGGTCTGGTTAACGTAGCATAGATAAGACTACCAACCAAACTCTGATATTGTCTCACATCCTTGAATTCTTCTCCACCAAACTTACTCAGTTTGTGGTTCACCTCCATTGGAGTAGGTGCTATCCGGCATTCATTCATTTTAAACTTGATTAACAAGTTCTTCAAATATCTTTCTTGGGTCACGAATACTCCATGCTGAGTATATGTGATCTCCATACCCAAGAAATAAGACAAGTTTCCCAAGTCACTTATCTTGAACTCCTTTTCCATTTGCTTCTTGAGTCTTTGTATACCTGACTCATCTGTTCCTGTAAGAATTATATCATCAACATATATGCACATGTATATGAAACCTTTATCACTTGCTTTTATAAGCAGACTACTATCTGCTTCAGACACCTGAAAACCAAGTTCTTTCAAGAACTTTACAAGTCTGTAATTCCACGCTCTTGGCGCTTGCTTCAAGCCATACAAAGCTCTCTTGAGCTTGCACACATGTTCTGGATATTTTTTATCTCTGAACCCTTGAGGTTGCTCCATGAACACATCATCTGAAATATAACCATTCAGAAAAGCATTTTTCACATCTAACTGACATAGCTTCCAACCTTTGCTCGCAGCAACAGCTATGAGTGTTCTGATAGTTGTCATCTTTGCTACTGGACTATAAGTCTCATCATAATCAACTCCATAAGTCTGAGCAAACCCTTTGACAACAAGTCTAGCTTTGTATCTAGACACACTTCCATCTGCAAATCTTTTGGTCTTGTAGACCCACTTGCATCCAATAATCTTCTGGCTATTTGGTTTAGGAACTAAATCCCATGTTTGATTTTCCACCAATGCATCATGTTCTTCCTGCATAGCTTTTTCCCATTTTTCCTTACCTTTTGCCTCTTCATATGTAGAAGGGTCTTCATCTGCTTTCACTATGTAAGCATAATCTTTCGTAGCCAAAAATGACGTATCATAACTGTACCTTGTAGGTTGCCATCTATTTCTCGATGACCTTCTGAGTTCTCCAGTCCTTGAGGTTTCTGGTTCTTCACACTCAGGATCAAATCTTGGCCTTTCTTCAGCTTCTTCCTGTACTTCATAATTTTCTTCTTCATCATTTATTTGAACTTTTGATTTACCTTTCTTCTGACTCACTTCTTCTTCATCACCTGTATTGTTATTAACTGTTCCTGCATACCAAGAACTTTGCTCATCAAACGTAACATCTTTCGATACCAGAAAATGTTTTGTGGATGGATTCCACAACCTGTATCCCATCTGTCTATCATCATAACCAATGAAAACATATTTTTCAGCTTTAGGTTCCAACTTGTGCCTTAATTGTGATGGCACATATGCATATGCCACACATCCAAAAACTCTGCAATGATCTAAGGTAGGTCTTTTACCCCACCAAGCTTCATATGGTGTCATACCTTGCAAGGCTTTGCATGGTAACCTATTGACCAAATAAGTAGCTGTATTTACAGCTTCAGCCCATAAATAATTAGGGCACTTTTTCTCATTCATCATGGACCTCGCAAACTCAACAATAGTCCTGTTCCTTCTTTCTGCAACACCATTTTGTTGAGGAGAATATCTGCAAGTAATTTCCCTTTTTATACCTGCATTCCATAAGTAGTCACTGAACTCATTGGAGAAATACTCTCCCCCTCCATCTGATCTTAGTCTCTTCAGTCTATGACCTGTAGTTCTTTCTGCATACGCATGATAATGTCTGAACGTATTAAATACTTCTGACTTATCTTTGATCACATAGATAGTGATCCATCTGGTAGCATCATCAACATAAATCACATAATATCTCGATCCATTTATACTGAAATCCTTTGATGGTCCCCACACGTCTGTGTGTACCAACTCAAGCTTCTCTGAGTGCATAAAACCATGCTTGGTATAAGAATTCTTATGAGCCTTACCAAACTGACATGCCTCACATTTGTATGTCATATGTTGACCTGCAACATTAGGCAATCCAAGCACTGAACCATTGTTAACCATATCTTTTATACCTCTTTCATTAAAATGTCCGAGTCTTTTGTGCCAAAGATCTAACTCAGAAATTTTCTGTCCTTCATATGTAAACATGGCCTGACCAATGTTACCTTGAATCTTCAGTGTAAACAGTCTTCCTTCTTTCTTTCCTGAAACAATCTGTTTATATCCCTGACTGGGATCTTCCACGTATACTCCTTCATTAGTGAATCTTACTTCATATCCTTTTTCAACAATTTGTCCTACACTTATCAAATTCTTAGGAATTGTAGGAACATACAGAACCTTACCCAATAAGGTACTGCCGTCTTTGGCTTTCACTGATCCAATCGACTGCACTTTATGCTTTGTGTTGTCACCTGTTTGAACAACATGATTAGAAACTTTATTTTCCAAATCAGTCATCAATGATATGTTTCCACTCAGGTGATTACTACATCCTGAGTCAATGTAGAAGACTCTTTGATCTTCATTCTGACTTTCACAGGTAGCATTCAATATCATCGTTGAATCTTCCTTCTGTTCTGAAGCGTAATTGTAGTAGGTATTGTTATATTGTTGACTTTGGAATCCTCTACCTGTATTTCTTCCAAAGTAACTCCTACCACCTCTTCCTCTGAAATTTCCTCTTTGATTTCTGCCACCTCTTCCTCTTGCATTGTAACTTTGACTATATCCATTATTACTTTGAGTATTGTGCCAACAATCATTAGCTAAATGATTTGTCTTACCACAAATCCAGCACGCTTTGCCTCCATCTTTGTTATTTCTGCCTTTTCCTCTACCTTTACCACTTCCTCTTCCTCTCAGGAAGTTGGCTTGGCTTGTTGTTCCTTCATCTTCATTTGCTTGTTGCTTTCCTTTGCTATTCTTCTTTCTATCTTTCGAGTACATTGCGTGACCTGCACTCTTGTCACCATCTCCTTTAACATCATTCTCAAATGTTAGCATATGACCTAACAGCTGATTTAAATCAGGAGTGAAATGGTCAAGGGATAATTCTGTAGACAAAATAAACGGCTTCCATTTGTCATCACCTCTTAAGCCTGTAAGAATTTGTCTTACCAATTTATCCTCTTCGATATCTTCGTCAACAGCACCTAATGCATCTGCAATGTCTTTCATTCTTGTCACATAGTCTGAAACGGACTGAGAAGCCTTCTTCTTGAAGGTTGTAAACTCTGCCCATAAGGATGCCTTTCTTGACTTGGTAGTATTCTGGAAATGCTCCTCCAAAGCATTCCAAATGTCCGTTGCACTTTCAAGACCTCGAATATGAGGTAGCAAGTAATCATTTACTGCCATATAGATAATGCTTCTAGCTTGCGCATCTTTCTTCATCCAGTTTTTCAAATCTGCTAATTCTTCCCTAGTCGGAACACTAGGATCTTTGAACTGTGGCTTTTCTTCTTCTCCTGTGATATAAGCTATCAAATCTTTGCTCATAAGATGAGCTTCCATCCTCATTGACCACGCAGGATAGTTTTCTCTATCCAGTTTCTCTATCTGTAGAGAATCTCCCATCTTGTGTCTTCCTGTGTATTGAAAACTTCAAGCTTTACAAGTAATGTATGTACCTTTACTTCGAATTAGACTCCGTTTGTCTTTCTTGATGCCGTATGATCTCTTCTTCAGGTTTCGCCTTCAAGCTTTCACCTTTTAGTTCTTCGGTTGTAGAATTCTTTGTAACCGCAGTAGTCGGAAACCTCCTTTCTTTGATTTTGGTGTCTCCTGCTCTAAAACCACTGTACCTGGCTCTGATACCACTGTAGTTTCTCTGATACCACTGTCGGAGAGTGTTAATCTCCTTCAGAATAACCTACTCTTGAGATTAGAACACTTCTATACCAAGAGTAAGTCAAAACCTTCACAACACATAAGTCTGCTGCACACTTTCTTCAAATTTATCTTCACAGGTTACTTTGTCTGAAAACTGTTACTCTTGAACAGTCGACTTTACACCTGTAACTTCTAGGACTTGGTTCTCCTTGAATAGAACCCGTTTAAGCAAATGCTTCTGGTTACGAATAGCTTATCTTCTAACTTAAAGATTAAGCTCTCACTCATGCAAAACTTTACAGTATGCACTGAGAAATGATCAAAACATTGATCACCGAAACTACACCTGTTTCAGTAAACTTTGAACACTCAACACATACGAATGTTCCTACTGACAATTCTCAGTTTCTGTTTACAATCAAACTCTGAAACTTAAGCTATAGATTGATTAACTATAGACTTAGATATCCTCAATAGGATTTCACAAATCATCTAACACAGATGAAGAACACACAGAAATTTTGGCGCAACTTTTCTTCGATTACTGAGACAGTTACAGTTGAGTGATGAGAGGAAAACTCAACTAACTTTACATATGTCTCATGACATCTAACTTCTCATTCTCTCTTATTCTATGCCTCTCATTCTTCCTCGCCTTCCTGGCCTACCTAGCTTTCTCTAGCTTATCCTCTCATACTTTCTCTTCTACCTCTCATACTACGCGCCTCGACATTTTCAAGTATTTATAGATAAATTTGTACAAACTTACAACGCGGACTATACTACTGTACATATGTGTACAACTTTTTCCCGGTTCTTCTTCCAAGCTTCAAACTTTGTTCTTTTCTTCCTCTTTTCATCCTTCAACTCTTCATGAACTGAAATCTGTAAAATTGATCATTTCTGATAACATTCCGGTGACTTTCCTGTAATCTTCCGGTGTTGTTCCGGTGCCTTCCGGTACTGTTCCGGTGCCTTCCGGTGACCCTTTTTTAAGGAAATTTTTGCTGACTTCTCTGCGGACTTAAAGAGCTTCAATTGTTGATTGTCTTGCACCAACACAGCCTTATGGAACGGAGGTAGCAACTTTGATGTATACTGCACCTAAAGCACAACCACATGTGAGACCACCCCTTAGACCACCTGTGCCGAGAGGACCTTGTTATAGATATGGAGGAGACCATTTTATTAGAGAATGTCCTCGGCCTTACAATCCACCACCCCCTAGGACTTGGGAAGGATATTGTAATGATTGCGGAAAGGAACATCTTTTCAGAGATTGCCCCAAGAATCCAACCAAAGTCCAAGACATTGTACCAATTAATGTAATTGAAGTGATAGAAGCACTTGGAAGTGATAAGGAATACACCGTGCCCTTAAAGGCCATTACCAGAGCCCAAACAAAAGAATAGAAAGGAAAACAACCAAAATGGGAACAAGAAAACAATAGAACAATAGGTCCCAAAATTCAAGTTGTAGAAGATTCAGAGGATTCTCGTGAGAGTACCCAGAACATAAAAGCACAAAAATGGAAGGAAAGAAGAGAAAAACTCAAAGATAAATGGACGAAAAACAAGAGTCAAGACAATAGGAAGCAAACCAGAAACAAGAAAGAGCATAAAGAACTAGGGATTCGGGAAGAGGTTCCCATTCCACCGCTTATTCAAGAAGCAGAGAAACTAGGATCAATTCTAGCTGACCCAAAACCAGACGACCTAGACATGTGGCTGAAAGCTTACCAAGCTAGAATCAAGACTGGACCGAATGTGGAGCAGCATGAAAAGCTTTATTCACAGGGAGAATTAGAAAAAGAGAGGCTTGCAATATGTAGAAAACTGATAGAGGTAGCACAAGCAACCCTAGAGAAGACTATCCCAGCCCTTCCAGAGACGAGGATAGCAGATGATCAATACGAAGAGTATGTCAAAGCCAAGGATAAAGAACCTAAAGAGAAGGGACAAGTGTGAGCGAATAAGAACCCAGGACGAACCTATGTCAACAATACCTGACTTAGAGGCTGATTGGCCAAAGGAATTATGGAATAGAATCCAAGAAGAACAATGGAAGAAGAATGGAGTGACTAAGCCTCCTTTTGAGGAATTGGATGTAGAAGTTTATCAACCAAATCCCAACATGGAAGAAGTATATGAGGAAGTATCAAGACTAGACAGAAATAGAGAGGAAGCTCAGAGCATTTCAACCTTACCAAATTACATGGGAGAATACGAAAAGGAGTCTATGATAATCCGAGCACCCACAATACATGGAAAAGGAAAAGGAAACTTAGAAAAGAATTCACACAATCTAAAGGAACTTAAGAAGACAAAAGTACAATGCAAACTGACTGTGGAAGAATTACTTTAGGTTAAACTGCAACTATGCAAGCAATTAGCGAGTCAACTGGAATTAGTGCAAGAGAAGGATGAAAAGGAAAACAAGGAAAAAGAAAGTCCATCTAAAATACAAATCCCAGTTGATAAGGTGGGAGAATTTAGTGAAGGGGACGAAGGTAATACGTTTCTACCTGTCACTTACAACGGGTACATGACCAAGGCAATACTCGACACAGGAGCTGGAGTAGGAATTCCCACCAAGGAGATTTGGGAGAAATGGGGAAAGCCTGCCTTACGGCCCACACGCATGAAGCTCCAATTAGGAGAGGGACATGTAGAGAAACCCTTAGGAATATTAGAAAGGATCAAATTAACCACCTGTGGAGTTGAATTTGAACACACATTAGTCATCTGTAAATTTGAAAAGGCTAACAACTACGAAATGATATTAGGACGACCTTTCATGAGACAAATGCGGGTAGTGCAAGACTGGGAAAGGGATTCATTATACTTGCAACATCAAGAAAATACCACCAAGATAAACTTGCATACATTTGCATATCGAGATGTCCCTCCACTACAATGGAATCCCATACACAAGGACAAAGATGACCTATCCATTCATAGTGCTGGATCAAGCGATCAATCATGGATGCACGAGGATGCCCAATTATGGATGTGTAAAGAAGCCAAGAAAGAGGATAATAAAAGACAGCTATGGCCAATAGGACATCCTAACTACAGACCTGTAGAGGACCCACAGTATATGCCTCAAATCTTTCCTGATGAAACCTTTGAACCACATGGATGGATGGAAATCTTAGCCACCTTAGATGTGTGTGTGAATGAGGAAGTACTAACTATGAACAAGTGCATAGATGAAGAAGGCTATGATGTGAATTTATACATGGTTGTCCTTCAAGAAGTGGAAGCAAGAGAAATCTTGGAAAAAGATTGGAAAGAGGAATATGAGAGTATAGAAATGGAACCAGAATTCGATTTAGAAGAGATCTATCTAGACACCATTCGAACCAAAGAAAGGTAGGAGCCGACAAAGATCTTGGCAATAGAAGCTGCTCCCAGAGTACAAGAGCAAGAGGACCAGATCCAAATCTGTTTGAGGTTCCTGAACATTTTAAAAGATATGAAGTAGAAGAGAGAAAGGTAGCCATTCAAATGCCTAAACGAGAGGCTCGAGACGGAGAAGCATACGACAACAAAGAACAAACAAAACAGATCATAGTGAGAGTGGAAGATGGAGAAGAAAGATGCACATACATAGGCAAAGATGTGTCAGTTGAAGAGGAAGAAGAAATAATACAATTGATTCGAGAATATCGAGACGTATTCGCATGGACATATAAGGATCTCAAGGGTGTGGAACCCTCGATTTGTTCTCATAGAATACCAATGACGGCAGATGTGAAACCATCAAAACAACACCCTTATACATACAATGAGGTCTATGCTGCTAAAATTAAGGAAGAAATAGACAAGCTACTAGCGGCAGGATTCATACATGAAATAGAACACACTGAGTGGGTATCGCCACTAGTAGTTGTGCCTAAGAAGAACGGAAAACTGAGAGTGTGCATGAACTTGAAAAAGGTCAATGCAGCCACCATACATGACAACTACCCACTACCCATCACTGACCATCTATTGGAAAGAGTCGTAGGGAAAGAAGTCTATAGCTTCTTAGATGGATTCTCTGGGTACAACCAAGTAGCCATAGCTATAGAGGATCAACATAAGACCGCATTCGCGGCTGAATGGGGAGTCTATGCTATTTGAGTGATGCCTTTTGGACTAACTAATGTGTGTGCTACTTTCCAATGACTGATGTGTCATGTTTTCAAGGAATTCCTGAAAAAGAGCATGGAAGTGTATGTGGATGACTTATGTACATATTCAAATCAAAGATTGGACCACATTCCTGAATTGAGGAAGATATTTAATAAATGCAGACAGTACAGAGTCTGTTTGAACCCTGAGAAGTGTGTCTTCATGGTAAGACAAGGAAAGATCTTAGGACACATAGTCTCTAGAAATGGAATTTCCACGGATGAAGACAAGATTAAGGTCATTCTAGAGCTTCCTAGACCTAAGAATGCGAAGGAGGTGCAAGCATTTATGGGGCATTGTGGATATTACCGTCGATTTATCCATATGTATGCCATAATCGCCAAACCCTTGTATGGACTCTTAACTCAATTCACTTGGACAGAGGAATGTGAGAAGGCATTCAATGAGTTAAAGAAGAGGCTTAGCACAGCTCCAATTCTGAAAACACCGAATTGGAACAAGCCTTTTCATATTCATGTAGATGCTTCTAATTATGCAATAGGTTGTATCTTAGCCTAACCAGCAGACGAAGGGAAGTTAGATCACCCAATTGCCTATGCGAGTAGACAATTGAATCAAGCGGAGAGAAATTACACCACCATCGAGCGAGAAGGATTAGGAATGGTCTATGTAGTAAAGAAATTTAGACATTATCTCTTAGCCAACAAATTCAAGTTTCTTCATAGACCATCAAGCTTTATTGTACCTAGTCAATAAGCCCTGTAACACGGGAAGATTGGTAAGATGGTTCCTACTATTGATGGAGTTCGACTTTGAAGTGATAGTGAAAAAGGGAAACATGCATGTAAGAGCAGATCACCTTTCTAGGTTAACACACGGAGAACCACCAAGTGGAGTACCCGATGATCTCCCAGACACTTATTTGTTTAATCTGGAAGTGTCTCCAAAGTGGGTGGAGAAACTAATTCCGATACTCACTCATGGCCCACAGCACCCAGTCAATAAGGAGAGCAAAAAGGAAATTCTCCAATCAAGGAATTTGCACATTATTGCGGGAAGTGTGTACTATAAGGAACCCAATGGTGTATTGTTGAGATGTGTTGAGGAGGATGAACAATTGAAGCTGATTGAACAAGCACATGTGAACAAATGGAGGACACACAAAGGAACTCATGAAACTATTAGGGAGTTAAAGCAATTAGGAGTATACTGGCCAGACATGCCTAAGGATGTCCACGACTATGTGAGTAACTGTGCAGAATGTGAGGAGACGATCCCCGAGGATCATACATCCATACCTTTCTCAACGATAGCACCCAATTGGAGCAAAACATTGGTTGAATTCCTAAAGACAAGAGAGCACGAGGAAGGAGTTAGCTTGGCAAGAAAACGATCTCTAGAAGAAATGAGCAAGGATTATGTACTTATGGGAAGACATTTGTTTAGAAGAGGAAAAAACAACCAATTATGGCTATGTGTGCATGAAGGAGAATATTTACCCGTATTAGAGATGGCACACGCAGGTGCAGCAGGAGGTCATTTTTCAGCCAAGAGAACCATAAAAATGATCCTCTTCGCAGGCTTGTGGTGGCCAACTTTACATATGGATGCGGAGACATATGTACGAAGCTACGAGACATGCCAAAGGGCTAAATACCCAATTCGGAGGGATGACATGCCATTGAGACCTATGGTTTGTGCTAGAGCATTCTCTAAATGGGGTATTGACTTCATAGGACCCATTAACCCACCGGCCAAAGGGTCACATGCCGAATACATCATAGTAGCCACAGATTACTTGATAAAATGGGTAGAGGCAAAGGCTACTAGAAAAAACGATGCTAAAACCATTGCTAAGTTTCTTTTTGAGCATATATTCACTCATTTCGGATTACCAATTGAGATTGTGAGCGATCGAGGAACACACTTCATTAATGAAGTTATAGAATCTCTAATGATTGAGTTTTTAGTGATCCACAAAAAATCAGCCCCATATCATCCCCAAGCCAATGGTCAAGCGGAAAGTTCCAATAAGGTATTATGCACAATATTGACAAAAATCGTCAATAATGGGAGGTCTGACTAGGACAAACAATTGCCTCATGCAATTTGGGCCTTCCGAGTCACATACAAGACTGCCATTGGGACTACCCCATTCAATTTAGTGTACGGGCAGAATGCAATTTTGCCAATTGATTTTTTAATACCCACATTGAGAGTAGCCCAACAGTATGAATGGACCGGACATGAATTATCCCAACAACTAGACCAAATCGAGAAGTTGCATGAAACTAGGTTGTAGGCTATCGCAGGAATATATGCAGCAAAGAGAAGACAAAAGGCATATTATGATGCACACATAAAAGACAAAGGACTTAAAGAAGGAGATCTAGTCCTGGTTTACATCTTGAAGCAACATGCCAAGAAGTTACAAAAGCGCAGATATGGACCTCTAATCATTAATAGGATCTCGACGAGTGGTGCAGTTAATCTAGCCACTTTAGATGGAGACATTCTTCCTAACTACGTAAGCGGATGTAGAGTGAAACGGTTCATGGAGCCATTGATGGATCAAATGTTAGCACGTCTCGTAGGTGCACAAAATAGGAAGAAAGAGGAAGAACGGATTAGAGAGGAGGCATGGCAAGAAGCCCTAAAACGCATCAAGAAACGGAAAGAATGGATTAGGCAAAGAGATGAACGGTATCTCCAAGGAGAAGAGCCTATCCCTATGGCTAATTACCAAGTGCAAAAGTCTGACATGACGAATGCCTACATGTCACAGCCTTACCTAAACCTAGGGATTGGCAAGACGAAGTACAAATTGATAGATGCCTTGATAGACTCAGGAGCAGGACTCAGTTGTATACGAAATACGGTCGTACAAGACCTTCAAACGATTATGACTCCCACGAAAGCCTGCATGATAGGTATTGGAGGTCAAATCATAGAATGCATGGGAGAAACTAATGTATTCCTCCACCTAGGAAATTCTTCCATGGAACAACGAGTCTTAGTGCGCAAGGATGAAGACTTAATAGAAGATGTGATTCTAGGACAGGATTGGATCGTTGAGAATGAAGTAAGTATCCACCTAGCACAAGGATATATTTCAGCCAAGATAGGGCACAAGGAAATTTTTAGTCTATTAGGGGAGAAGCCCTCACAGAAACCAGAAGCCATCAAGAGTGCAAAAGACCGCAAAGAAGAGCTATTGGAACATGATTCCAGCCCCAATACCTCAGAAACAAATCTAGAAGAAGCAGAAAGCTCAAACCCTAATGTGTCCAAGGAAGAAGTGAAATCATCCTATTCAATTGGTGAACGGCCAAACACTAAGGGGACCAACTCTCATGGAGTTTCTCACACGATAGAAGGATCACCAATATGGAAAACAACACTCAGATACTCGCATCAAGGAATGATCAAATTCAAATGGGTACGCAAGGATCAAACGCAGAAATCAGAGACGTCAACACCAACTCATGAGGAAAAAAAGGAGAACAAGAAGTCAGCTTCACCGAAATCCAAACCAAAAAGACTCTTGCAAGTATGGCTCCCTAAGACAAGCAGCAAAGCAAGAGATAAGCAAATAGAAGGATACATTACATCGAGACATTCGGACGACAAATCCAAGATAGACTCATCATAGAAACATGAAGAGAAAAACCTCAATCACTAGGACATCAAAAGAAATACATGAAGTTCAAAGGACCAGAGAGAAGACACGGACTATCAACATGACCACGAAGTGGATTTGGAAGACAAAGCAACTGCAAGGAATGGACCACCACAACAACAAAGATTCCAATTGCACTCATGAAGTATCAAATGCACCTAAAGTATGCATAGTAGGGCCACATTACAGGGCCAAGCATTCGGCACTTGATGAACATAATAAAATTAGTGGTGCACATTCTCCGATGAGGAATAGGTCATAGCTTCAACTTTCTTAGGAATGGACATACTATGTAAATAAATAAATGCTTCGGCTATATTAATGCTTGTTTTCTTTCAGAAAAGAAATAAAAATATGTGGTAAGAGATCTCACTTATAAAATCAAGGGAAACGGAGTGACGAAATGACGACATGTCACTGCAATGCACTGCACACTTGCTATGTTTTCAATTGAAGCTAATGCACTCTTCACTACAAGTGCAGATGGCTTCGGAAGATTCTGAAGCAACGACTCTAGAGGAAGTATTGGAATTTCCTCTCCAGAGTATCACCAAAGCAAAGGGACATTGGTTTAGAGAAGATCAACCGGTTGGGGAGTATCTCTTCCTGGTGACTATTAAAATAATGGATATGGATCATCAATTCCCCATTATGTCCCAAGATTTTAAAGTGGTGCATGAGCTTCCGTTGACAATTGCCATCATGAAGAAAGTGGGTATACACAAATACTTCGAACTATCAATCTACAAGACCGACTTTCAAAGATGCACACAAGTCATGAATACATTACAGCCAGCACTGCACGACCCATTGGTGCCAGAGGCTAGAGTTATGGACGGAGTAGGTGAATGGGTAGTGATCCAATTTACACATGACTTGATAAAGGAAGCTTTTGGATGGGAAAAAGATGGAAACACGGTATTGAAGGAAGAAAGCCGAGGGGCCAAGACCAGAACTTTCACGGACATCAATAGAGTTGACATAGAAGAGGAAGTCAAACTCATCCACCAGCACTTCTGCTTCCCCAATATGCATCGATACATGCTCCGCAGAAGATAATTGTCCAGCTACTCTCACATGCCATCAAGCAAATTGGCAATCAAATTAATCTGACTCCTTACATAAGGCTATTCGAGGCAAAGAAGCAATGGAACATCAAGAAGTTCCTCAATGGCAGTGTAGCTCTGACAATATTGATCTACCATACTTTAGGCATTAGAGAGCATCTACAAGAAATGCCATCATCGACTGCTATGGCTAAATATGCAAAGGTCGCCATAGTCCCCAAAAAGAAAAGAGGAGTCAAGATTGTTGAAGAGGCCGAAACCAGTTCTCAACCCAAAATGAGAGGAACCAAGAGATTAAGGGAGGTAAAGCAAGTAGAAGAGGAAGTTCTCGCCATGAAAAGGGCACACGTACTTCCAAAGACAAGGATTGAAGAGCAAAGGCCTATTACAAAGAAGATTTAACTAAAGCCCTGGAAGATACACACAAATATACGGAAGGTCAAATTAATCTACCAGTGCAAGGGCACCATTACCAGCAGACCCAACAAGAAGTAGAAGCTAAAAAGAAGCTCACCAAAGTCCATCGATACAGAGAATTAGGGTTGGAAAATTCAAGCTCATCTTCGGATGCACAAGAAGAACCTGACACATCATTATTAAATGTGGATATCCAAAGTGAATCTAAGGATGATGGACAATGGGAGGAACTTAATGCAGTCGACTACAATGAGCAGAAGAAGGCATGAAGGTGGAAGACAACACTGCCCACCCCACTCAGGACACCGCAAGCAAGGAAGCAAACCAAGAAGGGACACACGTCATCGAAATCAATGAGACTTCCACCATTCAAATCAAGGAGACAACACTTACAGGGGAAGTGTCAATCAAGATACCAAAGAAAGAGCCTAAAGAAGCTATAGTCAAAGAATCAGAACCCTTCACTCCGATAAGGGTTGTGGCAGAACCCTTCCTAATGGATGTCACATTTCAAGGGAGTGCCACTAAAGTTATTGATCTGGATGAAAAATGAAAAGAACCAAAAATACAACTACAAATCATACAACCCCACAACGAAACCATCCATGTAGAGCAAGGAAAAGATGTACAAACCGGAGAAGCTCCAAGCATACCACGAACATGGTTGAATGTCGACATCGCCCAGCTCAAGCCAGTAGTGCAAGACATGATCAGAACCGCAATGGATACACAACAGCTAATGCTTGAGGCTGATGAAGACTATGATCAAGCGATGCAAGATAAGCATGAACTGCAAGAAGTCGGTAAGAAACTTTCAGCAGAGTTAAAGCTAGAAAAGGAGCAGATAATACAGAAAGAAAATGAAGTTCAAGAGGTCAAAAATTAGTACAAAACTTTAGAGACGGAAAATGCAAGATTGAAAGAACAACTCCAGGAATTAAAGAAGAAATATGAAGCTATCGAGGCTGAGAAGACGCGGATGAATGCAAGAAGTAAAATCCTAGAATCTGAAATAAAGGTATGTATGGAAGAGGCAGAAAACCTAAGGAACAGGAATAAAGAACTAATGACAGCTCTTCTAAGTGATCAGCCCATAGAGGTTCAAGAAAAGCCAGAAAAAGACAGCAAGGAACTCGAGGAAAAGATGGCTAAGTATGAAGATCAGCTCAAGCAGGAGCAGGCAACCATTTCCAAATGGGAAAAGAGGTACATGGATGATACCACGGCTCTTAGAGCAAACTGGAAAAAAGCAATCGGTATTTAATGCAATGTAAAGAAGACACTGATCACCTCGATATTGTAGCTAAAGAGATTCTCAAAAACAAGGAAACTATTGCTAAAGCCGATGAAGAAATTAAGCAAAAGGATGAAATGATCAAGCAACTACAAGAGCAGATAAGTCAGAAGGCAACTGAGGGGACACTAGTAGTTCCATCCACAACGGCTACTGAGGAGATTGAGGTACGTCCTCTCTCTCCCCCCTTACATCATTCACAGATAAGGGAGGAACCGGAGATCCAAATTGAACGTAAAAATTGGGATGTTGCAGAACTGAGCCAACATGAGAGGGCACTACTGTTGTCCCAACTTACTACTGAGTTTGAAGATCAAATAATCCAAGTCATGAAGGAAGCTAAGATCAAGAGCAAAAACTCGGAACAAATTTTGAAGCCTTTTAATGTACCATATGGCCTCCTGAAAGAACAAACGTGACAACATATAAAGATAACGACAAATAAGGATCCGAACACCAACCTCCATGTCAGCAAAGATACTTTCAATTATACTGAAGAGGAGTTCGAGAAGGCTGATCCTATCTGGAGGAGGAAGCTTTTGGAAAAGAACCCTACACTACGGGTATAGTGGGAGGCATCGTCATATGTACTTCAGGTAAATCCATCATTTTGTCCAATACCCCGCAGATGATCCTGGTCGCAATTTCGGGAAGGACAGCGCCAGGGAAGCATTAATAATCAATGGCTGAATTATCCGCTATTACCTAGTCCACCACATAACTACCTACCAACGAAAGAGTACATGGTAAAAACAATGGAATTTTGGATTGCAAGATATGCGACTTTCCTGGACTTAGCAGTTAAAATGACCAATAAGATTTTTAGCCTGCTCTTGACAGTAATTAAAGTCTTCCAACATGCAAAATATACATTTTTGAACTTCATCGGCATTTGTTGCTCTAGCACAATGGTAAGTACCACGTTAAGAAGCTTCACCTCCTTAATGTCAATCCGAGGGAGAGGTAGGAGTGATATGAAGATCGTGAATGTGAGATGATGTGAGAGTGAAGGTGAGAAGCACAAATATACACACACATACACACACACAATGAAGAGACAAGCAAGACACAATGGAAGGTAGGAAATTAGCTCTATTACTCAAGAATACTCTTACAAGCTCAAACTAGCTCTACTCTCTTCTTTACTCCAACAAGCTAACCTCAAAAATGAGCTCTCTAGCTCTTTTTATAGTTTCTAGACTAGTTTTGACCGGTTTCACATCTAATGACCGGCCTAGTTAAAAAATAGGTCCTAGAGGCTATTTGGAAGGGTAAACGATGTCTAAAAATAACGAAAATTGGTACGAGTATTCTACCTAAGCTCCTCAAGCTCGAGGACTCCTCGGCTTGCACAAAATGGAGCTATGGATTACAAAAATGGGGTTTTGTCTATATTACATATGTTACAAGAGTGATGAAAATCACTGTTGGATGTTTGAAGAAGTAATAAAAATATAATTGTTTTGAAAAAATGGTCCGACTGGCTCCCTGCTTCGTCTTCACATGCTTCCATGGCGTCTGTGCCTCTGACTGCTTCCAACACCCCCCTCCCTCTCGCTTCTGTCGTCCCTGACAGAACCTTGTTGTGAGGTCTGCCGGATGTAATTCTGTAGGAGGTCTTGAGCGAGGGTGTGCTCTGATACACGAATACCTCGGGCTAGATCAGCCTCGAGTTTCTCCCAGTCGATAGGTTGCGGCTCGTCTGGTGGTGGGAGCTGATAGTGTGTGGAGTACACCATTCGTTCACAGGCGAATAATTGCAATAAGTGTGTCGGCCTGCTTATGAATACTTCGGAATGGTACTCCCAAAAACCGGTGGTGAACATTTCTTCGAATGTTTGCTTGTAACATGCCGGTAGATATTTGAGCCTGCAGTGCCAGGCGTAACACACCCGTAGCGATGGCGTTGTGCTCATATCATAGACTAAATCTAAGTTGCCATGCTCAAAGCCCGGGGTGTTGACATGGGGAGCCTTGATGCGCCGGAAGACTTTAAAGACCATCTGCATCATGTCAAAGATTTTGACAGTCATTTGCGCGGCTATATCATCCATAGGTTTTAATCGAGGGAGCCAGTGGCGGATCGTCGCCATCATATAGCCAACTGTGGGTAACGCGACTGGTGGCTTGAAGTAGGGGTAGTTCAACCAGTCTTGGCACTGCTTATTGTTCTGTAGCTTTATAGCGAAGGCAGTCCAAGAGCGGCGTCGTGGTACTGGTCCCCAGCACGGGTTGAATTTTAAGTGAAGCGGCGCTTTTACCCACGTGCTCATCATCTCTGGATAATTTTGCAGTAAATCTTTGCGCCAGTCTGGTTGAAGAATTTCACCTCTCTGCGCCCTTGGTGGCAAGTCCTCTGGCTCGAATTGAGTTGCATGCGTCGGTTTCATGCCGGTTTCTTTCTCTATGGTTAATTGATATTCTGCCATTAACATAAAGTATGGTTTATACTGAAGCTCATGCCCGGATATGTATCGTCGCGGGGCCATTTGAGCAAAGAATGGTGATTGTAAAATTTTTTCTTCAATGATGGCCATGGCATGTAGCTGTGCCTCTACTCTGGCCGAGTGTGTCGTTCCGAGTTCTTCTACTGTCTTCATCCACGCGGGGGTAGGTAATTCGTAGGTCATCTGGCCTTCGGCCGTGACACGTCCGCCTGGGATGGGTATCGGTTCATAAGCCTCTTCGAAGGTCTCCTCCACCGGGATAGTGACAGTTTCTTCCTCAGCTGGTAGCTCAGGTGGGGAGTCTGGCCTTGGTGGTGCTTCATAGATGGCAATCCTAGATTCAAGATTTGTTACCTGGGCCCGGAGTGCGTTGAGTTCCTCTAAAACTTCAGGTGCAGGGTCCACAGGTGCTGGTAATTCCGCTGCTACTGGTACCTGTTGTGTTGCTGGTTCTCTGAGCTGTAGCAGTTTGTGATCTTCCTTTAACTTTTGATACTCTTCATTCATACGGTCATAGTCCTCGAGCAATCTAACATGGTCGTCTAGCAACATCCGCATCGACTCAGATGGGATTGCCTTGAATCTGCTCGGACTTAGTGGCTGTTCTGGATGATCTAAAGCCGCCTCCAAGTTTTCTCTGTTCTGCTCTTGGAGTCGCTGGTTCTCTTCTTTTGCTGCGGCTAAGTGTCTTCTCAATAAGCCCATATTTCTAGTAAGCGTTGCATTGCGGACAGTCTGGGCTCTAAGTAGGTTATCTAAATCCGCGGTGGCCTCTTTGCTTTTTTCCTCACTTTCTATTTCTAACTTGTGATAAGCCTCTCGTAACTCTTGGTACCGGCTGTTCAGTGAGGCGTTCTCAATCGATAACAAATTAAGCTGCGTTTGCAAGTCGTTCGTCGTTTTCTGCAGCTGTTGATAGTTAGTGCCGAGTGATGCAAACTCATCTCGGACTTGCGTCATGCATGCGAACATGTGTTGAAATGCTGTGTCGATGGTGGGCGATAGTAGTAGTGAAGTGCTAAATGAGGATGCAGTGATAGTAGATGCAGTGGGAATGGGAATCGGGGTTGGGACTGTGGATGCAGTGATGATTGTGGAAAATTGTGAAGTGCCTAAATATGAGGGTGCTGTGAGTGGAGTGGGTGGCGGTGAGGTGGGTGGTGATATGTCCATGCCATTGGACGTGTTTAATGTTGTGACTGTGAAAAGAGGTGTGATTGTGGGTGGTTGCGTAGGTGTGAATACGGGATTTACAAACGTGGAGTAGTTTACAGGGGGGATTGTTGGAGCGGCTTGGTGAAACGGGGAAATAGGTGTTAGGGTAGGTTGGGGAGGCGAGACTGGGGAGAAGGTTAGTGGGGTTAGGAAGGGGAATGGGGGTCTTAGAGGTGGGGGAAACGCTGGGAAGGATGAAGGGGCGAAGGGGTTAACATAGGGATGTAGAGGGCTGGGTGTGGGCCTGGTGGTATGAATGGGTAAGGAAGAGGTTGGGGCTATATTGCTTTGTACAGGTGTGGATGTGGGGAAAGCAGGTGGGTGTGCGGGTGATACAGGATGGGTTGGTGAAAGATGAGGTGAAAGAGGAGTCGAAGGGGTGGAGGTTATTTCGAGGATTGTAGTGGTATGAACAATGGTGGTACGGGGTGGCGAATCTACAAGAATGGTTTCTGCGGTTACTGAACGTTCGGGGGCGAGGCGTGCCTCCCTGGCTTGTGCTGAAGATTGGGCTCCTGTTGGTACACGAATATACTCCCCGGGTTTTGAGAGTAGTCGCACTCGGCGGGGATCGAACTGTGGTAGTTGCTTCCTTTGTAAAAATCTGAGTGCTTCATGGGAGCCTACTGATTGGACTAACTCTCGGAACCCTCTGATATAGGCGTCTTCGAATCCTCCTGAGATGAGTTCCTGTTCAATTAATGCCTGGCTCTCCTCTTCAGTTAACTTCTTTCGTGCCCAGACTTTCTCCATGGTACGATATAATTTCTTGATGGCCAATGTGTATGCTGCGGCTTCGAAAGTTTCATCTTCATATGTGCTGGTGTCGCCGTGGGTGTCAGTCTGTTGGCCTTGGCCCTCTGTCTGTTCCTCTTGTGAGCCCTGGCTGGCCTCATCGTCGCCTTGATCGTCGTCTGTTTCAGTTCTTTCTTCTTCAGAGCCCGACACAGCCTGTCCCTGTGGCAAGTCTCGCGGCGTAGTGGGGTAGCTGGGGCGCTCATATTCCTGGGAGAACAGTGGTGCTTCTGAATACTGAAACTCGTTTGAGAATGCATCAGGCATCTCAAAATCAAATGTCGTGTTTATGGGGTCGGTCTCCATATGTGGTATCGGGAAAGAAAACGCTTCCGCACCAATGGTGGTGGGAGCTTCTGCGGTTGTGGTGGCGGGTTCTGAGGTGGTAGCTGCCTGAGGTGCAGCGGTACTCGTGGTGGCCTCCGTAATTACTGGTCTGGACAACCGTATGCGAATAGGTTGTACAGTGGGCTCAGCTTCTGTCTGTGGTCGTTCGGGAGAGGGTTGTGGTGATGGCGACTCTGGCACTTGAAGGCAGGGGATGGTGCCTCGCATGCGCTTACCAGCCCGTGTCCTACTGGGCTTCCTAGCTTTCTTCGCTGTGCTCTTGAATGCCTTCAATTCCTCTCCTGTTAATGCACGCTCGATGGGCAAGTCATAAGCCAAACACATATACACAATTCTTGTGAGTGCACAACATCCGTTAAGCACCTTCTTGCGCTCCCATCTGTGCTGTGCCAGGTACATCTGATCTATGATCCAGCTTGCCAGATCAACTGTTTGAGGTCCCGTACATGCCAAATATAATCCGAACCATATTCTTTTGTGTGGCATGGTAAACCTGTCCTGAGCTGGAAATGCAAAGTGTTGCATGCATATTCTTAGTGGCTTTGACAACTCAGGTGTAATGGCCGAAATCTCTTCCCACTTCGTGACATCCCCACGTTTCATCGGTTCTGGAATCAATCTCTCTCGGTCTGTGGGAGTGTGGGTTCCATGAATCTTGATGGCTGCTCTGATTAGGTCCTTAGAGAGATAAAATCTCTTGTAAGGTGGATCATCCACTAGGGTAGGCAAGATGAAGGTTCCTGGGATGTCCTTATTCTCTGATGCCAGTAAGGTAGTGATCAAGTAATAGCACCTATAAAAATCTGGTTTGGGTAGAGGATCACTGAAATATTCTGTGAAGCCGGCTCTGGCCCAAACATGAGTTAAATCTTGGGTGTTTTGTAGGGCTTCGAATTCTCTGGAGAAAAACTGGTACTTTCCCCACGTGCGGTCATCAAAAGTCAGAGAGGATTCAAAGATAAAGTCTGCGTCCGCGAGGGGTCCTGCCAGGCCCTGAAACCAATGAGAATTCCTGTGTATCTTTTCGGTGTAGCCCATAGGGGGGTTATCGATAGGCATGGGCCCTGGAAATCCCTGAAATTCCGGAGGTGGAGCAGTAGGGTGGGACTCTGCTCGTAGCACGTTGAGTGGTACTGCTGCTACACTGGGGCCTGCTCCTGATGTTCCTTCGTCAGTTTGCATGGTGGCTGGTGCGCTAGTGAGAAAGATCTGCTACAAAAGATTAACACATTAGCATGGAAATTAATCATGATCCCATTAAAGTGAGACCGCAATCCCTTTCCATAACTGATGCGTAACCCGTGTAGCCGAGTGCTGTGATGTGATGGATGCAATGTTTCTTGCAGCACTAGTGCAGGTTTCTAGACACCTATACGTTTCAGATCATGCATACATTTCTTGATGAGGTGAGATTACGAGTGGTGTGTGATGATGGTGTGTGAATTTATACAAGGTTTAAAGGTTAGTAATTGAGTACAAGGTTGTAGGTTAGTCGGGGGTTGGTTAGACAATTGGTTAGGGGAAGACGGTTGGACACGTTTCGGTATCCATTTCCTAAGAGTCCTTGAACGGGTGGTGGGTTTCTGCTGAGGGGCAAAAGGTGGTCTCGGGTGTGGTGGTGTCGAGGGGTGAAAAGGTTTGTAAGGATTATGTATTACATGGCTTATGGGTTGAGCTATGATACATGGTTTAGGTACCCAAATCTGCGTGGGCGTGGGTCTATGGGTAAGGTACTTCTTGGCGATCCACATTTGTCGAATGGTCTGACCTATAGAAGGTCGAGGGGATGGTGTATATCGATTCTGTTTCTGTACTGCCCTTTTTTTGTCGATTTCTGCTTGGCCGGAGTTCGTTGGTGCTTTTTGTCCTTTCGGCACCCATACTTGTCTGGTGCCGCTTCCTTTGGGAGGCCTAAACTGCCTTCCTGGTCGTGTCTTCTGATACTGTCGTCGGTCTGGGTTCCTTTGTCGTGGATGACTCTGTTGTTGCTGGGGTTGAGAGGTCGGATGGACACTCTGCTTTGGAAAAGAAGGGAGTTCCAACACTTGCGTGACCTGCCCATCAGGAAGTGATGCCTTTTGTAACTTTAATCTAGGCCAGTCCGCAACAAGCTTGGAAGGATGAGCACCGTAGGATGTCGTGCTCGTTTGGCCGCTGATGCAACCCACCTGACCTCTGATTGTGCCCTTCTGCCCTTGCTGTTGGGTAACTGTCTCTTCTAGTTTGCAGGAAGTCCCAGGGAAGATCTCCTGTCGTCCTTCTGACTGACAACTGTCTATAGCCAAGCCCGAGTGGGTTGGTGTAGACGTAGCGTGATTGGTCTGATTAAAGATCTTCCGGTCTTCCGTCGCATGCGTTTCATAGGGTCTAGGGTCACAACCGTCAAGCGGAGTGCGGTTAGGGAAGTCAAGCGGTATCACTCGCTTCTGCTCTAAGGTTCCAATCTGTAAGGAGCCTTGTCTAAGATTTAGGTCCACTGAGTGATCGTATAGCCAATCTTGGCCAAGGATTAGGGGTTCTATCAGGTCGTCATCATGGCACACTAGTAATTTCGCTGTCATCGTCAAATCCTTAATGAGGATAGGAATGTCCACCTCACCCATGCAAGGGGTTTCCATGCCTCCTAGGCCTATGAGGTAAGCCTCGATTGGCCGCATTTCTATTCCTGAATCCTTATAGTGGGACCATCTAATCGCACTAGTCGCAGCACCCGAGTCAATCAAAGCCCTGAGTTCGTGGCTATGGTTACCGTGCTCTAGCCTAACTGTAATGAATGGTCTCCTGTCCACTATGCTAGGATGAGTGGTTGACTTTACTTGACACATGGCCATGGGATATCTGGGTGATGTTTCCAGATGGTTATAATGTTCTCTTCCTAGTCCTTGTTTTCTTAGCTTCATGCGCTTAATGCGTTCTATGGCTTCTGCCTGAGCTTCTTCTCGTATTCTATTTTCTTCCTCCTTACGCTTCTTTGCCAATGTGAGTCGTCTTAGCATATCCTCAGTAAGAGGTTCTTGATATAACCTGACTCTGCAGCCACTAATGTAATTAGGCATTATATCTCCTTCTAATGTGGCTAATTGTACTGCTCCACTAGTCGAAAGTCTGTTAATGATCATAGGTCCATAACCTCGCTTTTCTAACTTCCGTGCGTGCTGTTTCAGCGTATACACTAGAACTAAATCTCCTTCTTTTAGACCTTTATCTTTCACATGTGCATCAAAATATGCTTTCTGTCGCTTCTTTGCTGCATATATTCCTGCTGCTGCCCTCAGCCTTGTTTCTCCTAATCGTTCCAAGTCCATTATTCTCGCCGATAATTCATGGCCGGTCCACTGATGTTCTCGTGCAACCTTAAGGGTCGGTATCAAGAAGTCCAAAGGAAGCACTGCATTCTGACCAAAAACCATCTGAAAGGGAGTTGCATTGAGTACGGTCTTGTAGGCCACTCGATATGCCCAAACAGCGTGGTGTAGCTGTTTGTCCCAATCTGAACGTTTGTTGTTCACGAGTTTCGTCAGTACGGTACATAATATCTTATTAGTGCTTTCAGCCTGACCATTGGCCTGAGGATGATATGGTGCCGATTTCTTGTGAATCACCATAAAATCCTGTAACAAATATTCAATGACTTGGTTTAGAAAGTGAGTACCTCGATCACTCACTAGCTCTATAGGCAGTCCGTATCTTGTAAAGACGTTTTCAAATAAGAATTTTGCAGTCGTGTGAGCATCATTCTTTTTTGTGGCTTTTGCCTCTACCCATTTCGTCAGATAATCTGTAGCAACAATAATGTATTCCGCATGTGTGCCTTTTGCAGGGGGGTTAATGGGTCCTACAAAGTCTATACCCCACTTAGAAAATGCACGTCCGCCCATCATGGGTTTCAATGGCATTTCATCTCTGCGAGTAGGAAACTGAGTTCTTTGGCACACATCACATCTCTTGACATAGGTATGAGCATCCATGTGAAGAGTGGGCCACCATAATCCTGCAAAGAGAATGGCTTTGATTATCCTATCTGGTCCAAAATGACCTCCTGCAACACCTTGATGTGCAGTCTCTAGTATGCTAAGATAATCGCTCTCATGAACACATTGTCTTAGATATCCATCCCGTCCTCTTTTGTATAAGTTATCGCCAATAAGTGAATAGTCTTGAGCTTCCTGCTCTAGACTGCGTTGTCGCGCTAAGGTCATGCCTTGAGGGAATGTGTTCGTCCTCATGTATGTCACTAAAGGTTCACTCCAGTCTGGTGTGAGAGACACGTGATATAGTGTCGCATGCTCTACTGGTGGTTTTTCACAACACACCTGGCATTCTTTGCACAACTTGTAGACATCTGCTTCCATCGTAGGCCAATATACTCCTAATCTATGCAGAGTCTGTAATGTTCGATGTTTTGAATGATGTTGCTTTAGTGCACCTATGTGTGCTAATTGCAACCAATTCGCATGTTCTGATTCATCTATACAACAAGCAAGAATCTTTTGATTATCTTGTTTATATATGCTTCCTGCTATTATTTGGTACCTCTGAGATTTGGTAATCTCTCCTTCTTTGATCTTTATCCTAGGGCTCTTGGGTCCGTATGTCAGAATAGGGACTAACGGCTTAGCCCATTCTGGTGCTATCTCAAGGTTGAATAAGTATGCATCTGGTAGATCATCCGCTACTCCTTGAGGAGCTTCTCCTGAGGTTAATCTTGAGAGGTGGTCAGCTCTAAGATGCGTCTTTCCTTTCCTAACTACCACTTCAAAATCATACTCCATGAGCAGTAGAAACCAACGTATCAGTCGTCCTGTGTTACATGGTTTGTTGACTAAGTATAATAGGGCTTGATGATCTGTAAAGAACTTGAATTTGTTGGCCAACAAGTAGTGCCTAAACTTCTTTACAGCGTAGATCCTCCCTAATCCCTCTCGTTCCGTCGTGGTATAATTTCTTTCTGCTGCGTTCAATTGTCTGCTAGCGTAAGCTATGGGGAGATCTATGTTACCTTCACTCGTGGGTTGTGCTAACACACATCCTATGGCGTAATTGGATGCATCCACATGTACATGGAATGGCTTACTCCAATCTGGGGTGGTCAATATAGGTGCTGAGCACAAGCGTCGTTTAAGTTCATTGAATGAATTTTCGCATTCATCTGTCCACTCAAAATTGGTCAAAAGAGAGTACAGAGGCTTGGCTATGATTGCATACATGTGTATGAATCTCCTATAATAACCGCAATGGCCCATAAATGCCTGTACCTCTTTCACATTAGTTGGTCTAGGTAATTCTGCAATTACCTTCACCTTTTCCTCGTCCGTAGAGATTCCATTTTTTGACACAATGTGTCCTAGAATTTTGCCTTGTCTGACCATGAAAACGCATTTTTCTGGGTTCAAACAAACCTGATATTCTCGACATTTGTCAAATATTTGTCTTAACTCTGGAATATGTGTCTGTCTTACATTTGAATGAGCACATAAGTCATCGACATAAACTTCCAAGCTCTTGCGTAAGAATTCCTTAAAAACATGACACATGAGTCGCTGGAAAGTAGCGGGTGCATTTGTCAAGCCAAATGGCATCACACGAAATGCAAATATGCCCCATTCTGTGGCAAAAGCCGTCTTGTGTTGGTCTTCTGGAGCAATGGCTACTTGGTTATAGCCTGAGAATCCATCAAGAAAGCTGTAAACTTCCTTGCCCGCAACTCTTTCCAATAGGTGTTCCGTGATAGGAAGAGGATAACTATCTCTAATCGTGGCGGCATTAACTTTTTTAAGGTTAATACACACACGCAATTTTCCATTCTTCTTGGGCACAACCACAATGGGGGATACCCATTCGGTATGCTCAATTTCGTAAATGAATCCTGCTTCTATCAATCGATCTATCTCCTCTTTAATCTTCGCAGCGTAGTTATCATTGTACGTGTACGGTTTCTGTTTTGTCGGTTTCGCATCTGGAGTCATAGGGATTCTATGAGAACATATATCTGGGTCTACTCCCTTCAAATCTTTGTAACTCCAAGCAAAAACATCTCTATATTCGCGCAATAGGGCAACTAACTCTTCTTCTTCTTCAGTCGTCAAATCATGCCCTATGTATGTACATTTTTCTTCGTCTCCTTCGATGGCAACTATTATTTTCTTGGTTTTCTCTCGGTTATCATATACTTGTCCGTCATTCTCTTTTCTATTAGGCATTCGTACCATGATTCTTCTATCGTCGATTTCGTATTTCTTGAAATTCTCGGGTACTTCAAATAAAGATTCTTCTTTTTCCGACATGGTTTCTTTCTTCTTTCTCTTCTTGCCTTCACTCTTATCAGTCACTTGAGTGGCTAACCTTACCTCGTTCGTAATTTCCTCGTGACTCTGAGTGTGAGTCTCTATTTCGTAGAAATATTCCTCCTCTAATGCAAAGGGTGGGTCCATGATAATTGATTCTAAATCAAAATCGCTTGCGTCCTCAAATGCATCAGTGTTAGGTTCGCACTCTTCTAAAATTGCATCGCACATGATTGGCTCTATCGTGAAAACTGAAATGTCATAGCCATCCTCGTCACAGTGGGGTGTCCATTGTTCTTCATTGATGGCTACATCCATGGTTGCTAGTATTTCCGCCCAACCATGGGGTTCAAACTCCTCGTCTGGGAATACTACAGGTGCGTAGGCTGGATCTTGAAGGGTTCGTGGATGTTGTTCTGCACCTAAGGTCCTGGTTTCTAATCGTTCTTCCTCTTGTTTGGCTACTTTACACATCCATAAATAGGTGTCCTCATGCAACCAAGAAGGATCTGATTCTAATGAGTGCACGGATTCCGTCTCTACTGGTGTCTTATGGATGGTATTCCATTGTATTGGGGGTACATCTCTGTGTGAATAGTCTTTAAGATTGACTTTGGTAGTCACTCCTAAATGTTGCAAGTACAAAGAATTAGTTCCCCAATCTTGTACAATTTGCAACTGACGCATGAATGGTCGTCCCAATATCATCTCATATGCATGATTTTTCGCGAAGTCACAAATGGCGAATGTATGCTCAAATTCTACACCACAAGTGGTGAGAGATATGCCTTCTAGTAAGCCTAACGGTTTTTCTATGTGTCCATCAGCCATTTGTAGCTTCATCCTAGTGGGTCTGAGTGCTGGCTTACCCCAACGTTTCCATAAGGCGGTAGTAGCGATAGCTACTCCGGCTCCTGAATCTAAGATGGCTTTCGTGGTGTAGCCCTGATGGGTTATAGGAAGATATGTGTTACCTTCCTCTCCTTCGCTTACGTCTCCAATCTTTTCCACGGGTATCTCTGGTACCTTCTTATGTGATCCTATCTGAGAGGGTGTGGTAGCTAGCTCAGGGAATTGATTTGCTACGTGCTTCCACAATTCTGGTTTTACCTTTAACAGTTCCTCCAGAGTGAGATTACATTGTACTTTAGTATTCTTGATCACTTCCGTATTTCTAGGGATCACTGATTCTTCATTCCTCACTATTATCGTGGGTGCTCTCATACTAATAGACTTAGCTTCCCAAGGTCCTGTGAACTGAGGTAATTCTTGTAGAGAATTAGACTCAAATCCTGTGGGTTCACTCAGTCGTTCCACCTCCACATCATCATATATAGAGGGGATGTCTTGGGGAAATTGTTCCTGCAAGTCGTCTATTTCTTGAATAGGAGGATGAGTTCCTTGTTCTCTCCTCCATTTCTCTTCTTGGATTTCTCTTAAAAATTCATGTGAGTACCTATGTATGGAGGATAGGTTATCTTGACTTTCTGTATTGGGTACTTGAGACAGGGATGGTGGATTCCTTTCCTGTGTCTCTGGGATAATAGGGTTCCTATGCTGATCCTTTTTCTCTTTGCTTTCTATTAAGTGTTCTAGCCTCTCCATTAGTCCTTGAAAGTGTAGTTCCGGTTTTGCCATGTTATTCCAATTAAGATATCTAGAGGCTTCGAACAACGCTTGGGCTAGTTCCACCATCTTCATGCACAATTTAGTTCTCTCAATTTCTAGATCAGCTCGAGGGTAGTTTTTACTCATTTCCGTGACTTGAGGTCCCTCTTCTATTCTAGCCTGATATGCACGAAACATCATATCTAGGTCTTCCGGTATGGGTTCCGCTAAGACTGATCCTGATTTCTGAGCTGGGATTTCTTGGTTTGATTCTTGTGAAGCCAATTCTTGTATTTTGGCTCTAGATTCTCTTAGACTTCCTTCCAACTCACTTATCTTTTTACTCCATTTTCTCTTTATCCTTTCTCTAGAATCTTTCCAAGATTTTGTCTTTTTACTACTCGATTCTGCAACTTCACTAGTTCCGGCTACTTTCTCATGATTAAGCTGTTGGTTTTGTAAGAGTGTCTGGGCTCTGGTTATAGCTTGGATAGGCACGTATGTAGGGTTGGGTCCATCTGCGTTGTTTACAATACCTATCACGTTGATCGGTGTCACATTCGATGTGTTAACTGGGTTCTTAGGACAATCTTTGATTATGTGTTCTTTGCCACAATCGGCACAAAAGCCTTGGATGCTGTAGTACTGTGATTGCCTTGCTATTGGGGGATGTGGACAATCCTTAATGAAATGATCTCCTTGGCACCTAAAGCATGGTCCTCTAGGGCCCTGTGGTCTCTGTTGTCTCAGTTGGGGCCGTGGGTTTGGGTTTGTGTACATCACATTAGTATAATCTGGCTCCCAACTAGGTTCCATTGGTGGACTATCATAATGATATGTCTCCACGTGTTCTGGTGACTCCGTGTAATAAGCGGGTGGACTAGTTACATGAGTAGAGTCAAAACTGTTTGAGTTCGGGTCACTTTCGGTGATCAGGGGTGAAGAAGGCACTAAGGCCCTACTTAGGTTCTCTTCTGCAGCCGCATATTTGACTGAGATGACATTCGCTGGTGGGGGTGGCTGTTGAGCTAAGACGGGTTGAGGTCTTTGTTGAGCCTGGTATGGGTAGTTCTGGGGAGGCCTATAGTAATAAGGCTGAGCATTGTATTGGCCTTGATACCTACCTGGCTGCTGGTATGCTTGCGGGTAGTTCTGTCTCACAGTTTGTTTGTTGTATGGGCAGTCCTGAGCTGTATGATTTGTGTATCTTCTCTCAATTGTGCAATATTGGCCACTAGGGTTGGCGTGAGGTTGAGGTGCATTGGGGCACATGTTTGCCAAATGATTTCCACCACAAGTGTAACAACGTACATTTGTAGGCAGCTTGGGCACCTGTTTACTAGAAACTCCTAGTTTTTGGGCCACCTTTTCTGCTAGATCCTCTATCGAATTAGACAATTTTGTGGAAGCTAGAGAAGAACAATCAGAGTCCTTATAGACTTTTGAGAGTTCTAATTCATCTCCTAGGTTGTCCTCGATGTCTATACATATTCTTACACACTCTTCTAGCGTTCTGGGTTCCTTTAGGTACACATAAGAGCGTAGTTTAGCGCTCAACAAGCCATCTAGGAACAGTGATACTTGTTTGGCTTGTGAGGGTAGCTCTTGCATTGGGCATCGTTCAACATATTGTCTGAATCTACGACCTGCCAGTCTAACTGTTTCCTGAGGGGTCTGTTTAAAACTATGAATAAGCGAAGACGTGTCATGTCTAACCCCACTTTTAGAGAATTCAGTGATGAATGACTCTAAAAAGTGATGGATGTCTCTAAATTGCCTTTGTTGCAGTGGTTGGAACCAAGTTAAAGCTGTATTCTTTAACGTTAGTCCAAATGCATTGTACTGCGTGAACATGTCTTCCACTTGTTCTGCTCTTAGTACTTGCTTGAATTCTGCGACATGGTCATAGGGATCTCCTGTCCCATCAAAGTAATTCTTCATTGATTTTACCAATTGCGTGGGCCTCAATACTCTTGCGTGTTCACGTGGTCTAGGTAGAGGAAAATCATCTCTACCACCTGGTATTCCATGTTCTCTTTGTCTATCCGTCCTATTAGTGTTCGTGGTTGTTCTATCTCTCCCTATGGGGGGATTGAAGCTTACTTCCGGTCTCTCGTGATTTCCTTCTCTTTGATTTCCATGGGCTGAGGATGTTCCTGCCCCTTGTTGATTTGCATTCATGTTTGTTCGGGATGGAGGGAATATCAATTCACCTCTCCAAGTGTAGGTGTTTTTAGTGCGTTCAGGCACCATAAAGACTCTTTCTGAAGTCTCATCCAGGTATACAACCTTTCCAGGTGTATCTGGGTCCTTGAATTCATAGATTGTAATGATGCCTACCTCACTGGGGTTTTCCTTTCTGTACCTCCAAAAGGCTTCGTCTGTTTCTTTATTTATGAACAACTCTGTGCTCCTGTTATCTTGAGGGAGCCACTCTGGGATGAGTACTCTTGTTAATACGGATTTCCCTCTAGGTGTCCTAGGTTCTTCTAATGGCTCTTTTCCTTGAAATTTTCCTTCTGTCTCTAATTGAATTGTGCCAAACTCATTCGTATCGTTTGGCTGCGTACTCAAGATATACATGGTTCCTTCTTTGTCTATGTAAGCGTCTCTCTCAAACTTCACCACTGGTCTTTCCAATCCAATGGGTTGATCAGGGTTGTGCAGTTGCACCACTTGCCTTCGCAAACCATCCTCATAGATGCGAGCACCTAGTCGGTTGGTTCGGAGAAACTCTAGTTGCGTTCTATAGGGTCCTTCTGGTTTTTCTAGGTATGCTACATGAGACCCTCCTTCTGGTCTGTCTGTGCTAAATGCCATTTCTGATTCGCTAGTCTCTGAGCTCTCGTAGGGGTAATTGCTATTCAATTGCTGAGCCCAAGATCGAGCGGTAGTTCTTACACTAGCCTCTGATGATCTAAGGCTTCTTCTGTCCGACTTACCTATATGTTTGCCCGATCTAAGGTTCATTAATTTCCTTCCTTGCTCACTCAATTACACACTTAGATCGTCAATGGTTCTTTGTGATTAATTCTTGGTTCTTTTTACTTTTCTCTGGATTCTTGTCTTAATTTATGCGTCAGGAATTCGACTTTCGTTATAGTTTTGGGTTATCGTTCCGTCAGACTTATGTTCTTTTCTTTAGGTTGTCGCGTCACACACACCTTTACTTTAAGTCTTAGACTTGAAATAATTAGTATCTTAAACTTGAGGCGTTCCTATTGTCGTTAATCCACAACTACCGTTTAGCCTAAGCTAAGAATTGACTGAGGGGGTTGAGTAATCTTCCAACCTCGAGTCGGCTTTTCTGATTGCTCTGATGTCCTGTTGCCCAAGAAGCCGTGCTTCCCAAGCCTTGCTGTCCTCACTGCCTTGCTTGCTTGCCTTGGATTGCCCTTGCTAGACCTGGAAAATTCCAATGTTAGACCAATTCACAAGGTGATTAAACACTTGAGTATATACACCGTTTAAGTCCCTTCTCTTTTTGCCCAACTTTTTAATACTTGCCCCCTGACTTCCTAGTCCCAAACTAGGTGAACCTCACATTAGCCTATCCAAAAATAGACGTATACTTTATGAAAAAAACAGTTGAGGTCACGTAGTACTCGTCACGAGCTTTCTAACGAGCTATTCAGCTCAAAAAACGGACTTCGGATGAAAAAGTTATGAGCGTTCAGGCCCTGGGGGGTAAAAACTGACAATCCAATTTTCCTTCAATTATGAGCTAAGGGGTCTCCTATGAGTCTAATGGTCCAAAAATTTTCCAAAAATACCCCCAAATTTGGTCAAAAATTGAAGTCCAAAATTTGCGATGGGGGTGGGCAATCGCGATGGTCTGGGACCGTCGCGATGGTCCGAGCGAACCGTCGCGATGGCGTGGAACTTGGACAATCGCGATGGCCCGAGAAGGCGAACCGTCGCGATGGCCCGAAGTGAACGATCGCGATGGCGTGAGGTCGAACCGTCGCGATGGTCCGAAAAATGAACCGTCGCGATGGCGTGATCGGGCGGACAATCGCGATGGCGCGGTCAACGGTCAACGGTGGACAATCGCGATGGTTCGAAATGAACCGTCGCGATGGTCCGCGATGCGATGGCTTGAGCCAATCGCGATGGTCCGATTTTGGGCTGTCGCGATGGTCCAAAAGTTGAACCGTCGCGATGGTCTATCGTGACACGTGGCACTGTCGTGGCGATGGCATAAGCCAATCGCGATGGTCCGATTTCAGCTGAACCGTCGCGATGGTCCAAGTGGACCGTCGCGATGGCTCAAGTGAACCGTCGCGATGGTCCGAAAAAGCGAACCGTCGCGATGGTCCGGCCGAGCCGTCGCGATGGCGTGAGCCTATCGCGATGGTGCGACACAATCGCGATGGTCCGAGCCAATCGCGATGGTCCACCAAATGACGAATTTTCAAAATGCAAATTTGGTTTCGTGTATGCGCAAGGGTCGCCTATCTAGTGGTGTGGTCGCCTACCTCAAAAACCGAAAAGTGCAGACCATCGCGATGGTCCGCCACACTCGGAAATCTCTGACAGAAAACACATTTTTTACCTTTTGGATGCTTTCCTGATGCTCTGAAGCTCTGTACCTGCAAGAAAACTCAAGAAAACACAAGTGCATACAAGCGCAAAAACTCTCTCTCGCTCTCTCGCATGCACAAATGAGGGGAAATGAGGTGAATGGGTGGATATGGTGAATTTTCTGATTTTTTTGGGAATGGAGATGATGATGCGATGATGAAGATGGAGCGTGGGGAAAGTGAAAAACACTAAAAGCTAAGTAAAAACAACAACAAAAACTGAAATTTTTACCTTCCAACGCCTCTTCTTGCTATACTCTTACCATCACACATTCGTCCTAGACTCGATCCCCAGCAACGGCGCCAAATTTGGTGTTGCTCTAGCACAATGGTAAGTACCACGTTAAGAAGCTTCACCTCCTTAATGTCAATCCGAGGGAGAGGTAGGAGTGATATGAAGATCGTGAATGTGAGATGATGTGAGAGTGAAGGTGAGAAGCACAAATATACACACACATACACACACACAATGAAGAGACAAGCAAGACACAATGGAAGGTAGGAAATTAGCTCTATTACTCAAGAATACTCTTACAAGCTCAAACTAGCTCTACTCTCTTCTTTACTCCAACAAGCTAACCTCAAAAATGAGCTCTCTAGCTCTTTTTATAGTTTCTAGACTAGTTTTGACCGGTTTCACATCTAATGACCGGCCTAGTTAAAAAATAGGTCCTAGAGGCTATTTGGAAGGGTAAACGATGTCTAAAAATAACGAAAATTGGTACGAGTATTCTACCTAAGCTCCTCAAGCTCGAGGACTCCTCGGCTTGCACAAAATGGAGCTATGGATTACAAAAATGGGGTTTTGTCTATATTACATATGTTACAAGAGTGATGAAAATCACTGTTGGATGTTTGAAGAAGTAATAAAAATATAATTGTTTTGAAAAAATGGTCCGACTGGCTCCCTGCTTCGTCTTCACATGCTTCCATGGCGTCTGTGCCTCTGACTGCTTCCAACAGCATTACACAAGGTTCTGAAGCGCTCGTTTTTTATCTCTCTACTATTCCGAGCCGCTTAACCCTTATGGTGTATTATTCAAGACTTATGTTTTTACCAAGCACATACATGCAAACATTCGAAGAGGCATTTTTCACTGGTTTCTTCGAAATAGATTCAGAAATTTTTGTGAAGATGACTTCAAATCTTAATGCCAGACTGGTAGCTTACGAAACAAACTTTTTTGCGGATCACCGACAAGCACCAGACGATGGAGTGAAGTCAAGCCAGTGGAAGGAATTTATGATATGTCATGCCAATTTTCTGAATCAAAGAGAGCAAGCAGCCATACAAATGTACTCACGTCGCCACAAAAAGCCTGTCGGGGACGACAGAGTTCAGGAGGAGGGACGTGTAGAAGGGGAATCAAGCAAGAAAAGAAGAAGAAGATCAAAGTCCAAAACTCCTCAATAAAGAATGAAGATCATAAAGCAAAAGAACCATCCTCTGCCCAAAGCCCCCCAAGGGCACGCATCAGGCAACAACGCCAAACATCCAAGTCCTAAGGAATGGAATTAAAGAACAATCAGAACCAGGACATTTCATGGGAAGGACAGACCAGGGCCAGGAAGTATCCATGAAGAAGTGCAAAAAGATATTTGGAAAGTAATAATCTTTCCGCTGATAGCGTGCGTTCGCAACAAAGTAAACAGACTCAGAGCAATACAACAGGTCAGATATGTGAAGACAAAGACAAATCAGAAGACCAAAAGCTAGAAAGAGGCAGAGGCTGAAAAGTTGAAGAAGGTGACTAAGAACAGCACATTCTTAGTCACTAGTGGCGTGCGTGGCAACCCGATTGAATGCAGCAACCCAGATTTATGATGTATGGAATACCAAGGGGAAAACAGAAGCAAAGGATGTACTTCGGACAAAATAACAAATTCTCTGACAGTCCTTATCGCTTCTTCGACCATCAGGTGCATGTATTCAGAAAGCCTAGATAAACAGCAAACGAGAAGCAAAAGCCTGTCAAGGGACGATAGAGACAAAGAGGGGGAGAGTGTTGCAGAGCAAAGTGGAACGAGAAAGGAGAGCCCCAAAATTTTCAAATTAATGGGCACATTTTTCTTCTTCAAAGTCTTAGAAAGTTCCCTCAAGCCATGTAAATGCACTAGAGGAGTCCTCTAGATGCATATTCCCAACTCATTGTAATATATCCCTTGTAAATTAATAGGAAATTCACTTTTTTTGTAATAAAGTGTCAGTCTCTTTTGTGAAAGGACCAAATTTAGGGCACATTTATATAAGTCACTTTGTGAATCTTTGTAGAGACTTTTTGCCATTGTGAAGAAGGAGAGCTCCTGATTTTCGAAATTGCTTCTTTCTTGCAGATTTCCATCTTCTCTTTGATCTTCTATGTATGTGTAATGCTTGGAATGTGTGTGTAGGACTGTTGTCTACCCCTCCCCACTGTTTTTGAGCTGCTGTGGTGTGTGTGTGAGCTTGTAGGAGTTGTGGATTGAGTGTGGATGTTTCCCGCCATTCACTATTTTTGCCATAACTTGAAGCACGATTGTCAGAATTGAGTGAAACCACCTCCAATAGATGCCTCGTCGAGAGCTTCAAAAGGAATCCATTATTGACTATATTCGGAGTTCGGAGCTGAGAGAAATCCTCGATTTACTGAAAACTGTTGTAAGTGGTATCACGACAAACGCTTTCAGTATTTTAGTGAGTTAGAGAGGTGCATTAGTCTTTTCTCATGCATATAAGCTGAACCACTTCATTTTCCATCACGTGTGCACATGTCCTCATACACTTGGTTAGGTCGTTTGATCGGATTGACAAATAAGCGTGTGTCAATTTCCCACTATATGCACTTGTGTGGCAAATGAGGTTTAGTCTCTTTGGCACAAGTCCTTAAGTCTTCCTGACTTAGGTACACACCATATAACTACGGACCACCAGCAATTACAGAAGCGGCTTGCAGCCCTAGAAGAAGAGAACACCGACCTCAATCAACATTACACTAGGCTAGAACATGCCCACTAGACCCTATTGGAGGCTCTTCAACAAGCAGAATCTTCTCAAGTTAAAAAACTAGCAGCTTTACTTGAACTTTATCAGTTCGAGAATGTCAAATTCCATCGTAATCTGACATTACTAAGGAAGCACATGGCCACTGCTCTAGAAGAGAAGAAACGACTTCAAAAGCAAAACGAAGAAAACCTAGAGGCAGAAATGGAAGGCTTCCCTCAAGAGATCGACCCAGAAAGGTTTAAAGTTGTCCCTTCAGAAACCATGAAAACCATTCTTGAAAGCTATGATGGTCTTTTGGTAGCACATGAAGATTTGGAAAAAGAACGGGATACCCTTCGCCGACAGCTAGGGATGCAAGAAGAACAAACAAAGGTCATAGATTCTATAGCGACTACGGAGGAGGTGAATGCACTAAGGGAACTGGTCACCGAATTGCAAGGAAAATTACTTCAATACAAAAGACAACCCTCCCCCATCATAGAACCAAAACCGGAAGAGTTGGTGCCCATAGAAGTAGACGAGTCATATGAGAAACCTTATGTTCCTATGCCGATGTCGCGTGGCCAACAAACATCTGAAGGATTGGACACACTTGAAGTCGAAGCCCCAGAATGGCTGCAGACGCTCGAGAAAATGGCCAATACGCATGACGATAGAGTAGTGATGCAAATTCAATCAATGTCCAAAATTGAGAATACCATTATAAAATCAGAATACTTTCGATGCATGTCCCATCACTAGTGGATAGGCACAAATGACGATCAATATGTGCCCTATTGCGTTCTCCTAGCAAATTATAATGCAGAAATTCAATGATGGTGTGGCAAGGCCCCAACTTTCGCCACCCAATTTGGTCCAGACAAGATACCTAAAAGTTCCACACAAGGGTCCATCTCCAACCCACTTGGAGGCTTCGTCTCCTAGAAACTTATCCAAAAATGGTTCGTACATGGAATAATATGCCACTCTTCATCAAATATAATCCATGTGACGTCCCAGTGCTCAGAAGATGCACATGGCCCGACTTTGCCATCACTGTGAAGAATGTTAAAGGCTGTGCGAAATGGCTAAATTACGTGTACCTAGCACCACCACGAGGACCGGCCACAGTAGCATACATGATATCCACCATCCGCCACTAGGGATTCAGACTGTGAAATGTTCCTGACGTGATGGCACAAATGTGTATGAAAATATTCGAATTAATGTTGTTTACCTTCCGAACCTTCAAGAACATTAAAGATCTACATTTCTCAGGAGTCAGTTTAACTGCAAGCAATCTCAACTTAGTATATGACATGAGCACAACCCCCTCCATTAATGTGATATATGCATGGCACGCAAGAATCAAATACCTCCCAATATGCTACAAATAGACTTTTTGAGGAGATGTTCATCATAGGGTTCTAGGATTACCATTCCAAAATATTCGTGCCCAGACCCTCGCATCTTCTCCAACTTTTTGCTGTGGAGAGAACCTTACATTTTGAACAATTGCATCTTCCACATCCCGATGTTCCAAGACCAGTCGATTGGGATGCCTTACTAACAGATTTAGCAAAGGGATTGAGGCTAGAAGAGCATCACCTGGCTATCGATGTCGCCAAATACTATGTCAAACATTCAACCCACCAAGGGTCTGTCAGAGACGACAAACGCGAGAGAGGGGGGTGTTGGTAGCAGTCAGGGCACTCAGACCTATACGACAGGGAAGCCAACAAAGGGAGTCAGAGCAGAGAGAAGGAACAAGTAAGCAAAGTAGTCAACAAAGATCCGGCAAGTAGGCCATTCAGATTTTTTTTCCAATTAACCTCATTGTAACAATGATTTTCATCACTACATGAACATTGTAAATACCGTTTTTGGTAGATTCAACTCTATTTTACATTCAAGCCAAAGAGTCCTTGAGCTTGAGGAGTATTAGAAGTATTAATGTATCAACTTTCATAATTTTTAGAGCTCGTTTGAGCCTCCAAAATAGCCTAGGAACCTAATTTTTAGCTAGGTCGGACACTAGGTTTGGATAGGACCAAAGCTAATCAATGTCAGGGGAGCACTAGATTGTGCTCTCTAACTATACTAGACAAGGTTTCAAAAATACACTTCTGATTACAAGAGCACCCATATAGGGAAAATGATACAAGAATACGTGACTGATACAAGACGTCCCACAACCCGGGACCGATAGGTATGGAAAACTGGACTAGAGATGATACAGGAGATCCCACAACCCAAGATCATAAGTATGGAACAAGATATCTGGATTACAAGAACTCCTTTCTAGGAGATGAACTGGATACAAGAAAGAACTCAACAAGATCTCGTACTACGAGATTACAAGAGGACAAGACAAGATGTCCAAGAACTAGACTAGACAAGACTGGAACAAAGAACAAGACAAGAACTGGAACTAGAACTTGGAGAGTACTTACTTGGCTGTCACAACTCCTTGAGCTCCCGCGACTGGTATTGACAAGTCTGAGAATGAATGTGGTCAACCTCTCCTTATATAGGTGTTCAAAGGCGGTGTTGTATGGCGGTTACGACCTAATGATGTCATCATGATATCATCGACTTGTAACAGGATCTCCTAGTGTCAGAATTCAGCAAATAGACAGTCGATCTTGGGGTTTTGGCACGTTCCAGACACAACGGAAGCATTAGTTTCTTCAATATCTGAGCCAATAATGAGATGTGGAAAGTAACATGGAATCTAAGGTTCTTAGATGGTTTCCTTTGTGTCCATGACAATCAAAAACTATATAAAGAGCTAAAGAGCTCATTTTTGTGGTTAGCTTGTTAGTGATTTGAGCTTGTATATGAGATTTTTTTAATAATCTAAAGGACTCCCTTGTTTCTCTCTTTGTTCTTGCTTTGTGTGTGTGTGTATGTGTGTGCATGTTGGTGTGCCTCTCACTCACACACTTGTGCCGTCACTTGTTCGAGGTCTTCATACCATCCTCATGTCTTTCCGGATTGACATTAAAGGAGGTCCTACTCACCACTGAGCTAGAACTTGTCTCCATAGGAGTGGCAATAGGTTTACAGTCTGTTGGAAACAATGTATACATTGGTTCTAATCATTCACTTTTGTTGGAAATTAGGTAGGCACATAACTAATACCACAGGTCCATAGTTCCATAGATCCAGGATCTACAACACAAATTTCAACAATCTTCCAATATTGACAAAAGATGAACATACCACACTTAATCATACAAATGATGAGACAAAGATAGAGAAAGATTAGACAACATGTGTAAAGTGTTACGTAAGCCACTGCTTACTCACACTATCATATATACAAATGTCATTTACAATGTGGGAGTGATCTCAACCACTCTATGTGAACAGAAATAGATGGAAGAGTGTATGTAAAGAATTTACAAGAATATTCAGATGTAGGGACAGAAATCCGAATATGTATGAGATGTATGACTTGATAGGTTGTAGAAGAGTGTATATGAGTGACAGAAAGAGGAAGGATCAGTGTGAAACTATATTCAGCAAACCCTAATCTAATTTTAGGCTATGGAAGACCCTAAATCAGATATGTGTGTGAAAGATCACATACTTACAATATTAGCATAGAATGCTAACATGTTGCTGACAGATATCCTCATACTCATATGGAAACACCTTCTCTAACATCTCATCCGAATGTGCATGTAGCATGCATGTACTGATTCTCCTTTAGATATGCCGAATAGGACTCCTCCTGATATGGATGTCACTGCCTCCATAAGCTCCAAGTAGTACCTGTGTGCATAAAGAGAATATGTACCTGAATTCTTAACATAAGATGTAAATCTTATGTTAACCACCATCCAATGTCTTTGAAGTACATCGAAATCTTCATGTAGAAGACAATCTTCAAATACATTATGTAGATGGCTGATCCACACCACCAAGTTGTAAGTCTCTCCATAAGCAAGAGTGTGAGCACACTCTTCTCCAAGAAGAACTCCATAGCCGCTCCTCAACATGATCCTAGAGTGCACCATGGCTGCCCCATGTGTGCTAGAGCACCACCTCTACTGAGGGACCAAAGCTAGCGTTCAATTGGTGTAGGATAATCTTGAAAGTGACTATAGCCCTTCTTTTATAGGCTCCAAAGATCTCATGCCAAAAATCTCTTCCAAAAGCTACATCGCCAAAAATAAAGCTATTATTCTTTTTTTAAAAGTGAATCGCTGTTGATATATTTAGGTAGTGATGTGTGTGAACACTCTAGGACCGTCGGGGCACTTTTTTCCCTCTTTAGGAGGTTTTTTCCCCCCGGCTTTTATATACACCTATTGCCTTAATGCGCTACTTATCTTTGTACATTCTCTAGTAATACATTCAGTATTGTGTGTTGTGCTCCAAGCTTCTTCTTCTTCTTCCTTGTGTTGTTCGTGTGTTTTCGCAAACGTTTAACTCCAACAATTAGTATGAGAGTAGGTCGTCACGGGCGCCATCGACACTCCTCTGATTGCACTCTCAAAATCGCATGAATTTTGGTGAGCATACTCAGGGTGTTTTCGAGATCTGAGCTCGTTTCGGCCTTCGAATGCACTATCGCAGCGCTTATGCAGGCTATTTCATCTTTTTGTGTCAAAGGTATATACCAGTTTCTGTTTGCCAGTATAAGCGTCTCGAATTCTGGTACAGGTCTAGCAGAATTCATCTGGGCAGTTCTGTTCAACTTTTTGAGATATAGTCAATTTTCTGCATCAAGGTATTTTAGTCACTGGCCATGGCTGAAAGCAGTGATGTATTCCGTATGTTGGCTGTTGAGGATAAGTTGGATGGTACCAACTACCCGTTATGGGCTTATATGATGCGACATGTGTTGGTTGCAAAAGGACTGTGGAACATTGTGCAGGGTGTCGAAAAACGTCCTATCACACCTACAAGTGTTACAACTGCAGGTACTGAAGCTGATATAGAAGGTGTCGAAGATGATGATATTCTGCATATTCCTATTCGTGATGCAGTTTCTGTTGCACCTGCTGCAGAGCAGATTTGTTGGGATGGTAGAGAAGCCCAGGCACATGCATTGATAGATTTGTCTATCAAACGTGCCATTATTCCTCACATTCGCTCTTCTAGAATAGCTCAGGATGCTTGGGATACACTTACCACATTGTACCAAGCTAGGAATGAGGCTCGTGTTGCTTACCTCCGAAAACAATTGGAGAGTGAGCACATGAATGAAGGTGATTCTATGGACAGTTTCCTAACGAAGATCAAAGACTTGAAGGAACACTTGATTTTTGTTGATGAGGTTATACCAGATAGCTCACTTGTGCAGACCATTCTGAATGGTCTTCCTGATTCATATCAGAGTTTTGCTTCTACTCTTCGGTTGATGATGAAAGACAATCCAAATGCCTTATCATTTGAGGAGTTAGTCTTTGTTTTGTTGCAAGAAGATCAGTCCAAGCAGAACAGGTCCATTATGCACGTTGCAAATAAAGCTTTCCTCGCTAGTCAGAAGGGCAAAGGAAAATGGAGCTCTTCAACTAGTAAGCAAAAATCTGCTAATTCTGCACATTCGAAGAAGGAAGATAAAGATGAGAAAGAAATCAGAAAAGCAAAAATTGTTTTGTAAGTACTGTAAAGGGAATGACCATATCATAAAGAACTGTCCAAAACTAGCTACCAAAGAGGCAAAGAAGAAAGAGGCTGGAATGGCTGTTGCAGAGGCCTCTACACCAAAAACAGAGTCTGCTAATCTTGTGCAGGAAGAAGAATGGGCATTTACTACTGTCTGCAGTTTTGACCCATCTTCTCATGAGCAGTGCATGTTTGCAGTAGACTCAGATGTTTGGTATTTTGACAGTGGGGTGACCAAACATATTACCTCGCAGCGCAGTTTCTTCTCTTCACTCGAGCCTGCCCCTACATGGAATACTGTTACATGCGCCAACAACTCCTCTTATCCTGTTATGGAAGTTGGTAAGATCATTTTGACTACTACTGATGGTAGTGACACTTTGGAGATGCTTTATTTGTGCCAAGGATCAAGAAGAACCTGTTATCAGTTTCTGCATTAGCCAAGATTGGCTTGGTTGTGAAATTTGTTGATGACAAGTGTACAGTTCATGATCTGTCAAATGGATATGTGATCATTGCTTCTAGCATTTTATGACGTGGGTTGTATAAGCTCATAGAATATGAAAGATATGTAAATGATTTGGTGTGTGTAGTAAATGATTCTCAGGCTATGTCAGATGCAAAGCTTTGGCATGCATGCTTTGGTCATCTGAATTTTGCTAGTTTGCTATGCATGTAGAAATCTGAAATGGTGTCCTCTTTGCCCAAACTTGAGGCACTTGGAAAACATGTTTGTGAAGGCTGTATTTTGGGCAAAATGCAGCGTTCATCCTTTCCAAAAGATGGTTCAGTTTGGGTTACTCAGAAATTGCAACTTGTACATAGTGATGTTTGTGGTCCTATGCAGACACCTTCTTTTGGGAATTATCTTTACTTTGTGACTTTCATCGATGATTTTTCCAGGCATGCATGGGTATATCCATTGAAGGAAAAGTTCGAAGTGTTCATGTGCTTCAAACAATTTTTGGTTTTGGTTGAAAATATGTTAGCATGTAAAATGGGCACCCTCCACTATGATCGAGGGGGGGAATATATGTCTTTTGATTTTAATGCATTTCTGCCTGAACGTGGGATAAAACACCAATGTATAGTGTCATATACACCTCAATAGAATGGAGTTGTTGAACAGAAGAACAGGTCACTCATGAAGATGGCGAGGTGTATGGTTAAGAGTTAGGCTTTACCACATAGTTTCTGGCTTGAGGTTGTCATGTGTGCAGCATATGTACTGAACACGTGTCCCACTAAAGCATTGTAGTCTATCACTCCATATGAGGCTTGGCATGATCGTAAACCATCTGTTGCTCATCTGCATGTTTTTGGTTGTTTGGCGTATGCATTAGTGCCTAAACAACATCGTAGAAAATTGGATGATAAAGCAATAAAATGTATTTTTGTTGGGTACAGTTCTAAAAGTAAAGTATATCGTCTGTATCATCCATAGACTAAACGCATTTTGCTTAGCCGTGATGTTGTTTTTGTGGAAGATGTTATTCAGCCATTGCTTTCATGTACTAAGGAGACATCTGTTAGCTCCAAAGACATGTATGATACTTTGCTGCCTCTTTTTACAGGTGGACAGTCTAGTGCTGGTCCTAATGAGGCAACTTCTTAGCCTTTGTAGGTTTCATGTGATGATACAGGTCATCCCATTTCTGATGCAGATTTACATGACGCACTTATTAATTGGAGAGCTGATATTGAGCAGGGAAGAACTATGCCAAAATGGCTAGTGCAGACCTTGCGTGACAACAAATTAGATGCACCTCTGTCATATCGTACTCGATCAGGCTCTCATAGTGCCTTTTTTGCATCAGATTGCTATGCTATGGCTGCATCTAGTCTCTGTGATGAGACTCAACCAGTTTTGTTTGATGAAGCACAAAATTCAGAAACTTGGATGGCTGCTATGCAATCTGAATATGATGTTATAATGAAGAACGGTACCTGGTCTTTATGTGACTTGCCTACTGGCAAGAAGTCCATTGGCACTAAGTGGGTTTACAAGTTGAAGCATAAGCCTGATGGAACAGTTGATAGGTATAAGGCTAGGCTTGTTGCAAAGGGTTATGCAAAGGAAAGAGGCATTGATTTTGATGAGACCTTTGCACCTACATGCCGTATGACAATTGTTCGGAGAATCTGTGCACTTGCAACCCATCACGAATGGAATGTACATCAGTTGGACATTAAAACTGCATTTCTGAATGGTGACTTGCATGAAGAAGTGTATGTTTTTCAACCCCATGGCTTTGTGCAAAAAGGGCATGAAAACCAGGTGTGCAGGATAAAGAAGGCATTATATGGTTTAAAGCAAGCACCACGTGCTTGGTATGAGAAGATACATGCCTATCTGATTACACATGGTTTTGAGAATACTCCAACTGAAAACACCTTATATGTTAAGCGTGCTAATGATGTGCTTCTGATCATTGTTGTCTATGTTGACGACATGCTGCTCACTGGTCCTATTGAGAAGCATATTGCTGATTTTAAGGCTGATATGCATGCCTCATTTGAGATGCCTGATTTGGGGAATTTGCATCACTATTTGGGCATTCAACTTATGCAAGTTGATGGTGGAATGGCTTTGTGTCAAACGAAATACATTGACACATTATTGCAGCATTTTGGCGTTGAAGACTGTAAGCCTATTGCCACTCCTATGGAGACAAGTTTACAATTGAGTCTTCATGATGCTGGAGATGCATTTGATGTTGTTCTTTATCAGTAGGCTGTTGGATGCTTGATTCTTATGCATTACTCGACCAGATATTTAGTTTCTTGTCTCACAGATGAGCGTGTTTATGCATTGCCCAAGAGTCAAGCATTGGCAGGTGATTAAGCGCATCTTTCGCTACTTGAGTGGTACTCAGCTACTTTGGTTGTTTTATCCCAAGGGGGGATAACTATCGCCAGATTTGCATGCTTTTTCTGACTCTGATTGGGCTGGTTGCTATGACACTCGTGTGTCTGCTAGTGGCTTTTGCTTCATGCTTGGTAGCTCATGTATATCTTGGTTGAGCAAGAAGCAATCTACTGTGGCCACTTCCAGTTGTGAGGCTGAGTATAGGGCAGCTTATACAGCTACTATTGAGTGTGTGTGGCTCAGACGCCTTATGGCTTATTTGGGTGTTGGTCAGTCTTCTGCCAGCACCATCTTCACTGACAGTCAGAGCGCATTGGCAGTTGCGAGGAACCCTGTGTTCCATGCTCACACTAAGCACATTGAGGTGCATTATCATTATGTCAAGGAGAGGTTCTCTGTTGGGGAGATCAGCTTGGCATATGTGCCCACGCAAGAGAACATTGCAGACCTTTTCATGAAGGCTCTGCCTAGGGAGAAGTTTGAAGCTTTCCGCAAAGCTTTGGGCTTACTTCCTTTTGTGGAGTGATTTCCACATAGTTTGGCACTTCCTTATACATGACGCCAGCTACTTGTTCACCACACCAGCTACATGTTCACCAAAGCTTTCCGCAAAGCTTTGGGCTTACTTCCTTTTGTGGAGTGATTTCCACATAGTTTGGCACTTCCTTATACATGACGCCAGCTACTTGTTCAACTGAACTGGATATGTAACTTCATTCATCTGCAAACTGTCATAAACTTACTTCAAACTTGTACTCCCGAATTGACCTTCAAACCTTTTCTTCAAAAGTCTTCTTCAAAACTGAATTTGACTTTCTTCAAACTTCAAAAATCTGAATTTGCTGAATATGAACCATAATACCTGAGAAAATATGCAAACTAAATATCCAATAGTGTTAGCATACATCACACAATCACTGCTTGTCAACATATATAACATGACTTGACTCTGAATCTGCTATCTCGTGAAATAAGTTTTCTCAAACCTATAAAAAATACACTAGGATCCACATATTTGCATTTACCTTAAGAAAGGTTTCTCAATGTATTTCTGTTGTGTCATATAAATACACTAAACAAAATCAGAAACTGAATTCTGGGACTTGTGATTGACAACTCACAACTTAGTGTATTATGAACACTAGCTGGTTCATCTCTAACTGAACTCAAATCAACTCAGCTCAACTCATGAGTCTCATCAAAATTTCATATCTATGATGTCATCTTATCTACATCCTTGTTCTATCTGTAAGTCCTTCGTACCTCTTTCCTTCATAATCTGGTATAAACTAAATGTGCACACCTCATAAGTAACATACCTCTCTGAAACATCAAGCTTCTCTGCAATAGAACTCTGGAACTTTCTCCTAAACAGGAACACGTAACAGGAAGTTTCTCCAGACATTCTCCTTCTTCCTTCTTCTTTCAAAGCTGGAACATAAAGAGAAACTAACAAAGGAAATATAGGAATACCTGATATAGCCTATAGGAATACACCTGTAGGTATGACTCTGCATTCTTTTAATTTCTTTTACATATGGTTGAAAATAAGTCTTCATGTTTCATCATCCCATGGATGATTTAACACTAGTATCCAGAATTCTTCAAATTATATCAGATTTTATGAAATCTGGAATGTCTTCCTTCTTTCAATAAATCTGATCTTCGGTGATCAATAGCTGTATCTGAAACAAAATTTTAGGATCCAAAATCTTTTGCAACATAACAAGTATCTTCTTCTTTTTATCTGCTACACAAATCTGATAGAATCTAAATCTTTGACTTACTTCTTCCAATGCTAAGAACTTTTTAAACAAAGGATAGACCACTGATGTATAAATACTCAAGATCATTCAAGATCTATCAAGATCTCTCTAACAAAATACCTGTGTAGAATCTGCTCTCATCAAACCTTTATGAATGAATGTTTGATTTGATACCTGAATGTCTCTAAGTGTCCATGCTTCTCACAAAAAGTCGTAAAAATTTTCTTTAACCAAATCCTTCCCAAGAATCTGCAACTCCTACTTGAAACATAAGTGGACAAACTCTCACCTTGAGAACTCCAAAAGCTGCAAGTTGATACTTCATATCTTCATATTCTTCCCGGGTGAAATCTGATAGTATTTGTTTGAATTTCTTTTGGCTAACTCCACTTCTCAATCAAGTGATAGGATCTGATAGAACACCTTTTTTAATACAAGCATGTATCCAAAAATCAAGACAATTATAGAAAGTAAATTCTTTAACTGACTGGTACAACACAAAAATCTGAATTTTCTTGAATTTTTTGAATTTTTTAATTTTTTTAGTTTTTGAATTTTCTCAAAATATTGAAATTTCTGAAATTTTCTGAAAATACTGAGTTTTCTGAAAATACTGAAATTTCATAATTTTCCTGCAAATTCAAAAATTATCCTGAAAAACTTCTGAATTTTTTGAATATACAGAATATGAGGTACCTTTTCCAAATAAAAACCTCACTCCAAGTCTTCAACATCTGCTACAAACACTCTTTTACCTCAAGAGTTAGGTAAAGAAGAAAAATACTTTTCTGCAGCTTGTCATATACCAAGTAGCTCTGTATTGACTCTCCAAGAATTCTTTGAGGGAACATATAAGCTGCCTACTCAAAAGCTTCAACTAAAACATAGCTCATACACAAATGAGTTAAAACATATATCTGCTACTTTTCTTTCTCTCAATGCAATTCTTTGTCAAAACCTACTAAAACATGACCAAGTGTAATGCAAAACAAGAAACTGCTTCTTCTTTAGACTATTTTCTTCACACAAGATGTTCTCGTAGACTTGTCTTTGGATGTAGAGGATAAAAGTAGGAAAAGTATATGGAAAATATAAGAGAAAAGGAAGTCTTACTTTCCCTTTGGAAATGTTGGACTTTCTTCTTCTACATCTTTCTTCCACCTAATGATGTCAACATCTTCAAACTTATCTTCCATACCTTTTGTTTTCTTCATTTTGAAGTAGCAAGCATTCTTAACTTCTTCTAATGAATTTTTCTATTCCTCTAGTGCTAAGAGTAAGAGACAAAACAAACATGGTATACAAATGGAAGTGAACATAGAATCATGTTTTACCATCTCCTCATATCTCTGAATCAAAACTCTACTTCAAATGTGACTGATATGATTGAATTCACCAATCTTTTGGTTGAATGCTGAATTACCTCTCTAGTGTACTTAATCAAATTCTGTACCTAGATAAAAAACTTCCAACCAACTTACAAGACAAGGTTGGCTGAAAACAAAACTCATCTCATCTCCAAATTTGTCTTCTTAGATGAGCTTTCTTGTCATGAAAGAGATTTATCAAAACTGTCAAGAACAACCTCTAGATACTTGTTTTGATGTAGCTAATGCTTTTACTTTCAAAGAATGAAAGCGTATAAAAGCACTTCTTCAATCCTTCAAATCTCTTCATAACTGCTCTTCTAAGATATGACCTGCAAATGATAATCTGATAGTAGAAACTAATACCTGTGATTTGATGTTGATCTGGTTCCTTCATCTTCTCCAAACCGTTGTTTTTGCTTGAATTTGAAGTAGCCTTCTCTTTGTCAAGTCTTGGACTTCAAACAATACTTTTGTAAAGTATTTTCATACTCTTCCAAAACTATTCGGCTGTTAACAGATCATCAACTTCATACTTCCACACTAATGAGTAAACATGTGACTGAATTGTCTAATTCTCAAATCTCTACTCATCTAGATTAAGTGTATATGTCAAATGTCAAATGTTAGAAGATTCTTGTAAATCATATGTTGTAAACTTGGGATTCTGGGAACTTGGGAGTTTAGGAGCCTGGAAGCTCTAATACCAAATGTTGGAAATTAGGTAGGCCCATAACTAATACCATAGGTCCATAGTTCCATAGATCCAGGATCTACAACACAAATTTCAGCAATCTTCCAATATTGAAAAAACATGAACATACCACACTTAATCATACAAATGATGAGACAAAGATAGAGAAAGATTAGACATGTGTAAAGTGTTACATAAGCCACTGCTTACTCACACTATCATATATAAAAATGTCAATTTACAATGTGGGAGTCAAAATCTCAACCACTCTATGTGAACAGAAATAGATGGAAGAGTGTATGTACAGAATTTACAAGAATAGTCAGATGTAGGGATAGAAATCTGAATATGTATGAGATGTATGACCTGATAGGTTGTAGAAGAGTGTATATGAGTGATAGAAAGAGGATGGATCAGTGTGAAACTGATATTCAGCAAACCCTAATCTGATTTTAGGCTATGGAAGACCCTAAATCAGATGTGTGTGTGAAAGATCACATACTTACAGAATTAGCATAGAATGCTAACATGTTGCTGATAGATATCCTTGTTGATATATTTAGGTAGTGATGTGTGTGAACACTCTAGGACCGTCGGGGCACTTTTTTCCCTCTTTAGGAGGTTTTTTTCCCCCGGCTTGTATATACGCCGATTGCCCTAATGGGCTACTTATCTTTGTACATTCTCTAGTAATACATTCAGTATTGTGTGTTTGTGCTCCAAGCTTCTTCTTCTTCCTTGTGCTGTTCGCGTGCTTCAGCAGACGTCTATCTCCAACAATTGGTATCAGAGCAGGTCGTCGCTTCTTCTAGGGCGCCGTCGACACTCCTCCGTTTGCAGTCTTAGATTTGCACGAAATTTGGTGAGCATACTCAGGGTGTTTCCAAGATCAAAACGGCTTCGCTCTGTGGTGCCGAAATCGCGATCTGAGCTCGTTTCGGCCTCCGAACGCACTATTGCAGCGCTTGTGCAGGCTATTTCGTCCTTTTGTGCCAAAGGTATATACCAGTTTCTGTTCGCCAGTTTAAGCGTCTCGAAGTCTGCTATAGGTCTAGCAGAACTCATCTGGGCGGTTCTGCTCAACTTTTTGAGATACAGTCAATTTTCTGCATCAAGGTATTTTAGTCACCGGCCATGGCTGAAAGTAGTGATGTATTCCGTATGTTGGCTGTTGAGGATAAGTTGGATGGTACCAACTACCCATTATGGGCTTATATGATGCGACATGTACTGGTTGCAAAAGGATTGTGGAACATTGTGCAGGGTGTTGAAAGACGTCCTGTTACACCTGTAACGACAGGTACTGCAAATACAGGTGTTGGAGCTGATGAAGATGGTGTCGAAGATGATATTCCGCATATTCCTGTTCGTGCTGCTGTTTCTGTTGCACCTACTGCAGAGCAGATTCGTTGGGGATGGCAGAGATGCCCAGGCACATGCATTGATAGCTTTGTCTGTCAAACGTGCCATTATTCCTCACATTCGCTCTTGCAGAATAGCAAAGGATGCTTGGGATACACTTACCACTTTGTACCAGGCTAGGAATGAGGCTCGATTTGCTTACCTCCGAAAACAGTTGGAGAGTGAGCACATGAATGAAGGTGATTCTATGGATAGTTTTCTTACAAAGATCAAAGACCTGAAGGAACAATTGATTTCTGCTGATGAGGTTATACCAGATAGCTCACTTGTGCAGACCGTTCTGAATGGTCTTCCTGATTCATATCAGAGTTTTGCCTCTACTCTTCGGTTGATGATGAAAGGCAATCTGAATGCCTTGTCATTTGAGGAATTAGTCTCTGTTCTATTGCAGGAAGATCAGTCCAGGCAGAACAGGTCCATTATGCGTGTTGCAGATCAAGCTTTCCTGGCTAGTCAGAAGGGCAAAGGAAAATGGAGCTCTTCTACTAGTAAGCAAAAATCTGCAAATGCTGCACAATCGAAGAACCAGGATAAAGATGAGAAGAAATCAGAAAAGCAGAAATTATTCTGCAAGTACTATAAAGGAAATGATCACATTATAAAGAACTGTCCAAAACTGGCTGCTAAAGAGGCAAAGAAGAAAGAGGCTGGAATGGTTGTTGCAGAGGCCTCTACACCAAAAACAGAGTCTGCAAATCTTGTGCAGGAAGAAGAATGGGCGATTACTACTGTCTTCAGTTTTGACCCATCTTCTCATGATCAGTGCATGTCTGTAGTAGACTCAGATGTTTGGTACTTTGACAGTGGAGCGACCAAACATATTACCTCGCAGCGCAGTTTCTTCTCTTCACTCGAGCCTGCCCCTATCATGCGCCAATAACTCCTCTTATCCTGTTATGGGAGTTGGTAAGATCATTCTGACTACTGCTGATGGTAGTTCTTTCACTTTGTCAGATGCTTTATTTGTGCCAGGGATCAAAAAGAACCTGTTATCAGTTTCTGCATTAGCCAAGATTGGCTTGGTTGTGAAATTCGTTGATGACAGGTGTACAGTCCATGATCTCTCAAATGGCGATGTGATTATTGCTTCTGGCATTTTATGTCGTGGGCTGTATAAGCTCATAGACTATCAAAGATCTGTGAATAATTTGGCATGTGCAGTTCATGATTCTCAGACTATGTAAGATGCAAAGCTTTGGCATGCATGCTTTGGTCATCTGAATTTTGCTAGTTTGTTACGCCTGCAGAAATCTAAAATGGTGTCCTCTTTGCCCAAACTTGAGGCACCTGGAAAACATGTTTGTGAAGGCTGTATTTTGGGCAAAATGCAACATTCCTCATTTCCAAAAGATGGTTCAATTCGGGCTACTCAAAAATTGCAGCTTGTTCATAGTGATGTATGTGGTCGTATGCAGACACGTTCTTTTGGAAACTATCTTTACTTCGTGACTTTCATTGATGATTTTTCCAGGCATGCATGGGTATATCCACTCAAAGCAAAGTCCGAAGTGTTCATGTGCTTCAAACAGTTTTTGGTTTTGGCTGAAAATCTATCAGCATGTAAAATGGGCACCCTCCGTTCTGATCAAGGGGGGGAATATATGTCTTCAGATTTTAATGCATTTATGGCTGAACGTGGGATAAAACACCAGTGTACAGTGCCGTATACACCTCAACAGAATGGAGTTGCTGAACGAAAGAACAGGTCACTCATGGAGATGGCGAGGTGCATGGTCAAAAGTCAGGCTTTACCACATAGTTCCTGGCTTGAGGCTGTCATGTGTGCAGCATATGTACTGAACAGGTGTCCCACTAAAGCGTTGCAGTCTATCACTCCATATGAGGCTTGGCATGACCGCAAGCCATCTGTTGCTCATCTGCGTGTTTTTGGTTGTTTGGCATATGCATTAGTGCCTGAACAACATCGCAGAAAATTGGATGATAAGGCAGTAAAATGTATTTTTGTTGGGTACAGTTCTGAAAGTAAAGGCTATCGTCTGTATCATCCACAGACTAAACGCATTCTGGTTAGCCGTGATGTTGTCTTTGTGGAAGATGCTATTCACCCATTGCTTTCATGTACTAAGGAGACATCTGTTAGCTCCAAACACATGTATGATACTTTGATGCCTCTTTTTACAGGTGGACAGGCTAGTGCTGGTCCTAATGAGGTACCTTCTCAGCCTTTGCAGGTTTCATATGATGATGCAGATCATTCCATTTCTGATGCAGATTTACATGATGCACTTGTTGATGAGAGAGCTGATATTGAGCAGGCAAAAACTATGCCAAAATGGCTGGTGCAGACTTTGCGTGACAGCAAATTAGATGCACCTTTGTCATATCGTACTCGTTCAGGCTCTCATAGTGCCTCCTTTGCATCAGATTGCTATGCTATGGCTGCATCTAGTCTCTGTGATGAGAATGAGCCTGTTTCTTTTGATGAAGCACGAAATTCAGAAAATTGGATGGCTGCTATGCAATCTGAATATGATGCTATAATGAAGAATGGTACATGGTCTTTATGTGACTTGCCTCCTGGCAAGAAGGCCATTGGCACTAAGTGGGTATAGAAGCTGAAGCATAAACCTGATGGTACAGTTGACAGGTATAAGGCTAGGCTTGTCGCAAAGGGTTATGCACAGGAAAGAGGCATTGATTTTGATGAGACCTTTGCACCTACATGCCGTATGACTACTGTTCGGAGCATTTGTGCACTTGCAGCCCATCATGGTTGGAATGTACATCAGTTGGACATTAAAACAGCATTTCTGAATGGTGACTTGCATGAAGAAGTGTATGTTTTTCAGCCCCGTGGCTTTGTGCAGAAAGGGCATGAAAACCAGGTTTGCAGGTTAAAGAAGGCATTATATGGTTTAAAGCAAGCACCACGTGCTTGGTATGAGAAGATACATGCCTATCTGATTGCACATGGTTTTGAGAAGAGTCCAACTGAAAGCACCTTATATGTCAAACGTGTTAATGATGTGCTTCTGATCATTGTTGTGTATGTTGATGACATGCTGCTCACTGGTCCTATTGAGACACATATTGCTGATTTTAAGGCTGATTTGCATGCCTCATTTGAGATGTCTGATTTGGGGCATTTGCATCACTATTTGGGCATTCAGTTTATGCACGTTGATGGTGGAATGGCTTTGTGTCAAACGAAATATATTGACACATTATTGCAGCGTTTTGGCCTTGAAGACTGTAAGCCTATTGCCACTCCTATGGAGACAGGTTTACGATTGAGTCTTCATGATGTTGGAGATGCATTTGATGCTGTTCTCTATCAACAGGCTGTTGGATGCTTGATTTACTTATGCATTACTCGGCCAGATATTCAGTTTGTTGTCTCACAGATGAGCAGGTTTATGCATTGCCCAGGAGTCACGCATTGGAAAGCGGTTAAGCGCATCTTTCGCTACTTGAGTGGTACTCGGCTACGTGGGTTGTTTTATCCCAAGGGGGGATCACTACCGCCAGATTTGCATGCTTTTTCTGACTCAGATTGGGCTGGTTGCTATGACACTCGTGTGTCCACCAGTGGTTTTTGCTTCATGCTTGGTAGCTCATGTATATCTTGGTTGAGCAAGAAGCAGCCTACTGTGGCCACTTCTAGTTGTGAGGCTGAGTATAGGGAAGCTTTCACAGCGACTGTTGAGTGTGTGTGGCTCAGACGCCTTATGGCTGATTTGGGTGTTGGCCAGTCTTCTGCCACCACCATCTTCACTGACAGTCAGAGCGCATTGGCAGTTGCGAGGAACCCTGTGTTCCATGCTCGCACTAAGCACATTGAGGTGCATTATCACTATGTCAGGGAGAGGTTCTCTGCTGGGGAGATCAGCTTGGCATATGTGCCCACGCAGGAGAACATTGCAGACCTTTTCACGAAGGCTCTACCTAGGGAGAAGTTTGAAGCTTTCCGCAAAGCTTTGGGCTTACTTCCTTTTGTGGAGTGATTTCCACATAGCTTGGCACTTCCTTATACATGAGTGCCAGCTCCTTGTTCACCGCATCACTCCCAAGGGGGATTTGTTGATATATTTAGGTAGTGATGTGTGTGAACACTCTAGGACCGCCGAGGCACTTTTTTCCCTCTTTAGGAGGTTTTTTTCCCCCGGCTTGTATATACGCCTATTGCCCTAATGGGCTACTTATCTTTGTACATTCTCTAGTAATACATTCAGTATTGTGTGTTTGTGCTCCAAGCTTCTTCTTCTTCCTTGTGCTGTTCGCGTGCTTCAGCAGACGTCTATCTCCAACAATCCTCATACTCATATGGAAACACCTTCTCTAACATCTCATCCGAATGTGCATGTAGCATGCATGTATGTTGAAGCTCAAGGTCAAGGACAAAGCATGGAAGCGCATCAAGGAAGTGGACACACAAGAAGAAGGAGCAAGTAGGGAGCTCCAAGAAGCACCTGTCAAATTTTCAGATGAAATCCCTATAAAAATAGTGATTATTATCACTAAAAACCATTGTAAATACCATTTTCCATTTTTGTAACTCCATTTTGTTCAAGCCGAGGAGTTCTCGAGCTTGAGGAGTATTAGAACTACCATCCTACCAAGTTTCATAATTTTTAGACTCCGTTTGAGCCCCACATAAGCCCTGGAACCTATTTTTTAACTAAGCCGGAAACTAGGTCTAGACAGGGCCAAAACCACTCAAAAACTATAAAAAGGGTTTGGAGGGCTCATTTTTGAGGTTAGCTTGTTGTAGATTTCAGCTTTGTAAGAGAGCTCTTGTATAATCGAAGATCTTCCATTGTTCCACTCCTTGCTCTTACTTTGTGCGCGTGTGTGTGTATGTGTGTGCATGCTTGTGTGCTTTCACTCACGCACTTGTGCCATCACTTGCTCATGGTCTTCATACCGGTCCTCACGTCTCCACGGATTGACATTTATGAGGTGTATCTCCTCACGTTGGTACTCACCATTGTGCTAGACTGACACCAAATTTGGCGCCGTTGCCGGGGAGAGAGCTTGGAGGACGAGCGTGTGACGGTAAGACGTAGAGTAGCGACGTTGGAAGGTAAAAAATCACCATTTTCAGTTCAGTTTCTGAGTTTTTCTCCTTCTTCATCTTCACCATCATCACCATCTTCTTCCCTCTTCACATTCTCTGATTTTTTTCCATTTTTGCCACTACATTCACTTCGTATTTCACTTGCGGCTGTGAGGAATAGGTGCTAAGGGTGCTCAGAGCAAAAGCGCTGAAGAAACGTGCTTGAAAACCTCTCAAAACTTAAGAAATCTGATTCAGTATCGCGGAGTGACAAGAACAGCGTCTGGTATCGCGCAGGAGGTATTGCCAGTTGTTGATATATTTAGGTAGTGATGTGTGTGAACACTCTAGGACCGCCGGGGCACTTTTTTCCCTCTTTAGGAGGTTTTTTTCCCCCGGCTTGTATATACGCCTATTGCCCTAATGGGCTACTCATCTTTGTACATTCTCTAGTAATACATTTCAGTCTTGTGTGTTGTGCTCCAAGCTTCTTCCTCTTCCTTGTGCTGTTCACGTGCTTCCGCAGACGTCTAACTCCAACAATTGGTATGAGAGCAGGTCGTTGATTCTTCTAGGGCGCCGTCGACACTCCTCCGTTTGCAGTCTCAGATTCGCACAAAATTTGGTGAGCATACTCAGGGTGTTTTCGAGATCAAAACTGCTTCGCTTTGTGGTGCCGAAATCGCGATCTGAGCTCGTTTCGGCCTCCGAACGCACTATCGCAGTGCTTGTGCAGGCTATTTCGTCCTTTTGTGCCAAAGGTATACACCAGTTTCTGTTCGCCAGTTTAAGCGTCTCGAAGTCTGCTACAGGTCTAGCAGAACTTGTCTGGGCAGTTCTGTTCAACTTTTTGAGATACAGTCAATTTTCTGCATCAAGGTATTTTAGTCACCGGCCATGCCTGAAAGCAGTGATGTATTCCGTATGTTGGCTGTTGAGGATAAGTTGGATGGTACCAACTACCCATTATGGGCTTATATGATGCGACATGTACTGGTTGCAAAAGGATTGTGGAACATTGTGCAGGGTGTTGAAAGACGTCCTGTTACACCTGTAACGACAGGTACTGCAAATACAGGTGTTGGAGCTGATGAAGATGGTGTCGAAGATGATATTCCGCAGATTCCTGTTCGTGCTGCTGTTTTTGTTGCACCTACTGCAGAGCAGATTCGTTGGGATGGCAGAGATGCCCATCCACATGCATTGATAGCTTTGTCTGTCAAACGTGCCATTATTCCTCACATTCGCTCTTGCAGAACAGCAAAGGATGCTTGGGATACACTTACCACTTTGTACCAGGCTAGGAATGAGGCTCGTGTTGCTTACCTCCGAAAACAGTTGGAGAGTGAGCACATGAATGAAGGTGATTCGATGGACAGTTTTCTTACAAAGATCAAAGACCTGAAGGAACAATTGATTTCTGTTGATGAGGTTATACCAGATAGCTCACTTGTGCAGACCGTTCTGAATGGCCTTCCTGATTCATATCAGAGTTTTGCCTCTACTCTTCGATTGATGATGAAACGCAATCCGAATGCCTTGTCATTTGAGGAATTAGTCTCTGTTCTGTTGCAGGAAGATCAGTCCAGGCAGAACAGGTCCATTATGCGTGTTGCAGATCAAGCTTTCCTGGCTAGTCAGAAGGGCAAAGGAAAATGGAGCTCTTCTACTAGTAAGCAGAAATCTGCAAATGCTGCACAATTGAAGAACCAGGATAAAGATGAGAAGAAATCAGAAAAGCAGAAATTGTTCTGCAAGTACTGTAAAGGAAATGATCATATTATAAAGAACTGTCCAAAACTAGCTGCTAAAGAGGCAAAGAAGAAAGAGGCTGGAATGGTTGTTGCAGAGGCCTCTACACCAAAAACAGAGTCTGCAAATCTTGTGCAGGAAGAAGAATGGGCGTTTACTACTGTTTGCAGTTTTGACCCATCTTCTCATGATCAGTGCATGGCTGCAGTAGACTCAGATGTTTGGTACTTTGACAGTGGGGCAACCAAACATATTACCTCGCAGCGCAGTTTCTTCTCTTCACTCGAGCCTGCCCCTACAGGGAATACTGTCACATGCGCCAATAACTCCTCTTATCCTGTTATGGGAGTTGGTAAGATCATTCTGACTACTGCTGATGGTAGTTCTTTCACTTTGTCAGATGCTTTATTTGTGCCAGGGATCAAAAAGAACCTGTTATCAGTTTCTGCATTAGCCAAGATTGGCTTGGTTGTGAAATTCGTTGATGACAGGTGTACAGTCCATGATCTCTCAAATGGCGATGTGATTATTGCTTCTGGCATTTTATGTCGTGGGTTGTATAAGCTCATAGACTATGAAAAATCTGTGAATGATTCGGCATGTGCAGTTCATGATTCTCAGGCTATGTCAGATGCAAAGCTTTGGTATGCACGCTTTGGTCATCTGAATTTTGCTAGTTTGTTACGCCTGCAGAAATCTGAAATGGTGTCCTCTTTGCCCAAACTTGAGGCACCTGGAAAACATGTTTGTGAAGGCTGTATTTTGGGCAAAATGCAGCGTTCTTCCTTTCCAAAAGATGGTTCAGTTCGGGCTATGCAGAAATTGCAGTTTGTACATAGTGATGTCTGTGGTCCTATGCAGACACCCTCTTTTGGAAATTACCTTTACTTCGTGACTTTCATTGATGATTTTTTCCAGGCATGCATGGGTATATCCACTCAAAGCAAAGTCCGAAGTGTTCATGTGCTTCAAACAGTTTTTGGTTTTGGCTGAAAATCTGTCAGCATGTAAAATGGGCACCCTCCGTTCTGATCGAGGGGGAGAATATATGTCTTCAGATTTTAATGCATTTCTGGCTGAACGTGGGATAAAACACCAGTGTACAGTGCCGTATACACCTCAACAGAATGGAGTTGCTGAACGAAAGAACAGGTCACTCATGGAGATGGCGAGGTGCATGGTCAAAAGTCAGGCTTTACCACATAGTTTCTGGCTTGAGGCTGTCATGTGTGCAGCATATGTACTGAACAGGTGTCCCACGAAAGCGTTGCAGTCTATCACTCCATATGAGGCTTGGCATGACCGCAAGCCATCTGTTGCTCATCTGCGTGTTTTTGGTTGTTTGGCATATGCATTAGTGCCTGAACAACATCGCAGAAAATTGGATGATAAGGCAGTAAAATGTATTTTTGTTGGGTACAGTTCTGAAAGTAAAGGCTATCGTCTGTATCATCCACAAACTAAACGCATTCTGGTTAGCCGTGATGTTGTCTTTGTGGAAGATGCTATTCAGCCATTGCTTTCATGTACTAAGGAGACATCTGTTAGCTCCAAAGACATGTATGATACTTTGATGCCTCTTTTTACAGGTGGACAGGCTAGCGCTGGTCCTAATGAGGCAACTTCTCAACCTTTGCAGGTTTCATATGATGATGCAGATCATGCCATTTCTGATGCAGATTTACATGATGCACTTGTTGATGAGAGAGCTGATATTGAACAGGCAAAAACTATGCCAAAATGGCTGGTGCAGACTTTGCGTGACAGCAAATTAGATGCACCTTTGTCATATCGTACTCGTTCAGGCTCTCATAGTACCTCCTTTGCATCAGATTGCTATGCTATGGCTGCATCTAGTCTCTGTGATGAGAATGAGCCTGTTTCTTTTGATGAAGCACAAAATTCAGAAAATTGGATGGCTGCTATGCAATCTGAATATGATGCTATAATGAAGAATGGTACATGGTCTTTATGTGACTTGCCTCTTGGCAAGAAGGCCATTGGCACTAAGTGGGTATAGAAGCTGAAGCGTAAACCTGATGGTACAATTGACAGGTATAAGGCTAGGCTTGTTGCAAAGGGTTATGCACAGGAAAGAGGCATTGATTTTGATGAGACCTTTGCACCTACATGCCGTATGACTACTGTTCGGAGCATTTGTGCACTTGCAGCCCATCATGGTTGGAATGTACATCAGTTGGACATTAAAACAACATTTCTGAATGGTGACTTGCATGAAGAAGTGTATGTTTTTCAGCCCCGTGGCTTTGTGCAGAAAGGGCATGAAAACCAGGTGTGCAGGTTAAAGAAGGCGTTATATGGTTTAAAGCAAGCACCACGTGCTTGGTATGAAAAAATACATGCCTATCTGATTGCACATGGTTTTGAGAACAGTCCAACTGAAAGCACCTTATATGTTAAGCGTGCTAATGATGTGCTTTTGATCATTGTTGTCTATGTAGACGACATGCTGCTCACTGGTCCTCTTGAGAAGCATATTGCTGATTTCAAGGCTGATTTGCATGCCTCATTTGAGATGTCTGATCTGGGGCATTTGCATCACTATTTGGGCATTCAGTTTATGCAAGTTGATGGTGGAATGGCTTTGTGTCAAACGAAATATATTGACACATTATTGCAGCGTTTTGGCCTTGAAGACTGTAAGCCTATTGCCACTCCTATGGAGACAGGTTTACGATTGAGTCTTCATGATGCTGGAGATGCATTTGATGCTGTTCTCTATCAGTAGGCTGTTGGATGCTTGATTTACTTATGCATTACTCGGCCAGATATTCAGTTTGCTGTCTCACAGATGAGCAGGTTTATGCATTGCCCAAGAGTCACGCATTGGAAAGCGGTTAAGCGCATCTTTCGCTACTTGAGTGGTACTCGGCTACTTGGGTTGTTTTATCCCAAGGGGGGATCACTACCTCCAGATTTGCATGCTTTTTCTGACTCAGATTGGGCTGGTTGCTATGACACTCGTGTGTCCACCAGTGGTTTTTGCTTCATGCTTGGTAGCTCATGTATATCTTGGTTGAGCAAGAAGCAGCCTACTGTGGCCACTTCCAGTTGTGAGGCTGAGTATAGGGCAGCTTTCACAGCGACTGTTGAGTGTGTGTGGCTCAGACGCCTTATGGCTGATTTGGGTGTTGGCCAGTCTTCTGCCACCACCATCTTCACTGACAGTCAGAGCGCATTGGCAGTTGCGAGGAACCCTGTGTTCCATGCTCGCACTAAGCACATTGAGGTGCATTATCACTATGTCAGGGAGAGGTTCTCTGCTGGGGAGATCAGCTTGGCATATGTGCCCACGCAGGAGAACATTGCAGACCTTTTCACGAAGGCTCTGCCTAGGGAGAAGTTTGAAGCTTTCCGCAAAGCTTTGGGCTTACTTCCTTTTGTGGAGTGATTTCCACATAGCTCGGCACTTCCTTATACATGAGTGCCAGCTCCTTGTTCACCGCATCACTCCCAGGGCGGATTTGTTGATATATTTAGGTAGTGATGTGTGTGAACACTCTAGGACCACCGGGGCACTTTTTTCCCTCTTTAGGAGGTTTTTTTCCCCCGGCTTGTATATACGCCTATTGCCCTAATGGGCTACTCATCTTTGTACATTCTCTAGTAATACATTTCAGTCTTGTGTGTTGTGCTCCAAGCTTCTTCCTCTTCCTTGTGCTGTTCGCGTGCTTCCGCAGACGTCTAACTCCAACACCAGTTTGGAGATAGATTTTTGCACCTACAGGCTAATAGGAGTGACAAGGAGAACACAAGGTACTCATATTTGCAAAAATTTTTGAATTTGGGTGTGAAAATCTCCAAGTATCGTGTCCGGTTGAGTTTTGGTATCGCGATACCAGAATTCCCGTGTACCGCGATACTTGTCGAGGTATCGTATCGTGCATGCCCACTTGAGGTATCGCGATACCATTTTGGTATCGTATCGTCAAGTGCTGGTATCGCGATCGCAGTCGCCCTGGTGGTATCGTATCGTGGTCCACCTGGTATCGTATCGTGCCATCCTTGGTATCGTATCGTTGATCGTGCAGTATCGTATCGTCGGCCAAGTTGGTATCGTATCGCCTCTAATTTCAATATCGTATCGTTGACTGAGTGGTATCGTATCGTGAGGAGGATTGGTATCGTATCGTGAGGTTGGTATCGCGATCGCAGTTATCCTAGTGGTATCGTATCGCCTGAGATTCTGGTATCGTATCATGCACCTTGTGGTATCGTATCGCCACTTGCATAAGTATCGTATCGCCCACCTAGTGGTATCGTATCGTGAGGTTGGTATCGTATCGTGCAAATTAGAGATATCGTATCGTGACCACTTTCAGTATCCTATCGTTTAAGAGAGCAGTATCGTATCGTGGAAGTTGGTATCGTCAAGGTGGTATCATATCGTCCAAGGTGGTATCGTCTCAAGTGGTATCGTGTAAGACAAAGGTATCGTATCGTGGAAAATTTGGTATCGTATCGCCTGTCCTGAGTTCCCAGAGAGATCCTGTTTCCCTGTTTTAACCCCCAAAACCCTGAACTGGCATAACTTTCTCATATGAAATCCGTTTGCTGTGATTTTGGTTTTGTTGGAAAGCTCGTGGGTAAAAATAATACCAGGATTATTAGATAGGGTATTTTGAAGTTGACCCTCAGGAAAACTGGAAAACCAAGGTGTTCCAAAGGATTTTGAGCAATAGAAGAGAACTTTGGGACTAGAAGCCAAGGCTTATGAACCTGCGATCTGGCAGACACTTAGGCAAGGATAGACAAAGCATTAGATCATCTGAGGCTAGTGTCAACCATACAGCCAAGTCTTGGGCTCAACAGCTTAGTGGTTGTCCTTACACGCTAAGTTCAGAAACCAGTGACTCAGAAATGTCTTTTAGCATGGAGAGACCCACACGTGGCTCAGGCACTGCTTGTTTACAGACACCAGAAGGTCCTTATAAGACCCAATTGGAGTATATCAGGACCAACCAATTAGGTGCTCGCATCTATGAGGATGGTCTAAGACGATCAGTGGTTCAACTCAAAAATCCTGACCAACCCTTTGGACTTGAACACCCAGTAGTCAAGTTCGAAGAGGGTGCTTACATTGATAAGGAAGGAACAATGTATGTGGTTACCAACTTACCAGATAGGATAGATGAGTTTGGAAATCTCATTCCTGAGAATGAGATAGGGGACCTAGAGCAAGGGGACCTAGGAGGAGAACCCAAGACCCCTAGAGGTAAGTCAGTCTTGACTAGAGTGATCACTCCAGAATGGATTCCTCAAGATAACAAAAGCATAGAACTATTCGTGAATAGAGAAACGGAGGAAGCCTTTTGGAGATTTAGACCAGATCAACCCAGCCAAGTAGTCACCATCTATGAATTCAAGGACCCAGAGACACCAGGGAAAGTTGTCTATCTAGATCACACATCTCAGAAATTATTCTTGGTATCAGATCATGACAGACATGCTTACACTTGGCAAGGTGAATCAATTTTCCCTCCACCAAGATCTAATGTTTCCCAGGGCCTCCAAGGAGCCGGATCATCCAAGGGTCATGAAACCCAGAAGGAAAGAACTAGAGAGAGACCGGAGGTAAGCTTTGCAGACACTATGGGCAGAGACAGATCAGGATATGGAACGGAAAGACTTGAAAGGGAGAGACATAGAGTTCATAGGCATCAAAGAGATGATCATGATTTCCCATTGCCTAGACCACGAGAGCACTCAAGAACCCTTAGACCCTCTCAAGTGGTTAAGACAATGAAGAACTACTTTGATGGATTTGGAGATCCTTATGATCATGTGGCCGAGTTCAAACAAGTGCTAAGAGCTGAACAGGTTGAAGACTTATTCACCCAGTTCGAGGCATTTGGTTTGACTCTTAAGGGTACTACCTTAGCTTGGTTTCAACCTCTAAACAGTCGCAACTATAGAGAGATAGGTCAGCTTCGAGAAGAATTCATTGTAGAATTTTCCAAGAGTGGTATCAGACATAACACATCATCCTTGATCCACAGCTTCAAGCAGACACCCCAAGAAACAGTGCGACTTGCAGGAAGAAGATTTAGACAGTACTTGGAAAGATGTCCTGTGCCAGAATTACCCACAGCAGCCAAACAAGTGGCCTTGTTTCTAGATGGCCTATTGAGCACAAAATTAAGGTCATACGTATACTTGAAAGAGCCTAGATCCATAGAAGAGTGTGTACGGATATGCATTGACATAGAAGACAACTTGGGTGAGGAGTTAGGACTGTCCAAACTCTATAAGGATTCAGACAGTTCTACTAGTCATACCACTAGAACCTCCAGTGAGATAGATGAGATAGCTGAGCAGGTGGCCAAAAAGCTAGGAGTTCAAAATAGACAAATGCCAAGGGTCACCTCATTGAAGCGATGTTATACATGTGGAGGAGATCACATGGCTAATGTCTGCCCAATGATGACTCAACCTCAAGGAAACCCTAACGCTCTATATTGCACCATTGAAAGGAAGTACACAAATCATGCGGCCCAAGATTGTCCCTATAACAGGCAGGCTGTTAGACAAAATTATCAGCAACCTTACGAGCAGGGTAGGTATCAGAATCAGTACCAACAGCCATATTATAGGCCACAACAACAATATCAACCTCAATACCAGCAGCAATATCAGACACCAAACAAGCCACATTCGGTCCTTGGAAACCAACCACCAACTCCTGCCAATGTGATCCCAATTAAATATACGATGGCGGAGGAGAACCCTAATAGAGCATTGGTGCCACTAACCCCATTGGTCTCAGAAAATGATTCTCACGCTCATGGTTCAGACTACTTCCATGAAGATAGTCCACATGCTTATTACATAGAGTCACCTAAGCAAAGTGAGACTTCTCAGTATCAATATGAGGCACCACCTATGGAACAAAATTGGGAGCCCGAATACTCCAATGTCATGTATACGAATCCAAATACTAGGCCCCAAGTGAGACAAGTAAGACCACAAGCCCCTAGAGGACCATGTTTTAGATGTCAGGGCGACCACTTCATTCGTGAATGTCCCCACCAACCAGCTCTGGGACAAGGGCAAAACATCACAATACAAGGCTTTTGTCCTTAGTGCGGCAAGGAACATCTACCGAGAGAGTGTCCGAGAAACCCCTCTAGCGCACCCAAGGTTACACCCATCAATGTGGTAGGCTTAGTGGCTGATTCAAGCTCAAGTAGTAGTAATGTGGCTCCTGTACAGGCAGTTACTAGAGCACAAGCATTAAAACACGATAAACCATCTGAGCAATCGGAGTCAAGCGAGTCAGGAGAGCCTAGTAAGAGGAAACCAAGAACATGGAAGGATACCAGAGAGAAGGCTAATCGCAAGTGGAACAAAAAGCTATCCGAGCTAGAAGAAAGCCTAAGGGATACCAAAACAAAAATAGAAGACATTCCATCTCAAAGCCCCTCGCATGCCGAAGCTCCATCCACTCCACCTCATTCCACCCCACCGCCCATTGTAAATAGACCGCAATCAGGGTCTGTTCTTGCAGATCCAACCCCAGAAGGCTTGGACATGATGTTCAAGGCCTACCAGGCTCGCCTTCAAGAAGGGCCAATAGCTGCAAACCTAGACAAGAGTCACCCTAGAGCAGATTTAGAGATTGAACGGATGAAAATGTGCATGAAAATGGTAGAACAATCTCAAGCTATACTTGAGACTAGTCAAAAGTTCAATCAGACAAACTCTGTCAAATCAGATTTGCATTTCCAAGGCTTACTAGAAAGATTAGAGCAGTTGGTAAACCAACCACAAGTTTCTTTACCTCCACAGGCTCAACCAGTTCTTGAAAGAGGAAGCTCACCACCAATGGGAGCTTATGTTCCTAATTCCACGGATGCTGGAATACCTCCTTCAATTCAACAGTACTCTCAAGAGTTCTTGCGGGAAATACAAGAAGAGAAATGGCCAAGGAGAAGGGTAATTCCCCTCCTATTCCTAAGATTGATGATCTTCATGATCAATTTCCCCAAGACATTCCGTCTATCTATGCAGACCAAGCAGAGCAACAAGAAGATGAAAGATTAGATTTTGAATCTAATTCTTTACAAGAGTTGCCGCAATTCACAGGCCCATGGGAATCTGAATCTCTCCAGATCAATATTGGTAAGAAATGAAGATTCAGTGGTTCCAAGAAACACTGATGTCGTGAAGAACACTAAGGTTCAATGCCATCTCACGGTAGAAGAGCTGCTCAAAGCAAAACCTGAGCTCTGGAATCATGTGAAGGATCAGGTTCCAGAACTTGATTCCAATATGCCAAAGGTAGGCTCTAAGCAGAAAGTACCAGAGATACCTCTAGACAAGATAGGAGACATGAGTGAAGGTGAAGAAGGTAATACGTATCTTCCAATCACCTATCAAGGTTACACAACCAAAGCAATCGTAGATTCAGGTGTTGGATTTGCTATTGCAACCACTTCCTTGTGGAAGCGATGGGGCAAACCCACATTAAGACCAACTAGAATGAAGCTTCAAATGGCAGATGTTCATTTTGAAAGACCTCTAGGATTGCTCGAAGGGATAACTCTAACCACTTGTGGTGTAGAGTTTGAACATACATTTGCTATATGTGACTTTGAAAAAAATAATGTCTACGAGATGATCCTAGGAAGACCCTTCCTACGACAATTGCAAATAGTACAGGATTGGGGAACCAACTCCTTGTACTTACAGCACTTAGGGGTCACCACCAAGGTCAATTTGAAGGATTACACCTTCAGAGATGTACCACCCCTACAGTGGAATCCTATCCACAAAGCGAAAGAAGATTCTATCTCTGTGCATTCTGGGAGTTCACCTGATCCATCCTGGCTGCATGAAGATACTCACTTGTGGATGTGCAAGGTCGCAAAGGAAGAGGAAAAGCGTCTAAAAGAAAGAGAAGATGGAACTCCCCCAGGAGATAGACCAATCACAGACCCAGCCTATACACCGATGATTTTTCCAGATGAGGAATTTGAGCCTCATGGCTGGGCAGAAATCTTAGCTACCATGGACATTGCGGTCAACAAAGAACAATGGACACCTCATTGTGATGAGGAGGGTTATGATATCTCAGTGTTCATGTGTCAGCCCTTGTTGGAAGAATGTGATCTTAGTGATGTCATAGAAGAAGAAGAGAATGACGATGATCTAGAGTCCATTGTGATGGATAGCTGCTTCGTCTCAGAGGAGCACTATCTAGAAGATGTAGGAGTATTGACTCAAAAAGAAGAAGAACCCCTCACAAGTATTAAAACGATAAATTCAAAGGAAGGAAGTGAAGGTAGTAAAAAGAAAATGAAAAGAAAAGCAGTGAAACAAGAAGAGGAGGAATCATTGTTTGAAGTACCAGAAAACTTCAAGAAATATGAAGTGGAAGACCAAAAAATTCTGGTACGAATGCCTAAGAGAGAGGCCATTATAGGAGAAGCATATGACAATAAAGAAAAGACCAAAAAAATTGTAGTGACCATTGAAGGGAACGAAGAGCGATGTACGTACATAGGAGATGACCTAAGTGCAAAAGAAGAAGCAGAGCTTGTAGCTCTATTAAGGGAATATAGGGATGTGTTCGCATGGCACTATAGAGACTTGAAGGGAGTAGATCCAAAAATTTGCTCTCATACGATCCCAATGACCGCTGATGCCAAGCCCACCAAACAAAAGCCCTACACATATAATGACACTTATGCTGCTAAAATAAAAGAAGAAATTGACAGGCTGATTGAAGCTGGATTCATCTATGAGATTGAGCATACTGAATGGGTGTCCCCCATTGTAGTGGTGCCCAAGAAGAATGGAAAATTGCGCGTGTGTATTAACCTTAAAAAAGTTAATGCTGCTACCATTCGAGATAGTTATCCACTTCCAATCACCGAACATTTATTGGAGCGTGTTGCAGGCAAGGAAGTTTATAGTTTCCTTGATGGATTTTCAGGTTACAACCAAGTGGCCATTGCTCCTGAAGATCAACACAAAACAGCTTTTGCCACCGAGTGGGGAATCTTTGCATTTCGTGTGATGCCATTTGGGCTCACCAATGCACCTGCAACATTCCAGAGGCTCATGTGTCATGTCTTCAAAGAGTTCTTGCGGAAGAGCTTAGAAGTATATGTGGATGATTTATGTGCGCATTCCCAACAGAGAAGATACCACATCCCTGAGCTCAAACAAATCTTCAGCAAGTGTAGAGAATATCGAGTTTGTCTGAACCCAGAGAAGTGTGTGTTCATGGTACGACAAGGTAAAATCTTAGGTCACATTGTTTCTAAGAATGGAATTTCAACAGATGAGGACAAAGTAAGAGCAATAGCAGAGCTGCCCAGGCCAAGGAATGTTAAAGAGGTACAAGCCTTTATGGGCAATTGTGGATATTACCGTAGGTTTATCCACATGTATGCCATCATAGCTAAACCTCTTTATGGATTGTTGACAAATTTTGAGTGGAACGATGAATGTGAAAAATCCTTCATCGAGCTAAAAAGACGCTTGTGCTCAGCACCAATACTGACCACTCCTGATTGGAGTAAACCATTCCATGTCCATGTGGATGCATCCAATCATGCAATAGGATGTGTGCTAGCACAACCCACAGGTGAGGGAAACCTAGATTTGCCGATAGCATATGCTAGTAGGCAATTAAATGCAGCTGAACGAAATTACACCACAACGGAGAGAGAAGGCTTAGGCATGGTATATGCCGTGAAGAAGTTTAGACACTATCTATTGGCCAATAAGTTTAAGTTTTTCACCGATCATCAAGCTTTACTATATTTGGTCAATAAACCTTGCAATACAGGCTGCTTAGTAAGATGGTTCCTCTTACTAATGGAATACGACTTTGAAGTTGTTGTCAGGAAAGGAAGGACCCACCTTAGGGCGGACCATCTTTCTCGCATCACTTTAGGAGAGCCACCGCAAGGAGTGTCGGATGAGCTACCAGATGCTTATTTGTTCAATTTAGAAGTTGTTCCTAAATGGGCAAATAAGTTGGTACCTGTCCTAACCTTCGGACCTGCAAATAAGAACGTAAAAACAAGCAAAGAAGAAATTGTAAGATCACAAAAGTATCAAATATTGGCCGGAAGCATGTACAAACAAGATACAGAGGGTGTACTAGCTTGTTGTGTTGAGGACGATGAACATACTAGTTGGTTGCAACAAGCCCATGAGGGACTGCTAGGAAATCACTAATCTAAACAACGAACATTGCAGAATCTAAAACGTTTAGGAGTGTATTGGCCTAGCATGGACAAAGAAATACAGGAGTGGGTCCAAAATTGTCCAGTGTGCCAGAAGAGGCCCCCAGTGGAGCATGCCACTCTTTATCACATATCGTTAATCCCAGATTGGAGTGCTCCATTGGTCGAATTTATGAGATCGGGAACACTACCCAGTGAGGCTAGTCTAACAAGACAACGAAGCATGGAGCAAGAGGCTCAGGACTATGCCTTAGTAAGAGACAACCTATATCGGAGAGGCAAAGATGGTTATCTAAGATTGTGCATTCATGAATCAGATTATTTGAAGGTCTTAGAAACTGCACATAGTGGTGTTGCAGGTGGACACTTTGGGCCTGATCGAGTAATCAAGACCATTCTATTCTCAGGACTTTGGTGGCCCACTCTTCATATGGATGCACATACCTATGTGAAGAAATGTGACACATGCCAATGTGCACAATATCCGATACGAAAAGATGAGATGCCTTTAAGGCCAATGATGGGAGGACGTGCATTTTCAAAGTGGGGTATAGACTTTGTAGGTCCCATCAACCCCCCAGCTAGAAACTCCCATGCTGAGTACATTATTGTAGCCACAGATTACCTTACAAAGTGGGTAGAAGTAAAAGCCACAACAAAGAATGATGCTCAAACGACCGCTAAGTTCTTATTCGAGAATGTATTCACGAGATATGGACTGCCAATAGAGTTGGTTAGTGATAGAGGCACACACTTCTTGAACGAAGTCATTGAAAACCTCCTTCAAGAATTCATGGTGATACACAAGAAGTCTGCCCCTTATCACCCACAAGCCAACGGACAGGCCGAGAGCACGAATAAGATCCTATGTAATGTCTTGACAAAACTGGTGAATAATAAACGCTCTGATTGGGACAAACAGCTTCATCATGTTGTTTGGGCATACCGAGTTGCCTACAAAACGGTACTCAATGCCACCCCATTTCAGATGGTCTTCGGACAGAATGCTGTGCTACCATTAGATTTCCTAATCCCAGCTTTAAGAGTAGCACAAGAGCATGAGTGGAATGGACATGAGTTGTCCTCTAGGATCTTTGATCTAGAACGTTTAGGTGACACGAGGCTACGAGCAGCAACAGGCATCTATGCTGCAAAGAAACGGCAAAAGGCATACTTTGATGCCCATGTGAAGGACAAAGGGTTGAAAGAAGGAGATCTGGTGCTGGTTTATATGCTAAAGCAACATGCCCACAAATTGGAGAAACGAGGATATGGACCCATGATCATTAATAGACTCTCCACTAGTGGTGCAGTTCAATTGGCCACTTTAGAAGGTGATATCTTACCGAACTATATAAGTGGTTGTCGAGTCAAGTTATATCAAGAACCTCTTACAGAGGAAATGCTCATGAGACTCATTACTGCTAAGAAGCGAAAAGAAGAGGAGTTAAGGGTTAGAGAAGAAGCACAAGCAGAGGCTAGAGAGCGCATCAGAAGAATTAAGTTACGACGGCTAGGCCTAGATGTCAACACAAAAGCTCCAAAATATCACATGGACATGTGCCAAAAATCGGGCATAACTACTTCTCGAATAATTGATCGACGGCCCTTTGTGACTATAGAGGTAGGACAAGGAAAGAGTGTAAGGACTGTGAGAGCATTGGTTGACTTAGGAGCAGCAACTAGTGCAGTTAGACTTTCATACTACCAAGACCTGCAATTGAACATCGAGCCCATAGAAGCCTATCTCATAGGTTTAGGAGGCGTGGAAACCCCTTGTTTGGGAGAGGTGGAACTTCCCATCTACCTTCAAGATGTTCCAATAAAAGTCAAAATGCTAGTGTGTCATGATGAGGACCTCACAGAGCCACTTGTCTTGGGTCAAGATTGGATTTACGACCATGCTGTCAACTTGAACCTAAGAAGTCAACTTCTTCAAGTTTGGGTATATGAACAATGCATTACATTAGAATTGGAGAATCGCATGCCCACTGACACTGACACCACACACTCTCTTTGTTCCTCTAAGGCTAATCTTCTCGAACAAGATGTTGTAGATGTCAAAAGCTCTATGATCCAGACGGACGCAATCACGGAGGGACAGTCGCAAAGGCAAGATGAACCTTCTTCTTTTTTTTCAAAGAGTAAAGCATCCACAGTAGTTCAACCTCAGAAGCAAGCAAAACAGTGCAAGACAGCCAGTCTATCAAATAGACAAAGAGCCTTCAAGAAGAAAGAAGTGTTGGGCATGACACAGATCTGGGTAAAGAAAGGAGTACAACCATCGATGTTGCCTCAAAGACTTCCACCCAACCAGATCGACCATGACAACAGAAGGACCAAGCACCTACGACAGGCTCAAGCACGAAGAATCCAACAAATTTGGGTATCGAAGCTATCAATGAAGGCCGACCACAATCAGGTACAAATTTGGGTGCCTAAAAAATTAGCTACAGCTCAACACGGGCGATTACAGATGTGGGTACCCAAGAAGCTCTTACACGTACAAAGGCCTATGCTCCCCACCATGCAAAAGGCCTCAACAAAGAAGCCAAGGAAAGCAAAGGGTAAGAACAGAGCACAAAGACCAAAAGAAGATAAATTCAACCCTTCTACAAAAATAAGCAGGCAATCACCCAGGATATGGGTTTGGAAGCCAAAAGCACAAGCAACATCCACAGAACCAAAGGGCCAACCACACTGGTTACCAAAGTTTGGAAAGCATCCAAAGATGAAGTGGCATGAGGTGACCTCTACAGGGCCAAATACTATTCTGAAATGGGTTCCAATTAGGAGGATTACATCATTTCAAGATCCAATCGACACCTCCAAACAAAGAATGCATCAACTATGCAAGTAACATCAGAAGCCTCGACGTGCAGCAACCATGTGCCTTTGGCATAACCTTGTCTTTCGCACCATTGAGGTCATGCATTTCCAAAGTATGCATCAAGATAGGGCCACATTACACGGCCGTGCATCGACACAATTGAAATTCCCAGGCACATGAAACACAATTTTCACATGTAAAATATGTTATTGATACTAACCTCTTTCTTCTTGTTTGATGCCATCGTGTGCAACAACCAAAAAAAAAAGAAAAAAAAGCAAAGAAGAGGACTATGTGCTTGAAAATGCTCATCAGCGAACTTTCAGCAAGGACATCCATCAACAAAAAGGACAAGCTGATGGTCAAATACCATGATGGAAGTACAACACGACGAGATGAAGATCAACAGACCTTTCATCATGATCAGACATGTATGCTTCAACAACACTATAACCCTGATAGATTAGGAAACCTCTTCGTCAGAATACCCTTGAGCACTTAGCTCAAGACCCCATTTCTTGCACCATACTTCTTCCCATGCATTTTCCAAGTACGCATACATAGGGCCACATTACAAGGCCATGCACAAGGCACATATTTTGTTCAACCCATGCACTAATGCACTTACCCATCATACAGTATGGGTTACAAGTACTTGGCATGAAAACTATGAAAGCCATCTTTGGAAGAATCAGAGGACATCAGGGTGACCACTACAAGAGCAAAGAAGCCATCCACGATCGAGAGTTTCTCATCATCAACATTGATCACCTCCTTTGGGCAACTAGTAGTTTTGGACAGCTCACAAATGCACCATCCAGATGGAATACAAGGAAGAGGTAAATACAAAGGAACTACAAACTGCAAGATCTAGCAATGGCAAAGTAAAGAACCGGACAAACGACCAAGCTACATTGGGAAAATGGATCGCTCTTGTTGGACGTAAAGGACACTACCTCTCAATGTACTACATGGAACAACCACGACAACAAGGGTCTGTCAGGGACGACAGACTCAAGAGGGGGGGGAGTGTTGAAGCTCAAGGTCAAGGACAAAGGATGGAAGCGCATCAAGGAAGTGGACACACAAGAAGAAGGAGCAAGTAGGGAGCTCCAAGAAGCACCTGTCAAATTTTCAGATGAAATCCCTATAAAAATAGTGATTATTATCACTAAAAACCATTGTAAATACCATTTTCCATTTTTGTAACTCCATTTTGTTCAAGCCGAGGAGTTCTCGAGCTTGAGGAGTATTAGAACTACCATCCTACCAAGTTTCATAATTTTTAGACTCCGTTTGAGCCCCACATAAGCCCTGGAACCTATTTTTTAACTAGGCCGGACACTAGGTCTGGACAGGGCCAAAACCACTCAAAAACTATAAAAAGGGTTTGGAGGGCTCATTTTTGAGGTTAGCTTGTTGTAGATTTCAGCTTTGTAAGAGAGCTCTTGTATAATCGAAGATCTTCCATTGTTCCACTCCTTGCTCTTACTTTGTGCGCGTGTGTGTATGTGTGTGCATGCTTGTGTGCTTTCACTCACGCACTTGTGCCATCACTTGCTCATGGTCTTCATACCGGTCCTCACGTCTCCACGGATTGACATTTATGAGGTGTATCTCCTCACGTTGGTACTCACCATTGTGCTAGAGTGACAATGTACTGATTCTCCTTTAGATATGCTGAATAGGACTCCTCTTGATATGGATGTCACTGCCTCCATAAGCTCCAAGTAGTACCTATGTGCATAAAGAGAATATGTACCTGAATTCTTAACATAAGATGTAAATCTTATGTTAACCACCATCCAATGTCTTTGAAGTACATCGAAATCTTCATGCAGAAGACAATCTTCAAATACATTATGTAGATGGTTGATCCACATCACCAAGCTGCTGATGGGTAAGTCCTCTCCATAAGCAAGAGTGTGAGCACACTCTTCTCCAAGAAGAACTCCATAGCCACTCCTCAACATGCTCTTAGAGTGCACCATGGCTGCCCCATGTGTGCTAGAGCACCTCTATTGAGGGACCAAAGTTGGCATTGCAATTGGTGTAGGATAATCTTCAAAGTGACTATAGCCCTTCTTTTATAGGCTCCAAAGATCTCATGCGAAAAATCTCTTCCCAAAAGCTACATCGCCAAAAATAAAGCTATCGTTCCTTTTTTTAAAGTGAATCGCAAGTTTTTAGCTTTATTTTAATGTGCTTTTAGTTATTTTAAAGTTGCTTTTAGCTAACTTTAAAAATAGCTTCTTGACCTGCTTTTTCACACTTCTGACTACCTGATGAATGATCTGACAACATTTTTATGATCCTCATGCCGAGAGCTGTCATATGAGGTCAAAACCCTAAATCAATAGAAAATTAGGGTTAGGATTTTCTCCCAAATATGATCTCTGATGACTGAATGTCATATACCATCGGAAAGCTCTCTTCAAGCTATACAAGATAGGCTCATAAAAATTTTACCCATTTTTGTGCCAAAAATTACTAAGTACCAAAATTAGGGTTTCTGCCCTAAATGGATTCTGGATTGATGTGACATCGATTTCCAACAACTTTCTATAGCATTTAGTGTAAAGTTTCTAGACCTTGTAGAAACAAAAGCGGGTGGCGTCGTGGCTAGAATGTTGTCCTCTCAAATGGGCAACTCGGGTTCGAATCCTGTAGGGATCAGCGTGGCAACGCGATATTGAAAACAAGCTTTTAAAGAATAGATTTTTTTAAAAGCAAAGATGGTGCCAATTCCTACAATGATCGCGACAGATCACATGATGGAGAGTTTTGTGATAAAAGCTTTTTTTGTATCGATGATCGCTTGCCTAGCAAGCTTTATGCTTTTTCTTATCATAAGGGTACACAACCTATACAAGAAGGCCATAGGCTTATTCTTTATCATCACTCAATCACTCAACAAGCTCAGGCTCTTGGAGAAGAACTTGGAGGAGGTGATCAATCTTCTCAAGCTAGGAGGAGATCTTGGAGGCCCTCGTGGAGGGAGTGTTCACATACACTTGGAGGAGGTGTGGTCTACATCTTGGTGATTATTTGGAGGAGATTCTGCCAGCTCATCATCAACATCCATTGTCGATTTACTGTGAGTAGCAACTCTATTTTCGTTCTTACTTGCTAAGTCACTCGTTTCTAATTTAGATTGATCAAAATTTGGGTTTGTTGTACAACAGTTCTAAATTGTTCTTATTCTCCATATTCTCACACACACACACACTTCATACCTCTTAGGCACACAATCTCTTGTATCTAGTTCCTATTTCTGCCTAGATATAGATATTGTCAGTTTGTATCATATACACACATTGTAATTTGACATTCATATATAAGTTAGTGTATGTGAGCCTCATAGTTTATCGTTACACTTGAAATCTCGTTTATTCTCTCTATCTCTCATGCATCTATTTGATGGAGAGTGTTAATCTCCAAAAGAACAAGCCACTCTTGTAATTAGAGCACTTCTATAACAAGAGTAACTCAAACTTTCACCAATTTTAGAGGATCAATGATTAATTATGAAGATTTTGAAAAATCTATGAAGGAGATGACTACACAGAAAGTCTGCTGCACATAACTTTCTCATTACCTTATCAATTGTGTAAAGTTTTTTATGAAACTTTGCACAAGGTGTCGCCTACAGTTTGCGCACCTTCTCCAAGTTGAATCATTCCAAAAGATTCAGTATATCTTGGGAAATGAACTCAACAAGTTACCTATGTCTAAAACTGCTCTTCTGAGAAGTTGATTTAGACACCTATAACTTTTAACAATTGGTTCTCTCAATCTAGAACCCGTTTATGAAAATGCTTTTAGCCATAGATAGCTAACCTTCCAACTTAAAGATTGAGTGCTTGCTTTCTCAAAACTTTACATTGTGGAAGGAGAACTGACCAAAACATTAACATCGAATTTTGCGCCTCCTGCAACTTCTCATGTTTCCATTTACACATGTAGATGTTCCTACACTCAATTCTCTCAGCCTGATCACAATTAGAAACTGAAAATTTGTATAGAGGTCAATCTGCTTAAACTTGTACAAAAGCATTTCACAAAAGATTCAACACAGAAGGAGAATACTCAGAAAGATCGGGTGCAACATTTTCTATTTCTGAGAAAATTTACATCTGAGTAATGAGAGAGAGTCTATTCACTTCTAGAGTATCTAATAACATCTAATTCTCTTCCAAGCTTGTTCTTACATAATCTCTCTACTTTGCCCCAACATTCTCTTTGTATATATAGACAAATTTTTACAAACTCATGACCATACAAAAGTATATGATGATCTGACTCTAAAATAATGTACATATGTATACACATCTTTATCTCTTGGATATATACTTCCTCCATGCTTCATAACTTGAACTTTCCTTCATTCCTTGACTTCCAAACCTTCATTAAAACTTCAATTGTTGATTGCCCTGCACCAACAGCTCCCCCTCAATCATCAATTGAGGTTTTATCTATCTTCTTTATACCTGCCATGCCTTTGAATCTATGTAGCTTTGGTCCATCCAAGCTTTTGGTTAGCATATCTGCTATCTGATCTTTTGTTGAAGTATGTATGACTTCAATCTCTTTATCCATCACCTTCTCTCTTAGAAATTGATATTGAATCTCAATATGTTTAGTCCTGGCATGAAACACAGGGTTAGCAGCTAAATACAATGAACTCATGTTATCTCCATGAATAGTGGGTGTACTCTAAATAATGTCAAAACTCTTCATAAGAGTCTTAAGCCATATCACTTCCTTTGCAGCTTCAGCCATCCCTTTATACTCTGCTTCTGTAGATGATAAAGCAATTGTGTGTTGCTTCTTTGAACACCAAGAAATTAACTTATCTCCCACATAACACAAGTATCCATAAGTTGATCTCCTATCATCAGGATTACCTGCCCAATCTGCATCACTATATATCTTGATGTTTGTATCTGATGTAAAACCATAATACAAACCTTCTTTGAGTGTACCCTTAATGTACCTCAACACTCTTTGACCTGCAATCCAATGTTCTTTCCTATGACGATGCATGAATTGAGACAAAACTCCAACTGCATATGACAAGTCAGGCCTAGTTAATGTAGCATAGATCAGACTACCAACCAAACTCTGATATAGTTTCATGTCCTTGAACTCCTCACCTCCATATCTGCTCAATTTGTGATTCACCTCCATTGGATTAGGTGCTACCCTGCAATCATTCATCTTAAACTTGATCAACAAGTTTCTCAAATACCTTTCTTGAGTCACATACACTCCATGTTGAGTGTATGAAATCTCCATGCCCAAGAAATATGACAAGTCTCCCAAATCACTGATCTTGAACTCTTTCTCCATTTGCTTCTTTAGGCTTTGAATGCCTTTTTTCATCTGTACCTGTAAGAATTATGTCATCAACATATATGCACATATAAATGAACCCATCATCACTTGCTTTGACAAGCAAGCTACTATCTGCTTTAGATACTTGAAATCCAAGTTCTTTCGAGAACTTCACAAGTCTATAATTCCATGTCCTTGGGGGCTACTTCAAACCATACAAAGCTCTCTTGAGCTTGCACACATGATCTGGATACCTTCCATCTTTGAATCCTTGTGGTTGCTCCATGAAAACATCATCTGAAATATAACCATTTAAAAAAGCATTCTTCACATCTAATTGACATAATTTCCAACCTTTACATACTGATGGTTGTCATCTTTGCCACAGGACTATAGGTCTCATCATAATCTATATCATAAGTCTGAGCAAAACCCTTCACAACAAGTCTAGCTTTATACCTAGACACACTTCCATCTGCATATCTTTTTGTCTTGTAGACCCACTTGCATCCAATGATCTTCTGGCTATTTGGTTTAGGACCCAATTCCCATGTCTGATTCTCCATCAATGCATCATATTCTTCCTACATAGCTTTCTCCCAATTTTCCTTACCTTTTGCCTCTTCATATGTAGAAGGATCTTCATCTGCCTTTATCATATAAGCATAATCTTTTGTAGCCAAAAAAGAAGTGTCATAGCTATACCTTGTAGGTTGCCACTTGTGTCTTGATGACCTTCTAAGTTCTCGACTCTTTGAGGTTTCTGGTTCATCACACTCAGGATCAAATCTTGGCATTTCTTCAACTTCAACCTGTACTTCATTATTCTCCTCTTCATCAAATATCTGAACCTTTGATTTACCTTTCTTTTGATTCACAACTTCTTCATCACCTGCATTAATATTGATTGTACCTGCATACCAAGTACCTTGCTCATCAAATGTAACATCCTTTGATACAAGGAATTGTTTTGTGGATGGACTCCACAACCTATGTCCCATCTGCTTATCATCATAAGCAATAAATACATACTTTTCAGCTTTAGGTTCCAATTTGTGCCTTAATTGTGATGGCACATATGCATATGCCAAACATCCAAATACTTTGCAATGGTCTAATGTAGGTCTCTTACCCCACCATGCCTCATATGGTGTCATACCCTGCAAAGCTTTACATGGCAATCTATTAACCTAATAAGTAGCTGTGTTTACAGCCTCAGCCCACAAGTAATTTGGGCAATTTTTCTCCTTCATCATGGATCTTGCAAACTCAACAATAGTTCTATTTCTCCTTTCTGCTACACCGTTTTGTTGAGGAGAGTACATGCAAGTAACCTCTCTCTTTATACCTGCATTCCACAAGTAATCACTGAACTCATTAGAGAAATACTCTCCCCCTCCATCTGACCTTAGTCTCTTCAACTTATGACCTGTAATTCTTTTTGCATACACATGATAGTGCTTAAATGTATTGAATACCTCTGACTTATCTTTGATCACATAGATAGTGATCCATCTGGTAGCATCATCAACATAAATCACATAATAGCTTGAACCATTGATACTAAAATCTTTTGATGGTCCCCACACATCTGTGTGTACCAATTCAAGCTTCTCTGAATACATAAAACCATGCTTGGAATAAGATTGCTTATGAGCCTTACCTAATTGACATGCCTCACATCTGTATGTCATATGTTGACCTGCAACATTAGGCAATCCAGGCACTGAACCGTTGTTAATCATATCTTTGATACCTCTTTCATTGAAATGTCCAAGCCTCTTGTGCCAAAGATCTAACTCAGAGATCTTATGCCCTCCATAAGTGAACAAGGCATGACCAACATTACCTTGAATCTTCAATGTGAACAATCTTCCTTCTTTCTTACCTGAAACAATCTGTTTATACCCATTGCTAGGGTCTTCCACAAACACTCCTTCATTAGTGAACCTAAATTCATAACCTTTTTCAACAATTTGTCCTACACTTATCAGATTCTTAGGAATTGTAGGAACATACAAGACCTTACTCAAGAGGGTGCTACCATCCTTGGCCTTCACTGATCCAATTGACTTCAGATTGTGCTTTGTATTGTCACCTGTTTGAACCACATGATTAGTTATCTTATTCTCCAAATCAATCATCAATGCTATGTTACCACTCAGGTGATTGCTACACCCTGAGTCAATGTAGAAGACTCTTTGGTCTTCACTTTGCCTTTCACAAGTTGCATTCATTATCAATGTTGAATCCTCCTTCTTATCTGAAGCATAATTGTAGTAGGTATTGTTGTATTGTTGACTTTGGAATCCTCTACCTGCATTTCTTCCAAAATAACCTCTACTACCTCTACCTCTAAAATTACCTCTTTGATTTATGCCACCTCTTCCTCTTGAATTAAAATTCTGATTATATCCACCATTACTCTGAGGATTATGCCAACAATCATTAGCTAAGTGATTTGTCTTACCACAAATCCAACAAGCTTTGACTCCATCTTTATTACTCCTGCCTCTTCCTCTACCTTTGTCACCTCCTCTTCCTCTTAGGAAGTTGGCTTGACTAGTTGTGCCTTCATCTTCATTTTCTTGTTGCTTCCCTTTGCTATTTTTCTTCTTATCCTTTGAATACATTGCATGACCTGCACTTTTATCACCTTCACCTTTGACATCCTGCTCAAAGGTTAACATATGTCCTAGCAACTATTTTTAGTCAGGAGTAAAATGATCAAGTGATAATTCAGTAGACAAAATGAATGGCTTCCATTTGTCATCACCTCTCAACCCTGTGAGGATTTGCCTTACCAATTTATCCTCCTCAATGTCTTCATCAACTGCACCTAATGCATCTGCAATGTCCTTCATCCTTGTTACATAGTCTGAGATGGATTGAGAAGCCTTCTTCTTGAAAGTGGTAAATTCTACCCACAAAGATACCTTCCTTGACTTTGTGGTGTTTTGAAAATGCTCCTCCAAAGCATTACATATATCACTTGCACTTTCAAGACCTCTAATGTGAGGTAGCAAGTAGTCATTGACTGCCATATAGATAATGCTCCTAGCTTGAGCATCTCTCTTCATCCAATTCAAATCTGATAATTCTTCCCTAGTTGGAACACTAGGATCTCTGAACTGAGGCTTTTCTTCTTCACCAGTAATATAAGCTATCAAGTCTTTGCTCATAAGATGAGCTTCCATCCTCATTGACCATGCTGGATAGTTCTCTCTATCCAACTTCTCTATTTGAAGAGAATCTCCCATCCTTTCTTCACCTGTATATTGAATTCTTCAATCTTTATGAGTAATAGATGTACCTTTACTTCGAATAATGTTCCTTTTGTCTTCCTTGATGTCGTATGACCTCCTTCTCAAGCTTCGTCCTCAAGCTTTCACCTTTTGAACCTTCAGATGTTGAATTTTTGCACCTACAGCAGTCGGGGTCCTCCTTCCTTCAATTCTGATGCTTCCTGCTCTGATACCACTGATGGAGAGTGTTAATCTCCAAAAGAACAAGCTACTCTTGTAATTAGAGCACCTCTATAACAAGAGTAACTCAAACTTTCACCAATTTTAGAGGATCAATGATTAATTATGAAGATTTTGAAAAATCTGTGAAGGAGATGACTACACAGAAAGTTTGTTGCACATATCTTTCTCATTACCTTATCAATTGTGTAAAGTTTTTTATGAAACTTTGCATAAGGTGTCGCCTACAGTTTGCGCCCTTCTCCAAGTTGAATCATTCCAAAAGATTCAGTATATCTTGAGAAATGAACTAACAAGTTACCTATGTCTAAAACTGCTCTTCTGAGAAGTCGATTTAGACACCTATAACTTTTAACACTTGGTTCTCTCATCTAGAACCCGTTTATGAAAATGCATTTAGCCGTAGGTAGCTCACCTTCCAACTTAAATATTGAGTGCTTGCTTGCTCAAAACTTTACACTGTGGAAGGAGAACTGACCAAAACATTAACATCGAATTTTGCGCCTCCTGCAACTTCTCATGTTTCCATTTACACATGCAAATGTTCCTACACTCAATTCTCTCAGCCTGATCACAATTAGAAACTGAAAATTCGTACAGAGGTCAATCTACTATAGACTTAAACTTGTACAAAAGCATTTCACAAAAGATTCAACACAAAAGGAGAATACTCAAAAAGATCGGGCGCAACATTTTCTATTTCTAAGGAAATTTACATCTGAGTAACGAGAGAGAGTCTATTCACTTCTAGAGTATCTAATAACATCTAATTTAGAGTATCTAATAACATCTAATTCTCTTCCAAGCTTGTTCTTACATAATCTCTCTACTTTGCCCCGACATTCTCTTTGTATATATAGAGAAATTTTTACGAACTCATGACCATACAAAAGTATATGATGATCTGACTCTAAAATAATGTACATATGTATACACATCTTTATCTCCTGGATATATACTTCCTCCATCCTTCATAACTTCAACTTTCCTTCATTCCTTGACTTCCAAACCTTGATTAAAACTTCAATTGTTGATTTCCCTGCACCAGCACTATTTTCGAGTCTTAAGGTGTGTATGTTAAGGTTCATTTGTTGGAAGGTCCTATAAACCTATGATATATTGTAATTGTGGTCCACTACCACTTCCAACATATGGTATTCAGACCTTAGAATACCAACATTTGGTATCAGAGCCTAGTTGACATACACCCTTAACAACATGAGTGACTATAGACTTGAGAATGAAGACAAGCTTGATGGCATGTCTAATTATCCAATGTGGAGTTTTATGATGATGAATCTGTTAGTATCAAAGGACTTATGGAATAGTGTCAATGGCACTTATCCAAGGCCAAGACGAGTCGGAGAAGAGGCTACTTCATCTTCTAGAAGAACCCTTGTTCCTATTTCTACTCAACAAGAGGCTAGTGAAGAAGAAGAAGCTCTTTTATCATCAGGAGTCCATACTACTACCAAATTACTTCCTATGGAAGAGCAATCCAGATGGGATTCAAGGGATGCACTAGCACTATCATATATTGCTATGGGAGTTAAGAGGCATATTATACCCTAGATCAAGTCATGCAAAAGTTCTCGTCAGGCTTGGTTGGAGTTAGAGAATCTCTATCAAAGCAGAAACCATGCTAAGAAAGCTCATCTAAGGAGACAGCTAGCCAGCACAAGGATGAAAGTTGGTGAATCAGTTTAGACACATATTTTGAAGCTTAAAGATTTATGGGATCAGTTACTGAATGTTGGAGTCAACATTTTAGATGAAGAGATGGTAACACACTTCTAAACTCACTTCCATCTACATATTGTGCTTTTGTTACTTCTTTATCTCTCTCTACAACAGATAGAGAAATTTCATTTGAAGAGCTGCAGTTCCTATAACTTCAAGATGAAGATCAACAAAAGAGTATGGAAGAGATTGATGAAGCCATGTTATCACCATCGAAGCAAAAACAAAGAAGGAGTAGAAGATTCACCAATTCAAGAAGGAAAGTAAGTCTTTTAATCCAAAGTCTAATAGCATAATGCAGAGCAAGGATTTTCAATGAAAAGAAGAAAGCATCAGGTAATAGTGTTGAAGATGATCCAAAACCTAAATCTTCAAAGGTAGATTCATATGTATGTGCTACTCTTGAAGAAGTGGCTTTTGATCAGGCAGCATTACATTGCAGCCATCCAATTTTCTGAATTTTGTGCTTCATCAAACGAAACAGGCTCATTCTCATCATAGAGACTAGATGCAGCCATAGCATATCAATCTGATGTAAAAGAAGCACTATGAGAGCCTGAACGAGTACGATATGATAGAGGTGCATCTAATTTGCTATCACGTTGCCTCCTCAATATCAGCTCTCTCATCAACAAGTACATCATGTAAATCTACATCCGAAATGGGATGATCTGCATCATCACATGAAACTTGCAAAGGTTGAGAAGTTGCTTCATCAGGACTAGCACTAGACTGTCCACCTGTAAAAAGAGGCAGCAAAGTATCATATATGTCTTTGGAGCTAATAGATGTCTCCTTAGTACATGAAAGCAATCGCTGAATAGCATCTTCCACAAACACAACATCATGGCTAACCAGAATGCATTTAGTCTGTGGATGATATAGACGATAGCCTTTACTTTCATAACTGTACCCAACAAAAATACATTTTGCCACTTTATCATCCAATTTTCTGCGATGTTGGCACTAATGCATATGCCAAACAACCAAAAACACACAAATGAGCTACAGATGGCTTGCGATCATGCCAAGCCTCATATGGAGTGATAGACTGCAGTGCTTTAGTGGGAAATATGATGCACACATGATAGCCTCAAGCCAAAAACTATGTGGTAAAGCCTGACTCTTGACCATACACCTCACCATCTCCATGAGTGACTTGTTCTTCTGTTCAGCAACTCCATTCTATTGAGGTATATACGACACTGTACACTAATGTTTTATCCCACGTTCAGCCAGAAATGCATTAAAGTCAGAAGACATATATTCCCCCTCTCGATCAAAACGAAGGGTGCCCATTTTACATGCTGATAGATTTTCAGCCAAAACCAAAAACTGTTTGAAGCACAAAAACACTTCGGACTTTGCTTTGAGTGGATATACCCATGCATGCCTGGAAAAATCATCAATGAAAGTCACGAAGTAAAGATAGTTTCCAAAAGAACGTGTCTGCATACGACCACATACATCACTATGAACAAGCTGCAATTTTTGAGTAGCCCGAATTGAACCATCTTTTGGAAATGAGGAATGTTGCATTTTGCCCAAAATACAGCCTTTACATACATGTTTACCGGGTGCCTCAAGTTTGGGCAAAGAGGACACCATTTCAGATTTCTGCAGGCGTAGCAAACTAGCAAAGTTCAGATGACCATGCGTGCATGCCAAAGCTTTGCATCTAACATAGCCTAAGAATCATGTACTACACATGCCAAGTCATGCACAAATTTTTCATAGTGTATGAGCTTATATAGCCCACGACATAAAATTCCAGAAGCAATAATAACATCGCCATTTGAGAGATCATGAACTTTACATCTGTCATCAACAAATTTCACAACCAAGCCAATCTTGGCTAATGCAAAAACTGATAACAGATTCTTCTTGATCCCTGGCACAAATAAAGCATTCGACAAGGTGAAAGAACTACCATCAGCAGTAATCAGAATGATCTTACCAACTCCCATAACTGGATAAGAGGAATTGTTGGTGCATGTAATAGTATTCCCTGTAGGGGCAGGCTCGAGTGAAGAGAAGAAACTATGCTGCAAGGTTATATGTTAGGTCACCCCACTATCAAAGTACCAAACATCTGAGTCTACTACAACCATGCACTGTTCATGAGAAGATGGGTCAAAACTGCATACAGTAGTAAACGCCCATTCTTCATCCTACACAAGATTAGCAGACTCTATTTTTGGAGTAGAGGCCTCTGCAACAACCATTCCAGCCTCTTTTTTCTTTGCCTCTCTTGCAGCCAGTTTAGGACAGTTCTTTATGATATGATCATTTCCTTTATAGTACTTGCAAAATAATTTCTGCTTTACTGATTTCTTCTCATCTTTGTCTTCCTTCTTCGAATGTGCAGCATTTGCAGATTTCTGCTTGCTACTTGAAGAGCTCCATTTTCCTTTTCCCTTATGACTAGCCGGGAAAGCTTGATCTACAACACGCATAATGGACCTGTTCTGCCTCGACTGATCTTCCTGCAATAGAACAGAGACTAACTCCTCAAATGATAAGGCATTTGGATTTCCTTTCATCATCAACCAAAGAATAGAAGCAAAACTCTGATATGAATCAAGAAGACCATTCAAAATGGTCTACACAAGTGAGCTATCTGGTATAACTTCATCAGTAGAAATCAACTATTCCTTCAAGTCTTTGATCTTTGTTAGAAAAATGTCCATAGAATCATCTTCATTCATGTGCTCACTCTCCAACTGTTTTTGAAGGTAAGCAACATGAGCCTCATTCCTAGCTTGGTACAATGTGGTAAGCGTATCCCAAGCATCCTTAGTTGTTTTGTAAGAGCGAATGTGAGGAATAATGGCATGTTTGACAGACAAAGCTATCAATGTATGTGCCTGGACATCTTTGCCATCCCAATGAATTCGCTTTGCAGTAGGTGCAGCAGAAACCTCAACACGAACATGAATTTGCAGAACATCATCATCTTCGACACCTTCTCCATCAGCTTCAGTACCTACAATTGTAATAGTTGCAGGTGTGATAGGACATTTTTCAACACCCTACACAATGTTCCAAAGTCCTTTTGCAACCAATACATGTCGCGTCATATAAGCCCATAACGGGTAGTTGGTAGCATCCAACTTATCCTCAACAACCAACATACGGAATACATCACTACTTTCAGCCATGGCTGGTGGCTAAAATACCTTGATGCAAAAAATTGATTGTATTTAAAAAAGTTGAACAGAACTGCCAAGACGAATTCTGCTAAACCTGTAGCATACTTCAAGATGCTTATACTGGCGAACCAAAAGTGGTATATACCTTTGGCACAAAAAGATGAAATAGCTTGCACAAGCACTATGATAGTGCGTTTGGAGGCCGAAATGAGCTCAGATCATGATTTTGGCACCAGAGAATGAAGCTCTTTTGATCTCAGAAACACCTTGAGTATGCTCACCAAAATTCGTGCAATTCTGAGACTGCAACCGGAGATGTGTCATCGATGCCCTAGATGAAGCGGGGACCTTCTCTGATACCAATTGTTGGAGTTAGACGTCTGCGGAAGCACGCGAACAACACAAGGAAGAATAAGAAGCTTGGAGCACAACACACAATGTTGAATGTTAGAATGTACAAAGATAAGTAGCCCGTTAGGGCAATAGGCGTATATATGAGCCGGGGGACAAACCTCCTAAAGAGGGAAAAAAGTGCCCCGACAGTCCTAGAGTGTTCACACACATCACTACCTAAATATATCAACATGTTTTAAATAAATTAATTAAATATATATAATTAAATATGTAAAAATAGGATTTTTAGGTTTTTTATCAAATTAAATATATATACATATACATATATATATACACATACACATATATATACACATGCATACACACATATACATGTTTTAGGTCTAGGTCTTTATGATTAGAGTTTTAGGGTTTTTACACATGCATAACATATATACACACATACACATATAATACATATACATATATACATGTATATACACATGCATACACAAATATACATATTTTTGGTCTAGGTCTTTAGCATTCGGGTTTTAGGGTTTTTACATACATATAATTCAATTAAATTTATATAAGGAAAAAATAAAGAAAAAATAAAGAAATATATATATATATATATATATATATATATATATATAATAGCATTAGGGTTTTAGGGCTTTTAGGCTTTTTATGATATATAAAAAATAGGTCTAGGTCCTTAGGATTAGGGTTTTATGTTTTTTTAGGTCTTTAGGCCTTTAGGTTTTAGTATGAATAAGAAAAAGAAAATTATAAAATTAGAATATATAATTAAATCTATATATATTTCAGGTTTAAGTCTTTAGGATTATGGTTTCTAGGTTTAATAAAAAAACAAATGTTCTAAAATGTCCATATTGTCTCAAATGGCTAGTTTGGATCCAGAGGAGAGAAGGGCATGTCCTTGCACTTAGTGCAAGTATCAAATTTATCGAAAACGGCGGATTTGTACTACACATGTTAGAGAGTATGGATCCTTTGATAAAAGTCGACTACAAAACCTACGCTACCATTCGCATGGCCCCCCTGATGAGCTTGCCAAGGAGACAAACGCAAAGGAAAGAGCTCAGTTTCAAAGGAATCGTTCCACTCGACTTTTTCCCCTTCCAGAAAGTCTTCGACCTCTTCCACCCTTTCCAACAAGCAAATGGCTAGATATAGTTGTTTCACAAGCAAAGGCAATGGGTGAAGATATCTCTGAAGAAGAAGAAGAACTTGCAAAGGGATGTGATTGGGAGTATTCTAAATACGGTGCACTATGGTCTCATAGACGAGACTTTCGGATCGCACGAATCGATAAAAATAGGTCTACTTTTGATAGTGGGGTGATGGTGAACTTTTTGCAAAAAAACAGAATGAGTGCAAGAGACGATAATGCTCAAGAAGGCCAGTTAGATTATTATGGAGGGATTCAAGATATCTTGAAGCTATCCCTTAGGAAGTTTGATTACTTTTTTTTTTATGTGAAATGGTTCAAAGTAGTCACCTCTGGAAGAAACGCAATAGTGAGGCGGGATAAAAGTGGTTTGCTTCAAGTCGACTCCACAAAATTATGGACGGATGAAAGAGATACACTTCTACTTCCCAAACATTGTGAGCAAGTTGTTTTTATACCAGATTTGAAAGAACTAGAGTGGCTATTTGTTTTACAAGTCTCCCCACGTAGTAGACAAAGTTGTGAGAACATAGATGTAGAAGAAAGTCCATTTGTAGTGGACTCTGAGATTCATTCGATAGTCGAGGAGGAAGAGATCATTGTCCGAGAAGAAGAGGTCCTTGAAGAAGATGAGATACACGATGAAGCAACAGATGATGATCAAGAAGAAGCTAGCATACCAAGAGATTTAGAAGTCAGCAATATAGAGATAGATATTCCCTATGCATCGCATCTCCAAGAGGATGCTAGAATAGAGGAGTTTTGAATCAAACACTTGTACGTACTAATTTTTGTTTATTTTTTTTGCTATATTCTTTTGTACACTACCATTTCTCTATATTACATTTATTATCATATGCCAATTATCTAAGTTCTTTTGTTTCAGAGCACAATAGGATATAGTACTCCAGTCACTCCACATTCCATGACAGAGGAGTAGTTCTTAGAGCTTATATCTCAGGTACCTCCCATGTATATGGCCCTTGCATCATAGTACTGGATCGCTCGTGATAGCACTCCCCCCGGCCTCACTCCTATCGGTCTCACTTCCGCTGGTGTCACTCGTGCTAGTGTCACTCCTGCGGGCAGTGCTACTCCCGTCGGAGGTATGTCTCCTAGCTTTATGTTCTTTTGTACACTACCATTTCTCTATATTACCTTTATTATCATATGCCAATTATCTGAGTTCTTTTGTTACGGAGCACAATAGGATATAGTACTCCAATCACTCCACATTCCATGACAGAGGAGTAGTTCTTAGAGCTTATTGTTGATGACATGATTGCTCCTACTTCATCTACATTTGTATCCGCATGAGTGCATCTCCATATTGTATCCAGGAGGCACTCCATTTCTATTCTATTTCCATTTTATATCGTATTTCCTTTGTATTTGGGTACCTTGCCATGTGCTTCTACCAGTTGTATTCATTCTCCTTTCAGGAGACTTATCCCACATATGATGTATTTTTGACAGCCCCTCCTAAATCTATATAAGGAGGGCCTCTCCTCTCATTTGTACTTGGTTAGAAGCTTGAGGAGCCTACTCCATGCTCTTGGCAAGCTCATTTCTAATCCACATGAGTTTACCCATTTCATGGTCTACTCATTTTGTGTCTCACACATTCTTTGTTTTGTGAGAGTACTTTTCATTTTGCTTCCGCATGCGTACTCTCTACATGATATCAGAGTGCTAGGTGGAGGTCTTGGTGGTGCATTTGGTGGTCGTTTTGGTGGTGGTGGTGCTTCATTTTTGTGGCATGCTTTCTCCTCATTGAGAGAGGCATTTTGCCATCAGTTTTTGGGATTCATTCTGCCCATTTGCCCACCCTCCCACCCATTTTCATCATTTTATGGCCCCTTTACCCTCCATTTTTCCCACTCTCCCACCCTTGCTCTTGGATTTGTGGATGATCATCATAGTCAGCCCAAATGATTTTAGCACATATGATGCATCTCATCTTTTAAAGTGTTTATAGACACTTTTGTGAAGTTTTTAGTTGTTCTCAGAGCAGCATCATTCTTTAATGTTCTGCGCATTCCCTCCATAAGTACATCGACCATTAATCTGTGTATTTTTTTACCTCAGCTCTACGGTGTAAACAAAGTGGAATTTCTGTATTGGTTGCAGGATCTTCTCAGAGCAAGCAAATACTTCTATGTCATGTTGTGATTCGCATGCACGCTGCTGCCCCATCTCTATGACGATACTGAACAATCAACCTTTATCTATGTACACACCTCTGGGTTGCACTCAGATGGATTAGTGTCATCCCAGCACGAGGTGTAGTGTTAATCCCCATTTTGATAGAGAATGAGGCAACTCTCTCTCTGAATGACAGCAAGAGACGACGCTGATATCTATGTGCGGTGGAAGAGAGTGTTGTTCAAGCTACTCAGAGCGCAACGAGGTATGTCACAAGTCATCTAACCAGACAAAACCCCTATGCATCATGGAGAAATCTGTTCGGGCTATTTGCTAGAGTCTCATATTACAGTTGAAGTCGATATCTGCAAGCAATAATGGAAACATCAAAGCTATAGCCTTCTCTATAGTTCTCATGGTGTTGATAGCCTCAAAAGGACAGAATAGAGAGTCCTATTGACCTGGTTTCAGCTTCATGCTTCTCCATCAACCAGTCGACCTTTATTCATGCTATGAGCAAACTTTGTTAAAGAAAGAGAGAGAGAAACACAGAGAGAGATTCTCTCTATTGTGCACTCATGTTATTGTCCCAATTCTCTCTAACAGAGAGAGAGAGATTGTTCTCCTCTCTGTAATCGCATGTACGCATGTACTTGGCACTCTGTATTGCCTTTGATGGCTCTCATTTCAGGCTCATTGTCTGTGTTTTTCTTCTGATTGTTGTTTTCACTTCTAATCCATTGAGAAAGCTCAAGAGAGTATGCAAGGGACACCATATGTGCAGGCGAGCAAGACACGTAACATTGGCACACACTTGCGCTTAATCAACAACATTTTCATCATGCAAATTGGACTCTGTGGGCACTGTCACTGCCTATTATCTCTCATCCGAGACAACGAACCACAACGAGCTTGAATTCTAGTTCCGTTTTTGGCTAGCCATACATTCTGCAGACAAAAGGGTGTCGCTCACCAAACGATGAAATCCTCTTGGAATGCGCACCAGCACCAAAGGCTAAGGGAATGCGTGCTAGTACCAGAAGCTAAGAGTGACTGTAGAAGTCGGCGATCCTAGCTTGGCATCTTTCTTTTATGATTTCCACATGCAGTGCTCAGGCACTTATTGCGGATAAAAGATCTACCTCCAATGTCAAGTTGTATGCACTAGAGAGAGAGAGAGAGCGTCACATGAGCCGGCTGGTGAGAATCGTTCTGGAAATCATAAGTGATAAGGTGCATTTAGAGAACATGTCCACCCCTACCACGCCACGTGAAGTAGCCGAAAATGTGCTTATCACATTAGGATTTATTAATTAAGTCCCTTCATTTTTTTAGACCAGGTCCCATTCATAGTACCTTGAACAATTCATATTCAAAGGACATGATATACTTAGTCATAACCATGAAAAATGTTTTGCCTATCACATGGATTGTAACATCTACTTTTCTCATTACGCTCTTCAAGGTTCTTGTAATGTAAAACTAGAACTTATGCCACATACCTCCAAGAACTCATCTTATCATAGGAAACCTTGTGTTTTTAAGGGTACCCAATATTAATTTTGCACCTACATTGGCATTCCTCATTGTAATAACCAAAGTTTTTATTCTCTCTCGACAGTCACCTCACCCTGGCACTAAGTGTCTCATAATCTTTGTACACTCAAAATATAAGAAGAAAAGTATCGTGTGTGTGCACTTTTGTGGGTTGGAGGCTACTCTAAGCCCACCCACAAAGTTTCTTAAGTTCCCAAGCCTACTCTAAGGCTCAATCGGTGTGCAACGGGCTACTCTAAGCCCTCCTCTCGAGTCAACTTATTTTGGTGTTGTACAAGTGCAGGGCTACTCTAAGCACCCCCCTCCCCAAGAATTTTAAGTTTGGTGTCCAGTCGTTCATTTCAAGCACATCTCTTTGATACTGTTTCTAAACACTTTATCATCAAAGATTTGTAATGACCAAAAGTGAAGGTAGCTCATTATTATCTATGGCTAACTTCTTACCCTCTTTCACCCCTATTTTTATGCCTAAGGATGAACGACTCAATGGACAAAATTACAATCTATGGAAAGATGTCATGCGCACCTATCTCTATACGAATCTCCTTCATGAATTAGTAGATGGGTCAGACCCCGAACCCGATAGGGATACCAACTTAGAAAATTGGCATGTGTGGAATGTCAAGGACAAACGAGCTTTAGGTCAGCTGTTACTTGCCTGCGATGAACTGACGAAAGGACATATCACAGCCTGCAAGACGTCCAAAGATGCTTGGGATACATTAGCCGCTTTGTATGAAGACAAAACTCCTTCGAAGATATATGCATTAGAGGACAAATTTCATAATTTGACAATTAGGCCACACGACACAATTACCAAGGTCATAGCCCAATTTGAGGACTACCAGCATAAATCAGCACTATGTCGTAGGCAGATCTCTAGTGAAGACATGGCCATTAGGATTCTTAACACGTTGCCTAAGTCATACAAGACATTCGTCACAACTTTGTATAATCGCAGCCAAGTCTTGTCTTGGGAAGAGGTTTGTCGACTATTGCTCCTACACGACTCGCAAGCTAAATCGACTTCCTCACAAGAGTCAGCCATGAAGGCCAAAGGGCCATTCAATAAGGGCAAAACCTCAAGTCACCATGCTAACAATGGATCTAAGCAAGGATCGCATAATTCATCGAAGAAGTTCACCTGTGATTTCTGCGGAAAATCAGGACACTTAGAAAAGTTTTGCTATAAAAAGAAACAATCATCGAAGGCTTCTACGTCTAGGCAAGCATCCAAAAGGATCCCAACATAGACCCCACTGCTCGAGTGAGGAACTCTTCATCTCCACAGAAGCCAATGCCCTAGTTACTTCTAGCTCCCCACATGAGTGGATCTTTGATAGCGGAGCTACCTCCCATATGTGCAAAGACAAGGAATCCTTTCAAGAACTCGAAGAACATGAAGGAGAAGTCTATCTTGGCAACAACAAAAGTTTACCCATTGAAGGAAAAGGGAAAGTTCAAATTTCCAACCATCAGGGCGAATGCAAGTCTTTATCCAATGTTCTTTTTGTTCCAAATTTATGTATGAATCTACTTTCCGTCAAGGCCATTACAGATCAGGACAAACAAGTATGGTTTGATAACACCTCAATTAAGGTAGTTGATCCCCATACAAAGGATATCATTGCTCAAGGTATTGAAGAAATGGGCCTCTACAAACTATCTTGCTTTGTATCCAAAGAATCAACCTCAAGTTTGTGGCACCAGAGATTTGGCCACACTTCTTACTTATCAAAAATCTCTTCATACCAACTTGTGAAGGGATTGCAAAAGATAGGGCAACTTACTGATGTCTGCCAAGCTTGCACCCAAGGCAAGCAACACAGGGCCCCAGTTCCCAAGGAAGCTTCAACACGAGCGAGGAACCCACTATCCTTTATCCACATGGACTTATGTGGACCTATGAATACCCCATCCCTAAGTGGATCCCTCTACTTTTATCTTCTAGTAGATGACCACTCTCGCTATATTTGGGTGTACTTTTTGAGGTCAAAGGCAGACACATTCTCTAAGTTTCAAACTTGGATCAAGGAAGTTGAGAATGAAGCTTCGACTAAAGTCAAAACCATCAGATCAGATGGAGGTGGTGAGTTTATCAATCATGACTTTGATAACTTTCTCAACCAGAAAGGGATCAAAAGACAAGTCACTCAACCTCATACTCCATCCCAGAATGGAGTAGCTGAAAGGAAGATACATAGTGTGATGGAAATGGCACGAACAATGCTTCATCACAAGGATCTACCCTACAAGTTCTGGGCAGAAGCCATGCATACTGCCGTTCACATTCTTAATCGAGGATTTACAAGTGCATTACACAACAAAACACCCTTCAAAGCCTACTATGGAAGAAAACCAAATGTGAATTACTTTCAAGTCTTTGGTAGTGAAGCTTTTGTCCATGTACCAAAAGAAGATAGAAACAAGTTACAATCAAAGTCCAAGAAACACATATTCATAGGGTACAGTGACCAATCAAAGGCATACCGTCTATATGATATGGAAAACCACTCCATCACCATTTCTAAGGATGTGATTTTCAATGAAGCTTCCTCATACTCAAGAAAAGATTCAAGTACAAGTCTTAGTCCACCTATCTACACTTCAGAGGGGGACTCAATATTTCCAAACTCCAACTCAGAAGCAAGTACTTCAAGTCATCCAAGAAGATGTCAAAGACTTATTTACAAGCGACAACGAGAACAAAGTCATCATGTCAATTACGCCTTAATGCATCAAATACAACAAATCCCAGAACCATCTAATTACAAAGAAGCTCAAGGCCAACCAAAGTGGGAAGAAGCTATGAAAGAGGAATTGGATGCAATAGCAAAGAACAAGACTTGGACATTAGTTCCCAAACCAACCAACCATCAAGTCATAGGAGTCAAGTGGATATACAAAGTCAAATACAAGTCAGATGGCACTCTTGATAAATATAAGGCAAGATTAGTTGCTACGGGATACAAGCAACAACATGGCATTGACTATGAAGAAACCTTTGCTCCTACTGCAAGATTCACAACCATAAGAATCATCTTAGCACTAAGTGCTCACTTTAAGCCCATTTACCAGCTGGACGTCAAAAGTGCATTCCTCAATGGAGATATTAAAGAAGAAGTATATGTTGAACAACATGAAGGCTTCAAGATCAAAGGCAAAGAAGATCAAGTCTACAAGCTTCACAAGGCACTTTACGGACTAAAGCAAGCTCCCAAGGCCTGCTATGAAAAGATTCACAAGTTCTTTGAAGACAAGGGATTTCACAGAAGCAATGCCGATGCTAATCTCTATATCTATCAAAAGGAGTCTTTGGTAGCCATCATCATTCTCTATGTAGATGACTTGATCTTGACAGGCTCAGATGAAGAACGTATCCAATTTATCATCACACAGCTTTATCTTGAGTACTCTATGATAGATCTTGGATTATTACACTACTTCTTGGGTATGGAAGTTTGGCAAACAAAAGAAGGTATATTCCTATCACAGAAGAAGTACTGGTTTGATCTACTTTCCAAATATAACATGGATCAATGTCGCTGAGTTTTACACCACTTGATCCAAACATCAAGCTTACACTGGAGGACTCATCATCACTTGTGGATGTGCATACCTATCGATAGCTTGTTGGCTCATTACTCTATCTTGCCAACACTAGACCAGATATTGCTTATGCAGTTGGTATACTTAGTCAGATTGCACATCAGCCTCGTCAGACTCATTGGGATGATGCTCAGAGACTACTTCGATACCTTGCCCTCACCCGACATCATGGTCTTTGGTATAGAGGGGGCATTGAACTCGTTGGATATTCAGATTCAGATTGGGCTGGTGATCCTGATTCTCGACGGTCTACTTCTGGGTATATATTCTTGCTTGGCTCAGGACCTATCTCTTGGGCAAGTAAGAAGCAGCCTATAGTTTCACTATCATCCACAGAGGCAGAGTACCGAGCATCCAGCTTTGCAACATGTGAGGCCATCTGGCTTCGACGTTTATTATCTGACATTGGTGTTTTGCAGGATACTCTGACATGTCTTCGCACAGACAGCCAGTCAGCCTTGGCCATCGCCAAGAATCCAGTATTCCACACTCGGACGAAGCACATCGAGATCCAATACCACTTCATCCGTGAGAAGCTCATATCTCAGGAGAGTACTCTGGAGCAATGTACCTCTCAGGAGAACCTGGCAGACATGTTCACGAAAGCTCTACCTTCGGTTCCGCTTCAGCGCTTGGTGGATCTCTACAGCATTCAGCCGCTCTAAAATGGAGCTGCAAAGGGGGTGTTGACGACATGATTGCTCCTACTTCATCTACATTTGTATCCGCATGAGTGCATCTCCATTTTGTATCCAGAAGGCACTCCATTTCTAGTCTATTTCCATTTTATATTGTATTTCCTTTGTATTTGGGTACCTTGCCATGTGCTTCTACCAGTTGTATTCATTCTCCTTAGGAGATTTATCCCACATATGATGTACTTTTAGAGCCCCTCCCAAATCTATATAAAGAGGGCCTCTCCCCTCATTTGTACTTGGTTAGAAGCTTGAAGAGCCTACTCCATGCTCTTGGCAAGCTCATTTCTAATCCACATGAGTTTACCCATTTCATGGTCTACTCGTTTTGTGTCTCACACATTCTTTGTTTTGTGAGAGAACTTTACTTTTCATTTTGCTTCTGCATGCGTACTCTCTACACTTATATCTCAGGTACCTCCTGTGTATATGGCCACTGCATCATAGTACTGGATCGCTCGTGTAGCACTCCCCCCGGCCTCACTCTTGCCGGTCTCACTTCCACTGGTGTCACTCCAGCCAGTTTCACTCCTGCGGGTAGTGCTACTCCCGTCAGAGGTATGTCTCCTAGCTTTATGATTCCACCATGACCATCTTCTCAGCCATCCCCTAGTGGCTCTAGTAGTAGACGTGTGCGTTCAAAACCTCAACGCGATACAGGTGCTTGCCCGTCTCGTAGGTCGATGTCATGCTCTGGAGCAGGAGATTCTAGGTGTGGATCTATAGGTAGCTTTGCAGGAGATGGTTGTTGTGGAGGCAATGCGACGGATGTTGTGTCCCCCACTTCTACTCCTAGAGCGAGTACCTCAGATGTAGGTATGCCACGTGGTACACCACGTGGAATGCCATGTACACCTTGGGATCCTCATGACCTTGATGACTCCAAGGTGTATAGTATCTGTGATGGAGCTCCGGTGATGGATGCGACTGGAAAGGCCATGCGTCAGCGTATACGATAGCTTTGCTCCATACAATTTGGACACTCTATCATGTTGAAATGGAGTGAACACCACACGTGAAGTTATGTCCCATCGACGATCCGAGGCTCGTGATGCTTTCAGAGCAGGCTTATCAAAGCCTGTATTGTTAGATGTTGAGGAGTGGGATATGAATCGACGAGCAGCAGTAGACTCCTTACAGATATAGCCAGTAGCGAGATGCCGAAGCCACACCTTTAGATACGATTGGACTGTCACATTTGGCCAGTGGCAGATATGACACTATGCATCACAAATTTTTAAGTATCATTTGGTTTATTGAATTTGTTTATGTTAAGCATTTCATGTATGTTCATCTAACGTTTTGTATATTTGCTACAAGAATTGGCAATGGGTCGTCCTCCAACGCGAATGGAAGGGGCTTATGGATATCATCATGAATCGATTGTACTATTGGAGGACTTGGAGGGACGCAATGCGGTCGTTTCATGGGAGCATCTGTGATGAGGTGATGAATTTAGAAACTTGGTTTTCACTTGTTGTTTGTAAATCTCATGTGAATTTATCTCATTTCATGAATGTTCTTTATTGTAGGACTATTGATATGGATGTTTCAATCCTTTTGTGCATGTGTATGACAGTGGTGTGCCACAATTTTTTATTTGGCTCATATATGGCAGTGGTGCACTAGAATTTTGTATTTGATTCTTATATGGAAGTGCTTTGCCAAATTTTGTATTTGCCTCATATATGACATTGGTTTGCCACACTCTTGTACATGGTTCATTTATGAAATATATAACTTTTTTTGTACATGGTTCATGGTTCATTCTGATCATCTCTTTTGTGTTCGATAGTATTTTGCTTTATGAAATCATATTTCGATTGCCATTAGAGTACACATCACATGTACTCGGTTTTTTTTGGGCAGAGTGTATTGTCTTTTGCTAAACAACATCATGGTAATGTTGCTATAGCAAAAGACAACACATTCTACCCAAAATTTTTTTTGTAGATATGGTCATCGGTATGAGCGATGGTACTCTAGGATTGTCATCGATATGCGAGATGATACACCCAACAGTTGTTGGTATAGGCATCGACATGGGCATCGATATGAGCATTGGTATTTTTGACGCTCATATCGACCCCCATACCAATGCCTATACCGACGCATATACTGGTGCATATACCGGTGCTTATACCGTCGTTTTGGTTCCGATGCCTATACCGACACTTACATCGATGTCGGGGCAAAAACACTCCCATTCAATTTCCTCTGTAAAAGCCTCGATATACGAACGATATGTTGTAATGAGTTCGAGTGTGCTTATACTCTTGGAGGTCTTTGAGGACTTGGAGTAATGTATGCTCATACACTTGGAGAACTCTCATACCCTCACAAGAGGTTGCTTTTGGAGTCTATATTCAGCCTAAGCCTCTTCATAGTCTTAATTTTCTTTCTCTCACATGCTCTCTTTAGTTCTTATGAGTTGTGAGTATATTTCTTTTGTTGTATTTGAAGCATATCACTACCTTGTATGTTTTCATGATTAATTGGATAATTATAACTTTTTAACATACTTTGCATCTTTATGTGTAAATTCTCTTATTTATATGTGTGTGTTCTCTATGGTGTGCTATGCTTGTGTTTACCTAGCTAATATTTTGGTATATGAGCAGGGCTAGTAGGTTCAATGGAGATTTTATAAACTTACTTGAAACTAGATCATGACTTGCAAGGTTTGGTGGATCTTAGCTTCGCATACATAAGAGGAGAAAGAGTTTTGAAAGTGTTAGCCTACTCTACTCTTTGTGACGCTTATTTATAGGCATTCACTTCTTATAAGAAACTCTCAACCCATATCTTCTCTTGCCCAATTTTTGCTCAACTATTGCTCAATTCTTGACCTACTCCATCCAGCTCATCAACTTCTTCTATACTAGTGAATTTCCAACCCTATATATATGTAAGTTTCCACACATGAATACTTTATTTGTTGCCCAATTTAGTGTGCATAATAAAAATTACTTCCTGTTACTAAAGGCTTGCATAAATCTTAATTTTTGGGCAATCATTCATCTAGATTTGATGAACAATTTTTCATGCACTTCACCTACATAATTTTCAACATCCATATTTTTTATTTATAGTACTTTTCTATTAAGACTTGTGAGTATATTTCTTCTATTGCATTTGGAACATATCATCACCTTGTACATCTTTATAATTAATTGTAGCATTGTAATTTTTCACCATACTTTGTGTCTTTTATGTTTTCGTTCTCTTCTTTATATTTGTGTGCCTCTTATCTGTGCTATACTCGTGTATATCTTACTTAACTAATATCCACATATCCAAAATGCATGGCTCACAACATGCATATCTAAACCTGATCAAAATGATTGAAAGCACACATAAAATTTCCACTTTGTTTATATAAGCTTATAGAATGGAAATTATAATTCTCATTTTTTAATGCAATGCCAAATAAGTCATTCCTCTTCTTCTTCTTCCTTCCTTCCCCCCCATGCTTGACATGATGGCATCTTGTAAGTTCTACATGTTCTTTTACTAAGTGCTGAAAGAGGGAGGAGATGATGTGTGTGAGTCGAGGGACCGACTTGTAGGCACGGATGGCCATGTCTTTGATAATTGTTTATATTATTATTACAAATGGTGGATGGAATTTCTACACTGACATATAAAGTCAAGAGAAAGCATGTTGAGTTTCTTTGCTTCTACTTTTCTCACCACACCCTTACCTTAAGGCTCTTTTTTTTTTTTGTTTCACGTCTTCTTCTTGCTCTAAGCAACGAACATTTTTTACTTGCTTTGTTTATGGATGGTAGAACTCTCTTTGCTTCACATAATGAGGGTCACACTGTGAAGATTTATCTAGTATCGATAGGAAATATTATCAAATGAAGATTATAAATATTTGTTGTATATTCTTTAAGTTAGATTATTTCAAGAAGTGCATATATTTATGAATACTTTGATGAATGTGTATGACATAAAAAATTTTAGGTTTAGATCATAAAAAAATTAGGTTTACATCATAAAAATGGTCAAACATGACATTTAGAAATGATTAACATATTCAAAATATGCTCAAATAGAGCAACCTAACCATATATAACAGTTGCCTAGATTCACCCTAAATCATCCCTAAATGTCAAAACCTAATTTTTTTTTTTTTTGTCATAAATAGACAACAAACCACTAAAACTATTCAATATGGTCCCAATTTTGTAAAATAATACCAAAATTTCCAGCTGTCATTAAAAAAGTCATAGCAACCTCAAAATTGGTCCATAGCTGTAGTTTTTCCATGTCATCAAACGAAAATATCTGAAATTAGATTTGCACAAAACCTAAGTACTCTCTACACCATAATTTATCGAGCTTTTTACCTAGTTTCTTAGAAAAAGCCCTTCACCCTTGGATGTTACACACAAGGAGGAGGTGGTTTACATTAATCCTTGGAGGAGTTAGAGTGTGCTTATACTCTTAAAGGTCTTGGGGGACTTGGAGTATGTATGCTCATACACTTGAATAACTCTCATACCCTCATGAGATGTTGCTTTTGGAGTCTATATTCACCATAAGCCTCTTCATAGCCTTAATTCTCTTTCCCTCACATGTTCTCTTTGGTTCTTACGAGTTGTGAGATATTTCTTTTGATGTATTCGGAGCATATCACTACTTTGCATTACAATTTTGGAACATACTTTGCATCTTTGTGTGTATGTTCTTTTGTTTATATCTGATTTTTCTCTTATATTTTCTAAACTTGTGTTTCTCCTAGCTAACAATTTGCTTCTCTACTCTTTCTAAGTCTTGTTTATAGGCATTCAATTGCTATAGAAAACTTTCAACCCATATATTCTCTTGCCCAACTAGTGCTCAACTCTTGCTCTGTTCTTGACCTACTCCATCCAGCTCATCAACTTCTTGTATACTAGCAAGTTTCCAACCCTGTATATTCGTAAATTTCTACACATTAATACTTTATATGTGGCCAAAATTAGTGTGCATAGTAAAAAATTACTTTCAATCGCTAAAGATTTGCACAAATCTCAATTTTTGGGCAACCATTCATCTAGATTTGATGAACGATTTTCATGTACATCACCCACATAATTTTCAACAACCATATTTTTCATTTGGAGTACTTTTCTATTAAGAGTTGTGAGTATATCTCTTCTGTTGCATTTGCAACATATCATTACCTTGTACATCTTCATCATTAATTCCAGCATTGTAATTCTTGACCATAATTTGTGTCTTTTATGTGTTTGTTCTCTTCCTTATATGTGTGTCTCTCATTATTTGTGCTATACATGTGTTTATCTTACTTGACAATATCCGCATATCCAAAATGCATGGCTCACAACATGCACATCTAAACCTAATCAAAATGATTGAAAACACACATAAAATTTCCACCTTGTTTATACATGGAATGGAAATTATAATTATGTATTTTCTAATGCAATGCCAAATAAGTAATTCCTCTTCTTCTTCCTTCCTTCCCTATGCTTTGACATGATGGCACCTTGCAAGTTCTAACCGTGTTCTTTTGCTAAGTGCTGAGAGACGGAGGAGGCGATGTGTTTGAGTCGAGGGATTGACGTGTAGGCACCGAGGACCATGTCTTTGATAAATCCTTCTTATTATTATTACAAATGGTGAATCCGAGTCCTTTACGTTCACCGGAGATGAAGATGCTCGTTATTCGCCCCAATAATGTCATAGTGGCTTCATTTTAACGCCGCATCGAGCCTTGGTTCGGTCTTCTCGTCTTTCGTTTTGTGTTGTGTGTGTGTGTTACTCTCCTTTATTGCGCTCGTCTGTGCACCCTTCGTTGCGAGAGGGAGAGAGAAACACACAGAACGAGATGGGTCTCACATTCACGAAGCTCTTCCAGCGCCTATTCGCAAAGAAAGAGATGCGCATCCTCATGGTAGGGCTCGATGCGGCTGGTAAAACTACGATCCTATACAAGCTTAAGCTCGGAGAGATCGTGACAACCATTCCAACCATAGGTACCGTGCTATGTCCGTTTGATTCGTTTCACTTCATTAAGCAGCCTAATGCTCAGCTTTCGTTAGGCAGAAGCTGAGCATGCCATCGAGTAGGATTATTGGGAGAAAAACATCTGTACCTACGCCTACTATTAGGGATCTTAGGAATCTGGTTATATGTTTTCTACTATTAGGGGTCTTAGGAATCTGGTTATATGTTTTCTGGAATGCGTGCCTTAATACAGAAATATGTTTCATAGTCTTCGCTGGATCAGGAGGGAAGGTGTAATTATAATTTAGGCTTTGAAAGTCTCAGTTTTAAGCCTCCGTTTTACCATTCATTTTCCATCATCTCAGGAAGATTTTACATGTAACAATCAGGTTTCAATGTGGAGACAGTAGAGTACAAGAACATCAGTTTTACTGTGTGGGATGTTGGAGGTCAAGATAAGGTAATTGCAATACACTATTTCGGACGAAGACATTTATCCATTTTTTCTTCTCCTATCACGAAATGTTCCATTCAAAGCAGTAGCCATATTTTTATGAGAGGATTCTGTTTCTTACAAAGAGAACTTCAAATCGGATGGTTATGATGCATTCTCCCTACCTTTTCAGATTCGCCCTCTTTGGAGGCATTATTTTCAGAATACCCAGGGCTTGATCTTTGTTGTGGACAGCAATGATAGAGATCGTGTTGTTGAGGCCCGTGATGAGCTCCATAGAATGCTCAATGAGGTAACTTATAACTCTTTCAGTGTGTGCTCAGCTGATGGTAATTGTGATTTTCTTCTTTAGATCTTTCAGTGTGTGCTTAGCTGATGGTTTTTACATTTTTTTAGTCCAAGTGAAGAGGTCGATGAGTCACAAGTGGTATCCTATACAATAGGATCATCGCTAAGTTGTGTGATTTCACGATAATGGTTTATTGCATGCCATGAGGAGCACAATTATAGAAATTTAGAAGGATGTTCTATCTTATCTTGTGTGATATAGAAGTGCAATGGATAGAAAGTTGTCTCAGATCTAGGTGACATGCAGGAAGATTTTGATAAATGAGTATCACATGCTTTAGTTCTCCATATTTCTTTCACTTGGAATCTATGAGTTATGTATGGGCAGTACACTTAATCAATTTTACGGTTTCAACCTTTTGATTTTCTTTAGCTGGAGGCTTTGTCCAATACTATACATTTTTTCCGTTTTGGGTAAAGGAGAAAGTATGAGATCTTACACTCCAAGATGGAACTATCCTTGTATTGATCCTATTGATCATATTTATGTTTCTCTATTAGCTTTACAGGGGGCAAGAGACTGAACTATCCTTGTGAAGGTACTGAATATTTTGCATGGGTCAAGCATACACATATGAAGTGCTTGGATAATCTGCATAGCCCCTTTTCTTAACATTTTTTTTTTTTTTTTTTGAGAGTACAATGAATTGAAAACACTCACACACCTAACCTCGTAAGGTAGAGGCACCCATTTGAGAGGGACTCATAGATACATGTCCAGCCAAGACTTGAACTCATGACTTCCTCCCAGAGACTCAAGGCATCAAACCACTTGGCTATGCGACCTTGGACTTTTCTTAATATTCTTGTGTGCTTTCTTTGGCTTAGTTTTAAGATGGTGTAAGGGTGCTTTCAGATGTATAGTAATCAATTTTGTGTGCATTTGGCATATATACGTGGAAATTTCCATGCATATGGAGAGAGGGAGTGGGACACTATAGAGAATACATGTGGAAACAAAAACTAGACAATGTACCTTCAATGAATATGAATAGAGTGTGAGATTCAAACGAGCGAGTAGACCATGAAATGGCAAAACTCACATATGGATTAGCGTGAGCTTGCCAAGAGCATTAGGGGAGCTTTCAAGCTTGTAACAAAGTGCAAAATGAAGAGAGGGGTCTATCTTTATGGATTTGGAGAGAGGTTCCTCTATATACATCCAATGTGGGGGAAATCTCAGGAAGGGAGAATGAGTACGAGAATGGAACTAAATGGTAAGTGTCTCGAGTAGAACTAGAATAAACATAATAGAGATGCACTCAGAGAAATGAACTAGTAAGCTGGAAATAGAGAATTGAGATGGTTATTTTTTCAATAGACATGAGGAGAAGAAAGAAAGAAAATGAAAGAAAAGAAAGAAAAGAAACAAAATAATATTATGTCAATGCAAGTTCTAAGTGGATGTACGGGACAAAATAAATGCATCTAGAAAGATAGAGTGAGAGAAAGAAAGAAAGAAACAATGTCATTCCATCAATATTTAAAAGTTGTTCATGAGTATCTTTTGTCAAATGGACTTCACATATTTTACCCTTTCTCCATATAAATATTTTTCAATTGCCTTTTGATTAACAAAGACCGTGCCTTATTTATGTGATTGGAATGCATTCTTAGGAGTATTCTATTCTTCTTTGAAATTCTATAAGGGAGTGAGGCATTACTTACTTTTTGACATATAAAGAGATGCACAATTAGGTGTGCATCTTCGGAGTCTTGTCCCTTTTGCTCTTAGAGGTTCTTTGGGAATCACGATCGATCCTATTCATTCTTGAGACAATTGCACAAGTCTTTGCCATCCAACAAGTTTCTAACCTTATAACTACATAGAGGATATTTGAAACTTTTTCCTAATTTATCCTCTCCAAGGTCGCCCAACACATTAGATTGGTCTTGAGATATGGTTGGATACGTAGATAAAAATGTTTTATTGATTTTAGACAAAGGTGGGATTAGAAGTTATATGCTTCATTTGATGTGATTTTTTGGCAAGTAGCTCTTTGGAAGAGGGATAAAGTGAGAAGTGAAGGGGAAGTCTAACAAGACTTAAACCGTTTCAAAATAGAAGAATGTATATAAGCTAACCTTGAAGAGAGGCACCTTATTCCTTTTTGATGAGTTTAATTTTTGATACTTCTTGTTTTGGACAGGCATAGAAGTTGAAGATGCACTTCTTGTTTTATTTTTGTTGTTGTTCATTTATTTGCTTATTTTTTTCTATTTTTATTTAATAATATCTCTTTCTAAATTCTATTATTTGATTTTTTATTGTTATGTATTTATTTTTTATATTTTTTTAAAGTTAAAAAGTTTTATTAAATATATGTATATCTTTTGTCGATGTGTGTGTTTGATAATGTATCAACGCAAGCATTTATTGTTTTTTGATTTTTATTTACTTGCTTTTATTTATTCGTTTATTAATTTGTTCTTTTTCGTTTTGTATTTGTTTTCTATTTGCCCATGTTTTTTGTGGATTATTGATCTTATTTTCTAAAATCCGCAATCACAAGGCGCTTGTCATTACTGACTCAACACAACGAATAAGTTCTTTATCACATGGAAGATCTTGTCGACGGCCACTGATGGAAAACCTCTCTCACCTTGCAATCTCTATCCTAGATCACAAAGGAACTCACTATCTTGTACTATCAAGCACTTGCTTGGTTTTTAGGCTCACAATTGATATAGAGACAAAGAGAGAATAAAGAGAGAGAGAGATAACATGGACGATAGAGATACACAATGTATGGTGAAGGAGCCAAACTAGATCCAAAAAAATAACTAGATTACAAAACTTACAAAAGATGTTGCGAGATGATCTAACCGAGAGCACTCACTAGTATATAAGTGATGATTATGAGCTATACTTGTTGTTTTTATATAGGCAAAGTTGATTGAACAAAAAGACTCACAAAATCTCAGCAAAAAAAAAAGCACGATAAGCATTTTTCCTCGATTTGTGGTAGAAAAACCGGAAGCTTCTTTTTCTTGTTATTTTAAGGCTAAATTACGGATCTTTGGATCAATTGTTATGAGATCTAGACATGTATTCATTTGCTTTTGACCATAAAAATTGCTTTTCCAACTTTGACCTGGAATTAGGCTTGACTTTTTATCTTCAAGCTACTTCCAAATACCCAAGTGTTATATATGGTTGGATATCTCTCGATGGACTCTACAATAATATGTATTTTTTTTTGTAGCCAAGCTTTGATCATTTTTTATTTTGTTGATCGGCTTTGACCAAACTATGACCAACAAAACTTAATCTCCTTATCAACTGAGACTCCGTTAGTAGCAGCGAGCGAAAGCGGATTAGGCAAAGAAAGGCGAAGGCGCGCTTTCCCTTGCCCTGTGCGGGGGAGAACTTGCAGTAGGGGGAAGGGTTTCTTCCTTCCTCTTTGGGAATTCTGAAAAGGTTGGAAGATCTGGCCAAAGAAGGTGATAGCCCCGTAGATATTTCCTAACAAGTTTGAAACCTATTGCAAAATGCGAATACCGTGTTTGAATAATGATCGGTGCTCACATTTTTAACAATTCCCCCCTAACATGAGACTAGCGGAATATGTCAAATATTTTTATTAGCTATTGAAGTTATTATGCATTATGTACCTTCTTAACTTTTCATATATCATGCTTAGTATCTTGCAAGCACACACAAGGACTTTTGTCATGAAGAGCTCTCCCCAAAGACACATCACAAAAAGAACTCGTACATCTGTCACGCTTATCAACCAAGTACTACTTGGAAGGATAGAGACAACTATAGGATGCAAAGGAATGGAGATAGATTATAGACTCAAACATTCTCCCACAGTTATCAAGGTTGGCCATGCCTATCAAATCATGGTTACATGCTCTCATCCACACCTATCACACACACAAATGAAATGATAAGATTTAGCATGCAAAATCAATGGTCTCTTCAACCACTTCAACCATCTCATCTTGATTCTCTTTTTTTTTAAAATTATTGTTGCATCTTCTTTCTTCTTGAAACTAAATTTTGCTTTGTGTAGTACCAACACAAATTTTGCAAGGATTTATTGGATAACAATATGCCTCTTTGTGGTTTGTTCTACCACAATGTTTGCACTTCTTGAACCTTTTGAACTTTGCTACAAATGTGCTCCCTTTGCCTTCATCTTCCTTAAGTTTTTTCTCCTCCTTTTGTATGGATGCTAATGTTTTGTCATGAATAGGGTTAATCTTGTTTTATAGAATAGTGATAATCATGTTATACGAAGAAAGTAGACTCTTCAAGAGAATTGCGTTTGCAATAGCTTTAGAGATTGGATGCTCCATCGTAGTTAATTGAGGAAAATAGCTCTTAAATGTATTAATATGCTCTAGCAGTGATGTTGAGTAACCCATTTCCAATTCAAAGGAGGTAATAAGAAGAGATATAAAAAACTATTGAGTCCTTGTACTAAACATTTCCTCCAATTCGATCTAGGCTTCTCTTGTACTCTTGATACTTGCAAGATGATGTATGTATTCATTACTCAAACTCATACCTATGGTGGACAAAGCTTTTCTATTTCTAGATATAGTTGTTGCATTTGGGCCCTTACTTGATGTTGAAGTCCCTTTTGGTCTTGTATGAATAGTTGCCCCTCTTGCTGGAGTACTTTTAGCTCCATTAGATGAAGATGATGTAGCACTTTGAGCTTGGAACCTATAAAAAGCTTGAGTACTTTCCATATACAATCCAATTTCTTCTTCTAGTCTCTTCACTTCTACTTCAATCTCATCCCATAGTTCAATTGACATTGATCATGAGATAATATTGATGATTGGAGACTCTTCCATGTGTGGAAGTTGCTTCCATTGAAACGATCTACTAATACCATGGAGGAAGTTGCCATATCTCTCAAACTAACAGTTAAGCAAGTAGGTTGCTCAAGCAAACTCTCTCACAACTCTCACAAACTTGGTTTGAAACCAATTGTTGGTTTTTAGGCCCACAATTGATATAGAGAGAAAGAGAGAATAAAGAGAGAGAGGGAGACAAAATATGGACAAGAGAGATACACAATATATGGTAAAGGAGCTGAAGTAACGAAGTTACAAAACTTACAAGAAAAATGCTCTTTGATGACCAAGCCAAGAGCACTTACTAGTATGCAAGTGATGAGTATGAGCTATTCTTGTCTTTATATAGGCAAACAAAAAACTCACAAAATCTTAGCAAAAAAAATCGGATAAGCAATTGTTTGCAATTCGCGGTAGGAAGACAGGAAGCTTCTTTTTCTTGCTATTTTAATAATTTCTAATTTTTTTCAAGGGTAAATTGCATACCCTTGGGTCTCTATAAGATCTTGATGCGTGCCATCCTCTTTTGGCCATAAAAATTGCTTTTCCAACTTCGATATGAAATTAGGGTTCGACCTTTGATCTTCAATCTGCTACCAAATACCCAAGTATTATATAATGGTTGGATAGCTCTCGATGAGCTCTACAAGAATATCTTATAAGAATTTTAGCCAAACTTTGACCATTTTCGACTTTGTTGACCAACTTTGACCAAACTTTGGCCAACAAAATTTGAGCTCCTTAGTGGAAGGTTGCTCGCATTTTTAACACTTGCCACATGCAAAATAGGGACGTGTGGAGACCCCACTTGTAGGTAGCCTCATGGCTTGTCAATAATAGTCCCTAGTGCCAATGTCCCACTATGTGGGGATTCCCTCCATAACCTAGTGCCTATGGATCTGGAGGCTAGTAGTCCATATCACTTCCGCTATCATCCATCGACAATCCCTCGACTTGTACTTGGATCGTACACGATTGATCTATGAGCGAGGAACCAATCAATGCCACATTGGGGTATGAAAACTGTGTCTGCAAGGACCTACACCGTCAACTCATGATTAGGTCTTACGCACGAGACCACATAACAAATGAGCCCAAGGGTCCTATTTGTAGACTCATTCAAGGAGATGGTCTAGTTCATGCTGCTAGACACTTCACACTTGACTAGACACTTAAGCCACAAGCACTCATCCATATGTCCTTTGGATTTGAAGACATGTCACATAACAAATAGATAGCTAACACTATTGTGGACTGTGATAAGATCGTCCTTGATCTCATAGAGTTGAGATGCCATCGTTCACTACTCAATTCATAAAAATGACATGGTTTTCATTGATTCCTGTTGATTGGAAGCTTCTCCACATGGAGTTTGCTTCTGATTCTACACAACATTGGGCATCGGCTTAGCTTGTTTATATTTATGTATGGTCGTGAGTTGAGATCATTGATTGCCACTGGATTTAGTGGTGTGCAGCCATGAGTTGTAGCCAATATATTGGTGTAGATCATCTATTAGCACCATTGCATCATTGAACTCATGATCCCGAAGGTGATATGTGGATGTGTTTTCAGGTATGGAGATACTGGGATAATTAGAATCGGCATGAGCATCAAATTGAAGATTTGCAGATGATTAAAATTGGCATAAACATGAACTTATCTTCTCAATATTGTAGTCTATTGCATGCTACAAAGAAGGTAACTTGTGTGTTGTGCGGTGCCAAGATATTTGTCCTCTATTCAGTCCTTGGTTCACCAGTATCGATAAATTTAAACCGGGATGAGGATGCTGTTTGGATTATGGAGCAATTTAGAATTTTGATCCTCTGGGCTTATCGAGGAAGCCAGAAATGCATCCTTTCTTGAGAGAGAATGTCTTTTCTGGCTACTTTACCAGAAACGTATCTGAACAACCAGAAATGCTTCGTTTTCTGAGAGAAAGTTTCTTTGCTGCCTACTCTAAAACTCTACCACAAACTTACACTACCACAAATTTACCAATGCTCATTGCCTCATGCAAGATAGAAACTATCATGCACTTGTCATCCTCTAGACTGGACAAGGAAGAATGTCTAGTGGATCCCTAGGAACTTTGATCTTTGTACATATCTATACAATAAAAAAGCCCCATACAAAAAATAGAGTGTACTTGGCCATGTTTCCAAAGTATGGAAAATTCAGAAACTCTGTTTTCTGACTAGCTTGTACCCAAAGTTGTGACAGTGGTTTGGCAATTAGCAATCTTTTCAAGTGCACTTTTAGTATTAAACACTTTTTATGATGGCAAGGAATGGAGTATATTACTTAAATGTGCTTTATCATTGTTTGTGGCTTTTTTTCTCAAAGCATGATAAGTACACTCGTATTTTTTAGGATACGGAAGTGACTTGAGATTTTACCTCTACAGGATGAGCTGCGGGATGCTGTCCTACTTGTCTTTGCTAATAAGCAGGATCTTCCCAATGCCATGAATGCAGCTGAGATTACAGACAAATTAGGGTTGCATTCCCTTCGTCAACGACACTGGTGGGTCTATAAAATGCTAGCATTCATTAGAGCATTTGCGTGAAGATTCACTTCTGTTTCTCAGATAACTTACACATGTTGCATCCTATGCAGGTATATTCAAAGCACCTGTGCTACCTCGGGAGAAGGCCTTTATGAGGGGTTGGATTGGCTTTCAAGCAACATTGCAAGCAAGGTGATGAATATGTCCTGATTTTTTGTAATTCTTAATTACAATTTTATTTAGTTCGTTTTCTTGGTGCAGAGCTAGAAGGACAGATTTCTTGTGGAGTGATGCACTTTTTTCCTCTTAGGGTCTGTATGAGACATATTGAAACTATCATTCAAGTAAAATTATATGATAAACATTTCCTGCTTTTCGATCTTCAAGGATAAGACACTAGTCCAAATC